>OY754339.1:62564293-63873106 GCA_963573305.1 Pyrrhosoma nymphula
ACCCTCAGCTTACCATACTCTTAACTTATTTTTACTTCCAATGTTCTCCCTCTTGAACCTTTAAGGATGTGGGGATGGGTACAACACCAGAAATGGCATTTTCAGACCCTTAAAATTATCATTGTCAAGGTTTCACGCTAGTAGTTAAAGAAAGCTTTCTGTACACTATTCGGCGCTTAGATGATGGGGCATAGGTGAAAACCGGCAATAGGTGAAAACGTTTGCTTGCAAGATCATATTGGACAGGAAAAAATTAAAATTTGGTTTAAAATAGATCATCTTCCATAGGGTAGCCCTCGGTAATGGGGTCTGATACGAAAACCGACAAACACAGCGATCGGCAATCTACAATCTATAACACGTATTCCACGAAGAGGCACAACAAAGATTATCTTGAGGCTGGCCAAGAAAATGAGAGTTAAATCAAACTTCTGATATATTATGCTCTTCTATTATATAAAACGTTATTCATCTCCTTCAAATATGACAGCACTTGGGGTTAGGACGTGCCTTTTCTCTAGCCTTTCTTACGAAATCCCTAATCCCTCCACCGAAAATCTTACTTGCAAAATAAAGTATAAATTCTGGCAAAAGCATCAAAGCGTTACATTCCACTCACGCGCATTTTATGATACTGAAAATCCTATTATTTTGCATAACGAACGTTATCGCTTGAATACGCCATATTCGCGTTTATTCATGGTCATTCAATCCAAGAATTAGTAGAATGCAGACCTTCATCATTCCCAATCAAATGCTAGTCCCTTTACATAATTTTCTCATTATTTTTTCAATTTATTTATCCCTTTTCATTCTTCTTAGGACTTTTCCCACTATTTTTCCTTCAACTATATTCCTCACAAACCGATTGTGCCTCAGGATGTGATGCAGCCATCTGGTTCTTCTTTTCTGCATATTGTTCCCAGTGGTCCTTCTCTCTTCTATTACATCGCTCTGTATTTCATTATGTCACTATCACACGGGTGTAGCATAACATTGCTCGATAGAGAACTACATTACCACCCGCTTACTATTGGGCATCTCATTCTATCTAATTGTGTTTCAAGACGCAAAATATGGCTTCTTACTGCACGATGTACAATCTCAACGAAAACCAAATTCTACCGATTGACATCGTACATCGAATTATATCTATTAATATACCATATATTTGTGTCTCCATATCAAATGATATCCAATTGTATCGCGATGTGAAAGTCTAATAGGTTGTGAGATTAATGTTACAATGCAATATTCCGGCATACATCGCTTTTGGCTGTCTTAATATGGCGTAGCTTTCACAAACTTGCCTCTCAACTATACTCACTTCATTTTCCCTCGTCTCCTCATCCACTCCCAACGGCTTCAAATAGCGTCTTCGGCTATCTCCCGGGTCCCGCTTGAACACGCATTCCCGAGTCTCGGGAATTGGCGCAATCCGAAAAACGGTTTACGTCCTCGCTAAGAGGAGAGAGAAAGAGAGCTGGCGACGCCCGTGGAGGGATGAGGGAATAAAAAAGAGAGGAGGCTGGAGATGAAAAAAAATCCAGCCTCTGGACCACCACCGCACGTCCTCCTCCTACTCCTCCCGCAACTCCTCTCACGCGTGCTCCTCCTGCACGCTCGCTGACACGGCCGCCGCGTAAATTGCGCTCCCCGAAGCAGCGTTGCGTGCTGAGAGTGGCGGCAGCGGAAGGGGATTGGTTGGCCGAGAGGGTGGTGATGGATGTGGGCGGGGGATGGGGAGAGGTAGGCAGAGTGTGGACACGAGAAGGAAGTGAAGAGAGCATGGACCACGCAAAATGAGAACGAAAAGAAGTGGGTTTAGGGCGGACGTGAGTTTAACTACCACGGATGTGTTCCAAAACGGTAGATACAAAACGCTTAGATTTCAATTGTAGAAGAACGAAATCATCCATTAATTTTAGACTAAGATCCAATTACACTTTACCATTACTGTTTTTTCTATCCGTAACCCTCAAGTTGGTTCAACCGTAAAGGGACTAAAATTGCATTTGATTCATATGCTTGCTACTTACAGGGAAAACTGTGTCTTCCGTTTGATTAATACAAGAAAACCCTACCTATCTATGTCATTGTTTTCGTAAATTAAACTCGAAGCTTCCTGGTCTTGGGTGTGAGAATGTGAGTAATCGTCAAAAGTTATATTTTATATCAAATATAAATGTCAACTTTGCGAAGATGTTTGAAAAAGAAGTGAACTGGGAACCAGGGAATTGAACTGTATTAAAAGTAAGGAAACTAAATTGTATTAAAAGTAATATGCCAATCCATCTTTGTATTTGAGTTATCAGCAGAAGGCTACAAGAATTGAAGTTAAGATACGTTTGTTGAAAAAATAGCTCATGGAAACGGAATGTAAAAAAATTGGCTCGAAGCTTTGGTGCTGAATGTGAGAATAAGGGCGTTATGGGGGAAAATTTTAATTTATACTAATTCTGAATGCACTACCGCAAATATCTGTGTGCAGGAAGTATAATCTTCTCGAGAATGGAGCGGTAGTGAAAGTAATGAATCAATCCATCGCAGTTACGTTATTAGCTAAAGGAAGCAGGAATTGAATTCACAATAAGTTCGTTAAAAATTGGCATACCAGTTGACTCTTATCGATAGAAAAATATTCATTAAAAATGTGTAACATTATACTCATATGTATGCCTTAATTATGTGCTATAACAGCTTCGGATATTCAAGAGTGAAAGCTGTATTTATAAAACAATGCAAACGAAAAGGTAGAATTCAGTACTCGTTTTGGCTCAAAAGAAATGTGACAATTAAATGGCAGTTAAAATTAAATACAGTAAGAAGTTGAAATAAATAACGGGAAAATTAAAACTCTCCTCATTACACCCGCGAGAAATGACATTGCGAATTGGAAAGCGTACATTGCGGTAAATAAACTTAAAGTAACTTAAACCCGTTTCACACGATGCTTAATCCAGCACAAGACCTAGTATGCTAGCTGGTACTTGATATTGAGGACATAACCCAGTATGATAGAAACCGTGATAGAAGATTTCAAACGATCATTGAACTTGTGCTTTCGATGAAGCGATACTGTCGCTCACTGTTAAAAGAAAATGGAAAATTTCCATGAAAGAATCTCAACTCGAAACCTCGACTTTTGGCTGCTGCAGTAAAGTCAGGGATTATCTCGACATTTTCAACGCACATTTTCACCGCCAAAGAGTGCATAACACCAGCGGTAAAGTGAGGCGCTGATTAAAAAAAGTGAAGATCGTACTGCGACTGTAAAAGCTAACGTGATTGTTCGACGGCTACTAGGTCCTACTGGGGGCTAGTAGTTCACTAGTATCGCATCAATTACGAATTAAGTAGCCCAGCGAGTATAATAGCTATCATACTCGTTAGTCAGCATGCTGGTTCTATATCACAAGGTACTGGAAAGCTATCATGCTAGCGAGTATTCTCGACTTTGTGCTGGATCAAGCACCGTGTAAAACGGGCTTTAGACTCATGATCTCTCGTGAGGTAAGCACAACCAGAAAATAACAGGTAAACCTACTCTTGAGTTACGTTTTTTAAAATAGTACCGGCAACAATAAAGCTAAGGACATTATCAGAATAAAACATCCTTCACCTACTAAGCCATCCACCCTTCTGAATTCAGTATAGTATGTATTATTATGTATCATATTGTGATATTTTCAATTCTCATCCTGATTCACGAGGCCCTATCTGCAATTATTTTCACAATTGATAATAGTACTCACCATAGCATGAGTCAGTGTAATGGCAAAAATATGACAATGAAACAAAAACGAAAAAAATTTATACTTTTTTGTATAGGTGGACTGTTTCTTTTGATAAAATTAAAAAATTAATACAAACGTAGTAGATGGATAACATGATCCGGTCGGAAGCCCGAGATAATTTCCCTGCAAAAATTCGCCGGGAAAGCATCAAATTCTACATTATTTTTCATTCCAGTGTTCTCACAGCTGATAGGTAGGTTCTTGGACAGTCCTGCATCCCAATTTATGAAACATTGTCTCGCTTTCTCTCCTAAGCATGTCCCATCATTAGATCCCTCTTAAATTCCTCATATCTTCTACCTCCTCTTATTTCGTCCAGAATTCCTATCCTCTTCCTTCCTCTTCCACGCTTCCCCAGTGTTCTCCCCTCTATCAACCTCTTCAAGATGCCCTCCCCTCTTAGAACCTCCACCATCCATCTCTTCTGCCTTCTCCAAACCTCTGCCACTAGCTTCCTCTCCTCCCCAACCATTTCCAAAACCTACTCCTTCGTCTTCCTCACCACCCAGCTTACCCTCTTCATCCTTTTCCAAACTCGCATCTCAAGCGCCTCAAGTCTACGCACGTCCTCTCTTCTCAATGACCAAGTTTCCGACCCATACAGTGCCACGCTCCTTATTAAGAGTTTTCACCAGCCTTTTCTTTACGTCTCTTCTCAGACCCCCCCTCACCCCCCCTAAATGTTATATAAATTATGAGTACGAATGCATTCTCTACATTACAGACGTAGTAAAATTAAAATAATCTCGTAGGGAGCTGCCACCGGGAAAAAAATAACGTAAAAGTTTCACCAGCTCCATTGGCGTAGCGTACAGCAACGCAAGTAACGATTCGCTCGAATGCAGCAAAATATAAAATGGATGCTCAGCGTGAAAACGTAAGATAACTCAGAGTGGGGACACTGGCGAGTTCGTTTGCTCGCCCACGGGACAAGAGAGGGGCGGGGAATGAGGGGGGGAAGGTGATCTGGCTAGGGAGGTCGCGGCTGGGCTGGTGCGGGCCCTCCGTGGCTAAATGGTTCGGATCCTCCCCGCCTCGCCGGCCCCGTTCACCGCCACAAGCACGCAAACACTGGAAAATACACACGTGTTCCCACCCCTATTTACCTCAAACCACCCACGCACATCACCGTCTTCATCCAACACAATTCGGCTCCTCTCCACGCTACACCCGCAAACCGTAGCTTCATCGACGAAAAAAACCTCATCTACGAGGGGCATTCCATAAATGATGCAACACATTACAAATATGTGGCTTATAATTCGGTATGAATGCAAGGTTTTCATGTCTGACGGTAATGCAGGAAAATTAAACGCTCCAAAGATTTCTTTGTAACTCGGTAAGTACAATAGATGCCCTGATGGGCTATGTGCAATTCCAGTCACGAAGATAATAACTTAATGCATAATCTATTAAACCACGCTTACATTCAAGTGTACGGTTTAATCTTCGTATTAATTATGCAACCGTTCTTTTAAATTTAAGTATTATCATTTCCGAGCAAGTTAAAATAAGCCTGCTAAAAAGAGTAAATAAATTGGCCTTAGTAGAATTTAGGACGTCATTTTACTGAAGGACGTAGTTACCAAGTGAGGATATAATAACACTTGTGGCCTACAGCGTAAAAGTATAGCATCTCGGCATAAAATCGTGCCAGTAGTTTGCGAGTGGGGCCATTCGAATACTTCCAGGTAGTTTAATATGATAAAAGCTAGAAAAAAGCTGATTTCAAGAAAAATTTGAGATACTAAATTTGTGAAATATAAAAAAATACTAGCTTTTGAGGCAAAAGGTCTAAAAATGTGAATTTTTTTTACATCTTTACAACTACATTAAGAGGTCACAGGAAGAAATAGTGTCGAATAATGAATACCATTTTCAAATTTGAATTATAAATTTCAAGGAATGTACATCCCCGACTCGCAAAAAGACCGGTTTTGCAATAAACAACTAAAGTGTTGTCATGGACATTTCTTGTTCGTATTTTTTCCTAAAACTGGTTAGTTATCTTCTAGCTAAGGTTTCTATTTTTTTCGCATAATCCGTTCAATTACATGGAACTTTACTGCCTTAGTAGGAGCCTATATGCTATATACATGGGAGTTCATAACCTATATTTATGTGTGTGATAAATTCACTTACACGAGTGACCTACAAACTTCTTCCTTAAAAGTTTAATACATATACTGAAGTTCATGTTTTGAAGAAAGATTACTCCATGCTTCGCACCCTTGACATAGGCTGCAGAGAACTACGCAGTTGTAGATGTGCATGTGCCAGTGACCGCTGACTTTGCCAAAAACAGTGAGTTCACTTCACCGGTCATTTACTCCTCTGGCGCCCCCTGTATTAAAGCAATTCCTTGATTTGGAACGAAGTCGATACTCGGTAAGATGTGGCTTCAACCGAAACTGCCAGAGCTCTAAACGCCATTTTTCATGCTCGCTAACTCTGTTCCAAAATGTAAAAGCTTATAAAATGTTCCTAGAATGCAGATGGGATTTTACCTCGATTAACGAATGATATTTATAATGATCCAAATAATTGTAGTCCCGCGTTTCTCATTTTTTTGAGATAAAATAACACCGTAATACTGTCGTATTGTTATTTTAGCGGCCAAACGTTTTCATTGTTCTATAATAATATTTTCTAATCTCTGTGCTTGAAAAAATAGTAATAGAATTACTTATATGCAGTTATGGTTGATTGATCAGGTAAATTGATGATAAAGTAACCAATTAAATGGCAACGGAGGGAGAACAATTTTCAATCAAAGAAGGCCAATGAGTTAATATAAAGTCCAAGTATTCATCTTTTAATTCATCTTTCGATGTATCAACTCTTGAAATATATTTCTGGAAAGCAATTTGACTATTTATAGGCATTATATGATTTCTTGAGAGCCTATGATAAAGAGTGGTGGGATACTGAATTCCATTTTGGAAATGAGAATTATGGTAAAATGCTAAAGAGATCGGAAAATATTGGCCATTTAGGTGAATTTTTGAAGAGAGGTAGGAAGCATGCCGAATTGAAGACCGGAATCAGGTAAAAAAATATGATCCCTAAGATGATAAAGGAGAGTAGCGTTTATCGAAACTTACCGATGCCGGCATAACATAAGATATTAATAATCGCAATAGCATACTTAGAGAAAGCCTATACAATATAGGGACAATTTTTATCTCCAGGTTTCACCAGGAACGAATGGAACCTATTTCTATATATTTCTCAGCCATTATCTATGATAAATTTTGCGTCTTGGGATATCTTTGTTAATACTTCCAACAAAAACTTTTTCGATATTTTTCTTTCAATGGAGAATATTGTTGATCAAAGTGGCAATGAATTTTTATAAAGAGCATAGAGGTATGTACAGGCCAATTATTAAGTTAGTTATGCAAAAGTTATGAAAAAATACTGTCTGACATCAGTAGGTAAACGCTATTCGGAAGTTTTCTCAACTGCCTGGGTAGGAGTCGTTATCAGCTGAAATGATTGATAATCAGTGGAAAATATCTATTTAAAGTTAATTCCATTAATGATTTAGAAATTTTTCATTTTATTATTGGATATGGAAGTGGGTTTTGGTTGCCATTCAGTCATTTTTGCCTAATTTTCCAATTCTAACAAAACCTCGAATTTCTCATAAACAAGTTTTCAGTTCTTAAAATTATTCATTACTAATCATTAGTAAGCATTGTAATCGCTCCCACTACTCGTATTTAAACTGAACGTTCAATTAAAGAAGCAAAAATCCCAAGCATTGCAGTTATATAACATGTTGGGAAAATATTACCAAAGGTAGGTTTAGGTATATTACAATTAATGTAGGCTCAATTATTCTTAAGATGTCTAAAAGTTTCCTTCATCGAAAATAGAGGATATAATGTTTCTTCAATTATTTTCGCCTCAATTATCAAATAAATATTTGGCTACAAAGAGGAAGAAGTTTATCGCACGTTTACTGTTTTACTGTAATAGATAACAGTAAATTACAGAGCTCATCTCACAAAGCTTGTCAGGAATGAGTAAGTCGTCTGGCGTATTAATGAATAAAAACGCAATAAAATCTTTCAGCGGATAATATAGTAAGTGAAGTGAGAAGCCAAATAAAAGTTTGGCCATGCAGCAAACAAATACTTCGATTCACAGCTTCTCAGAAAGACGCATATAGAGCTCTTCTCGTAAAGCTTGTCAGAAATGAGTAAGTCGTCTGGCGTATTAATGAATAAAAACGCAATAAAATCTTACAGCGGATAATATAGTAAGTGAGGTGAGAAGTCAACTAAAAGTTTGGCCTTGCAGCAAACAAATACTTCGATTCACAGCTTCTCAGAAAGACGCATATAGAGCTTTTCACGTAAAGCTTGTAAGGAATGAGTAAGTCATCTGGGGTATTTATGAAAAAAACGTAAAAATATCTTTCGGTGGATAATATAGTAAGTGAGGTGAGAAGCGAAATAAAAGTTTGGCACTGCAGCAAGCAAATCCTCCGATTCACAGCTTCTCAGAAAGACACGTATCTATTTCGCCTCCTAATCATTCATTTATTTTTATTCCATTTCTCCTCCCATGCTTCCTCACGCATATCGCTTTTCACCCTCTCGTCCATTTCCGTCGAACAAAATACCACCAACTCGTCCACCCTCACCGCCAGAATTTTCCATTCCCCACAGTACGTTCATTTTCATCCGACCAACCCCCCCCCCCCCAGCCATTTCCATCCGCCCTTCAACCTAATCCCCCATCAGTCCCGTTCCCAATGCCAAGACCGCCAAAACATCCCCCCTCACCTCTCCTCATCCTCTCTTCACCACACCACCCGAACAGTTCTCTTACCCAAAACCTCCCTGAACGCCACTCTCCATACCCCACGACCAGAAATCCCTACTTCCCCCCCTAAACCCCCACCCATTACCCCTTCTCCCCATAGCCTTTCGCATCACATCAATCCCAACTCCCAGCTCCCCGGGCCAAATGCTAATCTGGAAAATTTGGAATTTCGGTGCATTCAGGTACGTTAGGATCACCATTTCACGGTCGGCGTCGTCCTCTCTCGGATAGCCGCCCTCCCATTCCCCACCCACCCCTGCTCCCCTCACTCACCATCTACCGTGCGTCCACCGAAGCACCCTCACTCTCCTGTTTTGCATCCCCTGCCACACGCAGCCCGCGGGACAGAAGGACTCCGAAGCGGATGCCGCGAGAGTGACTGGCGAGAGGACGGACGCAACCCCATTAGTTCACGTGAGGGAAAAGCTTATAACATTTTCACTATATTCTTCCTGATTTCTTTGAATATGCGCAAAATTTTGATCCTTTAGATGTAATACACCCCTAAAAATTCTCACGCCAACCGATACAGAACCGTTTAATTTAAGGAATTTGGATGAAAAATACACTCAAAAATATTTGCTCCAACTACAAGAATATAAAGGATACAAGTGGTTCACCTGGACTGATTATTTATCTCCCATTGCTAATATGCAAAATGCACACTTTCGTGTATTCCAAATATTTCTTCGGTCATGTTGATGTTCTAAGGTCTTCTTTTCTTATATGTGTGTTTCCTTTTGTACTGCGATACTATCGATTGGTGACTTGTTTTACAATATAAATATCCAACCCAATATTTATAAAACCTTATATCTTCTTATGCTGAAATATGTCATTTTTACAGAGAAATGTTGTGAGAAGTTTACTCCTAAATAGCATTAGTTGTAAATGTGATTAAGGCACGAATCCATCTAAATGTTCAATTTCATAACCAATTTCTACTATCAAGGGTGGTAAAACACGGCAATTCAACGAAAAATATACCTATACAAGTCGGCCATACACGTCGCAATGAATTGAAAAATAATTGAATACAAAAAATCTGCTAATTAGTATGCTACTTTTGCTTAACATTAGTTTAGGACTGTGATCAGTGACAGCAGCATATTTTATACTACACAAAAAATATAATGGATTTATCATTAACTTTGATTCACTCATTCAAGATAAAACCTCCAATTAAAGTTAAATAAACGTTGGATACGCCGTAGTTTTTCTTTGGCCTCCATTGTTGAATATTCGGCTAACGTGGAACTCTATGGTAATTACTCGCATTTGGTTGATCACATATCTTAAGTTATCTAATAAGTTTTATATACTGTTAAAAAGAGATACCTTCCAAATGCATTACATGGTAGTGAAAATGATGGCAGCATCTCATCTTCGCTTTGATTCATTAGGAAATGTTGAAGGTATGTACTCACGTAACACAAGTTACGTTGGTTGGATAGTAATTCAGAAAAACATTTCATGAATCATACAGCCGCGTGCTGGCGTATTTTTGTAGGGAATGGAGCGGGATTAACGAAGAGGGGACCAACATCAGCGTGGGTGTAAATGAACGAAAATGGAGAGGTGAAGACGAGAGGATTTGGCAATAGAGTTTAACGGGGTCAAGCACGGTCACCTCCTCGGGGATGCCGAGCAACATGTGTTGTCGAAACTAAATGATCCGAGACCATAGGACGAGTAGATTGGATGTCCTCCGAAACTCCCAATCTCAGACTATCAAGGTCCTTATCTTCACCACTGATCGTCCGAAACACAACGAAATTAACAGTGAAAAGTTTGGCGAGGGAGGTTTAACCGTATAGTGAAGTAATTGTCTTATTAATCCTTTTTCGCGACGATGATAGTGAAAAAAATATAACCACCATTTGTTTCTACAACTGAATCCAATCCTTTTAACACTGTTTTAATTGAGTATAAAACTAAAGCACATTAAAAAAATATACGTGCGAATATGTGTGCGAAAAACTGATGCCGGAAATAATTATTGTTTTTTTTTTCGGGAAAAGATTTGGTGAGTATGGTATATTTCTGCTATGTACAAATGGCGCCTTTGCAATACTGAATTATAAGTGTATTTTTCCAAGAGGGTAATTGCGAATAAAATTAAAGCATCCATGCATCTTAATTTTCGAGTTTTCATCCAAACTCTGATATCATAGTATTCAAAATGCTTTACTTTGGTAGAAATCGCAATGGTTCTTGGTTGAGGTCTTGAATACTGATAAAAAGAGAGAAAAGAAAAAGAGATAAAATGATATTTGGAGGAAATAACACTTACATGTCAATAGCTTCCACTTATTAATGTTGTGAAAACGGTACTTTTTAACGGTATAATTGAGAAGAAGGAATTCTCCGTGTGTATTCAAATACGATTCCAAGGAAATCTCATTAACCAAACCCCTTCGCAAACCTCTTATCTGTGATGGCATGCAAATATTTCCTACCTCAATTGCCATTACATTTTATTGAAAAAGGATTTTATACTTTGCTCTGTATTTAGTAACTTGATAAGATGCACGTAAGTGTGTCAACGTTTTTGTAACTGTAATTTTGCTCGTACCAGTTATGGCACTATTTGAAAATGGGACTTAAAAGTCTCAAACTAGCCTCATAAAATAAATACGCTTGTGCATCCATCTATCGAGCTTACTAGCCTTTTTTATGAGTGCGCTAATTCCTTCAGAATTTCACCGTAAGAACTAGATTACCTAGTTAAAATAGCCAATAGCCGCAAAAAAACTCGCTCTTAATTTTATCTCGCGCCTTAAGAAGGCTTCTATATGCCACATTGTCGTATTTAAATTGGTGCTTAGGTCAATAACAGTGTAATGAATAGTTCTGATGAGATATAGTGGAAGGAAGTAGTGTTCATTCATGTATCTATGTATTTAGAAAGAGTTCAAGAGTGAAACGCATTTGAAAATAAACATGGCGCATCCCTTGCCGAAAACAGAAAAAAGTCGTTTGGATAAAAATGTTGTCTTCGCTGTGTTAGCCACTTACTCAATCAGTAAACGAACATAATGCTGCTTGTGATAATGTCCTCAAGGGAGTAACGACACTATAGGTTAAAAAGGTTAGAATTATTTATTTTGGTGAATGAACTTAATCATCAAACATCTCTCTCTTCTATTTGATTTTAATATAATTTTAATGAGCAAAAACTGCAGTTTTCTGAGAAGCCTAATGAATCAATCTTTAGGTGTAGGTTGCCATACCAGGAGAAGAACTGTAAATGGTCATTAGCTGATCATGACATTCCGCTTTGAAAGGCAAAGCATTATTTGAAGCTTTGATGTCGCATGGATATTGTAACAGCATACTTGCTTTAAATGCATATACTCTCATCCCATTAATTATATGAATTATCATTTCATTCCATAAGTATTTTTTACCTTTTCTTGTATTTCATCTGGTTGTACTTTACTCGTCCTACTCTCAAATGTTGTATGCATAATCCCTGACTCATTCTCTCATAGCATTTCCTTTGGTTCATTCTCTATGGAATATTTTCTTCATTTTCCTAATTTGACCCTCTCTCTATATTTTTTCACACAACTTGTAGTGTCTCATTATATATAGAACGTGGGGCTAAGGAGGTCATCATGGCAATGTACCATCTCGTTACAATGCCATCCTTCTGCCGAAGGGATTCAAATCCTCTTCCAACGCAATCTCTAACTCATCATCCACTAATTGCATTAGAAGGATTTTAGGCAAATCCTCCAAATCCCCGCCATCCACCAATAAGGAGAGATTAAAGGGAAAAGTTAATGGATTCATAGTATCATCAACACGGATGGATGAACACATTTGGCACAACTTCTCAAGGTACTTAAAATCAAAATACTAGCGTATCTAGATCTTTTTCATGTAGCGTAAATTCTGCTGATTACTATTAATCGCCTATTTCATATGTTCCGAGGAGTATCAGCCATATTTAAACATTCGAAGCAGGAAAAATTAATGGGAAGATTTACGATGGAAGACCAAGGACCCATTAAAGGAAAAATAATGAGGGAATCAAGCGATCTCTGACGAGAGTAGAGAGCTAGAACAAAGAAAGTTTCATATCAAATCTTATGTTGATTGACGTTGATAAGGGATCGTATACGTTTTATTGATGTTGATACAAATATCTTAAGAGTTGAATGATCAAACTGCAAAGAATTGTCCCTCTCATAAATTCATCTTGCTCTCCTATGACTCACTTTTTACTAACTGGGTGTAATGGATATGAAGACATCGTAGGATTTAATTTTTTCCGAAGCGTAACAAACACTAAGATCTAATAGATTTTTTCAGCACATCTCCCTCATTTCTGATGCTGAAAATTACCTTGGAATGCCGTTTAATGGTTTTCATAAAAAACTCGGTTTAATGTTTAACTCTAGCGTTTAGTGATTAATCGGAAGCACGATTGGTATATTGAAAGAAATTGTTTCGAATAAAATCTCCAATTTTAAACCAGCAGCAGAAACTGGGGGAATTCAGAAACCAATCCAACATCAAGTCATTATTTCGATCGTCAATTTGAGACTCGAGCCATTATGGGATCTTGTAGGAAATCTAATAATTATTTTGATAGGGATATATAACTTTATATTCCAAATACAGTTTGCATTAATTTTAATGATCAATTGAAAACTGAAAAAATGCAAATATTTTAAATAGTTACTAATGACATTACGTTAAAGTCTTCTATATGGAAATGTCAGTTATAAATCAAAGACTACTCATTTCAAATGAAAAAATTGAAACAACTGTAAGATTCTTGTTCTCATTAAAAGGGACCCAGTTCATTTATGGTAATAATGTCAATGATTCCATAGGTAAGTTGGTTGATATTTACCACCCGAAGTCACTATCACTGTCTATGCCTAATGTGGAATTATTGCAGAAAATCGTAAGAACGGTTATTGCGATCAACTGCTCATTGAGAGAACGGCGACTTTAATTTAGTGCTATCCTTTGATGTACGCTGTTACATACGTTCGTTCCATTTCCAGTTCGACCATATCATCGTTCAAACCGTTCCGTCCAGGGTTAGGCACAGTCGAGAAAGTTTAATTCTCAGTGATAGGTCAGTAAAGCTGACTCTGCTTAAATAATTTACTCCTAAATGCCCTATACATGCATATCTCAGGCATTATTCATTTGAAAATATACATTGCTTCACGCACGCCCTCCTAATTTTAAGACCTTAGACCTTAATAATTTTTCTACTTAAAGTATTTCCCATTACATGCACACCTTAGACCTTAATAATTTTTCTACTTAAAGTATTTCCCATTACATGCACCCAGAACTTTCAAAGTCTACCTCTTCTTCTCACACCATTCATTCCTCTATCATAAATCTGCTTCATTATTCGATTATCACCCGATCTCGACATGGCCGAACCAATTACGTAGGCTTCCTTCGTACGTGTCTATTCCACATAATTACGTCAACCACTCTTTCCTAACCATATCAATTCTGTTTTATAGCAGTAACCTCTCTGATACCAATACCCACTGCAATAATCCTACTTTTATGCTTATCCAGGCGTACCCAACTTTCACTTCCCTAATATTAAAGTGCGAAGGAGTACTCTTTTGAACACTGCAAATTTAGACAAATATTCGTTCCTTGAAATACTATACATACTAAATATTAAATTCCCTTCCGTCATTCACATGCATTTTATTCTCTTCATATATCCGTCAATCTCTCTCAAACATTCGGCCAAGGTACAGAAATTCATTTAATTGCTCAACTATTTCACCTTTCAAATGTACGTTTATACTACCAATGTGTGGCCAGAAGTGCAAGTAAATTTAAACCATTCTGAGTATAATAGTGCAAATATCTGAAACATAAAATAAAAATAACATTTATCTGGACTCGAGTTTGAACCAAAGTCTCCCAAATGAAAATATCTGGGTTACTGAAATCTAAATGGAATGCTGGCTTAACTGTCATTCAAGGATATGGATCAACGAGGAAAAAAACATGAGAATCTTTCATCACTGAAAAGAACGCGATGGTTTTCGCATACCTGACACCTCTAGTGTCTGTTGATACCAATCCAGTCTTAACTGACGCTTTTTTCCACCTTCCACAATGCTCTCTCCACCGTTTCCTGCCCCCACTCCACGTTCCACATGATTGTTCACACCGGCCCCAAAACCTCGCTCCGCCCCCGCCACGAAAGACTCACCCACCAACACATCCACCCTTGGCCGACCACCCCGATAACTCCACCACTCCAACTCTCACTCCCACCCAGCTACCCACTCTACACCCTTCCTTTCCGGACTTCCGGACGCCCCTTCCCGCCAACCCCTCCGCACTCCTCCCCCGCTGGAAACCGCGCAGGCACTCCGCTCCGCCCGCGTGGCCGTCGCTTTACGAGCGTGAAAAGGGGGAGATTTGGATGCGTGGTGGGGGCGGGAGGGAGGGAGGGGGAGCACCAAAGGGGGAGGTGGAAGGGAGGGATGAGGAGAAAAGTGAGAAAGGAAGAAAATAGTCAGGCAGCGATGTAGCCAGAGTGGGGGGAAGAATCCATGGTGTCCCCCCACCCTCCGGAATTTTTACTTTATTTTTAAATAAGGGGCATTTGGGGAGTAATTTTTTTTATTCCACTGAGACTATATTTCATTAATTCTATATTTTGAGTAATTTATTGATTAGTTTGTTTGTGATTTACAGGCAAAAACCGTGGGTATCGTATTCTTTGAAAACTTTCCCAGAAAAAAAATGTCACTGTAGTCGAAATTTCGCTTTTAACTGCCCGGACACAATACTTTTGTCCGATTCTTGTTCACCCCCCTCCCCTGCTTTCACCAAGCATGGAATCCCCTCCCAAAACGAAACCCTGGCTGCGCCATTAACGTGAGGGGCATGTTGCTAATTTTTCCACTTTTCAAATTATGCTTTGAAATAGACAAATGACAATAAAAATTTTGGCTCGATATAAGAATGCTAAGAGGACGGAGGGACCACTATGGGGACGCAGAGACAGTAGTATTAACTCTCAGCCGCCTCTTCATCCCCGCGCGGACATTGCAATTTGCAAGGAAATTGCATTTCAGTTTTGTTTAAATTTACTGACTGGCGAGTAGCGTCAAAGGTTGCGACAGGGGATGTATGGACACCAAGCATGAAAAGGGAGGGAATAGGGAAAAGAACGAGGGTGACGATTGGGGAGAATGGAATTGTTAACGTCGTGTCGTTAAGTTAGTTAGTCGTGATAGTGTCACGCTGGTTTTGTTATAATAAAAAATAGTCTGGGAAGAAGAAATATCTGTACCTATTAGTTCAGAAATGTATGGTTTCGGCAGTACTCCTTGGTATTTAAAAAAATAATAATAATAACTTTATTTTACAAATACCTTACATGCTGTAATTTACCTTTGGAAGGGTTACAAAAAATATTACAACTTCCAGAGTTACAAGTATTCTTTTTTTTTCTGGTCATTATGAATGGTTTTATCCAGCATGGTCCTGCTAAGCTGATGCTTATCAGCAGGGTCTAAGTTTACAATGTTGTGGTGCAATCACAAAGAAAATTATTTTCTATCAATAATGAAAAAAAAGGTGGAGAAAAAAAAATAATAGTGCAGTTGAGGTCCTGCTAAGCCAACGCGGCTTGTCAGCAGGTGCCTTTAGTTAAAAAATATTTTTTTTGCTGTTTAGCGTTTTGAACAATTAAGAGCTTAACAATGTTAGCCTATGAGCCGCCCTTTTAGTGATTTTTTAAGAACAGATATGCTATTAATATCATGCATTGACATAGGTAATTTGTTTCACAATCCAGGGACTACAAGTGCCAATTTTTTTTTGCTTCCTTAAGTTTGAGACATATAGCAAAAATAATTGGGGTCAAAACAATATCCTCCTTGTCGTTCTGAAACTTTTTGTGAAATTCATTTAAGAAAGTCATCAGAGTAATCTACCGGTTAATGATGGGTTATGATGAAAGTCAGAGGAAACCCAACGGACTCTTACACGTGGAGTGCCCTTTCTACCTCAAGTATTTCTTTCTTCATTTCAGTGTGTCCTTTCTTTCTTCACCCCGTCCATAAAACATATTCTCTTTCTTCCTCTTCCCCGCTTGCCTAACATCCTTCCCTCTATTATGGCCTCCAGCCTCCAGAAAACCATCACCTCTCAGTACCCCCTCCAGCCACCTACCCTGCCTTCCCCTAATCTCATCCAGAAGTTTCCTCTCCTCACCAACTTGGCCCAGCACTTCCTCATTTGTCTTCCTTTCCGTCCACCGCACCTTTTACGTCCTCCTCCAAAGCCACATCTTGAACGTATGTATCCTATTTTCGTCTTCCTTTCTCAAGGTCCACGTTTTTGCCTCATTCAACGCTACACTTCATATCAAGCTCTTCACCAGTCTCTTTTTTACATCCTTACTTAATGTCCCCGTCATCAGCTCCCTGCTATTATGGAAGCTTCCTTCGCTATTATCCTCCTAATGTCCTAGTACTATGCCCATTTTCTTCTAGTGAACTACCCAATTAATTAAATTGTCATTAAAGAACAGACATGTAATTTTCTTTAATGTATGTAATAGCCTACTTATGATTGTGCAAGCGCAAACTGCCTCAGATGTATTGCGCATGGCCTTTAATTGGCAAGCCTTTCCCTTTGTGCATCTATGTCCATTGCTCCTAAAAGGATTCATTTTCATTCATTCAAGTATTCTACCAGCTGATTGGTAGGTTCTTGGACAGTCCCCATTTTGTATCCCAACCTAATAGAAATTGTCTCGCTTTCCCTCCTAAGGATGGCCCGTTATTAGATCCCTCTTCAATTCTTCATATCTTCTACCTCCTCTTATTTCGTCCAGAATTCCTATCCTCTTCCTTCCTCTCCCACGCTTCCCCAATGTTCTCCCCTCTATCACTCTCTTCAGCATGCCCTCTCCTCTCAAAACCTCTTCCATCCATCTCTTCTGCCTTCTCCGAACCTCTGCCACAAGCTTCCTCTCCTCTCCGACCATATCCAATACCTCCTCGTTCGTCTTTCTCGCCATCCAGCTAACCTTCTCCATCCTTCTCCAAACCCACATTTCAAACGCCTCAAGTCTACGCACATCCTCCCTTCGCAATGACCACGTTTCCGACCCATATAGCGCCACGCTCCATATTAAAGTTTTCACCAGCCTCTTCTTTACGTCTCTTCTCAGACCCCCCCTCATCAATTCCCTTCTCTTCGAAAATGCTTCTTTAGCGAGCGCAATTCTGCATCTGATGTCCTTACCACTAAACCCATTCTCCTCCAAAACACTACCCAGATACGTAAACTGCTCGACCTGCTCGATCTTCTGCCCTCCCACCCTTATATTCAGCCCCGCCTTCTTACTTCTAAAAAATCTCATTACTTTCGTTTTCTTGTGATTGATCTTCATCCCATACTTTTTGCACTGCACCTCTTATGCATTCACCATTGACTGTAACCCCTTGGCCGACTGACTAACTAATGCTTGATCATCTGCATATCTCACTGATTTTATCAGCTCCCCTCCTACCTTTATTCCTACCTCCTCCTCCTCCCATGCCTCCCTTACCATTTCCTCTGAATACACGTTAAAAAGCAACGGCGATAGTGGGCACCCTTGCCGCACTCCCCGTCCTATCGTGGCCCATCCCAATTCTCCATTGGCTACCCTAACCTGCGCCGTCTGGTTCATATACAAATTCCGAATCAGACGCCTGTCCCTCCAATCGACTCCTAATTTCTTCAACACTCCCATAAATTTCGTCCATTCCACCCGATCAAACGCCTTCTCGAAATCTACGAAGCATGCAAAAACATCCTGCCCATACTCTAGGTTTCTTTCTACTAGCGTCCTCATCACCGCTATAGCGTCTCGCGTTCCCGTCCCTCTCCTAAACCCGAACTGGTCGTCACCCAAGTATTCATTTGCCTTCTTCTCTAGCCTTCTGTTTAGAATCCTCAGAACTACTTTGGCCGCGTGGGATATTAAGCTTATTGTCCTATAGTCTTCGCAAGTTTTTGCCTTACTCTTTTTCGGTATAGGAATTAGTACAGTCTTCGCGAAGTCTTCCGGCCACACTCCATCCTCATAAATCCTACGAATAAGCGTAAAAAGTTTTCCTCTTCCGTTCTTCCCCATGCTCTTTAAAAACTCTGCAGGTATGTCATCTATTCCCACCGCCTTATTCCTTTTCATGTCTCTTAGAATTCTTTCGATTTCGCTATCTAGGATACTTGGTCCGATGCCATCGCTGTCGATATCGTATTCCCTTTCTATATCTAACCTATTGGACCTTGTTTCTTTACCATAGAGCTCTTCAACATACTCCTTCCACCTCTCCTGTATCTCTCTCGGTTCTACGATCATCTTTCCCGTCTTGCCTGTTATCGTTGTAATTCCCCTTGCCTTGTTACCACCCGTCAGTTCCTTTACTTTCCGATATAATGCATCTGCTCTTCCCTCTTTTTGGTATTTCTCTAACGCGTCGATCTGTTCTCTCCACCACGCCTCTCTTGCTTTCTTTGTTTCTCTTCTAAGCCTGTTATTAAATTCTCGGTATTTTCTCTAACCTAGCTCTGAGTTTACGCTCTTCCATTTCCTTCTCTCCTCCATCTCCCTGATCATCTCCTTCGTGATCCACGGTTTTCTAATTTTAGTTGCACTCACTACGCCTACCGTTGCTTTCGCCGCTTCTATAATTCCGTTTCTCAAACTTCCCCATTCATCTTCGACTGATCTAACTCCATGGTCCTCACCCATTCTCTCATCCACCTTCTCCCGATACTTGTTCTTCATTGCCCCAGTTAATGCCTCCGTATTCCACTTTCGTACCTTCCTTCCCATCCTTATCTTTTTCAGTTTTACCCGACATTTCATGAATAATAAGTTGTGGTCCGTGGCTGCATCAGCTCCTGGATAAGTATGCGAGTTTTTAACACTATTGCTGTATCTGTGACGTACCATTATGTAATCTATCTGGAACCTATCTGTGTCTCCCGGCTTCTTATAAGTGTACCTACGTCGAGGATGATGTCTGAACCATGTATTCGTAATTACTAGGTTATTTCTGCGGCAAAACTCCACAGCTTTCTCACCCCGGTCGTTTCTCCTTCCTAGCCCGTAATCGCCCACCTCCCGTCCATCTCTTCCTTCACCCACCACCGCGTTCCAATCCCCCATTACTACCAGGTGCTTACTTCCTGGTATCCTACCAATTATTTCCTCTAGCTGATCGTACACCCCATCTACCTCCTCCTCTTTATGATTAGAGGTAGGCATATCATCCTGGATTATAACTAAATTCGTTGGTTCTGCTTTTAGTTCCACGACTATTATCCTATCACTCACCTGTTCTGCATACACTACTTTTCTACCGAGTTTCCTATTCATTACGAATGCAACCCCGCGCTGACTTTCATTCCCTCCATTATAAATTACTCTATAGTCACCGCTCCAGTAATCCCCGTCATCCTTCCATCTTAC
The DNA here is from genome assembly GCA_963573305.1 of Pyrrhosoma nymphula. Taxonomy (NCBI): domain Eukaryota; kingdom Metazoa; phylum Arthropoda; class Insecta; order Odonata; family Coenagrionidae; genus Pyrrhosoma; species Pyrrhosoma nymphula. Next base: position 62,584,421 of record OY754339.1, read on the forward strand.
TTCACCCAGACCCATGATGTCTACACCCACCCTCTCCATTTCTTGCTTTATATTCTCTAGCTTCCCCGCCCTCAGCATAGTCCTAACATTCCACGTGCCTATTCTGATAGTTTCGTTCCTCTTCTTTATCTTCTTTTCCTATGCTGCTGCTACGTCTGAGCAAGGATTTCGTGTGATGACGACCGCAGGGGCCTTGCTCCCACCGCTGCCGGGCACGACACCCGGCCCTCTGGGCCGAGTCCCGTAGTTGCCAGGATTCATTATCAATTGAGAACTGTTCATAATTTCAAGGCTTTTGTTTTAATTGAGATAGTATTCCGTGGCCTTACTCAATAGTATTTTTTACGTGACACCATCACTTCAGAGGCCGCCCCACTGGGGTCAGACGCCTTTTGCAGCCGCCTCACTGAGGTACAGACGCTGCGCGGACTACCATTCGTCTGTCTCCTAACCTTCGACCAATCTGGCATGGGTGACCCTACCAGGAGCAATGCTCCCGCCAGTGCAGCTCTAGGGGTCATTGGAGCACGCAAGCCCTTCAACCACGACAAGGTTGTAGTCCAAGGAGGATTAGGTATGAAAATAGTATATCACCCACCACATTCCCCATGACTTACTTCATCGGTCTTTTCTTCACTTTATTCGCTCATATATCAAATCTGAAAATTTTAGTTTGACTTTCATACATTCTTCAAACATGGCTGGTCATAATTATTTTCTAATTTAGGTTTTCCTCTGAAAATATAAAGTACCAAATCAGTTCCTGACATATGGAAATAGATCTAGACGACAAATTTCACGATGAACCAAAAATTTCACGCCGACACATCGGAGTCTATAGAACAGAACGAAAAGTTTAGCCTTGACCCAAAAGTGGCCACCAGTCGCCGAGAGCTCCAATTCGCTCCTTCCACTCGCGTGGCGACAACGCAACGCCATCCTGGCATCGCATCTCTACTCCGCGAGCAGTCGCAAAAGCGTGTAGCAGGTTCTTTTACAACACCATGCATAGGAAAAAGGTATTGAAGAAGCGATGCGATGAATTCTTAGTATACATTTCGGTAGATATTATACCTTCTAGTTTCTTCTGTTAACGCAGAAAATGGTTCCTGGGAAAATTAAATCCTTGAAGCTATCTGTTCGACAGTGAATTTATAATGTTTTTTCACCTTTCTCCGTCAAAGTGATGTCGTGATGGAATAGAAGAACGTCCACTCCACACGCATGAAACTTATTAGATAAAATGTTTTCTTGTATCTTTAGCCTAGTGGTGTAAGTAGGTAAGAAACATCGCTCAGCGTTGAAGGAAAATTTAACGAGGCTGTTATTCAAATTTGAGTGAAATTCTCCAATTTTATTTAATAACTTTACCAATTGTAAGAGGTATGAATAAAATATAAAAATTTAGGGATATGCTATTGCAGTAATATCCCGGAAGAAGAAATGGAATAATTATTAAAATAATGGCGGAAAACGAAGTGTTGTTTGATTAAACTTCTCAGTATTTGCGCGTCTATCAGACTAATTGCGCGTATCAATTATAAATTGAAAGGAATTGTTGAACTTATTAGTTTTACGCCGTAATCTCAAAACTTCTTCACAGGAGATATTTTATTTTGCGATATCATGACATGTATTACGATAAGTAATAAACATTTAGCATTGAAATTCACTGAGAAAACATGCAAGCTGCGTTCTGTAACGTTCATCACGTGACGAGTGCGCAAAAGCTTTCTAATTTTTGCAACAATACCACTCTGGAGCACACAACCATACCATATCAAATAGAAAACTATTAATGTATTTTGGATAATAAGCTCTTCGAAAAATATTTCCATGAATGCCTGATATTTTGTTGTCATTAGACAGTTGAGATCTTTTCATTGTAATGAGACAAAATTTCACCGAGTATTATACGTGGTGTTATCTCACTAAAACTAGGTTAAAATAAGGCAATGGATGGTAAGAAAAGGAAATGAATCCTATTTTTGGAATGCTTTTCCGATTGCTTCAACCATTGGGGGAGATTTGGGATTCACTTTCCTTCCATTAACCCCGCCCATTTTATCTCCCAACCCGCCCACACCCCTTCCACTTCCTCTCGCGCCACCCACTCCAGCCCTTTCCCATTCGCAGCTTGGAATTAATTTCGATAATAATCCCGCTGGTCTCCGCTTCTCGCCCATATCGCTGGGATCGGGATTTGCTGCAAGGATCGTAGAGGGACGTTGAGTATTTCCGCCGAGTGAGGCAGCCTTTCCAACTTGCTGTTTCCAAGTGTGCGAATACCTGTACGAATCTAGCACAAATTGGACGGAGACGGCTTGAAAACTATTATCAGACGTTTACATATTTTCTGGTAGCGTCTTTACCGTGGTAGCTTAAGACTAGCAGTAGTTTTTCTTCTGTAGACTAAGAATCAGTTGCTGCTAAAAATGGAATAAATCACTCAATACGCGGTTGTGTTTTTTTAAAGTAAAAACAGCGAAACTTCCCATATTTTGGTGGATACTGTTCTGGAGAACGTTGCGAAGACTTTAGTCTGGAACGAGGATTTTAAATCCGCTCAGAGCAAAGACTGGTAACATTTACTCAAAAAACCAACAGCTATTGACGCTGTTTTCGCATTAGGGTCACAGCGTGGACAATAATTCAACCCTGTATTACTCTCTGCTTGCGAGATCCGAGGAAGAACGGATGTTGAGGATGTCGCTGATGTAGCCCGTCGCCGGTCACTCAGCAGTAAATTAGAACAGGTTTTCAAGTTTTACATGCGTAGGCTCCTATCTATTTGTGACATATATTTCTTCAGCTCAGCATGCGTCCAACCTCTCTTCATTTCATCGTTAAATACCATTTACTTTGTTCCATTTTCCCCATAGCTCAATATTATTCCCTGTATCGTGGCTTTCAGCATCCTCTCGCCCCTTCCCGTTCCAAACACCAACTCTACCTCCTGTTCTCCTTTGGTCATTTCCTCTCTTTACCCTTCAAAACTTCCTCAATTACCCTGCTTGCCGTCTTTCGCGATTTTCCGTATCTCAAACGCCTGCAGCCCGTTCTCGTTCTCTCTCCTCTTGCGTCGAGGCATCAGCACCAAACAGCGTCGCTTTCAATGTACAAGTCTTCAACATTCCTTTATTTACAATCCAACGCAAGATTTTTCGTCATCAACTGCCTCGTGTTTTATAACACCTTCTTCGCCTTCGCAATCCATTTACATTCTTATTCGCTAACCTTCCTTATAATGTCATGGCTTCCACGCCACTTATCCTTCAACGAAGTACCAAACTTAATAAATTGCTCCACGTTCTCCAGTTTGTGGCCTCTTAATTTCATCGGTTAGTTTAAGATTGCATTGTAACAGAAAACACTTTGTAAGTATTTCTACACCAATTTTTATTCAACCGACCTAGGTTTCGGCAAACATTGCCATTATCAAGGTATACATATATATATATATATATATATATATATAGGAATTGGATGGAGGAGGGGGTGGGAGAGGAGAGGCGACTGAAGTGGGGAAGGAGGGGGAAAGTGGTGACTCAACGGGAGTAAGAAGAAGGGGGGTTGTGGGGGATCAAACAAACCTCCCCCCCTCTTCTTACTCCCGTTGAGTCACCACTTTCCCCCTCCTTCCCCACTTCAGTCGCCTCTCCTCTCCCACCCCCTCCTCCATCCAATTCCTATATATATATATATATATATATCGCTCGTTTATTTGTTACTTCACCTTGATAATGGCAATGTTTGCCGAAACCTAGGTCGGTTGAATAAAAATTGGTGTGGAAATATTTACAAAGTGTTTTCTGTTACGATGCAATCTGTGACAATTTTCCACAAACTTTCGCCTGATACTTTAAAATCGGTTAGTTTAAGGACTGAATTATCATTCATTAAAATGATCCTATCGTCCTTTAACCATTTATCAACAAAGGCCACCACAAACTATGAGCCAACTAAACGAATGGTCCTGTCTTCAACTTCCTCGAGTATGGAGAAATTTCTACAACTATTTCTTTAGTAAATTTAATTCCAAAGTAAAATCCCTCCTATGCCTTACACATCTTGTTGTTCCATTTCAATATCAACTGTGTACAGGTTGAGCGCCAATCCTTTAATTTACAAAGTTCTCTTTTTCTCCCAGTTTTACGAGTCGCATGGAAAAAGCTTACAAAGGACGAGATAAAAAACAATCAATCGTATTAAACGTCCACGTGTTTTGCTTTTTTCAAAGTCTTTAGTCGAAATCGCGAGCCGGAGGTCCGTGCGATGGTGGCGCCGTGCTGAGATGGGAAATATCCAATTGGAAATAAATCCGTTTAATTGTTCACCTGTCGCCCCGCAACAAATTGTCACGTCGGGAAATTCCCTTTGGCTGCATCGGAGGAGCATTCTTGTAAGCATTTCGTTAGTTTTTTGCTTTCGCATGGTTCTTAAATTGCCTCCGTTTCGATTCGTTCGAGCTGCTGAAACAAAAACATGCAGACACGGATGCGAAAATGAGTCCTCATGGCAGTGAGATTTTTAAGGCATGGAAACGGAATGAGCAGGTAACGCGAACGGCAACAACAGGAATCTGAAGGCGCACTTTTGAATCGCATGGAAATTTGGTGATTAGATATCCACTCATCCAGAGATACTTAAGACAATTGTTTTCCAATGGACACAAAAGATTGTAAATTGCTCTTTTTCACGTGTGGGAAAGTGAATGAAACGATTTTTATTCCGCCATCACTGGTATGCCGTAATCAGGAATATTAAACGAAACCGGAACCACCAAATAGTTTCGTTCCGAAACGAAACGATAATATTTTTTATGTATAGTTTCGGTTCGAAGCGAAACTATATGTTCAGCTAGACTTAAGTTTTATTAATGGAATGGAAGTATGAATAGGAACGAAATATAACGTTCCGGAGCAGATCCAACTCTTGAATAGTTTCGCTTCAAGTAAAATGGGCATAGGCTTTCGGTTCGCACTCATGCTTCCGGCAAGAGGGGCATAAAATTTTGACTACTTATGTACAGAGAAGTGATTCAGTACGGTAATATACGTTTATTATTTGACCGGGAATGAGCGAAGGCGAGGAACACTAGACGGGAAAAGTTCTTATTTCTATGAAATTGATGGATTCGGTGACCGTGAAAATTCATCTTAAATGATCATATACAAAATGAATGATTTTCACAGGAGTTGTTTTCGGCACTACCTTCTTTTAACGAAATAAGTATCATCCTCAGATAAAAATAAAAAAAATTGAAACTACACATTTCTGTACAAATTTTAAGGTCAGGAGGGCAAAAAGAAAATTGATTTCCCTTCAAATTCAATACTGTATTGTTAGTCACCTTTCGTATTAGTTTTATTTTGATACGTCTTGAAATAAAAGATGATGGTAACGTATTTTAAAAAGAACAACATTTAGAAGCAGCAAATTCATGGGACCACTTAGTGAATTACAGAGAGCAACAACATTCAAGCGACAGTTGTTGCTTAAATATGACATATTTATGAATGTATTTGAAAAATAGACCACATACAACATGATGCCATATTATAGTGATACAAATAAAAAACAAAAAAGGACAAATACGCAAAAACATTAGTGATAAGTTAGCTAACAAATAGTACCCCAAGATGGCGAGGCAGAAAATATTATTTTATTTGGGAATGAGATATGACTTGATTAGCGAAGACATTGGAAGATAAGGAGAAAGGGTCAATGCTACCAGCAAGGGAATTTAGGTGCGATAAGGGGCCGAAAATATGGTAGGGCTTGGTGAGTGATAATCTGGGAGTATTAATATGGAGCAATGAGCGGGTCCTGGTAGGTATTCCGAATTTGTTGAAGGAAATTAGGTCAGGGCAGTCAATGGTCGAGTACAGAGTGCTGTGTATGAGTTAAAAATCAGTTAAGTTACTATTAAGATTAGAAACGGAATGTGAACGTAAAACAGCATCGGGATATAAATTGCGGAGATGAGGGACTCTGTATTTAACAATATTTGTGAAGAAGTGAGTTCAAAAGGATTACCTAAACTTTCAACAATAAGCAAGAAAATGAGTATAATAATGAAATATTCATTAGTGTTTGAGTTAATTAAAATTTTTATATAGTGAATTGAGATGGTATTCATGTATCCTGTAGCTCTAACATTGTTTCAGCTCTTCGTCGGCTACAGAAATTCCATGAATTAGGGAGCTATTCGTTAGAAGCGTCGAAAGTTATAGCAATTTCATGAATCCGAAAGCATTCTCAAACGGGAACTCATGGTCAAAGAGAAAAAATATTAAAACATCATTCAATCATACGCAAGAGAAACCAGAATTTTCTCGAAAAAACAATTAAAAGTGTGTGATATGACTAAGGCTTCCCCACCCTACATGGAAATACATTGTATAGGCATTCGACGACTGCCAAGTGAGTTGCAGAGAAAAATCTTAAGGACCAGACGAACGTGAAATCAACGACTTGGCTCCGGGGAAATAGCTGGTTGATGTTCCTTGGATCGAATCCAAATCGGCTCCCAATATAAATTTCGGGAAATTTAATGGAACCCCATAAAACATGATCCTTGCAGCACGATCCATCTACTCAATAGTTCACCTGAATGAATGACGCGAAAGGGCGTAAGTAGGCTGGCCAAGACTGAGTAGCGATAGGGAATAAAAACGTTCTTTCTATTTTTTACTACTTCTTTTAAAACATATTTTAGCCCACGTTTGTTAATTTTCACATGTATTACGTTGAAGGTATCTACTGTTATCTACTAATGAGAATAACCGTTGTTAGCAGACAATTTGAACGACACCTGAAGTTTTTTGTGACATTAGAGGGAGGTGGGAGGGCTGGAAAATAATATCGGAGATGGAGGAGGAGCTGAGAGAAACTCCACGACGTCATTAGGCTATTCCTAACGAAAAATGCCTGGGAATTAACAGTTTAACACCTTAAAAGGCGCATGGAGTAGTACACTTTAAGTGCTCCTACCATAGCTTCTAAGTTGGGATTAGGACGCCACTGAAATATTTGCATCGCTGACGGGGCTCGTACTCGAACACGGGAAGTGGGAAGCCAGTACTAATCAGCCAGTACAGTAATATATATATATATATATATATATATATGTATATAAAATGTCTTGGTCGAAAATTGCTCTCGGTGACGATGCACATGCATAAATAAAACAATGATACACTAAACAAACACAGAAACACGCAAAAAGTACACTCACATTGTGAGTGTCCTTTTTGTGTGTTTCTGTGTTTGTTTAGTGTATCACTGTTTTATTTATGTATATATATATATATATATATATATATATAAATAAACTATGCCACATTATATTATCGCGTGTGTGATTTTCCACGAACTCGTATATATATATATATATATATATATAAACTATGCCACAGGTGGGGCGGAATGAAATATAAACACATAAAAAAGAACACTCACACTATAAGTTGATATTTCGGTTGCTCTAGAACCTTTCTCAAAGATAAGACGGATACAGTTTCGGTAAATGGTACGCATCGCCATTCCACCACTCCCTTTGAGAAAATGACTATATTTAACCTCTCTTGGAGGGAGTGGTAGAGTTGATAGCGGGAGGGGAGGTGGAAGGAGGAGGAGGAGGAGATGAGGATATGGTGGATGGGAGGGTGATGGCGGGGTGGGCGCGCGGGTTGGATGGGTTAAGTGGGATGAGGGTTGTGAATGAAATCATGAGGAGCCGTCCCCGTTGGGTTTGGACACTAGGATTTGGAGTGCATCTTGGACAGGGAACAGAGGGATTTCCAGGAGGGAGGATTTACTCTCAAAAACATTTCATTTGGCTAATTCTGCATTAAACGAATCGTATAATAATGGGTTTAGTTATTTCATTTAGCGAACATGGACTTTCACAACGTTGAGCCTGACACAATCTTGATTTTACCCATTACTCTCCAGCACAACAATTCCATCCCAAGAAACGACCTAGTCCTTTATTCTTATACATTAAGCATGTGTATTTAAACCGTAAATGGTCTCAGGGATGGCTTATGCTTTTTCTTTATCTTTTTTCGCTTAGTATATGAATAAGATAAATTTTTGCACTCAAATATGCATTTGGTTTAATTTTAACTTTTGTGCAAGCAAGGTATAAAAAATAAAATATATAATTGGTGACGTAATCATTAATTGAAATGAAAAATTTAATATTCTTACTAGCCTGGCTCACCTGACATGCCAAACACATACCCCTAAGAGTGGAAGTGCCAGGGGCTAAGAACATTTTGTTTGCATGAAATATGCAAAATATTTTAGTGTAACAACAATGATGGAATTTGTTGACAAGAAACGCATGATATATCAGTGCGGATGGTGCTGGCGAAGATGCAAGACAACTGTTAATACAAAACAGTTTCTTATAACTCGTTAAGTATAAGAGAAATTCGAACGGAACGTTGGTCATAGAGTACACGTAAAATAATCATCCTCCAGAAATTCATTACTTGATCTTTAAAAAGAAGAGAGCCATTAACTATGGTACAACAAAAAGTGCTTCTATGAGCGTAAAATCGACGTAAAATCTCTTGAAGAGTTAGTTACTTGAAAGCGTTTAGATAGTTCCGCGAGGAAAACTGCGACACAAACTGAATCCATGGAAGGTAAAAAAATTGAAATATTCAACAATATTATTTGATTTATAGACATTTACAGGCTCGCTATTCGTCTTATATATTAGCAAGATGAATTTTAACGTGAGTTATTTTGACGCAAGTTAATAAATAGCATAAAATATTTATTAAATAGTTTTTATAAAATAAAAAAAATATTTTTGTATTTTATGCTATTAATATTGATAGGTTCGTCACAAGAACATCAGTCGCTCTCATTCTGACATTATGAGACCACAAAGTTTAATAGTAACCTCAGGTTAAGCTCATTCAATAGTATGAGTTTGCTGAAACGAGGTGGGTCTTGGAAAAAGATGTTACCTACTTACAGATTTGCAATCCCTGTAGCTAGAAATTTAAGTTAGCCATGTTGTAAGTTGAAATGTTACAAACTGCAGAAATTGCAAATGCACTATTGTATACAATATATGTATGAATGACTGACAGGCACACTGGCCAGAAAAAGGTGAGGGCGTCATGTCCAAACGTGAGAATGTCCAGGGAGTTCAAACGTGAAAATCGCGTTGAAGTTAGTTCTTCACAAAACAGATGCCTCAAATAGTCATGTTGACTCATTATATTAATTATAATATAGATATATAGCTCCCCTCATAAAATAATGGTACTTTTAGAGAGTAATATAAATAAAGGTCAGCATTATAAAGCATAAACTAATTAATTAGCACAAAGATAAAATACGTGTCCAGTACCATGTATAAAGCTGATAATGTTTATAATGAATAAAGACACTTGGTAATCTTCCACAGATTTCTGTGATTAAATCTGTGGAAGATTACCAAGTGTCTTTATTCATTATGAATATCGAGAACTTCCACCATATCCAGCCTGAAACAGTAGAATTTACTGATAATGTTTCTTATTGTAATAAACCAAAGCTTAAGCAATGACAATTAACTTCATTGACCATTTGCTAATTTATCGCTACTTTCTGTGGTTTCCTTTTCCATTTTACGGAGGCAATCACTATTTGGTTTTTTCAGGCAATATAGTTGATGTAAATAGATTAAAAATTGATTATCTAGGTGAAGAAAATAAAAAATATTGTTTGAAAAATAGAAAAATAAATACGGCCGGTCTAAATGACCGGTTTCACGGTATTTGCCAACCACAAAGTTCTGGGTCTCTATCTCAAGTGTTAAATTGGTTTAAATAGATGAATTAAGCCAATATGAATGTTCAACGTCAGTTATCGTGGTTTCGTCCACGGGCATCATTCCACGCCGAAACCTTTCTTAGGGAGGCGCCGGACAGGAGACTATGTGGGAGAGGACAGCCGTCTCCTTGTCCGCGCTGTGACGAAAAAGGGCGTGCTACACCATCTCCTCCCCACACATACACACAAGAAGCCCACGCTTCCCCCATACCGCTCTTCCCTCACCAACCTGACCCTCTCACCCGGCCCTGAAATGTCAGGGCATGCCCCTTCAGTCGCCCCCGACACGCCTACCAACTCCTGTGCCTTTTCCCACACTTCCACTCCTCCGCCCTTGCCCATCCCAAAGCAGACACCTCGCTGTGAGGAGGTGCGGTTGTGTGCGCGCAATATGTTGGTAGCAGTGGCGGCAGAGCAGTAGGGAGAGGTGGAGGACGACCCTCTCGTTTTGCCTGCAGGCGGCGGGGCTTAATCGCCTGTGAAGACAAAGGAATGAGGGCCCGCGAAGGTAGAGACGGGGCTGTGTGGATGGGAATATGGGATGTGAGGGGTGCGACCTTTTAAGTCCCGCTTCCGAAACGGGAGATGACTAGTTACCAAGGAGGGTAAAGGGGCGTATTTCTGTTTTTTTTAAAGGATTTTTTGGGGGGATAGTTGTAATTTGTTTTGAATAGCTGCCCCGATGCACAGAGGTCAGAAACGCTACCGCCGATACTCAACGGTATCGTCTGATAAGGGCGTTACTTGATGGAATTGTCTAATACTGCCGATATATCATATCGTCCTATATTGATGGTGCAATAATATCGTCCGATACGAATGCACCGATACTAATGGCGTCAATTGATGCGATTGTAATATATATTTTTAGTATCTGATGATCCAATACTTGGAAGAAATACCTATCCGCATTTCGAATTTCTTAAGGAAGAGGTGTATAATCAATAATATGAAGATGCTCTTTTCTGTTTAAAATGTTAAAACTTTTAGTTTATTCTAGTTCTATCCAACCACAACCCCGATAGGTCCTGCTAGCCAAAGGTTCATGGTTCCATTTCCACACCTGGTAGATTGTTGGCAAGGTACCATAATACAACAATTTTATCATTTTCGAGCCAATACGACACCCAAAATTTCTGATTCCTGTGGCATTTTTGGAAGATCTTTATCAGAAAGCCTACGGCAAGAACAATATTCACTACATAGTGCTTCACGCAATTGCGTCCCTAGACTTAATTGTGTTTATTTTTAAAAATTGTACTAATATTTGTAAATAAAATGCTTACAATATATAAAGATGATTAAATGATTATAGAGTTGAATAGTTTCATTCTTTACAAACCTACCCGTGTACTGTGTATGCCACTAAGGGGCGGTTTATCAATATCGGGGTAAACCTTCCGGTAGCCACCCGCTGGATAGCGCTACCCGCCGGGTAGCTCGCATGCACCGTTTATCATTGGTATTCCAACCGCTGGGTAGTTTCCCGATAGAAAGATGTGGCTACGGTGCTATAGGTTTCTTAGCGCGAACGAGAATTTTGATGAATACGTTGTGATTGCCTACTAGACACTCTAAACAAAAGAATGCATATATATTCTCAAGGTGAAACACATGAATATTAAGTGCTTGGCTGCTATTATCAAAGCTGTTGTTGCGGTGACTGTCTGGACTATCTATTTCAAAATGGATTGCAATAAGGAAGTTAAATGAAAGTAATGTGACTTGAAAAATGAGAAAAAAAGTTACCCGTACGAGGCGAAATTGGCATACCTACTACCTAAAGTCGAGAGCACTAACCACTAGTCCAAGGGAACAATTGGATGTTAAAGCAAAATATAGCATTATCATAATGATGACGTGCCCAGGGTATGGCATTACATTCTTGTCTCTGGTTTGAGTTATTTTTGGTGCATATGATTCTTCATAATGCTCCAGAGGGTCTTATTTACACGCTTAAACTATTCTTGTTTACACATATCAAGTCAGGCTCCATAATTTGGGAGAAAACATTTACAGAAACCGTAAATTGTGACAAATATTTGGAACATGTGTCAGTGTCCCCTTCGCCTGGGATGTTTTTGAGGGAACTTTATACATGAAGTTCTTCCTATAAGAAAAAATGACATTAGATAAATATAAAGCACGGTATTAATGTTTTACTGGAATGCTTAAATCATCAATGTACACAAAAATTCCCATTTGAAAGTTGTTTAGAAAATTGCGAAGTGAGGGATTTCCCTTGTTTCCCTCTCGTTGCTAGAAATATTTTATCGTTAATTTCAACCATAATATGCCTCGTACAGCCTACGAACACATGTCTCAATTTAAAGCAAAATGGAAGTAATATGTTGAGAAGTGTATTTGTGACAGTAAACAATTATATATTTTTTAAATAACAGCATAACATAAGAGGTTCTGCCATACGAATGCTAAATCAAAGTTGTCGAGATCGCCGCCTGAGTGCGCTGATGACCGTTTACCCGTCGAGTGAGAGGTTACCGGCTGGATGAAGTACCAGTCAATTCCACCGGGCGGGTAAGGCATAACCGTCGGTGGATAAACGCGATTCTTAGGTTTAGACGGCGGGTAAGCTATTCGTCGGGTAAAATCGGCTTACCCAGAGGTGGATAAACTAGCCCTAAGAAAAACTGATTCTTTAGTTAATTAATTGGATTAGCAATGGCGAAGAGCCACAGTGAGTTGGATTGTAATATCAACACTAACATTCGAAAGACACAGTCATCTGTTATTTTAAATATTTCCCGAAGGAAGTAACACAGCCGTAGCCATTATAATATCCTATTCGTTTATAATACTAACAACGGAACACAGAAAATAGTAGTCATCAATAAAATATCACGTCAAATTGGAGCACTTTTTATGAAATAATGCGCATATTATTTATATACCGGGAAAGAACATACAATATAAAAAGGGTTTCAGATAGCAGCTTCAATGGGATAGAAATCTTTTTCTTTAATAAACATTTTCAATTTTAAAGCAAAACTTTCACACACATCTGGTTGAAATAGTAAAGCAAAGATAATGAAATAGGCAATTACCATAGGAGACAATATTGTTGGGAAATGCAGAATATCATCTACGTTATGGGCAACCAGCAATCTAAGAGCAGTAGGAGTACATGTGTAATGACATGCCATATCAATATGCCTTATGTACATTACCTTCAAACGTGTGAATTAAAATAACAAGTGGAGACATTATTATGCATGAATGCAGGGGTGATTATCCTTCCAAATGGCGAATCCCATAAAATTCCTCGGGGAACTGATGGCAAGCAACGCTTTGCGATTGCAGCTGAGCATGCGAGAGAACTTAAAATAATGTTTGTTAGTGAGGCTTTTATCGTTTGAAGGGCAGCCTAATTTGCTCGGAATATTGCCGCGCCCGCCGTAATATTGACGCATCTGCCACGGAGTGGGCCAAATTGAAGAGCGGAAATCGGAGCATATTATTACGCCATGAGAATTACGAAGCATTGCGCACGGCGGACGCAGATAGCATTACGCTCAATCTGGCCAATGGGAAGAGGCAGACAGCGCCCAAAAGGGCCATTCGCCGGCTTAAATTCCACACCTGCCTGACATCAAACACTTTCCGCACTTCGCCTCTAGTGGTAAATACCCTAAAATGCGAACGTCACCGGTTCCTATCGCTGCTTTTAACCGCCGCGCTGGGTCCTCAGTTATGTCACAGTCAACGAATATGTCGCGATAGAAAATCGTAGGCACTTTTGATTCAAAATTGGCCGAATGACCCCAAAAGGTTGAACTTGCGGAGACATCGGTATTTAATTCTAAGGACAAAGAACCGTGAAATCGTATTCGGGTCTGCGGCGTTACACGTCCAGACGTGGAATATTTTCGCTGCGATGAGAAAATAGAAAAACTATTGGCACCAAAGGAAAGGTGAACTATGAATGAAACATGAGGACAACAATATTATCTCTAATAGATGCTCTCTTCTCTTACACTTGACTAAAATACTGGTATTTTTGGACGTCTCTAAGTCATTAAATTTTATGGACTAAAATACATATTCAGAGAAACCTTTCAGAGCAAAGTCATCATCAATTCTCAATTCAAGTTCGAACCAACGTTTAGATAAATTTCTATCTCAAATCTTAACACAATTTTTTCCCATCATTTACAATTTGGCGCTGTTTCTCAGATGTATTTTCTGATCTTATCTTGATGAATATTTTGCGAAAGAGAATTGTAAGTACGAGGCGACTTTTGATTCAAAATTGGTTGAATATTACAAAGAGTTTGAACTCGTGGAGATGTTACGCAAAGGGCAAAGAGCTATGATATCGAGATAAGGTGTGGCGTATCACAGCCTGCAGCAGAAAGCACAGAATGCCTGGAGCTTAATTTGGTAATATTAAGAAACACAGCATGACTGTAGACACTGAAGGACAGGCGATAGGAATAACAGAGGAAAAAATTAATGAGATGAGATGTCTAGGTAAGTAGTATTTCTACCTTATGCTCTTAAACAACCGTATTGGAACTATTATTACCTTCAATCCGTTCTGACATACCACCTTCTTTGAATTTAAACACGTCATCTATGGTCCATCTGCTGAAATGATTACGATGTATGTTCGACTAGTTTCTATGAAAATTTGGTTATATTTTTATTCTATTTTCCCATTCCTTCTTAATTATATGTATATAAATTAACACCAAAAGCACCACGCAGTGTCAATAGGCAATATTTGATTTCAGGAGAGCTCTAGCTCTATCAATATTAATGGGAAATTTCGGGAATTCCCTGATTTTTTAAATCTTTTACTGTAAATATTTTGCAGTACTTCGAAGATTTTAATGTCAATAGATACTTCTTACTAACGAGTCAATGAAATAATGCTAAACTAAATTAAAATAAATAATGTTACAAGTACAGTGACCCATCTTTGACGGTAAAAGTTTTCCCCACCCCACTGCAGTTCATGCTTTTATTCTCGACAATTGAGCATGGGTGATCGCAAGAAATTTTTCTTGAATATTTTTTCAAAGAAAAGATATTTGAACAAGGTAAACGCACATTTTCAATACCATACTTTTATTTTGTTCTAGAACTCTAGGCATCATTTTTCTGTATTTCCATGATAATAATGGGGACTGAAAATTTTCTTTTGGATTATGGTCAATGACGAGTGCTGACATGATTTGCCTTTATTTTGCAAGGGCATTGGGCTAAGAACTCTTCACAAAAAACATAATCACTAGCTTCAAATACTCCTAGTACGGCAGAAAACGCCGAATAGGGTTCTCATGGGAGTGATAAAAAGGAAGATGTTAGCTATGCGGGAAAGTTTTAGACAAAGGGTAGGCTTTATAGATGTATGACGTGTGCCGAACTGAGGAATTAAATCGTGCAATTAGACGAGGGTCATGTTCTTTTTAGATCTACCAAAACCGGTAGATTAAATTTAATAAGTAAAGTATTAATATGAAACATACACTTGAGTAAGTATTGCATTCACCGTAACCTGAATTTTAAGTGTGAGCAGCCCGTCACCGGTGCATATGAAATTCACTGAATTACAGTAAACTTAATTCCTGAATGATAATATAAATGAAGGACATCATTATGAATAAAATAAACCTACAGCTCACAACGAATAACCTAAGTAGTATCGAATTTGAAATATGAAAAATGGAACCAAACCTAAAAATGAAAAACTCTCCCAATCTTAAATTGACGGCACGCGGTACTTGTTGGTAGATAGGTTGATGACATACATCTTTACTCATAGTAATTATGGAAAATGAATAGGTAAGATGACAATTATATACTGAACTTTAAATTATTCTCAACAAAAATCACCTTTTCTCTAAAGCACAAATCTTGATTCATTCTTCTTCAATTATTTCAACTAAATAATACATGAGTGAATTTATAAGAGAAAGGCTAGAACAATGCGTTGCCCAGAATTTATTTTTTACGAAGCCATTTTACCATTTATATGTTTTCCAAAATGTGTATCTAAATACACCTTATGACTTATTTATCTGGCAATAACATTTAGCTCATAAGTACAATTTTTTTGAATAAGAAAGAAATATATATATATGAAATATATATAAGAAATATATACTTTCAATAAGAAAGTTTTTTCTGATCTGGTATTAGGGTTAGACCATCATAATTGCGAGTTATTTGGCTATAAAGTTGCCCTCTCCTCAATTCGGTCCCCCGGACTGCGTGTCTGTGCTTACGGAATGGAATCATTAATGGGGACGTAATCACAGACATACGGTCTGTCAGACCACGGTGGAACTTTAAAACTAATTTACTCGTAAAAAAAAAGTCGCAGTTAACGTCCTTTTTGGTGATAGCTCTCTAAATTGAAGGTACTAAATTTTGTTGAAATTATACGAGAGGCAGAGATGTAAAATAGCTATGTAAAAAATCAAAGCGGTCTGTGAGACCTCGTGTCTGTAGTTACGGGTAAAAGTTCCAGGTAGGTGTTTTAAGTTTAGTTTACTCAAATTTCTGAAATTAGCCAATTAATTAGTTAAGAAGTACACTTGTGTCACAATATTTTTCAAAAACTCTTTTGGCATAAGGTAAGAAAATACTATTTCTTCTTTTTTCCATTTATTGGAGATAGGTCACCTTCAATTATAATTTGTAAAAGCATCAATGTTAAAAGGTTGAACTTTTTTGACCTTTTCAAGAGGAGAACAAGCATTCCTTACGAAATGTAAATAGGAATAAATATAAAACCATCTTATGTTAAAATTCCCTTAGGCTTGACGAAGTAGTCCGGTATTTATCCATTCCCCACGTTTCACATTCACTCAACACCTAGATCCCTTCCCTACGCTCCTTGTTCCATGAAGAAGTGCTACTACCTACTTTAGCAAATTCTTCGCGGAGCAGTCGCAAAAACAAGCGACTCCTCCAGAGGAACTTGCTCCATCTCCGTCCGCTACATTCCCGCCCTCTTCCCTTCCTGCAGCGCCCAACAACTCGCTCGCGTTCGCCCTCTCAGCCAATCCCGAGTGATTAGATTAGCCCGGCGCGCTGGAGAGACAGGAGGAAACACGCTCACACCCCACTTCGTCCAAGGAATCTTCTCGAAGTGTTTGCACCTTCTTTCTCGAGTTAGGAGGAGGTGGTGTAAAAGGAAGGACTTAGGGCACTTTGGTGCCGGGATGGAGCAGAGAAGGAGAGCACAGAAAGATGGGAAAGAAAGTGGCCGTAAAGATATAAAAGAGGTAGTGATATTCGGATGAAGTTCGTAAAATAAACATTTTGGTAACTCAGAGAAAGTGAAATCATAATATGCATGCCGTATATGATCCGAGGCTACCTATATGAAATATTTTCGAGTATGGCCACAGACTGCAGTGCGTGGCATGGCAATTTAAATGAAACTTAGGGAGGAAAACTTAAGAATCAAGACGCAAGAGCAAATTCTTAGGAGTAACGAAGATTACGTAGTGGTCTTAGACTGGGAAACTTTCCAAGTGATTCTAAAGATCAGTGTGAAGATATGTATCTTTTTGGCTGATGTTAATTTTGTATCCAATGAATGAAGTTTCTCGTTCATAGATAGACCTAAAATATGTAATTAATGTCTCTGTAGAGATGTTTCTGCAAAGTTTTGAAGTGAAAGAGCACAAATTTCAAACCAAATTTACTAACGGAGAGACAAATTAGTTTAAGAAGCTCGTTCGATTAATCCTGCCATCCATGGTATTGGTTGTTTTAGCTGACGTCTCAATTTCACCACTTAGTATTACATTTTCACTAGCCTTATGCAGGTACCTACTTTTTCGTTTTCAAGGAGCTTGTAGATTTAAAGATCGTCTCTCTTTGGAAGATATTCTTCATTTATGCATACATCATTGATAACTAACGATATAATGGCCTAGTTGCGTCAACTATTCCACTTTCTTTCTTTGATTAAACAGTGTAAATAGATTTATTAAAAAAATTAGACGACGTAAGCCATTGGACATCCCACTCATAATTTATGGAGGATAATTCTATCATTATCGTTATTCTAGTCGCTCAACCCGTGCAATTCTAAGGGATGTACTTGGATTAAAACCAGGTTCCAGTTGTGTTCAAATTCCAATTCCAGTTGGGATACCATTCCAAGTTCCCTTAAGGGCTGTTGAAGTTAATTATTTCATCTTACTCTCCCCACTCCATACTCTCTGATTGGTGCATATATTTTTAAATTTATTTTCAAACAATGCTCCATATTTTCTACAAATTTTGTCTTTTCTTTTTCTTTCAAAGTCCATGTTCCAGATGAATACAAAAAACTAACCTTTATAAATGTATATTAATTCCTATTATTGTGTCAATAGGACTAGCCCATAATAGCTAACATAATTATTCCGACCGCAGTGGATAAAAACAAGATATAATAGGTCTGAAAGTATCAGTACTAGTTGGATCTCAGGAGTGAGATGATGGTGGGGAGAGAAACGAGAAATAAGGGTGCTTGAAGGGAAGGATGTGGCTCTTATGATTATGCTTGTAGTTGAGAGAGACGAGGGGAGGCGTTAAGTGGAGAAGAGCTCTGTGGGGCGGGGAGCAGATGTAAAGAGAGTTAAGTTGAAGGCCGTGAAGAGGTCGGATGAGGCCGAAATGAAGAGTGTTGAAGGGTGTCGCCCCAAGATAGCGGGGACGAAGTGGTCGAAGAGAGAGAGAGAGGTAACGGGAAGAAAAAGTAACAGAAGAAAGGGTAGAAAGTGGTAAAAGAGAGGGTGAGAAAGAGGGGGTGCTGAGCCACTCTCAGAAGATAGAGTGCGTTAGGATGCTGGAACAGAAGTAGCCAGCATTATTAATTATCACAGTAGAAACAAGTATGAACACATCGGCTATTCGGGGAGGGTATTACTCTGTTGCCAGGGAAGATTTTCGCAGCTATTCACTTTAACGCAAATTTCATGTTTTTGGTCACTGAGGTTTCCTTTTCACTTGGGCTGTCATAAGGGTAAGGTAAATATTTAGGGCATAATCATATCCTAAATATTTACCTCAATAACTACATGACTAGAAGTTTACTAGATTAGAACTAGTAATTTAGTAATAACTACACGAAGATGTAGATATTCACGACCACCACAAACACGGCGATTCTGTTCTAGTGACAATTTCTACGTACACGGAGATGTTTTTTTGCTTATCAACTTTTAATTTGTATGTACAAATAAATAATAATTTAGGCATCTAAAACGTGTTATTTCATGTGATTCATCATTCTGAGTAAAACATACGCACTATTTCATAGTACCTGCAATGTCAATATACTAGTTTCTTAAACCAATAATATTCACTGACCGTGATACTTTTTTACAATGCATTATAATCTTTTAAATTATACTGTATTAATAGGAATTCCCTCATAGATACAACATTCAATTCCTTTAGTTGCCGTTTCTTTGGTTTATGTTTGTTTTGTTGTTGGTACAATGTACCACTAACATAACGGATTCAGCATTTTGGAACCAAATTTAAGTGGATATGTGATGGAAACTATCCAATCTGAGTGCGAAATAACTTCGGACTAGCTTAATTAAAAAATAGGGATGTTCATCGATTGTTAAAAAATTCAGTTAGAATTCAAGGGGAATCCCTTTTCTGCTCCCTATTCTTACGTTTATCTTTTCGCTACAGTTTAGCACTCCTATTTTCCAGACATAGCCAGACTGAATGGTAAGCCACTTTTGTTTACCGTTTCAATCTCTGATTGTTAAACAGTGAGTGTTACTTTTTTAAATTAGTCGTTAAATTTTCAGTTGTAGTATTAACGCTTGACCGTCAGTAGCAGATTGTTTATTTTTGTTGCAGAGAAATAAATCAATCAGTTGCTGTTCGACGATGAACCAATATTGATAACGACGTTTTACTACTGATAACGTCACAGCAGTTTTATCCTATAGAGAGTTAAACCTATGTAATGCTAGTAAGATTTTAATCCGTGAGTAAATATTAGAAGAAGCTCGCGGACCACTCTACGTAAAACCTCAATAGCCGTAGTTTAGTTGAAAATATATGAATTAGGCAGCTATGGTTGACATGGATATTTGTGGCAGCTAATACACACGTGCATTTATTCTCGTCCGCTAAATAAGTCCACATACATATTCAATCCGCCGTATGAGCTCATGGCGGTGGATGTAAGTAACCCATCGTAAATAGAACGTAGTTATGTGACCATTGAATTCTATTTATTAGAGTTATAGCATTATAAGAGAAGGAAAGCGATATATGTATTCTTAAAGATCTGTATCTCGAACGATTATATGATAGATATAGTCACGAATGAAGCATAGGAAAATGGAACTCTTGTGTAAATCTCAACGGAATAGAATCTCTTTAGTCCGGAAACATAAAATTATTCCTATTCATGAACACAAAGATTGGATACAGAAACCGTGACCGAGCAAACCGTGAAAGGTGACCGAGATTGGATACAGAAAAAAGTTAACAGAGGTGAAAAATGATGCTACTTTTCACTACGAACATGCTATTAGTTTCATTACCGATTGCTTTATACGACACACAAATGCATAAGAGTCTCTGTATACTCTTCAATACATTGATTCCATGTTTTTCCCATTAATCCATACTTGTACGTCTGCAATTTTACAAGCATTTTTCGGCATATATTTTAGCAAGCGTTCATCCAGCGCAAGGAAACCAGGTAAATCGCATGGTAGCTCAAGCTTGCGATGAATTATTGCCGACCTGCGTATTCGTGGACAATTTTCAATTGGTACCTACCTAGAATTTTTCATGCTCAGAAAGCTAGTATGATCGAAGTAAATTCCTCTGAAAGTTCACCAAATAGAAAGGAGCAAGGAATCCACTCTACCCTTCAGCAACTCAGACCATTTATTTCTCGTCAATGGCTGCGCGCCAAAATATGTAGTCAAGCACGCAAGTGGGCGGATGTTTTCACAGGAGCAGCACTCTTAGATAGGACAGCGTGGAAAACGGTAAAAAAAGTAACCTTCCGCCACGTGTTTGCTTAGCGAGGAAGTTAAAATGGCGTCGTGCTGAAAATGGGAAACGAAAAAAATTGATGGGGAGTAAAACGGGGTAAGAAGTCAAATAGCATGGAATATCAACGGGGGTACGTAGGAGTACGTTGGACCAGGATTACGTAGAAAAGGGACCGGTGAAAAGAAGAGGGAAATGGAAAAAAAACGGAAAGGGAAGTACAACGGGCCAAGACGGAGACATGTGGAAAGAAATAAGGGGACTTGAGCCGATTTTAAATGCAGTGGAATTGTGAGGAGGGGGGAAGAGAAGGGAGAGGGTGAGGACGAGGAGGCTGTCGAGTGGGGGAGCCTAGAGTAGATCGCTCTCTGCGCACGTCGAGTGTCACTTGTTGAGGGACGCCTTTTAAAAAATTCATTCCAGTATTTACAGAGGGTTTAGAGGAATAAGTGCCTCTTAGGAGCGGCGCGGCGTGTGCGGCAGGGGGAGATTGAAGTGCGGTTAAGGTGTGAGGTGAAGTGGCGAAAGGGACGCGCAAAGGCTGTCGGGACGTCGGGAAATTTTGTTTTTGCAGCGCCAATTTTCGCTTCCTTCAATCAACCTAATCGGAACTCTCCCTTGAGCCACCACTAGAGTTGAGGACACGACACGACGCGATGCGACGGGCGGTAAGGGCGACTTAGGGGAATAAAGTCTCAGGATGGGCCAAGCCTTCAACTTCCCGCGAGAACTTCAATACAGTGTACTCGGAGTTCTCCGAGGTAAAGTTTGCACCTACATTAGAATACTCGGTTCTACACGCTATGCGGGTAAAATTATCATCAATTATTACAAGACTTGTACTATAGACTACGTAAACCACGTTTAAATGGGACAAGGATGAAATTAGACTAGAATAACCGATATATTATATGCTCAAATATTTATGAATAATCAATATTGAATTTGGTATCATTACCTTTTGTTATCCATGCGAATGTAAGTCTCAGCGCAAACACCCGAGAAAATACAAATAATCAATTTTCTAATGAAGATAGTATTGCTATTCTTGGTATGCAGTCCAAAAATTAAATCTGTATGTGCCCATGAAAATATAAGGCAGTTAATTGTCAAGTAAAATAAATCAATCCTTTGCTGCGCCTTCATATTGAGATTTTCAAGCAGAAATTTAATAAAGTGTAAAACGTTAAATGGCTTTCGAGATAATGCAAAACGTATAGTTTTAATACAGTCCGAATCTCCGTTTGCACTATGTGTCAACATATTTCAGAATGCACTAATTTAAATTTGCCTGCTCATTTGCTATTTCTTCGGCTAACAGGCATATCGTGAAATATGGCAACCAAAAACTTGAATTATACGTTCAATTTATCGAATTTACTAAAATATAATAATTCAATATCCAGAAAAATGGGAGCTAAAATATGATTTTCCTTTAAGTAATTTGCTAATTGATTTAAGAATTGGCAAACAATGTCGTAAAAATTGCAAACAAATCTAAAATAGGCATACATTTATAATAGGTAAAACAGAGCGGAGAATTATAGTTTTGATGTGATCTCATGAATGTAAATCCTCCGCTGGGGTGACAGCATTGAGTCAATAGCTTTTTGCTGAAACATTTATTGAAATGGAAGAATTATAGAAATATTTTATAGGAAACATTTATGTAATCTACTGCAATTAATTCCTTAAGGCTGAATATTTATCAAATGAAACGGCAGGAAATTGTTGGACATAGTTGACATTTTAGAGTGTGAGAGTAATTTAGTTTCTCTCTTCATTCATGCACAGACATGTCGTCAAATGGAGGGCAATGGAAAAGTGGCGCTATGATTCACATCCAAGAACAAGAATTAATTTTTGAAAAATAATTGAATTTGAGATGTAATAGAATGTTTATTTTTAATCTTTCTGGCAATCAATAATTGGTATTCATTGAATTTCATCAATCAGCATGTACAAATTACACTGTGTGTGTCATAGACATCTCTATGAAATGAAGAATGTGTCATACACATCTATACGACGAATAAGAACTTCAACATAAATGAAAAGATAAACAGCTTACAAGAAGAAACTTACATACCTCGGGATGTCGCATCATCCTACGATCGAGCGTATGTGGTTTCACTTTTGAATGGGCACGATGTATGACTGCACGACCCCGCAAAACCCTGAATCAGCTTTCGCAATTTTCTCTTCCAGACACAGCGATACGAGGCTCATTAACGAGGTCAAAGCTTAAATTCTAGTTAAATTGTGTCACTTAAGGTGCCGCCACTGTGGGGAGATGAGGTTCAAGCAGAGGGTTGGGCTGGAATACAAAGGGGGATGAACTGTTTTTGACGGGTAGTATGGGGGTAGGGGGTTGAGAACGGAGAGGGTGGGGAGGGGAGGGAATAAGAGAGAGGGGGAAGGAATTTGCGTGGCTTCGCCTGTGGTGCCTCTACCGGCGGCATTCGCGTGCGTATCGGGGGCCAAGGAATTCGCTCGCGCTTCATCTCCCCATAAAGCGAATTAAAAATGGAACTCTGGGAAAATATGTAAGCTCACGGGTTGTGTGAGGGTGCGAGAGGTGTTTTTGTGGTACCCCAGCTTGGTTTCTGGGTGGCGGGAATCGAGGTAGGGGGGATCGAAAAAAAGTTACTCGGGGGAGAATGTGGGAGAACCAGGAACTAAAAATCTCGCGCGGTGTAGGGTTGGGTAGTAGGTGGAGGTTGTGAGCGAGATGGAATGGTAGTCCCCTCACCGCATTCCGATAATTCCACAGCTGCCTGTTATTAATTTCCACGTGCTTTTCCACGGCGCAATGTGCAGCAATCACTGCTCGCGCTAATATCGTTCGCGTGTATCCGTTTGAAAGCAGCATGCCTTTCTTAGGATCTTAGTCGATTGACAAGCGGTTCCAGCTGCAATATCAAACAAAGATCGCGCTAAAAGCATTCCAGCGCCTTCCTCTAAGTGAAACGCAGTGATGAAGCGATCGAATTTTCACAGACACAATGGGATGAATTCAAGCAACTTCTCTTATCTCCAGGAGGATTCATCTCAGACTTAAATACTCCACGGTATTATTACGGCAGTAAGAAATTAATAAATTCCTCAACCATGGAAGGCAAATCGATATCTTAAGTAATGACTCGACAATATTTGCTTGCATGTTACAAATTTACATGTAGGTATTAATTTATCCGCCTTACCACATCTATGTCGGAAATAAGGAATTGCCGAAAAAACTAACGCCTCTATATGGCTATGCTGCGAAATAATTCTTCTTGGCACAATGGTAGAGCCACAAAATGAAATGAGTTTCTATGATATAAACACACTATAGACAAACAGGTTTAAAAAGTAGTAAAAGTAAACTGAATATAATCATATTAAATTTGCATCACATAACAGAAACTGTTGCTTGGTTTAAAAAAGTTAAAATGGACCAGGATGGCAACGATTGCATATATAAATACTTATGCAATTTGAAAATATCTAGATATGAGTATAAAACGAAAGATTTAGTTCTTACAAGGAAAGAATTTAAACGAAAAATATAAATAATATTAAAAAATATATACCGTAGCGTCAAACATTCTAGATTATCACTATGACAGGACTAATAGACATGAATGTAATTACATGGCGTCAATATAAACACTCAAGCACTCTTAACTTTGACTTTCCGTTTATATACCGTTCTAAATATCGAATAAAATGTAAAAAAAAGCCTCCACCTTTCTAAATAGGTTTCGTAAATCAGGATTCACTAAACATTGTTGCCCTGGCATATACAGGTAAAAAAATAATATTAATACGACAAAGTAGTTTCTCTTGTAATATTACAAGCCAAGTGTATATTTGGCGATGAAACATTGACACATTAAGCTAAATGTATGGACACAGGCAGATTTTTGTACGCGAATGAGGATCATGGATAAGATATGTACAGGATAAAAATTAGAACTGTTCTCCCTGCAAATAAATTATATTTGTCCATATGCAAGCATATATAAACCATATAATATTACACCTTTCCATACTTTGCGAGCTTTTACGACTCTTGCTTCAATAAACATGTACAAATCATGATTACGCAAGTAAGTACACATTATAACTGCCCGAAAAATGGTAAAAATATGGCATTTGCAAAAAAAGTAGAAATATATCACCTTTATCAAAATGGAAATAAAAGTCAGGCAATTAGGCTTGAAATACAATAAAACGAGATAATTCTCCGATAATTGGAGAAACTTAACACTGGCAGAAAAACCAAATACCGTGAGTGTCACGGTAGGGACACTGTTCAGCCCTGTCTTTCTTCCCACATTACGGTCATAACAAAAAGCTAAATTCCTACGCTGGGTCAAATCGATATCTCAAATAAGAATTCTTGGAAAAAACAAATGCTTCTACATGCAATAAGCTAGGAATCGGCGAAATATTTCTCCCCAGGATATAATTGAAGCAAGCGAATGAAATATTTGGCGATGAGCTTCCGAGAAGGGGGGAAAATATAGGACCGAGACAAATATTGGACGGAAGATGAAATTCATAGAACAGATATCCGGTAGCTCGCAACAGGGGGTCTTTCAATTGGAAACAAGGCCAAATGAAGATTTTGTAATATCTAACGAGACATCTAGCTGAAAATGCTACATTTTGGAATTATACATTTAGCTACCTATTACAGTTACAAGTGGAAAGACCAAGATACGCAAATGATGTAAAAGCATATATCATCATTTATATGATTGATCAACAGTCGGAAAGTCATAATTACATAAAATGCTGGAAACGAATTTTTTTCTGGAAACAACTTAGATCTAGCACGAGTATATGCTTGAATCGTTAAGCATTAATAGCCAAGCATAGAAATAATTGACATTATTTCTTTCCGCTCTCAGCTTTAATCAAGAAAAACATAACTTTTTCCCGTATTAATACGGTAATTGATTTTATAATCGAGTGTATTTTTCCAGTTTAGTCCTTCGTAGGAGCAAAAACAATATTCCATTAAATAAAACACCGGAATGAGTATTTAACGCCCAAATTTTCTGCTCCCGGGGCAGTTTTGACTAGTCAAAGGTTTAAACCTAGTGGAAAGATAATAATAACTATAGATGGAGGTATGAAAGTAAATAAAATCACTGTGAGTAAAATGTAGAGTAAATGTAAACGCCACAGTGTCACGCATTTGTGAAAGACATATCGTCAAACTGTTTTATTTTGCTATGAAACTACTGTTACCAGTTAACAGAGAGTCAGGAAACCCAGAGGCGTTAATGAATGATGCTCGTAACGTCGCTGACTAAGATAACCTTAGCCGCTACAATCCATCCGCGAGTAATTGTTAACCAAATTGTGCCGTTTAGAAATTTTAGGTCAAACGTACAAGAAATTAATTCACGCGCGGAAAAATATTGTTTGCCGTCAATGATAAAAATTTTCGTAAATTGTTTCCTTCGATACATTGTTATCTCGTGAAAATCAACTATTGAATCGAATTTTCAGAGCGCGAATTGAATACATTTCCTGTGTTTGTCCAAATTCTCATGGAAAGCGCAAGGGCGTCGAGGAATGCAGAACACACACACACACACAAAAGTGGATTCGCTACCACGCAGAATTAGCCGACGAATCCGGACGCATGGCGAAGGCAGGCAAGGGTAGCGCCACCGCGGGCCTGTGACACGTGACAAAAACAGAAATAAAACAAAACACGATCGACGGGCGAACCAGCAGGCGAGAATCGAACTGAGCTTCAAAAGTGACGTCTGCATGTCGGTGACGTCTGGTTCGGTGACTGACGCGGCAACGCAGGGGGGGTTGGGTTGGGTTATGGGAGGGGAAGGGTTGGACCAAATGAGAAACAAAGCACCATGGGAAATCGTTAGCGTAAAATGGATGGGGGCTGGGAATAACAGGACACATCTCCAGCATGGCGAGACCCCACCCCCCCAAATGAAAATCACATTAGCAAACATTTCACTTGTCAATTCGTAATTATGCAATGGGCGCTGTATAATGCACCCCTCTCGCACACCAACCTTAGTGACTTGCTGCGGTTCATGTAGCTGTGCTAATCTGCGGGTTTGGAATTGCGGGAGAAGGTCGCCGGTTGTCCTCCACTGTCATGACAGCAGATGAGATCATGGGCAAAAGAAAGGTACTCATTTAGAATAGCGAATCACAATGGGGTTGGGTTGGGAGTTTTAAGAGACCGTGCGGGCTAGAGAGTAAACCTCCGTCACAGGCAGAGCGCACGGTAAGGGAGGGGGGGGGGGAGGAATTATGCACTAGATTAACAGTCATTTGCTACGGAAGGGGATTAGTTTGACTCCGCCGTTTCGCCTTGGGAGGACGTGTAGCAATGGAGGAGAGGGAATGCGATGGAGTGAGACTTGGCAAGCCAACGCTAGCAAAGCTGAAGAGGAAAAAAACATGTACTCCGAGAGACAGCATGCTATGCTCCAAACTTCATGTCCCTCGAGATATTAGACAACATGCCTACAACTGTACTAGTGGTGACATCGAGAGGTGGGTCATGCACATATTATTGGATACACAAGTGTCACCCGGTAGCCGTAAAGAAGGAACGGATGAAGTTTGTGGGCTCAGGTCTCATTCATTCATATGATGAGACATGATGATTCTTATGCGTGAATAGTGGCGTAACTATTAAATAATACATTTATTGGCCAACGCTAAAGATTATGGCTCTAAAAGAGATTTATGAAGCAACTATAGTTGGAAAAATTATTTAAAAAGTCATTGGATTGTATAATTTTCTTTTCTGACACTTGAAATTAAATAGACTTGAATTACGATCAATTGAGTCGTTTTTACATCTAAAAAATAATTTTTATCTTAGTTAGTCATTTCCAGAAAACTTTTTCCCAAATTCACACTACAGAAAATGCATTATAGTTCAGAGTCAACATAAAATTTTGAAATTCCAAAATATATCACCTACCGTATGGTCATCGAAATATATTACAATGTGTATGGTCAATGGCCCAATGAAAACTTATGACCGTATTTCTAACTAGGAATACAAATAATTCAGCTTTGTAAAAATATCTACATATTAGGATGTAGAGTTTATACATAGTAGTCTTGCCCTTTTCCCCTGAAATATGATCACGTAAACATGAAGATGACCAGGAATTAATTCATGAAGGATTAGCATAATTGGACAGCCCCATACGCATGCACAAAATTAGGAAACTAATACCATTCTTTAAAATATAACAGATATTGGTAAAGTTAAATTGATAAATAGGTCATAAGGCATACATACCAATTTACTCCAAAATATTATAGACTTATTAACATAAGTCACCAGATGCATAATTTGAAGAGCGCAGCGTCAAAATAAAATTTGGAGAAAATTATGAAATCCGATATTTAATATAACAGTAGTAAATACCATAGCACTAATTGCAGTAACAATCAGGTTGAACTGGATATACTAGACATGTAGCTTAGCATGAAGGTCACACGTAGAAGGAGGGCAAAAATAAGTAGTTGCAAACGTTAGGATTAGGTGCTATCCCAATTAATTATTGCCACCAGAGGACAATGAATACATGCAGATCAGAAAACTTATTTCGGTCAAAAGAAAACGAACTCTATTCCAATTGAGTTTCATAATAAAAATACTACTTGGCAATTATTGGAAACGAAAGTATTTGACCCGATGCTAGAAAGGGTTAGATTAGAGAAAGGGAAAGCAGTACAGACAGTGACGTTCAAACAGTTTCTGATTCCAGTTTTAGCGGATGCGGGCAATGTAGAAGACTAAAAAAAAACAGGCGAGGATATAGGAATGTAAATAGCTCCGCCAGCGCTATGATTTTAGTCACCAAACGCTGAATAAAAGGAATATTGAACGGAATATTGAAGCGAAGGATGGAGGAAGGGCATTTTATTCTCGAAGACAAGAAACGGAGGTAGTAGGGTCTTGGTGAATAGAGTGGGGGTTTGGGTGGTGACTGGGAAAGAGAAAGTATAACTCGGGTAACGTTTTCAAACTTCGCAGCGTTGACTAGGTAGAATGGTGAGTGAAAAGAAAATCACAATAAAATGGAAAGAGTAGAACGTGAAGGACGAAAGTGAATGGATATAAGAGTAATCTATTGTGATGAGCGTGGAGAAAACGTAACAAAAACTT
Source organism: Pyrrhosoma nymphula (assembly GCA_963573305.1). Classification (NCBI taxonomy): domain Eukaryota; kingdom Metazoa; phylum Arthropoda; class Insecta; order Odonata; family Coenagrionidae; genus Pyrrhosoma; species Pyrrhosoma nymphula. The sequence goes on from OY754339.1 coordinate 62,613,438, forward strand.
TGATAAAGTAGTATAAACGATACCAGTGATTTAGACCCAATAGCAATACCCTTTTTGCTGAAGTTCCTATAATCCTGAAAAGTACTATGCATGCGATACCAAACCTAATTTGATGATTTTCCGATACAGCAGATTCAATACTGATGCTGTGCCAAATTATAGTCCGTCCAAGATAATAGCGCAGTTGACAGGAATTCAGCCAAACAGTAAACACGCTCAATGCCTTATGGGGAAGGGAATCACGTGACTGTAGAGTCCAAGATGGCGGCCTTAGCAAAAAATCATACGATTGTGAAAAAATTGTTAACTTTTTATTTCTTTCTAAGCCAAATAAGTATAATTCACCTGCGCCATTATCTTGGATGGACTCTAGGTTTTGAATTCAAGATAAGCATGGTAGCATACAATCCTATATTTTCGCGATCAAATTAATAACTCATGCTAATATTTTTTATTTTAATTTTAACAAATAACAAGATGAAATTTGTGGAGTATATGTGGAAAAGAATGAAGATGGTGCAATGAATGTATAGGAAGAAAATGAGGAAAGGATTGGATTAATGGATAAGGAGAAATAATTGTTGAATGAGATAAGGAGAACGCAAAGTAGGTGGTTGGGTCGGCTATGGACGCGGGGGAGATAATGGCTGTTGGGACGAAATTGGGAAGTGGTTAAACAGAAGAAAGAGAATAGACTTTAGGATGGAATCGAGAAAAGCAAGACGTACGTATCCTATTAGAAAACGCTAATGAGTACCTAATTAACAGCTTTTAATACAAATATCAGCAAAAAAAGACAATTAGTAATAAAAATAAACAAATTGCCCAGATAACTATATGATGAAATTACTATGAGATCAATAGTTTTGATTATTATGCAATCAATAGTTTTGAATATTATGCGATTAATAGATTTGAATATTAGGCGATCAATAGTTTTGAATATTTGAAACGTGTACAGTATTTATATGCATCCATATCCGCAGTTATTATCAGGACAAGATGTATTCAATAATTGGAATAAGGAATTCTTCATAACGTAGGTATATCACAATTAGAAATTAAAAATCAGAAATAAATTTATATTATTCATCTTCCAACAAACTTCATATTTTTAACTAATAAATAATTTCAATTGCAAGTTGTTTACCAACCCACAGTAAAAGGCAACGGTACGCTTCAATTGATTCATCAAATAAAATTCTTTACTTTATTTTTAATAAACTCTACTTTTCCCTTATTGGGACCAGATTTCCATAAAATTATGAAGTAAAACCATGTTTTAGTCCAAAACGTTTCCATGAATCGACCTAAGTTTACCTTATTTATCATAACTTGATTAGGACAATGAGTCTTCAGCAACTTAAATGGAAGCAATAATTTCTGAGTTCTAAATGAAGAGTTTTACCATTGTTCAACTTAATGAGAGTCCCATGAGTCGAATGTGAGAATTTCAAGGAAATAAACTAAAATATTGATTTCGACGATAAAATTATATCTAACACGAAGATGTCTACTGCATAGTAGGACGATGCACATTATAGGACGAAGATAATTCCACGTAAAAATGGGTGATTTAGGGTATAACAGAGTTCTGAAATAATATGAAGTAGACTTAATATCGTTTACTCCTCACCTTTTGTGATAACCGACCTCCGCTTACCATGCTCAACGTATCTAGGCTATAAAAATGAGAGATTCTGACCAAATGTTTTACAATACTTTTATTTCAAATTATGATGATGACAATTAGTCGGCGTAGATGAAGTCGGTTATTGTAAACTCTGTTGAGGAAATAAAAAGCTACTTCCATCATTGGTCATTATGAAGTGGCAGAATAAAAAACCTTAAGAATATGTCTTTAAAAGATCTAATCAACCGAATCCATACATCTTCATAACGTTTACTGTAGAGTACAAGATGTGTGGACGAATGAGTATCCTATCCTATTACAGCGATGTAAACATATAGATTGTCTTGTCATCGGAAAAAATGAATCGGGCCAGTCCTAAATAAAAGGCAGACAAATAACATTTCGAAGGCAAACAATCCGAGATGAACGGATCGGAAGAATATCAATTTTCATCTGAAATTCTTTAAAGGACATGCTTTCTAGTCAGTGACGTACCTAGGATTTGGTTTCGGGGGGTGGAGAGTGTTTGTAGGGGGTTTAATTAAAAAAAAATCAGTAGCAAAATTGTGTGCGCAAGCAATTGTGTTGCGACTGCAATGTTCTAGCCGGTTATGAAAAAAGTATTGATGTGCATATATCTGAAATAATACAATGAATAACCATGTATTTTAAAACTAAAATAAATTAATTAATTGAAAAATTAGTTTTGAATAAGGAATAAAAGGAAGCCATACTTAAGCAAATAAAAGTTTTTCATTTAGAGTAATTTCATAACATAAATTCAGCAACTCTATGGACCCCTCCCCCCACCAACTTCATCACTGTTCCTAGAATATCGAATCGGCCGATTCTATAGAATTTTAGTAGCAACGACATCGGTCTGCATGCATCGATTCAGCGCACTTTAAAAAGAGCACACAAATAATTTCCTCAAGACAAACAAACGGGAGATGAAAGGATCGAGGAAAACTCCACCAAAGTGTGGGAGAAGGTGGTTGCTGGAAAGAGAGAAAGTTGGAAAGAGCTGGAAAGAGAGACTGAATATGCGGGATAAAAAACCCGAGCAAATATATGCATTTTGGGGCATAATAAAGGACCGCGAAGGGAAAATTGAAGGCCTCAGTGACGCACTTGTTTCAGCACGCGCAGGAGGCGGGGAAGGAACTGGGAAGATCGACAGGCAGGGAACGTAGGAGGCGGCTGGTGTGTGGTCGAAGGAGATAAGAACCGAGAAAAGTGACAGCTGTCCGAGTTCAGGAAAGGGTGCTGGGAAAAGAGCGGAAAAGGGAAAAAACAGGCATGAGGGTAGAAAAGAAGGAAGCTGTGAAGAGGGAATGGAATCGGCTGGATCTAATTAGTTGCTAATAATCCTATGATCCAGCAGAACTGATCAAGGAGGCTGGATACAAGAATAAGGATCAACTTTACGAGCTTCGTTTTCAAAGATAACGACTCTGGCACCTTACCTACAGACTTCAGGAAGTGCATTATAGTCCCACTTTCAAGTCACAGGCGAAATGCAGACAGTTTTGAACTATCATTGTCTGTATTTTTTCTCATGTCTCAGAATTACTTATTACAATTCGGCTCGGAAGGATTGAAGTAAAGAGGGGGAAGATCAATTTGTATTTAGAAATGGGTGAGGAACGAGATAAGCAATTCTCACCTTACGAATAATAGATGATAAAAGAATTAGGCAGGACCAAGACATTTGTGTCGCATTTTGTGTTTCATTTCATAGGTTTAGAAAGTTTTTTTTTAGTATTTTTGTTTATCGTGCTTCGACGGCTAAGGTCATTTGCACTTACTGTCAGCTACGTACAGACAGAGGCAACAGCACTCGGACGAATTGGCGGATCACCCCACCAAATTCGAGCCGAGCCCAACGATGCTTAACTTCGATGACTAATTGGGAACTGGTGTTTCCATCGTGGCAGGGCTTTGCTTTAGAGAAAGCTTTTGACAAAGTTGATTCGAGGCAGCTGTTTCTTGTTTTGAGGAGGGCTGGTGTTGAATACAAGGAGAATATTTTATTGTGGAGCCTATATTTAGAAGAAAGGGCTGTTGTGATTAGATCATTTCACCAGATTAGATCATTTCTATGGAGCGTGCCATTTTACATCAGTGAAACTAGAACACTCGGTGCAGCGGATCGTAGATGGCTGGGGGCATTTGAAATACGGTGCAATTGGAGAATGTTGAGAATGGAGTGAATGATGAGTGGAGAGAGTAGGTAACCAGCATAGTACGGTACTGAGGAGAGCAGAAGCGAGTCCGAGCCTGTGGAAGTTGCTGAAGAAAAGATGTGACAGCTGGATGGGACTTTTGTACAGGCACGGGAACCTGGTTTTAACAGTGTTGGTAGGTTCCGTAAATTGATAGAACCGTAGAGGCAGGTCCCGGCAGGGCTATATACAAGAGATAATGGAGAACATCGGATGCCGTTTCTACACGGAAATGACGCGACTAGCACAAGACAGAAAAAAGATGGAATGCTACTGCAAACTAATTTGCGGATTGAACACCGAAAGAAATAGCATCCTAAGATTGAGTGACTGCAGCCGGGCATTCTTGAGAGCAGACTGTGTTTAACCAATTTAGGTGGCTTCTTCATAAGTAGTCATAAATCTAAAGATATGTTTGCAGAAGCTATTCACTCCACTCTCCTCTCAGCTAACCACTTCATTCCTAAATTATATTCACTTTGACGTCCTTCATGAATTGCCTCATGAATTCCATTTTTGTTCTTCCTCTGTGATTCTTTCCATTCCTTTCTCCTTCCAATATTGTTTTCTTAAACTGTTGTACCGTAAAATGTGTCCAAAAGGTTTTCCCTTCCTTCTTCGCAGAGTTTTAATTATAATTCTTTTCCCTACAATTCTCCGTAGGACCGCTTCGTTAGTGACTCCCTCCGTCCCTTTGATCTACATCATTATTCGGTATAAACAAATTTCCCATGCTTTTATTATCTTTTGTTCTGCAGCTGCTATTGTCCAGACTTTATTGGCATATAAGAGCATACTTCTATTATGTTTTATAAAATACTTCCTTAGTTTTAGACATGTGTTGCTAGCTGTCAGGAGACTCATCCTCTGGTAGAATGCCTTCTTTTTTTTAAGCTATTCTGCTCACAATGGCTTTCTTGCTTCTTCCATCAATGTTGATCCTGCCTTCCAGACAGAAAAACTCTTCCACTTGCGCAATTTTTCGTTGTCTAAGTGTGATAGTGATATTTTGTATTCATTTCTTCAACAAGCCATAACTTGTTTTTCAAAACAATCTAAGAAATAAAATTTTGTAACCAAGTTTCAGTGAAAAGTAAATGGTTACGTTCGACGGACAATAACATATATTTGGTCAAGTTACGCAATGGTGTATTTGTCCTAAGAGTATTTCCATTTATTCTGTAACCATAAGGCCATAAAATTGAATGGGTGCCGAGCGAAATGTCTCTATAATATAACACTACCTGCCTCAGCATTAACTTTAATACTATGTTGATAAATGAAACAAATATCATAGAAACATGATATTAATATATTTATTTCACATTAAAATGCTCTAAATTGATGCATTGCTTTCAAAGGTGATGTCATAGTAGGGTTTTATCTATAATAAATATGTGTGTGTAACATGAGGTGCCATGGATATGCTCATCTATGTATCAGAATTTGGTGTAAGGTTAAAACGCTCACATTAAAAAGGCTCTTCACATTAAAAACGCTCTTCATCCAACTTAGGGTTTAAACGCTACGATGTAGTGTACTTCTAGTATTGAATCTTCAGTCTTCATCGTATCATAGCATTATCGAACAACAAAATTTTCAAGTTTGCCGATTCCAAGGTGGAGAGAATGATTCCACTTGCTTCCAGCTTTAATCGGTGGGTTAGGACGAGGAAAACCGAAAACCTTTTCGGAGGGATGAGGAGGGCTGTGGGAGCGATGCATAAGGATACGCAATGGAGAGTATGACGGATGAAGGGATGCTGCATGGGTGGCTGTGGGGATTAAGAGAACGATGTGCTCCTGGATGGAAAGCCTCGCGTAAGGTCGAATGGGAAAGAATTATGTGTTCGGCGGAGTGGGGGAGAGGAGAAGGAAACTTAGGAGAAAGGGCGGGATACAGGAAGAGAGAAATTTCAGGTGTAGAGAGAGAGAGTTGAAGATGGAGGGGAGAAGGAGATTAGATTGAGCGAGGATTAGAAGGGGACTATGGAAGGGATCTGGATTGGAAGCGTATAAGTTGAGTTTCACGCCATTATAAATGAGGATGTTCTTCTTACGGAGGCAAGTTGGAGAGGCTAAGGGGGAGAGGAATTTGGTTGAGATGGGAAAAGGCGGACGGAGAGTAGAGGCTGCAGGAACGCCCTTCCACCTACATAAATTAAGCACGGAAAGCTGGGCGCGGGTTTCTTAATTTCGTTCGGGTTTTGGATGGCGGAAAGGTTCCGTCCACGCTTGTAACCGCTTAAATCCTTCGCTCAAATGGCCAAGGGTTAACTAAGTTTCATTATTTGGCATGTATATCAACGTAATGAAGAGCCCTTTTCCTTTTCAAAATTTAATTTACTTATAGGCCCCAACTTGGAATATTTTAGCACAAAATATAATAATGAGCATGAGTAAATCTAAAACTCTTCATCCGTTCTTGTAAAAGCTGAAACTCTACGTTCACGTTGCCGATATATGTAGACCTAAATTACATATTTAGCCCACTATTTAAGGTTTTGAAAGAACCTTGACCTCTTTAGAAATTTTAATTTATTTTTTAAGGACCTCGATGGTATGATGTATAAATGTTTTACGCTTACATTTAAAAACCTTTGCCGTAACCTAATTATATTTAATAGCCCTATTCCTTCATAGAAATTGCTATCAAAGTACCATCTATGTTTCGGTAACATGTCTCATATTAGTGAAAAATAAATACTTAGCTGGACACTTAGCCCGCTGTAAAAACAAACACACTTTTTGGTCGAAGCCCAACAACCCTTTATATTTGATTGCAGTTATCTGAAATACATTAATTTATTCAATAAAGGCTGCAATATCCTGATTAGGCATGGCCTTAAATGCTGAAACAAGGCTAATATTAATATTTGGCAAGAAAATATTGTGGAAATCATCCATAGAAATTAAAAACATAGCAAGTAATTACCCACAACATTCATTGTTCTCTCTACTGGTTTCAACGTGTTCACGTCATTTCTAAGAGCCTACAAATAAATTGTGTGGAAAACTATAAAGTGAATATTTACCATCACTAACACAAGAATTTTTATGTTTGCAGCTCAGTAAGGCAATACATATGTATAACCTTCATGGATAAGCAGAAAGTTAAGTTAATATACGAGGGTACTAAATAGCATAAAAACTTAAAATCATTTTAAGAATTGTATATAAAAACCTCAGTTACTTTATTATCGAAATAATCCAACCTGAGAGACAAAGGATATTGAAAATTTATAACCGCATTAGGCTTTACGCATCCCAAGACCAGAGAAAAGTTCATGATCATTAGATTTCATACACAACTATGCTCAATTATATTGTGTGATGACCTATATGGTGAAGTTCTGGCTGGAACTAGTTTTTGGTAAAGCAGCAATGGCTGTATTTTCTTGTTTTTATTCTAGGTATATTTCCCTGGTATATTTCTACTCCGACCGCCGCAGCAAGTGTTTCGGATCATGACATCTCCAGAACGTTCGCACAAAATACATCTAGCCGAATAGCGTATCTTGTCTGTCGGAGAATAAAACAAAAGAATCCTCGTTATCCTCCTTGACGACGGATGATCTCTCCAAGCTGCGGCGAGCTTATAATGAAACGAGAATGTTGCGACTCATTCTTATAATTTTACTCTGGTGACGGACGCAAAGCCGTCTCGCTACGCTGTAGGTATATCCAAATGCAACGCGTCCGTAGGCAATTAATTAATACGAGATCCGGGAAACAATGAGTGATGCACGCTAAACCTTTCTCCAGACAAAACCGCGCGGGGACCATTCCCAGTGTAGGTGTATGAGGGTTAGGGGAAACCACGATGTGGGGGTAGGGGAGGGGATGGAATGAAGCAGGGGGTGGGGGGGATTCAGGTGGGAGTGGCTGGATGAATGGGATGAGGAGATTAAGAGAGGCAAGCGAAAGATAAAGGAGACGTTAGTAGGGTGGCAGCTCAGACGAGGACGGAAAACTTTCGGGAATGTAGGTGGGATGGGAGGGTTTGGGAGGTGTGGTCGGTGTTGGAGGAATCATAGGGGAGGAGGAAGGTAGATGTTATGAGGGAGGGTGAGTGGTATGGTAAGCAGGGTGGCGAGTGATTTGGATGGTGGACTGGTGATGAAAAGATGGGGGTTGAAATCTAGACTGGGTGCGGGAATGTTGATTTGGTGCGGGAATCTTGATCGTGTGCGGAAATAACGACTAGCTGCGGGAATAGTGTTTGGGTGCGGGAATTAGAAATGAGTGCGGGAATCATGACTGGGTGCGGGAAACATGATTGGGTATGGGAATCATGGCTGGGTGCGGGAATTTGGAATGACTGCGAAAGTCAAGACTCGGTCCGTGAATCATGACTGGGTGCGGGAATATTGATTAGTTGCGGGAATCATGATGTGGTTCGGGAATTAGGAATGAGTGCGGGAATCAAGTCTGGGTGCGGGAAGTATTACTGGATTGGGAAATCAAAACCAGGTGCGGGAATCATGGCTTGGTGCGGTAATTATGACTTCGTGTGGGAACCCTGACTGGTTGCGGGAATCAAGACAATGTGCGGGAATAACGAATAGGTGCGGGAATAACGAATAGGTGCGGGAATAAAGAATAAGTGCGGGATTAAAGACCTGGTTCAAGAATCGTGACTGGCTGCGGGAATCAAGACTTACAATTAGAGAAGAAATTAAGGCCCAATAAAGTAAAGAATTGATATAAAAGAAGTTATGGAAATTAAAATTAAAATTTTGGGAGGAATATCTTTAATAATTTTCTCAATTTGGAACATATTTACCGTTTCCGTTACGTACCAACCGTTAATTTGTATGAGATATACAGTTAAATATAAAAATTGTGTATTAGGCAAATAAGTCATTGAATGATTTTTAATCCACCTTACTGTTGCAAATATATCGCTTTCCTTCACAATTATCCTGCTCAATCAATGTGATTTTAAAAGCAGTATTATAAAAGCTGAATATTAATTCCTGCCAAAACAAAAATCAAAATTGATGTTATGTAAGCTGGTTCATTAATAAATTGATTTTATGTAACTGGAAGATTGCTGCTATCTTTAAGATAAAGCATTTAGTAGTCTTCGCATATCGTTTTCCGTAAAAATTCGTGAAATTGTTTATGAGATACTTAAGAATGATTAACTGAATTATAATATTGAAAAAAATAAATAGTGTCTAGAGCCTTAGAAAAACTACACGACTCTAAAGAGAGTGAATTCCAGGAGAAGGGATGCTATTGGGGTGGTTACTGGTTTCGTACTGTCATTTATGCTCAAAGCTGTTATTTATTTAAACGCTCGAGAAAGTCATTCATACTACAGCATATAATCGGAATATAGTGCTACCTTCTCTCAAGTTGGAACGTAAATACTCCAGATTTCAGGAGAGGACAACTGTCACAGTTAATTTAATGACGAATGGTGGGAAGAATACGATTTTGCAGTCCAAATGAGGAGATATGCGGTAACCGGGAATGGCTGCAAACAATGGGACTAAGTGCTGGAATTGGGACTTGTTTTGGGAGTTGGAAGAAATGTGGAACGGGTTGGGGATAATGCCTCGTTAAAGTCACTGAAAATACCTCTACGGTAACCCTCGATGCCAGTAATATTAGTAGATAATGTATATACGCACGAATGAGCCCACTATGGTAGATTATCTTACGAGAGTAGGTACATTCAGCACCTATCCGAATCACTGACGTTGGTAACATTCTTTAAGTGGGAAACTTCAAAACGTTTTTTTCAGAGATTTATGAGGAAACAAGTGAATGGTGGAGAGTGGTTACGTGCCTCATGGTGCACAGGTAAAACGTTTCTTATTCTAAGGTGCTGAAAAGATGATCTTCAAGGCTTTTGGATGAGTAATTAGTGGAAAATGGTAACAACCAGAAAGACAAACCAATTGGATGCTGGAATAAAGACGAAGAAAATTAATGATAACATTTGATGGTAGACAATGTTTTCATAGTACTTGATTATGGCTCATGAGGGCTAAATTCAAAAGTTTTGCTCATTCAACAAAGAAACATGCAAAATAGGCAGAGTGGTCGAGTTTTCTCTCATTACTTCAGATACCGGTCACCATTACCGGTTTTTAGAGGAGGATAAATTCTAATTTTCAACTGCTATTCCGGCTTTTGAAGATTAAAATCCACCCTAGGCTAGCAATTCTCCATCGAGGGCTTAGACTATTTGTGATTGGAATAATGTACGATTGTAATGAGATATAATGGTCGTTCATGGGTATATGTCTTTGTGCGTTAAGTAATTACTAATATTCATCATCAGATCTATCAATCTGATGAGTGAGAGAGAGATAAACCCTTCAATCAGCTAACCGGTTCAGTCTACGTCGGTCTACACAGTATTTTTTTCATAATTTGCATATTTTATTCCATCCTTAATCTTTATCGGTAATTATTTCCACTCCAATCTCCTTCTATAATATATTATTATAGATGCGGTAGTCACCCATGTATCCTTAGCAGTTTTATTGCAAAAACCTTTTTCCTCCCGGACTATTCATTGTGTATCTTTCTTCAGGAGTTCATTGCTCATCCAGTATATTTGGTCTACACAGTTTCAATAGCACAACAGTTCCTGTTCTTCTAATCTTATTTTCTTTGAAGCTGTTGCAGTGTAAGGTCCACTGTCATATAAGAGCACGCCCCAAATTTGTTTTAACGGAGTACTTCTCTACTTAGTGAGCTATGTTACCTACTTCTTATCCATATGCTTATACTTAGCTATTTGTTCTCTACTTAATGAGTTGTGGTATTGGGGGAATATTAGAATTGTAGAATTCCTTCTCTGTTTGATACATTATGCCCATTACACATTTCTTGCTTATTCTATCAATGGTGATCCTACTTCCCACTGAAAACATTCTCTCTACTTTTGCGTAGACATTAGCCGTCTGAAGAAGTGCAATGGTAACTCTGTCTTCTTGATTTCTTACACAAACCATAAATTTTGTTTTCTTCACAGTAATTTTCAAGTTGTATTGCCTAACATTCTACTCTCAAGCTTTCAGTTAATATTAAAAAACGTAATTGCCTAAAATGCATTTTAGAATTTTTCAAATGACTAAGCACGAGGCAAGAGCCATGTAAACGAAGATCCTCGGGAGAAGAGATGGCGATAAGAGTGAACACCGAGTAGGCTGGGTGCGAAACGCTGACGGAATTAAAAAAAAAGTGCCGAACTGAGAGGAGGGGAGAGGGCTGCGGTAAGAGCGGCGCGAAGGGTTGGGTGTGGCAGGAAAGAGGGAGAAGGAGAGGGAGCAGAGGGAGGGAGGTGGTTAAAAGGCGGGCAGGTGCCCACCGGGGCACCACGCTCTCATCCTTAATCCGCTAGAACAGTGGCGCCGGAGACAATTAATCAGTTTGTGTGACGCGGGATGAGGTATCTGTGTGCTCGTCTGAGAGACAGGTAGCGCCACCGCTAAGGGGAAGAGAGCGACGGCCGGGATGGGCGGGGTTGGGACGAAGGAAAGGGCTGGAGACGGGTTGGCTGCATGGGGGTGATTGAGAGTCTGTGTATCCGGAGTGAACGTCGCATTGGCCGATGCCCCGCTCACGATACCAACGTATCGACCATCAAACATTCTCGGGATGGGACATCCAAATCCACCGGGTTTTCAAAAAGATTACAGATTCAATATCTCGAAACTTCAGTTTTTGTCACCATTCGAATCTTTCAAATCATTAGACCTACAAAAATCGACATTTCCTATCAAAACTATAATATTTGTTCTAAAATTAGTGTTATAAAATTCCTGTATTATATTTAATGAAGGGCATTTTCTAATTGGCAGAAGATATGCTATTTCTCTACAGCTTCATAATCCTGCTTCCTACGCGTAGTAATGGCAAATAATTAAAGTTTTATTTTCGAAAAAAATGAATGGAACCAGTAGTATGTTGTTTCCTTCGTCAGATAGAGGATATGAAGAACAATTTCGGAAAATATTTTATCAATGTAACCTAATGGTTCAGTCTACTTAATGATGAGAGTGCGGTTAGTGAGTAAAGGAAAGCAGAAAAAGTTAATAATATTAATCAAACGAGATTGACATAAAAGTTTGATCTCTTTGCTGTATTTTGTCAAGAGCTGGTGCTACTTTTCGCTCCTCCATTCAAATCTGTTTTTTTTTGTAAGCTTACGATTGTTTTCCCGATTTGTAGTACCGTTTCGTGCAGAGCAGACCTAACTTACGCATTTGTGCCCGATTTACAACTGATGTGCATAGCATAATTAAAACATGTGTTCAGGTTTTAATATGCTTCCTGTCGTTCCTGTGATGAAATAATAAATGACCGTTTACTTAAATTTGAGCCGTTAATATGTTCTTGATATCCATATATTTAAAATATTATCAATCGATGATACTATTTTTTTGGATGCGTTATACTTTACTAAAGTAATCCTTTGGTATCCAAAAGATTTTTGGTCAATGGTACGACATTAAAAGCGTTAATGGTACAGTTTGCAGCCAGTAAGCACGTATATCACACCGTGATGGCAAAAGTAGGGCGTGTTCCACGAAGTGGACCACTGAACAAGCAGATAGGATCCTTGTCTGCTTGACAGAAGGCGAACGCTGGGGAATACTTAGTACTTTCTCATTTCCCGCAGCACAGTCGCACGTACAGGTACTGTAATATTCCGGGCGAGGAGTCTTGCGCAGGATGAGAGACCTAATTTCACCAACCGAGCAGCCCTCTTGAGAGTATTCCTAATCAGACCTCTTGCTACGAACTCCATCGCGTTAACAACTCCAAATGAATAATTATGAGTGCAGATTAAATCGTATTCCAGTGGTAAAATCAATATATATACCTTGAAAAAATCCAATAAAATTTCATTCCAAATGGAAAATGTTCTTTTATAGATTACTGTCCCATTGAGCCGGAATAAGCCGCTGAGCAGAGCAAAGAAAAAAACTGAAATACTCAATAAATTGACAAATATTGGCAGTGGTTTAATTTTTTTGGCCCGGGTTTGATCCGGAGAAATTGCACAATTTTCAATTCGTTTTAACCCCCTAATCCAATTAATCTCTCAATGAAATAATGCGATGAATTCAAATAGGGATGTAAAGACCAAATGCAATATTCCATAAAATTACATTTTTAACACGACACCTTCGCTTACCTATTGGATAGTTATGAGAGGTAAAACGTAAGCAAGGATGAATTTAGGTTAAATTAAAAAGTTCAAGTTATGAAACCGTTTCATAGAGACCATAAAGCAGAGGTTGGGAACTTCTGTGCTAGTAACCAGTGTCACCTACGTTCACGTAAAATACAAAGTTATTAATGTTTACTACAGTAAATTTATACTCATAATTTTTACATCGAGTAACATGAAACAATTCATGATACCAAAAAAATTCTCCAATACCAACTTCTCCCTGCGCATCTTTTATTAATTAAATATTTTTGCTAAGCGTTTGCTTTACTTTTAATCCATTATGTTGCAGCTATTGTATTGCATTCACAATTACATTCAACACATTTGTTTAGCCATGAGATCACGTTGAATCAAGTTGAAATTCATAGAAGTAAGATAAATAATTAGCAGAACATTTTTTTTCTCTAATCAATCGTTGTATTTCATGCAAAAAAAGTTCCAATGAGCTCTATTAACAATACAATCATTTCTCAACACAATACCTCTACTTTTAAATAAAAGAAAAAATCTAGATCTATTCTTCACGTTTTTTCAATGGGCCGGCAATTAATTTTTCCTAGTAATTTCCTCTATTTCCATATAATCCCCAGCAAAATGCAGGTAGGGTAGTCTGCAAAATCGCAAAAAATACTTGAAATCACAACGAGTCCAAATAAAAAAAAACTATCGCGAGCTCATTCAAGCAAAAAATGAAAGAAAAAACGACGTGTCTGTATGCGAATGAATTATCACCTTAAGGAGCTTATCCACATTACTGCCACTCCACCGAGTGTTCAAAAAACCATGAAGCAAAAAATGTGAACACGTGAAATAAAACATTGAAAACCTTTCGCTACGTAACGTGCAATGCCACTTAACTCTTCTACCGCTAGTAAACGTCACCACAGAATTTGTTTGGAATGAGGAGTCCACTCACTGTCATGTAAAAATTAGTGAGAAGCGCTCTTGCAAGCTATCTACTTACAAGACTTACTTGTTAGAGCTGAGAAAGCATATATATATTTATGCATTAACGTACAGTTTAAGCTATTAATTAGAGCTTTGAAAATTTATCGCTTGAGGCATAATTAATTTAAGCCATTTAAGCCATAAAACAATGTTGTGCATAAACTAGTTAACAAAGCATATATGCATTTAATGAGTGAATTATACTTGTTCAAGTAATACAATTTATCTAAATAGAAATGCAGTTCCGTCCTTGAACACATTGTTTTTGAAGGGAAACTAACAGATATACACCTTCGTGATAAAATTGTATTTTGTTAGTGAAAGTAATTTTCATGATATCCATTTTTACAGAATAAAGGCTCCTAAACTAGAATTTCGTTTAAAGTGCTACTTATTCCATAAATTATGCACTCATTATCAAGGGGTAATAGAAGAACAAATGATCGGCAAAATATACAAAACATTTCCTTCGAAATATGCATCAAGTGCCGGTTAACTCTTGTATTCAGTCAATTCATTATATGAAAATAGGTTTAAGCATTCATTTTGAAAATCATAATGGGTACAACTGGTTCACCCGCCAGTATTTCCTGTAATAAAGATATTTCAGAATGTAAAATGTTTGAAATCTGGTACAAAAAGTAGTTACCATGATATGATTATTCGTTACGCGTACTTCTCCATAGATATTAAATTCAATTTTTTATTTTAATGAGGGTTTTTGAATAAGTTTATTTTATAAACATATTCAGTGTCGCATGAAATATTCTATTACATAAATTTATTTTATGATGATATTTAAAACGTAAATATTAATATTCAATAATTTTTATATGTACGATGTTATTTGATTTTAAATATTATATTAAATACATTGTATTAGAAAAGTCCCTTACGAAAATTATCCACTATATTTTAGTTACTCATCGGGGCAGTAAACATTAAAATTTCTTGTCCAAATAATCATTACTGATAACAGAAAGCTTTTAAATTTTAGTGCTACACTTATTAGTCTTCACCGGAAAATTTCGATACAATACTAAAAGCGAGAATATTGTGTATTACACAATTGCAAAACTAAAGCAGCTAGGATACAATAATATCTTTTATACATAAATGGTGTCAGAAAAATATTTAATAAATTAGATTAGAGATCCTATTTTTATATCAAAACGACACTGACATGTCCTTTTGATATATAAAACTTTATAAATGTTAAGTAAGCCATAGTCGCTTTCTTTTCGACTGAATTTCTCATTTCAAAATACACACTGACTTAACAGCATCTGATATTTGACATTTACTGATCATTAGAGGACATGGTTAGGCCTTTGACGGCATCGAGCATTCGGCGTCTATAGTAATTGAAATGAAATCCACATTAGTATTTTCGAACCACCTTCTTTTCAAAGAAAACAGGATATTCGAGAGACGGAAAAAGCGTATCGCAGGTGTTCTCACAAATCGAGGAAATTTAATGAATGGTCTAATATTCGGTTTGCATGCATGCAAACTCAACCAGTGACCAAATTTGTGGTTTCAATGGAGACTTCTGAATACTTTCGAATATGATGAGTATTTTTCCGAGTATGCGGACTCACTGTTGGGTGGCAAAAAAATATACGTCATCTTTCATGTTCCGGTGAAAAAGTGATGGAACACGTATATCAGTGAACTTTAAAAGGAACCAAAGGGATGCCTAACAGCTGGAAGATGAATGATGTAACCAATAGCAATAACAATGAGTTTATAGTAAAACTTTTTTGTGAGTCTGCGGAGCATTGACGGAAATAATTCCGACATTTTGGCAACATTTTAATGAATAGATATGAGTTGCATCGAAATACGCCTGTGAAAATTTTATATGCACATACATGCTGCATTCAATGCATTCTGGTAAATATTTTTTCGGCGATGTTTTTCTGGATGGAAAATTAATGAAAGCAAAGCAAAAACCGGTAAGGGGTGATGTAAACAAAGAGTGTTTAACAATGTATAACGAACAATAAGTTAGGGATGGCCGTGGGCATCAATTGCAATATTTTAAACTAAAGAGTAAAAGGATAACATTCAAAAAGATACGGGAAATTGATTCGGCAACATTTTTTAAATGAGAGGTCGTAATAATTTTTGTTACCTATGTGGCTGTTGTAGGCAAATCTGACGTATTTGGATATATTTACTCTCAATTTTACAACGTGCGCAAGTTTCAAAACGGGTGAATTTTTATCATAATATTCTTAAGAAAGAACACTGTCAGCTAGCGGGGATGTACATCGATATATGCTTCAAGATATCAAATTCTCCTTGGTAGCGTAAAAGAACGTTATTTTTCGACTCCCTTCATTTGATACGGTTATTCACCTCATCTATTCATGTACAGGTTCCCGGAGCCTCGGAATAGAAGAAAAGCTGTAAATCACATGTGAAGTCAAATGACGCTGCGTAGTTCTCCAGTGACATCTAGAATCAGGATACTCTATCAATGTCTTCGCCTTGGTAAGGTTTACCAGATGAATGCAGGTGGTAAGATAATATTCTCAGTGTCCACCTCCCTAAATACTTTGCTGATTTCGCAAATGAAAACTTCTAACCAGGGCCCAAAAGTGCTTTTTACTATGATATCGATCCTTTACCTAGCCAGGGTGAGGTAATTTTTATCGCAGAAGTTTTCCTGGAAGGAGCTTTGGACAGCCTCCTGAGTGTTGATGTCACTGATGAGAATGCTACAGGGGAAGACAATGAAAATGCACAAGAAGTACTGAAAATATTTTTTTTCCAAACAAAGGTGAATACGGGAAAAAAAATCTTTTTACTAACCTCTATCAACCGGTATATAGCCTCCGATAAAAATATCAAAAATATTTTAGGTGATAAAAGATTAGGTTCGAATTTGAATGAATTGCATTGGGTGATGAGACCTCCAGGAGATCAGATTCACCTCGAAAGAACATGCATATAAGATCGTAGTACGTCCAAGGTATGCAGTATTAGTGTAGGGACCAGAAGAAAGAGGGAATTTTGCTACCATGGAGAGACTGTTTGGGAGAAAGGATAACAATTAGCGTGACTTAAGTGTTCAGAGCCTGAGGTTGCAGTCAGTATAGTGCTTAGTAGAATAGGAAACAGGCTGTGTGGATTTTGCAGAATAGTAAAAAATGAGAGAGCATGAAGAAACTAAAAGAACACATGAAAAACAAAAACATCTTAGTCCTGGAGTCGTTAATAAGTTTGATTTCTTTTAAACACATGCTCTAAAATGTACTGAGGCTTATCTGATCATCATATAGAACATGCAAGCCTTTCGTATGCCAACCAGTATTTGTCAGTCTCCACCAGGATTAGTTTTAAACCAATGTTCTAGTCAAATAATGATACCTCTAGTTATGCAAAATTCGTACTGTTTTCATAATTTTGTGATTTTTTAAGGGGTTTGAGGTTTTACTTTCTCATCTTCAGGACAATGGTAAGGTTGGAGAATTTTTGAATAGAATGCAAGCATAAAAATAATATGCTTATCAGATGCTACCATAAATAATCATGCCCACCCTAATTTGAACATTAAATCAGATGATGGCTATTTAACACGTCTATTATCGTAAAAGTGGGCAGTACATTTTATTTTTTTCATAGTCGGGAAATTATTTTTCACCATATCCCACGCCTAATACTGTGGACTTTACCTCTATAAATATATTGTAGCAAAATGCTATATTTGTAAGCCCATACTTCCTTATACAGTCAATTCTCGATTATCCGGGCTAATGATGGGGAGAGGACGCACGGATAGTTAAAAAAACACAGATCATCCGAACTTTGAATTTTATTTCTTATAATTTTCATAATATATGTAAAAAAACGATATTATATCATTTGCGCACATAGTCCGTTATTTTAGATTGTTTCATGGACTAATTGTGAGTTTTCTTCACTCCACCGCGTATCTTTTTAGCAGCGATAATGCCATTGTAGTTGTATTCCCACTGCTCCGTATACTTCAGCAAACCATCTACGAACTTGAGCGCCTGGCTGTGATTTATGCGTTCGCTGCTCTCCTCGTCTTCATCCCCGCTACTTCAACTCTTCCTACTCCCTTCCTCTCCCCCTTGTCCGATCGCGGCGGAAACAATATCGCTATCAGTCACATGCTGGAAGCCCGAGACACTTTCGTCTCTCGTTAGCCATTCTTCTAAGTTCCCGCTATCAAAATTTTCGAATCCTTTCATAGTTTTCACTAAACCCCCCAACTCGGAGTCGTGCAATTCAGTTTCTGAAAATCCTCAAAAATCAACTTCGTGGGAAAATAAAAGTTTCCTCCAAGAACGAACTAGTGTAACAGGTTTCACTGAGGACCAGGCCTGTGACACACCGTGAATTGCATCCAATTTTGCCATTTTCTTCCAAAATTTCAGTAAATTATCATCTTCATTGGCTAGCGTCCTGAAAAGACAAACTTGTTAAGTCCTTTTCATTGAGGCAATGATGCCGTGATCCATTGACTGAAGTATGGAAGTGACGTTCGGGGGTAAAAAAAAAACTTCGCTTCGCTGCACTGTGTTTTGAGAGGCTTGTTATGTCGCCGATGGCTCTGACGAACTCTTGTGGGTTCTACATGATTCTTAGAAGTTATCTTGACGATCACAGGGCGCTTGCTCGTATTTATGGTATATGTTATCTTTATCCTGCTGACAGCTTGTGAGCTTGAGGATTTCCCTCTCCCAGGCACGTTGGCCTTGGGAGTTGATGAGGGTCCATGGTTATCCCTTAGCTTCACGATAGTGCTTCTGGAGTATCGTATTACCCACAGCTGCTAGATTTATTGCCTGCTCGTACTTCTTTACTGTTATTTATTTCTCGGTGCGTCCTTCTACTCGATGATTTTCTTCTACTGCGCTATCCTTTCGAGTTTGATTTCCTGCGTTTCCTCTCGTTCATTTTTTGACCCATCGCGTTATGTTTGGACTATGTCTTCGGAAATAAGTCCACTGTGCATTTATTGTTAATCTCTCTGGACTCTCCTAGATTTCTCTTCTGGTATTGACCCGTGCTTTGTTTGGTCATTCATCTCTGGAATTTTTACCGACCTCTGCGTTTGATTGGTAGCAGGGCGTTCTTTGGATTACCTGAGCCAACCTCAACAGTTTTTGTTCGTTTATAGTCCTGTGCGTCATCTTGAACTTTTCTCTCGGCATTTTGGGACTGATTATTTTTACATTTACCAGTGCATTATTTTAGCTGTCTTGCGGCATCCTAGTAACTTAGGCTTTATTTTGCCCTTCGATTATCGTCGGATTATTATCCAACGTCCATTTGAAATATTCACTGATTCTACGCCCAAAAATACATGAACAACGTATGTATTTTTCATGAAGAGCATTCCAACGGAAGGTTTTTAAGAAACTCTGGAAGAAAATGAGCGCGGGGATGAATTTTTAGACAATTTTTCCGAAGATTACTCTATATCCCTCCTTTCCCCAACCTCCCGATCACGTCGCCATACGAACTCATCGGTTTAAATAAATAATAAAAAAAGTTCTGAGCGATGGCTCTGTTTGAGAGAGAGCGAGAGGATAGGGAAAGCGTGCAAATTTTAGGCACTGAGGAGGAAGAGGAAGATGCTTCTAGAGCTCAATATGCTAAACCATCTACGTCGGGCGGGAGCCTCTGCTAAAGAAAAATAATTTCTAGTTTCACCTTCGGAATCTGAAGATACCTCAAATGAAGACGATTTACCGCCTTGTGTAGGCTTCTGCGGGTTCATGAATGTGAAGATAGAGGTCTTCCAGGTTTTATTCCGCGTTGGTCCATCTTCTTCTGACGAAATGTTTTGCCGGCGTTGCAGTCGAAATTTGGCATTGAGTCGACCACTTTACGACTGCAACTTCACGACTGCCAAAGTCGAAAGTCGGCGTAGAGTCGACCGCTTCACAACTGCAACACCAGCGAAACCGTCGTCCGAAGATGATGGACCAACACGGATTAAAACTGGGAAGACTTGTATCTTCACCGCCACATTCGAAGAAAAAATTCCCGGAATTCATATGGCACTCTACGGATCTGAATCCTATTGCAATCCCCAAGATTCTAGATGCAAGGCGAGTGCTAGCGAAGATTGTGCGATACTAGATTTACTAGTTTCTTTTTATGTGCATTACATTTTCGTAGTCGAATCGTCTTTGAAATCAGTGGTAGTCTTTTCATCATAAACGTTTCAATGGGCTTGTGAGAAATATAATTGAAGGAAAATTAGTGGGAAAGGTCCCATACGGAAGGCAAAGAGAAATTCATTTAACAAAAAGAGGGGAACGTACACACGAAAAAATAACAGGGAGTAAGTGAACTAGTATAAGATATTGAAAGTTGGAGAGCTGCAGTTAACCAATCCAAAGCCCGTTTCACACGATACTCGATCCAGCACAAAGTCGAGGATACTCGCTAGTATGGTAGCTTTCCAGTACTGTATGTTATAGAAATAGCATGCTGGCTAACAAGCATGAAAGCTATTATACTCGCTTGGGTGCTTGATTTCGTAATTGATGCAGTACTGGTTTGCTACTAGCTCCCAGGAGGACCTAATTGCCGTCGACCAATCACGTTAGCTTTTACAGTCGCAGTGCGGTTTTCAATTTTTAAAATTAGCGCCTTCATCGTGGGTGTTACTCACTCTTTGGCGGTGAAATTAATCCTCGGTGAAAATGTCTCGGCAATCCCTGCTATTACTGCAGCAGCCAAAAGTCGCCTTCTTTCGTGGAAATGTTCCATTTTCTTTCGCAGTTCGCAACAGTGGACGACAGTACCGTTTCATCGCAAGGACATGTTCAAAGAACGTGAGAAATCTTCTATCACGGTTTATATCATACTGGGTTCCGCTCTCAATATCAAGTACCAGCTAGCATACTAGTTTCTGTACTGAATAAAGTATCGTATGAAACGGGCTTAAGAAGTCAACGACCAACAACAAGAAATGAGTGGTGTGCAGGAATGAGAATTCAAATCTACGAATTTAGAGGGTCGGGCTTATTTAAGTAAGGGGTTTGAGAAGAGGTGAGCCAACTGAGGCGATGGTTTTAAGAGCCCACCGCTGAATATGAAATGTAAAGTGATGGTATGAGGGGGCAGAGAGAAGGAGGAACAAGGGAGTGGAATTTTGAATTTTCTGTCGGTCGATGTGGATCAAAAGGAGACGAGAAGAGCTGGAGTGAATTAGTGAAGGTTGTCCAAAGGGAGATGAGTTAGGCTGAAAGGGTTTTGGGGCGGTGGTGTGCCCAGATGGACTACCTCCCACCCCCAATATAGGGGGCGGGAAGGATACGCTGAGCGGTGAAAAGCAATGTTGTTCGGGGGGCATGTAAGAAAGGGGCGGGGGAAGAGTCTCTCTCTCATGTTTTTGGCATTAGAGCTAAAATAGCGGAGAAACCCTAATAAAATAGAAAATAAAATAAATATTAAGTCAGGTGAAACCGCCATTCTATTCTTGTACGGCAGCTGAAAGAGAGGAAGTATGTTCTCCGAGTTCCAGCTACAGTGCGTAAAAATTATCGTACCCGGAATGATGATGATAGTGTATTGTAAAAAAGTATTTGATTCTTTCCCGGCGAATGATATTTGTTAAATTTTCTCGGCAATTCCACCGGGTTAAATGTATTTAGGTGTTGATTACAAATTTAACCCGGTAGAATTCCCGACAAAATTTCACAAGTACATTGTAACATAACATGCCCGCTGCATATGGCATGGGTCCACGTGGATTTGCATGTGCCCAGCGCCGGTGAGAGGTTGCAGGCGATACGAGGGAATCAGGACTCTCGGATTACGAAAGCGGCTTATCGCTGCTCAGCTGTGCTAGTAAACAATACGAGTGAATAAAACCACGGGGAAATGAAGCCTATCACGTTAATCCGAATAATTATATTCGAGAGGGACGCCACGCCGAACACAGGTATTCGCCAGAATATTCCAGACGCCACGTGGGGTATGTTGTGTTTGGTCATCCTGGTGACCGCTGTTGACCGCTGTGGACTAGACCATGAACCGGTGGGAGGGTCGCCCCCCACCTATTACCTAACACTGTGATAATGATGACTGATGATGGGGGTCACCACGAAAGAACCAGTTGGGGACTCACGATCGCACGGGACAGTTGGGCTGGGCCCTCTGGTGGTAGCGCCAAGCGGCGCTAAGGGTTACATATATTTGCTGTAAGCTTTGTTCCTCACCTGTATTAAATTAGGGATTAAATTGATCTGCAGTTGAGCTTCTTTCCGACTCATTTCCCAGTTTAATACACACTTAATTCATGACCCCGTTTATCCGCGAGGCAGCCGCTCGACTTGTTGGTACTTCAATTGTCGCAAATATCCCATACAAAGACGCAGGGATACTACAGGTATTTACAAGAATATTCCAGACGCCATGTGGGAGATAGCAATGCACTTAGCAGAAGAGTATTTAAACGCGACTATACTACGCATCGAGGCCCTTTCACTATCAATTGCCTACTTGTGTGGAACGTCTTCACGCCAGCTTGGGGTTTGAATTCCGTAAGCCAGTTAAATTTACGCAGAGATAAACCAGTGTGAAAAATGACGATACATCTCTCGGGGGAAAGGAGACCAGCTAACGCGGATTGGCCTCAGGTAGACTACAGGGGCAGTGAGCTGTGAGCAGTCAACGCAGGTTGCACACTTGGCGTTAATCAACGGCCCAAACACTTAAATGTGTGGTCATACTCACCCTATTAGACCATTCTATGTTTGTAAAATAAATTTAAAGGATGTTTTGTGTATTTGTAAAAGGGTATTTGTTTTTATTTGTTCGAGTGTTGATTTTTGTATATAAGTAGTTCGTAGAGTTAATATTGAAAAAGTCATTTAATAATAATAATTCATGGCAAAGAGTCAAACACCTTCTTTTATCTAAATAGAATTGTTAATTCCTATTGGTCACTTCCGAATGCCTTGTCAGATATCACAACCAACGGCTCATTACTTTTGTGTTAAAATTTTCATAAGCATTATTGCATATATTGAACCTGTCGAACAATATTTTAAATGCGTTTAAGCTAGTGAATAAATTTTCTTGTAAACGTAATTCTTGTGATCGGAATTCATAGCACAGAGCATCCAGAGCAAGGATAATGGCCATCGGTAAGGAGAGGTGGCTGTTGAGAGAGGCCACACCGACAACATACAGAATGAAATTTCACTGTGCTGCTGCGCGTGTTTCCAAAATTATAGCGTAAATCTCCGTTGCAAATTTTCACCACCACTCATACCATTGAACCAAAGACGAATGGTCTTGAAAACAAGAGTAGTAGTTAAGGCAGACGCGAATCCACAAGTCATATTGGAAATCAGTGTATACCACATACACATGAGTGTACACTGTACGCGGTATACACTGATTCCATATAAGAGTTATTATTATATATAACGAGCGGAAGGTACCCGTTGAAATTCAACGGGTGTGAAAAACGTTAAACTTATTTTATAAGAAAACCGCAAATCCTGAAGAAAAACTGTATGCGTGGTCATTTGAGGAGTTCGTAACCTATCTTGTATGTTGTGTTCGTTGTAGTAGACACGCTGACCGTTTTCCAGGTGCACGGAGAGATGAGTGACTATTGGTCCACTTTCATGCACGGGAAACCGAAAAATCGGCCATACAGACTCATTACTACTTAAGTAGCAAAGGTTGATAGATGGTCACCTCGTCCCTACGGTTCTCTTGAGCCGTCTTCTGAGTGATTAACAGCTTGATCGCTTCCCTTGTGTGCATACATATATTTGCATTACATGACTTAATTCAGTTGCACTATTCAACGTTGATATGTGCTTTGAGTATTTTAATCAGGATTGGACAGAAGGGTACAATCCAGCGGTTGACAACGTCAAGAGGTGTAATGGCAGCAGAAACCATGTTTATTTGACCAATGAATTCTCCATCACCCGGACTGCGCCTTCGGCATAGCCATAATCATTGGTATCGGTTGCTAAATAAAAAATATACGGTGATTCTTAGTGCACTTGTCGATTTTTATGCACGGATGTCGTTCATTGCGCAGAATTTCCGTTCTTCTTTCGGGTAAGAAGCATGTAGTGACGTCATTATAATTTCCGCCATCTTAAAACAGATTGAAGGTTCGAAACAGATGGTTCTGTATTTGAACCAGATTTAGAGCTGATTACCCGTCCGTATGTCGGGTAAGGATGAAATTTGTGCGGAAACACAGCGGCGAGCGAGAGTCTTGAATGGGTAACTCAATGATTGAGTGAATGTACCTAAGTTAACTGCACTTTAACACTTTTAAACATATAAATAACTCGTGACCTTAATGATGTTGGAATTGGTCCAAAAAACAGTTCGCAATCGTAATTAGAGGCAGACGGTTTCACTACGTGTAATACATCTGAGTATTAAACGATAATAAACAACGCCGTGTTTGTTGTAGCAACAGACGCATTATTACCATTGATATTCGCTGCACGTAAATATTCTTGCACATATAATTGTGTGTGTAATCAATTAATTTCCTTTATGTGTATTGTTTACTACGTATGTGTTCTCTCATATACATGCGATGCCCCTTTGAGAGCTACTTTGAGAAAGACGTTGAAGAGTATACTTGTTGTAAATATGCATTGAATTTATCGATTAAACCCTGAAGCAATCTATCATGGGGCCCTTGGGACTCTGGGCCCTTCTTATACGGATTTTCTTTCTACTTACTATCATGGGCCTGTAGGAAAACGTGATATTTCAATGCTAGAGGCGGGTAATGGGTATATCCTTTGAAAATCAAATCTATGGTTGTCAAGGAAATATGTTATTGTTGATTTCAGACAAAAATGTGAGATTTTTCAGCTGAAAAGATGAATTTCAGACAACTTCGGAGGTTAGAAGAAAATCGATTGATAAAATTAGAAACTTCTTTTATTCAGCCATCCGATAAAAAAAATCCCAGGCCTATATCTTGAGTGAAAGTACTTTTAAAAAGCAAAAAATGAAACCACTGCACTGAACCCAATGCTTAGCATGGACCACCAGGGGTGACCCTCGGGGGCTTTTGGGGGCCCTGAGGGCTTTTTAATATAGCATATATTACAACCAGACATGTTTTCTATCTAAGTGCCAAATTTCAGCTCAATCGGTTCATTAGTTTTTGCGTGATGGAGCAACAGACATACAGACATATTTACATTTTTCTACATATTAGTAAAGATCACACCCTTAACCCTGAAAAAATAGGGTTTCGGTTAATTGAACCCTACAGTGTTTGTTGTCTACCAGTAACAAACATGTGTTCCAAATTTCATCAAAATCGGTCGTGTGGTTTAGGAGGAGATGTGGAACATACATACATACATACATACATACATACATACATACATACATACATACATACATTGACTTTTATATATATAAAGACGAGCGGAAGGTACCCGTTGAAATTCAACGGGTGTGAAAAACGTTAAACTTATTTTGTTTGCAAACCGCAAAGCCTGAAGAAAAACTGTATGAGTGGTTATTCGAGGAGCTCGTAACCTATCTTGTATGTTGTGTTCATTGTAGTAGACACGCTGACCGCTTTCCAGGTGCACGGAGAAATGAGGACTATTGGTCCACTTTCATGCACGGGAAACCCAAAAATCGGCCAAACAAACTCATTACTACTTATATAGCAAAGGTTGATAGATGGTCACCTCATCCGGTTCTCTTGAGCCGTCTTCTTAGTGATTAACAGCTTGATCGCTTCCATTTTGTACAAACATATATTTGCATTCCATTCCTTTAATTCAGTTGCACTATTCAACGTTGATATGTGCGTTTAGTATCTTAATCAGGATTGGACAGAAGGGTACAATCCAGAGGTTGACAACGTCAAGAGGAGTATTGGCAGCAGAAGCCATGTTTATTTGACCTATGAATCCTCCATCACCCGGACTGTGCCTTCGGCATAATCATTGGTTTCGTTTGTTAAATAACAAATATATGGTGATTCTTAGTGCACTTGTCGATTTTCATGCACGGATGTCGTTATTTGCACAGAATTTCCGTTCTTCTATCGGGTAAGAAGCATGTAGTGACGTCATTATAATTTCCGCCATCTTAAAGCAGATTGAAGGTTTGAAACTGATGGGTCTGTATTTGAACCAGATTTAGGGGCCTATTCTGTAACTTCGCGGCGTTATATGCCGCCGGTCGTCATTTCTCCTTTCGCAAGGCGCCTTTTCCGATTCTGTAAATTACGCCGCGTTAAATGTCGTCGAAATTTTGGGGCGACTCTTGGCGACCGACGTCGCTTGCAGAGGGTATGAAAAATAGTTAGGGCAGATCTCTTTAATGACCAAATAAGGGAAACAGCTGACAGTCGGAAAGATAGCGGCGTCTGTACTTGGACGTTTGTGAAATTCCTGTGGTTTTTGCTCATCGAAATAACTGGACATGGAAATGTGAATAGTATACTTAAGTTGAATTTAAATTTTGGCAAGTAACTATTTGTGATATTATAGGAACTTATGGATAATTGTCGCCAGGGTAAATCCATATTTCACCGAAAAATTAGGTTTCCTGTTGTTTCAAGATTGTGTGCTCGGCATGATATTGATTATTCCTAACTAGTTGCGTTAAATAAAATAGTCTTGGCTCAGAACTTAGGCGTTAACCATTCGTGAATATTAGGTATCAAAATACTGACAACTCAAATGTTCCGCTGGCGCCAACGGTAACGTGCCACTCAAAGGTAACGTGGGCTTTTAGGATTAGTATCAATGCTGTCTTGGAGACCATACGGCGTATGGCCACCTTAGAAAAATCGACAAGGCCATATGGGCAGGAGAAAAGTCGAAGTCATACGCTACCTACTAACATTAGGGGCGGATAGGACCTTAAAGTTAGTAGCGTATGCCGTTAGGCACGGTACGGCAATGGAAAGAAATTACCATGACAGCATGCTGTCAGTGCATTGATTAGTGTTATGCATTCACCATATTTTAGAAACAAATAAAGGGTTTACAAAATGACGCGAAAGCAGTTCACTGTTCTGGTGAACTTCATGTCTGATCACAGAAATTTTGCATGCGGAAAGTTTGATAGCATTGCAACAGGTCGAGGAAAAATGGGAGGAGTTGGCCATCAGGAAAAATGGGAGGAGTTAGCCAACCTCATTTCACTTCATGGCTCACCCAAAACAGTCGGCCTGTGGAAAAAGGTATTTTTTGTAGACTGAAATTTCCCATTATTAAATGTACCATTCACGTCCTCTAATCGTTCAGCCATGGAAGGATCTGAAGTACAAGGCCACACAAAGGAATGCCCGTGCACGATGTGAGAGGAATAAAACTGATAATAGCAGTCAGGTTAGGAAAGAATCTGTAATTGAATTTCTGCGTGACTGTAGGAGTCCGTCAGGTACGATGATAATTGTTTGAAATTTGATCTCCCCTAGGTTTGCATAACGCTCCTAAGTGACGTCAAGGGGTCACAAATGGATATATGGGTGCAATCAATTGCACCAATAACCCCTAGAAATCTGACAGTGGGCCTAAATCTGGAAAATAAAGCTAATTGATCCTTTGTTATTGAGAAAATGCCATCTCTCAATGGTAAAATGAAGTGATCACAAAACTGATATGATATATTATGATACAGTTTTTACCTCACTTCTCTTCATTTGTCTGAGGAAATTTTATCCAGTGTCCTAGGAGATCGCAAATGCAACCGATGACTTCAAAAACACATCTGCTAACTGACGGCTGGCTTAATTCCAGCAGGTAGTCTTTACCAACACCTCGTTGGTAACTTCCCTCCGCCAAGAATCGCAAGGTGGCGAGAACCTTCATAAATTATTCTCATCTTTAATACCTACCCATCAACCACAAGGCTTACAAAAATTAATACTCTCAGGCAGAAAGGCCTGGGAAAGATACACGTACCGTATAGCTACACGTACCGTAGGTGTGCCGTACACAACGTTGGTATATAATACCATCATAAACGGAATATATTACGGAAAATTTATAGGCCGCGTTAAATAAGACATTTTTATTTTCCTGAACATGAATATTCAACACAAAAGATCGTTCTCGTCTCAACATTGGTCCCAAGGAATCGCAGAGGTACTTCGCAATTTCTTTCGAAACTCGAAAGTATCCGACAAATTCCTCATCTCTCGAAGAAAAAGGATTTTGCGAATCTCTAATTCTTCTCCTCTCAAAACGAAGAGAACGTCTTTCCTCTAAAAGTGCCTCCTGTGCGACGTTTAGCCAAAGGAAATTCCTCAAACGTCGCGCCATTTCGCCGTATTTACGACACCATTCCTCAATTAAAACAAATGACGATGATAATCCGAGTTGTTTACATGGCGATTTGGGTCGTCTTTCGTGGAAGCGCCTGACCTGAAGCGGGCGACAATTGGCGACTGCATCATGTCGCCTTGAGACGCCTTTTTTGGGTTACAGAATCGGGGAGGCGTTAAATGTCGCCTAAATAACGACCTCCGCCATGTTAACGCAGGCGTTATGAGTTACAGAATAGGCCCCTTAGAGCTGGTTACCCGTCCATATGTTGGGTAAGGATGAAAGTTGTGCGGATCTTAGCGTAACCCAAGAAACACCACGGGGAGATTCTCATGAGATCGCTGGTGGGCATGTCTTTGACAATCCAAGTCTTCCCTTTGTCGTTTTTCTTTCAAGGGCTCATTTTCTCGCAAATAAGACATTCATTATGCTTTAGAAGATTTTTTCGAGAGGTTACTCTTTTTTCTATTAGGCATGTTGATGGATATATTTTTAAGTCCATGGAAAGGAAACACAGCGGAAAGTGAGAGTCTAGAATAGGCAACTCGATGATCGAGCGAATGTACCAAAGTTAACTGCACTTTAACACTTTTAAACATATAAATAACTCGCGACGTTAATGGTGTCGGAATTGGTCTAAAAACAGTTCGCAATCGTAATGATAGGCAGACGGTTTCACTACGTGTAATACATCTGAGTATAAACGATAATAAACAACGCCGTGTTTGTTGTAGCAACAGAAGCATTATTACAATTGATATTCGCTGTACGTAAATATTCTTGCACAATTAATTGTGTATTCTATGAATTCCTTTATGTGTAACGTTTACTACGTAAGTGTTCTCTCATATATATGCAGTGCCCCTATGAAAGCTACTTTGAGAATAAAATTGAAGAGTATGCTTGTTGTAAATATGGATTGGATTTATCGATTACCCCCTGAAGCAATCTATCATGGGGCTCTTAGGACTCTGGGCCCTTCTGATACAGATTTTATTTTTACGTGCTATCATGGACCTGCAAGAAGACGTGATATTTAAATGCTAGAAGCGTGAATATCTTTTGAAAAACAAATCTCTGGTTGTCAAGGAAATATGCTATTGTTGATTTCAGAGAAAAATGTTAGATATTTCAGCTAAAAACCTGAATTTTAGGCAAATTCGGAGCGTAGAAGAAAATCGATTGAAAGAATTAAAAACTTCATTTATTCAGCCACCCGATAAAAATAATCCCAGCCCTATACCTTGAGTGGAAGTACTTTTAAAAAGCAAAAGATGAAACCACTGCACCGAACGCAAAGCTTGCCATTGACCACCAGGGGGACCTTCAGGGGGCCTTTGGGGGCCCTGAGGGCTTTTTGATATAGCATATGTTACAACCAGATATGTTTTCTATTTGCATGCCAAATTTCAGCTCAATCGGTCCAGTAGTATTTGCGTGATGGAGCAACAGACAGACAGAGACCATTACATTTTTATACATATTAGTAAGGATCACACCCTTAACCCTGGAAAAAATAGGGTTTCGGTTAATTGAACCCTACAGTGTTTGTTGTCTACCAGTAACAAACATGTGTTCCAAATTTCATCAAAATCGGTCCTGTTGTTTAGGAGGAGATGTGGAACATACATACATACATACATACATACATACATTGACTTTTATATATATAAATGTAATTTTCCGATTCTGTAAATTACGCCGCGTTAAATGTCGTCGAAATTTTGGGGCGACTCTTGGCGACCGACGTCGCTTGCAGAGGGTATGAAAAATAGTTAGGGCAGATCTCTTTAATGACCAAATAAGGGAAACAGCTGACAGTCGGAAAGATAGCGGCGTCTGTACTTGGACGTTTGTGAAATTCCTGTGGTTTTTGCTTATCGAAATAACTGGACATGGAAATGTGAATAGTATACTTAAGTTGAATTTAAATTTTGGCAAGTAACTATTTGTGATATTATAGGAACTTATGGATAATTGTCGCCAGGGTAAATCCATATTTCACCGAAAAATTAGGTTTCCTGTTGTTTCAAGATTGTGTGCTCGGCATGATATTGATTATTCCTAACTAGTTGCGTTAAATAAAATAGTCTTGGCTCAGAACTTAGGCGTTAACCATTCGTGAATATTAGGTATCAAAATACTGACAACTCAAATGTTCCGCTGGCGCCAACGGTAACGTGCCACTCAAAGGTAACGTGGGCTTTTAGGATTAGTATCAATGCTGTCTTGGAGACCATACGGCGTATGGCCACCTTAGAAAAATCGACAAGGCCATATGGGCAGGAGAAAAGTCGAAGTCATACGCTACCTACTAACATTAGGGGCGGATAGGACCTTAAAGTTAGTAGCGTATGCCGTTAGGCACGGTACGGCAATGGAAAGAAATTACCATGACAGCATGCTGTCAGTGCATTGATTAGTGTTATGCATTCACCATATTTTAGAAACAAATAAAGGGTTTACAAAATGACGCGAAAGCAGTTCACTGTTCTGGTGAACTTCATGTCTGATCACAGAAATTTTGCATGCGGAAAGTTTGATAGCATTGCAACAGGTCGAGGAAAAATGGGAGGAGTTGGCCATCAGGAAAAATGGGAGGAGTTAGCCAACCTCATTTCACTTCATGGCTCACCCAAAACAGTCGGCCTGTGGAAAAAGGTATTTTTTGTAGACTGAAATTTCCCATTATTAAATGTACCATTCACGTCCTCTAATCGTTCAGCCATGGAAGGATCTGAAGTACAAGGCCACACAAAGGAATGCCCGTGCACGATGTGAGAGGAATAAAACTGATAATAGCAGTCAGGTTAGGAAAGAATCTGTAATTGAATTTCTGCGTGACTGTAGGAGTCCGTCAGGTACGATGATAATTGTTTGAAATTTGATCTCCCCTAGGTTTGCATAACGCTCCTAAGTGACGTCAAGGGGTCACAAATGGATATATGGGTGCAATCAATTGCACCAATAACCCCTAGAAATCTGACAGTGGGCCTAAATCTGGAAAATAAAGCTAATTGATCCTTTGTTATTGAGAAAATGCCATCTCTCAATGGTAAAATGAAGTGATCACAAAACTGATATGATATATTATGATACAGTTTTTACCTCACTTCTCTTCATTTGTCTGAGGAAATTTTATCCAGTGTCCTAGGAGATCGCAAATGCAACCGATGACTTCAAAAACACATCTGCTAACTGACGGCTGGCTTAATTCCAGCAGGTAGTCTTTACCAACACCTCGTTGGTAACTTCCCTCCGCCAAGAATCGCAAGGTGGCGAGAACCTTCATAAATTATTCTCATCTTTAATACCTACCCATCAACCACAAGGCTTACAAAAATTAATACTCTCAGGCAGAAAGGCCTGGGAAAGATACACGTACCGTATAGCTACACGTACCGTAGGTGTGCCGTACACAACGTTGGTATATAATACCATCATAAACGGAATATATTACGGAAAATTTATAGGCCGCGTTAAATAAGACATTTTTATTTTCCTGAACATGAATATTCAACACAAAAGATCGTTCTCGTCTCAACATTGGTCCCAAGGAATCGCAGAGGTACTTCGCAATTTCTTTCGAAACTCGAAAGTATCCGACAAATTCCTCATCTCTCGAAGAAAAAGGATTTTGCGAATCTCTAATTCTTCTCCTCTCAAAACGAAGAGAACGTCTTTCCTCTAAAAGTGCCTCCTGTGCGACGTTTAGCCAAAGGAAATTCCTCAAACGTCGCGCCATTTCGCCGTATTTACGACACCATTCCTCAATTAAAACAAATGACGATGATAATCCGAGTTGTTTACATGGCGATTTGGGTCGTCTTTCGTGGAAGCGCCTGACCTGAAGCGGGCGACAATTGGCGACTGCATCATGTCGCCTTGAGACGCCTTTTTTGGGTTACAGAATCGGGGAGGCGTTAAATGTCGCCTAAATAACGACCTCCGCCATGTTAACGCAGGCGTTATGAGTTACAGAATAGGCCCCTTAGAGCTGGTTACCCGTCCATATGTTGGGTAAGGATGAAAGTTGTGCGGATCTTAGCGTAACCCAAGAAACACCACGGGGAGATTCTCATGAGATCGCTGGTGGGCATGTCTTTGACAATCCAAGTCTTCCCTTTGTCGTTTTTCTTTCAAGGGCTCATTTTCTCGCAAATAAGACATTCATTATGCTTTAGAAGATTTTTTCGAGAGGTTACTCTTTTTTCTATTAGGCATGTTGATGGATATATTTTTAAGTCCATGGAAAGGAAACACAGCGGAAAGTGAGAGTCTAGAATAGGCAACTCGATGATCGAGCGAATGTACCAAAGTTAACTGCACTTTAACACTTTTAAACATATAAATAACTCGCGACGTTAATGGTGTCGGAATTGGTCTAAAAACAGTTCGCAATCGTAATGATAGGCAGACGGTTTCACTACGTGTAATACATCTGAGTATAAACGATAATAAACAACGCCGTGTTTGTTGTAGCAACAGAAGCATTATTACAATTGATATTCGCTGTACGTAAATATTCTTGCACAATTAATTGTGTATTCTATGAATTCCTTTATGTGTAACGTTTACTACGTAAGTGTTCTCTCATATATATGCAGTGCCCCTATGAAAGCTACTTTGAGAATAAAATTGAAGAGTATGCTTGTTGTAAATATGGATTGGATTTATCGATTACCCCCTGAAGCAATCTATCATGGGGCTCTTAGGACTCTGGGCCCTTCTGATACAGATTTTATTTTTACGTGCTATCATGGACCTGCAAGAAGACGTGATATTTAAATGCTAGAAGCGTGAATATCTTTTGAAAAACAAATCTCTGGTTGTCAAGGAAATATGCTATTGTTGATTTCAGAGAAAAATGTTAGATATTTCAGCTAAAAACCTGAATTTTAGGCAAATTCGGAGCGTAGAAGAA
This sequence comes from Pyrrhosoma nymphula, assembly GCA_963573305.1. Classification (NCBI taxonomy): domain Eukaryota; kingdom Metazoa; phylum Arthropoda; class Insecta; order Odonata; family Coenagrionidae; genus Pyrrhosoma; species Pyrrhosoma nymphula. The sequence goes on from OY754339.1 coordinate 62,646,669, forward strand.
AATCGATTGAAAGAATTAAAAACTTCATTTATTCAGCCACCCGATAAAAATAATCCCAGCCCTATACCTTGAGTGGAAGTACTTTTAAAAAGCAAAAGATGAAACCACTGCACCGAACGCAAAGCTTGCCATTGACCACCAGGGGGACCTTCAGGGGGCCTTTGGGGGCCCTGAGGGCTTTTTGATATAGCATATGTTACAACCAGATATGTTTTCTATTTGCATGCCAAATTTCAGCTCAATCGGTCCAGTAGTATTTGCGTGATGGAGCAACAGACAGACAGAGACCATTACATTTTTATACATATTAGTAAGGATCACACCCTTAACCCTGGAAAAAATAGGGTTTCGGTTAATTGAACCCTACAGTGTTTGTTGTCTACCAGTAACAAACATGTGTTCCAAATTTCATCAAAATCGGTCCTGTTGTTTAGGAGGAGATGTGGAACATACATACATACATACATACATACATACATTGACTTTTATATATATAAAGATAAGAAATCAGCCTATAATATATTATATTCTTATAATATATATTGTAGGCGGACTTCAGCATAGGGCATCAGCTTGCCTTGGTCACTGAAATCATAGGTAAATTGTGCATAAGTGCATACATCTACATTTACATGCAACGCAGCGTGGAAAGGATTTTATACCTATCAGTTTTGCAGTGTAAATTTCTTATTCTATCACTTATATTACATCTCCTTATATATCACTTAGTTGAAATGATATCCTCAACATAGATAAACTCCATTGTTTTAGGCTCAACTCCGTGCAAATTAATGATTCCTAATCAGGTTTACGTACGTACGTACTAATAAGTACGGTCATGGTTTACAAAGGATGAAGTGATAAATACCCCATATCACCCTGATACTTGCGAAATATGAATTTCTAATGTAATCTAATCCTAACGAGTAGCCTACGAGTCTCTACTGGATCTCATTATTGGTTTTGAAAAAGCGTACGTGTTTTCTTTGTACTTTATTTCGCGTATTAAGTAATGAGGTATACTTTATAGCTAGTGCAAAAAGCTCATTCTAACGTTATATAGAATTTCTCAAACAATGGTATCCCCAGGCCTAAGGCATATGAAAATTAATACTATGACAATACAATGGAAACCATGGAAAACATTTGCAGATACGTCCTCGTATACTTTTCAAGCTACCATTAATATTTTACAGACCATAGGTAAATTTGAAAAAAGGATGCATACAGCATTGCCAAAATGTAGTTGGACCGTTTTGCCTATTATTTTTCATTCAGTTTCCGTGAATGTTGAATAAAATAATGGGTTGTACAGGTTGCCAAATCTGTTCACGTATTATTATGGTAATCTTAATAATTGACCATGCATATTATGCATGCAATATTATGCATGGCCAATTATTAAAAGTACCATAATAATACGTGAACAGATTTGGCAACCTACACAACCCATTATTTTATTCAACATTCACGGAAACTGAATGAAAAATAATAGGCAAAAACTGTCCAACTACATTTTGGCAAAGCTGTATGCATCCTTGTTTCAAATTTACCTATGGTCTGTAAAATATTATTGGTAGCTTGAAAAGTATACGAGGACGTATCTCCAAATGTTTTCCATGGTTTCCATTGTATTAAGTTATAGTATTAATTTTCATATTTGGCCAAAATTTAAAGCTGTAGTGGTCACCTACGCTCAGCTTGGGGAAGAAAAATGAATATTGAAATACACGATGCGCAATAATCACTCATCAAGAATCCACATTGAGTGTAAGATTTCATTCCCCTCCGACGTAATGTAATCACAGTCCAATGGACAGATCCTCGTCGGCCTTTGAAGGGCCTTCGGAATTAGCTTCAACTTTAACGCCTCCCTTAAGCAGCTTGTTACGCTCCGACTGAGTGGTGTCGGCCAATATGCGTGATGCCCTCACCTCGCCTCCCCCTAGAGAGATAGCTAAAGGCGATAGAGGGCAAACAAGCCATTAGGGAACGAGGGAGGAAGTCAGCAGCCATTCTAAGGCATTATCCACCCACTCTAACTTCTTCCAGGTCTCAGGGTTGTTGTCAGGGTTTCCAACCAATGAAGAGCAGATTACAGGATGTTAAAACGGTCACAATAGTTGTACTACTGTTCGAAAATGTTTTATATTTCCAAAACACGAATTTCGAGGGTTTGCGCCATAAATATTACATACAAATCTTATAAATGCATCGTGAATCAAGTTCAAATAAAGTAAACGGTAGAAAAAAAGTTCTTTTTACTTAAAAAACATAAATATTTCCAAGAGATTTTGTTAGTAACCGTTCAATCTTCTTTGACTGCAGGAGTATTGGTTCCCAAAGTTAGAACTTCCGGAGCATAAATGTGCCTGTCGATGAAGCTTTAACTATATTTAGTCATGTATGTATTATTTGTTTTTTCAGCGTGATTTATTCCATAAAACATTGGTCACAGTGTAACTTTTCCAGAATATTCGAAAACATATCAAGATAAAAATTATATTAATATTAGATAACTCTATCTCACTGCTAAGTTAATGTAAAAATATGCATGATTTCGTTGTAATGAGATTAATTTTCCATAATGGAAACAATGGCCATTGTAATAATTGTGAGCATTATAATAACCATAGGACACATGGTTTCCTTGAATATCTAAACTTCAGCATGGCCAATCAAATGTTCCTCGCTTTGTCACAATAAATAAACACCTAAGTAGAATTTCAGATCTTAAATTAACGTAACGGAAAAATTATGTACTCAATCTATAATGTAAGCTGTTGACAGATGCTGATGCGGCTTTGGAGTTACGCTCCGACAAGCTATGTCAAATTTAATTCAAGGTCCTTAAGCACATTTAAAAAAGATGTTAGCTTGTATTATAATCAAGTAATATTGGCAAAAGAGTATATATCTATTCTCAGATTTCATTTGTAGTTAAATGTGAAGCAAATTATAAAACTTGTCAACCAAATGTATATATCCAAAAATATATTCTAAATAATTATTGTATTTTAAACCAGTAGATTAATTCCAAAATATGGAGCGTACAAGGTTTTAAAAATTATTATCTCATTCCAAAGTTCTCCGAGTTAATGCGGGAGAGGTGGAAAACCTAGGTGCAGGAGATGAAAGGGCTAAGATGTTGGTAGGCCCGTTTACCTCCCATTCATCCCACGCCCATCAAGTTTCTAGGGGCAGCACCCACTCTCTCAAAAGCCCTTTTTGTTCACCACTTGTTAAATTAACACAACTTGAGAGCCCGCGGAGTGGGTTCAGGTATTAAGAGGAAGTGGGCAGTGGAAGCTGCGAAGCGGAGAGCCATGGAGCACGTGTTTGAGGCCCTCTTTGCCGTAAGCCTACTCTGGTCCACCCTTTTCCTGCATCTGCATCAGTATTCTGCTCTGTGTATCACCGTAAGTGCCTATAGGAGGATTTTAGGGAACCAGTCATTAAGAGGTAAGACTATAGGAAATGTTTGGCAGAATACATCTTGTAATTCGGTCCAGAATTGGAGTAGGCACCTATGGCTGGCGTAGGTGCAACAAAGTTATGAATGCCAAACATTTCTTTTTAACTCAGAAAGTAGGAATATTAAATATCGGACCTGGCTATGTCTCATTCAAAAAAAAGAAGTCAACATGGTAACATCGTTGGCCATCATGAAATTGACAACGTCATCAAACGACATAAGATAGCTGCGAAATACGGGTTTGATATCAAGTGTTGCTAAAAGTGGAAAATTATTACAGCTTGGCGTAAAGTTATGTAAAGAATATGCTGGAGTATTTATTTAAAATTAGTTACATTTCTTGAGGATCAAACTACAAAAAAACTGAATTCTTAAAAAATTACAAAAATTGAGAAGATAATATTGCGAATATATTGAATTATTAATAAATTTCAGGAAAAATTAGTTTCTCCAAAATATGATAGGGCGTTCCTGTAAAAATAGGTTACAGGGTGAAAGACCATAATACTCATAGAAGCTCAGAATATCATCCACGGGTTGTTTTATTGAATTGAAAGGGTGACTGAAACTCAAAGCAACCGCCGATCCTCTGCACTACCTACTGCAAGTGTCCAATCAATGAAGATTAACAAGAAGACACTTAAAGTTGTAATAACCTGTGGTAGTTTTCAGCATTCTACCTGCTTTTCAAGGGTTTCTACCGTTGAATATTGGTAGGTTTTAGTCTTTATTCCTCCTACCTTCCATCTTAAAGGCATCCATCATCACCATTCTTACTCCTCTTGCGACACTCCTACAAATAAACAGAGTGAAATGCTAATGTACTCCGTTAAGACTCATTTTATTTTCAACCTATCCCTCATCCTACTCCACTTCTCTGATCTCTCCCTTATTCATGACTAAAGTATCCACTCCACACGCTCTTGGAGCTGCTATGAGGGTGGTATGTACATTTGTTGCACATATTTCCCTCTTTTTCAAAATTCTCTCCTCACGCACCTATTGCATCTGCCCATTTTTCCTCATTACACCCTCCATCCCCTTCCTCTGACTTCTTCGAGTTTCATTATTTCCGCCAAATTCAAGGAAGTTTCTCTTCATCTTTTCCTACCCCCAATTCGGACACCACCAATCCCAGCTTATTTTTTCCTCTGTGACAAAGTTACATTCCTACCCGTCAAAATCCAAATAAACTAGTATACACTGTTCTATTCTACACACGTTTCCTTCAAGTACCTCTTTTGAAGTAAACTCACTAAATTAACGATGGTTTTTTGGTGATACTGTAGTTTTTACTTACGTCTTCACATTTGTACCAGTTTCCTTCAAATGTTTCTTAGATTCGTATATAAAAAAATAAATGTACGTGAAGAAAACTATGCTGTCGAGGTGATTGGATTCACGCCACAAATCACATGAACTCAAATTAGTGGAATCTGAAAAATAACCGGTTTCTCTCCAAATTATTAACAAACACTAGTTTGAAGAACGAAGAGTCGTTCCCAAAATGCAACCATTGCATTTTGCTCATCTATATCTACATAATATTTTCTAAGACACCAAAGTGGTCCTTTTCAGGGGATGTAAGGACACCAAACATGCGGAAGTGAGACAACGGGGAAAAGGAATTAGGTGAGTGTCATTGGATGGTAAAAAGGCACCATTATTTTTTTCAGAGGGGAGGCCATTTTAATTTTTAATTTAATTCTGAGAGTGGATAACTAGGGCACATAGCATATGCCTTTATGTAGCATAATAAATCGGTGGAGTTACCTTTTACTGCCGAGAATGTAGGAATTTAACGCATTCAAATTGCATCGGTCAACATTAGAATTATTTGAAAAGCATTCCGTTGGCATTATTTGTGGTATTAACTTTACATAGCCAATACTCGTTTTGCTTATGGTTAGCTGTCCATGGTTAATATTCTAATATTCAGTATTTTATCAATCAATAAAAAGTGATAATTGTGATATGGCGACATTAGTAATTTGATTAAGTAATGTGGTAAAAATGTTAATCAATTCTGTTTTTCCTGCCACGAGAAATAAGTGCTGAACAAGCAAACGTTTTGTAATTATTTGAAGCCCATATTAATCCATTATAAATGATGTTGTCTCAGGGCAGTTGATCATCGTGAATGAAAGAATTCTTGCAGTTTTCCAATTTTTTTAATAATCATGTTTTTAATGCGTCCAGTTTCAATGTATTTACATAATTTTCAAGCTATGCTTTCAGTGTTTTACAATAATGCACATGCAATGAAACTGGTTGTAATGAAAACTGAAAAAATGGTGGACAACTGAAAGAATTCTTTCTTTCACGATTAAACCACCATAACTCTTGCCATTGTGTGAAATTCACAGTGAAAAAATCATTCGCCGGGACTGGGATTCGAACCCAGACCCCCCGATTTCGCGCCGAGTGCTCTACCAGTTAAGCTACCCAGACGTCATCTCTCACTGTGAATTTCATCGGGGGGTCTGGGTTCGAATCCCAGTCCAGGCGAATGATTTTTTCACTGTGAATTTCACAAAATTGTGTGACCATTAGCGGGTGACTCCGTTAAAGTTACTGCGCGGCCAGTTCCGCAGTTCTTTGAATAACTCTTGCCGCAAATTCTTAGTAAAATTATGAAGGCTAGAGCAGAAATGTAACGTAAAACCAATTTTTTGAATGGGGAATGAAAAACAGAACGGGTAGGAAGAGAAAAAAAACGATATTCCCGTTTGTTGCCGTACCAATGGCTTTAGAAAGAGAAACCCGGACATTAATGACGATTTTACTCATCTATATAGCCATAGCTACACCACCGGTTAAGCACTGATTCCTCGATCCTCAATCATTCGGCAGTTTTGTAACTTATATTTTAATTTTTATGTTGCAGAATTCTTATATTTAACCTGTTATGGAAAAACATGGGATTTCTCAAATCTCTTTCATGTAGTTGACGTTTCGGTATATCAGAATTAATCTTATCCAAAACATGTTAATAAACCCTCAAATACACTTTTTAAACTCTCTGACGCAAACAGATTTGTTTGTTAAATCATGTGTTTTCAATCTGTATAGTTTGACTGGTGCAATTCTTCATACGTTTCATTAACTAAGGACGGTGATGTCATCTTTTTTGCCATTTTTCTTTGACGTAGTTTCAAAAACTTTTTTGAACGTTTTGGAATGTTTTCTTTTAATCTAATCAATTCTTTGGAAGATTATCAGAAGAATACATGGTCAAACATTGAGCTTGATTGCATAAAAAAGGACAGTAGGGAACATTTATTTCATATACAGTCCGCGAATCGTCAAAATATATTTAGCTCAAAATCAAGAGTACCGTTTCATATCACTGTCGGTTTTGTATATTTATCCCCCACATATTGTGAAATTATTCGAGTAAATGGTTGTCAGCGTATAGGAATAAGAATTACCCATTTATCGATAAACATGATATTTCTCAAATCTCTTTCATGTAGCTGACGTTTCGGTATATCAGAATAAATCTTGTGCCAAACAGGTTAATAAACCCTCGAGTACACTTTGTAAACTCTCTAACGCAAACAGGTTTGTTTGTTTAATCATGTGTGTTCTCAATCTGTCAAGTTTGACTGGTGCATTCATCCGAGAGGACGGCCTTGTAAAACGCCGCTGTTTGTAAACCTTGTCTGGCTCGTTATAGTCACATGAGGAAAATGATGCCCATTTGTGCCTCTGTTGGGAATTCTCTACATTTATTATTGGTATGGTAGCTCCTCCTGTCGCACAAAGTGAGAATGACAGCATGACATGGAAATTCACTTCGTTTATTATTTACCTCGGAGGTTTATCAAGCTCATATTTGCTCATTGCTCAAAAATTTCGTTCTTTGGTATTAATTATGAGTATAATTATCATTCTTTGACCACCATTATTATCAATTTTACTCAAAGTAGCATAAATATGTTATTCTTTTTGTTTTTAGTTTATAATAAACTGTATTTTTATTGTTTAATTACTATTCTTCGTAAAAATAAAGTCATTAACTTAGGAGAATATGAGCCAATACACTCGGGAAAATATTTCTTGCTTGTTTCCTACACATGTAAACATTTTTGCAGAAATGTCTTACTTTTAAAAAGGGCTGCAAAACCCTTAAATCATCAAATTTGAGAGGTATTGCAGCAACAACATTATACTAATTGTAAGTAGCACATCTGGGTGTTATATTAACATCGAATGCCATTCAGAATTCCTTAATTGTTTGGTAATTTCAATCTTCACGGGTATATTTGTGAAACATTAGGTCTAACACTTAAAGAAGAGTCGTATATTTTCACTGCTTTTACCTACCAGAGTTTTTATCTCCAAATTTTGTGTTCCCGAGGTTATTTCAATTTATCGAAATTCTGTGGATAGTTATTGACGCCAACGTAGTAAACGAACCATCCCCGATCCCTTGCAAATAGCTGCCAACTGCAAAACACATAGAGGATTCTATGCATTCTTATGGAATAATCTTTTAAGCATTCTTATAATCTGGTTAGAAGTTTTCCAAAACCTTAGACGTGTAAATGCTGGACTTTTGGAGGTGTAAAATAAAAAATACACAAGACCTTATGCATTAGGTCAATTATTAAGAGTACCATAATGATACGTGAACAGATTTGGCAACCTATACAACCCATTATTTTATTCAACATTCTCGGCAACTGAATGAAAAATAATAGGCAAAAACTGTCCAACTACATTTTGGCGAAGCTTTATACATCCTTGTTTCAAATTTACCTATGGTCTGTAAAATATCAGTGATAGTTTGAAAAGTATACGAGGACGTATCTCCAAATGTTTTCCATGGTTTCCATTGTATTAAGTTATAGTATTAATTTTCATATGCCTTAGGCCTGGGGATACCATTGTTTGAGAAATTCTAGATCACGTTAGAATGAGCTTTTTGCACTAGCTGTATTATGTGCTTACACATGTGTTTAACAAGATCTCTAGAATACCACATTAGTAATACGCGAAATAAAGTTCCTTTTCGCTCCATGTAGTGATGTTTTACTTCCCCAATAAAAGATTGTAATTTTCAATAGACAGTTCATTTCAGAAATGTCAGCCTCCTTCTATGTTTCGGTGTCGTGTTCAGAAGATTCAACGCAATCATCAGAATAAATATCGTCCGGGTCAGTCATGTCAACTCAGTCAAAAGCCTTATTATTCTTTCTCATTCCTTCTCTCAATTTTTCGACATCTACAAATAAAAAAAGAATAGTTTTGATTTTTAAATAAATTTCACATTGCTAAAGAATCGTAGATATGCATTAAAATATACAAACACTTTGTTTCCATTCACTGACACAAGATTGAATTCGAAGTAATTAGCACAAAATAATATTCCTTCTAACATGAAGTTATACTGTGCAAAGTAGTAACCCATATAAACCGTGTTTCTTAATTATATTTTAGTAGTAGGTTGTAACACGCCATTTTGGCCATGTTGGCATAAGTATACGATTAAGGACGCCATTGTGTATATTTTGGGAACACGTACTACCGCGAGGCAACAATATCGTCTATGTTATGAAAACAACTTTAAACAATACCATTTTCTGTTTACGTAAACAAACTAAAACAATGCCGTCTATGTTATGAAAACAACTTTAAACAATACCATTTTCTGTTTACGTAAACAAACTAAAACAACACCAGGTGTTATGACAGCTGCAAGGCAAAGAAAGGATGGAAGGGGTAAACAAACTTATAATAATGAAAGGGAAATAGCCTATCAGATACGAGAGAAGGGGAGAAAACCTGGAATGTTCTAGAACATACAGGAGGGGAGGAGAGATAGTATAAAATGGCTTGTAAAACAAGGGACGAGGCTTCTTCTTAACAAGGGAGTCACAAGGGACGTTTATCGAGTGAAAGTCATACGGGAGTTTTTGCAGTGATAATTTGCCGGGAGTAAGCAGCTTTGGACAGCAATTACCAACGCCAGTGTCCTGTGTTAAGGAAGGATCCAGGAATCCGATAAACAGATACTGGGGCATAGAGTATCGGCGGAATTCACTTTGTACAATATCCGGTGAAGTAGAACAAACATTATAAATTAATACGAATATATTTGAGAAGGGAACATATATTAATTAATTGAGTAACTAAAGTGAATTTGTTTCCTAAGTGAAGAATAAAAGGGTTATTATAAATATATGTACTGTTCAAGTGTATCATTTTTGTGCATGAATTAATCCATTAACCTTTGCCGCCAAGGACTACCGAAAGGAAAGGATCTCTCTCAAGGTAAGAAGTGATAAAGTGAAGGGTACCTTTTGTGTGTCGGGCTGATACAAGTATATAACGTCGCGTGTTTAGGACCGCGTGAAAGAATAATTATTAGAACCCCTGTGATAAGGAAATTGATAGGGGGGGACTAGTACAAGGTAAATCAATCAAAATTAAACTTTCAATATTATGTAATTACCTTTTACTGGGTGACCTGATGTACACGATATGAAGTTATGTATATTATGAAATTAAGTGGAACGAACATTGTCCCCTTTTGAGGCTACTACGCAGGTTGTTTAAAATGTATGCCTGAAAATGCTGGTGTCATTAGGAAGAAAACATATTACATTCCAGCTACTGAAGAAAGACTAAATAGGTCCATGAAATAAATACTAAAAAAATGATACAATGAAAAATAAGGTGGGGTGTTCAGGGCACCCCGCATGAGTAACGCCGGGTTAAGTAACTTATTTTTGACATCCTAGTTACGCAAACGTAACTATACTGGGACTTCTGGCCCACTAAGCATGTGAGAGGGACACAATAAGCTCAAAACATGTGGATAGGTAATAACTGCAAACGCCACAATAGTACTTTGATTCAACTAAATCATTAGCGCAATTGTTGCTACATACATAACATGAACATAAAATTATAAAAACCAAGAAAGTGAACGCATTCTGGGAACGTACAAAGACAAATAAAAGGTAAAAAATATATAAGGTCCCTAAATGTGTGCAAATTCAGCTATAAAAATTTTAAAATTACTTAACACTAATGAGGATTTGATTACGGATTATTCCGCATCGTGCATTACGTTATTTATTTTAGTATTTCAAGCTGCGTAAATGTAACTGCATTGGCACTCAAGGCTGAACGAAGATGGAAAACGCATGCATAGGGAAAATAGTTCGTAGTTCGGGGAGTCCTACCAACACCACGATGAAACTAAGCTCAGGTTCGCAAGTACCTGAATAGAGCTCGAATTGATAAGAGCATCTTCGTACGGTTGAAGAAGTATTAACATTTTCTGGAAATGCCTGATAAAATGCAGCAGGAGTTCAATAAGTTGAATGATTTTCGTGTCTCAAGACTAGTTCCAGGGAAAACCGTACTCTCGACGTCCATACTTGACGTTAGGTACTCGTGAACTTAGCATTTGCATATACATAGCTCAGGAACTTAACTAGGGCGTGAGAATCTATAGCTCTGATGCTGAAGCTAATGGAAATTTGTGGTCCAGTGTGTAATTTAATGACGATGGAAGCACGTGAAGAGATTAACGTCATTCCAGTTTCAATGGAAACTTACAAAAAACCAAATTCTACCTAACCCTATTAGAACCATACAAGGTGAGTTTAGAAGGAAATTACTTTAATGGTTACCCTGTAGCTATCGCCTAACTTTAAATGAATTTGCAGGTTATATTTTTTCCTTTCCTTAAAACAGTAGGACTAATAAATATTTACAAAAATATCATTAAGGCAATTGATAAAGGTATTTTTCTCCTACCTTCCTCCATTATTATTTGGAAATTCAAATTCGTTTTTTTATTCGGTAGTAAAAAGAAGAACTGGCCTCAGCATTCGCATGATCGGTGAGCAATCATCTTTGAGGAATTTTCTTTCCCATTCTTCCAATTTATTATCACTTACTCATAGCATTAATTCGTTGTAACAAGACCAGCTTGTTTTGCTACTATTCCTCCTTCAGCCTCTCTTATTCAGCAAAATTCCCTAGATCCGTCATCAAATCGGTCATCTCAAGCATTCAGTTTTGCGAGTCTGAATAGGACGCAGTATTTGGTGTTATTTTTTCTCCATTTATTTTTTTATACTTTTTTTTATATATTTTTCCGTCTCTTCTCGACTTTCACCACGTTTCTTCCTGCGTCTTTAACAAATATTTCTTCCTCGAGGCTACCCTTATCTTCTACACCCCAATAAAATCTTATCTCTTATGCCACCCTTAGTTCTTGCCAGTTAATTATGAGGAAATGGATTCGAGTCCTGGCTGAACTCTCTAATATTCGGGTGGAAATTGCTCTCAAATAAAGGCATCATTTCTACTTTATTACAAATTAATCTTCTTTCTTTTCTTATGAGTGCGTTTATAGTGCTAAAATATCAAGAATCATATCCAAACTATTTTTTTCGTTCGTGTGTTACAATATATATGCTTGTGACTTCTACATTATGTATATTTGATCTAAGCTTGATTAGTTACGACGAACAAATAATCAGCAGAAAATTAAAGCGATGGAACTCATATATCTTGAGAAAGAACAGATTTCCTCGAAATATCGTAGAGAGGAAAATAGAGGAAAAGTGTAAAGGAATAAACATATGAAGAGGAATAACGAAGGACTGCACTTAATTAATCTTAGGCATTATGCCGTGCACTATTGGAGCATAGCCTCTCAGCTGAAATTATCTAATAAAATGCCACTTCGGCGTAAATGAAAAAAAGAGATAATGTAAAAGTAATGAGATAAAATATTTAAATAATGAGAATTAGCTTAGTCCTCTGATGAGACATCAAAATTAAAATGTTCATGGCTATTAATCTTAATGCACTGGTTACCCACACAGCTTCACTCACATTCCACAGCAATAAAAAGGTTATAAGGGGTATTAAATGGGCATCGATGACAATGCAAAAAACACACTCGCAATAGAAAACATTTTAATGACAAAATATGTAATCAACAGTACGCGCGTGCGGGACTAATTTTGAAACTGGCATCCCAGCTGCAATAACGCGATGAGATGCGAGAGTCCTACATGTAATTTTACTTCCCATCCTCGTTTTTTGGTACGACGATTACAGGGATGCGCGAGAGGACGGCATGGTTGCATTGCACAGGGAGGGAGGACGCAACAAAAAGCATCGAAAAACCGGATATTCAGCGCTTAGAAAATCGCACCGCAAGAACTGGTGGCGGTGCGCTAATGAAAGCCTGCGTCCCGCTTAATGGTGCGAAATGATCTCGGGGAATGACCCAATGCCATATCACACCCGTTGAAAACTAACGGGGCCGTGCACTCACGGAAACGAAACGTGCATTTGGCGCGAATCCGACCCGTGCCGCGCCGTGCTGAATCTATTCGGTGAATTCCTTTTGTTTTGCACGGCCGGGACGGAATTACACGGCTAGGGTTTCCGTCTGGGAGATGAGAGCGGAGGGGACACGAGTCATGGAGTTATTCATTCGTCGTGAATGAACGGGAACCAAAGGAGAACCGTGTCGTTCTGTAATTTTTATTTAAAACACAGAGTGCAGCTTACTTCTGAATTTAGTTTAAATCGCACATTACGTCCTTCTACGCTCGGTCCAGAGGAACTTCAGCGTACTTGAAATGAAACATCATCTGAGAAAATAAATGTATTTTTTACCTTTTATTCGAGGACCTTCCTGCAATTTATTTGATTACTTCGAGTCTTTTTCATGTAGTTCCGCAAACATTTCCATTCATGAAATGTCCGGACACACGGGTACGCTTTGATATTTTACTCCAATTAATAATCTTGCATTAGCTCCCTGAAATTCTAATATGTGATGGTAATTTGATATACCTCGCAATGTAGACTATACCAGTAATTTTTTAAATATGATGGACAGCTAACTGAACCCTTTTTGAACTAAATTGTCTATTTTATTTTTACTTCATTACACCTGAATGCTATCGGCTTGATAAAACATGTTGTCCTTAATGCAGCCTTCCTAATGCTTAGAACCAGTTGCATTTACAATATTTCCTTAGTTTGGGTAATGTCATATGCAGTGACTTTTACTGCTACGATTAAAATTTATTCTCTAAACTTGTGTATATGGATTCGATTATTTCTCTTTTGAGTTTGAAACTCTATGCATATGATAAGAAAGATGAGCCAATGGATTATTTATCCATTCACTATTGAAATGGCGGGTAGTAGCGTCTCCGGGAAATTATAATTTTGCCAATCGCTAGAGAAAGAGAATTCATTCAACATCATATCGAGAAGAGTAGAATGAACAGTAGAAGGAAAGGCAAGGCGAAGCACGAGGGATCGCCATCTTGTTTAATTTCGGATGACCGTCTTTCGCAGTCGTTTGTTGACTTTGGACGCCCTTAGGGTGATGTGGTTTTGGCATACTATGTAGAGAACTAAAGAGGGCAGAAGAGAAGTGGGACTGCTCTAGTTGTGAATGGAAGAAGAACTAAGGGAAGAGGAAATGGCTGAATGAAAGGATTTAACGTGAAATTAAAGTTGATGGTTGAAAAATTCATAGCTTTGTTAGAAAAATGCTTGGGAAGAAAAACTCGAATGCACTCTTGGAAATGATTGGCATTCCACTCAAGGAGTTGGTTTCACCAAAATAGGTTCCAGGGTTCCGTTTACATAATGTTATAATTCAAATGTTTTGCATGAAGTTTAGCTAATTCGTTTTGGCCCCACGGTTCCGCATATTCCATGGACCCTTCTTCATTTCTCCAGAAAATCTGGTTAGTGGACAAAAAGAGAACTACATGTACCGTTGAAACAATGCTTATTTAAATCATTATCTACTCAAATTTTCAGTAGCAGTGATCACGTAGATCTATTGGACTCAATTAAGCATTCATGTATAGTTTACCTGCGTAAATAGAAAATTAAGTTTTATAATTTTAGAGAAAACAAAGTTTTAGTGTTGTTGCAGAAACAGTCATTCAATAAAGTAATGCAATGAAGATTGGATTCAGTTTTTATTTTCTCTGGCTATATATGCGCAAAACTATATTCATACAATAAGAAACTCTTTGAAATTGAAATGAGAAAACGCTGTTTCTTTTATAAAGTCATATAATCATGCCATTTCAAATTATGCCTGCTAAGTTGCGTTACAAAATGCATGGGCCACATTCTTTCGTGACAAATATAAGAAATATTGCAATTTTATCCAAGTAATAAATATTGTGTGATGATCTTTATATTTTATACATTTTAGTTTTAATTTACAGGAACTATGTTTTTAATATTTATTTATTTCATTAATTTTTAAACAATCCTTATATTAATTCGTGGTATTCGGTAACTATGTATGTATACAGCGCTCGTGGTTAGTCCATTAATTTGAGGTAATCACCGAAGATACCGGTCAGATCGAAGCAAGAGTGGTGTAGTTCAAAAGAAGAAAGATGAGCGCATTGCTTACGCGTATTTTTATTTTCGTTGATCGAACAGATAGTGTTAAAATTCAAGCATGAAAAAAGGGTGTTTTCCCTATCTTTTAACGTGGGGAACGAGTTGCTATGCAAAAGTTAATAAATGTGTTTACCATTTTGGTAAAGGGACAAAAGGTGCATTGACGAAGTAGAAGAAGGTGAAGAAAGTAGAATTTGTATTTCTTATTGATTGAAACCACGAAACTAATCATTCGTGTATAGACGCTATTGATCGTGTACTGATGGAAATATTTTAACATTGTTTTTATTTTACAGAAATTTTGATTGCGGTTTTCAAACCAGTGCTACTGGTTTACTTTTGTTGTTTCGTGAGCATAAAATTTAAATGTTACAATACACAATAGATAACTGGTGAAAAAAAAACATTTTAATAATTTTTGACTAATGAACGTACGTCGGGAGGAAGGGATAACGTGTCCAGTGAAACTCCACGAAAAGGAACGAAAATGGAACGATAAAATCCAGAATAGGAGTTTTCACAAAATATTCTTAATTCAAGCAACGTTGATAAGCCGGGTGACAAAGTTTAATCATCAGTGTATGAATGTTTCAATCGCCCATGGAACATCCAAAGATATTAGTGTGTGCATATGTAAACCTACGAAACGTGTAAATAATTTTTCTAGGGCCAAAACCCCAGAGCAAATACGACAACGTTTAGATAAAGTGGCCGAACGTTCTAAAAATAGCCGTTTATTTGAATCTGAAGACGATAGAAAAGAACATCTTAGGAATATATCAACGTATGTTAGATTACGTCGTGACGATGAGTCGATGAGCAGACGGCTCGAGTATGATCGTTTACATGAAACTGGTAACGAACACCAGCTACAAATTATACACGACAGACGGAATCGATTGAGGCGAACAATAAACAACATAGATACACCTTTGTGCCACGACCGGTTAACTTGTATTATCTGGGATAATCAATTCATTTTGATGCATTTGCAATGAAACTTTTTTTGCCGATTAACTGAATACAAGAAATGTTTTCACATTTTGTTCTAAGGGAGACGTTTGTTTCTCGGAGAATATCCTCCGTTTTTGATTAACCTGTTGACCTACCGGCACCAACATTATAGAAATTTCAAGAAAAACATTCGGAATTATAACAATGCGCTGTCTTTTGCTTCTATAGGTACTAATTTACATTTGCCGCGTGGCGCTGGACCATTTTTTTCAGATAAATGGCCAGACGTATCACAAGATTAGCAATATACAAGATTATATTAACTTGCGACGATACGGGCAGCTATACTTTGTGGACACAGAAGAAGCGACCGGTTTACTTGCGAATTACAACAACTGTGTTGCAGAAATCTTGCACGAACTAGATAGGCAGGTGAGGAATGTAATCCCGATTGCACAAGCTTACAGTTCAATGCGGGAAGTCAAAGACCGCTACAGCGGGGGCTAGAGGTTCAACGCGCGCGTGTTGAACCTCTAGTACAGAAAACATGCAGTATTTCCTATTTGTTTTGACTCAAGCAGTCTTTGGCAAACCTCCTCAAGTGGGAGTCCTGCGTCCGCAGAAGAATGATTAGGGGTAGGAGGTGTAAGGTGAAGGGACAGACATGAAAATTATTCATCGAGGCTCTTTCCTCTCTCTCTCACACTCCCTGAATACTTTTCTTCGCGCGAGAGATTTTGATTAGTGCGCCCCATGCTGTATTTAATCCTCGATCATTAAAAATGAAAATTAATTCTCGCAGAGGGCCAAAAGTCAGAAATGGTTATTTTTTCTCATGCGTACATCACAGTGACCACAACTACCTCTTTTTACAAACAGTTTTGCATTTTCTCTTGTAAGATTTATCATTAAATGACGCGTCCCAATGACTCATGTACCAAGAAACGAGGAAGGAACAGAGAGATGAATCAAAGGCTTAACCTTTAAGGCTAAATTTATAATTAGAGTTAGTATACCAAATAAGGTAAGCTGGGATAGGTACGGCTAGTTGTTCATCTATTTCTAATATAGAGCATGCCCACTCTGAACGAAGACTTTATTTTAAAATTGACATGTTTCCCTCTTCCCTACAACATAGCCTATTTTATTTCTCCCCGTAGCCTTCTTCATCAACAATTCCTCATCTTAGACTACGAGAGATGTGTCCGCACTGTGAAAAAAATCATCTTTCACCAGAACAAGGTATCTAAGCACGAATATGTTTTGGTAATGGGAAAACTAAGGGGTTTGAATAACAAACTGTTCAGATAATGCACCCTATTAACGACATTTGGCTCGGTATGACTCACCTTTTCCATAACGTATAATAATATGCGGATGGAAAACTGTTTTGGATCAAATGAAAAAGTTATTCAGTGTTAAATGGGTATTTTTTTGACCGCTATGAATTGCACTTCAGAGATTGTTGTTGTAAAAAATTAAATGAAATATAAGTGGACTTGATAGTAAATAAAAGCAATTTTGAACTAAGAAATACAAGTCATTCACTGCCTAGCCGAGAAATTTTCATCATGCCCTCGTAACCTAAGCACCCGATCGCATTATTTATGATCTGCTCCAATCACTCACTTCTTATGATACTTCACCGCAAATTCCTCCTCTGGTCCACCGTTCCAGACACTTCATAATTTATTTTTATTTCCGTCCATTTTAGCTTCCACTTACTTCTCAACACTAACATCTTAAACGCCTTCAATCTACTTTCATCTTCTTTCCAAAAATGTCCATTATTCCGTACAGTAAACTGCTATGCTATATATCACATCAGACCCATGACCAAATTGTTTTAACCCTTTTCTCAAAACATTTGACTTGAAGAACTTACACGGAAGTTAAGGAGATGCAGATATACACTGAAGAAAAATCATTCGCTTGGACAGAGAGTATTCAGATTCTTTGAATTCGCTTCGACATTTTATCCATTTAAATTTCACAGTAGTCCTGGGTAACTAAATTGGGTGCAAGAGTAACTTCATTGATTAAAGGATTCGTCAGGAAATCTAGGTTTTAGGTTCGATTTCAAGGCTAGACGGCTAATTTTCTCACTCTCAATCGTTTTCTTAAACTCATCAAGTTAAGGTCATAATTTCCCTCCAATTATTGAACACCTCCTTCCTTAACACTTTCC
The DNA here is from genome assembly GCA_963573305.1 of Pyrrhosoma nymphula. Taxonomy (NCBI): domain Eukaryota; kingdom Metazoa; phylum Arthropoda; class Insecta; order Odonata; family Coenagrionidae; genus Pyrrhosoma; species Pyrrhosoma nymphula. The sequence continues at coordinate 62,664,716 of OY754339.1, forward strand.
TTTCTCAAACATCCTTGCAGCTCTGAGCTTATTTTACTCAACGACACTATTAACAAAGCTAAATTTTGGTATCTGACCTCGTTTATATCATCCTTTTTATAATTTCTAAAAAAATAATCAAATGATTTTTATTTTGAACATTTTTTGATTACGCCAGCAATTAGCTCAAGGGGTGGAAAAAATAGGGGTTGAAGAACAAAAAAAATCATAACTCCCTTATTATTTACATTACAAAATTCTTTTATAGTTATCTGAAATTGTTAATACAATATCTACAAATTTGGTTTTAAACATTTTTTGTACAACCAGCCGTTATTGCAAGGGGTAGCAATTTTACCTATTTGTATTTCAGGGATTGAAGGAGAAAAAAATCATAACCATCCAAACCATCCATAACGATATAATAATCCAAAACAATATCTATAACTTTTGTTTCAAACATTTTTTGTAAGACCAACCGTTATTGCAGGGGACGTCAATGTTAGCTATTTGTATTTTAAAATAGGTATCTTATAAAATATTTAACTCTTTCCCTTTAGTCTTTTAGCACTGCCTTAAATGCGAAACATTTCCGATTCGATCAATTTTCTTTTTCTCATTAAAATATGAAAAAATTAAGCTACGAGTTTGCTTTTTGAACTAAAATGAAGCTAAATTTTCATAGTTTATAATTGTTTTAACCGATTTGTCTCAATCAACCGATACACTGAGAAGATTGAATTTTTCACGTAAATATTATGCAATTTTAGAACTTTTGTCATTTCCGTTGCAACACATTTATTTCATTGTTACCCAGCCTTGCAATACGCATTGCAGGATAATAAACTTATGTTTCAGTACAAATAAAATTCCAAACATACAAAATATTTCGTATAAATAATAAGTTTCGATAAAATGGAGTCTACACGAACAAATAACTTCTCCCTAGTCACCGAGAGAGGTTTCAGTTTTGAAAGGAAGCGGGCGCCCCTGGAACTTTCAGGCGGGGTGAATATTTTGCGGAGATTCAGCGCTAGTCAGCGGCAGAGAGCATCCTGACGTTATTATTTCAAAAGACAGGTACTCATTGGCGGATTTCAGCCGCCATTTAAAGTTCATGCATGTGCTACAGTGCTCATTTGCCTCAATGAATCTTGTTACAGAATCAGACAATTATTCCACCCAGGTGGCGCGCGGCAATACATATCTGGCTACAACTCGGCCAATATCAAGTTGATTGCACTGAAACTTGCGCGCATACTTCATCCGAGTGCAATGCAGCTATTCGCGTTGTTCGCTAGTATTTATTAAAAATATGAATTTCTAAATCTACCTGAGCCTGTAGGCCAATGCCGAAAGGGAATTTATTGCTACCTTTTTTATTGCTACGCCCATATGACTCGGTTTTGTAAAACCCCATTGCTAAAGTTGTATCTTCATTCGATAATACTAGCACTTATTTTGGGATGAGCTAATCGGCTACTGCAATCCATTGACGGATCAGACAACTAATAGATGGTCATCAGTGAATGTCACTGACTTATGAATGGTTCCACAAACGCAATGCCAGATTAGCTATCAATCAATAGTATTAAGTTCCATAACGTTTTGGAAAATCAAAATTTGGGTAGCAGTTACTACCATTTCGTAACTTATTTCCAAACGACTACTACTTCTAAAATTTGGTCATATCTCTTAGCGTTGGCTAAAAGTAACGTCGTGTGCTACTTATGCATATTAAAATATCGATACATAAATTAGCGTTATAATATTAGCACAATAACTCTATTATAATGCAATTTCTTCTTCAAAAAGCTTTTAACAAATCTACCCTCTTGGAGCTCATATTTTAAAGCCAAAGGTCAAGGTCAAATAAATTATGTCAATTTATAAAATCAAACATTAAACTAACTTGTGCTAGAAAACATAGAATAAATGTCCTTATTTAAATATTCCATAGATCTATCGAATACACATGCACTGTTTCTGAAATTATTTAATTACCACACCTATTCTCTGATTAATAATAATGGCCAGATAAATTGAACTCAATTTTTTAAAATAAATAATAGCTATAACAATCCTAAATCGTTAGTATAATGAAGAAAACTGAGAATGATCGAGGTAGTATCTTTCCGCTGAGAAGAACAAGAGGTTCAAAGAGGTAGACGGATTGCCTTGCTGCATGTCCAAAGAAATTGGAAGGAGTGTACACGGCAGATAATGGGCAAAATACTACATGAACCAGGTTGCGTATGGATAGAAATAAGAGGGACGATGAGCGGGAGCATTGAGATTGGCGACAGAGTAGATGGAGCTGGAAAATGACATTTCGGTTATGTGGGAAGCAAGAAGAGCCCTTTGAAAAGGGAGCCTTTTCCGTCAAAGCTGAAATAAACTCCGGCTAAGGATAGGATAAGACGAGAAGGAGGGGAGATGGAAAGGAAGATATAGAGAATAAGAAATAAAGATGCCGTCACCGGATCAGATAGGAATGATGCCGTGGGATGAGTGGGAGGGGGAGGTGTCTCCGAATACGCCTCCCAACCACCCACCTCTTCCTCCAAGGACTTCCACTCTTATCCTCCGAGAAAATGCCCGGACAGACATGCACACTCCACCTTCTCGCACGCCTCCAACCTCGAGAGCAAACCCATAAATGAAGGGAGGAGAGACAGATTCGAGCTGGTTTCAGGCGGAAGGACTGGACAGAAGTGAAGTCCCTTTATACTAAAATTATATACATATATTAACGGTCCCCCAAACATTGGTAACTTATCTATAGTGTACTGCATGCCTGTGAGGCTTCACCTAGTGTCAAGCATTAGCGATTTATGTTAATTCATCAATAGTTGTAGTTACACTAACTTTAGGGTATAGTGTAATGCATGCTGGTGACTACTCACTCCCTGCCACACACCCTTGAGGTGGCTTGCCGGGTATTTTGTAGATGTAGATGTAGGTGCTTACTTCAGCGCTGATAATGAAACTGAATTATGTACGATGGAAATAACACCATGTTAAGGGTGTAATCGTATCCGCTAAAAAAACAATTGCAATTATCAATAGATGAATACCTCGAAATACAGCAGAGTATTACTCTTTAGCATATTGCATAACTCCAGCGAATTATTTCATTAGCCTACGCACTCGGTGTTGGCCAACCAACCATGCCTTCCCTTCAAGGGACCTTACAGTACGCGGGATATTTAACTAACGCAGTAGCATTCATCTTCAACGTTTAGTTATAACTATTATCTATAACAGAATAATCTTCTGAATGAGTAAATACACCATCTTATTTATTATTAAATTTACACTCAAATCTAAAGTCAGTAAATCATAAAGAAAGAAAAAATGCACTCTTTGCTCCTGAGATCGTCTTGCTTAGGTATGATCTTCCTCTTCCTTGAAGTACCTCTTGATTGAAATAAAAAGGTACTTAAATCAGCGCCGAAAACCGAATTCGGAACGTAAATTGAATTCGATGCATCCGAGTTTGTGCTTATGGTGTGCAAGTGTAAGCTCGCATAGGCACTACCCGAGCGTTTGCTGAACTAATCCACCTAAATAAACTGCGCCTTATTGTTTAGGAATATTTACTTCATTATTTAAAACCATTCTTAATAAGTTCCAATAATCTACTTTCGCGAATGCTCAAGCACATCTTCTCGATTACATTTCCCACAATTCCTACGAAGATACCTTGTCGTTGATACATTGTTTTGATATATTCCAGCTAACCCACCGTTATTTTCTCGAAACACTTGAATCTCTTCCTTTCATTTAATTAGTGTTAAGATCCAATAATTGGTTGGAAGATAAGTATTTATCATCACCATGTATATGTATGCTTACGCGGAGGAAATAAGCATACATGCAGCATTGGACTTTTATTTTACCTTTGTTCCACAGTGCAACCATGTTTTGACTTGAACTATTACTTTAGTTATCGGTGCGGTATTTGAAATTTAGGTCAATGGATATAAAGTTTTTCGAAATTCTGACTCGACCTGACACCTTGGTTTTTTGTTAGTATTCATTATTATAAATTTAATTTTATTTATTTTGAATAAACATAAAAAATCCATACACGTTATCGACTTATTACGACATATACCATATGTGCTGTAAGGGTAATTGTTAAAATAGCATCGAATTGTCAAAAAAAAGGTTAAAATATGTACTTTTTTCTCTCTATCTATCTATAGTTATCATTAATAAGAACACGTATGCAAATTTTCTCGCAAATATGTACATGGACTAAAATCGCTACGGCCACCTATACCGAATGTAAAATGATTTGCCTTAACCATTGTCTGATGTATAGTTATATGTGTATATTTTTATTTTTGTACATGTGTATGTATGCATTTTTGTGCATGAGTATATTTGTATATTTTGTGCGTGAATGCATGCATACTTTTGTATGAATTTTCATGTGTTTCTATCGGTATATAAGGACATATCATATCCCAATCGATGCAAATTAGTTATGTAAGTCAATATCTTTATATATGATCCTGCAATCTGAGGATATCTCTATTTCTGAAAATGTTATAGTTTTCAGTGTATTGTCTGAACTCGCCTTATTTATTTGTAACGGCACCAAAATCTAACAAGCCACGTTGTATACTGTTCCAGTCTTAGAATAACAAATTTCTATTATTATTACTGAAGAAGACGGGCTAGTCGGGTAAGACCAGTGTGTAGTGTGGCGCAAAAGGGTTACTGGTAGGGGTACAGGGAATCGTATTGAACTGTTAGGGGGAGTGGTTTGCTCTTGGGTGGGCAGTGAGGCAGCAGGACGGGACTGCTGGGCGAGGCGGGTGAGGATGATGAATATGGAGGCGGAGGAGGGGAGGGAGATACTTTAGAGGAGTCTGAATCCAAAGGAAGAAGAAATCCGCAGAAGGTCGAGGGGAGGCGGGAAGTCAGTAAAGGGAGCAGGCAGGATGGAGTTTTAAGGGAGAGTAGCAGGTGTCGACGGGACATGCGAGGAGGAAAGCCGAGGAGAAGTAACACTCAAATGGACAAGGAGGGTGAGCTTCGGACGGAGCAAGAACCATCAAGGGAGACCTCTGGGGGAGGGAGGAAGAAATGGTGAAGTCGGGATGAGTATGAGGGTATCCTAGCCTACGTCTACTTACTACCTTAAGAGAGCCTCCGCAGGGTATTTGGCAGGGGGTGTCGGGATTCCAGCAATGGATAGGGGTGGGAGTATTTGAAAAAGAAGTTTGGGAAAGGAACGTGTGGATACAGAGTCGTGTTCTTGTTTATTAATATCTCTATCTTTTTTATGCTGCGGTCGTCAATACCCTTTGAGAAGAAAACATATTTGCATCTCTCTTTTTTTTAAGTGAATCTATCATTTTTTCATTTAATCCAAAAAGAAGGAACAGAATTCTGGAAGTATTTTGAACTGATTTCCCTGTATTAATTACAGCATGCTCGAATGATTTACCTAAAACTTTAACATATTCCGAATTGGCCTCAACAAACCCAAAGTTTCTGTTGATGAGCGTAAGTTTGAAGATTCTGCGGTGTTAATAAAACTGTTGTCGCTTATATTTAATATTCTCTGAATACACCTTAAATGAAGTGAAACCTTGTTTTGGATTCTCTTATAAATACACGTATTTGGTGAAAGCAAAGGCTTATTAAATCTTTTTATTCCTATCAAATTTGGACATCGATCTGCAAAACGAAGATTTTGGCTGTTCCTCAGAGACGGAGGTAAAATAAAATCATCCAGCATTATCAACCCAAACCTACAGGGAACTGAATTTTTCTAGTTTGATCATAGCTTTTCGTGGAAATAAGGATGGGTAGAGAGGGGGAGAGATTTTTTTTGAGGATGAGGGAGATATGATCTAAAAAGTAAAAGGGAAAAAGTGAAACAGGGTGTTCAGAGAATACTGAACAGGAGGAGTCCCTTGCTTTCTCCGAATGACTCATTGAAAATGGGTGCTGGGCGAAAACGTTAAAGGGGTAGGAAGAGAAATGAATAAGAGGGAAAAAGGCGGAGACTGAGGTAGGTGGTGTGAGTATGGCAACATAGCAGAGAGGAGGGGGAGAGTGGGATGAGGTGGACAGAGGGACGAAGGGCGAGGACACTCGGATTGCGAACGGCTCGTGGAAGAGGGATTCCGGGTAAGAAGCTTGCTGATGAGATTAAAGGAGGCCCAGACTCCAGGCGCGGGTAGTAGGGTGGAGGTGGTGGTATGGGAAGGATGTAAAAAGGAAGGGATGAGGCGGGAAAATGGAAGCTTCTTTGGAAGGACGGCTGCAGGGCGTTAAGGTAGATGGAGAAGCCATGACGTCACAAACATGTTACCATCTTCCACCATATTGGTTCCCCCTTTTCCCTCTAACTAAGGGCAGGGTTACGGCCAAAGTTACCTCACGTTACGGGAACGATCTTTGGAAAATAGTCTTCGGTCACCATCCTGTCAAGGAGGAGTATGTATCGATTGAAGGAAGTATCAGGGCAAGTTGGTAATCATTTTTACAAGCGGAACTCTAAACGGTTGCGATGCAACTGTTTATTTCCATATTTTACTATCCAAATTTAAACAATCCAAAAACATATTGCAATTCAACATGACTAGGTATGATTAGTGGAAAATTAATAAATAAAATAGAAGATTTTAAATCTATTTTTTTTAATTGAAAGAAAAGCTCTCCTCTGATTTGCTACCGTTGACGTATCGTGACGTGAAGTTAGGGCCTTGACAAGGCTCGCTCATCGTCCATTGTCAGCGGCCATCGTAATACAATTTTCCACTACATCACAATCACCGATCACCATCGGTCTTCAGTCACCATCCCGTCAAGGAGGAGTATATATCGATTGAAGGAAGTATCAGGGCAAGTTGGTAATAATTTTTACAAGCGGAACTCTAAACGGTGGCGATGCAATTGTTTATTTCCATATTTTATTATCCAAATTTAAACAATCCAAAAACATATTGCAATTCAACATGACTAGGTATGATTAGTGGAAAATTAATAAATAAAATAGAAGATTTTAAATCTATTTTTTTTTAATTGAAAGAAAAGCTCTCCTCTGATTTGCTACCGTTGACGTATCGTGACGTGAAGTTAGGGCCTTGACAAGGCTCGCTCATCGTCCATTGTCAGCGGCCATCGTAATACGATTTTCCACTACATCACAATCACCGAACAGCTCAGTGCTTTTGTCTGCATAGGTGAAATCAAAGCGATGTTATTTGTCATGCTACCGTATTATTCAGATAAGTTAATACGGTATCTGTAAATACGATAGAATGACGCGTGACTCAGATAGCAGACCAAAGGACGCAGTACTATGGGGACTCCACGAAGGAGTATATCAAGTGCCTAGTCCATGCAGCCAATATTACATCGGAGAGACGTGTATGTCACTCAACGTGCAGCTCAAAGAACATCAGAGGGTGACAAATTATAAACGGTCCAAAGCGTCCGCAATCACAGAACATGTTTGGAGTGAACCTGGGCACTCGGTGAACTCGGTGAAGCCAATTTCATAGCCAGAGAGAGCAGATACTTCCCGAGGATAATTAGGGAACCGAGATTCATATCACAAATCGAGATTCATACAACTCCAAACAACTTCAACAGGGAAGACGGATACCCCCTACACGGGGCATGGAGACGGAGCATCGGTGTTCCGCACAAAACAAATGCGGCACCGCGATAGACCACAAAACCGGAGCAGATCTGACGCCCAAATTTCGCCTATATAAAGCAGAAAAAAAGATTTCTCGACATCCTTCACCAGAAGATGCCAGCAAGACGGCTGGGAAAACTGTTGTATTTCAAAACACGAACGCGGCTGGGTCCAGAAAGATGCCTGCCACAAAACTTCGTATGTTTCACAATACATTGAGTAATTTTTGATACTGACACTAGTATAGCACAAAAAAATCGAGGTACTCAATAATATATGGAATATACGAAACATGATTATTTTGATTTATCTGCCGTGTGCCATATACTGAGGTAGTAAATAAATCAAAGAGTTTTTGTCAGTTAGTATATAGTTCTGATACATGAAGGCTTTAACATCCGTTAGCTTAATGTGCAGATGAAGCCGAAGAGGCAAGTATAACAAAGATAATGTGGGAAGAAAGAGTTTTTCCTCACTCATAGTGAGGCTGAACAGGGTGAACCAAAATGGCGCCCAAGCCACGCCCACTTTAAAGGTTCAGGTAATGGCCAACAGAGGGCGCTCCCTCTCCATCAACCTCACTGCTGCAGAGGGTGGGAGGAGAAGCCGGGGGGAGAAGTGGGTGTATTTTTTGGGTCTTTTGGAGAAGGGTGGGGGGTGATGGAAGCCGTGGGGAGGAAGACAAGGTTGGGCAGGATAAAGAGAGGGAGAGAGTTAAGAGGGGCGGATTGAGATCTCTTTGAAGATGTGGATTACTTGGACAGACTGGAGGAGGGGGGGGGGTAGCCGTCCGAACCCTCTCCCTCTCTTTGGGAGCTTTTGATCAGCAAACTTCATGCGACTACTACTTCCTCATGCGCGGAGGAAGAAGGGTGGGGTGTTTGGGGTGGGAGGGGGTGGTGACTGCCCCGTGTGGTTTGGCCTCCTTCGCCTGGCAGGAAGGCCCACACCACCACCTTAGCTTACCGACGACGACGCGAGGGTGAAAAGACTTTGGGGGGTGCAGCAAGTCGGGAAGAAGTAAGAAGGTGGTGTGTGTGTGGTGAAGGGTTGGAAATGGGAGTGATGGGCGGCCAAATTCAGGGAATGTAAGGAATGGAAATTGGTATGCGTGACGGCAGTGGACTGATGAGTTTGGAATTACGCTATGAGTGCAAGGAGATGAAGTTGAATAAGGAACGGGAGATGGAATTAACTCAGTGCTTTATCAATGGTAAGTCATTCATTTGGCGATGCTTATGCGGTATGGTTAATTATTCAAGAAGAAAGAAGCCTCCATTGTAAAGTTAAAATAATGCTATTTTTTCAAGTGAATGTAAACCATAGCCAGGTAAATCCTTTCCTGCTTTTGTCAAATTAAAAAAAATCCTACCTTTAAACACAATGTTTTCAGTTAATTTCCTATTAAATCTTTGTCATGTTTGTCCATAAGAAATGGTAAGAGAATCTTGCGGGGATATGGAGGAGGTAGTTAAGTTTAGAGTGGAGCTGATTTAGTCAGTGAAATTCACTGAAGGCCTGCCATTAGTTAGCCTGTTAACCAATGGGTTGCAGTGTAAAGCTACGTCTATATACTGCAATCTGCCGCAGGGTCATGTTAATGGAGTCATTTGAGCACTGGCTATGCGAATGGCCGGAAACAGGATATATGGTTAGGGTGAGGGAGAAGACAAAAGCTAATTGTATACATTTATCGAGTACCTGAGACATGGTTTTATAATGTCTGGATTACCATAGTCAAAAGATGACATGGTATTATTGTTCATTTGATGTTTGAAGAAAATTAGAGTTTTGTTCATAACATTAGACCGTCGGTTTATTGAGGTCACTATTATCGAGAATCCTAATTAACTTCGTTTTGAATCCTGAGAAGCTACTTTAAAAGAGACTATAAAACCTATCATATCTCCATTTGTTTTGGTATAGACAATAATTGCGCGTAGGAATAAGTATTTTTATGTCTTTTAGGTATATCACTTATGCTATCGACTCTAAGAGACCTAGAGATGTAAAATGCAGTTAAAATCATATCCCCCTGTCACTCAGCAACTCAGACGATCTGAATTTTCATGTTTTCTTAGCCAAGCGTATAGCCTCAGATTCTCTGGAACCTTCCATCTTACATCATCTTTGTTACATTCTCTGTTACTCCGTAAACGTTTTTGGAAATCAAGGAAAATTTCTCAAGAGTTCATTTAGAAAGTACCACTGGTAAGTTCTAATCGTCCTGTTTTAGGTAACTGTAAAATGTAGATATATTAATTAGTTTTTGTATCTTAAGAGAAATTTCTGCTTTTTCAATCTATTTTTACTTACTAATTTAAATTTCATATCATATGGGCTTATGGGTATGAGTGGAAGAAACAATGAAACATATAGCATGTACCCTACCATCCATTAATGGAATTTTGGTGAGAAAATAATATATGAAACGAGTTTTCAAGGCAGGTTGAAATTAAATAACGATAAAATCAAGGCAGCAAATCGTCTATTTTTTTCATTTGATTAACCATAATTTTTTATGAGTAGTTGCGTTTAACCAGCACATTTGGAGCTGTTTTCAGCTAATCTCTATAGCAGACTACTTTCCATTATTTTCAGTGCGTCTCAATTTCGTAAAAATACATCCTAACATGTTCTTTGAATGCCTAAACATTTCTTATTCCACTGAAAATAATTTGGGAAGTATTACATAATATCGTTTATGATTTTCAGCTTCCTTTCACTAAATGGATGTTTTATTTTTCTTGTTTAAGAGGAGCTGGTAAACGGGAGCCCTTTTAAGAATCATGGAGAGGATCCTTTGATAATATGACGATTGGAGAAGGCGGATAAAAGTTCCTATGGATGAAAAACGAAGTTCTAAATGGACGGTGGGAACTGCTCAAGGTGAAAATAGTTGATAAACTGATGAAAAGGAAACAAATAATGAAGAATACGTCGGGGAAAAGGAAATTTGTCCAAGAGAGATAGAGGAACCGGGTTCCAAAAAGACACCTATCTACTTTAACGCTCCTCCGTTCAGAAAACCTTCTGCTTTTGTATCCCACGTCTTTCCTCTCATCTCCTAAGATGTTACTCGGAGGCGACCAACCAGACTCAATCTTCCTCTCACGGTCAATCCATGTCATAGCTCTTATAGATGCCGCTCCAATCACATCTGGGTTGTTCATTTCTTGTAAACACTCTCTCCCCTTTTCTCGTCTCTCTCGTTCTCTCGTCCTTCTGGCTTACCTTTTGACTGTCCTTTTTGTCAACTCGAGTAGATTACTTTTTCAATCGACTGCACGCTTGTGGTTTGTTATATTCCCTCAGAGTCCTGTTTTTATTTCCAAACTTTTAACCATCCTTTACTTGCTTTTCGTGTAATCCCGGAAAAAATATAATCGGTAAAATTGTGACGTAGAATTTACAGCATCAGACATTTCCTTGAGGGAACGAACAGATCAATTCAAGCAGATTACTTCTCGTACAAATCCTTTCAGGATAGACGTTAATGAAATGACGATACCCTGGGTGATGTGAGGTAAAAAGCAAAGAGCTAAACGTTAGGGCTCTAAGTGACAAATATTTAATTGCATTAAACCACCACTATAATTTCAGTCGCTTTTTCAGTATAATATTTTTTTACAATCTTCTCGACTCTTTTACCGGATAGCGGATTTCGTGTTTTCATTCCAATCACCATATTTAAAATAAATATAAATCATACCGTGGTATACAACGATATCAATGCCTTACTCAGAACTTGCCTTTCTATGGTTGTTATGCGCCTTCAGAGCACGACCTATTGAATTGAGTATGGTTAAGTAAGTCGGCTGCAGAATACATATTCGGTATGGTACGGTAACGGTACATTTGCTGTGATCTCTAATAAAATCAGATATTTAATTTCAGTGATTGAGTATTTTAAATTGTTTCTTGATAGAGTTCTTTAGCGTGTGCCTCTGAACTGTATATTCAGTTTCAGGCATCTCAGGATCAGATGAAACAGTAAAACTTCACAAAGTTAACTGAAACTGAAAATTTGGTTGTTATATCCTACTGGGAAAAAATATAGTCATTATTAAACGACATATCATTGGCTGTAAAGTCATTGGAAGATGTACTCTAATTACTATATACACAAAAAACACTTTCCAAAAATTCCAGGAGCTGACAGAGAAAATATGTATAGAAACACTTTACACAAGGGCATCTAATGTTTTAAATATAAAATATTAAACTTACCACAAGTTCATTCCTCATACCGCTAAAAAAATTGTAAAATTAGTAAGCATCAGATATGATACCAGAATACCTGGCCAATGGACGAGCTATTTCTGATTCAGAAGAGCTCTCCGTTCATTAATAGTAAAAGCACAAAAATGATTTATGTCAATATTTGTTGCCATATAGCCGATACCATTACCCTTTCCACTAAAACTATTTTAGCAACTATAATGGTGCACTTGTACACAAAACAGGTGAAAGAATGTGCAGGAAGTTAGTGCATAATGTGCTGTCTCAGTTATATAGTGGGTGAAGAGGAAACGTTCACATTTACAAATAACTGAGATCAGAGGACAACACTAATATGGAAATTATTTTTCACTTCCACTATACTGTTTAAAACTCATGCTCATATCTGTTGGTGCATCTGGGTCAGAACTCATGCAGTGAGGACATTTTCAGTCCTAAATTAGTGCCAGTGACTAATGTGCAAGTATCATCTGGGGTGAGAAGGGCGTATAGGGAGAGAGAAAGATACGAAAAGGACGAGGGGTAGACGAGAGGATAGAACTAGAATCAAAGACGAACAAATGACGACGAAATTTATAACGAAATGTGCCACATGGAGCTTATTTATTTTACGTAAATCTACAAAGCTAGTGATAGAGATTGTATTCACCTACAAATTCTTGAGAGTTCTCGGTGAATATGAAGACTGTGCATTAAACAAAATCATGTGAGGAATAAAAAAAACTCTTCTTCTTATTCCACCAATTTTGCAAAGTTTTCATAATAAACAAATAAAAAAGGATAACGCGATAATCTATGAACATTTATCAGTAAAGGTCAGTAAATAACCGATAATTGTAATTATTCAGCCGAAGCCTTCATGAAAAGCCTTCACGAAAAATTGTAATTATAATACGCACCATATTAGCTGCCTTTAATTGTAGGTTTTCAATGTCAGTGATATTTTTTCAATGAATTAAGGTGTTTTCTATATTTATTTTTCATTTTATTTTCAATTCCTACATTTATTTTTAATTTGATTTAAAATAACAGAACTATAAAAATATTATTGAAACATGGTGATGGTAAGATATCAAAAAACAAGTTTTTATTTTGAAAGCAATCAAAATGGCCTTACTACGAGGTGAAATCGCATTAGTAACGTTAAATTTTTACCAATCAGGAGGAAAGCACGTATGTGAAAAAAAAGAATTGGTGTTACACAAATAAATAATAAAAGTATACAATTCATTCGAGTCAAGAGCATTTTTCATCTGTTCATACATTTTAGAAACAAATCCTCAAAAACACAAAAACATTGGTAGTTGAGTAATACGAACAAATACTAATGCAAAATATATATGATTTTAAAATTACTACGATAAATTTCAGTGATCTAGCAAAATGGTTCTTTCCCAGAAATTTTTGGCCAAAATAGGGTTTCTGATTACTTTACGCAAGCTGGAAAATATGAACATGTGAGTAATATGGAGTGGTATCAAAAAAACAGTTAGGTTACAATTACAATCAAGTAATGCATAGCAAGCACAAGAATGGTAAATGAACCCCGTACGAATATAACATTTCTGTCCATTCTGATCAATGTGACTACAGCTGGAAAGTTTTTAAAAGAAGTATACAATCATGAATGTTGAGCGCACAAATTAACATGATATTTTCTTTTTCGTGAAGGAAGCGTATGAATGAAATCACATTAGTGAATCAAAGGCATCTGATTTTTTTACCGCATAAGAAAAATGTCCAACTTTCAGGAAAGGTATTGAAAGACTATTTAACTTTTACATGTAAACTATCTACTCCATCACGGCAAATATTTACCCTTTGAACTCAAGTTTCAGCTATTTAATCCATCCTATTAATTGACCACCATATCGAGGGCTGATTTCCCTACAAAACCCCTCTACGTTACCTTTATGGCCTGACCAAGGAGGTTGAAATACACTAGAGGGAATGCAGCGGTTTTCATGCATTGATCTGGGAAAAAATAGGGGTGTTACTTCGTTTAACAGGTCCATCCCTACTTTGAACAAAATATTGAAATCGCAAAGGATTTAATGCAAAGTCCCTAAATCATTATCAAAATTTCCCTCTTTCACCATGGTCCAGAGTATCATTCTCCTATTCTGATATAGGGTAAATCAAAAAGATGGTCGTTGAAGAATACGCATGTCAAATTGATTATCGATTTTAATCGGAGGAAATTAATACACTTCATTAAACACTACATAATTAATTAAAACAAACTACAATTTTAAAGGTTTTACATAACCTAAAAAACAACATTATACTCCCAATTCACCCGTTATCTCCACTTCGATTAACCACTATTGCCCCTGGGAATTCCCAGCAGTTTGAAAAACCCTAGTTTCTCAGTTCTATGTGAACTTTTACCCAAGACCTTTTTTTTTAGCTATCATCACAGGATTACAATCCTAGGATTGGTATACTGCAGCCCTCCATTTCGCCCTATCCCCTACCAGTTCCTTCACTTCCCTATGGTTCTTCTTCCCCGTATCCCTCTTGAATTGCCCTTAGTCTTCTTCTTGGGTCTACTTTCCCTTCTACTTTCCCTTCAATTTTTCTCACCATTATGCATCCTATGAAATTGTTGTGTCTCATAACATGGCCAACCCTCCGTGTTCTTCTTTGGCGTATGGTGCTCCACAGTTCCCTCTCTTCTCCAATTCTTCTGTATACCTCCTCGTTTCTCAACCTATCTGTCCATTTTATCTTTAGCATCCTCCCCCAGCACCATGTCTCGAAGGCTTATATTCTTTTCTGGCCAGTTTTTCCAATAGTCCATGCTTCTGATCCGTAGAGAGCCACTGCCCACACGAATGTTTTCACGTACTGTTTCCTTGTCTCCAGCCTTATACTCTTCGAGCAGAATAGTGACCTTTTGGCTATGAATTCCGTCTTAGCTTGGGCTATTCGACGCTTGATGTCTGTCGTGCTTCTTCCATCCCCGGTAATGGGGCTCCCGAGGTAGGTGAATGATTCCACTAGCTCCAATCTATCTCCCTTGAGGCGGACGTCGACCACTACTTTCTCTCTTCCGCACACAAGTATTTTGGTTTTCTTCTTATTGACTTTCATGTTGTATTCCTGGAACACCTTTTCAATTGTGTTCAGTGAGCTCTATAGGTCTTCCTCGTTTTCTGCTACGATGGCGATATCATCAGCGAAGCGTAGTATGTTGATTTCTTATCCATTCACTTTGATTCCTTGTTCTTCTATTTATTTTATTGCTTCATCCATGTACATATTGAAGAGTGCTGGAGACAGGTTACATCCTTGTCGGACCCCTTTGTTAATTTTTGCCTACATATTTCTTCCATCTTGCGTGCGTATTGATGCCACCTGGTCCTTGTAGAGCTGATAGATGATTCTTTTGTCATTGTAGTCCAAGCCAAGTTTTTTCCATATTATTGAACATCTTATTCCATCCACAGTATCGAATTCCTTCTCCTAGTCCACGAAGGCTATATACAATAGCTTGCTCACGTGGACCATTTTCTATACCAGTAGTCTCAGGCATCGTATTGCCTCCTTTGTCCCCCTAATCTTCCTAAATCCAAATTGGTTTTCTGACAGGTTTTCTTCAATTTTTCCTTCAATTCTCCTGCCTAATATCCGAGTAAGGATTTTTGAAGCATGTGACACTAGACTCAAGGTTTGGTTCTCCTCGCATTTCTCAGCCTCTCTTCTCTTGCTCTCTTCGGTATGGTCACCATTGAGCTCCTCTTGAAGTCTTCTGGCAGCTTTCCGGATTCGTAGCTTTCTTGGATTATTCCATATAATCCTGTGTCTCGTCCTTTTCACCAAGTGCTTTGATTACTTCTCCGCTGATTTTATCTTCTCCGGGCGCCTTTCCATTCTTCAGGTCTGCTATGTTCAGATATCGCACAATTACAAATGTTTATCCTATAATTTCTTGGTAAACACGTAATTTATTAATTTTATGTTCTCATGGCGAACTTCGGGGAAAACTGCTGCTACTAACTGCCATTTAACGAGCTTTACACCGTGGCAAAGGGAAATCGGTTCGAGAAGTATACTTATTTTTCGAAGTCTTTCTGCAAATTTTGTAAAAGGTAATAATAGACTATTATTTCAGGATTATAATAATTTTTGTGTCACTGTGTCACTTACATTTGACAACTGTTGACTTTCCAAGTTGGTGGACTATTGGTCACATAAAATACTCCAGTGTATTTTAAACTCCTTAGGCCTTAGATTGAGTTTCTCTCTCCACTGCATCCCATAACTCCTTACATACACCCCTGTTTACTGTTTACTCTCCCTCCTATTCCCCTTAAACTCCTCTTCTCGATAGAGAGACACCGTGCTGTCAGGAGCATCCTCTAGTGAGTGGGGGAACCCGGGCACCGAAGGGGTGACGTAGAATGACAAGATCTAGGATGCTAAAGGGGTGCCACAGTCACGGAGCTAGGCCAAGTGGAGGGTCACGGCAGGCCTCTCCCGAGCTCTCCCTTATTAAGAACCTCTCCACTGAGAGCATGATTGTTTGAAAGCGCAATTACAAAGTTTCTACTCGACGGAAGGAAGCCTAATTCACTTCGAGTGATCCGCTGTCAAACCATAAAGAGAACAAGGGCAAGCAAAACTTCTTAGCGATCAATCAATGAACTTAAACGTTGGAACAAATGAATTCCTTTGTTAGAGTATCCAAAATGGACCGCATAAGGCACTGGAAATATTAATGAATGAAATTAACGGCTTAAAAGGTAGGGAAAAATTAAAAAACTTTGATTCATGACATTGACAGTGACAAGCGGCCCTTCCAGGAGCTTAATTAACGGGGGATCAATTTAAGTTACGGTGATGAGTCGAAACATTTTAAATTTAAAGACCACGCAGATACAACACCATAATTTAATATGGACAAATTTTAACATGGGCAATATTTTAAAATTCTAATGTATGATAAAGAAGGATAAGTTTTTTAACATCACGTGAAATACAACTACAAAGAGATGATTGCAATTATTTCCCTATTCTGAAGACATCTATCTCACTTGATGAGTGTAACGGAAAATGACGTTTATTTCCGGTGCAAAAACACGAACTTCATTGCAATATGATGACATATCGACTGAAGCTACCGTATTCCCTATCTGACAAAATTAGCACATCCATTGTTCTTAGGAAACAAATATCCAGGTTGTCCTTCTTCACATTTACTGCAGCACCTATTCATTTAATTAATACCTCTTTCTCACTTTCCATGAGCAAATGTGATTCGCATTTTTTTTTTCTTTTATTTTACATGCCTACTTCTAGAATTTTTAGTCTCTTTATGGCATTACATATTTAAAACTAGCTGAGTTTTGGCTTATTTTTGTCTTATGGTAATCGCCATAAAATTATATTTATAACTATTATGGAGAAGAATTGTAACTATTTATCACAAGGCTCACTTGACACATTTAATTAGAATAAAAAAATTATTTACCGAGGAGCTTATTTCATGTTTGAGCATGTGCATAACATATTTACCACGACATTCTCGAAAGTATAAGAAGAGAAAATTCATAAATTTTGACACATTTCATCGGAGGCGGTTGGGAAATTTTGGATCGTCAGAGAAATATAAATATACATTTTTAATACTCACTGCGAGTAGCATGAACCGACCCAAGTATAATCCCTTGTTTGTGAAAAGCGAAACACGGTTCGAAACTCAACACCTCTTCTTCCGCGTAGGTTCTGAGAGCCCTTTCGGCTTCTCAAGTCTCTGACGGATGAAGGGACACCGGCAGACCCTTTTATTTCGAGGTCAGCCGAAGAAGGCCCTCTTCGGGGACCTCAGGATTTTCGAGAAATTCGTCGCAGCCGTGCGTCCGTCCACTCCGAAACTGCATCTAAATGAAGTCGGGAAGGGGGTACAGTGGGAAGGAAGAGGGTCGTGGAAGCAACTGCAAGCGGGAGTTTCGCAAATGTGGAGACTTCGAAGAAGAGAAGAAGACGAAGTTGCTTTAATGGGCGTTCGAGCGGTGCAGAGTGCTTGGCGGGTGGTGCAGCGAGAGAGAAGAAACGAAAGACTGAGAGACAGTGGTGCTGTGGTGCATAGGAGAAGGAAGAGCGGTGTAGTGCTGTGCTTGGGAACGGTATAATTCATATGTTGGAGAGAGATAGAGAGTGTGTTCAAACTTTTACAGGCAGTACTTTGCCAAGTTTAAGCATCTTTGTTTAAAAATAAAGCCTTGGCGTTGCATTATACAACGGCTTTGATGATAGCACATAATTTCCCTCGGTATCATGATGCTATCACTTCGGTATCACTATCAGCGCTACAGCGCCATATCGGGTTTTGATAATGACACAGTGCCATCAAAACCGCGGTGGACTTCAGAATGAAATTTTGCAAATATTTGTTTGTTGAAAAAGAGAGAGAGTTTATTAAATCCACTTTTGTTTCACTCGTTTTATTTGCTAAAGGAATTAAAATTATTAGTAGGTTCTACTGGATCACTAATTTTACCGCTCCAGAGTCAACTGTTGAGTCTGCTACCGAGTAATAATAGCACGTCGTGCAAGTTTCCTGTATAACTATTGTATATTTGGGCATTTATGTAGACGCAAAATACATTAAAACTAATAGTTTCTGAAAAATTGGGAGCATACCTTTAGTGCTGCGCATGTTGGTGAGCATTCACCTCATGACAAGTACTTGTTGGTGTTTTATCTTGTGTGTGGGTAATTTAAGAAAAGTCATAGCTTCATTAACTTTCATAGGGTGATGTGCAGTCCATTTAGGTGCTAACTTACCCCCGTCATACTTGAGATGTTTTGCACGGTATTATGCATATACAGATTTAAAAGTTCAGAATAACGGAACAGTCTAAACTTATTCTTATTCAGAAACTGACGAATTCAAATAATTAGGGAAGTTCAAAATGTAAGGCAGTGGTCATTTTTGCATTATTGCCATCAATTCAATTGGCTCAAACAATACAATATACGTCTGCATTTAAAAATTCGTATCACCTGTTGACAGGTCTCGCTTGACTGAGCAACATTCCGAGGCGTTTGATTTCAACAGACGTTGGCGTCAGATGACTGGTTACGACAGAAAATCATTTATAGGCTCCTAAGACCTATTGTGAGCACGGAATTCCATCCATTAAATAATTCAGAATGGACGTAATCGTTGAGAATCTCGCACGTGGAGACCTTTCGCTGTTATGTAATGCGTTGTCAATCGTGAGAAGTCGAATTCCGATTTCTCTGGAGTTACAACCACTCCTTACTCTACAGGCCATTGCTCAAGTCAGTCAAAACGCCAAGCAGTCATATGTCGAGTCTGGTCACTCATATGTCAGGTCCCTCAAAGATGTCAAATCTCAAGAAAGTTTTCTGTCTTGCGGGTTCCTTGTGGATATGGTACTATTTTCCTGCATATTTCTGTGTTACCATGAGACATTGATTTCAATTACTTGAAAGAAAGCATAGGCTTAAAACCTTAATAAAAAGTCGTAAGTTCTTAAGAAGAATGCAAATAGAGGATGCTTGACGCAACCAAAGCTTGTGGCAATGATGTGCACAAGGTAACTAGAATAGGAAGGTATGTTGGGCAAGATAAGGAGAATTAAAAGGCAATCAGGGGATGGGAAGACAAGCGGTCAGTAGAGGTATTAAAAGAATTGGTTATCATTCGATCTTGAAACTATTTTACGGACCTTGAGCAAAACTAAAATGGTTATGGGACCCCTACAGGTGTGCCAAAAAAGGGACCCTTTTCCAGAAACGGACCAACACTCAGCAGCTACTCTTTCACCCATTGATTATGCTATGCTTTTCGGGAAAACTGTCGATGTGAACGTCTTTAGAAAATCTCAACGGTTTACGTTCTTAACTTTGGCAACGTTTCACATGAAAAATTAACTATCATCATCAGGGCTGCTGATCTATAGCCCATATGATAGTGGCAAGTTTCCTACCGAAATTTTGCCAGTGCGGAGAACGTAAATCAGCGGGAGACTCACAAACTTCTCTCACCATTACACACATTTTGGATGCTGGAAATTCTGGGTAAGGCAGTGCCAATAACTGCGGTTTCCTTTGAACTTAGTTCTACCCTGAAAACTCCTTGTCCGGCAAAAGAAATGTTCCAGTAGAATTCACAATATTTTTTTATTCTTTGCTGAAGAGAAAGAGTAGATGCCATCTCTCAAATGTTTACGTACATTAATATATGCATATTCATTTTTCTCTCTGTCTCTCCCCATCTACTTCATAGGGTTGGTGCAAGTGAAAGTGAGCCAAATGAAGCGGAAATTTTGTGAGTAGCGAGAAATGCCTCGCTTAGCGGCAAGTGCTGCAGCGGTGAGAAATATAGAGGTGAGCTTTTGCTCGCAGAGAGGTGGGGGTGGGGATGGGGCGGGCGGGTTTTCTTTTTTTTTAAGAGACAGGCGAATGGCGAAATCGGTACACACCCTGGCCTGCGCGCCGTCTCCACTCACCCTGTATCCGCCCAAGTTGTTGACGACGCAAGTGAAGGTGGCGTCCCTCCCTTGGGCTATCGTCACGTTCTCCAGCGGGTAGATGAAGTCGGGCTCATAGCCGAGGGCTGCAGTTAGGACAGCCGGAAGGTAAGATGACCGGGAAAGAAACAGAACGAGAATGCAAGTCATGAGAGAGAAATACCACAGGGCAACACAAGTCACAAACGAAGCTCTTATCGTTTCAGACTTCACTTTGAGGAAGAGGCTGACGCAGGCATTCAAGTCGAATGAAGGATTTGAAATGGACAGAGGTAATATACGAGGCATGTTTTTTAAGTAAGTACCGTTTTTAAATTTGGCCGATTCTGTGCTGCGGTGGGCATTTGGCATATGCACGCTGTGTGCCTACATATGTTAGGAAGCCACAGAAGCTGTTACGGAAACATTCGGCCGTGTTTATGTTTGTTTGTGAATATTTAAAATGCCTCCGCCGATTGAGAATCCCGCCGACTGCAATTTACGCGCTGTGATTCGTTTTCTAAGAGCAAAAGGCGTGACGGTGGCTGAAAGTCATCGTCAGATCAGTGACGTTTATGGATAAAACAATTTGAGCGATGGAATGGTGCGGAAATGTGTTAGAGCTTTTAGAGATGGCCACAAAAACGTTAAAATTATCGAAAGTTTGCTCACGCTGGATA
The DNA here is from genome assembly GCA_963573305.1 of Pyrrhosoma nymphula. Lineage (NCBI taxonomy): Eukaryota > Metazoa > Arthropoda > Insecta > Odonata > Coenagrionidae > Pyrrhosoma > Pyrrhosoma nymphula. The sequence goes on from OY754339.1 coordinate 62,685,775, forward strand.
CCGAAAATGTTGATTGCTGCATGACAATGCTAGTCCATCAAACTCAAGATCTCATCGGATCAATTTGCTGGGAACAACTTGATCGCCCTCTGTACAGCCCAGATCTAGTGCCATCTGACTCCTGTATTTGCATTCTTCAATGCATCTGGGTGGTCAGTGCCACGACAATGATGATGAAACCAAAACGACCGTGTTACAGTGGTTGTCAAATCAGGCGGCAGGCTTCTATGAGGAAGGGATTTAAAAGCTGTTTCTACGATACGAGAAGTGCCTTATTATTAGTGTAAATTATTTAGAAAAATAGATTAAGGCATAGATTTTCACGTAAAAATAAAATAGTAAAGGAAAGTATATTAGTTTTATTTTAATTTCAAAACGGTACTTACTTAAAAAATACGCCTCGTATATCAATTCGATTCAACATATACTTATTTCCGCCATTGCAGTAGAGTGCGTAAAGGAAGAAAATACTAAACAAAACTAAGGAAAAAGAATTTTTCATCCGTAGGAGTAGTTTTGATATCGAGGTGCGCCGACTGCTGAGGTAGTTAAGCCCAGTCCAGGCGAATGATTTTTTCACTGTGAATTTCACACAATTGTGTGACCACTAGCGGGTGACTCCGTTAAAGTTACTGCGCGGCCAGTTCCGCAGTTCTTTAAATTTGTAATTAAGCACCTTGAACTGCAAAGTAATATTAAAACTTGCATGTTGAATAAGTCAACCTTAAGATAAAATGAAATATAAAATAATTTCATCAACCAAAATTTGGTTAAAAATGTCATTTACACTTAAAAATATAGTAATGTTGTTCAATTTTTCAATAACATCACCAAGGTGAGTACATCTAAGTGACCACTAATATTATGCCTGTCACGAATCGTCCGAATCCAACGTATTTAATGAGGAGACGTCACATGTCAAGAAGTTGCAAATTTCATTAGGTGAACCTCGTGTGTTCATGTGTGATTTCATTATAAACTTGACAAGTTCCAGGAAGAAACAATGAGTGAATCTATATTATTTTTGTGTCAGCCGTCGCTATTGCATAAAATCAGGACATGAATTCATATCATGATAATGGAAGACAATTGCTTTGTCTTGATTCGTTTTGGTCGATGGCCCCTTAGGGACATTAAGCTTCTTTGAAGCCCTTTGAAAGGGGGTATACTTGGAGCGATACTGAGGTATTAAGGGTTCGTGTCCTGATCATGGCGAATGACTATCCCTCAGTTGTATTTCCCACTCATGTGCAGTTGCGGGGGACGCCATGCAAGGTAATTCCGTGGCTAGTACGCGACAAACACAAACTTTAATAATTCTTTAAAGGTCGAATCAGTCATTCGCCGGTTAATAGAATTGATATCCACGATGAATAAAACTAAATGTACTTTTATACAAATTCTTGGAAAAGCACAATGAGTTTTGATCTTGATGAATATCGAGAACTTCTACTAGGTCCAGCGTGTTGATGATTTAAAGTCTGATTCAGGCATGGAGTGGAATCACAGTTCCTTCTTTCGCTTTGTCTTTATTATTATTCAAAACTCAACCCACGTCAAAGGGGCAATCCTCACAGTATTTCTCCTGGAAACGCACCCCGTCAGTTAAAATCAGTGATTTGAAGCACCGTAAAAAGGTTGAAGAATGATGATCACGTATTTGCTCTCTTAATCACAATCGAAAAATAGCGATAATGTGAGGGCATGCGATCGTTCCCTAGATTGGTTGTTTCACCGTTTAACATAGCAAGTTATTTTAAAGATACATGAAATGAGGAGATGGAAAAATTAGAGCTATAAAACCAAAGGAAAATGAAAGTAGTTAAATAAAAATCAGATTAATACGTGGCACTAGAGTATATATTAATGAAACTTTCATGGACATAAAATAAATGGATTTCTTACAGAATACAGTGAAGTGATAACCTTTGGCTTGCCCGGTAAATTCGTAGCCTGGGTAGTGTAGGGGTCTGCGCATTGGTTCGGCAAGCCAAAGTTCGTGGTGTAATTCCTGGCCCAGGCCGATTTTTTCTCTTGGCAATTTATATGCATTTCATCGTCACATTTGTTCCAGGCATGAATAAATGCATGCACCTAAATTTGTGTATATTTTCATCTCCACTATTACCAGATATAGTTCATAAACATTTACCATGAGCATTATAAAAATGTGAACAATTATATAGCCTTCTTAACAGTTACACTCAAACTGGTATTACAGAGTATTCTACATGTACATAGAAAAAGTTATACTATTATACTTTTATAATTATATTATTTGCACATTCACTTCAGAAAAAGGAGCATCACATACAATTTGATTAGCTTGGTCCTAGTAATTGTAGGCCAGAACTGATTGGTACCTTTTAGCGGCTTAATACTATAGCGGAGACGAGAACAAAAACCAAATAATGTGTAGTTTTTTTTCAAATAATCTAATGTATTACAGGTGGTAGAACGACATATATTTTAATGGAAAAAGTATGCGTGGTTAATGTTTTCTGTTAAAGGACCTTCTGTATCGTTTTTGTAGACCTAAAGATGGAAATTATTAAATTCAGATACGTCGGGAAGAAATAGCTTTTTTTAATTTTTTTACCAACCCTTGATACATTATTATTATTTAAAAAGAGCTCAAGACAAAAGGCATTAAATTTTCATACTCATACTCATGCATAAAACTAAGATTTACATTATACAAATTCAATTTATTCGTTCTCTAATTCATGGGTCATTAATCCTAGCATTGGTTGACTGCAGCCCTCAATACTTCCCTAATTAATGCTAGTTCCCTTATGTTTCTGGTAGTAATTCTTAGGTACGTTTTGCAATACTAGAAAATACTAGTTTCAAAACAGCAAGAAAAATAGCAGAGCCACTATACTTCATCGGTTATGTAAAAAACAGATGAATGAAAAAGAAACAAATTCAATACAATTCGGTTAATATTATCGGCAATACGAAACATAACGCCTAGTAACAGCTTAGTGATTTAAATATGAATTTCAATGACTCAAGGACTGCTTTAGTCATAAAATTTATGATCTATGATGGTTGGCCACAATTTACTTCTGCTTTCACGGGAATTGTTGTCGCACCGGTTCATTTACTTTCTAGATAACTTTTTTTAAAACTTATAATGGTTCGTCACTTTCAGCATACACCCTCGTACCTATAATCCGTGCAGAGTACTCAACTAAAGCCTCAAATTCCCATACCCTCTGGGATCCCGTTCATGTGACCCGCCATCTCCAAAAAAACCCTCAAGCCAGATCTACCCTTATTTTTCCCCTTCGCGCAGGGGGGGACACTACAAAAGAGCGAGATGGATAGGAGACCGAATTGATAGAGGGTTTTGGACGCCAGACGATCCTCATCACTGGTTAAGGGATGTAGGGGGGGGGGGGGCATCGGGTTCCCAAACGAAAAGCGGATTTAATTTGATCTCCCGACTACAGATGTCCTTTTATTTTCCGCCCTTTGGCCCTTTGGGTCGTGCCCTTTTATTTTGGTGTCCATTCGAGGCCAACGATGGCCACTCGAGTGTGTCCCGTGGCGCGCACAGGAAGGGAGTGAAGAGAGAAAAAATATGTCTTTGCCTTCCGGTGACCTCCATGAATCTCTCCAGGGAGCGTCGACCCTTCCTCCTCGTATGTGGAGGGTTTGGTTGGTGTCAAGTGGCTACTTTATAAATTATTTTCAAACCAATCATAAAAAAACTATTTTTCTCCATTGGGTTTTAATCACAGTGACGTTATTGCTAAGCAATCCATTATTATGCATTCCTTAACATTGAATACTTTAACCATTTATGCCTGGATGTTACAAGTTTACCACTCGGTCAATGTTTTGTGTTTCTGTCGGTTCCTCTTCTATATATATCTTATTTGCATCGCCAAACGGCTCTTTTCAGCAACTCAAATTCACCAGTAATCTCGTCGTGAAAACTCGTGAGTACGCATATATTTGGTTGACAAGAGCATACGAAAAACCCTAGATTAACCTGGCCCACTGAAAAATTATCTTACCACTTCACACTATCCCGACCATCCGTGCCATTGACTCTTCAGGAGAACAGAGCATGAGCTTCAACCATTCCTCCACCACCGACGATGACGGCATGACTATCGGAACGTCCTACGTTAAAAGTTTCCTCAAAGCTTTGTTGAAACAATCAGGAAGGATTGTTTCTTATAGCAGAGGAGCTTGAAATGCTAAAAAAAATATACAACTTAATAAAATATATGGAGCGCTTCCATGAATCGTCAATTCCAACAACAAGAACGATGAAAACATTTGTCGGAATCAGTAAAATTCACAAATATTCTCTTTGCATCTCAACCCCTCAAGTGCGAGTGCCTTTCACCAAAATGCTGGAAAAGTATCTAATAGAGCAATATCTTCTGTTTCCGGGATAACTAGTGTCAGCCGTGTTTCAGTCATCTGCTACGCAACGCTTCCTTGTTAGTGAACAGCGTAATGAAATACTAAACACTCTCTTCGTTTGCAAATTTACTTTGCTGGAAAAGAAAAGAGTAGCGTCTCTTAATGCCATGAAACCTAACTTGCTCCCGAAAAGCAGTGAAAGAGGCCATCATCTCCAACAGTACTTGACCACGGGTGTGAAATCACCTAGGCCATGTTGCTTAAGAGTTTTATTTTCCTGATGTTTTTCCATCAAGCTTGCTAATATTTAGGGTTCTCTAATCTAATATGCATTCAAAATATTCAACTCCTTAGGTTTGTTTTGGCGGCCATTTATAAATAGCGCCGCGAGCGTTTTTGGCAAAATAATGTCTTGCGGAAAACCTTATACTTTTTTTACGAGGATAAGAGAAAAATTTAAAAACCATTGGCATTGACTTAGAATGATATTTACTTTTTTGTATCATGTATTTTTCAGTTAATTATCGAAATAATTGCTAAAAGTTAATTCTAAAAACTAGGATTCATTTCGTCAAAAACCGTATCTTTAGCATAACAATTTCTATTGGATGAAGAAATGTTTACATTTATAGTTTTTTACGAGGTAATCGTCTTATAGAAAGTAAAAATCCTAGTACCATGTTTTTTTATTTAATACGATTCGTCAAACATGGAGCATAGAACTAAAATGACATGTGGTATACACTTGATGGCTGAGACTTGAGTGGTTTTAGACTTGCGTCGCAAAAGTGCCGTAGAAACAACAATATTTAGGTGTAATACAGTGACGAACACTTTTGTGTTCTTAGTTTTCTTATTATTTTATTAACAATAGTAAATAATTTAACAGTGATATTATTAACGAAGAAAAAGAACCTCAAACTCCAAAATGTCAATTTCATGTATTAGCATTCGTTCCAAAAATGTGAACATTTGTGAGAAATTCTCTCATCAATGTTTGGCCTTATGGATATTGTACTTTATTTGTAAACAACTAATCATATTTTATTTTATTATTCACTTATGGTATTATTAACGGCTAGTTCTCTTCCATAATTGCTTTCGTGATTTCTAATTTGCTTCTTTTACACCGTCATTAATATCCGCGTCAAAGTGGGGGACAGTAACGGGCGCGACGAATTGAGCCAATCAATTCAAGTTTTTATGCTTGTCAACTATATAAAAACTATAACTCCATAAAAATAGTATTATTTAGATTATTTCTGATCAAGACCACATAAATCACATTTTTCAGTGAATAGGAAAATATTTTTTATGTTAATTTTTCCACGTTATTTTCACTGGCAGAAAATAATTACAGTTATTTATCTTACTGAATTATTGTAGTAAATTAAATATAAATTAAAAACATAGGCCCATTCAAAGAAAAATCAATCTCATTTTTCAGGGCATTATAGCTGATGTATTCAGGTATTAAAACATTGACCGTGCTGTATGAAATGCTTGCGACAAGTTGGAACTATATAGAGTAAGAGCAATCTCATCCATATAAGCAAATGATCATAGCAAATCCTACAAAGTTTATTTGTAAAGGATACCAAAGCAGCCTTATTGATGGCCTTTGATAGTGCTCTTCAAATACTTCTATTTTATACGTTGAATAGAGCAAATAAATTGACTGCCGCTTGAAAATGTCTATCCGATAATTGCGGATCGATTCTCGGAGCCCACTCCTCTAGATAGCGATGGTGGGAATAATGAAATGTCCTTTGAATAGCACATGTTATATTGAGCCAGTAACTTTACTATCATATTAATAAAATTGAATCAATTATTCCAGAGGTAGAGCCGGCATGCATTAGAGTTGAAAGATAAAGAAGACATTGAATAAAATATTACAGAGTTACCACTAAGTAGCAGAGTATATTCGTTTTTATATTAGTTTGATAGACGCTAAATACCCTACGCCCAACAAATGCGATGCCCTAAAATCCTATTATTACAGTCAGAATATTTATTTATAGAGATGCTATCATTACCAATATTAAAGAGTTTCCCTTTCAAGTTTAATCTCTTGTCAGTTGGTAATATATACTGATATTTATCCATACTAAACTAAAACAATCTTCATAAATATTTAGGCTAAAATGCTCAGTAAGAAATGAACGGATGGTCCACCAGTGTAGAGCATATTGATTAGTGACTCCAAGAATGGTACTTAAAGAATTTATCCTATTTTAAGGTTTCCCGTATGATATATTCTTTATAAGATACATGTAATTGATTTAAAATGCTGACATGCTGCATAAAGCTGCGATTGAAACATAGATCGTAACCATCATATCATTAATGGGCAAATGAAGCTAAATCACGCATAAGTCGAGATTAAAATAACATTTTTCTGCAATAATAACGAATTATCTCACAAAATAACTGTACAATGGGAATCTGTTAAAGTTAATTTCAAAACAAATTGATAATTATGTTGTTATACAGTATTAAGGATACCATTACACAAGTATATGATGTTAATAAATAATCGCTCGTAGCGAAAATCATACCAAAATGATATGTCATCTTTGGATAAAAGCAGTGGAATAGATTCCTGAGTTTTGATTTACGTCCTAATAACTCAGTGAAAAACACTATTGGAAAAAATAGCAATGGGAGTACTTCGCAAAATAGACAGTAGTGGGCAGTTAATATAATTTACGGGCACATAAATTTCTCCCGTTCACAAAAAAAGGATAAAAAAATTGAGCAGACGCCTCATCACATAACCGTCGATATGCCTCGACACCGTCCGCATACGCGACCCACGCAGTTAAAAACTTCCGAAATATACTTTTCGCATTCCGAGATTGCCTTTTTTTTTGCAACTCCGCAATGGTGTCCGGAGTTTACGGTCTTTTCGTACGACAGTCTCCATTATCCACGTGGACGCCCCCTGTCTCCACTTTGACACTCTCCCTCACCCCACCATCGCTCCCCATTCCACTGCCCTCGCGAACACGAGGAGCCGGGTGAATTGATTGCCCTGGCAGTGCCACTAATGGCAAAATGCAGCGCAGAATAAATAAACGGGAAAAAAGAGTAAGTCCCCTTGGAAAAAACAACAGCGGCCGCTTAAGGGGTGGAATGAGGGTGGGGTAGTGAAGGAGACTACGTGGGGGGAGGAAGGGGAAAGGTCGGTCTGGGGATGAATAAGGAAGGGGTAGGAGATGAACGCTGGACGCTGTTAGGGGAACCTGTGTCGCCGTAGCGGGCAGAGGGTGTAGGTAGACCGTGAGGGATGAGTACGTTGGGGTTGGCCACTGGGAGAGCTGGATTGGGGTAGGGGTTGGGTGTTGGAGGCATTAAGGGTGGGTTAAGGAGGGCTTGCGGCTATGAGGGGGTTGAATATGGAAGGGGTAGGGGACTCAGGAGATGAGAGGTGGCAGGGGAACCTTTTCCGACGAGGTGGGTGAAAGGTGTGAAGAGACTGTGGAGAACTCGTAGGGAGTAGGTCGCTCTGTGGGCAGGATGGGGTAGAGAATAGGGCGGAGGAGGCTTTAGTGGCGGTTGGAGGAGGACTGGGACAGTGGGGGTGACTGTGGAAGAGTTTAGAGATGAGCGGTGGACGGTGGGAGGGGAACCTGCGTCAAAGGGTCCGGGGTGGGTGTGGAAGTTGACCGGGGAGGTTGGTACTGTACGAGGGGGGACGGAGTGAGAAGAGAGAGAGAGAGAGTGAGAGGGCAACAAAAACAGTTACATGCAAAACAGAAGGGCAACCCATTGTGTCCCGTCCAACCGCCAGATGCCGGCATTATTCTCGCATTTTAAAGCCCGCTTCCGAATCATCGCCGAGTGGATCTGAAAAGTGGGTTTTGAGGAGTGGTGTGTGGGGGTGGTGGGGTACGAGGGGGTGGGGGGACGTGGAGGAGGGTGAATGTGTTGGATGGCCTGTGAAAGGGGTGTGGGACGAGGGTGTGGGAGGGGCGGCGAGGAACGGCCCCTCGCGAGGGAAGAGGGGAGTGGCGAAATTACGGCTTCGGGTGGCTCCCGATGGGGTCGCAAGAGCCGACGGGTCACCGTGCAATGCGGAATCCTCCGATTTCACACGCCGTCCATTCCCACCCACTTCCTCCAAAGCCCGTGGACACGCATTCGGGTGATGGGCGGCAAAAGCCTGCTGGTCATCCGCACACGACCGTTCGCATCGTCACATTCTGCATTTTACAACTATTCCTCCACCTTCACACCTCTTTCTCTCACACAAAACCTTGCGCTTTTTTTCCCCTCTATCCCTCTCATTCCCATTTCCTCACATTAAGCTCGTTTCGGAAGCATGAAGGTTGGAAATACGCTTGAGATCACCTCCCTTTACCTCTGCTGCGATCATGTCCATCAATACACGCATTCGTTCGTTAGACTCCGCGGTCTTCGTCAGTAGGTATATCAATGGTTTTCTTTTGTCTTTAGCCTGTGACTGCTGTATCAGCCAAAAGAAAAAGGGCGCCGGAGACATAACTATTTTAGCACTCCTTTTATAAATTTGATTATTCTTCGGTCTCGTTTAAACGCGTTTGTCTTACCTAACACCAGTAGAGTTGAAATATCACTCATCTGTCATTTCTATCCAAGTTTCACGATTTCGAATAGTACGTGAAAGGAGACAATACTGCTGAGAGCAATTCAATCGAGAAAAAAAAGTGATTGGAAGATTGATATCTCATTAGGACACTGTATTTCGCCAATTAATAATGCAGCGTGGAACATATAATAATTCTGGATAGAAACAGTACCTTTACGTATTCATGATGAGTGTCTCTATACGGATCAGATATGAAGAACAAGATAAAATGAGGCCTGAGACGAAAATTAGTCTTCATAACATGATGCATGAGACGACTACTGCAGAAGAAGTGAACGGATAAAGTAAGCAATGATGAAGAGTACACAATAGTGGAGGCGAGACAACCATTTTCAACGCCTTTCTGAAAGGAGGAACCAGGTGGAAATAGCACATCCAGTAACACAATGGACCCGTTATAGAGTCGAAAAAAAAGAGAAGGGTAAGAAAAAATGACAAGTCAATGGACAAAATGAAGAGTTTGTTGGAAAAGAACAAAATAAGAAAGATTTAGCCGTAAATGGACGGCAAAGCTGAAGAATATTCATATTCGGATTGAAGCATTAGTAATAATTATTTTTTCACGCTCACAATACCTCTACCCTTATCCTCGCTACTGCACATCTCTCTCGATTTTATTCTGCTTTGTCATTCAACTAAGTCACTAATTTATTTCCGTGAAGTTGATTTTTTATCGGAAGGAAATGAATTTGATATGGCCCATGAAATATTCTGAATCTGGGAATAATGACTCTGAGAGAATAGCTCTTTCTCTAGTGATAAACAAATTACAAAATCGCGTCACTATTAGCATTTATAATTTTCTAGTGCGTATCTATAATACTCCCTCGCGTCTGAAGATAGAGACGGATGAACTGTGACTTAGTTCATAATAAACAAAATACTGCGGTCTTCAGGGCCCTATATAAGTGATAAAGCCAGAGCACTAGAACCATTGACAAGAGATCTACATCTACACACTACCCCGCAAGCCGCCTCAATACGCGTGTGGCGGGGGGTGTTAGGGCACCAGCCGTTTACATATAAAAAGGAAGCGCTCTAATGAAAGTACGCCTAGCATTTATTAAAGTCCCTTATTGTTCGGGGGAAAAACGAATTCCCATACCTATCCGTTCGGCAAAATATCTCTCTTAATTTATTGCTTCTGTCGAACCTGGAAATATAATGGGGTTCTAATATGATGTTCTCCGTGTCGCTCTTAAAGACATCTATTCTTAATTGCTCAAGTAATCTAAGCCTAGCGCGCAGCCTCCGAGTCTCTAGCGTCTCCCAGCCTAATTCGTTTAACATCTATGTAACGCTGTCTGTACGCCCGTAGCAGTTTTTGACGAATCGCGCGGTTTTCCTTTGTATTTTATTAAGTTCCCGGATTAAATCTTTCTGCACCGGATCCCATATGCTCGCTGCATATTCAAGGTGTGGCCGGACGAGTGCGAAATAGCACCTCTCTTTTACTTTTTCATCCGAGATCGAGTGGTCTTCGCCGTCTAACGAATAGAAGGGTAGCAATTAATTCCGTAATACTAGTAAACTCTAGTCACAATATGTACATGCAATAATCACCTGTCACAAATTAAATTCACCACTTCGTTGTATATTTTCTTTCAACCATTGTGTTCCATGCTAGCAATGTTGTGAAAACTTTCTTGAAAATGTAGATTTGACTAGTATTTGAATGCTACGTAGAATATTATCGTACCTAAACTCTGCGCCCGCAAAATAGACAAAATCGGTAAAAATGTATGTTTATTGACAAACAAATACATGATAGAATTCCTTATTCCATATCATCAATCACGGCAACATCACTGGTAGTGAGCAAAAAAACCAATCTCTTTTTTCGTACGTTCGTTCTCCCCAAATCTTTTCCTTATCACCCCTCATTTTTCCATGGCTGGAATCAATCCACCTTCACCCATACGATGACATGCAAGGACATACTTGGTTGTTCATTCAACCGTTTCACGCATACATTCGCAATAACCCGACTCATTCAACTGCCACTAGGGACTCAGCATCTTTTTCTCACGGGGATTTCATCATGATTTTATTATGCACTCCAGGTAATGTGCTCGCACCCTCCTAAATATAGTAAAAAAATGTGTCACATCCAGCTTAAATCATTTCCTTGCGTGAGGTAACACGACTTCCCACACGGGCAGGAACGGTAGGGTTTGCGGCAACGCAGACACCGTACATGCCACCATCTTCTGGATGTTACATAAATATACGAAAACCATCAAATGAAATAGTGTATGATGTTGAGAAAGGTCACCAAGGGAAGCAACGTGTATGTTTTATGATATACCTCACGTAGAAAGTACCAAGGAAAATTCATGCGTTACTAAAACGCATGCAAGCTGTAATCACTCCTACGCTCATGATGCATGCTTCCTTTGTGAGAAAAATTATTTCCTTGATCAAAGAAATGCTAAGTAATGCCTCCTCTGATAAAAATAGGTAAGTCTACAAGTATTAGTAGTAAGATTATTTTTGTCTATCATTCAGACGTAGAATTATTTTTAGTAGAATAATTTATCCTTAATCCACTTCTTATAAGGATTATCGGAACACTCTCAAGGCACACGCATGAATGACATATAAAATGTCTATACTTTTGAAAACAATTATAATCTTTAAACACAAATGAATATAAGTAACTTAAGTAACAAGGTACCCAGTTATATTTTCATGAAGGCTTAATATAAATACCCGGTCCTCAATTTCCTTAGCGATAACATTTAATGCTCGAAGAAGGCATTACAGTTGAATCAAATATATGATATCCCATTCTTTTCTTTCAAAGGCTTCATGTTCCCAAACGAGAATCTACGTCATCACGGATTTTGGATGTAAGATCTTGGCTCATCGAGTTTTAAACACAAGTTCTTAACGGGATTTCTATTGTGTCAAGTGTCTGGCCCCTGCCGAAGTTTCAGTAGCACCGTCATTCTGACACTACCATCGTCTTCGGGGCGTTGAAACGTCGGCTACAGCCATAAACCTGACCCAGTGGAAATACCGTGAAGAATATAGGTTCATCATACGCCAGGAAATACCAAATTTTTCATCATCAGATTTTGTTTGCATCCAAATTCAACCTTGTAAATAATGTATTAAATTTTGTTTTATACAATCATGAACACGTACAGTTTAGATGGTATACAAAGCGGGTAAATCATCTGGAAAATATGGTGTATATCAATGGAGATGGTGGAATTAAAAAAAAATAATGAGGAGGATAACAACTTACCCTGGTCCTTTAAGGGTATATAAGAGTAGAGCATTTAACACTTTTATGGGCTAACTTTTAAAAATTAATAATTGAATGAAACCTTGGAATGACTTTCGTTTGGTTGGTAGCTAAAGGGAGGCGACTGATTGTTGTGGTTATTTGCACAATTGAAGATAGGCGGGTAAGGAAATAATTAAGGGGAATTGAGGAAAGATGAAGATATACCCAGCGTCGGCATTAGCCTGATCTAAAGAACCCAAAGGGTTCACGGTTTAATGCACAATCCGACGGATGGAATAATTCTATTGAAGTGAAGTACTCTTCGTCCATGCGACCAATTTGGGATTGAGATTTCTCTGAAAATTATCCGCCATCGCTTGGTATCAGACCCTGGTCATGGTAATAAGACGCTACCACATCAACCCGATTCCCTCGGAATGACTTCGGGTAATATAATCTTATAGTTTCGAAGAGAGCAATCCACTATGTGCTATCCGCTAGGGAGGAGAAGTATTCGAAAATAAAAACTGAAAAATGAATTCGCAACAGATCTTAGGAAAGGAAAACAAATAATAGAAGCCCAGCAACGATATTTTTCCCGATGAAAAGTTTTAAACTGTGGAAGATAAGTTAGCTAGGCTGAAGCTTAGTAGTAATTTTTTTACAAATTTAATCGGATTTTAACCGGATTATTCTTCAGGTAAACGCAATACGATTATTTTTATTCCAATTTGATTATTTATGAATATGCAGTTTTTCATTTTAAATGAATATGAAAATAGATAATTCATTGTAAATATAAACACATAACATGGTGTGAATGAACTATTTTCCTTTTCGCGGAGAAGAAAATTACCAAAATAAGTTCACTATTCATTATATTTTTCATGAGGATTAAGGTGAACCTGCATTAAATTGATTTTTTCAACATAAACAGTTCAAAAACTTTTTCAGCTATACGATTTCTGTTTTTTAATTAAAAAAGTAGTAAGATTCTGACCGCGGACATTATCATTTAACTAGGGCGAAAAGAAAGTAGGTTTTTCTTCAATTCAATTAAAAAATTTTTCCCACATAGAAACCACCATAAATTGTTTTGGATGCAAGCATTAGATGATAAAGTCATTTTCAACGCGTTGACATGCGATTGTGAGATAGTGCTTAAAATCTCTAGTGTTAAATATAATATTAAGGGACAGGAATTTCCATAGCAGTTTTAAATTATGTATTACCATTAAACATTATTTTTATAGAATAATCATTTTATGGCTATTTGTTACCACTAAGCATTTTTAGCAATAACATTCTTGTTTATAAGATATTCTGTAGCATTCAGTTATAGCATATGCATTACCTTTCTCTTTAGATTTTATGACGTATTTTAGAATGCTGTATGTGCATAGATGAAATTAAGCCTATTGAACGCCATTGCGTCACCCAATGCCTTACACTACTAATAACCTATAACAACTCTATAAAGGACACAAATAAATTACAAACTACCATAGCATTGCTACTACTTCCAGTGACACACAAAAATTCGTCTTTTCACAAGTGACCGTGTCGTGAAGTGCTACGGAATATAATATCTGATATTCGGTTCAGGCAACTGCCTATCCCTTTGCCAATAAATAGTGGCGTCAATTTTTCGCAGTATGAATGAAATTCCTCTGATATCATTTTCCATTTTTGTAGGCACCTTTTTTAAATTACCTTTTAGCAACCACGTGAGAGATTCATACCAAACTAAGACAATAATATGGCTAAATATATGCATTAATTCCCCATACATAGGCATATTTTGGTTTTGATTGCTCTTCTAATTACTAACGTGGCTGAAATTCATTTAGAGATGGAACTTTAATTTTAAATAGTAGGTTCAGAAGATCGCTAATATTCAATATTGATGTGGTGGAAGAAAGTAATGATGAGGAGTATTAGGAGCTTTGGAAATAGGTGAGCGCTTATAAATCAATGTATGAATGTGTTAGAAGCAAAGAGGAGTAGGGTAGCAGGGAGGAAATTGTTAAAATCAACGCTAATTTTCTCGGTCTAACACCGAGAACGCTCATTTAACAACGCTTGCCCCGAAAAGGGGAGGGTGTCATGAGTATGAACGTTGGTATGTGGAAATGGAAGGTTATACTTTTTTGCGTGAAGCATTAATGTACAACTCTAGAATTAATTTAATAATGATGTATCATGACCACTGATGAACTATTCCATTACAAATGGAAAATCTGTGCAGCATCCTTAAATATTTCAACTGTGTTCTAAAATATTTCTTAGTGGCTTTCGCACGACCCAGGAAATTGATTTCTGGAATGGCAAAATTGTTGATAAATACCACTTTATTGATTCATGTTGATTCAATACACAGATGCAATAGGTACTCAGAGAATTTAGAATAATCTGATTAGGTGCCCGTTGGAAATACATAAATCTCAGAGGACGTTGTGAAATACATGTATAAACCATAAACATGGAAAGTCATAATGGTTTTATTGTACATAAATGTTTGATTCAACTGTGAGAAAGGCGATCCACTCTTAAACAGAGCCTTGTAGGCCATATAGATTCATGCCAAGTAATATTACAAGAATCATGAATATCATAAAAACTTGAAAAATCTTGAATACCTACTATTTCAGATAAATTAATCATGCTATCTTTTTACGATAGGTATCATCAAAAATAATCTAATCTAAATAATTAGATGTTGAAAATGATTATAAATTGTAAAAATGAAAGTGTAGTCATACATGGTATCTCCGATATTATGTTAAGTGGAAGGATTATCTTAATCTGATTGATAATCTACATGACAAACCTGAACACATTAAAGTTAAAATGAAAAAGAGTAATTTTTAAATTAACTATACATTTAGTGACAGGCAATTTTAAACTTGAACGCATAAAACTATAAATTTCTTTGTACTCGTTTCTACCACAGAATATATTTCCAGGAGGAGTAACTAGGGTGAATATTTTTACATTAATTTTAAAAATTTAACTGAAAAAAATATTTTATGGCAATGAGCGTTGTAAATAAATTGTACATGGATTAAATTTTGGAAATTATTTAGGACTAGCTATGGTGCAGAGAAGCCAAAAAAATGCCAAATGATCATCGTAAGAGGCTCACTTCCCCAGAATAGTGTGAAGTATACTTCTATTTAAAAAAAAGCATTTGCTTCATTAAATCTTCTGCTGCAGGTTGCTTGACGACTGAACCTTAAATTTGGCACAAGATACGCTGCAGAAGTGTCTTTAACGTTGCCGAATTATTTTTCCTATTGTTATTTGAAATAAGGTCTTTTTGGACGTGGCTAGAGTTTCAGTTTTTAAGTTCAAAATAATTTGGATATTTTTTCTTTCTTTCTTTATTTTAGTTTTGCATTTTCACCAACTTTCAGTTTTCAAGTCGGACTTTTATATTTGCCGTTCGCGCAAATTCCTTCCTGGATATTTACACGCCCATGGTAACGAAAGAGTTGATGACCGGTATTTTAATTAAACCAGGTTTTTATTGAAACTCTGCATTCGATATATTAATTTTTCTCTTCTTATACATCCACCTGAAGCGTAATCCCACATTTCTCTTTCCATTTTCTCTTATATGCGATTCAAACTTTCCCCGGCGATCATTTTCCATCATCAACACTCCCTTTGCGCACAAAACCATTCGTTGTCTGTCTATACAGATATTTTCCCTCTCTTTCGTACATTCGTATCCCCTTATAGGCACCCCAATGCTTCAAATAAAAATAAAAATACATTTCATTATTAAAATCCCTTATGTATTCTTTGAGTTGAAACCCTCCCAGCCTCAACACCCTTCACATTCTCAGTATTCGGTCTCCCTTGTCCTTTATTCCCTTTGGACTCCAAGGTATCCTAAGGCTACTTGAAAAAAGCCCGCACTTTTACCGCGGCGAGTAGGAACTCCGAACCCTACGCTTGTCTACCAGACTCGCCCACTTCTCGTGCCTAATTCCTCCGCACTTCGCCCCTTGTCTCCTCGCGACTCACCATACACCTCCACCGCCAACGGGTCCACCATGCCATACCATTTCCCGACACATCGCAATTAATTAATAGGATCTGTTCACGCGAGACCCGCGGCGCGCTGAGCGCTGATAACGTCGACAATTACGGGGACGGGTGGTCTGAGCGGCTCGGCGCTTGGTTCGTGACGGAGCACGGGCCGACGATTTCGGCGGGATCGAAGTCCCGACCGACCTGCCCCCTCTACCCACTCCCTCCACCCTCTCCCAGAACTCCCTCCACTCGCCACCACCTCCCTCCCTCTCACACAAACCCTTCCGTTTCCCTTGTTCTCCGTGTCGACCTCACAGTCTGGTCTGCACCACACTAGGGGTGGAGAGAGGAAGAGAGAGAGAGGTAGTAACGGGTCGGTGGTGTAGAGGTGGTGGTGTCGGTGGAGAGAGTTCTGGAGAGGTGCTTTGGACGCGACACCACCCGAACAGTCTATCTGTCTCCGCATATCTCTTATCTAGTCTGAATCTCTCTCTCTCTTCCGTGTCTCCTCATCCCCACACCACCTCACCTAAAACAATGCGCCATTTCTGTTCTGTCGCGGGAATGCGACGGGTAGCAAAGAGACGATATCGTTGGTTCCATTCACACTGCCTCCACAGAGAGATACGTTTCGGTTTTATAAATCAGGTAATCGTTGGACCATAACGCGTGAAACGCAACTGATGAAAAATCTGCTCTGTTTTTATCGATCCTATCCAATTTAGACGGCATTGGTGGCAACTGTTACAAATGCATCGTTCAAGAATAAATGTAATCCCTGGTTTTAGAGCCGAGGTTTCAGTAGTCTGGTTAAATGACTATGCTCTGGTTTTAGTTGCGTTATTTTTCTTAGTGAACCGTTTTGGATTCAGTATTACATTTTAAATATCAATATGCGCCAACTATTGATAGCTATAGGGTATCCTACTTGTGACAAGAAATATTATTAAATACCTTTATCAGAATTTAAGCCAAATTCTTCAGACTGAAATCACAAAAATATGATAATTCGTCCTAATCGTTTGATTTCCGTATAACATTGTTGAAAGCAACAAAATAAGCAATTACGTAAAAAAAACTCTCTAATGTATGTTTTTAAAGCCATTTTTTCTAATTGCATATTAGAAAGCTCCTACGCAATGAAAGGTTTGTTCATTTTTCTTATTAAGTAATACGAACAACGCTGGATATCCTCGTTTATGAAATATTACACCAAGTGGGAACACGACGATAGGCAAGATAAGATACTTTTTTCATTCAGGGTGCGTTTGCTAAGATAAAAATCGGTTTTCGGAACGGTCGGCTTCTCACTTTGTGAGAATATGGCAAATGCAATTGCTGTAAAATCGTCACCATCCTCAACAAAGTTGCCAAAATCAAACTGCATCGCCTACAATAGAGTAGGTATCTCCGGTTTAAATCTGACCCTAAGAATAGTAACAGAGGTTTCAATTACCATTCGAAAATGATTTGCGCAACCCAATTTGATCATATGCATCGACCCTTACCTGTAGCATTTTTTAACTTTAAATATGATGCTGCGTACGCAATCTAACATTAAAAGCTCATCCTCTCTTACGTTAATAATACGAATCGAATAGTATTTCTGTTTTTAGTACTCCTGGCCTTTTTGTCTATTTTTAATTACGGTTTTTGTTAAGTTCCAGCAAATATCAAATCTTGGGAACGTAATCAAAGAATAACATAATACGTTCTTTTTTTTGGATTAGGATTAGCACTTCTAAATACAGTGAGACAGTAAAAAATATATAAGTCGAAGGACTTTCAATAAAATGATTTTACTATGAACCAATTTAAATGATGCCGGGTACGGTGGCGGCGGGGTAAAGTCCCCGCCTGCCTAACCGAATGTCGCGGGTTCGAATCCCGCCTGGGTAGGATATTTACACCTCCCAGAGAATGGTTGTGTGTGTTCGTCATTTAATAATAAATATCTAGTAATTGGCGTTTGCTTTGAGATATATCATATGTTGTAATATCGCTGATAATATATTAGCGTTTAAAACTAAGCGTGTAGTAGAATATGCTCCAATTATAATTATATAGGACCATTGCTTTGAGATATATAAAAATTATTGTTATTATTATTATTATTATTATTATTATCACATCAGCGTCCTCTAACAAACCAGGAACTGTTATTTCATCCGTGTTCAAGACAAAACAAGGTCTTTGATATACTAGTTTTTATGTTTTGTGTGAATATCAACGTGAATATCAGTAAAAGTCAATATGTTTGTAGAAAATTGTGGTGCATTTACAGAATGACATTGTGCTCAAAATAGAGGAATATTTAGTCTATAACCGCACTGCTACGGGAACGCAACCCTGGTGTAAAATCTCTTTAGCCCTTGGCAAAGTCGCTAAGATCAGATGGAATCGATTATTCGAGGTCGTATACGATTAAATTTAATCTTAGGAATTACTTCCGAGGTTTCAACAGTCTGTGGAAAGGGGCACCACTCTGATTTTAGCAGCTTTTCTATGTATAGCCTACCTATCCCTGTATATCGTTGCATATTTATGCAGGTGTTGCGCAAACGACACGATATTTAAAGGTAATCCTCTTATATCATGGTTAGCAATTAGGCGGATTTATTACAGATGTCTAGCCTAAGTATCGGCATCTTGGATATAAGGATGGGTTGTAATGTCGCTGATAATATATTAGTGTTTAAAACTAAGCGTGTAGTGGAATATGCACCAATTATAATTATATAGGACCATTTTAATTGCTTTCAATAGAAGCCATATTCACATTCATCGCATTTTCGAAACTTCTTACGGATTGACGGCATTTACATGGACCTTTCATCCAGAATGTGACACTTTTTGTGCAAGCATAATTTGCACAAGAGGCTCGAATGTATAAACATATTACAGCAGATTTGAGTGAAAATTAAATATTCAGACACACATTTACAATAACCATATATGTACCTACGTGTGAGCTTCGTTAAGACCACACATGTTTTCACTGAAGTGTGTGGCAGGGAATGTCAGAAGTTCACTCTATTGATAAATGATTTAAGTTCACTTTATTGTTTAGCAGGAAGTGATGTGTCCATAATGAGTGAATAAAGTTGAATGCCAGTATTTTATGTACCCATATTGAACTACATGTGCAGAAGTAAGGGCGAAAATATTGTGTAAAACAAACCCCTTTGCAGTTTCACCAAAGCGACAGAGATCAGGGAGAACTAACTATTGGCAAGATTAGTTCAAGCCGTGTACCTGGACGAGAACTGAATATAAAAGTATTAACACACATATTCCTGGAGGTGGTAGTATTTCATTTTGCTTGAGGATACTTAAAATATTCTCGTTCAAAACAGTAGCCTGAGGAAGAAGATTTTATTTGACATTCGTTAGGCATAAGAATCATCTTAATGGCATTACTGGGCGTGATAAACATTTTCCAAATTCTACTGTATTCTGTTGGACATCATAACGACTGATTGAGGACATAAACGCTATATGAGGCAAAGTATTCTTAGAAAGGTATATACTGATAATATACAATTAAAGGAATGCGGGAAATGTGATTACCAAAACACCACCATGTAACAAAGCATTTACACAACTAGTCACGTAAACTTCTAGACTCCTAAAATAATGAAGCAGTCGACCCCGGTTGCAGTGAGATTAAGTCCTCATCTGCCAATCCCAGATTTGCTTGTTCGAGTCCTGCCTGGGAGGATTTTGTGACATCCAGGACATGGTTACTTGAGAATTAATTCCACCATGTAAAGAAACCCTAAATATATGAAATCCAAAGATTCTTGCAAATTTAGTGGAATTTATACATGAATAAAGGATCTAAAGTATATTATTTGAGGAAAACTGCTCGGTTTGATATTTCATAAAAATCCATCACAGTTATGCTGCTGCTTTAAAAATTTGAAGCAGGAATAACGTCAAGCAAAATAAAATCTATTTTACTGTTCCACGATTTTGATGCTCATTTCGTCACATGTCATGGAACATGTCTCCTTATTGCATCATACATCCTCACCCAGTCTCTAAATGATGGAACTTATGTATAGTTCCCCAACCATAGCATGGAAAGTTTCCACTGAACTTATTTGTCATCTTTCACATCCACTTGAGTTTTACATTGCTCCTCAAGTATTTGCGTAAACGGTTTGCCTACTTTCCATTATAACGTCCTTGAATAAGAAAAAAATTATCACTGGGGCTGATTTTATTAAAAACTGTTCAAAGAGGGAAGCAGCTAGTTTGCGCTGGTGGTGAATGGGGTCCAAAATGTATTCGCAGTATTCAATTCAGAATATTTAAAAAATTACTCTTGTATATAAATAACGTTTGGTAGTTTACATATTGTCACATATGTCCAATAAGTAGCTACTGCAGTAAGAAATTTCTTACTTTTGCTTTTGCATTCAGAGCGTAGATTACAATTCTGAATATAAATTATGCACATAATTCCTGCACCACACAGAATGCAAAATGTACACATTTTCAGGTGAAATGGGCATAACAGGTTAATAATTTCATTCTTATTAATTTTTCCCTTTTTTAAAAAAAAAACCGTAAATCACCTAAATACCCTGTAACTAATCTAGCAAAAGTTAAAAAATATTATACTCTTATTAGTTTTTTGAAACGTTTACACCAAAGCATCAAGGCAAGAAATAAACAGAGACAATCTCGTTGCTGTAAATAAAAATTGAATTCAGGGCGAAGCCTTTCAAAATTCGTTCATACGCATCATTCACAACATTAAAATGGATTTATGAGTTTAGTTCTTGCTTTTATAAGCTCTTTTGTCATAATAAAGTTTTTCTCTCTTGAGAAAACATTATGTCTATGGATACCGTGTAACTTGGCTGAGACATCGAAAACTAAGGATAGGAATAGGTATATTAGATTTTTTACTTCAGCTGACATAAAAATATTGGAAATTTTATTTTCAGTGAATCAGAAAAAGATTTCATAAAATATTGACATCTTGCGAATCACAATTAGCTCAATTGAGCAATAACTGGCATATTCCCCACGTCATTCGACATCCCAACTCCAATTCGTTCGACGTCAATACCAAGTATAAACTAGTTACAGTATTGGATAAATTACAGTTATTCACTATAATGAAGATGCTCCCTTCATCCGCCTCACAGGAATGATTTTATCATGAAGTGTGGTGGAAAATATAAGGCCTAGCTGATACACACTATGCCTGGAAATTTTGATTATCCATATATGGCCACTTCAGTAATCTCTATATCATAGAAATAAAATAAACACGTTTTCATATTTTTCCTGCCTTGGCACCAAGTGCATACTCTCGTGAATATCAAACCCAAGATAAAGCGGACTTAAGTATGAATGGCGTGACTGCTCTTTCCTCATTGCTCATCGTATTCCTTCAAAACTCTCAAAACCTCATTTAAACGGGACCATTTCCAAAACTAGTGAGTTTGAGGAAACCTCAATGGTCGCGATTGAACAAGGTGCTAGGTAGCACTATCTCATTTAATACATACCTAATAGCAGAGTTAGATAAAATATTGAACATTCTTATGTATTTTCTCCCTTGAGAAAACATGTCCACGGATACCGTGTAACTTGCCTGAGACATCGAAAGCTAAGGATGGTATTAGATTTTTTACTTCAGCTGACATAAAAATCTTGGTAGTGAATATTTCATAAAAATGTTGACATATTGCGAAGCAGAGCCACAGTTTTTCTAAAGATGACAGAGCACTAGACTATTTTGTCTAAGAGTCATTGAATTAGGATGAGCTTACTTCATATTCGTACAAATAAATGGGGTTTATATTTTTAAAAATATCTGGGTTCCCACAAAGGTTTTTTTCTTAAATTGAAAATAGCATTTTCTCTCTAAGGTTTGGCTATTACAACCTTATTTCCGCATATCTGATATTATGTTTTCGTTTTCCATGAGGAATGCAACAAAAACCTTAACTTGAAGACAAAAAAGTACCATAAATAATATTATTATAACCCAAAAAGAAATACACTACCATTGAATGTGTGGGGCTATTACCGAGACGATATCAAAATTAATTCTTATATTTGATCATCATAATGTAAAAATAGATTTAAAAATTACTGATAACATTTAAGACCATTGTTTTTACCTAAAAAAAATCGTTTCACTTAGATTACTTTTAAATTTTGGCTAATGAGCAAAGTTAGTTGTTTTATTAAAATTTTTAAAAACATTTAAATGATTTGAATAGAAAATGATGGCTTGGAAATATATTACCGTGTATTTAGGAATTCTTATTATTGTAATGCTTCTCTGTGCAATTCGAATAGTAATTTAGCTAATCAATGCATAGATATAGCATAATGCATAAATACAAACACTTTGAACCTCTGCGTTCATACCATACCACCTTATAAATAAGGACGTAACGCCCAATGGAACATAATACATTTCAAAATAATGAGTTTTTATGTGATCTAGTAAGTTTAAACAAAATAAAATAAAAATTAAGTAATAAGCTTCTTTTATTTTTCTCATTAGCGCATATTCTATGAACAAATTGACAAAGTAGAAGAAGAGCACAACCATAGCATGCTTGCTCCTGCAGTTTGTTAACACATTACTTGCCCACGCAGTAGGTACCGAGAAATGCGTAGAATTGAAATTGCAGTCTCTCGTGTAACAAAGTATTCGCATCTGGACGAGGACTTCCACAAAATTAGAAACAAAATCCTATAGTTATCTTACGAATTTCGGGCACATGGGAATTCACGTAAGCCTTGGAACCTCGGAGGAAATGTGTTTCCCTCATTCTCGCTAGGTGTGAAGGATGAAAAATCACTATGAAGGATCTTTATAACAAGACGTGGTAACTGCACCAAAAGAGAATGTATATATTTAAATATAGATATAGGTAAATCCATGTCTTGCAACTTTGAATATAAGCTCTCAGCACCAAAACATATCTTCCTTCATTTTATTCATTTTACCTATATTCCCCCACTATCATTTTCAGATCCAAACTTGTTAGGTTTTCTTATTATATTGCCTATAAGTCCATGTTCCACAAAAATGATACACATTTTAGACACATTTTTAAACGCTATGTTAAGGCTTATTGATACAAGTAGGGGAGAGAAAAATGAATGGGAAAATTAAGGGAAAATCAACAATGAAATACCTGTAGATACACAACTTATGAAAGCACTAAACTGATCCAGTGGCTTTACTAAGACCCAGTGGCTTTACTTATCGCCACCTAAAAACAGACAGGATGGAAATTATTTTACAAAATATTGTTTTAAAAGCTTCCCTACCATACAAAATCATGCTTCAAAGTTATGTCTTAAGTTTGAATGGTGAAACAACTGCAGAAGAAGATTAAAAGCAAAACAAATGTAGTGTAATTGAAGATATATGAAAATCATTTGGGCAGTGAGAATCACCAATGCGAAGTCCTAAAAATATCTGGGAAGATATGACTTTAAGTGGACACTCCTGGAAGTAGTAGCGATACACTACATGTACATATTCAGAATCTTAAAAAAATTG
The DNA here is from genome assembly GCA_963573305.1 of Pyrrhosoma nymphula. NCBI lineage: Eukaryota > Metazoa > Arthropoda > Insecta > Odonata > Coenagrionidae > Pyrrhosoma > Pyrrhosoma nymphula. The sequence continues at coordinate 62,709,619 of OY754339.1, forward strand.
TAGAAGGAGAAACGAATAAGAGGTAGTATTACAGAAGTAGACCAAAGATGTAAGAGATGCTTACAATAAAGCCTAAGCCCTACTTTCAAAACCTAAACGGAGTTCTCAATGGAAGGGGACACCTGGGTCTTGATTGATCATGGTACTAGACGCCGAATCAGGGAAACTGCAATCGAATTCCATTCTATGTGAATAATCATTTTACTGTGAATTTTATATCATCAAGTGTCCTATCTCTCTGGCAGATGACGTCCACTTAAATCTTACAACTTGTAATTCAATCACGAAAGCAATTGTGAAAAAGGATAAACCATACACCCACATGCTGAAAAATACATTTTTTTCATGGTTATCCAATTCATGTTCTCTAAGTCAACAGAATTAAAGAACACATATGGCAGCGTCCGCGACACTGCCAAATGTGTTTATTGCATGAAATTAAATTCAGGTGAGTCGGAAATGAAATTTAGTTATAATTATAATTCATTCTATGAATAGCATGATGGCATTCTAAAATTAAGAATTTGGCCATGTGTTATACTGTATATCTTATTTGTAAAATATTTATAAGTTTTCTACGAAATTCATATCTTTTTTGAATATTTACAGCAAACTCACAAATTTTTAAAACTTTATTAAATGATTTTTTCGAGGTTTTACCCTTTTCAACAATCATAATTATACCAAACTAGCACATTCGCGTACAATGTTTACGTGCCGAAATGAACTGATTTGACGCTGGTCGCGACACATTTTTATTTCCACCTTCATGGCCATGATTTAATTCCCATTTTGGTGACAATTTCGCCACGTCAATCCAAATAAGGCCTTTCATGTTAAATTTTCAACCTCGATCTTCCGAAGGGCACGTGGCTAGTTCGAATATCTTTAATCCTTTCCGAGTTATACATAAATGAATCGTATACACGATTCCGCAGCATCTTTGATGTCCCATCTGTAGAAATTTATTTCAAGTTTGAAAAACTTTTACTTCAAAACCTTCCAAAAATATTATATTCGTTACCCCGTTCAAATTTTTTCCAGACTTTTTAAAATTTTCAAAGGTTGTAAATTATTTTAAGGGTACCCATCTCATTTAATGATACGGTACCTTTTCTTCGCTCACGGCAGCCAAACTTGTTTCTTCTCTCAGGTACTGTGATAAATATTTTTCATAAGTTTAGCAGCCGTTAAATCCCCAAAACTAAAATTCCCCACCCATGAACTAGCTATTAATTCAACATCCATAGCAGGGGTTCTTCACCAGAGGAAACTTCCCACCCTGGGGGGAATAAATGTTAACCACTGCTGAAACCACTATTAAACAAAATGTAATGTTCTGTAAATTATTTAAATAAATGTAAAATATTAGTTTGTTTTAAATAATTAATAAAAAATTGAACTCCAAAGATTAAAATAGATTCTGAAACTTGAAAATATTATATATTGCGTAAGAATGAATTGGGAAGGGGGAACGATATTCTGAACAATGGTGAAAGGGGTAGTTAAGCGAAGTAGATCGAAAACAACTGATCTGCAGTCACATTCTAACACATTCTTCAGTTTGATTCAATTTGATTTGATTTATTTTAAACATTCAAAAACAGCCGATGTCGCCCTTTACATTGAACATTTACAACTTAGAATCTGCAGCATTAACAAAATAAAATATGAACAAAAACTTGTGTTGGCAAATAGTATCAAATAAAAACAAAGAGACAATAACATAATCAATACACTACAACAACATGGAAAGTTAGGGAATCAGGGGGAAAGCGCTTTTCTAAGCTGGCGCTTGAATTATCCGAAGGGAGCAGAGACATCGAGGGAAGGGTAGGCAGATGAAATGGTGTTATAAAAGGCAGGAAGCCTGTAAAAAAGGGATCGCTGGGAGAGAGAAAGACGGAATTTAGGTTGGTGTATAAGGTGATTGTTGCGTAAGGCACGGCCGGGGATGTGAAGTAAAAGTATGGGAGTATTTCAGTGGATCGGTACTGACCATTTAACGCAGTGTAAATAAATGAAAGGTCATTGGTAAACGGTCATTGGTTACCTCACGAACCAGGAATGTCCTCTCCTATAAGATATTCTCTTTCCCATGACATCACCCCAAGAAAGAAGGCCGCTGCTACGATGCACACTCTACACAACAGTACCCTGAGGGTGTGAGGTCGGGGTGAGTGTGAGTTGGCCAAGCCAGGATACAAGAGTAAGGGAAACAAGAGGGGCTGAAGGGCCAGAAAAAAGGCTCTTGATGTGAACGTAGGGGAAGAAATTGAGATAGGGATGCCGAAAAGAAGTCGGGAGACATGAACGAGGGTGCTTCTGGAAGGGTTAGGGAAATATAGAGTAAAGGAAAAGGAGGGCATGTCCAAGGTGAACAACTCAAGATAATCATAAACACTAGTCGGCCTAGGTCTTTTTTGCATGATGTTTGCTTCAATGCAGAAAATTGAACTGAATTCACGATGCTTGAAATGGGACCGTAAAGTGAGTACTACCGTAATCGATGAAGGAATCGAACCCAGTATACGGCACTGAATGCAGAAATAAGAACTACGTTGGTCCCTTGCTTTACGATGGTAATCCTTTCCATAGGACCGATCGTAATGTGAATTTCATCGTGAAGTGAATCAGAATATAATACCGGACGACGGATCGATTTGACTACATCATCGCCAATGCATTCAGTGATAAACAATACCGTACAGGTACGGAATATGCTGGAATTCAATGATTTAAAATGTTATTTAATTAATATTTCAACTTTAATTGAATCGTCGAAATGGGAAATTTTAAATGGCGCGCGCATATTCAGAAAATCCTAGCATGCTGATGGTAAAGTAAATCCATCGTAAATTGAACCCATCGTAAAGCGGGGTTCACTGTATATTAATTTTCTATGTGATTCTTGAATTCAAAAATCAATCCGACAACTAGCGAGCGAGTCGATTGTTTCGAGAGTATACCGGTAGTTGAGATAGAATCTACCATAATAACCTGCGGAGGAATTTCGGGAAGTGTAATCGAGAAAGTGTGCTCATGAGCTAGCGCAAGTGTTTTACTGAACCTCGTTAAGAAAGTTTAGTAAACAGTATAGTATATGATGTCAAAACAATATGGCGCAGTGTATTTAGGTTACCACCTCGCACTGATATTACAAACGTGTAAACACAGGCTCCGAGTCACCGTATTCTATTTAAGTTGCTAATTTGAGTTTTCGGCGCCGTCTTCAGTACTGATTTTAGTGTAAGATCTAAGTAACGCGAAAAGAATCCTCAAATCCCTAAATTGCAACTAATTTAAAAACTAATGTTCCAATTTAAAACTGGTTGTTAAGCAAATCAGAAACATTTGTATTACATTTATACCCCTGAGCCCCTGCCCCATCACTTTTATTTTTTAACATACAATATAATATACTCTGAGATAACTCACATTACACTTAATGGATATGATAAGTTTTCTTTTACCCCACCAATCAAGTACTTGATCTAAAAACTACGGAATAAACTCAATTCCCGATCTTGATGCAAAAACATTTGTAATTATCTTCTCATCGGGTTAAACAAATATAGATAATTTAAAAGGAAAAAACTGTGTAAGGAAACTGTGCTCAAATATAGCTCACGTTAAAATTAGTATTATTTGCGTAAAAAAATGAAGCTCTACGTGGTATAAATATAATTAAGGTTAAATCAAAGATTTTTCATTTAAGTGGTGAAAGATTTCAAAAACATGTTTCAACGATAAAAAGATAACTTATGTAAAACGTAGGAATATTATAAATTAGAAAAAAATAAAGCAGCTTATGAAATACGAAGTTCCATCAATGTTTATATAATGATGTAAAGTATATCAGGTGGGTTTCACCCTACAATTATTTGCTACCAATATTCTACTACGTTTTGTCTCTCAAAAACGGAAGACCTGCTGCGTTACATGTCAATTTTCCATGCATTAGGTTTGCCTTGATTTTCGTGAACATGTCCAGGAAGTAGGAGGCAGGGTTTACATTGAGAGGGATTTACAGTGCTGGTATTAGGGGAACAGGAGGGATCTATTGAAGGCGATATAGATCATAGGCGCTCAAGTTATTTATTTTTTACGTTACCGAAAGCTCTAAAAAAATCTCCTTCTCCATGAATAATACTATAATATACTTCAATGTCAGTAAGTGCATCAAGCACAAAACTACCTTAGCATTTTTTCTTTGAAAATTTAATGCCTTTCACGGCAAGTTTTGTGCCGAGTTGCTCGCTGTGATAATTTATAATTCACGCTTTCGGCGTATAAGGTTATACTGGGAGATACTTCCTAGCCAGAAATTTTATTTAAAGAAATTATACCTTGCCTTATATTCTGCATTGCTTCCTAATTACAGTAAACTGGTATGTCGCAGGAGGACTGATATTATGGTGCAAGAAAAGTAATTTAACATCATGAGCACATAAGATTTTAGGTTCATATGACACAGACGACCATTAACATATCATTCACTTTTAATTCTTTCCCCCAACCTTTTCTCTATTCTCTCCCCTTTTATGGTTGGTGTCCCAACACCTTCTGCCACACGCCACTGCGGCGGATCACAGGTTAGCATAAAGATGTGAAAATACTTTCATAGCCGTAATTACTAAAATCTGGATGATTGGAGCTCATATCCACTATTGAGGTAAGATGGATGGTCTGGCAAATGAAGGAACATGAGAATGAGAATACGGCAAAGAAATATGGGAAAGAGTAGAAAGAAACATGGTAGGGAAATAACCCTTCTCTCAAAATCGAAAATATGGCCATTAGATAGGGTAACTACTTTCCGAATGTCTGCTCATCATTTGAGTTAAAACAAACTCTGCTATTCAAAATTAACCCGAGGAAAAACGTCGCTTTCTGTCTGAATAGGTAAACCTAAAATAGTGATGCTGTATCACAGAAAAGGTGATGATAAAGAATTAATTGTACATAGCTAATGATTCAGTGCATTTATAAATGCATTTTGACGGAACGCGCGTCAAGGAGCACCATGAGGTCCTATGAGATGGTGATGGATCTGGGTAGTGTGAGGGAATAAAGAAGAGAGGTGAGGATATGTTCTGGCAGGATGTATATGGGCTTGGATGGTGTAGAATCGGTAATTCTCAGACCGGATTATGAGAAATATGCCCTTGTACTTTTTTCTATGTGTTCCCTGCCTATAAAGTAATTTATGTATTTAAAGGTACATCTGAAATGTAAGAATTAAAAAAGTCAAAGTAATATCACTATTATCTTCTATGCATATTCTTCTCAGGAGTCGATAGGTCTACCAGGGTGAGAGAAACTGGGATAAATATCCGTAAACATTTTTAAATAATACAAGCTTTGGCTTACGTCTAGGCTACATTCTATGGCAATTTTTCAATCATTGCGATTGCACAAATGACATGGTACGCAGTCACGCGCACGAGTGCTAATATATACACCGAAGACGGTGTATATCTTTGCCGAGCAATGAAATAAATTCACAGCAGAATGAGAAGAGTTATTACCAACACCAGACATAGTATGATGAAAAAACATCCAAGAATATGTGAGTAATCCCTATGTGAGAAGAATGAGAAGAGTATATGAACAATAAATTCGAGAAAGCAAGGTATGTTTGAAGGGAGTTTTGCAACTGAGGATTTTAGGGCATCGACTCAAGAGAAATTGACACGAGGGTGACTTTTTCCGCGAACTAGCCGCGGTATTACCTTTACTGCTTCATCCTATTAGTGCAAATAAGTTCACTAATTCAAAAAAGGCAACATCCTACCCTTTGGTCTAGACTCAGATCCCTTAATGTCACACAGAGTACCTAATCCAGTTAATATATTCAGTCCTGCATTGTTTTTGTTCAGCAAAAAACTTAAAGCACAATATAAAAATGTAGAAGGAAAGTTAACAATTATAAAAGTTTATTTCCTTTATGTAACGGCTTATATTTAATAGCTAGTACTAGTAACTAGCTTTATTTCCAAGTGTATAGAATAGAATACATATTGTCTTCAATGTGAGAACATAACCCAAAAAAAGAATAATCGTAATTATTACGTAGAATTATTTGAGTGCAGCGAATGGTATGAAAGGAATGGGTAAACCGAGATTGTCGTGTCGTTAGAAGGGACTGTTGAAATGAGAAACATAAAGCCTCTTAAGAAGTGCATAGCCCATATTAAGCGATGCATAAGTGTAAGAGAGGTATGAATGTGAATATGAAAGGTAGTATGGATAAAATAGAATAACATTTATTAGACATTAAACACAGATACAATATGGAGGATATTATTAAAGCAGAGGCAGCTTTTAAGGCCTATTTCCGGGAGTTGACTTCGCCTACTCCGAAAGGGAACGGCTTGAATGGTAAGTATGAATTTGTGTCATTATTAAATGGAAATATTTAATGAACTATCAAGCTGAAAGTAAAAACTAAATGAATTGTCAAATAAATTTAATTATTTTTTGTTACTGCATATGATTTGATTTCTTCTCGCCATAGTCTTCCTCCTCTCAGTCACTTTGTTTGTTTTTAAGTTTCTTTTAATGCATAGGAAATAAATCAAATGCATAACCAATAACCAAAATCAAAGGACCAACATATAAACTTTAAAATGACTTTAAGTACTTTAGTTGACAACATAAATATAATACATGTACATTACACTGTGCAAGAGGACTGGACTAGTTAAGCTATCGAGGCGCCCTTCTCCTCAGTTAAGTTTTGTGGGCTTAGGATAGATGTTCACGACTGCCGGACCTGTAATTCCATGGCATTTTTGCACTTATGACACATAGGTCCTCGAGCTTTTTCCTACACCTCCCCGCCTCCATGTAGCGCCTCTCCCGAATTACCTCCCTGCCACATCCTGTCCCTCACTTACGTTCCCCAACATATTTTTTTTCTATTACATCCTTCCCTATGAAACATTTCTTCATCACGCTCTACAGAGCTTTACGTATTATGTCACCCCGCCGTCCCTTTATACAAAAGCTATCATTCAGGATTTATTTCTGGAATCCTTGACATTAAATCAACGCGGTAACCATTTAAAACTCATTTTTTTGTGCTATGCCTCTCCTCCTAGTTTTTTTGCGCACATAGCCATAAACGTCCAACTGGGGGAAATTTACGAAAATGGGAGCTTTAATCTGATTATCAGCTTAATTTTACGGGTAGAGTTAGTTTTTATCACATTACATAGAGAGCTAGTATTGCGTAATACCTATTTTCTGCTTTCATAATACATTCAATTACTTACATTCAAAGAAATAATATAGTCAATGTTTACAAAAATACCCTTGTTGATCTCTTTTCTACGTTATGCATTTATAAATTATTAGATATTTCCATAGAAATCAATTAATGTTTTATATTATTTAGCAAGATTAAAAACTACCACTTCTTTAAACTTGATATCAAACATGAATATGAAAAATGAAGAACCTTAGGAATATTATAATAGGAAAATACAAATTAGTAACATTCTCACTCACTCTCACTCAGTGATTAAACCCGAAGGTTGGTTTGGATAATTGAGGGTAGAGCTCACCACGGACTAAGCGTGTGAATCTCACACATTCAGGGTAGGGGAGCTAACTCCTTTCCCTGGGCCACCTCGCACTCCGAGGATTTTTTGTTTGTTCACCCAGATTTGAACCCGGGACCCTTCGATCAGTAGCCAAGCACTCTACCCACTAGGCCACCACGCTCATGGCTTAGTAGACTTCACTTCCTACAAACTCTTGTTACCATCGTAAAGATATTGATGGCCTCTTGAAATGAGTGAGAAATATCTACAAAAAAAGCTACAACAAACTACAAGCATGCAGCAGTATTGTGGTTAGCAACACCACATAGAAGAAAAAACACCATTTGAACGGGCGCATTGTTATTTCGTTTTCTCAAAACTGGACGAATATCATAGATGAATAATTACTCCTGGCTTGCATAAAAGGTTATATGCTACCAAAAATACGAAATATTGTAGCATAAGGGCAATTTTCAATAATTTTTGTTTCACATCCGTCACGAATGTTAAATTCATCTTTGCGCCTCCTCTAAATAGACTCGCTTACTACATAAGTGGGAAGAACCTCGATTTCCTCATCAGTGCAGTGCTTTCGGCCTTATACTTGACGCAACTAACAAAATTACGTTTATCAATCCTACTACCTAATTAGCGTCAACGCTAGCAACTCTGCCGCAGTTATAAGCTTTACTAGTGTTAGTGACAACATGCGTTCACACAGCGAACCACTTACTAGCACCCGAGTTACCTACATAGAAAGTTAGCAATGTAAACGAGATAATGAGGGTAAAACCAGGGCTGGATCTATGTCCCGCGAAACCCCTACATTCGAGGGAAGGGGTACCAAAGAGGCACAAGGCATTCTCAAGCTGATTTAATTTTTTATCATTATTCCTTCAAAATGAGAAAATTAAATAGAAAGCATTAACAACTTATTCTTGTGGCCAATTTATTTCTAATGTTACCTGGTAGTATATAACATGGTTCTTAAGTTCTTGCGGGAGGGCCCAGAATCCGCAGAGCCGGTCTCGGGAGGAAGGTGGATGATTTTTGGTGAAGCTTGGGAGGGGGGGACATAAGCTTTGAGGCCAGAGGTACCCTTGGTCCGCTCCCGGTCATCAATCACGAGGGAAGCAGGGGTCGAGGATATACACTAGGAGTGGGGAGAGGAGTTGGACGAGCGCGGGAACCTGAGGTGGCACTCGCGGGCGGATGGCAAGTGGCGGACGGCGCATGTTGGGTGGAGGGGACGGAGAGGCTTGCAGCGAGGAGTGCGGGCAATTTTCATCCTATAGGGATCGAGGGAAACGGGGAATACTGGGATGGGAAAGAGAGACATGCTGGGGACATTTTTTAAGGACGGAGACGAGTAAAGTAGCTCCGTGTAGCTCTCGAGGAACAACCGTTCAACCACTTCCCGGAAGAGTCAACGCTAATCACATAGAAGGACGGACGGAAAGGAACGGAGGCTCCGGGGATGAAGTATGAAAAGAAAAGAATGCGGGAGTCCTCTAGATAAACGAGCCAGTTAGACAAAGATGAACCCTTTCTCCATTATACGTCTACATCTACCCACCCAGCAGAGCACTAAATATTTACTAAATATCTACAGCATAGCGTCAACGTCTTAGATGGCTTGAATATTTACAAAATAATAAGAACCTTCCATATTCGTTTACTAGAATTTATGCAACTTATTTCATCAGATGATTTTTTTACGGTTCATAGATAACAAGACTATTTAATTTATATTACACTAATATTTTTAACAATTAATAAAGGTGAGAAATATGAATTCGTAATCAATTGCACCAACTATAAATTATGAATGTAGATATCAATGTAACATTATGCTGATTATCGGTAAAGATTGCACGTCTCGTAACAGCAAGACAAGTGCTGTACTAAATATTTTTCGTACACAACACACTTATGAATTTAAAAATATATTCATGAAATAATTCCTACAAAAACATGGTCATCTCTGTAATATATCTTCTCACAATATTTTGTAGTCTTGGGGAAACGAACATTAAAATACCAATTGCTTCAATTACCACACTATTTTTAATTTAGCCAATATTGGTTTGTTGGAAAAAGTCATTTTTGTGCCTATTTGTTCTACATCGAGTTTCTCTTATTTTGTTACTTCTGTCAATATTGGAGATGAAACGCGAGGTTATAAATATAACCTGGTTTAACCCTCACATTCGCTTCGCCTGAATTTGAAGACATAATAATCTAGCGATAATAGTCGTGTAAACAATACCTATATAATAATAGAATAATCTGGTTTTCTAGCGTCTCACAATCAAATCTTCGCATTAAGTGTTAAATGCACTCTGCCTGCTCGTAAGAGCTCTAAAAAAAGCGCTTATTTTGTTTTTCTTTTGTATTTTGTTTATTTCCAGGAGGAGACTAGATTCAATTTCCTGCCTTCTTATATATATTAAGCTCCATTTCAGCATCTACCTGGAAAAATGCATGAAACATAGATGGCTGTTTATCTGGGGAGGGAACTGGCCACACATAATTCGCTTCATTAGAAACAGATGGATAAGTTGGTTAGGGAAGGGAGGGAAAACATAAACTTGAAATTTCCACCTCTGCCAGCATTAGAACTAGTGTCTTCAGATAATTCTCAAATCACTGTGAATGCACGAATGATATGGCATGGTGAAATAACAGGTTAACACACATGACCAGCAATTGGATGATCCAGCTTCAAATTATGTTCCATTGAAATAATTTTTCATGGCAAATTTTACCAGATTTAGCGAATATTTTGCACCTGTGCACCTGACTTTGCACCATATAATTTGTGCATTTGCAATGATTCTGGAATTGTCAGAAGTTAGTCGTACTAGACTAACAATGTTGGGTTTATCCTTTACGACTGGCTAAAGTTCGCAATGCATAAAGAATTACTCTCATCTCAGTGGCTTCTAGCCGACTCGGAGAGTATTATTTGACCCTCTTCCAGCATTGTAGGAAAGTGAAAAGAGAAATTCACAGACGAAGAGACTAGAGAATACTTTCATCCTGCGCATCGCGAACTATCACAAGAAGAATACATACAGACACTGATCCGTCACAGAAAATCTCACTGTTCGTCCTATCATTCTTCTTACTTCAATTATTATACCCTTTCCTATTATGGCTAATGTGTTAACACCCCCTGCCACAACCCCATGGATCTCAATAATACATAATCCAAAGGGATGGAATTTGCCATGAAAATATCAGTTCACTTTATCGGAGTTTTAATCCAGATCTTCCTAATTGCCGGTCAGGTATGTTATCCAGTTACTTCACCTTGCTATACTAGTCAAATTATTGGTGATTCAGAAACTACCATTGTTTATTATTAACATAACATATTGGATAACAGGAATATTGACACCAGAACAGTGTTAACATATTAAGTAAAAAAGAGGTATTTTTGAAATGGCTAAGTTAGCCATGTCAGAGCCGTCAATGACGTCCAATCCTAAAGCGTGAATATATTATTTCTTAAAAATGGAAAATGAATTTATCAGTTCAATTTATAATAACTTAATGCTGAATGAATAGTATATTAAAAACTTTTCTGCCCTTCAATGTCTCGTTGATTGAAATACATTGGGTAGACAGTGTTTGTGGATGTACGTTATATTCTTACGATATGTTGTCAGATACAATGTGATTTGGCCTTTTAGGAAAGAATGACTTATGACGACGCAGTGTTCCTCTTCCCGTATTCTCCTGGGCAGGGCGACGACAAAGCGCAGGCGCGGTAATTGGGGATCAGGTGTTCGTTGTCGGCGCGCGACTGTCTAAAGGAATAGGCGGCGGGCGTAAAAAGAAGAGAGATGAGCCAGAGGAATGAAACTGGGCGTCGGCTGGGCTCGAGGGAAGGGGGAGGGATGTAAAGTGGGTGAGAGGAGGCAGGGGATGGGAAGCGGAGGTTTTTTTTCCTCCCGTGGAAACGGCGGAAACCCTTTATACAGAGGGTACTTGCCCTTTGCGGAGGGCATGGGAAGGGTTTGGAGGAGGCAGCAGGAGGAGGAAAGGACGGAACATCGACAACAAAAGGGAAAGAGATTGGATTGAGGTTGATGGTCTCCGCAATCGAGATGGCAAAGTATATTTTGTTACTTCGTCATGGCGAAAGCCTGAGGTAATTGAAAAATAAAAGTCGTTTATGGAATGAGTATCAATAAGGATACATGTATAGTTCAAAAACTAGGAATCCAAAATCAAAGGAGTGAATGTTTAGACGCATTGATAATGATAATATTCATTAGACATTCAACACAGGCACAGTGAAATTGCGTTCGTCAAACACAATATACAGATCAAAATTTAATATCGATATGTTTGCACTTTGAAAATTCATTTGTTGAATAGATGGCTTTGGACAAAAGCTAAGAGTGGAGGGTACGCTTGACCCTTGAAAAGGGGACATCTCTGGCCTCTTGGGGTAGATGGTTGAACATGTGAAGTTTTTACTGGTTACTTGTTACACTTGTTGTTGTTTTACTGGTTACATTTACTGGATAATGATAGCCTAAAATGAGGCACTAATAGGTTATTTTTTCTGGTATCATGCTGATGGATATTAGCACCAATTTCAAAAGAATCCTAATTTTCTTTAGTATAGCAAAGACATTTAAATGTATATTGGCCATACAATGTCATATGTCGTATTGGTCATACATTGTTCAAACACACGGGGCATTTGTTTCTCCCAAATAAATTAAACGTTTAATTTTTGTATCACTGAAGTAAACGGAATGTGCACCAAATGATACCTACCATGTGATAATGGAGGGTGGGAAAAATTGTCACGCCGCCCATTTTAGGAATATGAACGGCCAAAAGCAGTGACTTAGATTTTATAATGTCCTTGCCATTTCCTATTCTTTCAAACCACGTTCCCTTCTGCGATATTTATACATTGTTTCATACTCGTTCTCATGCTCTAAAGACTCCTAATATTCCTCCTCTTAAAAATGGGTCTCTTCCACCACAGTCACAGTGACTTCCTTGTTCTACCCCTTCCTCTCACACCATTCACTCATATGTATATCATTAACCTTTAAACGGGCAAGTGGGCTAATATTTCACCCCTCACAACCCTATCGCTTTTATTTCTTATTATCAATCTATTTCTTTCATATTTTTTTGCATATTCATTTTTAACCCTTATTTATCTCATATAGCAGAAATTACCATTTTATTTCTATTTTACTCCTTAATAATTATCATTTTCTCGCATGGGGTCATTTTTGGCCCCTCTTTTCCGGCAATAATACCTTTATACATAAAATATTTTTTACTATATAATGATGATATCAACGTATTGAATGAATCACTTTACTCTTTGTCAAAATATGTTGAGTAACAACAATTTTTATAACGATTACAACACATAAATAGCGTATTCTTCTTAAAATGGAACTAATGGAGAAAACGTGAAGCCATGTCCCATATCGGACGACTCAAATGTTTTCGATATCATGCGTTGTAGTATTATAGCGTCTAATAGAATTGTATCCGGTAGTTTCTCTGTCCCCTATCCCTCATTTTCGAATTCCATATCCTTTATTTGCGAAAAAGCACTAAGGTGTATGCACATGGATTATCTGCCTGTTGTATGTATATGCGAGCAGCATTGTAGCCTTAAAAATATATCATTGGTTTCAAACACAGGCAGTGTGAAACACTTTCTTGAATATGGCATCTCCAAATTCATCGCAATTATAGATAATTGGAATATCCTAGACTCTTCGCTGCTTATCATGAGAGTTCATCATTTTGCTTCCTTTTCTCTCCAGAACATCACCTTCATTGTGAAAACTGTGACAGAATTACACGAAAAAGTGATAAAGCTTGTATATCTTTCAAACGAATAAAGGTGAATACTTTTTTTGCTTGAATAAAAGAATATTTTTTATTTAATTTTTTTGTAAATCATGTTTTGTACGTCTTATTTATCAGAGTCATACACCAAATTTAACGCTATTCGCTAGAAATTCACTCTCTGAATTTGAATTTGATATAACTTTAATTTCAAGTAAGAGGTGAATTATGTCAATATAAAGTCTAATAATGGCTAATAATTTGCTATAACTTATGGAAGACGGTTTTATATGAATTATATTGAATTATTTGCCTGTTATGAAATATACATGGCAACCCCAGAGCTCAGTATATCGATATTGGAAGAATTACATGAAGATTGAGTGAGTTGGAGAGAATATTCACATCTAATAGTGAAGATGAGGCAGATAGTAGAAGAATAAAACGATGACAGCGATGAAGAAAGCCTTTCTTCAGGCGTTGAGAATAAAGCATAATATTTTGACCTTTCAACACAACCAAACCAACGAAGCACGCTGCTTTCATGTGGGTTCATTACTAGAGCATCTATTCCATATTCTTTCATCATCCTCTGACTAACCACTTACCTCATGAGTGTGCCACAAGAACATTTTAGATAACCGATACCCACTAAAATTAACTTACTTCTGTGCTTGTATTGCCACACTTAGGGTATAATTATTCTTTTTTCTTGGTATATTTACTCCTGTTACGTAGGAAAACAGTTATTTTCCGGTCTTAATACAAAAGGTAATGGTATTTATTTAAGTCCCTCAAATATTTAGGAACAGGGAAGATAATCATGGAAGTTGCTATAGATTAAACATTTAAAAGAAACTAAGTGAAAAAATCAACAGTCGTATCAGTTGCCAACGGGAAAATCATCAACAGATCACACATAAAACAATTTGACAAAACGCTTATCCTAGATTTCGTGTATGATATTGAACGAGTCATGTGTCGAATAAAAAATAGAAAATATCAAACATAATATTAAAGCATATTTTCGGGTAAACACCCGCTCCCTAGTAAAAAATCAATACAACAAACACGAGACAGATGTAATAAATGTATGCTAAAATTAATTCAAAAGTTAATTAATGATCATAATAATGACTGGTATAGTTTAAAAATGTAAATAAAATACAATATTAAAAGAAATGAAGTGGTGTGCAATAAAATAGTATCCGCATGATGTATTTCCGAAAAAGAAACTCCAAAATATATATCTAATCACGCGGGTGACACTGCAATAAACGAAAAAATAACATAGACTTACATGTGCGACTGTAGATGTACATTTATCGACTCAACATTTATCATTTAGGTAGAACATTGATATAAGAGGTTAAATTTTAGAACCATTGATTATCTCCCGTCCCTAAACTTATTAGAGCATTAACCACGCAAAGATCTATAAATGTTAACGAAAAGAAGAAAAATTAATGGTAATTTAAATCTAGCAATGAAAGGTAAGGTGATTTTATATGAAAACATTTAAAAGTATACTACTTGGAACACTGGTGAAAATTGTATATTTTGCTCAAATTTAGAAAGAAGAGAGGCCTCCGTCCGAAAAGCTGTTCTCGTTAGTGATAAAATAATTAGTTGCAGCACAAGACAAAGAGAAGCCCACATTGATACACATTTACTTTCATGAAAGACGATTAACACATAAATAAATATGCGCTGTTGTTAAATTACGCTTGAGAACGTGCAAGGCAAAATTAAGAAATAAAAAACTGAAAAGTTTTGGAAAATTATCGTTTCGTTTAATTGAATGAATCGCTTGTGTTCGAGTTCTCGGTAATGAGAAAATTAAAAGAAATAAATTGGAGTGCGGAACGAGAGCAGTTAGGATGCCCACATGATTTTAGAGATAAAAAATGTTCCTATGGCTCGCTCTAAATATAACCAAGGGACGCCCTGAATTCGGACAAAAATAAGGTCCAAGGAGTCATCAGGAGGACACCCGCAGAGGAAAGAGGGGGAAAATTACTGAAGCTCAGCGTCGCTTCACCCTCTAAGAGGAGAGACAGCAAAGATTTGAATATAATAGGTACATTCAGAAGCAATTCATTTTCGCCAACGAAAAAATCTCTATCTTCTTTGCCGATTTCATCCGACAAAAGAACCATACTAGGTCATCCCTTGCTCCATTTTCTTTAAGACACAAGCCTTTTAATACCCTGATATATTTATCATAGATTCTTTTTTATACAACATAGTTAATTGTAACTAATTATGCCAAAATATTTTCCTGGATTTCTGCTCTTTATTGTCCTATAATATTTTCTTTAAATCTATACGATGTGTTTTACTAAAATAAAGAATAGTTCTGAGGATAAATCATCAAGTGCAATGCATAGAAGAGAAGAGAAAGATGAATTTACAACTCCCCGAAACAAAACCAACTCAAAATAAGAATGATAGAAGGGTGAATTGAAGTAAAAGGGGCTTTTACTTCAATTCTCCCTTCTATCATTCTTATTTTGAGTTGGTTTTGTTTCGGGGAGTTGTAAATTCATCGTAAACAAAATTGAGTGATGAATACGTTAGCTATAAAGTAAATGGTTTGAGGCGTAACTTTATGGAACTCCTTCATGATGATGTCGCTCAGCGACGAAACCTAGGTCGTCATTAAAATTATTTTATATTGAACTGAACAAAGGTTTTTCTTTTCAATCACGTTAGCTATACAAAACATGACATGAAAAAGAACAACAACCGTAAATAAAATTAGCAAGGGACAGGAAATAGCAGATGGCTGAAGTTAGCCAATCTTGAATGATGTGCTTCTTATTTTTTCTTAAATAATTTATTCAATGTCACTTCTTCTAGAACTTTGTAGTTACTTTTTATGCTCTTCGACCATGTTCTCCTTCAGCCTTCTCCAAACCAATAGTGAAATGTTTCACGATAATTTATTTGAAATTCTGCGATGATTGATTTTATCATACCTATGTTGTGACAACACGTTTTCACACGTTTGTTAAGTATTTAACTTTATTTTTCAAATTTTTGTTTTGATAGCTATTCAATAACAGGAATTTTTCTCAAGGGAATGGCCTTGAAATATTTCTCCTAATCTGTATCTCATATGTATGCTCGTAATCAATGATGACCCTTAGACAACAAAAGCCATCAATCGTCTTCAAAGTTGTTCTATTTATACATATAACAGATTTTACATTTGATTTTATCTTTTCTATTGCAAAAACTTTGACAAACTGTTTTTAATATTCATTTATAAATCTGCAAATTCTTAGTTCTATATTTACAGTATGTTGTTCATAACTCTTACAGAGTCTATAAGAATAACTCTACCTTCGGTGAAGTATCCACTAAAGATATTTCATTCAATTACTTTTGTGTTCTCTATCAATTTATTGACCGCTACTAGTACAAGGCATTAAAATAGGTAAGGGAAATCTCGTCTCGCACTATTTCCAATTTTGAGGAACCAGTTGGGACGAATCGTCAGCATGAGTGGCAATAGAGAGAGGGATAGCGAGGAAGAAAGAGATGAGTCAAGGATAAGATGAGTACACACATGATTCAACCTATTGTCTCAGTCAGACACCGAGATACCAACAGCGAGTGAAGCGAGAATACGCCTTTCTTCTTCGCCGAGTTCGTCTTAGATGTGGGTTAAGGTTTGGAAGCAATTAGGTTTTCTGGAGTGTGGAATTTCTCACACGGCTGATGTGATGGCTGCAGAGGTTGGATGCAAGGGCATTCCTTCGAACAACCTTAGGCCACTGGAATGCGATTGCATCCGTAGGTACGCCTAAGCTTTGCAAGGGCACGTGAAGGGTGGGGTACTCTCTCAAAGCTTTGACATGACATCTACCACCGCTGCTGTCTGCAGACACCATAATGCATAACGGCATCAATTTTACTCTGGTATCACAAAATCTATTTTGGCCGAAACATTTTACTGCTATTTTATTATTCAAAAATTATTTACACATTGGATTCCCGCAACAAATCCTCAATTTATGTATTGAATCACATTTTGGAAAAAAAATATTTAGGTACTAATTACAAAAAGCAGAAGATTTGGACTTGAAGCATTGGAGTTGGCGTTGGTAAACTTTTTTTGGCAAATTTTTTTCAATCCATTAAATGATTTCATCGATCACAAAATGGCCTATCAATGGTTTGATCGAATGAGCATTTTATCGTATGATAACGTTAAACCTAACTGTATTCAAGTATCAAACAACGAGTAATTACTAAGCATGATTAATTCATTTGCAAATAAAGCATTACAAAAGATTCAAGTGTCAAAAAATACAACTTGTATGACCAGAGACTTAAGGATGAGATAAACAATTAATGAAATCAGATATAGTAAATTGCTTGATACCGGATAGTAGATTATATTAAAATCATCAGAAGATCCAATGGTAACACATAAGCATGCTATTTAATGACAAATTAATATCATGGAAACTTTTAAGGAAAAGAGATTTTTCGATGCAAGTTAGCATGCAACTTATTCTTTATTTAACAAGTTCCTGCATATTCTAGAATAGAATCAATTCATTCTTCTGACATGGTTGACATTGATAGCTGCAATATGGACAATATGGCACTCCAGAAAATAACTGTTAGTTACGTAATTTGTTTCCCCTGTTCTTGTAGCGAACTTGCCATAAGTCAATATATAATATCAACGGCAAGCTATGCTGTGACAATTATGCTCAATTTGACGGAAAAAGTATATTTTAAGGAAGTTCTACCATAAAATGATTTTGCAGTCTGAAAAAGAAACTGAATGGAAGTCCTTGAAAATGAGTATGATAAGGATTCCGGAAAATAAGTTTACAGATTAATGGAAAATAATATGAAGTGTACAAGAGTGTAGAGGAGGAAAGATCCATTTGGGATACTATTCAGCAGTGAAGGAATTGGACACGCCCTGAGTCATACCAAATTTGTTAAACTTTACCAGGGATATACGAGAAGCATGGATACAAGTTTGATATAGTTGCAATGAAAGCTATTTTTAACAGTTGGTAGCACTGTCGTGTCTCTTAAAGTACGTATGATGAAGGAATATTTACCAGACCTTAATTAAACAACGCTACCCCCACTGTAAGTTAAAAATGGCCGAGTCCATTCCAAATCCCTTCAAATGATAGGCTCGTTCTGTAATTCGTTTTTTTTTGCACACAAATGCAGCTGACAATCATCGACAACTCGTCTTCGACTACGATGGAGGTATAACAAATAGTCAAAACTTGGCAAAATGGTGTCGTTAATTTCAGTCAGCAAGATGTGACATGCACGATGAAAGGAGTGGAAGGCCATCTGTCGTCAGTCAAGTAATTATCCATAAGATCAAAGAAAAGATTCAAGAATGCAGTCGTTTACCATTGATGAACTTCATGAACAATGCCCGGAGTGTCAAGAATAGCTCTTCATAAAACGAGAAGTGATACATTGAACTTTTGGAAACGCGTGCGCACGCTTGGTGCCGAAAATGTTGTATGATAATAACAAGAAAAATCGAGTGACTGCAGCGTAGGCGGGAGGCGTCTAACTATTGGAGTTAAAATAACTCATTGCAAAAATTAATTAAGGCATTTACATGCAAGATGATTATGTGGAAAAGTACTCATAAATGCGTTATGAAGCCAATTTAAGTAGGGGTGATAATTAAGTGCACTTGAAATAATTTATGTTATTTGTATCAGTACTTTCCGTACATACCTCGAGGTTGAAGAAAGAACAGATCACAATAGGAACAAGAAAAAGGGGGTGCAAGAAAAAATAATTGCCATCACGTGATAAACTAAGAAAAGTGTGTAGAAGAATAAGGGCCCGTAGTTATCAAATCTGAGGAATAAGTTTTATCATCGATTTGACGAGAGGCTCATAATATTGAATGACTTTTGCTTGGGAACCCGGGTTATTGGTACCACGTCTAAGGATACCTAATCCTGCTCATTCTTTCATGTAAACGACCCTTTATACTTTAAGAACTCACCACCACAGGTCTTTCAAAGAAAGGAATCAGAGAGCTAGATGACTCTTACCTGCAAAAAAGAAATGAGAATCACATAAGAACAATCATCGATAAGGATTTTGAGATACTAGTTTACTAGCATAGCATATCTGGGGTAATAAATGGCATAACAATCATCAACAACTTATTAAATTACAATTTTCAAGACTTTCAATATATTTCCAGTCACTACGCTAACAATGATAACAGACACAGTTACCAGATGGTGGTAATAATAGTATCTACTTATTTCTAACAAGTTAAAAAAATATTAATACATAATTCCAATATGCAACAAAATTTACTTGAAATTATTTTCATGACTTATATTTGAATTAAACTTGAAAGAGGTTTCTTAAAGATTTCATCAGTATAATTTTAGAAATATTTCAAATAAGATAATGCATGTTTTGGCGCTTTTGCCAGTAATGTATCATTCGTATTGACTTTAGTTTTCTTTTTGTCATACCGTGATTTTCCCTCTAATTTTATTGGAATTATGCTTTAAGTGAAGAATGCAAACATAATACGCCAGCACTTCCCCCATGGAACCCTACCCCATGCTACACCCACTGAATGTACACTTGAGCAATCGATGAACGCGCATAGTCATTGTCCACAGAGATTATGAAGCTGCTGTTTCAAGTGGAGAATAAGATGTAGCGAGTAGTGAGATGTGCGCAATACAGCAATCGGTGCCATACGTGCCACGATGTTCGAGATCAAGACTTGGATTAAGGGACGAGTATGACCATGATTTAGTATAAACGGTACGACCACCAGAGGGCAAAGGAATTAGAACACAGTGGTAAAATATTACGATGAAATCAGCAATTTTGGTACAATATTTTAAACGTAAAGGCACATTCTCATAACAATGCGTACAAGTAAAAGCATTACCCAGGTTGGTACAGAACTCATCGTGCTTGGGATACCCTACTTTTAGGTCACTGAGCAAACCATAAAAACCTTGACCATAGAGGAATCGGCTAACGCTGGATTGAATTAAGGATCTAATTTGAAATAAAACTTTACTTTCGTAAACACTAGTGAACGTGTGCATTTTTCACAGTAATTTATTCAAAAGCAGATGGCTCTTCGACAAATGTTTTTGCAAGTAATTAACTAGCGTTAACAGCTCAATTTTATTTCCATTCCATTTGAAGACGTCCGTTTTTTCCACATATAGCTAGAGAAATGTGATAATATACACATATGTTAAACTAGACAAGACAGTAGGTGATTATCAATGGTATAGTTGTTTATGATTCATTGTGCAAAACTCCCAGAAGTAATTCTTCTGTTCTATTTATTTCTATTCAATAAATTTTAACGAACATGAATACATTGTAAAGTGTAAATGAACTGTAAAAGGGTATTTCTTTTAAGTAAAATGAATTTTTCGTAAGTAATTTTCAAGCAAACCGATTTTTTTATTATGAATACTCAAACGATTACATATGTTCAACGATGACATTATTAAAGCCAAAGCGAGTGTATGTTTGAAACATGTCGGTGAAATAATAGCAAATTTGGTAGTTCTGAGAGATAAATTTGGGTGTAGAAAAATAAATCTGGGCATAAATTTTTAGTGCTGTTATTGTGGAGGAAAATAACGAATCTACTCCTCTCACGATGCAGTGAAACTTCCTTTTTGACGGTTTTTCGCATTTTGATACTATGGATAAACCCACCGGAGTTGTTTATCACAAGCTATCATGAGTAATTCGATAGCATTGAAGACTCAAGTACAAAATAACCCACTATATTATCTAATATAAAGTAGAATAGTTCTTCAGCAAAATTTTTACAAGTACCTACCGTTTACCAGCGTTCTCGGAATTAAATATTTACACTTTTTTCATCAGATTATAATAGTAGTCTCTGAAGGTAAAACACTACCCTTTGCTATTTCTATTGAATTATTAGGTTAAAAAAACGTGACAGTGATTGAGGTAGGACCCCAAAATCTTAGGTGAAAGCGACCGCGAAGCTAGGAGATTAAATAAGGTGTTATCACACTATATAAAAGAGGAATAAATAGAGCAATTTGCGCGCACCCATAGATCAAGGGATAATAAGGAAAGAATGATGTAAAATAATCGGCGAAAAGTAAATGCAACATTTCAATACTCGCTTGTTCTACCACAAAGTAGTCCATGGTGGAGGAGAATGCCGGATTCAGACTGAAACCCCGACACCATCTAAATGACCGGTTGTCTACAGGGCAGTTTAGTAATAATGGCCACGTTATCTCTTGTGCGTTACCCTTTTTGGCAAACCGTACACCATTTGTAAACTCCACGTCGCGCTGCCCAAAGCGAAGGGCCTCCGTCGCACCACGAAAATCAGGTGTAAAATGAGACTGCGGACATTACACTCTAGATTTCACACCCAGCGTGGAGAAAAGGCTCGATACTGCAGTCTGGTGGGCCAATCGGGGATATCTCGTTGACACCTCCCGGTGACACGTGGCTGTTGCCGGAAATGGTGCGAGATATGTGTTTATTTGCAATTCGGAGCTGTCACACTCACGGAAGTTACCGAAAGGCCCATTAAACGACCACTCTCCCTACCCCCAAAACCCGACATACCGCAGAAAAGTATTGTGAGGCTTCTCGTTAACCATAGAGTGATGAGATTATAGTTAAATCAATAAACATATTGCTAAAATATGAAGGATTCCATGTATCAGAGATAGCGCGGGAAAATAATAAGGCTAGTTGTTAATCTCAAAGAATTTTGTGCAAATGGTCGTTGTTAGACATTTGTGAAAAATTTCACGCTTCAAGTATTTATTCTTTAGGCTTAGAGTATCTAAAAGACATTAACTTCTTCACTATTGTTCATATCGTAATTCACATGAACACTAGAACATGATTACAAGATAGTCAGTTCATTAATATCCATTAATCTTCTGAAACTTCAAACACAATCAACTTCGAATTTAAATTTCCAACCAATTTAAATTACTTTAAATCATAATTTTACAAACTTGGTTCTCCTAAAGGGCTAGTTACAATAGGGTGGTTTCTTATTTTTTTTTATTGCCCAGATCTGAAGTTTATAACCCCTGGAGTACGTATTTGAAGCCGTTCGATTTTTAAATGGCGTTAAGTATTTTTCCTTATTAATTAAAAAGTGAAAAAATTCAACGGCGCGAAAACGCGACGGCAAACTATTGCATGCTGGTTAATCCTACGTGTGACGTCACAGGTACGTACGCAACTACCGCAATCTGCCGCTAGGTGGTTCGCCGCCGCTGCTTATCTGCAGACGACGTCCGCCGAGAAAGCTTTAATAATAATAATAAATTTACTGACAGGAAAAAAACCATTTACAAAAGTAAACTTGGAAAAAATGGAAATGAGCTTTATTTATTAATTTAGCTGCTCTAGTCGCATAGAGAAACCTCATCAAAATAATGAAACACATTTATGGTTACGGTATGGGGAATGAAAATCGTATAATAATATATTCTCAAATTAATGGTGCTAGCTCCTATTTTTTAGGTAAAGTTAGTATGAAAAGCATGAAATAAACCATTTTGTTCGTATTCATTTCGAAATATTTCCCGCAAGCAAGCACGAAATTGTCACTTAATAACTATACGGAGAGCAGGTGCTACGCCGCAGCTATGATACGAGTACACATTAATTTCATTCATCCACTTTGTCGAGGTGTCATTGCCATAACATGAAATTAGCAAAAAAAAAGCTTACCGTCAATAGCATAATGGATGGCAAAATCTCGAAGCAAACTAAGTATGATCAAATACTAAAACAACTAAAATGCGTTGATCACCCCTCACCGTGATCACAGACCATTGATGGGAACTCGTGATTCACTGCATCCGCTGATCAGCATCATATTCCCCAAGGAGTACCAGTAACATGCCTCCGAGAACATTGCTTTATAAAAATTGTTTTGTGCCGCAGTGTCACACAACAACGCAATTAGCGATAGCAAGAAAGCTTACGTCGCGGTTCCACTAAGCGAGAAGAGGAGAATTTTGTGGTTCAAAGCTGTCAGAAGAGAGTACCTTGCTTTACTTCTCTGATTTCACCTGCACTAAACCGAACATCTTCTCTAAAGAACTCCACCACCATGGCCACATCCACTTTCGGTAGATTGTCCGTACAAAACCAGTTTGAAAAGCCATTGAACTTGTTCTCATGAAACCTTGTGGCTTTGTATATCAGCAAAAGGAACTGGTGATGAAAGGTAACTAATGGAATATTCAAGGTATGAATGATAGGAATGGTAAATGAAAGGAATAGAAGATGAGATAAAGAAAATGTTTGTCAAAACGAAAGTGATCAAAACGTAAACATATAAGCCGGAACGCCACAGAACGCGAAGTCACAGGTACGCAGTTTCGTTATTCATTTCACTGCGCATGCGACGCTTGCCGCGAAGAACACCTTCGCGGTAGCTCTGTACTAGCAGGGAGCGTAGGAGCTTAGAAAACGTTTTTAATGGCATGCTCAATGGAGGAGACTTTCCGAACTTTGATCATTTTAATCGAGGTGTATTAATACACGTTCACCAGATTTTAGGGACTCTGAAATACAATAGTAAGTACAGTCGAAGATAATTCCATATGCCTCGCAATGTTGACTATCTACCTGTTACGTCATCATAAAAGCTGCCGCTGTGCCGCCATTTCCGAGCCTTTTCAAATGAACTTAAAATTAACATTCAATTTTCTTGGAAACTAAGACTTTTTAATCCAAATAATTTGCGTGTAATGAATAAGTTTCTGGTGGGGCACCTGTCGCAATTAATGAATTCTGTTTTCTTTGATGTAGGAATCTACCCTATTACCAAACCCTGGTAAATCGGAGAAGAGCTTTGGATTTGGTCACGAAATCATACGTGTTCGTACGTCTTCTCTCCCATTAATGGTTTTAACGAAGGCTGTAGAGCATTCATGAATATCATCCAATAATCATATCTCTTTATATAATTCTCAGGCATGCATAAGTGGCCCTACCAATAAATTTCTTTCTTTCAACATTATTGAGGGTAAAATTGAAAGGAAAGGGAGATGTGAGTTGTGAAGGAATTCTGCTTTGAAATGAAGAGTTCGGTACATGGCTACTGAATTACTTTGATGTTCCGTTCATGGTAATACCGGCTGATGAGCTACTTTGGTATAGTAAATAAATAAAATGAAATTAGCTGGTGGCCAATGTGGAGCATTTTCACGTTACTAAAAATGTCTTTATTATCCAATACTGAGTAGTAATTCATACTAAGCTGCTATAATATTCAACGCTGTTTCCTAAACGCATAAGAATACGAGACCTGCTAGGAATGTAACGATCAGGGTAATGTGTGGTAATTCTGGGTGACTGTAACCTGGTAGTATCAATTACTCATTACGCTGTGAACGTAATGGGGCATCCATAATTCTTCAACATGAAGGATTCGGGAAGGAATTGGTCATATACGAATATGAAACGAAAGTAATTGGAATTTGTTGATGAAAATGAAGTAAAAGCAATTTGACGTCTCTCACACTACTTAATTGCAGTTTAAAAAGTCTAAAAACACTCACTTTGCGAAACAAATATGACTTTACCGGTCACTAAAGTGGTTTTTAATTTTGAAATATCAATTTAAAGTACAATTTAGGAGTTAAACTCAATACAAGATCTAATGCTCTTCAACGAAAAGGCGAGACTCATCCTAAAATTATGACTTCCCGCAGGATAATTTAAAGAAACAAGATATTTTAAGAACTTACGTGTACATCTCAAGCAGCTGGTGAATTTCCACTTAGTCCACTATCACACATCACAAAAGAAATGCCAGGGGATTCAGCGCTAGTCAAATTTTGGGCACAGCGAACATTGGTTACACATGTCCGATCTGTCTCCTGCATCGTAAACATTCAGCATCAAAGTGACTAAGGCGCGTGGAACCTACATTTGCATACGACTGCGAAAGGGAAACACGAATACGATTCTACTTTTAATACAGCCCTCGCGCGCAGACCCGAGTTTAAGCACGTCAAGTCACTTCATTTTGTCGAGCATTCACCGTACAGCAGCCGTACGAAGAAGATATTTCGAGCTTGGATCCCTGACATCAACGAGGTCAAGGTTGTATTAATCGTGTAAGAACAGTGCCGGGGGTGAGAGATAGAGAGGTAACGGCTATGCATGTATTCATGTTCGCTGCTTATTTCACATATTACTACACGACGCAGGCATAAGAAAACCTTCGCCCTGCTACGGCGTACTCGTGGGAAGAGGCTTCAGGGAACGCGAGGTGAATTCAATTTCCTCCGTATCTCCTCAGGCGGCACTGTACTCAACACCCAACTCCAGCCTCCCCCAGTGCACTCCCTTGTACTACCGGGTCGACTTTTCTCCTTAGAACGAACCTTAGAAATACACTGCCTACCCCGCTCGTTTCCCTGCCGAGTCCTCAACGAAGTATGAACTGCAAAAGCTGAAGGACTGTGATGGTGTTAGATGCATACATATATTCAGCACATATCTGTGCGATGATATCAACATTTACTGCTTAAAATAAAAATGAATGAAACTGGATCATGGACTGGACGGATATGTAAAATAATTGATTTTCCTTAGGAACATGAATTCACGATCGTCAAAATTTGCTTTATCGCAGACATTTTTCATTGTTTTTTGACCGTACTGCATCATTTACTTCCTAGCTTAAGCTCAAAACCTTAAGCTGCTTGTGACATACCTGGGTAAGAAATCTCAGATGTTTAAATTGAAATGCCCTAAATATAGAAATTCTACATACATTTTATACGCTTAGTTCAATAAATGGAGTAATTAGACTTCGTTAATTCCTCACACATCAATTGAAAAACGTACATTTGCTTACGCCGACTATGATATAATTAGGTGCTTTAATGTCTTCATTGTCCCAGGAACACCAATTTACCTAATAGTCTGTGAAATCAAATTAAGTTTTTTTTAAATTTATTAGCGCGGATTAATGTATGTGCAACAAGTATTTTATTCAGTCATTACTAATTGGTTGCGCAAAGCAACGCCAATGTTTCATTTACGCATAATTTAGCGATAGTATATGAGGTTACTGATAAATAATTATAATTGATCGGCCTTCAATAATACTCAAAAATTGAGATTTAAATCACTGTCATAATAACGTGAGGCCTAGGTATCACAACTTAATGTCACATTTGTGACTATCTGGATAGGTTTTCTTTGAAATCCAGGTCCTAAAATGTTTACATATATAACAAAATTACATTTAAACTCTTTCTCAAAAACCTTCAAGACGGCATGAACATTTCACGATTGTCGCCTTCATCATTATTGATATAAGTACTATTACATTAAAAATGTTCATTCGAAAATTACTTGCCACTTTCATTTATTCCATCCAATACTGATAATGGTAATGCTTATTTTTATATTACTTTGTCTAGAAGACACATTGCAGAATATATCAATACAAGAGAAAGAGTATAGTTTACGCAAAAGATTAGTTGGGGCAGTTTATGCACATAAGCATTTCATCACATCTTCATCACACTTTTTAACAAGGCATTCATGGCAATTTTTTAATTACAAGAAATATTTCTGTTTTCAAATAAGATTGGACACCGGTTACACCATTTTGTACTCATTGTACGAGGTTGTAGATTAAAATACACAAAAATCATAGCACCTTACGTTGAGGAAAAGTATTAAAAGATTTATTCCATGATCACTGAGTTGCTGTTTTGCATTAATTAAACTGACACATATACTACGCATGGTAACCTAGGGACATCGATGCGTTCAAATAAAGGTCTGCAGTGCTCCAAATGGTTTACTCTAATAAAATTCAGATCTTGCTTCAATGGACCTTGCTTTAGGACAATAAGTATTCTTATCCCACTCCTACCTCTTCGATATCATTTCCATCCCCTCATTCACTGTATTCCCTCCCGGACACTTTATTACATTGACTCCATAACCCCATTCATTCGTTCTCAACGCTCCTCCTTTCTCGACCTTCCCTTTCAAACCGGGCAAACACGATCATCGACCGGAGGGGCCTGGGTAACAACTTAGGTCGAGAGGAGTGATGTATAATATAACTTTAAAAAAAGGACGAGAGGAGGAATAAAAGGGATGGGACGACTTGCATCTTCGCTGTCCAGTTTTTCGTTTAAAAAAACGAAAAAGTGTGACGGGGGCAAAGGGGAAAAACTTTTTTCTCTTCTCCTTTCTCCTTTTCCTCCTACGCGTGTGAGACCAGCTCAGAGTTTCTCGGGAGTGGTTAAGTAGAGAGGATGAGTTAAGAGAGGACTCCCTGCGTGCGTGAGTTGCGTGAGGCAACCTTAAGGGAGAGTTGAAAAGGTGTTTTCTCCGACTCTTCGGGACCTCACGCGCGCTTAGCAAACTCTCCGGGCCCAAAGAGATAGCAAGGAGGTGGGAGGGCGTCCGGATCTTGCTGGGAGGGGGAGAGGCGATGAAGGTTTTGTGTGTGCCGCCGCCACCCCACTAGTGAGGCAGGAAGGAAGACAGAAAGAGGAGGAAAGAGGGCCTGGATGGGGATAGCCGGGCACGGGATGCATAATGTCGAGCGTGTTTGTGGGACCATGTCGCGAACACCTCAAGCCACACCCCACCCAGACCCTTTCCCACCAAAATGACTTCCCTCCACAAAAGGACAAACACCTTCTCCGTCCCCTTATTCTTCTTATACGCGCGCGCGTACCCTTGCCCACTTCCGGCCAGGATACGCAGAGGGAAAAAAAGACAGGAAGGAGGGGAAGGTCTTGAATGGTTTAGGGTGTCCTTTTTATAACAAATCGCCCGTCTCCTGCGTGCATTTTCGCTCCCACCCCCCTTACATTAAATTCCGTGCGTATCTCTCTCGCCATTCTCCACACTCACACCTTTCTTTTCCTTTCTTTCCAAGAACACGAGAGGAGAGGCTGAGTCAAAGAGAGAAGGGTCGGAGAGAGAGGTGGAGAGAGTTGGGGAGGGGCGAGAGGAAAAATCCACCGAAATCCCACCCCCTCTCGCATGCACACCTACCTCCCGGAACTCTCCCAACGCAAACTTCATTTTCGCGCGGAATAAGGGAGGCAGGAGGGGATCCCAGGGTCCTTCCCATTCCCTTCCACTGTCCTCACAAACCGTTCCCCTTCACTCTTCTCGTCCCTTTACTCATCATCCCTCCCGTAATGCCAGAGGTGGTGGAGATTTTTCAAGTACAGTACTTCGTCCGTTGGATAAGACGTTAAACCACTGGGCTCATTGTTAATAGTAGACTATCGCCGACGCGGAGTTTCTCTCCACTCTTCCTCCACTCCGTAAAAAATCATTCCTTACTAACCTGTCCTTAATGGGGCAAATGGCCTCAATAGTCTGTTACCTTCACAAAGTTACGCAAAAAATTTTCCAAAAATGTCTTCTCCTAGAACGAACAACTCTCCAAGATATTGTTAAATTACTTAGTATTACACAGTTTTTATTGGAAACCCAAAAAGATCGATGCGCTTCCGCTTTATTCTCAAGGAAAGGATATTTCTACCTTGGAAAGCTCTAATTTAACTTGTCTCAGCTTTGAAAATGAGAAGGCTAAGGAAATAATAGTTGACGTGAAGGTAATATTTTGATGATGATAAGGAAATGATTAAGAGGAAGAGAATAAAACGGACTAAATGTCAAAATCAACTCCTTTAATTAAAGACGGTCTGGGAGGTGGGACAGGTACGTGATATAGAGGACAGTGAAATGTTGATACTTAGTCATTAAGCATCCTTAGAACTCGATCGTGGTTCTCGAAAGAAAGTGTGGAATATTCCAGGTTTATTTTTTAGCAATGTGCAGCTGTAAATGCCACAAAGTAAACCGTCAAACCATGCAAACTACCGGAGATGGCAATCCTAGTCCTCTGCCATCTTTTCCGACCTATTTTCTCTCTCCGCCCCTTTCTCTTCCTTCCTCCCTAACCCATTCTCTACTCATCTCCCGAAGCCTTCCCACTTCGGGCGGTGTGTGAGGAGAAGAGGCACGCCGAGGTACTCCATCGGGGACCCGGACGGCGCCCTCCCATCCCCCGCTCACCGTCCCGTTAAAACACTACCCGACCCACTACCTTGCATCCCCCGACCGCCTCCAGGGCCCCACAGCTTGGCAAGCGAGGATTTACGGTGGGCGTTTCACTCCGTGAGGAAGTAGATAGGGTGAGGGCAACAGGGGAGGGGACGCGTGCCCTCGGCTCCCGGAGCCGTCCCATACCCTTAACGCCCCCAGGGTGCCTAAATCGTCGGGAGGGGTTGGGTAGGCGGGCGGCAAGAGGGTTGACGGCAAGAAATTAGAGCAAAGACAGAGGCAGGGGGTGTAACCCTGTATGAACGACGGGGGCGGGAAAATACTTAGGTAGGGATAAATGAGGAAGGAGTAGTGCGGAGGGAATGATAAGTCAAGAAGGTGGCAGTGGGCACCGTAAGATGTTCAAGGGAGGTTCGCATTCGTAAGGTGACTAGAGTACCTTCCCATACCAAGGGCTTGAGAGCGAATCCCGGTAGTGGTGGAGATCACATAGCTAACACTAAAATCCCGAGCCTCGGCGACTAACTTAAGCCCCAGAAGCGGTCATTTTGACCTTTCGTGTTTATTTTTAATTTACAAGCTATTTTTAAATTTTAATCAATTTTATTTTTTAGCTATTAGTTTAGCAATGAACTTAACATGAAACTTTTCCTATGAGAATTTTACGTAGAACTAGTTGTGCATATCACGGTTAAATACAACAGAGGAGCAATAAAATAAACAATATTGCTTCAATAGGCATATAAATATAAAATTGCTTCTCTAGAGTAGACAAATAAGCCGCAGAGGGCAGCGATAAGTTGGCTAGTATTCAATTAAATAATTCATTATTGCTCATAATTTAGTTCACTACAATGATAAATACTTTTGGATTAACATAGGATATTTTTCAAATACTTTCTCCTGTTTTGCTGTAATGATTTTAACCTTTAAAATTCATGTCTTCATTTATATTATTGTGCAAAATCACCACTCTTTTGGAAGGAGATATATTTTTATACTATATGATGTAAAATTAAACAGCATAACAAGTAAATATTAGCTTTTTTAGGCGCTACCTTTTTTTTTGCACACGTACATTGAGGACCCCTTAAAGTCTTTCGTATTTTTTTATTATTATAATCACATGCTATAAAAGTGAATATATAACTACCGGTTGGATTTAGTATAAGGAAATAAAACCTATGATGTGTAAACGCTTTTAGTTAAAACTCATTTAAAATGAATATTTAAAGATTTCCTCCTATTTGATTCGTCACTTAGACCAGGAAAAAGGAAAACCTTCCAAATATGTGTTACATTTGTAATCTATGTATACTACTGGGGATATTAAGTACGTTATAACGTGGAATAGTGTGGATGAATGTTGGATGTAGTTAAATGGGTGAAATAGAGCTGTTGTACAATGAAAACAATTATTTGGATGAATTCTTTTCCGGTTCTCCGCCGAATTATACTCCATGTAAGGAGATGTAAGGAGAGCCTAACCCGATGGAGAGCCCGAGCAGAATTTATACATCAAGTATGCCGGGAAACCACCAGATCTTATATTAATGCTTACTTGGATTTCACACTATTCAACATCAGGTGAAGTGAAGTGAGGTTAAGTGGTTAACTGGATTACGACTTAGACAGAATGAAGAACGAGGGTTTTAAATATAGAGGACTAAATGAGAAGGAAAATAATAAGTCATGAAGGAAGTGCCTGAACGGTGTTCTGACGCACTATATTTCGCCAGGATATCGAGGTTAAGTAAGGCTGGTTTGAAAACTGTGAATGTTCTCCCGTAAACTACTTGAATAAAATGCTGTTTACCTTGCCAAGAGACAGTCGAGTTTTTTCTCATTAGTTTTTATTCTGGAAGAGCCTGATTTTTTAAATTACTAATTTCTACTCAAGCTTGGGTAATATGCTTTCTGGACGAATTGCAGGAGATTTTACAGCAGTACTTCTTATCTCTGGGCAATAACAAATAAATGATTCCTTCAGGGCCAACCATGGAATGAGGTGTTTAACTGCGGTCATATTCACCGATATCTTATACTGCCTCCTATATGCGGTGTTATCAGTAATTGTGGATGATATTTGTAAAAATATGTTCCTTCGAATTAATGGAGTTTCATATGAGTAGTATCTTTCAATCCAATTTTTAAGAATGTTTGTACAGAATTGCACAAGCTGGTAGCACTTGTCATTTTTATAAGACCTACCAAATTTCAATTTCAATACTTAAACAAAACTAACATAAACTTTCAAATCATTGGGTATCAAAATTAGCAATCATTCACTATTTTCACCTATGGCTAGAAAATGTATGTTCAAAACAATACAACAACGAATTATGCAGAAATTTCGGAAAGCATATGAGAACGACATAAAAGATTTACGAGAGAAAAGAGTAATGTATTTTAAAAACGTATGTTAAAAGTTTGTTGCACATATTTATAATTAATAGACATATAATCATAAAATTAATTCCTAAAAATAGCGAATTTTGTCAGGAATAAACAAGCAGAACATGGTCAGTAGAGTTGATGTCTGGTAAATTGAAGTCTGGATTTGATTTACCATGGATAAATATTTGTATAAGGATTTCCCTATATTGAATAGAATATTTTCATGAGGGTAGGAATGATATGAGGATATAAAGCGTAGAAGTAAGAAAATGGTGGCTTAAGACTGACACATAAATCTCGCCAGTGTAAGCGTGAAATATGAGTGAAGCATTACATTTTAAGATAGACATGGAAAGGCTAGGGCATCAAATAAACGAGTGTGTGCCCTATGCAAGAATAAAATTGGGTCAAAAATATGTGATGGATACAGCAAAAGGATGAATAGGTTTGAAAAAGGCGATTGCTGGATTTCAACAAGGCTGTTAGGGTAACTTCCTTATCTATCAATGGTACTCTAAGAAAAAATGTTTTTGCCAAAATAACCAGGTTTATATTCATGTTTATTTATGGTGCAAACGCATTACGTCTTTTTTAAATCCCCAGACCATTTCATCAACGTAACCATACTAGTTTAAGATAAGCATTATCGTGAAAAGAACACAAACCTTGAATTGTTGACTAGAAACACTTTATCTTAAATATTGATGGTTTTACTTAAAAGAAATATACCCAGCGAAACTATAAAAGGATAGTTTAACAAATGTCGGCTGTATTACAGTTTAATTTTAATGCTCTAATATAACGTTGGGATTTTCCAAATGGTGTGAAAAGTTGGTGTAAATAATATGATAATGATGGGCTCCAAAACAGTGTTCCTGCTGGTTTGTTCCTTTATTATCTCCAGAAAATCGTAATTTTAGAAGTAGAACTCTTTTTAAGACATCTCTGACAGTAGCATGTGTAATATGCAGTTATGGGTTTTTTTTGGTCAAAAAATGTAGACAAATGCAGTCGAGATTATACTTTATTATATGCCTATTAATGTAAAGGAATTGAAACTTCATGGACGGCATTATTGTGGGCTGGGATCAATGTTTTCCTTTTAAGGAAGTGAAACAATTGGCTGCATTTCATAAATTTCAGACATTTTACCCAGTGAACGGAAGCATGATGGGCTAGAACATTATATTTGGTGCTGTGACAGAAATAATTACATAATTTTGCGTAGCTGCCTCAAGCCTTTTATGTTTTATTTTGATTATTCAGTTTACAAACAGCCTAAATACTGAAGTAAAGGTATTCAGACAGACCACTTAATCATTGCAATACTACTTCTAAAGTAGTTAATCCAAAGGAATAAATGATAGGTAATCTCTCAATAAACAGCTGCATCAGCGTCTCCTGTGTTATATATTTATCCCTATATATATGCTTTTTATCACCTTATATGTCATGCGCATAGTATTCTGGAAGGAGCTGAAAAATATTGCTTCGACCCTCCACCAAATCGAACAGATATCCGTTTGTTTCATGGTGATTTTAAGTAAATCAGAAATATGTAACATTACACCTAAAAGTCATGACATAGTTCCGTGATGCTGGGATGATCTGAACTTGGCGTGGAAAAAAGGAGTATAGGACTGTAAACTGCCGAAATTTTCCATCACCCTTATTGTCCGCATCGTCAGAACTCCACCAACAGATGTGAACTACTCGCCCTATTACTCCAGTCAATGAACGCCCAAAAGAGTTGTAGACGAGATGGTAGAAGACAGAGACGAAACTTCATGGATGTTTTTAGAGTATATAGGAGGTAAACATACTAGAAGTCCCCGCGCCAACGAGGAGAGCCCCCCTAATGGGGGGCCGCAGAAGGTCCCTTTTTTTGGTGTTTCGGTTATAGCTCGAAAATGGTGCGTCGTGACGAAAAAGTTACTCTATTTAAAATTAAAGCTGATAACATTTCCCACAACATGATTACTTATACATTTTCTTCTATCACTCATAGTTATGGAGATATTTTCTATCGAAAATTGCTAATGATTTGCGTACTGCCTAATCTCAGGTTTTTTACAAAAGTTTCTTTTTATCAGGTCAGCGTTTAGTTTTACAGCAATTTTTCATGTAAAGTTGTAGATAATGTAAATACCTTTAAAATGAAATATTATTATATATTTTATCTTCAATTGGACAATGGTTCTAGTAATTTTAATCTTTCGGGGAAGTTCTGGTATTTCGGAAGGTAATCGCACATCGCTCTCCAGATTTGCCAGGGTTTAATATTACATTTATGTCTGCATATTTTGTAAAAATACATATATTTTAGTCGTAACTGTAGTAAATTGCTTCAGCTTTAATTTTAAAATGAGTAACTTTTTCGTCACGACGCACCATTTTCGTGATATAACCGAAAAACAAAAAAAGGGACCTTCTGCGCCCCCCGTTCAGGGGGCTCACCTCGTAGGCACGGGGACCTTTAGTATGCTTACCTCCTATATACTCCGAACAAATCCCATAAGTTTCGTCTCTGTCCTCTACCTCGTCGTCTACAACCCCTTCATTGACTGGTCTATATTAGTAGCCTTGATTTACGTTGGAGAGCGCGTTGACGGAAAGATACTTTGGTGATCTTCAGTGCCTTAATATTAATTGAAGTTTTTTGAGGTATTTTTAAGATTGCCTTAATCTTAAAAATTATGCCTGCACATCGTTGTATTGTACCAGGTTGTACCTCGGGGTATAATAGCAACGCGGAATAGGTGCACGTCTTCCTGGTGCCAAGGGACCAAGAAACTTTGAAGAAGTGGGCCAATGCAATTCTGCGAAAAGATTTTGCTGTAAACTTTGGCAAAGGGATACAATGGATAACTAATTAATTATCAATTGATACAATGTCTCCTATATCCTCTGCAGAGCTCAACAAATAAGTTATCTTTGATCTTCTCCTGAGTTTTCTTTAAGAATGAGCTACGTATCTCTCCTTCGGTGAGAAAATTATGAAACTGTGTCACAGTGGAAACAGGAGAAGATTAATTGCACCTGCCTATTTATAGCAATAATTCATTCCAAACAGTGGGTCCTTTACATTGAATGTTTCCTGCAAGAATGAGTGAAATTCACAAACTTAGAAAGTAAAGAACTGCAACCTCCTGAAATTTTCCGTTTTTTATTATCTAACTGGGGCCCCACTCCATGATCGCGCCAGGGACCTCAAATCCTGAGTGTGACCTTGAATGCATATGCTTGTGTACACACGTAGGGATAAAGCTCACGAATATCGTACTTAAATGAACGCTAGACGGCAGCATTCCAAGTTTAAAAAAAAAGAGGAAACCAGAGAGTAGTTGTGGAAAAATATCGTGATATCCTTATATTTTATGCATAATATTTTTTATCGATTTCATTGTAATACATGGTCGAATAGTTTTTTTTTAATTTTTATAGCTATTTTAAAAAGGGCCTGATAGCTTTGCGTACAGTTGAGCATAAATCGATGATAAGTATCAAGGCATGTTCAGTTAAAAATTAATATCTAATGGCCCATAAAAATTTAACCTTTGTAATGGCAATACATTTCTGAAACCATATTCTGTAATAATATTCTAGGCGGATAATACTAAGCTATCATTGTAATTAATTACGAATTTTACTCATAAATTTATTCCAAAATCAGTGACTCAATTATCTAATAGAACCTTTTAAGAGTCAATAAAGCATTTAAAAATTAATAGAAAATAAATTGAACCTTTGACAGTTTAGTGACAACAGCCATAGTTACTTTCCTTAGTTAGTTAATCTCTGGTAACCATATAAAAGCGGTGTCATAATGAACCATATATATTTCATAAGCATTTTCAAAGTAACATAGTTTAATCAGATTAATTTAGAATGACACTGGAGTATGAACACGAATCTGGAGAAAAATTGAAAATTCGTCATGAAGACCGAAATTACTGCAAGCAAAGATAGGCATGTATAGAATCTTTAAGAAAGGGCACTGCCAACATTGTGCAAAACCAGCGTAAAACTTCTTACAAAGCACGTCTAATAAGTTGGGCACTTTATAAACTCCCCTCCGGAGAAACAACCCGGGTGCCGATCACTTATCTTCCCCGTGAGGAAGAAATATGCGGATGGCATTGCTTCTCAAATGATATTCTCCCCTTGGGTCCCACATCCAATCCGGCCAGGGAGCGCTTACCACCACGCGAGCTCTCAAAACTTGCTGGCATAACCATATTTGAGATAAAGGCCCTTCCTTCGGCCAAATTAGTTTCAACCACGCGACCCTTAAAGGTGCAAGATTGGCGCCGGAGTCACTCGCGGGATTGTGAGTGGAGGGGGAAAGAGGGGTATGGTACCCCTGTTACTTCTCCTCCAACATCCCAGCCACCTATCGCAGAGAAACCCTTAAAATATTCCCAAATTTTCCGTCGAGACATTATTTCTCATCCTCCATCAATCAGTCCCTCGTGCGTCCGCTTCAATCACTCCATATCCGCTCAACAGTGTTTCCTATAGTGCTTATCCATACTCGAAACCGTTCCTTATTTCCGCAGTAGAGCGTACCTCTTTCCTTCACTCATTCTACTATTGGAGGTGAAATATCCCGACAGAGGAGAACGAAGAAGGCTTAATTCAAAGAGAAAATATCGTAAAAAAATATAATTATTGAGGATGATCCGGATCGAATGCATTGAATAGGGATGATTCTGTGTGATAATGGGTACGGAGAAGGATTCAAGGATTGACGGAAATTATATGATGGTTGAAGGGCAGGCTATCTACTCTACCAGAGGGTGGCACAAGCCGAAATTCAAAAACATCTTGCTTTAATGTTGCACGGAGGACAGGGAACTATGAGCCTGTGTTGACACATGTTGCATGTATAATCTGAGAGAATAATGAACAGACAAAATATTCAAATGGTAGACAGATAACTCCATGCAATACATATAATAGCAATGAGTTTTCATTTTTTTCAATCTAATGCACAACTCTATCTTTAATACTTTTTTTAAATCTATGTGGGCCTCGGGAGGGAAAACCACCTAAATTCCTTCGAGCGCGGTCCGTGGACTAGGAACAGACCAAGGCCTACCAGCACTAAGGCTTGGTCTAGGGAGTAGGCAGAAAAGGAAGTAGGAAAAAAAGTGATAAATGGAGTAGAAACCGGGATAATTGGGAGGAGAAAAGTGAAGGAAGTAGTAAACAAAAAAGTGAAGATTAGTTGTGCGTATCATGCGAGAAAAAGAGTTGAAACACAGTATAAGAGGGAAAAAGGTTAAATGAATAGGCAATAAGTAGGAAGATGTCACGTTGAACAGAGAGAGAGAGAGAGAGAAGTGGGAAGAGAGAAAGTCTGAAAAAAGTAATTAATGTGATAAAGAAAGGTAAAGAGGATACACGGGGAATGCGATGAAGAGATGACAGTAAATCTGGAAAAAATGAAAACTATTGAAAGTATCACTGAAGATGATATGATTTGTAATGGGAGATAGCAAAAGAACAGAAGAGAAAGGGAATGTGTAAAGAATGAAAAAAGAAGACGGAAAGGTAAAAGAAACGGTAGAGTGAAGTAAGTACATACGTGATAAAGGTGCTAAATCTGGCCAAGTTGATACGGAAAAAGTATTTTCTCTGAGGATCAGAAACGTAGAAAAATATGACGCTAAGCATATAGAACCAGGATATAAACAGGAAAAAGAACAGAAAATATAAGAGTGGGAAAGCAGAGTAAGTAAGGCACGCTCAAAGGAAGACAACAGAAAATAGTAATTCTTTTTAAAAGAATATGGTAGCTAGTGTCCATAACGATATCTATGCAAGAAGAGAGGACGATGAAGAGAGAGTGAGAAGAAATCAGAAAGAATAATCAAGAGAAAGAAGTGAAGATGAGTGATAGGAAAGCTAAAGGATCTGAGGGCAATGGTAGAAAAACAAGATATTTGAATGCGGGATAAACTCTGTCTGTAAATATGAGAAAAGTAGAACGAACGGACGAAAAACAGGAAAAGAATAGCTAGAAGTAGGGAAGAAAATACGACAAAAAAGAGGAAGTGATAATGGAAAAGAAAACAATGCTGGAAGATCTGCTACCAATTGAGGAAAACAGTAAACTTGGGAAAGATGATTAGCGAGATGTGAAGTCCATGGGGGTGATAACATAGGTAGGAAGAAGGAACAATACATAAAAAAAGAGTAGTGGGAAAAATAACGAATATAAGAAAATGAAGTAAAAGAAAGTTATTTAAGAGCAGCACGGTTATAATTGTAGTAGACCAGGCATAGTGGATATGATTGTCCATCAGGATGAGGTTGGTAGAAAGATTTTTATAGATATTAATAGACGAAGAAAGGAAATGGTAGAGAATGAAGTAGAACAAGGAAGGAATAAAATAGTGGGAATAGCAAAATTAAAGAGTTAAATCAGAATATTATGGACATAGAGCTAAATATAACACAGTAAACTTTGCCAAGAAATTGTAAAAGAAATATTGCAAATAAAAAAAATTTGGTAGAAACACACAAAGTGATTTAGGGAAAAACGGGAAGATAAGGAAAGAGAAAACAGGAAGAATTAAGGAAAGGGGAGCGGGATGATAAAAAAGGGCATGATGGGAAGGGGATGAAGAGTAAGAATGTAATGAGGTAGTAAAAGAAAGAACAGACGATGCAGGGAAACCAATATTCATGAGTGTGAGGCAGCTAAGAATACGGCACAATGAACAGAAAGATTAAATCAGGAAGAAAGATACGGGAACAGGCAAGGATAGGTTAAAATAACGAAGGAGAGGCTAAGAACGACACACTGAAGGTGGAGCTCAGAAGAATGCTGCAGACAAGTCTAAAGAGATCCTGTGAAAAGTAGAGCCAGAAAGAAGGGCAGGATAGGTAAGAAGAGAGGGACGATAAACAGAGAGAGCGAAGTGGGAAGAGTAAAGTGGAGAGTGAGGGGTGAGGGAAGAAGTAGTGAGGGGGGAGGCGACCTCCCCCCACCTTAAATAATTGAGATAAGGAAGTATGCAAGGGCGAGGAGGTGTAAATGAGAAGAGTTTGGAGCCAGTGGAGAGGGGTGGGAAGGCGGTAGAGGGGCTGAGGGGGGTAGGGTGATAAAAAGGAAGGAGAGAGGAGGACATATAAAGGGGACGGCGAGGGGGTTGCAAGAGGGATTGGGAGGGTGGGGGATGGTTTAGAGGGTGGAGAGGTTAGAGGGGAGATGTAGAGCGGACCCACGGTGCCCCAACCCCCCATACAAGTCTCCTCTCCCTGTACACACGCGGCAATGAAGTTCACCACATGTGGAGCAGAGCCGGGTGCGCGGCTCTTAAACACGTGGGTCGAGAGGGGGGGAGGTGCGGGAGGGGAGGAGGAGGTAGTGGCTTTAATTATGCCGCCGTGGATCCAACCTCACCCCTCCCTCTTCCATATACCCCTGCACATTTCTCTCTTTCTCGCAAGAACAGCCCCGCGGCCTTCTTCTCACACCATCTCAGCCAGCATCCCCTGCACCCCATGGTCTTCCCACACCATCCACACCCGCTAGCTCCCCAATCTACTCTTAAAACACACGACTCGGAAAATCTGCGCGCAGTATGTACCTACATATGTCCTCCACCGACCTTACGTAACATACCTTTTCTAATTCTTTGCCTAGCATTTTAAGAGCCCTGGTATGAGTTCATGTGTTTTCGTTCAAGAGAGAATGTTTTAAAGCTTAAAGAATTTAATACAATTTTTCTCTAGAATAAATCCACTATTTTCCTTGCTGATAATTCAGTTCATTTTATAAGGTATTAATTAAGAATATTTAACTCGGGATGATAGAATTATATTCAGTATTATCCGATAGAATTATATTACCGGCCTCGGTGCCGGCGGGGTAACGTCCTTGCCTGCTAACCCAAAGGTCGCGGGTTAGAATCCCGCCTGGGGAGGATTTTTCACTTCCCAGGGCATGGTTGTGTGTGCTCGTCCATTGTTAATATTGTTAATACCCCGATATAAAAGCAATGAGTGCTGTTTTCGGTGGTTATTGAAAAATAAATAAATAAGTAAGCCCAGTGCCACAGTGCCAACTTTTCTTGTTAGCAGATATATTCAGATAAAAATTCGTTTTATCGTGTTCCATAATTTTATCATATTTTTATAACAGTATTTAACTTGTATCTTATTAGTTGAGCGTTGGTTCCTAACAAGAGTACATGGAATAGTATTAATAATCCAATGAGGGTATTGTCAAACAGGAACTTCCGACCTTTATTTTCTAAAACGACGAACTCTTTCACATGCCGGTAATTCAGGTTAATCCGAGATAAAAATATGTACCTCGCGTTATTGTAAATGCTAAATACGTAAAATGTTACAGAAAAAAAGTAAACGAAATTCCATAACATATTTCACTAAACTAGTTTTTGGGACAGATTGTATAAAGTAAGAAAACCGTTTAAAAAGTGAATATTTACCACTCGTTTAACCAGAGTTTTGAAGGAAAACGTTCCTGAGGCTAACAAAACTAAGCATTTATGCAACAAAACTACCAAAAGAATGGGTTACAATACAACCATCATGCTTAACGTTACATGAATATTTATATACGCTCCCATATGACCATTTCACTAACAGTGATCAGCTTTATCAGTCATAAATGGTGATCGCTCATTCTTTCAGTACCACCTATCATCCACTATCTCATCCACTTGACTTTTAATTCACACATAGTAGATTGGGATATATGTATGTGTATTTGTCTAAATATCAACCTCTTCACATACCTAGCTTTATTTTCTAATTCTATATCTATTATAAGACAAATTTTCTCCCATATGGTGTTCAGGGTATTCATGTGAGTCCAAGTAATAATGTTCTCTGGGAGATTCTGTCATTCATAATATTTATTTAAAGGGGAATGTTTCTGAAAACAATAGCCCTTAATGATGCTCATGTAAATCACATTAAGGTAGGTGCACGAAATTGAGAATTGGTACGGTAAAATCCGTCAATAGTTTTGACTAATTATATCTGATTACTCTCATATACACCAGGAATGGCCAATTGTTATACATCAGGATCATTCTTTACAGATTTCTTGGAAAAAATCTACATTCTTGCAAACACCACTAACTCCGAACATTTTTACAATTCATGTAGAAAAACAGCCATATTCCTATTCTATAAAGTTAACATTAGAGGAGGTCTTGAAAAAATGAAATAGAGGATAATCATATGTTATAATAATTTGTTTATTATAACTGACTTTGTGGAATAATATTCCAAAATATGAATGTAACTACATTTTTTGATTTTTTTTAACTGAGTGAAAGATATCGATTTAGTTGAAGGCCACGATAATTATTTTTCAAGTTTTCTTATTGTTTTATTGTTATTACCGAAAATGCTAAGAATAGATGTTAGTTTATTGGTTTACCACTACTAACCCCCACTATTTTATTCACTCTTCTCAAAGAGAATTCGCATTGAAATTATATGTACACGATTTTTCAAATCGATATAGGTACTGTCAAAAACATACCAATCCTTTTCTAGTTTTACTTCAATTCCCTGTCCTAGTTTCCTCGCAAATAAGGGGGCGGATCCTCACTGGAATTCAACCGTAACTGGTTAGTTATTCATTCAATATTTGAGCGCAACCTGTCTTTTTACGGTTATTCCATAACATATTATCATATATTTTCTTCAGCGCAATCGATGGTAAACGCAGTATTTTTTTACCTGTAAACTGATTTAATATAGTTTTATTCCTAGTTTAAAGAATAAATCTTAGTAACGTCTTTCAGTATCATTCAAACATATGACGAAATACTCCAATTTAAAAAAAATATCTAATAGGAGTGACAATTGTTACTACACTCCAACTATTCGTTACAATTCCAATTGTTATTCGTTCTTTCACCACTAAAAACTTTGAAAGTTCTAATTCTTTGGTTCCCGATACATAAATAAATAAATACAGTGACAGCGTTGCTATTGTTGAATAGTCGTTGTAATGTAGAAGACGATGAATATCCGTTGTCTCGAGACAATATTTTATGAGTATATTCATTTTAAATTAAATTTTAAGGCATTTTTACCAAGTCTTCGTAAGCTATTCCAGAAAATGCAAACGGATGTAAATGAGCATTGAGCATCCTGCAAATCGTAACAGTTCTATGTCATACTTATTGCTTTGATGGTAATGATAATTTCTACCCACTGTGAATGTGATGAATTATACTAAACACGACGCTGATAATTAAATTAATGACGATCATGATAACTAAAATGGTATAATATGATATGCTTCCGCAAATCAATCCATCATTGATGATGGTTACCATTCTTATTTCATGTTACTAAAAATTCATGTCCAATAGGACAATATTGTTTTTAACGTGCTCCTTCCTAAATTCAAGGTATTGCTATAGTTAAAAACATCTGATTTATGTAAGTTTAAGGTCATTTACTACGAGCCATGGAACTGATATCGGTGTTAGTGCCAATTAAATGCAGGTGACAATAGAAGTCTTTTAACTCCAGTGCATACGTTTATTTTTTACATCGATATTAAATTTGAAATTAATTCAACAATTATAAATCTTTTAAGAGAGATATTATTCCTAATATTTAAAGTCCATGTACACCATTTAGGTACATGGACTTTAAATATATGCAAATGCAAATGAACACACAAGAACACATGTATCCGATTTTAACTTTCAGTTGTTTAATCGTGTTCAGCTCTACCAACCAACAGTGACATATATATTTCCATTATCATAATAAATTATTACGAAATAAACGGATCTTTATATAAACTCAAAGTAGTGAAAAATTGGAGCTGGTATTACTGTCATGTTAATGAAGGTGAATAAATGGCCATCAACATAGGTAAACTTTAGCCACTGGATGTTAAATGACAAATCTGAAAAACAAAATTTCCTTATTCTTAACCAATATTATTATTTCAAGTGAACCCTAGGAGATTGTTGATTTTTACAGCAGGTGATCATGAATGCTCATTCATTAAAATTATCAACAAGTATTTAATTTACGTTAAGTACAAGAAATTCCTAGTCTTGGAACGAATACTATTTTTATATGTTATGCACTTGTAAATGCAAAATGAAATGACTGTGTGAAATTGTACATGCCCGCTTCTTTCTCTTACCTATTTACGTTATGTACTATTAAGCTAGAGTAGAA
The DNA here is from genome assembly GCA_963573305.1 of Pyrrhosoma nymphula. Classification (NCBI taxonomy): domain Eukaryota; kingdom Metazoa; phylum Arthropoda; class Insecta; order Odonata; family Coenagrionidae; genus Pyrrhosoma; species Pyrrhosoma nymphula. Next base: position 62,752,716 of record OY754339.1, read on the forward strand.
CAAAATATACTCAACTCTATATTGATTACCTATTGTAATTGCAATAGATTTTTGTTATTAGGAAAGCTACTTTAATAATGGTGTAAGCTTTAATTTCAACTTCACGTAGGTGCGGATAAATATCCAATAACGTAAGCCGATTTCATAAGTTTTTCCGTGGAAATAAAATGTAAATTTAAACTGAAGGCATTCCAGATATGAAAAAGGATACTATTTCTGGAAGCTCAATATAATTTTCACCCAAAAAGATGATTTTGTTTTTCAGTCTAGGTGAGAATAAATAATCATCAATATTTACAAGTCGGGAATATTTTTCGCGGATATTGAGTTTAAATTAAATTCATGAAATTCCATGTATTTTTAGCAGCAGATACTATTCCTATATTTCCTGCCCATGTACACCCGAGGGTAAATGGACACAAGTGTGTGGGCCAGCATTTCATGCCACAGCTTTTTCTCTACCCAACTTCACTCTCCAGAGTTACTTTTCCACGCCGCTACAGCAGCATCTCAACCTTCCCTTTGCTTGCCTCATTCTCTCTCTCACTCCAGCTCATAAAAAATTGCATCTCCCCAATCATATTCCTTCCACCACTCTCCTCCTCTAACTCCCCTCACCAACCCCTGCTCACCCCTGTCTCCTTATTGCTCCCTAACTATCTCCCCTTGCATTTCACTCATTTTCTTCCAGCCCCTCCAACTTTGTCCCTTTTCTCCCAGCCCCCCACTCTACTTATCAACCCCTCCTTGTGGTGCTCAAGGAAATTCTACCCTATACTGATTTAGGTCTCTCGTTTTTCTTAGTTGTGAAACTTGTATAAAAAAACGCTACCAAATACTGCCAGTCAAATTTTACAACTCCACAAAATTTGTTTAAAAAATTCAAGTTAATCTTAAAGCACAAGGTCCGTTGGCCTGAACTAATAAAATGTTGGATTATAAGGCAGAGCTAGTTTCATTTACCTACCACTAAATTCATTCTTATCAGCAACTTGGAAAAGGAGTTCTCATTCCTCTGGTCTAAATAGTAATAAAATAAATTGTCTCCCATATTAATGTTTAGACATTGGCATTCACCTTCTATTAGAAAAAATAGTTAGATTAGCAAATATGATTCCACAGTCATATTCTTTGTCTGCTATAGGGTGTTCATTTATAAATGTATCCATTAATCTACCTTCATTTTAGCATCGAATATTTATAAGAGAAAGAGTCAACATAATTTACGAAGTCCCATAGGCACATGTTGCAGTGGAACATACGATCGTACGTATTTACCAGGATTCAAAGGCGAGAATGGGTGAATAAAATGATTGAACAATAATTTATCTACCTGATGAGGAAAGCAACCAGATGCTTCAAAAAGAAGTATATCCAAAATATGTATGCTAGTCTAAATAACCAATGTTTTCAGAACAAATAGGTGTACCTCTCTTCACTTTGTATGACAGTAAGACATGAATGTACTGGAATAAACATTACGGTTAGCTAAATACGTCGAGTATAGAGTATCTGAGATGTATTTGTGGTAGAGTATGAAGTATATGGTTATGAATAAGTGAATTATTAGAGAACGAATGTATTTTGCTTGGTTGGTGGCTTAGTTAGTTTGCTGAGAGAATGCATGATAGTGAAATAGTGAAACAGATTTATGATGGAGGAGTGATTAGTGTGAGAGAGAGGAGTAGATCAAAATACTCATAGGTGAATGTGGTAAAGGTCTCTCTTGCGATGAGGAACGCTAGAAGAAACAATTGAGCGTCTATAAGTCAATGCATATTTGCTGTAGCATTAAAGACATGCAAGAATAGGGCAAAATGGAAGAAATTGTCAAAACAGAGCTGGCTACCTGCGCAAAATAGTTTTAAACTCTTTGACTGTGTTAATCCCAGAAATAAACCACTTCATGGATTTGTACGAATTTCTGAATCATTTATAGCAGATACAGTTGGCGTATGTGCCAAAGAGTGGCAAAAGAAGACTTTTTAAAATAAATCAATCGATTAAACTAAACCGTTATATTTTTATTTATCAAAATAATAATTCAGCAATTGGGAGAAAAATGCATTCATTCAAAATAAATGGCTCTGCAGTTATCGGAAGCTTTAAATTCAAGTTGCTAAAGATAGCGCAGTAAGTGTATTCTGTCTCTGATGTGAGCACTAGATGTGGCACTATACTGGTATAGTGACACATCTGTGCGCACAAATTATGATGAATGGAATCATGTGCACAGGTAACACGTTCGGTTTTATGCTGTTAGGTAGCATTCTTTATGTACCTATTAGTTACGAGCAAATTTCTAGTAAATAGTAGACAACCTAATTAAGTCAAACTAAATGGATGCTTGCTTCTCATTTATTTTATTTCCAAGCGCTTTAACTCTACATACAGTGCCCAGTGCGCAAGATCTGAAATGAAAGGAAAGAAACCGCACTGATGTGGATTTAAATGAGCAGCACACTAAAGCAAATGAAATACATACACCCATAATCTAGGGATGAGACAGCACAGTTTAAAAAATATACGCATCAAATTACTCGCATATTATTGTGTCATGCTTGAGAATTCCAGAAGCTAAGGCATGCCATCAGTGAAAGCAGTATATTTTAAAACGACACGAACGAAACGCCGGAATTTCTCATTTGTTTTGACTCACGGAGTAGCGAGGGGGGCAGGACCTCCTTAAACTGCCTCCAAGCTGATAAACATTCCTTCTCTCTTTACATTATCCAGCTTCCCTCCCTCGCTCCTCCTCACCATGGCTCTCCGCTCTCATTACTTACTCCTCATAAGATTCACAGTTCCACGACGGAGAACGTTAACGCCCTCCCACACACTTCCCCCGACTCAACCCACCTACTGCTCCGGTTCCCGCTTTCACCGTGATATCTCCCCCTCCTGTCCACACCTACAGCCCGACAAGAGCCTAGGGTTTTCTCCATGCGTTTCCCAATGCGTTACGCCTACTGCGTCATTTCGGGATCTGCCGAGCATTTCAACCGACGGAAAACCTTAATTTATATAAAATAGAAACGGTGAAGTTGTTCCCTCAGTCCGATCCAATAAGGAGTTTATATGTACTCGTGTCACGTAATTTGGAAGTATAGATGAATCATTATTTTAAAGAGCAATTGACTATCATTAATTATTGCAGTAATGTTTTATTACTCCAACGCCATCATTAATTGGTACCAATTTTCGATAAGCAATCAATTTTCTGGAAAAATCTGCGTTACATGAGAGTTTTCAGCTTAAATAAGTCGTTTTTACCTGATAAAGAATATGCATGCATACCCATTACTTAGTTTTATCAGGAGTAGTAACACGAAAAAGAGGCTAATTTACGGTTTTAGATTCAATAATTTAATCCATTCTGCCAAATTCTAGTATTTCTCCTTTCAATTATTTTCATTTATTGCTTCATATATGCATGATTGTTTTTAAGTCTCCTATTGACATTCTTTGGCGAAAGCTATTCACTCTATAATATTGACTATTTCATCTGACTCTTGAATGACATCTATATGTTTTATGGCAACGAAAGTAAATACACCAGAAACGTGCTTGAAAGGAATTAAGTAGCCGGTCACTGCAGTGTTATTACGACGTAGCAAGAAAAGTACCAAATAAGGGGGCACTCACAGATTACATGCAGTACTGGCTTTTATACATCGAGAACAGCCCTACATTGAATGTTATGGGTCGTTCTTGGGTTAAAAAAAAAAGAGTCATCTATTTTCGACCACAAAAGTAGCCAAGTTCACCCATAAAGTCAGCACATCCTCATCACGGAGAAATTAGAGGCTACTATACTCCCTTTGGTCACTTGACTTAAGCTATTAATATAATTAAGCAGAATGATCCTCCATTTTGAATCCCTAAATAATGCAGAAATTAATAGTTAGCATGGACATTAATTTTATAGAGAAGTTGAATGATAAATCTGCAGAAATTTAGTAATTGCGGTTATCTGAAATAACAAAGTCATATTTTTCAACAGAGAAATATGTCTTTTTTTAAATTTTAATAAAAGATTGGGAAAGAGTCTTACATGGAGTGTAGCGTAGTTTGGCGTAGAAGCACAACGAGGATGAGAATATTCGCAGTCAGTTGAGATGTGGGTGCGGAGAAAAATGGAGAATTTGCAAAGAACAGGAAAGTAGATTAGAAGATAAAAGATTTAGATAAGAAGTGCTTGGAATGGTGGATGAGAAAAGGAAACTGCTGGAGAAGATTAGGAAGAGACAGAGTAGGTAGTTATAATGGGTAATTGAGGGCGAGGAGATTTTTAAGACCGTGATAGAGGAGAAGTTGGGTTAGCACGGGAGGGGAAAAAAGAGAATATGTTTTATAGACGATATGATGCGGGATAGGACTAATGCCGATCCGTAGGCAAACATTGTGTAAGGTAACAAGGCCCCACGGCTGTAAAAGATAGTGTAGATAGTCTTTCTTCAATTTTAACCTGCCATAACCGGTAGATCTACATAAAAAACAAAAATATTCATAATAGAGCCTGACTCTACGCAGAAAATGAAACGTCTTACGTCGTTAACGCCAAGTACAACAAAGTACGAGCCAGAATGCCAAGACGCAGAGGGGAACGTAAGAAATAACACAGGAAAAAAATGTCCCCTGTGATGCTAGATTTTTCATGCAAACTTCTCACAATATATTTCTGATTTCTGAAAATTTCTGTTGCTTTTATTAACAGCTTTTGTTTAAATTTCTTGGCAAAACAATTTTCAATTATGATCGCATGCATTATTGTATTTCCCTTTTTTCTTCTATGCAGTCCACGGGTTGCATTTTTATGGATACTTTCGAACATCAAAATAATGCAATTTTATGGCCTACTCTATGGCAAGTAAAAATCGTCATCTTCGTTTATTTATCCTCCTCGCTATTTGGTTAGAAAACGTAAATTATTATCCAGAAACAATCCCTAAATTTTCCACTCGTACAGATAAGAATTCTTTGCACCGAAGATTTAAATATCAGACGAATTAAAAAATGTAAATAACGCATCCTGCTTAATATGAAGGATTCAAAAGAGGTTTAGTACTTATAAATGCATATCGTTTCCGTAAAAAGATCAATTTGCGAATTGCGGCTTATTTTGCCTCATTATTTTTTCTGATAAACTTGCTGATATTATCAATTAAAGTTATAGTTTCGCTTTCATGTATGAAGGTTTAATTTTTACCACACTATAGAAAAATAATTGCTATACTACCCTGCAATAAAAAATTACGGTACATCTTAAATTTATGCACATTTTTGCCATTCAATAAGTTCATATGTTAGTTTAATTTTCTGGTGATGATAGGACGGCAATCATTAACCTTTAAAGGACGGGCGTGCATTTGAATGCACGCTGGATGTTGGGCTGTGCGTGCATTATAGTTCACGAGGGATGTGGCATTTAAACCCATAATGCTTCCACACAGTGTTCAAAATTAAATCTAGCCCGCAGCGAGAACTTTCATCCGAACGATAAAGGTTAAGGTATACTGAAGAAACATCAACATCTCGCATATGGTTTCTAGCTAGTTCGCATGTATGCTGTTGATGATATATGGCGTAATAATAAATTATAAGATATTAGAAAATAATATGGCCAATGGCGAAGAATATGCTATGAAAATAGAGAATTTCTCTTATCAATTTTTTCTCAATAATTTATCAAGAAACACTGTTAAGCAACTACTCAATGTTTAACGATAAATAAAAACATGCTCAAACATATTGAAAGAAAAACGATCCAAGGCAAGGATGATTATGCCACAAAATTTGTTCAACATTTGTCTAAATCAGTAACGAAATTCTTATCACTAAATATACTCCAGATAATTTTTTTTGCTAAAAACAGTAGACTTGAGGTTATTTTCACAGGTGATCCAGTGACTAAAGGAACTAAAGGATAAGAGAACAGTAGGTACCTACTCAAAATGCCGAAGGGGTGAGCAAAGCGAAATTTCGCGGCGTCTAAAAGAGCACACTCTACGGGCACAGCGCTATCTCTCCGCTGACAGCCCTGCCTCCTTCGAGTAGGGATTTCCCAAAAGCACGTTACGCTAGAGGTGTAAGACCCCTCGCTTCACTTTAGTCTAGCGTTTTAAGACCTGTCTGGAAAGCAAGGAGGTTGAACGTGTCACTCGTTTCTATCCTTTCCAAGAAGCCAGTGGTTCTCAAAGCAAGGTAGTTCTAGTCCTGAAAAGCAAGGTAAAGTATTCGGTCTAGGATCAAAATATATTTCAAAAGTATGTAAATGAGTATCTGTGTGTATGGCAAAAAAATCAATAAATTCAGCAAAATTAATGTTAAGGGATTAAGTTTTTATTTAATATGATTTATTTTTGGTTTATGTTCCTGCGACCTAAAAATCCTTTTCGTTACATTCTAAGAATATCATTGCTCATCGGGGAGAAGAGAGAAGATATACTTAAGCAAACAGTGTACATAACTGTAGATGGATATTTTAACTCTCACTTACAGAAGAAATCTGATGAAAAGCCATCAACAGTGACGAGTGAGTGGATTGAGTATGCACAATTATCCTAATGACGTACTTTCGAAATATTTTAAGGTAAAGAAGAATAAAAGTGTGAACACAGCCGGGAATAGCGATCAAGGATAAAAGAATGTGCGTCAAAAATATCTTTCTCTTGAGGGGATTTGAGTTTTAAAATACCACCACCCTAGCAAGGAACAAGAATAGCTACATCCCCATCAAAATATTTCCTCAAAGTGCGAAAATTGTGATAAACTGCTTAAATATATTATTCAATTTAAATGTTTATTTTTCATGAAGATTCTTCAAACGAAAGTGGCTGTACAGAAGAGTCATTCCCCGGCTATTTTTTAAGTTTATTTAGGTTAGTACTTAAAATTCATATGAGACTCATGAAGTACGACGATTATGTAAAAGATGCATAATTTAAACAGGAACCTCACACGCAGAATGGAGTGACTATAAATGGATGCATAGAGAAATGGAAAATTTACCAAAATTCATTAAGTTAAGGTAAGCATCCACATTTTAACGCATTTATCATCGAGTAAGTTCTTTATTGTCATAGCAAAAAGACGCCGAAACTTGCGATGTTATTCGTCGCCATTGCACAGCTTCTACCCTTATGGAAAGTATTACATTCATCTGGTAAGCACTGATACTAAGCGGCGTTTTTCGAACTGATGCTTTAACTGTAAAAATATACGCGGCATATAAAAGGCAAAGCATTTTCAAATTAAAAACCGTGTATTTAAACAGAAAGATGCACGTAATAGACAGAAATAAAGCCTTTGTAATGGTATTACAATCCTAGGATTGGTATACTGCAGCCCTCCATTTCGCCCTATCCCATGCCAGTTCCTTCACTTACCTATGGTTCTTCTTCCCCGTATCCCTCTTGACTAGCCCCAAGTACTTGTCTCTTGGTCTTCATCTGGGGACCTTCTCTTCAATTTTCCCCTCCATTATGCTTCTTATGTAATCGTTGTGTATCATAACATGGCCAAACCACCGTCTTCTTCTTTGGCGTATGGTACTCCACAGTGCCCTTTCTTCTCCAATTCTACTGTACACCTCCCAGTTTCTCACCCTATCCATCCATTTTATCTTTAGCATCCACCTCCAGCACCAGGTCTCGAAGGCTTCAATTCTATTCTGGTCAGTTTTTCCAATGGTCCTTGCTTCTGATCCGTAGAGTGCCACTGCCCACACGAATGTTTTCACGTACTGTTTCCTTATCTCCATTCTTATGTTATTCGAGCAGAGTAGCGACCTTTTGGCCATGAATTCCGTCTTAGCTTGGGCTATTCGACGCTTGATGTCTGTCGTGCTTCTTCCATCCCAGGTAATGATGCTCCCGAGGTAGGTGAATGATTCCACTTGCTCCAATCTTTCTCCTTTGAGGCGGACGTCGGCCACTACTTTCTCTCTTTCGCTCACAAGTATCTTGGTTTTCTTCTAATTGACTTTCATTTTGTATTCCTGGAACACTTTTTCAATTGTGTTCAGAGAGTTCTGTAGGTCTTCCTCGTTTTCTGCTACGATGGCGATATCATCAGCGAAGCGTGGTATGTTGATTTATTCTCCATTCACTTTGATTCCTTGTTCTTCTATTTCTTTTATTGCTTCCTCCATGTACATATTGAAGAGTGCTGGTGACAGGTTACATCCTTGTCGGACCCCTTTGTTCATTTTTTCCTCCATATTTCTTCCATTTTGAGTGAGTATTTTTGCCACCTAGTCCTTGTAGAGCAGCTAGCTGATCCTTCTGTCATTGTATTCCAAGCCAAGTTTTTCCATAGTATTGAACATCTTATTCCATTCGACATTATCGAATGCGTTCTCCAAGTCCACGAAGGCTATATATAATTGCTTGCTCACGTGTATCATTTTCTCTGCCAGTAGTCTCAAGCATAGTATTGCCTCCCTTGTCCCGCTAATCTTCCTTAATCCAAATTGGTTTTCTGACACGTTTTCTTCAATATTTCCTTCAATTCTTCAGCCTACTATCCGAGTAAGGAATTTGGAAGAATGTGACATTATACTCAAGGTTCGGTGCTCCTCACATTTCTCAGCCCTTGCTCTTTTTGGTATGATCACCATTGAGATCCTCTTGAAGTCTTCTGGCAGCTTTCCAGATTTGTAGCAATCTTGGATTATTCCATATAGTGCGTATCGTGCTTTTTCACCAAGTGCTTTGATTACTTCTCCGCTGATTTTATCTTCTCCGGAAGCCTTTCCATTCTTCAGGTCTTACTTCTCTCTCAAATTCGCTTCTTAGTATCCCTGGTCCACGGTTGTCTTCCTACACTTGGTTCTGGTCATCTGTGAATGCTTCTCCTGGAGGGATCGGGCCTCGGTATAGCTCTTCAATGTACTGTTTCCATCTATTTCCGATTTCTCTATCTTCCATTAGCAGTTTCCCATCCGAATATCGGATGTTTTTACATCTTGGTTTCGTTTTTCCGAAGTGCCTCTTGATTAGGTTGTAAGCAGTTTCTGAGTTCCCCTTCATCATATTTTCGTTGATATTATCGCAGCAGCATTCAATCCATTTATTTTTGGTAATTATCCTTTCTCTGATATCTTGATTCCTTAACCTCTTATATATTACTTTTTCCTGTTTCATTTCTTGCATTCTTATACTTTCTTATTTCTTTAATGAGAGGTATGATGTGCTCCGTTATCCATGGTTTCTTAATTTCTGCCGGTTTTCTTGCTAGTTGTACCTCTGCTATTTCTGTGATGGTGTTCTTGAGGCTATTCCATGTCTTTACTAAACTTTGGCTGGATTCCTTTGCTATTTCCACCTTCTCATCAATGGCAGTAGCAAATTTTCTTCTTCTTTCCTCCTCTTGCAGTGCCTTTTGGTTCCATTTTGATCTCGTTTCATCCTTCTAATCTTCTTGTATCTCAGTTGACTTTCCATTGCCACTAGATTGTGGTCACTGTTGATATGCGCCCCGGGATAAGTCTTGCGATGCTTAACTTGGTTCTTGTACCTTCGCCTTACCAGATCGTAGACAAAATGGTATCTGGCTCTGTCTCCTGGCATCTTCCATGTGTATCTTCTCCGTCGGTGTTGTATGAAGAGGGTGTTTTCCACGATCAAGTTCTTCTCTCTGCAGAATTCCACAAGAGCCTTTTTCCTCTCTCGATACGTTTACCCAGCCCGAACTCTCCTAATGTGTTCCGATCATTTCCCTCTCCAACCACTGCATTCCACCATAACTATCAGGTTTTTCTTCCCTATGACTGTGCTCAGGACCTCTTCTAGTTGCTCGTACATTTCTTCGATTTCTTCTTCCGGATGGTTGGACATTGGCAAGTACACCTGCTTTATTATTATGTCTGTCGGTTCTCCTTCTATCTTGATTAGCATTATCCTTTCGTAGTACTACCAATATGCCTTTACTCTTCTTCCCCATTCTTTCTTCAGGATGAATCACACTCCCGCAATCTTCCGGTTATCGCCGGAGTATATGACTCTATACCCGTCACTCCGTTCCCGTCCACTTGATGTCACTCACTCCTACGACGTCCATCTCCGATGAACTCCAGTCTGGCCATCTCCATCTTCAAGTTCTTCTATTTCCCGCACACCCCCAATGATCTCACGTTCCATGTCCCTTTCCTACATCTGACACCTTTGATTGGTGTAACCTTCCCAGTAGTCCCCACCCGGAGATCCGATTGGGGGACTATTTTACCTACGGAATATTTTACCGGGAAGAATGCCATCACGTCATTATTTGCATTTCCTAGGGAGGTTAATGTAGTGGTTTCCCGTTGCCTTCCACATCGCAGTACTCCGACCAATTCTGTAAACTTCACTCTCGCCCGAAGCTGTAGCAGTTAATACCGGACTGATCCTTTGGATCTTTGCCATCAATGCCTTCTGGTGAAACTGCTGCTTCTCACCAGTGGAGTGGAGTAGTTGAGGATAGCTTGACTCAAAAAAATTTCCAGAAAATAACTTGTATTTTTTTTAAATTTCAAAATTTGAAGATTTGGAGGCACCAGGATTTGAACCTGCGACCTATGACATAACTTCGCATTGGGAGGAATCGAGCACGCTAACCACTACACCACCGCCGCCCCCAAGAAATTGTTTTTTTACACATAGCCCTTGCATTTTCCGATTTACTCCCCCAATTCCCCCAATGGTACCCCCAACCCGTTCCGAATTACAAGATGTTTAACGTTAAAAAGGAATTATGCTACAAGTGACACCAGCTGTTAATTCTTACTTCAGGATGAATAAGCATTGTAGAAGAGACTTGGTTCGGATCAGGAATTTTCATCGTGATGAATATCATAGTACTTACTCAAAAGACGCAAAACCAGAGTTTGATTTTTGAAATCCCCTTCACCCTTCTCTAACCCTCAGCGTTATCCTGGAAAACCTCGCATGCACATATTTCCGAGGACCGCCTGGCTGACGTACCGTTTCCTTAGCCAGATGTATTCGGATACACCGCAGAACAGGGGAAACTGATGCCAGCTCGCTGTGCAGGGGTTCCCCCTTAACCCTCGTTGCTTACCAAGAGAGCCTCCCTCCTTCTCTTGCGCTTCACACTTCTCTGCGTATTGTAACGCGTGAGAAGTGTATGGTCCACAAGTGTGGGGGGGGGGGGTTTGTAGAAGGGTTTCTCCTCTCAAAGCCAGAAAAGGGGCGGTTGATGGAATAGGGGGGTCGGTACACCCAGAGGGAGTGTGAACTACTGAAGAGGGAGAGAAGGACGCAAAGCATAAGTGCTGAAAAGGGGATGAGTTTACCCGAAGGAACAGAAGAAGAGAGAATAGGCGTAAGGATAAACAGCACACGAATACTCATGGATAAACAACGTTTTTAAGCCCTAAGAAGTAATATGTATAGAGGAGAAAAGGGTGATAAGAAGCTTACTTACATATGGATTATTCACTTTATTTTTTTGTTAATGATATTCTTTATAAATGAATCTTAATATATATGGGCAATTTGTTTGAAGATGTAAAGTCCACGGTTGAAATCTGAGTTAGAAAATGGAATATTAATACGGCGATGGATCATGGAATAGAAAAATGCATGCATATGAGTAATGGGGTGGCACGAATTGCTTGGTTAAATGGCATCCGTATGGATGGCCTTCCTATAAATGGATGAAATGGTAAATTAATAACTAATCAAACAGTAGCATATTCGAAATTTCAAGAAAAGTTGCGTAACTTTTGATTTTTTTTACTAGTTTCGGCTGCCGTTTCGTTTGCAAGTCCTGGTGGAAAGGAACGTAGGGGGAGGGGATCTAGGTATTCCTGAGGTGGCAGTTACGCGGTGAGAAATATTTGCTTATGCAAGAGCAGGATGAGGGTTGTGGCAGCAGCAGGGGTGGGGCTGTGGAGATGCGACCCATGTGTTGCTCTTGGTTTGGCAAGGGCAGCCACCGGCGTGGAAGATGAAGGGGAAGGAGAAGATGTGGGAGAGAGATTGCCCGGCTCCTTAGGGTGTATGAGGGCCCGATGGGAGTGGTAGGCGCAGCTCAGAGGGGAAACGACGACTAAGGCGAAGAGGTGAAGAAGAGTTGCGTTGAGCGAGAGTGCTTGCGTCGCGCACCTTAGTGGATGGAGGCAGGAGAAAGGCGGTCGGGCACTTGAGTTGATGATGAGAGGAAAGCCTATCATTTGGGTTGAGCAACCGAGAAATGATGAAGGTAGTCAGGATTATTTTACTTGAATATCAACTTTTAACGCATTCGCCAGAACAATCAATGAATATTCTCAATGTTTATTTACAGGTCTTATTCTTTTTTCTTTCATGCTCGCTACTAGATGGTCATAGTCTCATTCTAGTCCCTCACACCTTCTTTCTCTCGTTATGCCACTTTTATTAATTTTTCATTAAAGTACAGCACATTTGCAGATTTAATTTACAAATCCTATTCCTCTGTACTCTGGATTTTGAAATATTTCTCGGACACAGTTTTCATAAATACCAGGTGCAAGATAATAATCATTAGATATTATATTCTTCTTCACTGAGCTATTCTTTAAAACATCATTTTCACCTACTCCAGATAAGCTCTCCTTCCTTTGTGCATACTGAAGTATCACATCCCTAAGCATAAACGAATTTTGCAATAGAGAAGGAAAGGACAGCTACAAAATAAATATATAAAGCTTATGATTTTTAAGCATGATCATTCCGTTTACTATACTACACTTAGTCTGAATTTTATTTATTTGGTTATAGGGCAGAGTAAAACAAAATACTTTTATAGGATATCATGCCAACTGATTGGTAGGTTGTTAGACAGTCTTATCCTTAATATCCCCAATTCCGGAACATATTTTCACTTACCTACGTAATATTTGAGCGTCATCAGGTCTTTCCATCTAACTCTCATTATGTCCAAATTTTCCAGCCTCTTATTCAACTTTTCACGTTTCCTAAATTTTACCTTCACTATTTTCAGCATGCCCAGCTTTCATTCAAGTCCTTTATCTATTATTCGTACCTTCTCCGAATCTTCTCCACCATCTTCCATTCTTCAACCACTATATCGAACACTCCTTGTGTGCCCCCTTTACTTCCCAGCTCAACCACTTTTCCTCCGCCCCTAAATCTCAAATTCCTCCAGTCTACCCACTTAATCTTTCTCTAATTCGACATATTCAACGCAAGGCTGATTACAGAATGATTTGGAGAATTCTACACCAAGAAACGTGTTCATCAATGAAAGATAATCATATGTCAGTCTCAGGATAATGGGGAGGATGTTATTTTAAACATTCAAAACCAACAAAATAAAAGAGATAAACCATAGAAAGAAATAGATATAATATAAGGTTGTATTTCGGGGAGGCGACGGATAACATTTGTATCTCGCGCTATTTTGTATTTGTGAGTATCTAGTGTTTTGAGGCAAGAATTGTATATGTAATGGAGGTACGGTGGAAAGAAATCTGGCATTGGCATTTTTTTGGCATAAACGAAAGGCACCAACGAGGAGTACACTTTTTTACGTCCCAACAGATGAACTAAGTTAGACACCTGAGGCACTTTACATATTGAATTGAAGTGGATTAGGGTTTCACAGTAAAATCTCGGCTACTTCACGATTCCGTAATCAGATGATAAGCTCGTGCTCCGACAACCTAAATCTCAGTCTTATCACAGAGCTATTCCACAAAATTTTTCATATATTCATCTTCATTATCCTTTCTTATTAGCCTGGGGTTTGTCCTAGGCCAAGAGTTATAAGATAACCCCGCTCCGATCTTCCAACTCCACTCTTTTCTTCCTGTCATCTGCCTTTTGCTATTGCCACAATTCCTTTTTTTGCATTCTTTTTATTTTTCCATCCAATTCTTTCCTATGTGAAGCAATCTTTCTGGTGATAGGCAAAATTCTCATCCCTTTCTCTATCTCACAATGTGCGATTTGTAATATCCATTGTACCTACATTTTCTTGACTTTCAGCTGTTGTTGTGCGTGTTTTGTATCGCTTCTTGTTTCTTCTACATATCAGCTTAAGTATTATCACTGACTTGTATATTCTTTCTTAAAATTCTGTCGCAGATACTTGTTGCACTACGCTGAATAATTACGGACTTTGCCCTTTGCCTATTGCCTTTGATACTTTTCTCCTTTGTCTCTTTTTATGCTAGTCTCGAGCTTATGGTTGCTACTTCCAGAAAATTTGTCTCAAGAACTTGTTTTGATATTTGACTATCAGCCGCCAACTTAATTCTTAAAGAGTCTTTAGCAATTGCTATTGCCATCGTCTTCTGAGGGGACGACATCAAGTTCATTTCTGCAACTATTACTAGACTCTAAGTGTAATGGAGTTGCAAGACATCTTCATTATCGGCAGCTAGTACTGCGTTGTTTGCATAACATAATATTTATGTATTACTTTCCATTTTTAATTCCTTTTTTGTTTAAATATTACATAATTTTTATCACGATTACATTAAACTACAAATGGCTCAGGTAACAGATTTTATAGTTATAACTTTTAACTATTAGGAGATATGTTTTTAAATACAGCTGATTTACAAATTATTATGCATTTCTTTTCAAAGAAAATGTCACAGTGAACAACAGGCAGTAGTCGTACTCTATAATACGGTTAATATTAAGTTAATGCAAACGAAAATCCAGTTATCCGAATTCGTCAAATAGTGTACATATTTGGTACCCTTATTTTGTTTTCTACTACCTAAGGCATGTGACGATTGAGATCTGTTGTACTCATACATTGGAAAACAAAAGGTGACAATAATTACTTGTTTTTCACTCAAAGAATCTCTTCTTTACGTACCATGTTAACTAATGAACCCCCAAGCTTGAAACTTACAAGGAACCGCGGATCTAGTAATTTTGACCGGACGTATTTATTTTTCAATTAACAAGCAATTTTTAACTTCTTGAAAATAATATCTTTTTTGCCGCAAACCTAACATGACCCTTGCAGAGAACAATTTTACGTTATGCTTGTAGAGCACCTTTGTTGCATACACTCATGTTACCAGAATTAATATTTTACTGCTTTAATAATAATTAGATTACTTCCTGAAAATAGAAAAGTCATAAAAAAGGGGAGTAATAAATTGGGTAATTTCTAATTGAAACAATTGCTTTAATTTTTTTTATGATCTGCAGATTATGCTCCTTAAATTAATTATTTATAGCCTAATGCATGCTATCATTGAACTAAGTACTTTTAATACTATGTAAGCGAAAATATAGGAATCAGTGTTTGTTTCTGACTCTTCCACAGTCCCAGGGGAACCTCCCTATCAGCCGGTCGACTCCCCTAATGACCGCCATGAGAGAGCGTAGGGCCGGCAACGGGTGGTGGCCGTCGGCGCAAAATAACCCTCAAATGGTTTATGTGTAGAGAGAGAGTTGGATGGGTGGAGTCGCTTCGGGGCTCGTTTGAAATATCCCGGGTATGTAAGTACGGCCGTGAGCCGTGGACGTGCATTCGAGATGGGTAATCGTGAAGTTAAGTTGCAAGAGACGGACTGTTGAGGGTAGCTGGAATAGGATGTGTGACGGCACAAAATTACCGTGTGTGCGTTGGGCATGAAACTGGCATGCCAAACGAAACTTAAGCTAGCTTGGACGAGGTTTTTCTTCAGTTAAAATGGAGAATATAATTGAACTATATTTTAAAATTTCAGTAGCCGTATTAAACACCAAGAAAAAACGGTAAAATTAATGACGTAAAAGCCTCGTTTATAAAGCTAATCTTATTAGTATATATGTAAATATAATTATTTGAGACATAAACTTTACCTTTTTGATTTATGCTGTTCGCCCAAAACTTTCACATAATAGAAAGATCATTTTTATGAGTTTAAAACTATATAACAGTGAGTATTCTTTTTTTCTAGAATTGAAACTACGATTCACTATTAATTACATTTATGACGCGATCTATGTATAAATATTTCCTCATCATTATACTGTCCCTCTGAAACGCATAATCATACCATATCCCATGGATGAATACGTAGAAATTTCGGTAAATATCTGAAAAAGTAGTGCAGTATCAGCTGAAATATGTATAATTTAAAATACGAAATAGTTTTTTATATTCCGGCAAAATTCTTTATTTATACGTTTACAGGTCACTCAAACTGGATCAATTCATAACGTGTACGATGTAACGTGTACGATGTAACGTGTACGTGTACCGTCATTAGTAGAGAATTAAGTGAAGCTCATTCAGAAGTTTCATTCAGGGTGGGCCATGAGAGTCATTTTCACACGGTCCTGCTATACAATGTTCGTATTGTAGTGAAAACGTAGTGGTGCAGGTAATAAAGCTGGTTTGGTAATAAGCTCTTAAGAAGGAATGGTAAATAAAACCAAATGAAGTAGAATCTTTTTCCATAAAAAGTGAAATGCGGAAGAAAAACTAAGATAAAAATACACAATCATGAAAAACTTAATACGAAATTCAACGCATGTTGAAATATCTCTTGCTGGTAAACTTAAATAAGTAGCTTATGGTGTTTAAATTATATTCGTAACTAAAATAAATCCAAGGGACGAAAATAAACTGGATTTGATGAGTCTTTGGAGTTAACCAAACAATAGCCCGAAAAATAAATTAAATTAAACCATTTAATTTTCTTACCATCGGGGCAATGCTATTTATTTTTTCACAGCTTTTAACCTGTAGGTCAAAATATTTAAAAATTGTGGAAATAAAACTCTTGTGGGAAAAAGTTTTGGTGGAGTAATAACCTCTTAAAGAGACTCTGAAAATGAAATGAACTTTAAATAAATGACCAAGGGCCTTATTCAGGAAAGACTCGACTAATACGATGCCTTGGACGTCACCTCACAGCCTCGATTAATCCCAACTCATAAATGCCTTTATTTGATTTATTTTACTACATATGATTGTCAAAATGAACTCTGAAATACTACTTTATACGATAACTAATGCACCTTATGACAAACCAAGTGGCTTGGAAGAACCATATGAAGCATATCTATGCAAGAAAGGCATACCTATTATTATTATTATTTATGATCTGGTGCTTTTCCGTCGCCTTGCAACGGTTATTCAAATTCTTTTCCTGTTATCCACCGGGTCAATGGCTACATTTCCACCCACATTTCGATACTCTAGTTCAAAATAGAATAGAATAAGATGTCCGACTCAAGTCACGCTGAGAACAGATGTTGCACTCGACAATAGAACCACAGGTCGAAATGCAGTGACCTGACATGGTGGAACACCCTAGAATAAATTGTGCTCCTAATAAACGATACATTGATGAGAATCACTCACACTAAGAAAGGCCCAAAAAAATATCTAGCAAGTTAAACTGTTACTTTTGTTCTGGGACGAGACTTGAGTAAACCTTTTCGTTCCGTTTCGATTTCCACGCCTCGAGAGTGGAGGTGGGAAACCGTGGTTAGCCCTGTGCATGTATCCTCCTCTCTGGGCACCATCTCTATTCCTTTCCACCCCTATAATCTCTCTGAGCGGAGGGGCCATCTGTCCGTAATTCACTCCTCTCTGTCTGGCGCCCCGAGCCGTGCAATAAACGTCGGACGCACGCGGAGGTTGGGTCAGGTTTTGAAGGGCCATGGGCGGGTAGGAGAGGTGTAGAGAGAGAGGTAGGGGAGGGATGTAGCCCGTGTTAGTTTGGCAGAGCGAAGTGGAGGGATACGGGGGCGGGGGATGGAGGGAAAAGGAAGTGCCAGCGAGAGAGTGCGCTCATAAATGAGGTGAGGTTTTTTTTTAACACCCCATGCCCCACACCCTTCAGCATCCCCCTCTCCTTTCCACACTTCACGCCCCATCCCCAATCATCAGAGATAAACCCTCAAAAGGACCAAGGGTGGGTTAATGAAAAATATTCACAAGTTTTTAGTGTTAAACTTTTTAAGGAATTTCTTCCCTTCAGAGTAATCGGAGTTTTTTTTTATACACAGAGCCAGTTCTGGAATTAAAATGCCAGAAATTAAACTTCCTGATTTGCGAGACATTTTTTGATGCAAATTGTGTGAATTATTGATTTATTATCATCGGTAAATCATAATAATAATGAATATGAGAAAACGTTTCCGGCTTAACTTGGTGGAAATGTTTAATATGCATATTGAAAAATCACTTAGTAAATTCCACACTTTATTTATGAATAAATCGACCCAGGTTTCGGAAACTCAGTGCCATTTTCAAGGTATCTGATCGTGTGGTGACCATGCGATCAGATACCTTGAAAATGGCACTAAGTTGCCGAAACCTGGGTCGGTTTATTCGTAAATAAAGTGTGGAATTTACTCAGTGTATTTCAATATGCATAAAAATAATGAGCAAAGATATGAAAAATTCTCTTGGACATTGAGAATCAATTACGCAAAAGAAAAAAGAAACAAGATCTTTCTAGAAATTGGGTGGTAGATATGAAGATCTAAGTCTGTACTTTTAAAAGAAGGCCGCATTGTGGTCCCATATCGAAAAAAGCTGGCCTAAATTAATGCCACTGTTCCTTTTCTACACTTACTATACTTGAAATATGTTTGTAACTGTTTTCAATCCGCTGAATCCGAATTTGAAATTTATTTTGCTGTATCTCTATTATTTTTGTTTTTAAGAACAATTAATTATACAATTAAAATTAACAAATATAAATTGAAATTTACTGGGTGCCCCATGTTGTTAAATCCGTATAATCCGAATGTGATGTTATTTCTGCTGTATCTGTGATTTTTATTGTTTATACTTGATAATTGTTTAAACAATGTATTGTAACTAATTAAAATTGAACAATAATCACGGTTCCTATATATTTTCTATCCACAGAATCCGAATATTTAGTTAGTTTTACTGCATCACTGAATGTCATTGTTTTTACGAGATTAATGTTTAAACAATTAAAAAACACATTAATTGCCATTGAAATCGTATGTATACAGATATCCGGTTGTAATATTCTGTTCAGCACTGTAAGATTTGAAAAATAAATCACTTCATTCAAATTACAGGCGAGATTTGGACACTTCGCGACCTTCAGCAGAGCCATTTCGTGCATTAAATACCAGGATAGGAAACTAATATATATGTACACAAACTTTGGCACTAAATATTTTATCAGTTTTATTATTCAACTGGGTGTCATAATTATCAATAGCAATAAGAAAATAAAGAAGTTATTTCCATAGTTGTATTATTAATTATGGAAGAAAACAATTACAGATCTTCAAAATCATCGCTTGATAGCTCATCAGTCTCACTATCGAGCTGCGATTCATCCAGAGCAAGAACATTTCGTACCTCTTTAGATAGGGGCATAATTTTTCTCTGGATACCTAAAAACGTGGAAATGAAGGGATCGGATGTTAACAAGAGTCTTCGGAATATATCTTCGTTTTTTGCCATTCTTGAAGATTTCCTTGTGTGGTAACATGCACCTCAAGGTGCGCCACCATTCTCACTTCCATCAAAAACATAATACGATCTCTTTCGGGTTGAACCCTGATGCACAAATCAAATATAGTAAGATGTAGATTATCACCCAAAGTCGAAAAACTCACGAAAGAGAACTTGAAATAGGTACAGCACAGCACTGATATACAGTGGGCTTGGCGTATCTTGTTTGCTGTAAGCAACATAGATGAAACACTTTCCTCTGGGCTTAAAGCAACTCACAGCACTCAAATAAACTCATAATACACGAGTTTACCATGCAAGGAACGAAGAAAAACTAAATTATGGCGAGCAGATTTCACACTAGCGATGCTTGAACGTAACTGCGACATAGTTTGTGCCGAGGAGGGCCTTAATCTTTCCTTAGTATTTTTCTTGCGCGGCGGCTACAAGGGTATCTGTGAACAAGTGCGTAATGAGCTTACGCTTTAAACAAGTGCGCTTTGAGAAGTCCGCTTTCCTGATCAATGATGTCAAAAGGTTGGTCCAGCTATTTAAGGAACTTTGCAATTCAAGAATGCTTAAAAACTATTTGTACATCATACATGTCCCACCATCACGTCCATTCGCTACCGTGGCAGCTCAAAGAATGTTATTGATGAATACCGAGTCTCACTGAGAGTATTTTAGTCGAGCCACATTAATATACCCTGGACTAACTGGATAATCTCTATTTCACAAGGTGAGAGAGGAATTTATCCTACAAAAGTTTCCAATATGGATATGCAACGTCTACAATATCATGGAAACCTGATGCCAGCCAGAAAAATGTTTCCTTGGGATACACCACGCGCCGGCCCGTCCGCCGCCCGCGGCAGCGCACTGCACCGCTTGACTAAAAACAATATTACGGTCAAATTCGCAAACGAATGCTAGATTTTTCTTTTGTTATACACTCTATATACTTTACTTTTTTGATATATGTCGAAATATCCGGGATGCAAAGCGGCGATAAAAACGACATCGCTCTTTTTTATTTTAAAATAAAAGTAAAAACAGCATAATGTTTAAACATTTTTATTAAGGTTAAAATAAACTTAAAGGAAACTAAATTACTAGTAAATGATGCATAGAGGTACCAATTTACGTGTATTAATTTTTTAAATTTCATAAATTGTCCGAGCGTTTTGTTCTAAGAAGGTAAAATTCTCTAAAATCGACGGAGTTCGCACGACAAGCGTATTTACCCTGAATGACCCATGTTTTACCGGTTCCACAGATTACTATGAGCAGTACAATGACCATTGTAGAACATATACTGTAGAATACGAATTAAACATTCCGGACTTTCTCGCATAAAGTTGAAAAAATTACTTTTGGCCAGCTTTTTTTCGATTTGGTACCTCTATGCGCCGGGACTTACAAGGGCAAGCAAATATTTTTTACGCTGTTGTAATAAAACATTTCAGCTTAATCTACTTCGACCACAGTGAAATTAAATATTCTGTTTCATGAGGGTTGGTCAGGCAAATATGCCGAGCCAACTCTTTCTAAATTCAGTAATTACGATATATCATCATGGCTCATTGTTTTTATGATTATAGAACATAAAACTACAAATATACAATATTACGGCCACCAAATTAATTAGAGTATGAAATTGAGTGTTTTAGAGTGTTGGTACATATTTTAGAGGGCACATGCGTACCAGAGCAAATATTTTATACTCTGTGTAACATTGTGCTAGTGATTTTTTCCTTTGGACAAAAATATTCTAAAAGTTATAACTATGAGTTCTGATGATAGTGTTTTTCATTCTAAAATCCCGCACTTAAAAGTTATGAGCCATAAATCCTGGCGGTGGGATGCTTTATGTTGGAGAAGAGTTTAAATTTCTGTGTGAGGTTCCTTAGAGAGTAATAATTAATAAAATATCATATTTTTTGTCTCAATGGAGGACTTTGGACATATAATTCTGGCGTCGTCAGATAGAGCCCCTCTTAATTTGATTTTATTACTCCATGGATACGGTCTTGTGAGTTTATGATATTTAACTTATCAAAGTCATTTGTCGTTAAAGGCCTAATGGAAAGTCTTGAGAGCAAATAATTATGTAGGAAGTAAATAAATATTATATGGTTGAAATGGTATTTAGATCCATTCTCTAATCTATGCAAAATTTTCTTGTAGAAAGCTTTGAACTTCAATGCTGTGTTTAAATTGGAAGCATGATATCAAGTTTATTTCTTGTTCCTTTCTTTTCTTGTTCTTTCCTTTTTCTCATGTTGCTTTTGTTTTGGTACAAAAGTACGCCTGAAATAAATTTAGTTTGGCAACTTTGGGTCTACTTGTTTTCACTAGATATACACTTACTGCTGAAAAATATTACAGGTCTAAAATAAAATGCCTACGTAGCAATTCTCACTAAATCAAACCAAATGGTAATCAATTTCAAAATATTAAATGTATTTACAGTATGTTACATTAGGTTTGCCAAAAACTACGCTCGCAATTGTGTAAATAGAATATAGCTACCCCTTTCTTATCACCATGTCCGTTTTTCACCGTTTCCTCCCTTCACCGGCCTCACTTTTATCACCCTGAGGGCAGCGGGTCTCCTCGCCAGGATGTAGGTGGGCGAAGGGTAACTTTTGGCGTACTGAGTGCGAGTCACCAACCGGGCAAGCGCGTGGAGATGCCCACACACAAACTATGTTTCGATATCGGAATCTGCAGAATTCGATGGAAGATTCTGATGCATCAAATGGGTTGTTAAAAATGTCGAACACCCAAAAGCTCCGTTTTATGAAGTAACGGTAAGAAAATACTCATCATGCCTGCCTCGCTGTGACATTCCGACAAAGATAAATCCTAATCATATATCACTTTAAATTGTAGTAACAAGAAAAATGATAAAAACAACTTAAAATAATTCTAAGTCGATAGTTTACAAAAAATATAGCTTAAAGCATTGACGAGGTATAATTTCACATACAGCATAAATATACTGAGAACAGACCTATTTATACTGCCATCTACTGAAGGATGCCGTAAACAATCATTTTCAGGTGAATTTTACATATGTCATAGTGTACACCAAACGGTCAAAGAGTAAAGGAATTAGGGATTAAGTTCTTTGCAATTTTTCTTCGCTTATATTGAGGGTTAGTTTATGCGAGTTGCAAAGTTGGCATTAGTGCAATACTAATTTTTATGTATCCGAACAAAAACTTTCTCTTTTCTGGTATGTTATCAGAGAGCTTATGATACAATCGCAAATTGGCGTAAGTTGCAAAATAGGTATAAGTGCACCAGTAATTTTTACTTATCCAAGCTAACACCTGCTCATTTGTAATTTATTATCAGACGGGAAAAAAAGATCAATTTAGTTTATTTAAGAATACCTCCTATGATTATTCTATTTAGAATTTGCCAAACTGAATAATATATTTTGGAGACAAATGGAGAAAATGTTGTTAATCCAGGAATAAAAATGTAAAAAATAAAGAATAAAACCTGATAAACAATATCTATAGGGCATTTGCCAAGCATAATGATAATTTTTGTTCCATGAATATATATAATTAACCCAATTATCAGGTTTTTCTCCAAAAAAATAATCGAACCGATCTCATCCAATCAACTTCCCCGGTAAGTGTATTTACTCGTCAACTCAGTAGAAAAACGGCGATTTTTTCTACTTGCTAACACCCTTAATTGTGAGCCGAGGTGGGGTCAGCTGTTATCGAAAGTAATTTATATATATATACAGGGAAGGAAAGAGGATCAGTCACAAGGGGTTCTCGACGATTGAGTAGAAGATCCACGAGGCTCCGAAAAGTCGCCTGGGGAGCAGATAATTGGCATCGACACGTTTCCTGATTCGATCACACGAAGAGTTTTCTTCGATTTTCTCCAAAGAGATAGGGACGGCGTCTGGCATCTGAAAATCCATTTGCCTCGATGATAGGTTCCTTCTCGAGAACCAAGATGCGGCTTAGTGGAAGAAGCATGTGACAGAGGGGGAACGCCAATGGTGAGGTATGATAAGGATAAAAGAAGATGAAAGATCAAAGGATAGAAATGAAAAGTAAATAGAAATAATTTGGCAAAGATAAAGAAAAACTTATACATATTTTTATTAGCCAGAAACACTATGACTGAAAATATAACATAACTAGCCTGAATTTATTTGCAATATTTTATCCTCAATAATAAAAGTTCCAAATAACCTTTACTCCTCAATAATTACATAATTAAAAAGGACTATAGATCAATTATAGTATGGAGTATCTAACATAAAAAATTTAACTTCTGGGATGTTTTCTCCACGAAAAATGTATTTATTCATTTTCTTAACAATTACATAATAGTACAGTTACAGTTATTCTTACAGTTACATTGGTTTGTTCTATGCTCAAAAAACAGCACATGAGTAGAAAATTGGACTTCTATATCTCTATAGAAGTCCAATTCTCTACTCATTTTCTACTCTATTTATCCTCTCTATTCTCTACTCCTTTTCTACTCTACTCTATTTTATCCGACAAAAATGATGCATTGAGAATATAAATCCACAGCATACACCCGTGCTCTTATTCATTACCAACACTACCTCTTCGTACTAACCTTACTTCACGGCTTTAATGAGATTCTGGACTATTCTGACTGAAGCTGGTATATCACCAAATACAAACTACTTTCGCATGTAATCCAGCATTAAAAGATGTAAAATATGCACTGTGTCGTCAATAGTTATAAAAATATAATTAAATCTTGCTGCTAACAAATTAAATATTTTCTTAAAGAATGTCAACTGGCAATACCACTAACGGGATTTCCGTCCATTTTCTCAAGCACTGCCATTAGTACCTATGCTATTCAAATTCAATGAACGAAGAGTATTTTTTTATAACTGATAGCAGAGAGTTATTTCAAAGATGAGACTACAATGCCATAAATATTAATGCAATTGGAGTTTGTAAGCAAACGTGCCCCCATTAGGCCCCTAGTATGAACAAGTGACTTAAGATGGTTTCTAGTAAGCACTAAATTTTAATCATGGAATGAGACGAAGTCAATAACGCACTAAGTAAATTAAAAGGTAAAGTTATCCTTGATGAAATGAAGAAAGAGCTCATTTTTTACTAACATTTCTGTTGCATTACATCCTTTTTATGATACCAGGATCTTGAAATAAGATATTTTACCACATCCATTAGACACTCTGGAAACATGAATACATACTGAATACCGCAATAAATTGCTCAATGCGATCAACACTGATCAAAAGTAAACAAAATGAGAAATGGAAGATTAGTAAGGGTTATAATCCAATTTGAAAGGAGAGTGTTTTTTCACCATAGCTCTATTTCTTACTATGGTAGGTCGGGTACTTCGCCATTTTATACGTACTGTGAAAAATAAAAAAAATATGTACTTTCAATATGGCTGTTGTTTCCTAAATGCTTTGCCTCATAATATCAACTTTAAAATACAAAATCAGTGAACTGAACTGCAAAAAATATAGGACAAAATAATGCCATCTTAGAAAGGAAACACTAAAAAGTTCACCGGCAATAAAATTGCCTAAGGGTAAGTTAATAATTTATACGTTTTACATTGAAAAAGACTAAGTAGACGATTCAGAGATATAAACAGTTGGCCCATTGAATTATTTATAAAAATAACAATTTCCCTGTTAATATAATTATATCCACGAAATAACGCCCGAGTGTACCATTTGAAAAATAAAACGTTTTTGCCTTTCCAGCACCCTTGCATTAGTCTGCTGCGGATAGAAGTTATGGGCGGCAGGAATGAGTTTTGACAATATTTAGGAGATAAAAAATGCCTATACTTACTAAACGATGCGACATTGAGACTCTGGAAACCACTTTTCATTTGGTTTCGTAGTACGTGCGTGTAGAAAAATACATACCACATTCGAAAAATGTTACTTTTTTTATAAAATAGAATAATGATTCCAGTAGCTTATCCTTTGCCAGTAGAAATGTCAACAGAGCGGAAGGGATGAATTCGAATCAGTGTAATACATGTCATAAAACGTATACACGAAAACATTCACGGAGTAGCAAACGCTACAAAAAAACTAAGGACATGAAAATTTGCTAAACCTAAAGAAATTGAAGACATTTTAATAGCTAAAATAGCAAGTAGTTTGCTATAAATTTCCTAGAAATACCCAATAGTTAAAAAAAGAAGGGAAACCGGCAGAGTAATAGTGATCCGTTATTCACGTAAGAATGACAACTCTTTACGATTGACGATAAATTCAGTTTATGAGTATACTTCTGAGTTGTCGGTGATCGATTCTTTTAGGTGGTATTCAGTGTGGTGGTGACGTAAATTCAATGTACTATGAAGAAAAGGATGCACGAAATACCAAGGATGTGTTGTGATGAAGGATGTGTTTGCACGAAAACCTGCGGGAAATGTGTCACCATGTCACCCGACTCAGCGCCAACGAACGAGTCGGTAGAGACCGCAAAGACACCCTGCGGTTGCTTGAGTGCACCCTGCCGCATTCAACCAATCCCCTTTCCCATGGTAACAACCCCATCTCCTCGTCCACGGCAATCCCTTGCCGCTTTTCTCCTTTCCGCACTTGCTGGGAGCCTACACCGGTCAGCAAAGCACGAAACGGTTGAGACGTATCTTCCCAAGGGAATTCTCCCTATCCCCACTCAATCTAATCCTAACCTCACTACACTGGATCGCACCTAAGGAAAACTGGCTACTCCCCACGACTTGTCTCAATAACATAACAATATTTAAAAGATTTTTACCTAAGCATGTAGGACCTAAATCACGCAGTTTCCTACAAAGCGATTTATTAGGAGTTTTCCCGGTTTTCGGGGATTGCAGGAAACAGTTGCCACCCAGTAATTTAAAGTATTTGTTGGAAAAGAAGAGAAATTTAACTTATCATAACTTAGCACCATATTTATCTACGTAGTCAAACATACAAAAGTCCTAAATTATGACGTAATAAAGAATAGTTTACAGATTTATCAACACGATGAAATTTAAAATGAGTGTTCCGATTTATCAGGTTATCGATTTGGTTGCCCATTGCGTAAACGAAAAGAGAGTCTGATTGTGAAAAGGAGCTTTTCCACACTAATCCTCCCAAGAATATAGCTCCATCATAAAACGTTTTCAGGTGCTCGAATCAACGAAATTTCAACCTGACATAATTAAGCAGATCTCCAGCAGTTTCCAATGAGGTGGCAATTTCAACAATTTCTCCCGGATTACGAAGATTACGAACAAGTGCATTAACCCTGTCGCCACACCCCATTTGGCCGTCCGATCCGCACCAAAATCCAAAAATGGATCACCTCCAAAAGACCCCGGTCCTTTAACCTCCATACTGTCCTTACTTCCTGTAAGATCTACCCCCCCCCCCTAAACCCCACCCCCCGCCCGTTTCACCCTTCTTATCTTCATTTCTCCCCCGGTCCGATTATGAGAAACGAACAAGTTTTGCGTCTCAAACAATTTTCTTGGATTGGAGGCGATCCCTGGGGACGCGTAAAGGGAGTGGTGACTTGGAGAAGGGTAGAAGAGACGACAAGGGGGGGAGGAAGGTCCACCGCCACCGTCCAACTCCCCCTTGGGAGACATAGAAGATTGACCCTTATGGGTCTCCCGGGAGAAGCCGCGTCCTCTTTCCCAGCCCCTGACTTCCCGTGACCCCTCATACCGTTCCCCGATTCCTCGCTCTCTCTCACCACATTTCCTCTCTGCGATATTCGATTTTCAGTATCTCAACTGCGATACGAATGACGAAAAATATGCAAAATATCGATAATAGCACAGAGTAATGATAATAGGTAACTCTATGATAATAGGTATAAAAATCATCATGAAATAGGGGATGAAGAATGATTTTGAATATTGAATGATGCACGGGCTAGCAATACCTATTCGATTTTCAGTATCTCGCTGCGATATAAATGTTGAAAAATACGTAATATATCGACCATAGATGTAATAGGTACTTATCATATAATATCGCTGAGAGTATTTCAGATGGAGTGACACCACACTCGGGTTAGTCAACGTTGGATTTTCAGAATCGGACTGCGATATGAATGTTGAAAAATACACGATATATCGTTTCCAATTTTTATACGTGACATATAATCACTTTTAGTTATTGATGTTGCAAATCAAATGATACCGCACTCCGGCTGGGCAATATTTGATTTTCAGTACCACACTGCGATATAAGTTGTGAAAAATCCGCCATATGTCGATTAAAGACGTAAAATTTGGGACACAATAGTGAATGGAGAATGTATGATATTGCTCATCAAATGATACATTACTCGGGATGAGAAGCTTTCAGGATTGTATTGCGATATTAATGTAGAAAATCACGTGATAAATCGATCACTGGTTTGAATTAAAAGATAAATAGTTATACCTTTAAATAAATTCTTCTAAGAAAGACGTACCAAGTGGATATTTATTGGCCCCGTATTATTTACTAAACCTCTATGAAATTTGCCATTCCAGACGAGATGTTACAGTCATTGATAACTACTTGAGTCTATGACAATTATTCTTTCGTTATTAAATATTTACGCGAAATTTGACTAGAATTACTAATCACATAGTGCTGTAAATAACTGCTCTCTCTAAAAAATACTGTTTCAAGATTTGTAGCAATTGGTAATATAGGGATCGGCATCATGGAGCACTTTGCAAAAAATAATACTAAAGCTATGCAATACTTCACTTTTAGTATTGCATTCCGATATAATTGTAGTATCGTATAGAGTAACACCACGAAATATGAGAATATAAATCGTAAATGCATCAATATTTGCCACATTGCCACACCATTTGCCAATGTTTAGCACATTATCGCTCAATTCAACGTAATGCACGTCAAATCATTCAAAACAATTTATTTCTGTTTTAGGCTTGCTCCATTCTACCTAAAAACATCCACCTAAAATGGCGAATAGTAAAATCATGATTTTAAATCAAGGGATGCCTCTGAAAGAGAGCTGAAGCTTAGGGTTACCATCACACGTGCATACGTGTAATGGTAATCCTAAGCTCCAGCATCCTATTAGGCATCCCGTCCTCGTATGACGATACAAGGCAAAACAAATGAGGTTGGCAGTAATTGAAAGTGGTTCGAGAAAAGTCACGAAAGAAGATGATCACATTATTCCGCTCCCTGTTCAAGCTACAATCAGTAGTCTTTCGAGGCAACAAATATACTCTAGCTGCCTAAAATATAAATGCTATTCTAACACTTATTTAAAAAATGCTTTATGTTGACTAAATAATTTACTTTAAGAGTCGATTCATTTCGTTTAAAAACTGATTGGAAAACAGTTTCGTTAGTTTTCACATAATACTGATTTTTTGATTGCCTTTGTTTGTTGTTGATTGTTATTGTTGAAAAATTGCTACTAATACACAACGATTAGATCCCTCGTTTATGCTGACAATAATAACACGGGTCAAGAAAGTGCGAATTGTAATTCTCTTTTTTTAATATTTGGACATTTTGTTATATTTTGGTATATGTCAGAGTCCAAAAAAAACTAAAGGGTTTATACTTGAAAATGTGTGTCAAAATATATATTAGTGGAAAAGTAAGCAAAATAGCCTTAAAAATACACATAAAATAAATTAAATATTGATATCAATTATAAAAACTTCGAGTTTTATCAGTGCCTTTCAAAAAGTTGGAAAAAATATAGCACTCTCGCTTTTTTAAGTCTCGCTGCTGGTGAGTTTAAATTATAATTATTGATTTATACCTGAAATATATAGCCATATAATATACCATTGACCTGAAATATATAGTGCATTCCCAATTATAAGAAAAAATGGGACGTGTATTATTTTTCAAACCAGCAACTCATTTGATTGAAGTTAACAACTAAATTCGATTATGACTGATTTTTCGCACCACTAGCTGCAAGTCGTCAAAATAAGCACTTGACCAGGCCGAAAATGGGCCGAAAAGGGAAAATAGGTGATTTTCCTTGTCGACCCCTAGTTCTCCCAGCTCTTCCACCCCTCATGGTTGCTAACCAAACAACTGACCCCTCTTTCTCAAACCAATTTCAATCATCTCCTGTTCCAGTTTCCCAGAAGTTATTTCATCATCCGAAGCCTCTGTCATGCTTGGTCATGTTTCACCCAGAGGGAACCACAAAGTGTGTTCCGGCATCTATTTCTTTTCTACACTTTGATCAAAAATACCGCTCATTCAATGTGTCAACCGACGATGCGGTTTCCAATTATGGAATTGCTTCCAGAACTAGTACATTTTCTGAAATAATTTTAATTTAAATCTCAAGGTAATGGTCAAGAAATAAGAAATTTTTATATTGTAACTCGGAAAATGCAGAGAACAGTAACTCTCCACATAACAGTTCATTTTAACTGCATGGCAATCTATTAAGGCTCTCTAGTGCAACTGGCTATCGTATAAGTTCTAGATTTCAATTCGGTAATATTTAGGGAAGTGTAAGGAGTATGAGCCTAAATATTTACTGAAAAAACAATACAAAAAATTACAAACAAATATAATCAACAAAAAAATAACATAAGCTATGGTTAAATCGAATATTGTAATTTGCGTTTCCATATTTGTTTATCTTCCTTCGATTAAATACAGCAACATAGTCGCTCAGCGAATAGATTTGGAGGAATAGTTTTAAAAAAATTAAAACAACGCCATGCATTTGAAGGGGTAAATATGAAGTAGCCAGATAAATTAAAACAACTGGGAGTCAACTTGACCCCACACTCATTGCGTGAGAAACACATATGAAGCATTTGTGGCATTGCATTACGTAAATTACGATTATCAAGTAAATAGTAGAAAGATTCTCCAATGAGAAAGTGAAAGTAAGATCTACACCGCACTGATTAGACCACATCTCTTGCGAGAATTTGGGACCCGGCATAGGAAGATGTAATCTACGAAGCAAAGAAAATGCTAAGGAAAGCAAAACGTTTTTTTGGAGTTTGCTACAAGTGAACAGAAAGTATTACACAGGTGATGGAAGAAATAGGTTGGGAGCCGTGCATACTGGCTCGAATTGGAGTAAATTGGCCGCGCTACGGCCCGGGCAGAGTGCAGCCTAAATATCCGAGGATCCCAGAAGGGGATTTCCCCCCCCTCCTTGCTGCTACGGGGTAGAGGATAGCGGCAGGATTTCATGTAGAACGGGGTAGTCCTTTTTACTCCCCCTGTAAAATGCATCGCCAGTACTATACAAAGAGCTGTGCAGAGGAATTCGAGGAGCTTTTCGGGTTCTAGCCGCGCCGGTGGATGGATGGTGCCTTGTGGATTCGCGTCGACGTTGCTCCTGTTCCGTGTGACCAGCTGACGTAAGCTTAGGTTCTTCCCTCTCCCGTGTATTCCCTTGATTATCTCGTCAAACGTAATTGATACCTTGACTCCTTTGCCTACATATGGCAGGATAACCCTTCCGAGTACCGTTGCTGATTGTGGGTTTGTTGTTGCTTTCTTACTAAAGTTTGATTTTGGGTTACGTTGAGTTTTGACTTGCTACTATCACCATCCGTACCCACCACCCATTTAGGGATAGTTCAGTTGGTACACACTACGATTAAATAAATTGAAAATTTTTGATTAGTCGAGTATCAGTACGACACGGAGGTTATTGTTTTGGCCCCGCGCTATGTCTTTATAACTGATAGAATCGAAAAAATAAGAGATCAACATTGACGAACTATTATGTACAGCAAACTCTTCTTTCCACTCACAATTGGTGACTAAAATAAAAACAGCGCTGCATTAACATTAGACACATCATCAAAGTACAACTAACCTCAGTCCTCTCCTCCCTCATTTTCCATATTCCCTCCCATTTCCATGGCTGGTGTTCTAACATCCCCTGCCACAGACCTTTTTGGCGACTCGCAGGGTATACGTGTAGCGAAACTTGGTGGCACTCGCTTGTGAAGATCATGACACAAAGGTGAGGAAAGCATACATGAGATGTGGGATGAAGCGGCCGAGTCTTTTTCCAGAGGACCCAGCGGGATTCCGTCGATAATTTTGCCCGCTCATTAACGCTTGGTTTATGGTCAGTGTCCTCTAATCCTCCGCTGTTAAGTGCCACCAAGTTTCGCTATACCTATATCTAATATAATAATCACCGATGTGTGTATACAGGGTGTTTCAGGAGGAAGTGGCAATACTTCTGGAGGAGGTTGGGGACGTGATTTTAAGCATTTTTTGTCCTATGAACATGGGGTCGCAACTCCTTAGTTACCGAGCTATGGCAACGCAAACATTTTGTCACAAGCATTCTGCAGTTACCATGAAAACCCCCAAAAGCAGTGACATCCAGCAATACATACAAATAAAAACTGGTCTAAATTGTACTGAAAGTTTGTATCTTTCTTTTTCTGCCAAAATTTACGCATATTGCTCACATTTTCTGAAGTGGTAACTGAAATTGTCAAAATCTTTCTTCTTCAAAAAATTATTTTTTAGAATAACTTTTTTATTTTGAGATATACGAAAAGGTTAATAGAGTCATAAAAATTGGAAAATTTAATTTAATTTCCATAACTGGTAACATTATTTTCATATCTTAATTTTTAGCGAAGATATGGCATTTTAAACGGTACCGTTGCATGAGCACATTTTTCGACGACTCTCTTCCATGCATGGAACTGATATTGATTTACCGATAAAGACAATTACCTTCACCAATCTAAGCTTGAGTACTTATTTTTAAACGTTGTGAAAAGAATAACCAACCAATGAAACCCAAATTTAGGTGTTTTTGTGAACCAAATGAAGTAAACAATCAAGCGGCAACAAGGATCTCAAGTGGAGATTATCTCCATGGATTAATTGTCGATCACTGGGGCTGAGATTCATTGTTTAAGAAGCTTTTTCAACTTATAAGATCTTATAAGGATATTTAATTAATTGCATGTCTTATTTATAGGTAAACTATCAATGTGATATGAGATTAAGACAATAGGCATCACATCAGAATCAATTAGAATTTTTTAAGAATTAATCCAGTATAAGTGGAGGCCTTATAAAGCCTTACATTTTGTTGGAGAATAAGGGTTTACAAAAAAAGGAAAAATGTTAGAGTGTCATCTATTGTACATTTGTAATAAAGTTACAACATAGGTACTCCAACAACATCGATGTAATTTTTTATTTGTTAGTCTGCCCCTTGCGTTGCTCATCTAGGTTATTGCGGTTTTCTTTTATGGGATTAGTGCGTTCATTATTCAAAGTAGATATGCATACCATGTTTAAACTTTACTGGTGTACCCAAAGCCTTTAATTCAACCGTAGGAGTAAAACTCTTAAAGTTTATACGTCGGCAAAACTCGTAGACTAGTTATAAACCGAACTAAGACCAATAAAACGCTCAGGTAACCCTTCATTTTGTTAGTTGACTACGACGAGGGAACGATGACTTTCACTTTGTCAGTAGGTACATCTGCTGTCTCGTACCTAACGACACATTCCCTTTCAATAAAGTCATACTGTTTTAAAAAATGGAAGGTACAACTCTTTTGTTATAGATCATCATAAAATAATTGCACAGAGTACCTGCAACCTGAGTATTCCAAATAAAACGTTTATTTAGAACCACTGTTAAAAGCTGCTTTCGATAGTGCCACGGGGGTTTTCTGTTGACCAAAATAAGAATACAATCTGTATTCCCATCGTCTCTTTGGAACCGAGCTCCGTCGATAAATGAGATGTATCTGCAAAAATGGACATTTCCATACGACCATTCACGAAGCGATTCAGCTGTCTGGCAAGATGTCTCCATGGAGGAAGTAGGAATCGCCGCATATGAAATGGCTGTATGCCTTCATTAAGCAACATTCTTTATACTTTTGTCCGTGAATCCTAAGAAACATGCATATTCTTCTTGAACTTGCTATAGGACTACGCTATGACTAAGGAGATTTCCCACTTCTCGTTCTGCTCTAGGGGACCAAATGCTCGTAAGACATGCGAGCACAGGGAAATGAGCCTGTATCACCATGGTGTTGAAAACCCAAAAAATCACTTGTCTACTCGGGATTTTTCGCGTGGAAAACGATAGTCGGTACTTGGCGACAGCTTTTCAAACGCAAAGAAGTGAAGGGTATCTTCATATTCAGTACTAGTAAAATCATGAGTCATTGTGAAGGTCTCGCCGAAACGTACCGAAATACCATGAACCTGTTCAAACTTGCCCCCATTTTCACTCTCATTACATTGACAACATATCCAAGAATTAATGATGCAATTGAGTTAGTATCCTTATAAGATCTTATAAGTTGAAAAAGCTTCTTAAACAATGAATCTCAGCCCCAGTGATCGACAATTAATCCATGGAGATAATCTCCACTTGAGATCTTTGTTGCCGCTTGATTGTTTACTTCATTTGGTTCACAAAAACACCTAAATTTGGGTTTCATTGGTTGGTTATTCTTTTCACAACGTTTAAAAATAAGTACTCAAGCTTAGATTGGTGAAGGTAATTGTCTTTATCGGTAAATCAATATCAGTTCCATGCATGGAAGAGAGTCGTCGAAAAATGTGCTCATGCAACGGTACCGTTTAAAATGCCATATCTTCGCTAAAAATTAAGATATGAAAATAATGTTACCAGTTATGGAAATTAAATTAAATTTTCCAATTTTTATGACTCTATTAACCTTTTCGTATATCTCAAAATAAAAAAGTTATTCTAAAAAATAATTTTTTGAAGAAGAAAGATTTTGACAATTTCAGTTACCACTTCAGAAAATGTGAGCAATATGCGTAAATTTTGGCAGAAAAAGAAAGATACAAACTTTAAGTACAACTTAAATCAGTTTTTCTTTGAATGTATTGCTGAATGCCACTGCTTTTGGGAGTTTTCATGGTAACTGCAGAATGCTTGTGACAAAATGTTTGCGTTGCCATAGCTCGGTAACTAAGGAGTTGCGACCCTATGTTCATATGACAAAAAATGCTTAAAATCACGTCCCCAACCTCCTCCAGAAGTATTGCCACTTCCTCCTGAAACACCCTGTATATATGTCAGTAAATTTCACGCAAGAAATACACGTGAAGCTGAATCTTCATTTGGCTGAAGACCTTTTTTTATTAGCGAAATTAAATTAGAAATAGTGGTTTTCTGTAACTGGGAAAGGTACCAATAGAAAGCAAATAAATTAAAGACTCTTATTGATTCAATCGAATTTTTTATTCCGGTCAAAATTCCGAAATTTGCGCTAAAACGTAACCATTTCTCGCACTATTTTAGCGTTTTTGAGTCATCGTTCCCATAACGGCCATACTCATTGTTAAGTCAACATTCAGTGTTTATCCATTAACTTGCTGATTCTTTGCGTCAAATAAGTTATGAACGGTTTATTACAATCTATGTAAATGATAATATTCTTCCTGTTGATATTCAACGGGCACCTTCTCTAATTATGCAGAAATATAAATGAATAAACTATTCATAACTTCCGTAAAGGACTAATTAAGGGTCGGCAATCGTCGTGCATAAAATCACAAATAATTGGTGTCGCAACCAATAAAGTACCTGCGTCGAGTAATTTGCGCTCTGGCACGCACTAAATAAAATTATTGAATGCCTTGTAAGTTACATGTAAGTTACAAATACAGCTTTGCAGCAGACTCAAGGTCTACAAAAGAGGGATGATTTTCCGCATTTAAAGATTTCATTTAAAAAGACCTCGGAATATTTAAGAGCCGACGATTACGACATTTTGACATCACAGCCTCATCAAGTACTGTAGGTATATGTAGGTATTATTATTATAGGTAGAGATTTATTGAGACTGAGGCGTCACGTAACCCATATTGCCGGGATTCTACAGTCAAATGTTTTAGAATAAGGCCTACGGTCAGGTGCATTGAGATTTCATAGAAAGATTCCACACGTTAGTTAAATATAGTGCAGCCTTTCGCATGTTGGAGTAAAATTTTAAATTGTGTAATTTATGCAGTAGGTTGGTTACCTAGTGCACTAAGGTTATATAATCAAACAATTTTTGGTGTTTCAATGCATCGGTGAAATATTCCTACTTCAATAAAGTGTGATGATATAGCGTCAATCATCAAAAAACGTTTTACCGAATCAATTAATAAATGAAAAAATTACGAATTACATTACGTTTACTCCAGATAAACTGAAATTCAAGAATATACCAAAGAGTGAAGCTTTGAATCCTTAAATTAGTAATTCGTAAGAGAACATTTTTCGGATACCTGAAAGTAATGGAAACTTTTGCATTCAAATATGCATTTACTCGTAAGTGTACACACTGAAAATACTGTACTCGAATTGATCAGTAGTTAGATGCAATGGGAGTATTTTGATCAAACCTTAGACTTAATTGATTATTAAAGATTTTACGTAAACAAGAATGGAAATCCCCTTGGTAAATGGTGCGGAAATGTTTTTCGATGATCCGGATGCTTAAAAATTCCTAAGCCTTGGACTTGAATTTTTTTACTCCTGGATTAATCGGCGATTTCAAATATTTCGCAGTGTTTACGCTGCAACTTGTCGGCGTATACTGAGCCTCTTTCAATATTAAAAAAGTCCAACTGAGGGAGAAATGTTTTTGGAGCCGGAAATGTGAAAATCCGGATTTTGAAGAATATTCGGATTGTCATAGCAAGTCGAACCTAACATACCCATAAAGCACCGAACGTAGCAGCTTAGACGGTGCCACGCTCTCAATATCCAAATAAATATTAAATCTATAAGCCTCCAGCCGTGTAGCAGTGACTTCCAAATATTTGCTATTTCCGCAGATGAAATCGAACATTGAAATAAATACAGGAAATCACTGATGGTTAAGATAAAATTCTTGTAGCAGTCACAGAAATTGCATGTCATAAAATATTCAAATTTGCAACTTTTTCATTGAAAACCGTTAGTCAATGTACGCGCGCTTTGAATCAACTCTGGAAATACTTGACACGGCTGATACTCTTGAAGTTACTCACCGATGTTTATGGAAGTCCTTTTCCCGTTTTTCTATACTATGTTTAACAAGGCGAGCTAAGGTAAATTCTTTTTCCCAGAAACAATATCATGTTTACGTCTGTAATGACTGTCAATAGTTATAGATGTTAACTAACACGAGTACAATATGTAAGTTTGCCTCTCTTACGTTAGTAGGTCATTTTCTTAAGTCATTACATTCGCTGTGAGTCAAGTCTAACGGAATCTCCAATCGACTGAATACTGATGAATAGTTGCGTTCCTACAAACTGCTGAGGTTATCTGAGCAATCATTAGGCAGATTACTTATTATAAAATGTTATAATCCACTTCAGGAATTCTTTGTGGCCTCTTTAAGAGTTCGTTTTTGAAATGTTGCCCAGTGAACACAAATTATTTGCACAGTATGTTTACTCTTAATAATATATATTCCTACTGCTTGCTGCTTGCATCGCAAATTTATCTCCGTTCAACTTTCAAAGCAACTAACAAGGATTGATTATTATATTCAATGCAAGTAAAATGTTCGTCCTTTCAAATAGTGCCTCTATGCTACTAGAATACAAATGAAATGAACCTATACAATTAAAAAAAATATCTGAGGTATATGAATCTAGAAGCAAAAATGCTATCATAAAGCAACTCTTTAGCACTAAAAATTACACATGAATTATAGATTTGTATTTAAACATGGATATTCATGCACTTTAGTCTTTGCCTTGTATAGTTTTATGAAATACTTTTTCTAAGAATTCGGAAAAAAAAGAAAGAATAAATGTTACTACAAAAATTAAATTTCTTTTTTACTTGGCTACTTAAACATTTAAACTCTCTACAGCTTCACATGAAATGTAACGAATATTTAGAATAATGAATGCCCTAAATTAACATTAGGTTAACATTTTGTCTGATTTCTACTTAATTCGTTTATGTCAACGACAACTGCATGTAAAATGTCAAACCAACGCTCTTATTCCTCGACTATTTAATCTGTCACCATATACAACTATTAAATATCTTATACTCAGCAGAAATTAAGATATTAGAAGTGAAATAGTTACCTTCTGTATTAATATTTCCAATTGTTCACATCTGCGGGTACATAATTACAACATCTAGAATTGCTTTTGTAAATATGTATGGTTTTAAATACCCATCATATTTAAAATAGATATATATACTTCGAATACCCCAGCTTATAATAAATATTTGTATCTTATGAATTTTTGTTTCCGGGAATATATATATGTAGCATGTGCTAGTAAAAAATTCATGCGATCAGCTCTTTTTACCGTAAGTAGTTCACCTATTCATCAGTTATGGCTACTTTAGGGCCATATTTTGTTCAAAAATTGTTTAAGTTAGATACAATAATTTTCTGTATATTTTTCTCTGAATCTCTTTTGCAAAAATATTTTTTAAGCTAGAAACAATAAGTATTTAAATATTTTACTGAAAGTATTTAGTAATTACCCTTCATTCAACTTGCCTCTAAGCTTTTCTTACTTGTTACGGCTATAGTTCAGTAATCATATCAACCCTGTATGTGTGTCACTCCCAGTTTCGCTTTATACTGAGCATTGCTCTTTTTGCGCGTAGGTATGTGTGAATCCAATAATCCTGGACAGCGTTTTCTCACCTCTGGAGTGGAGACGCGTTCTGCTTTACCCGTATGAGGATTGCCAGTGGTCAATTATCGACGTCGGAAATACTCGCCGTAGAATTATTCATCTCGCTGACCTCACACGTCCCGAGTGTAAGTTAAAATGAGAATTGTGACGAGATTTGTAATCTATTTACGAATTTGAAGCATGATAAGACAGAGTTATTTACTCATTTTTATGACCGGTGTAATGTTTTCCCCTTAAAAAACGATTCAAAAGCTCTCGCCTGAAATAATTTCTAGATAAGCACGCGCTGCCGCAGTTAATTTAATTCATGAGCCATTGTACTTTCCCGCAACCACACTCTCAAACTTCAAATTTGTGTGAACGAATCCCCTTCTTCCATAGGTACTCATTGCAAAGTTTGACAATTAAAGGTCCGTTAAAGAGTAAAAAAAACGTTCTTTTACAGACGTAGGATTTTTTCTCACGTCCGGTTTGTCTTTTTAAGAGAGCTTCTACGCTTTTCACGATCATCCTTCCTTATATTCATGTAAGAACACCCCAGTGCATTTTTTAAGGCACTTAAAGAAAGCGACCAAGAATACCCTTGGTGAGTCGCTCCGGGTGCAATATGAAATAATACCCCCTTGTACAGGAACTCATCATTAAAACTAGTGTAATATCACCACTGGAAATCACTATTGAGTAAACTTAATCTTAAACAGAGTGCGCTCTCAAGCAAAGTTACCTTAAGTGGGTGCTTTTGAAAATTCTTTAGGTAAAGAGAAATGCTAAGTGATTTTGAAAAAAGAAGACAATCAGTCATAAATTGAGAGATAGTAGAGTACAATCAGTGCTTTGAAGTTATTTCATTGCCTTCCATAGCTTACGTTTATTTCAAGGATTCGCCTTATTTATAAGGTAACTTATTAATTGTTTTCTTCTTCTCCATCTTTGAGCCATTTACTTTACGTATCCTTTTTGATAATACAGCTGCACCAATTCAAGGGTTACAAATATTCCTTAGCAAACTCAAAAATAAACTGAAAAACCTGTGACGTTATTGCCCCAGGCAGAGAAATATATAAAAATATAATTGCCTGCATGGAATAAAAATACATAATCATTTACTGTTAGCTCGTCTATATCGCATACTACGATTATTCCGTATTTCGAGTACTTGTAGAGATTCTGATTCTTAGTATAGTACGAGAGTATCCATTGGGAGTATTTTAGTATAGGTATACTAAATACTTCCATAAAGTAAAGCATGAAACCAACGAGTATATAGTAAGAGAGCATTGAAGAGCCTTGAACAGTTAAAGTTTAATGACGCAGTTTCAATACTAAATTCATCACAAAATAACTTTTAATTTATTGCATTTATTTTCTCGAAAACCACACGATAAGACTTTACACCGAGAAGTGTAACATATAATGACGGACGAACATTCAAAACCATGTCTTTAGTGGAGAAAAATCCACCCATGCGGGACTCGAACCAACAAACTTGGGATACCAGACAAGTACTATACCCCGCCACCACCGGGGCCGACCAAAATATTGTACACAATTTTATTTGGTATTTTGGGCTTTAATTCAATTTCAATTGTCTGATATTCAAATTTATAGCTGGCACATTAAAAAAATATAATCAAACCCGAAATGCTTTTCAAAGCTAGTAATTAATATTAAGCAAAATTAATGTTAATAATTATTAATTCCTTATCCCCATTGGTTGGATTTTCAAATATTCTGCTGGAATAGTTAACATAATTCTTAGAATTATGGGAAATAATACTCACTTTATTTACCCTATCTGAGGCGTTCTTCCAAACCTCCTCCAAAACAAGCTAATACTCTCTCATTATTTATACATATTACAGTAATGCACCACATAGCGTAAATGAATTACACCATTGAGTAAGTAGAAAGTATTCTAGCTATAAATGTATGAGTTCATGGCATTACCATTCCTATCTTTATTTTATATGTAGTCCTTAATTTGTCTCTTATATTAATGTATGACATTAATGACAGAGTTAAACAATTTCATTCTTTGATAATTCATCCAGCTAATTGATAGGTTTATTGATTTATTATGATACTTAACCATTTTCCTAACTCCTTCATTTCCTGAATATTGTTTCACTTTCCTACTATTCCCTCGTCATCAAATCTGTTTTATATTTCTAAATCCACAGTTGTCCAAAACTCCTATACCCTCTTAAACATACCCTAACATCTCAGCACGTCTTCCATCCACCTTTTCCCCCTCTCCGAATCTTAAACACCAAATTCTTCCCACTTTTCATCACATATCATTGTCTTGTTTGTTTTACTTGTTACACGCTTTGCCCATGTTACCCTCTCCATTCTTCAATAAACTCACATATCTAACCTCTACATATCCTCCCTCCGTAACAACTTAGGTTCCAACCCATACATCGCCACTATCCATATCGCAGTCATCATTTCACTTCCCTTCGAAAATGCTTCCCTGGCTAGAGTAATTCTGCCTCAGATATCACGACAACCAAAGTCATCATCCTCTTATGCACTGTATAGGTACGGATTTTGTTCCTCTTGATCTATTCTTTTTCCATCCCCACTTATAAATTCAACTCCACGTTCTTACATCTTCGTAAACTCATAAAAGGCAATTAATTTATGAATATCAGTTCATCTAGCCGTAAATGCAAATATGCTGCCAACAAATTCGTAACAGAGGTAAGTTGTAAATATAAATTTAACTAGGTTTTGCTCCCAAAATGAAAAAAAAGCAATATTCGTAAATAGTTTCATGGTTTTATCTTCCAATAGTCGGAAAATAGTACAAGCAAGATTTATAAAGCCATGAGAATAGAACCAGTAGTTAATTAATTAACCCCTTTACAATTTTTGAAAGAATAAAAAAAATGTAAATTAGCTAGTGCATTTTATGACCGATAAACTGGAATATGATGCCAAAAACAATTGAGCAAACTAAGATTTGTGAAGAAGAAATTCAACAAATATTTTTTTTCTGCAGTTATATTAGATTGAGAACAGCTATGTTTTGATACTTACTTACTCTTACTCCCAGGGCCATCTATATTTAGCCGCATTAACAAATCCTCTCCACCTGGATCGATCTTCTGCCTCTCTTTCTGTTGCTCCATTTTGTTGCATATCCGTTCTCACTTGGTCCCACCATCTTAGCCGTGGTCTTCCTCGGGGTCTTCTTCCTTCAGGAATCCCATTTAGAACCTCCTTCAGCAAACATCCCTCCTTTTTCCTTAGAATATGTCCAGCCCATCTGATTCTTCTTGCCTTTATTTCACTTGTTATGTCTGGATGTTTATATAGATTCCTGATTTCTCTGTTGTTTTTTCTCCATTGTCCTTCTTCGTATGTGGGCCCATAGATTTTTCGCAATATTTTATTCTCGAATACTATTAGTTTTTTCTCATCCTTCTTCGACATCCTCCACGTTTCGGATCCGTAGAGTAGTACTGGGGATATTATTGTTTTATAAAGTCTAATTTTGATTTTGTGCGACAGGGCGTTAGAAGATAGAATTCGGTTGCATGCATGCAGACATCTGATGGTGAGGTTTAACCTGTTTTGTATTTCTGGCTCTACCGTGTTGTCATTTGTTAAAATTACTCCTAAATATTTAATTTGGTCTACTTGTTGAAATGAAAGACCATCTATTTACAGAGGCTATTATATTTTCTAGAGGGTATTTCTATTTTGGCGTCTTAAAAAATGCATGTATTTAGTTTTTGTATCATTTATTTTCAGTCCTATTTTTTCCGCTTCCTTCCTAAATACATTTGTCAACATTGTTGAATCTTCTAAACTTTTTGCGAATATCGCTACGTCGTTTGCAAAGGCTAAAACGTTTATTGCCTTTTAGGAATTTAACAGCATCCTTCACTTCTTATCTGTTTGGAGGTTCCACATTAGGTTGAACATGATCGTAGTTGGCCTGGTCGCCTTGGTTTAGTGGGGTACCTACTTCTTCAACGTTTAGAAATTCAGAGAAATACTCACGCCATCTTTCCATTACCTTTTGACTTTCTATTAATAACCGTCCTTCTTTGTTCTTCACCCCATAAGGGCTAGGTATGTATCCCTTCTTAAAAAACCATATTTTTCTATAAAATTCTTTTGCATTGTTTGCTATGTTTTCTTCTTCTGCCTTGTCAAGTAAACTATTTATATACAGTCTTTTTTTCTTCCTTAGCAGCTTATTTGTTTCTCGGTTTATCTTATTATATATTTTTTCTTAGCTTCCACACTATTTCTGTTTATCCAAGCCTTTTTTCCTTTAATCCGTTCTTCTATCATTTGCTCACATTCGTGGTCAAACCAGGGTTTATTGTTAATTTTCTTCTTCTTGCCACACACGCCCTCCGCTGCCTCCAAGACGGTTACTTTGAAGTTCTGCCAATTAGTATCTATACTTTCGTCCTTTTCTTCCCTCCCTTCCAGAATCTGAAATCTATTTTGAAGTTCGAGCTTAAATTTCTCAAATACATCGTGGTCTGCGAGTTTTTCAGTGTGACTTCTTCTATTCACAATGCCCTTCTTCCTTTTCTGAGTTGCTATACTTTGCATAACTTTAACTAAAACTAGAGAGTGGTCCGTCCCACATTCTGCTCCTCTGACACTTTTAACAGTTATGTTACTTTTGTGCCGCTGATCCACTAAAACATCGTCAATTTGGTTTTTAGTAGCTCCGTTCGGGGATATCCATGTGTATTTATGAATATCCTTTCTAGGGAACATAGTACTTGGAATTATTAAATCGCTTGCCAGCGCAAAACTTGCCCGTCGGGATCCATTGTCGTTTGACTCTTGATGTAAGCTTTCCTTTCCCACCGCTGTTTTCCAAATTTCTTCTCTACCTACTTTGACATTTGCATCTCCCATAATAATATTCATATGTTTTGATAGTTCCTAATAAATTTTATATCTCATTGAAATTTATTGCTAACAAGTTTTCAGACAAACACGAGACGTAGATCAGAAAACGTCAACCTGTTTTGTATTATTCCCCATTCCAGCTCTTCTTTTTCACTTGACCTGACTTCGACCATGTGACTCTTGACCACACATATCACAAACGCCAACCATTTATATATCCCCCTGCTTTAACCACTCTTCAATACCCTTCATCTCCCATTCTCGCATATCGTTTTGAACGATTTTTCCATCTGCAGGAATAAAAATATTAAAAATTGCCTACCGAGCGTATATGTCCTTTATTAAGAACTGTCAGTCAGAGCAGTTTCAATCGATAACCCATTGATAAAACAATTAACTGTGCCGTTGATTTTCAATTTACAGATGTCTAAATCCTCACACGAACGGAATAATAAGTCCACCAAACGGCTTTTGAAAATAACATTCCGGAAATCGACCGAATTCCGTCATGGAAAACGATTCGTGTAATATGACTGGTACCTTGATCAGAGAATTAAAGGTTTCGAGAGAGCACCGACGTTTTTGTCAATTAAAACGGCATTCAAAATGCTCTTGGGATTGCTCCGAATTATTTAATAAATGTCTGGAACGTGGAACAAAACGCTGAATAGCTATTATTTGTTGTAATGGAATTTCAGTGAATACCTTTAGCCATTTCCGAAAATAATTGAACTACATTTGAACCCACCTAGGCAAAGTAAACACCGCAAATGTATA
The DNA here is from genome assembly GCA_963573305.1 of Pyrrhosoma nymphula. NCBI lineage: Eukaryota > Metazoa > Arthropoda > Insecta > Odonata > Coenagrionidae > Pyrrhosoma > Pyrrhosoma nymphula. The sequence goes on from OY754339.1 coordinate 62,796,445, forward strand.
CTAACGTAACCAGTAGGAATGCGGCTTACACAAGCTACTAAAATGGTGTCCGTACATTATTAGTGGTGAAAAATCAACAGCTATTACATATATTTATTGAATCTACCCTGTGGGTAACAAAACCGTTAATTTCCTTCTTCATTTATGATAATCGAATATGTTAATTTATCACTCCAATACTCGTTGGATAAATATCAGTGCTTAAACTTAGGTTATTTAGTGATAATTAGAATCTTATGATAAATCTTACGGTCACACTAAAGATAAAACTTTCACTTCTTTCAAATACATATAATTCAACAATAATATCTAAGGTATGAGCCATTGCAGACAATTGCAACTGCAATATTTATCACAGTATGATAACGTAGTAGTACTATTTTAAGGAAATGTTGCATTTGAAGTATTTCCAAAACAAGTCAAACAGGAAAGGGTATACATGTAATACCCTTCTATAGGATTTTCTAGAATGTACAACTCCACCCGGTTAAATTGAATTGATTCCGCGCTACAAATGATAACCAGAGTTAAAGTCTGTTGACTCAGAACTCTCTCAATAGGATCTCCATGCAGGCTTACAAAAGAATAGTACTTTTTAAGCCATATTTTACTGCAATTCCAAAATTTCTCTCAAAACCTATGCTGTACACTGGCACAAATGTAAGGCAAAACTTGATTCGATAGCATTTTGATGTAGAGAAATGGTGAATTATCTTGCATAACAATAGCTGAGCTACTTATTTGCTATTCTAATTGTAATTTGAGTACTTCTGTCAAGTCAGACATATAATTTGCGCATAGCCACTCATTTTACGCTTCAGCAGGGGAAACCGATTGGGAAACTATTGTAACATAATTTAAAAATAATATTTCGAAGCAAAATAAAGTGAATTTGGGTCTATTTTGGAGAAGATTATCTCATATTTATAATGAAACCTAAATACAATAAATTCTTACACTAACTTTCCGAGATATTTAGCAAATAACTTTGACTTTCCATGAGATTTTAGTACGGCCAGGCGCTCTAGACCGGCAATACTAATAAAATGAACAATCTACGACGCTGACATTGCTCCAGAAATTTAACTGCTAATAACTCTCGTGTTTTTAAATTTAGAAAATAAATATTCTACTCATTGTAGTAATATAAATTACAAAAAACATTAGAATATCACGGCGTTCTCAGCAAAGGTTATAAAAAAAATAAATAAAGTATCCCGAGTATTCAAAAACCTACCTCAAATAATGTATCTTTATATAATTTTTGATTAATTCAGCCGAAAAAGCGAAGTTTTTGAACCATTACTATTACTATATTTCATGCATGATTCATAGAACTGCATAAGTATTGCTTTAAATTTTAAAATATCACATTGAAAGAATAAGATAGAAGATGGATCTTAGTTTAGGTTACCAACAAATGGACATTGGTTATATATTATATCGCATATACTTACAACACAAGTAAAAGTAATCTGCAGTTTTTAATAAAAAAACCTCCACACTTCACACAGCATAAATAAATAATAATCCAAGACTTATTATTTATTGATACTGTGTTAAAATATTAAAATTTAACTCAAGGATTGGATAATAAATCGTACGCCTTAGGTCCTTTGAAGAAAAGGTTATAGAGCACATCACAACACACAATGGTTTTAAAAACGGAAGGTTTAGCCGTAAGGTTTCGGTTTTGTTTTAAGGTATACAAGTCTTAAGTTAAATTCCAACATGACGAAAAATTACGCCCAAAATCCCGAACGCTCAGTAAGGAAGCGACTTGAGAGAGGCGAAGAAGAGGACGATGAGGGTATGAAAGGCATGGCAAGAAGTAAGGAGTAAGAAGAGGAGAGATAGGGGAGAGAGATGGCAGAAGTAGGAGCTGACGATGGGATGAGGTCGGCTTAAGAGCTGCAGCGGGGCGAAGAGGATCGTGGAGAGAGCTAAGGATGGTCCGCAGAGTGGATTACGTTCATGGAATTAGGGTCCGTTGACCAGGGCAGCGGAGAGGTGACTCGCACGGGGAAAAGATCAAATAGCTATGACACGGAATTTCATGGGGAGGGATGAAGTTGGCGGTTGACAGCATCGGATAAAACGATGTCAAAGGTCGGGGGAAAAGCAGACGAGAAACCTCCAAACATCACTCACAGCCTCGATTAGTCTAAATCTATGGTTTACCCGAAGGGAATGAGAATTTAACGAAGGGAGTAATTGCGAAAATTCATGCACTACATTTCTCCAGAAACAAATTGAAAAAACCTGGAGCAAAAATACAGCGGAATGAATTGTTTTCACTTTATTGATGGTAATTGATCCAATCAGATGTGCTTCGAAACAATATATTGAGTTTCTGCGCAGGTGCCTTTAAGCCTTCAAAACATCAGTTCTCCTACAGAAAAGAATGTTAAATATATAAAAGTAAAGATGTGTTATTCAAAGTAATATGAACACAATAATATGCCAAGTTAACAATGAAAATTTGTCTGGACTATAATATTTCTACCAGGTGAATGATTTTTTCTCTCTAAATTTCGCAGATCGATGTGTATCCTCAACAAATGAAGTCCACTAGGGTTTAACTTTTTGGATTTAACATTGATGTAGTTGGGATATAACCACAGCTTTTGAAAATAATTTAGTGACAAAGTTCTGTCCAAAGTCAATCAAAGAGTAAATAAACTGATCTGTATGTGTCTAAGTAAGAGTAAAATTGTCTTAATTATGGAAAATTAAATTTTCAATCGAAACATATTTTCAATCGAAAACTATGAATTTTTTTGACAGGAAGATCCAAAAAAGGTTTGAGTTCGAAGAAAGCTGATAAAAAGCCTACAAACGCAACTCATAGCTCCAATCAAACTAAATTTGAACTTTTTCCCAGCAGGAATACGTGCTTAGTGGAGGGAGTGGTTATAATGGTTATCATCATAAGCAGGCAGCCAAATAAACAGTAGGTCTACGGAAAATCCTGCCGATAGTTTTCCCGACTTCGGGGTGCTTTCTTAAACGTAGTCTTCATCACACAACTTATTTCCAATCATTGAATTAATTTTAATTTCCTCTAAACATTTTTCGTCTCTCCATACCGTTAAAAATATTCATATTCTTTTCCACCCACTCCCAAACGTACCTAATTCTCCCCCTACCACCCCTCAACACGTACAGCCAATTACACCTCATCCAAATTCAAAAAGTGAATTTCCATTCCTATCCTGAAATACCTAATATTTCCTAATTTGATTTTCTCACTTCACTGCTTATTTAGATTTTTCTCCACACCCTTATTTTAAAACTTCAATCTAGGCTTAGCTTCTTTTTGCAATGCCTCCTAAACTAAACAGGCTACACTCCCGATTAGAGCGTTAACTTAGTGTTTTTTTGTATTTGCCCAAATTTCCCGTTAGCTACTCTCTTCTTTTCGCGAATGCTTCATCTGCTATTATTGCAAGACTTAGCCTCATGCCTTCACCTGTAAGCGTATGCTCACCTGGAATACTCCATTGTGAGTGAACCATTCTCATACTCTACTTTTGGTGAGACAAAATCGTCACTTTCAGCTCTCATGCGTCAATTCCAAATTTCACCGGCAGTTATACTAGTTTAGCAGGGAAAGCGGTTTATAAAATCATCCAGAGGTTAATAGAAGTAATTCACACTGGCTAAATGCTGACGAAATAAAATACCCATCTGAGTGCGATTAGCAAACAATGATAGTTGATAAAATACTAAACACTGTAAAACAACATTAAATAATTAAGCGCATCAACATTCAACATATTATCCTTCATATGAGAATAAAAAGTAAAAAAATATACTGAAAAAAAATATCGATACTTAGATCATAATATAAAATTCCACATATATGGTACATATGACTGTCAGTATATGTATAATTTGACTGAAATTGGGCTTCGACAAATAAATTCTCCTGATATTGTTATTTCATGTATTTTTAAACTGTTGTTTAACACAAAAAAGTCCAAATGTGACGAACTGGACCACTTATTCAAATATTATAATTATCACCTGAGATTAATAAAAACCGAATAAAATCATTCCATTCAAGTGATTTTTCCATTTTATTGATAAATATAGTTTTCAATGATTCCAAACCATTTTTGAAAATCACAATTCTACGTCATAGATAATTCTTCCTTATCAATTCCATTTCGCGTAAAAAACCAAGAGCAGAGAAATAAATAAAGATGCAAGAAATCTAGTAGGCACATTAATCGTTTATTGAACCAAAATTAATCGATTATTTTAATCAATTATGGAAAGATCTATGATAATCGGTACCTAATCGATTAGTTGGTACATGTTTTCCAATTTTTCACGGATTGCCTTCTTTTAAGAAATTTATTTGATAAGTGATTTCCTGATTATAAGGCACTTTCATTAGGAAGGATTTGAAAAATGTAATCATTTTTTAATCCATAGCACTATTTAATTGATATTCTTGAGACTTCTACATAATAGATTATAAAAACGATATCTGAGGTCTAGTTCACAGCACTAGTATGCTACGTAGGCAATTTTTAAGCTCGTTAGGGGTCATTCAAGTATTACGTAAGACGTTTTTGGGAGGGAGGGGGGTTGGGCTTTTCTTACGTAATGGGGGTGAGGGTAGGTGAGAGGGTCCGAGACAGTCTTACGAAATAACACTTCTGAGTTCGTAATTTTATCACTTTTTAAAATTATTATAGGTGAAAAAATCTTACTTTTTAGGATCACCACCGCGGCAGTACGCCTGAATGCATGCTAAACTACAAAAACACGTACGTTCAAGAAATTCGTTGCATTCATTAGTTTGGAGGTGTCGCATTTTTAAATACTACATGTTTTGCGAGTTGTGCGTACAGCAAATCGCGAAATATCGAAAACCATTATCGATAATGAGGTCAGGTTTTGCACATTTTGACATAGTAATAGGGGGTGGAGTGTTAAAAAGTGGTAAAAATTGCCTTAAGTTATACTTAAATAGCCCCTTATTAGATTAGATTGCTACTGGGGGGGCCTTCGTCAGGAGCCCGGGCACTTAGACCTTTCTTGGTCCATTGTGCCAACCCCATGCCTGTCTGCCACTTGCAGACAGGGGACAAGAGCACCTCGGTAGAGGTATGGAGGAGGGTCACCCATCCAACCACCGTCCGGGCCCAACGTTGCTTAACTTCGGTGTTCTGATGGGAACCGGTGTTTCAACGTGGCTAGGCCCTTGCCAATAGCCCCTTATACAAATGCGGGTAGTTGCTAACCACTCTATTCCATTTCTGCACTATTTCATCAATAGTTGGGTACAAACAATATTATAACAATAGCAATATTAGCAATCTTGATTGAATATATTTGAAAGAAAGTTTCACTTTTGTAATTGGCTTCGAGAGACGCTGTTCAGTTAACATTTGTTCTACTTTAACTTAGTTATCTGACGCATATCTAAGATACACTTTCAATGGGCATGGTGAGGATGAAGATATACCATGAAAATAACACTGATAAATAGACTTCTAGCTCTTCAAGAGTGTTTAAAATTAAATTGTGAGTTTGTCAAATACTCTCACGAACGCACGATGTAAATAGTAAGTTCATTGATTATTTAGCCTCCAAATCATTGAAATTCCGCTTATAATCGACTTCAGGTAATCAATTAGTGAGTGAAACGTATGGTAGATATTCATCAGGAATCATCTGCGCCCATGAAATGGATGATGTTCCGTTAAGAAATGGCTACTTAATTTAAGTATTCCGTTTTAATATTCAACATAAAATAAGTATTGTAGAACAATAATATCGTCGCTCTCCAGGTTATTTATTTATCATAAAGTTATGCTTTTTTTGCAGAATGCATTGGTAAATGATGAAAGTCTTCATGGATTTTTTATTTAATGTATAATTGGATTATTTTAGATAGAATGCAGGAGTGTAGCTAAAAATCTTCGAAATTATGACATCTAAGCATGATTAGAGAATTAACGCCATCTATCAGCTGAAAAATAAACAAAGGTTCTTAAAATACACGAAATAAACAGAAATAGAACTGAGAAAAGCTCTTACTATTTGATAGCAAAATTCAAATAGCCTCCAATAACCTTTCGGAATAATGAAATCTAAAAACTCTCTGGATATGACGGATAATCAGGCATCAAATCAGAGAATTTTATCAAATTGCGCTATTGGCGTGAGAAGATGATTGAGGAACCACAAGTTCTATCATCAAACTTTATCGATGAGTAATCCATATCAATCAGACCGAGAATCACAATCACTCCTGTTGTGTCAAAAACATTATCGAAGTACGTGCAACAGTTCTTTCGTAAATTTTCAGAGATGGACTCTTCAAAAATTAGGAGATGTTGAGAAATAATGTAATTATTGTGTAATCAATGATTACTCTGGGCACTGGCCCTAAGAATATGTCCACTCTGGGCACTGGCCCCGGCCCAGGGGCCCTGGCACTGGGTCCCTGGGCTGGGGAAAGAGGGGGCCGGATTGTGGCCTCACACGGCCCAGATTAAATAAAAGTCAAGTCACGAATAAATGACTAAAGAAGGTTTAAAAAAAAACTTTGCATGAACACTTTAAAAAACAAACTTAAAATATTTTTATGGTCATTTATTTGGAATAAATTGAGCATATATCTTTCAGACACGATTAAAACACAAATATTGGATCGCTACGTATTCATGGGTTGAGTAAAATATCATAAATGCTTGTTTCGAAACAATATAATGATTTAACTTGACTAACTCTGATAACCTTGCTCAACTTTGTAGTTCGGTGGACAGGCATTTAGATAAAAATTTCTTCGGTCCTCCGGTAAGGTGAACCATTTAAACTGGTGAAGCAAATAAGAAGGTATGCTCATTTTAAGTATCACCTGACATTAAAACACTCTCACACGCATTAATACCAGACGACTGTAACCAGGGGCGGCGTGGCCAGGGTGGGAAGGCGCGGATTCCCTCTCGGGCACCGAGCCGGGTTGTGGCTCAGGCTCCGGGCCCCGACTCCGGGGCCACGCACTAGGTTTATATATTATTTGCAAACCTTTTGCTCTTAACGACCTGAAGCGCGTTTTTAACGCACAAATTTTTTCAGAAGGGGGGGTCACAAAAATCGGGCCCCTCTGGACGTGCAGCAGCCCGGGCCCCTGAGCACCCACGCCGCCCCTGACTGTAACCCATGAAATGAAATGTTCACGGTTAATCCAATAGTTTAAATAAATAATGAGGCGGTGAATTTCTATGGCCTAATGGTTAATACAACATACTGATAATTTTATTTGAAATTTTTTCAAACGTTCTCTTGTCAAGTAGACGAAGAAGGAAATAGTGTATGAGAAAAGCAAAGCAGAAAACGCGTAGAATAAAAAAGTTTCAGGGATAGTTCTCGGCGAAGGAGAAGTTGATGGGAGTTAGCGCGGGGGGTGGGGGGTAGAAGGAGGAGGGGATGACGGGAAAGGGAAGCGGAACGGGAGAAGAGGGCGCTTAGGAAGGTTACAGCGGTTTACGAGGGATGCCGAGGGCGGCGCTGGGGTCGGTCCAATGGATGGACGGTTGCTTGAGAGGATGAAGATTAGCCGCCTCTGTGTTCATGGATCCCCGAGAAGGATCCTTAGAATTTGTCCTTTCCATCTCTCTCCTCATTCCCTGGCGCAAAGTCGTGAGAACGTAGGGATTAACTTGAAGTGATGGATGCTAGCGACAAGCCGTAAAGGAAGGAATTAACTTTTCTCCACGCCGGATAAACGGCGTAAACGTATAATCACAAGATTACAGTTTAACGGATAACTAACGCCAGTGTTTATGTTGGCATAGGACATGCTTTTATTGAGTATACCGATCATTGTCAAATGTTGAGCAACGACAGCGCAAAGGTTGAGAAAGTCTTTACTGGAATTTTTGGTTTTTCTCCGCATATGGTTTTGTCCAGGTTGATGTTTCTTCATCCCTCGTGATTCAACTTCTTCAGACCGAGGAATGATCTTCAGATCTCTTCGGCTTAATCTTGTGGCTTCATTAAAAAGAACCCGGAAACCTAAAAGGCTACTTTAGACTACACCAATGAATCTGAGATATAAATTGCTACTGTCAATCCGTATTTAACATAAATACACTAGCACTAATATTTACCGAAGGTGTAACAGATTTTCATTAATATTTTAATACGGGGATACAAAAACTTTTGTCAAAGCGCAAATTCTATTTAAAATGTTTCGATTTTATAAGAATATATTGAGGATGAATACTCTTTTATGTTCGAAGTAGCCATTTCGATAAAGGTGACACTTAACAACAAGAATTTTGACCAATGGTAATCCGAATCGTAAAAGACTTCGATAAGCGAAATTGAAAATGAACAATGAAGATGAAATTGACAGTGGATGGAAACCTATGGAAGAGGGGAAGGAGAACGATCTGGGATGGAAGTCCAACATGGCAAATAAGAACATTATTGAATGAAGATTTCAGGCAAATGGATGTTTTAGGGGAACAATTGAATATAAAGAAGAGGAAAGGCGCATAAATGAGGACCAAGAGACGACATAGGCCAAATAAGGAGGAACGTAATAGTGAAAAATTATGAAGATGTAATGGTGCTTGTTAAGGATAAAGATGAGTGGGGGCTGCAGTAAATTTATTCTTGAAACGAATGTCAAATAGAATTTTATTTAAGCTAGATTTAAGGGTTGGATTGGTACTGCAATACCCAAAAGCTTTTTTACGCCTTGAGTTTGGATGTTACACTTCCCATGTAAGAGTTTGCTCCAGGACAGTATGTTAAAATTCTAATGTAGGACAAAGCATCAGATGGGAAAAAACCGCATAATAATTGGACATTACTGATAAAAATATGCATTCACTATTGGTGGGAGAATATCTCAAACTTAAATTCAACATTTTATTTTACTAGTTACCTTCATGCAATTAAAAATATTTTGTAAGTGACCCGTAATAGTTAAATTGGGCAGTCTGTGCAAAATATTTACTACAAATACACCATCCATGGGACATTGAAATTTGGACCCAATGTAGGCTTTCGATTTAAGCATGTCATTGTCGATGCCGAATTTCTTCAACAATTTATTCATTCCCCATCCTTTATTATATCCTAAATTGTGAATAAGACCTCGGATGTCGGTCACCTTCTCAATCAAAGAAGAAATTAAACAATTTTACCTATACAGTGTAACCTAAAATGTTTCCCTGGTTACGAATATTTTAGTGCCTAACTGCACGATATTTTATACAGCTTTCTAAACATGTATTGCATTTTAATGGTATATCAGAAGAAATGCTATTCAATTGGCATTTTACAGATGGTTGGCACTTAGATGTCAAAGGCCCATTTCAGCTCTAAGATTCACGAGAGAATTTGAAAAAACCTAAGTAGGTAAGACGAATCATAAAATGGAAAAACCTAAATTGAACTTTTCATCGCTGACAAAAATAGGTCACCAATAACAGTGGTGAAAGGTTCTTACACTAAAACCCATTAGTTCCTTTATTGTTTTTTTTCACCATGCGATCCAAAATATTTGACATCTGACTGAGATCCCAGACTTGGTATTTCTGAGAATAAACAAAAATCTCGCCAGCTTGCCGCAGTGAAAAGCGCAGCCTTTAAAGCGTGAAACCTATTTCTAACCGGGACACTATAGCGTGAAATTGGAACTGACGCCTGTCGCTGGCTATTAGTGGCAAACGGCTCTCACGTTCCAACGGATACAATTCAAAAAGGCGCTCCGGATATAATTCCCACGACTTCTTGTTCCTTCCTCTTCTTAAACACTGTGCCCAGCCGTTTTTTCGAGCTCTTCTTCTTCTTTCCTGGGCTTCCTCGGCAATAGGTAATACCCCTACTAGAAGACGTTTACCCCTTAAAAGTTTTCAAATGTAACTGTCAAACTTCAAAGCTAGTCAATTTAAGGAAATCATGCCTTCTACTCAATAATATCAAAAGTAACCATGATTTTTCGTAGAATTTTTTATCTCCTATTAATGCTAAAGGTTTTGTTAGCTCAAAGATCTGAATAAATTGATGGGCGAAGGGTACTCGTTAAATTGCCTAAAAAATTCTTTCTTGTAAAAATCTGACGAGAGAAGCCATTGAAAAAAAAGTGAAATAATAAAAAATGAAGGTATTCTTCGCAATTATAGAAAATTGAATTCTATACCGCAAAGCCAAAATAATAACTCAAAATATTTTTAATATTTTTCAAGCCCTATCCCTGGTTGTTTTTCTTCAGAGCCAAATTGTTTAAAATTTAAGAAAAATTTGACATTGGTGGACCTTCGTAATACGTTTGATTATATACATAATACTATTAAATTTAATGTGATGAGTGATATCAAGAGATATTTATTTATTTACAATATCCCCGAAAACTGCCAATAAATCCTTTTACATTGGGTACTATAGCACATAACAATTTACATATAAAAAAACCACGCCCTGGATACTGAAAAATCCACCAAGGTGGGACTCAAACCCGCGACCCGTTTGCAGGTGAGGATTTTACTCGCATCCACTGGGGCCAACAACGATCGATGTACAATGTGCCGCGATACAAAAGTTATATCGCTATACGATACGGAGAATCGCATACCGCGCAGCCATACCCTAGCGAAAATGCCTCTTCTAAGGGCTTAGTTTTACGTTTTACGCCTGGTCCGTGAACGTTCATGTTTACGACATGTTTTGGCAGTAGTTCACGCAGGCTACCTTCCTTAAATGCGCGGAGAGAGGAAATCCCGGTCGTTTAAAGACGAGTCATCCCCCAAGCGCCTGAAGAAGAGAGTCTGAGCGAGTCACACAGGGACAAGGGAAGTGACGAAGAGGCGTTGAGCGAGACATGCCAGTCGCTCGCTGTTTTCTTATCGGCTGGAGCCAGACGTGTTTGACTATACTTTTATACGAGAAGTTTTTTCACAAAAACAGCCAAGGAGTGTCTCTCATTATTTCTTTTCTCTCTCCGCAACGCCTCATACAGTGGTAAATCAATGAATGTGCACGCATGCATTACACAAAAGTCACGTCACGTCCAGGAAGAGAACGGCGCTGTTCTCTTCCAGGATAGATTCTGTCAATAAATGAAGCATAATTCACTGTGCTAGGCCTAAATTTTGCAAATATGCAAAAACTTTTAAATTTTGAGTTTGGCATCTAAGTTCAAATTATCATATGAAAGAGACGCTCATATTTCTGCAGTACTTAAGAGAAAGTGTTATCATTATTATTCAACAATTTAACTACTGGAGCTTTTGCGTCTTTGCATTGTGGATCGCTGCTGAATCTTCAAACTTCAAACCAAAATGAGATTTATTTAGTTGTAACTCACTTGGGCAACTACACTATCACAGCGAAATTGATTGACTCCGGTCAAACTGTCGTATTACCACGCATTAACCTCACCCCTTCTGATACTACCGTGCCTTTCAAACTGACTAGGAAGCAATTTCCCATAAAAGTTGCCTTAGCCATGACTATAAATAAGGCACAAGGACAGACGCTAACAAAGGCAGGATTGTATTTACTAGCTTGACCCTGTTTTTTCACACGGTCAGTTGTATGTGGCGTTTTCCAGGGTGCGCTCTTTCAGTGACATCTATGTCTGTGTAAAACAGACCCACCAACAAACAATCACAGATGCCAATATCATCACTTCAAACATAGTGTTCAAAGAGGTCCTGTAAAAATGTAAATATGCTGTAAATATGTAAATACCTTAACCTTATGTTTCAAAAAATATATAATCTAAAATTTAAACACACATCTATTCCTGACTTCAACCCACACCTACATCAATGACGCACTAACTACACGGTACTAACTATACGGTGTGCACTTCAATTAATTGGGATTTGGGGAGGATACAGTGCGAATGCTTCGCACGGGTTGACTAGAACTACACTTAAAGGTGATCAGTAACATGACTAGCCAGGCATTCTTGGCCGCATTAAAAAGGTTTATTTCTCGACGTGGGAAATGTCAGCACATCTATAGTGATAATGGAACAACTTTCGTTGGGGCCATCAAAGAACTAAGTGAGCTACATGCAACATTTGCAGTGGCACAGTAAGACGAAGCGGTGACTAATTTTACTAGCAATGAAGGAATACAGTGGAATTTCATTCCACCAAGAGCACCGCACTTTGGGGGAGGTAGGGAGGCAGGAGTGAAATTGTTTAAATTTCATTTAAGAAGAGTCATGGGCATGTTAAGTTTGACCTTCGAAAAGTTAACAACACTGGTAACGGAGATCGAAGGCTGCCTTAACTCCAGACCCTTAGCTGCACTTTGTAATGATACTTATAACCCATCAGCCCTAACCCCAGGTCATTTCCTTATTGGCCAACCTATAACATCATATTCTGAACCAAATCTGCAAAATGTGAGACTCAATTTACTCTCCAGATGGCAGCATCTACAGTGCCAGCTTCAGCAGTTTTGGAAGCGGTGGCCCAACGACTACCTGACGCATCTGCAGCAGAGAGCCAAGTGGTCCACTCCCACTAACAATATTCAACCCGATACATTGGTAGTGCTGAAGGAAGACAACACATCCCCGATGGCTTGGAGGATAGGTGTCATCGAGGAGGTTCACCCTGGAGCAGAGGGTTTAGTGCGTGTGGTCACTGTTCGAACAACTCAAGGAACATTAAAGAGGCCTTTGGGTAAAATTTGCTCTCTTCCTTCCGAAGAGAAGTAATGTGTCATGTTTTATTATGCTATGTTCATTTTTAAAAAAGGGTATCTTAATCCCTTTTTTGGCGGGCGGCATGTTCAGACGCAGCCTGTAATGGAAGGGACTGTCCGGGACAGTGATTTGGACTGATCTGCCCTCTGGGCTGGGTGGACTCCGTGGTGGCACCCGTGCGTTTGTCAGTCAGTCTGCCCCGAAAGGTCGCTTGGGACGGTTGTACTAGAAGCATGTGCGCTATATGGGATTTGCTAGTGAAGAATCCTGAGATTGTCACAGCAATAATACAGTCCACTTTGTTCATTTAAGTTCATTTATTTGTTTTATTTGCTACAGAAAAATGTATATGTCATAACTTAAGTCCAGTTAACGTTGAGCCTCACGATATCGCATGGGAATTATGCTATAGAAAGTAATATTGATGCATGTGATACAGGTAAAGAGCATTAAATTCCTCCAGGGAACAATAATTAACTTACAGAATTACCCTCTTCACCTCATAAGTGGTTTCATTCATTTGGGCAATCACAAGAAGAGATATGTCCAAATCAGAACCTATCTTCACAAGTGCACAGGCCACCATTGACGAGAAACTGTAAGGACGAGATGTATAGTTTGATCGTAGCAGGCATTTTTTAAAAAGTTAACAAGATTTTCCTTTATACATTGTTCGAGATTCGAGGATGAAATATATATCTTCAATGATACTGTCTAGGATGCTTTTCTTTAATGTGAAACTGCAATTGATCAATAAGAAAATATAATATTCCTACAAATAAAACTATGAAACAAGCTTAATTCATAAAAATTTAGAGCAATTGGAGTGCGATAATCCGCGAAATCGTACAAACCATTTAAGAGAAAATGTCTGATTATCTCCAAAGTAATACAATTGATGCCTACCAACAGAGGTTACAATGTATCAAATACTGAATCAAGGAATTCCAAATGTCATCCACGGAGAGATCCAGAATATTTGGGGAGTGACAAAATCACAATGACTCTCAGTCTGCGGCTGATACAATGTGCAAGCAAAAGGTGTTGATGACAAAATTTCGTTTACTTCTTTCATTCCACTTATTATTTCAATTGTTGAACACCATTTGCTCACAAGAGGATGTTTCACGCAGTTAAAGATTACGGTATTGTCACGGAAAACACCGGATAGTTTACGATTTGATGCTATTGCGGCAAATAATTGAAGTGAAATTCTCTCGGCTTCCGAACGGGTCAGGCTCTCCATCTCCACCGACGTTTTAATGGAAGACTTTTCCATTTCACTTGGTAGTTTTTTCCAATCAATGATCGAACATGTAATTGTTAGAAGAATGCCGGTTTCAATCATCCAGCATAGTAAATTTTCAAGTATATTCCGAAATAGAGACAGGAAATCGAAGCACTGCGGTGAGTACAACGCCATCTTCCCATTAGTATAGCCTGGGTTCGAATCTCACGAACGTCAAAGATTTTTTGACAAGGAAATTAAACGAAAAATCTAACCAAATTACCAACATAAGCAAAGTAAATTAACTCCTAAGGATGAATTTTGGTCATCCAGGCGACTCGCAAAAGGTTTATGTATTTCTTGCTTTGATCAAAATATGGCATTAACAATAAAAAATGAACAAATAATTTAGATTGCCGAAAAAAACAAGGTTGAGTTTTCATAACTATATTTAATGAAAATATTACTAATGTTTACGAAAATTGAATTTTTATGTAACCTCTTTTGTTATAATCCAATTTATTATTTGATTTTAATAGGGGTGGCGTAATAAACCTCAAAAACCTACTAAATGAAAACTTTCATTTAATCAGCATGGATATCTTCTATGAGAAAAAAAAGAACCAGAAATAAAAGGAAAAAATAAATATAAAATTCAATTTTTATATTTTATGGGGATCTTTTACGTCAATTAATCATATTTTATTTATTAAAGGTATAGTTTTTGGGAAAAAGTAGATATTTTTAAATCAGAGCAAAATATTAACCACACTCACTATCCAAAAACTTTTTTTCTGTATATAATTTAGGCGAAATATTGCATCGAATGTGAATTGCCTATCTCTTGCATACGGTTTTGAATTAACTGTAGCCTTGAAGAAGCAATTACATGATTGCGAAGCATTGACGATGGCGTAGCAACGATCTATTGTTTCTGTCATCTCACGAAGAAAAACTAATTGAAAATAATATTTTGTTAATGGTTGGAGACAAAAAAAGTGAGGCAAATAAAAAGTTAAAAATAAATTAGAAAAGCCGGTAGTAGTGCGAAATATGAGCTTGAAAAGTGAAGTAACTAGACATTAGAGAGAGAAGAGAAGGAGAAACGAAAGAGTATGGGAATGGTTGAGGGTGGGGAGATGGAAAAGGGAGGAAGTGTCGTTTGGTGTAGATCACACCTAAGAGCGGGAAGCGATAAGTGGATGAGACGTGAGGACTTATCCCCAGCCACGAAGAGAGATGACGGAAGGAAACGAATAAGACGAGGCTCGGAAAGGGATGAGAATTTAGGGTGGTAGGGTCAGACAGGGGAATGCTATGAGGAGTGGACGACAGAATATTGTGGTTTATTTTTTGCTATAACGAATTATGCACAAAATATTTTACGCTAATGATAATTAGTGAAAATATTTTGGGTTAACCATTATTAGACAAGGAGAGCTGGATTCTTTGGCTACAAAATGATGAAGGGAAACAGTAAATTCACAAATGAATGTTAAATATAAATGGGAAAACCTAGGCAAGTTGTAATAGAAGACTAAGATGGTGATAAAAAATGAAATGACACTTGACAAATTTTTTTATCTTGGAAAAGAGCCATTTCAATGTAATAACAATGCAAAACAATAAAATCATGTTTTTAAGAGTATGAATGGCAGGCTAAGAGGTACAAGGGTGTTATGGTAAGTGTTATAGATAAAGGAAGATATAATACAGGAAAACGTTACAGTTATAAAATGCATACAAAACTAGGTTTTCGGAAGAAAAAAAAAGAAAAGAAATGTCATATGGATGGATGAGGAGAAGAAAAAAGTGCAAGGATGAAGAACTCTTGGAGAGCAAAGAAAGAAGGAGAAAATCGCAAACGATGACGAATGTTTTAGGTTATTTTACTTGGTCTCTGTGGACGGTCATAACAAAAAGAAGATTGGTAAAATATATTGGGGTTTTCTTGATCTCGCAAGAATGACGCATATCGATTTTAAAAATTTGAGAAACACCATTTCTCTGCAGTTAGTTCAGTTTTTGCGAAAGAATTTACCTTTATTTGGCATTATCTGGCCCAAAATGTGTTCGGAAGAGAGTTCGGACCAAAGAAGAATGTGAGTGATTGACCGATATTGACCACTCGCCTTCCAGATATTTATTTTTCTCTGTTTATTGCATAAAAGATGACACCGGTCACAAAATTTACCAGGTTTTGAGTACCAGGTTTTGTTATTAAAATGGCTATTCTTTAAACTCGTTATTCGGAGAAACATTTTCAACATTATGAAATGTGTGGAAAATCAAAGAAACAAAGAATGTACTTGCGATAACACATTATGATAAAGAAAATCTAATATATCACGTTTACTCACTTAAATAATCATTTTTAATGACAATGGCTTCCACAAATTTATCATTTATTATGGCACAAAAATAATGTGCTCTTAACCCTTTTTGGACTAATTATTTTAATACAGGATGTTTCCTTAATTGTAATTAAATAATGGAGATAACAGAAACTATATTATTTCAGATTTAAGCATTTTTTTATGATTATGTTTACTTATATACTGTACCAATTCCGGTATATTGGGCATTGTTAAATTGGATGAATTACACACGTTTTACATTAAGGCGTATGTTTTAATACGAACGTATAATTGTATGCGTAAGGCCACCAAATCAAGATTTATCAGGGAAAATAGATAATAATTTTAGCATTACTAGCATTTTTAAGTTATAATATACGATAGAATGTCCTACACCAAAGAATAACGAGACGCAAAACTGTAACCTATTGAGTGTTATAACCGTTTAATATATATATTTCCAATACTTAGGCAATGATCAGAAAATAGTATGTAGCTACTATGCTTGAATACACATGGGCATAGCCATTAAACAGAAGGAACTTATTAATGAATAATGATATTCTGCAAGATATATATTAAATTTATGCAAGAAATTACTCTGCATAGACCCATCTTCGAAGGCAGGCAAGCGTATAGAATGGAGACTTAATCCATCAGGAAGTTCACAGATAATTTCGAATTCACAGCAAAAACTCTGCATACCCCTCAGCTTAAGGAACATGATCATATCATTAGTATACAAAAGTATCAAGAACCTCTTTATTATAATTTTTTTCTCAAGATTTTTAAAGTTATTTTCCACATGGGGTGAATAAATAACTGAAGTTTTAACGCATTGCGTCTGGAAATTTCTCATGGATGAAATTGGATTTCACAAATGTTTGTGCAACGGGGCACCAAACTCTGAAAATAATCTTAATTAAATTGACCATAATATATACGAAAACGTGATACACTTAATGGTTGAGGCCTTTACATTGTAGAAATCCATTCTAAAGAAGGAAATTAAAATACTTTGCTTTTCTACAAATTTACTTTAATCGTCGACTAGTTTCGATACACTGTATCATCTTCAAAGACTAGTGGTAAAAAAAACATAGGTGCTTAGTTATATACTGAATGGGTATATGAACCCCCTCCCAACCCATTCAGTATATAACTAAGCACCTATGTTTTTTGTACCACTAGTCTTTGAAGATGATACAGTGTATCGAAACTAGTCGACGATTAAAGTGAATTTGTAGAAAAGCAAAGTATTTTAATTTCCTTCTTTATACGAAAACGTTTCGTCAATATTGCCAGGAAACGTAAGAGACGATCCTATAAGCCGAACTATGGTAGGGCCAGTTCGATGCCCGTGCTTATCATGGTGATGAACACCTAATAGTTATGAATATTGAGTTTATTTATATGTGTTAAGTGTATAAGCAGAGATTAGTGGTTGGTTAGGGCATGATAAGGCCAGCCAGGAGTCATGGTATATATTCGTGGCGGTACGGACGCGAGAGAAGAGAGGGTAACTTCAAACTAACTAGTGTAATACGATATTTGTGGCGTAGTAT
The DNA here is from genome assembly GCA_963573305.1 of Pyrrhosoma nymphula. NCBI lineage: Eukaryota > Metazoa > Arthropoda > Insecta > Odonata > Coenagrionidae > Pyrrhosoma > Pyrrhosoma nymphula. The sequence goes on from OY754339.1 coordinate 62,814,298, forward strand.
GGCTAGGAAACATGGTTTCCGTGTAAAGGAGATTTGTGTAAATAGGAAGCTAGTAATTCACAACATTGCGAAAAAGAACAGAAATGAGCTGAGGACAGATAGTGAAAGTAAAATAGCCCAGATTACAAACAGGTGAGATAAGGAATATAAGAGGTGAAGAAGTTTGGAAGGCTATACATTTTGGATGGAGGGGAATTCGGTTAGCGTTGAACATGACGCATAGCATACATCAGCGTGTTTGGTTTGTGGACTGTGGAGGGGTAGGGGGAGGCTAGAGGTGTTTTTAGGTTGAATGTGAGTGTAATAAGGCTAGCTAGGGGTGATGGGGTATTTTCGTGGCGGTGCGTAAGCATAAGGGGGGCGCACAACTGAAGCTTACCAATAAAGAACCCTTTCTGGTATGGCTCAGAAACTTGGTCGCCACGGAAAGAAGATTTGTGTTGATAGGAAGCTTATTAATATACAGCATGGGGTTGAATATCTGGAAAACTTGGTCCTGGCCTGCGAGAAGGGGATGTTTAACTGAAACTAACTAATATTGAGAACTGCGTGGCATGGCTCGGAAGTTTGATCGCCACGTAAAGACGATTCATGTAGATGGGAAGCCTAGTAATAAACAACAATGCGTTTCATGCCTCGGAAACTTGGTCACAAGGAGGTATAAGGGGACCAAATATACAATTAGATAAGAGGATACGTGGAGCGAGAACTATATTTGGAGTTACAATAGGACGTTAGAGGCGATCCCATAACTTTAATCATGCAAGGACTGACCAAAGACAATCAAATTAATTGGCAGGGCATATAATGAATAATGAATACTGAGCGGGCAGAGCCCAAGTGACTACATGATCTCGAAAAAGGATAGGAATATGTTGGAAACAGACAGAGGGATGTTGGAATGGTCCCGATGAAAGAGAGTTGAGAGGAGGAGATGAGAAGAGCAGGGAGGCTGTACTCTTTGGCTGCTGGAGAGGGATGCGGTTAGCGTGGAGGAGGTTCGAGCTGGTGTAGGGGATGGCAGGGTAACGAAGGTGGGCATGCCGAGAAGGGCCAGTTAGGGGTGGATATCTTTCGGTGGAAGGGGCGACGTGGAAAGGGGTAGGAGGAGGCAGGTCTCCGGTGGCGGTGCGGTCACGTGAGGCGGGAGTGGGTAACTGAGGCTTTGAAAGCTCCTGACGAGACCACAAGTCTCCTTGTTGACATTGTGGCGGGGGGAGGAGGGGGTTGGAGAAGTGTAGGGGCGGTTGGTGAGCAGGAGGGGAACGGGAGGGTGGGAGGATAGTCTAGGACCCCTCATTGGGAATGGAAGGGTTGAGAGGTGGGTCTGCACTCGATATTAGAATATCGGTTACGAACTGCCATTTTCAATTAGCAATGCCTCCCATTTAACCTCGCATTTCACACTGTGTATAATGACGCATTGCGATGCATCGCAAGACACATATCATTGTATAGTATTGCATCGCATTCCGTCAGAAGTATTGACTATCACGACATATTGTCTCGTAATGAACCACATGTAGCTCATTGCGACTCATATAACATTGCGTCACTTTAAATATTACATCACACTTCATCACGTAAATTGGTATTTACCTCGTGGCATTAAATCACAAATTATAGGGAAAATATCGTAATGTCTCTTAGACTGTGCTAAAATTCAAGGCACTGGCTGCGGTTTGTCCATTACATTAGAACGAAATTATCCGTATTTTATTCGTTGCACCGGCTGTCTGAAATAATAATAAATACCATTCAACATTCCCTACAAAACAATGCTTACAATAGAATGCGATATATACTATGTTAAACTTTATATGACATTGTTTAATGCAGTACAATATACGCGATGTAACACGATAAATTCGTCTTTTTGACGCTATATTATCAGAGCAGTTAGATACTGAAATTCTATTACCGCGTCTAAGCAACATCCAACACATTTCCCACCATTATATATAACGTATCGCATGATATCTATAGGCGATATTTCGCATAACCCTGAGGGTTTCAACTTCGGTGGGTTCCTCTATAATATCCCAATCGATATGTCGCGGTATCACATGCATATATCTCGAGAGGAGAATTAAACCTCGAAACTGGCCGGGGGAAGAATTCTCACGGGAGCATGGGAGGGGAGTGGCCGAGAGTCCGCAAGGAGGTTGGGGGGGATTCCCGGCAGGAGGGGTTTGTGTGAGTTGAGTGAAGGAGTGGGGCAGGAGGGGTGTAGGGTAATGATAAGAGCAAACCCTGGAGAGAGGCAGTGAGGGAGGGGGTGCTGGGGAGAATCGACATTCGGGCTTGGGGGGGAAGGGGGTTTGTGGGTAGGGCGGGAAGCGTTGGCGGAGACAGGACGCCCGCCTCTGCGGAGAGGAGATTAATGAATTTTGCTTGGCAAATGGGTGATGGACGGTGGAGGGGAAGGGTGTGAGGGCGGGGAGTGGTGGGCAGCTGAAAGGAGGACCGTGCCACAGAGAGAGGCTGCAGTGTGAGGCGGGGAGGTACCGAGGCGGTGGGGAAAGCAGTGGAGAGGGGCAGATAAGTGAAAAAAGCAGGGGCGAGGCGGGGAGGGTGGGCGTCTCCCATGTCAGAGCGCAGAATATCTTTATTTTTTACACTGCTCCCCATTCCCCGACACATCCACCGTTCTGTCTTCAGTCTCCTAACTCTCCCTCTCCCCTCCTCAACGCAAACGTATCCCCCCTTCCCACCAAAATCTTTTCGTAACTCCGAAATGAGCGTAATCCCAGCGTATGGTATTGTCAGCTTTTGGTCACTTCAATTTAACAAAAAAACAAGCAAAACAAAAACAATTACCTTGCCGCACCCGGAAAAATAAACAGAATAAAATAAATATAAATGAATCTCGTTGAATTGCACGGGAAGTTTCGGAAATTTTCTTTCCGAGTCCTATTTATTTCACAAAGAACTGTAAAAAATGTAAATTTTAAATTACTGCACTAATAAATTACCCCGGCGTCCTATTTTTTTTAGGAGTTTTACAAATTTTTTCCTTTTCATCTATAATTGAGCTTGATAACGAATGCCAAAATGAGTGATAGATGTGTACTCTATGAAAATACTTAAATACAATTTTACTATGACGCAAAATGAGTAAATATTCGTCGAGAGGAAATATACGATTAGAACCACACCGGTTTTAATCTCGACCTACTTGCTTAGGGTAAGATAACGGTTATTAAAACGAGAGAAGTGTGTACATCAGTAGTAAAAGTAAAAATTCGGGGTAGTGATGGTAAAATTTCTAACTCATTACGAGCTATTCCTCTATTTTATCTATTGATAGTATATATTTCTTTAAAATAGTATATATTGGAATATATGGCCGACAAATAAAATCGTAATCGTGATCGACAATAGTGGGATCAATATCTAAGGAATACAGAAAGCTTGGAGTGAAACCTAGAATGGGCAATGGTCCATCGATTGAAAGTTTAAATTCTGAAAGTCAAAGACCACACCACATTTCGTTTAAGAAGAGATCGTTATTTGATTTGAAAATGCCTATCACCATGGACATTTGATTTCGGGTCCCCAACGAGGAGGCCAGTATTCTATAATTCATCACACCGATCATCATATGATATTTAATGTAAGTTTCACCAAACCATCCGGAAGTATCTCTAACTTTCTGCGAATGAAAGTACCCTTGGAATTGGTAGTGTTTGCCTAAGTAATCATGTTTTCAAATGAATTACCCGTTACAAATTATGAATGAGGAAATATCAGGTTATTAAATTGAACATACGCATTTCCATAAAAATACAGGTTACTAGTTAATGACATGAAGGTTTCAAGAACTGTTTCCGTAATATTTGCTTGCAAAACTTTATTAAACAATTTCTTAACTGAACATATACTGAGCCGTGCTTCCTCATGAAATGCCTTTGGCTAATGCGTCTTCAACTATTCAAGCACGTGAAAAAAATGAAGACAAGTCATGTGTGGTATCAAACGGTATGTTGAAGTAAAGGTCTAATTACATACATTAAAGTATATCACTAATTATAAAAAATACATTCATTTGAGCCATCAATGCTCTGAACTGTACTAAAACGTCATGCTATCTAGTTTTGTACGGTATATAAAAGTTCTAGCCTTTTCATTCCTCTTTCAAAGATATGAATGCATACTTTGTTGAAGGCTCCTACGAACCTTCAACTCGAATAGAACCCACAAGAACTTACCGAAATTGTATGTTGATATAAAACCTCCGTTTCAAAATTGAAACTTCAAAGATGGAAAGATTTTCATTTGGTCTAAGGTAAGATGTCGAGTGAAAATCATAATGTAGCGTTTCATATTTAATAATACAGCATGCGATATTTACAAATGATTTCTGTACGATGACCACTTCCTATCGCTAAAATAATAAAAGTAATGGAGAAATAACCAGGTACAAAGGAGTTCCATGTGATTAACTTAACAAGGAAAAACGTACCCCGGAGTAATATCAGAAAATACCCATAGATAGTAGACTTCCAAGCAAAAGAGCACGCCAAATAAATTATGAGGTAGCCACACCGTTTTTATATGTTTATTACCGTCTGGAAATAAGAAAAAATATTATTTGAGCAATTTTCCTGATTTTCAAAGACATTTAAAAGACATGGCCGAATATAAGTAAAAATATGACTGAATTTTGTGAAGGAAAATGTAACAGAGTTCATTTAAAATACGACTGCTTATCAAAATTATAATTAATTCTCTTTCACAGGAGTCAGTAGGGATGGTAAAAATATTTCTTTTGCTAGGGAGCGGATGAATTACCTGTCAGTCTCAGGCAAGGAAAGCACCACTACGTTAAGAGGATAGCCTACATTATTCATTATATTTGCGTCTAGCGATGCGAAAACTGGTCTTTCTAAAAACACAAGGTAATAGAAAAGCATGTAACTTATGTGCAAGGGCTCGACTTTTCTTTTGGAGGGCCATATTCGGGCAACTGATCTAAATACAATAATAACAAGTAAAGAGAGACTAAATATTTTGAATACCATGATACAAAAATCAAGTTTCAAGGCAATCAAGTTCACACATTTCCGGCGTATACATGCTAGACCGTAATTAGAATGATTTTACTATCACGTAAGCGAGGAAAATGAAATGGTAAATCCTATATATTTGCCGTGTTGTCATTTCCGATTTATGTTTCATTACATTAATGTACCTCATGCAAACACAATTAATACTATTTGTTTAATTTTTTTACACGTTATTTTTATTAGTTAAAGCGTGTGCTTTTGGAGCTTAATATGCATAGATATAAAAATAAGCAACACATCTAAGAAACGCGAATGATGAGATAGATTTCATGAACGCATGAATAAATTTCATTTTTCATTGAGATAAATATAATATATATTATAATAATTATGAAATTTATATTCTATTATATAAATATAATAGAATATAAATTTCAGGCTTTCATCTATGCCTTATAATATTTCATGACTTTTTTTTACTAAGAGTTGAAGATTGCGATAATCGATAGTGACTCCAGAGTATTGTCGGTCAAACCTTATTTAAGAGGAGGAATCTGTGTGCTCTTTTTTAAGGATAATAAACCCATTATTTTGAAAAGAGTCACTACTCATGCTGCTTAAATATCCCCCATTTTCTACAAATGAAGACGAATGTTTAATCAAACTCTTTCTTCGGAAGTTATTTTCCCTAAATCTAAATCCCTATAATATGCAACATTTTTCACACCCCCAGAATATCATTTTTAAGTAAACTTTTTTCACTCCACCAGATCCAAGCAAGGTGCACTTACAATCCAAATGGATTCACTGTATAAAAGAGAAGCCATAGAAGTTAGCCTCACGCAACTTATGCACATAACAGAATATAAGCATAGGAATTATTCTGTTCACCTATGTTAAATATGTCTAACATTGACTATTATTGCTCTCAATGGTGCTGGCGCTTTTTACCACGACTATTGCATACTAGATTGAGATCCTGTTTTCACCATTCGGTGCTTTAAGATCGAAGAAATTGTTTTTAAACTTGAAACTTATCATAACGGAAAGGAAATATTGCAAACTTTGCTGGAAATAGATTACATTTAACGGAACCATGAGGGTAATAATAATACAAAAACTATCTAAGGTGTGCGTAATGCAAAGACCTTTAATCCCTGAATTCAGTAATCAGCCGAGAATCTAGATTCCACTGAATATTGGCAATCATGCTAACCGAGGAGTATGCCATGGACCTTCCTAGGCAGGCTGTCGTTCAGGCAGCGCCGTTGTATCGCCAGAGCCCCGCAGTCTACCCGAAAAGCCTCTTCCCCACCACCACCATATCTACTTTGGCGACACTCTAATGCATTTGGGTAAATTTCCATATTCATTATCGATAAATATTTGCTAATTTATATCCATGATACTTTTTCCAATCTTTCATCCAGAGCAGGCTTACACTAGTGGCGTGCTTCTTCCATTCCTTCCTCTCCAATTTATAATTCTATTCTTTCATCTTTTCTCCCAGTCTGAGGCTCCAATTTCCTTGGAAAAGACTTTTCACTTGAACATCTAGAGCCCAGGACACCAAACAGGATGATGTGTGCTCTATAATGCGGTATCTATTTTTTGGGAGCTTTTTCTTAAAGTGTAAATAATATTTATTATTTCTATGCTTAGGTTCAAGGAGCATTTTTCAATAATTATTGACAGCAATTGAGGAATATTTAATAGTTTAAAAGCAATTTGTAATTTAAATAATGCTTAAGTATACGATTTTTATTGAAAAAACGTGTATTCGATGAACATTTTTCCCATTCCGACTACTAGCACTTAACAAAGTGGAAACACGTCTTCGGAAGCATGATGGATGACGTCACTAAAACGTAACGCTGGCAATAATACGCGTGGGCTTTCGCTGCTATGAAATAGTTTGACAAAATTAATAATTATTTTCCTCTACGGAAAACAAGGTGTGTTATCTAGTCTAGTGTTACCTGATCGTTTCTCTTGTGGTTAATGTAATACTGTACGATTACCGCAAGCTTTTGAGATACCGTCTTGGGTCACATGACCTTTTTATATTCCGTGCGCTTTTGAAATGTAAATATATACATATTTGGTTGACGTATGAATACGGATTACGTATTTTATTACGTTTGGAAATTTGCTCTTGTTTACATTAACTAAATATGTGAAATATATATTTTTATGAATTTTCCTTGAATTGAGTGTTCCAGGGAACGGCCGGGAGTTTTCTCCCACTAGGAAACAATGCTCGTCCTATCCCAGTCCCAGACAGAATCATTCCCACTCCCTTCTACCTTAATGCGTCCCTGAACCCTCAAACCTACATATATACACCCTCAAAAATTCTTACCCTCGCAACTTCCAACCCCCGTGCAAATCTCCCACCCTCTCCCGTTTTAATCCTCTTTATTTCCAATTCCTTTCTTTATCCTTCTCATTTATCTCTCACACTCTTTCGACTTCCACCCTAAATTTCATTTCGCACTCGCTGAGCTTCTTGACTCCTTCCCATTTATTTTTATGAGGATTCCAACCCCCGCCCACCCCCAAGCACCTCCCCCTTCCCAAAACCCTTCAAGAAATTATCACTCAGGGACGTTTTCTTACTCCTGGCCAATTCTCCCTCCGTCTCCCTATCCCCTTGCCAAGAGTTTGTCGTCGACCTTTGGCCTTAGCATCTCGAGATCTCACCGAGATCTCTCTTCCTGCTCACCACCCACATTTCTTCGAGAAGATTTCATCCCCTCAAGGGGAGTCAAAACAGACGATAAATCGAAAATTCGCGCATTCTTGTTGACAATAAACTGCTTGCTACACTACTCACATACCAACTCATCCGAGGGTTCGGTCAATTCGCAAATAGAAGTATAGAATACCTTCGTTAAAACATAAATTCAGAGAATGTCACTCTAGGTCAGTGAAGCTTGTACAGTAAACGCCTGCAGAAGGAATAAGATATAATGCAATGGGAATGCGATATCCCAGTGGGGAGAGACCATGCAGAAGACATTCATGAACTAATTCAAAAGTAGTCCACCACTGAATTATCCTGAGCATACAACCATAGAACGTTCATTGAATATTCAAGTGTGAACTATTCATTTGAGACTGTTCATAGATCGTTCATTTCCAGTCCACGAAGTATTATTCAAAATACTTCTTGGTTGAACATTTAAAGAACATCTTTAAACCTTTCAAAAAAACCTTGTCAAGTAAAAAATATTGTTTATTCACAGTAATATTACATTTATATTCGTACTATGTGGTATAATATGTTTAAATTAATTCATGGCAAATAGCTGTTATCGAGATGTGATGGTATTTCCTCAAACTATTAAGGAATTGCCATTTAATAATTATAGTTCTCGAAGTTACATTTACCTACGGAAATGACTAGGTATATACGAATTTCTGTACGTCGATATTTCAATATTGGGTGCAAGCAAATACGTGTAGAGTCGTAGGATGCCTAGTAATGCGACATGGGTATAATGACGTTAGGAAGATACAAGATAGGATGTTATAACGTACTAAAATTACGTACCATAATCGCACATTCATAGTGTTTAATTGCAAACAATATTTTTTTATTTGAGGGAGCAGGGAAGTCAGTGGAGAGGTAATTCGATATGAATTGAGAATCATTTCACGAGAACTATTTTTTTTAAAGATTCCTTCATGGTTCATATTTTATAAATTCAAAAACAGTTCAGCCGCAATTCATCTACGTTGAACATTCTATGACGTATTCCAATGAATGTTCTTTGCACCTTCTGTGAGTGCCAATTGAACGTTCATTGATGTCCTTCTTGAATTATCTTTGAACGTTTAAATAGTCTTCACTGAACGTTCTTGGAACATCTTTTGGACAATTAATTCCCCACTGGGAAGGGAGGAGAATGATAAAGATATAATGAAAAGAGATAATCACCAATTAAGAAGTTATTTGGAGAATTGGAGAAATAATGATGTAACATAAAATCTCTGAGAAGAAAAATAGACCAATTTGTTAGACCCATTTTACGACACATTGCCTTTATAGAATAATACATTGAAAGCAGTTGGGTTGGTCGTGCCAAAGAAAACTAAGCATGAGATGAGACAAATTCCAATATAAGTCAAATTAAAGACCGGAAAAACGGAAAGCTGATAGGAAAACGTAGAAGATATTCATGTTAATTACTGCCGATGATGAAGATAGCGATTAGTTGAAAATGCTGAAGGAAATATGCAATATTGATATACAAATGGTGCTGTATTTTATTTATCAGTACGAATCAAATGAACAAGTTATTTGCAAAATTGGTTGCACCAAAATAAGTGCACACTCAACGTCTATTAAAACTTGTGCCAATTTTCCCTCCTCGAAACCTCGAGACTCGAAAATCCTCGGAGAATCCTCGAAGTGTCAGAGAGCGATAAGACATGTGCCGCGACCTGGCTCTGGTCAGTGCGAACGCTCAGGTTATCGCTATTCCTGCAAGCACCCTGCTTTCATTCGGTCAGCGCTGGTGCTGATATCTGTTTCCACTTTCAAGTCAGCCTGTGAATATTCCCACCAATCCAAAGTGTGATAGCACCTCCCCTACCCTCCCCACTCCTCCACTGGTCAGCTGATACCCCTCCTGCATTGACAAAGTGTACCGTGAACAGACTAGCCTTCTTTGAACCTGACCGCGGCCGGAGAAGGACGTATCTGCTTGGTGACAGTTGTGACGTGTGTTCGTCTTGTATAGGCCAAGTTAACGGTATTTAGCCTACGGCTTGTTTTCTGTTGTAATTATTGTGGTTATATACATGCTGTTACTTGAAGTTAATCAAACTGGCTAAGGATGTTGTCATTTTTCTCTCGTTTCCGCCCACCAATCGCAGTCAATTCGCTCGCGACGTCAAGTTTCAGTGGCTTGCGTTGAAAAACTATTCCAGTGGATTATTCATAATCAGTGGTAGCACTATACTTTTAGCGTTACAAAGACAGCCGCTTGCTAACATTTATCATTCAATGTGACACACTCAGCAACAAGGAAAATACCTAAGGTGCAACTGAAAAGCTTTGACTCTGCGAAAGTCAAATTAGAGACTGCATTTTCGCTTGTGTCGCCAAAATATGTTTCATTTCTGATGACAAGATGTATACTGATCAGTTTAAAATTATACTTTTAATTGATTATTTCTCTAGCTACAATATCCAAATAAAAAGGCACTTCTCAGTGCAAGTTGACTTCAATTACTCCAGTTGTACGTGTATTACTCCAAGATTAAAATTTCTGGTGCATTAATTTAATTTTAATTTAATGTTCAATTATTTTTCTGATTAAATCAACCGTTCACTAAATGTTATTTCTTCATGTAAGAAAAAATAACTCCTTATGAATACTCCTTAATATTTCCTTAGTGAGACTCATTCTCGCCTCAAAGTTCATATAACTTCAAGATAAATTTGTGATGAGAAATTTAAAAAAGTAATTATGATATTTTTCAGACATATCGCAAAGAGCCCAAAATGTTCTTGAACTAGAACGCATGCGCAAAAAATTACATTTAAATCATTTTCCAGTGGAACTCCTTTAAGACTTTTCCTCCAGACGCGCTATCTTCCCAGCTCTCATAGAGGCACGTACTTCCTTCAGACCACCAGACCGCATAAAAACAATTCTTTTTAATCAGCAGGGAAAAAAAAACTTAAGAAAAGAGATCTCGGCTGGATGGAGTGGAGACGAGAAGGCCCCCTTGGAGTATTAACTCCACCCAGGAAAATTATTAAAAGGTTCCTCCGGCATTATTGTAATCTTGGCACTTTTTACCAGCCCCGCGATAATTTCCGCCGACCTGACGATTCTTATCGGGACTAGGGGCTTGGAAAGAGGGAACGGAATAAGAAGTCGCTCTTTTCTCCATTTCTTCGGCTTGGTGGGGTTTCCTTTTCACCCGCAAACCGTGATGTGAAAAAGGTTTGGTAATCGGTGATGTCGGTCGCACAAACAATTTAATTTATTGTTTTTCTTCGCTAAAATGTTGATATTTTCACGGTTCAAGCTTTACTTTGTGGAAGAAAATCACAAAAAGTATGTACCTTTAACTTTGAAATTTCCACACATTATGTCACACTACGTCATTATTAAGATAATCGTGCTGAAATCATGATCGAAAGAATTAAAAAAGTAGACTTAACTAAGTGATGCACCGTTCAATGTGATGTTTCCTTTGAATATGAAAATTCGCCACAATTACCATGCCTTCCGCATTATTGGACTTAATTTTCAATCTCAAAGTCTCAGTAATTCCGATTTTCTTTCCTTGATTATAACTCCTTGATTTATTTCCCAGTTAATTATGTTTTGCTATACCATATATAAGGGACTACTGGGTTTTACCTTGGTAAACAATGTGACTGCCAAAAACTATAAATTATTTATTTTCTTTTAATATGTAACTATTTCTCACCTTATCTTTAAAAGTTATAATTAATTCAAAAGATCAAACCTTAGTCTTGATGTTGGTCTCTCAGATCAGCAATCCAGGAAAGATTTAATTAGAAATAAATTTTGAATACAGACAATATGTTGCCGTAGAGGAGCGCTCCCTTGAAATAAATAGGAAGGCACTGAAGGGCTAAGGGTTGAACATAAAAGGGAGAGATAAAAAAATTACGATTCATTGAGTATAGTGGTTCGACATCACGTTTTTAGGACCTTGACCAAGAACCTTACAATGAGGACGGAAATCTTGGTGCGCTTCCGATCGTCATTTGCTCAAATTACGGGTCGCCAGTTAAGGCGCTGGTGTTGCGAGGTAGGCCTCGGTAAATGTGAGCTTTCGTCCCGCCAGCGTTTTCGTAAATTTCACCCACTTTTAACAGAGATATCCGAACCAAATTCACTTCACTTATTATGCAAACCTTGCGCATTTGTAAAATACTTTCAACACAATAATGCATCATTTACTCTAGGAATGGGAAACTTTAAAACCTGAGGAGTGCGATTTTTCCTCTCCGCCATCTTGTGAAAAAATTCCGTTTTCTCTTATCCACTGTACGTGGCGCAGCGATCGAGCAGATGCTTCTCTAGCACATGCACAGCTCTCCAACACAGTTTCTTCCCTCCTTCCACTCAAACTCGCCCCGCAACAGCCATTTAACACAATCATTTTAAGACTAGAAATGCTTGGCCTACCACGCGATTGCAGCCCCTCTAGTTGGAACTTGATTTCTTTCGCGGCCGTTGATAACACGATCGACGTAGGAGATAAACGTCCTCTTATAAGGTTCTTGACCTTGACATAAAATGTGAAGCAGGTGATGGGAAACGCTCCAAAATTCATAAAAATTGGGGTACCTACATTATAAGAAAACCTATATGACTGCGTTAAAATCACAAAAAATATATTTTGATGAATAATCAAATGAAGAGTTTTTCCTATTTAACATTTTAGGGAGGTACCTTGAATAAAAACCTAAAATATGGTGTCAATAGCATACAATGAATCAAATATTATATAACACAGTAGCCGAACCACAGAAGACGTAATAAAAAAGGGCAATGTGCTGTAATAGTGGAAAACCTTTTGCGACCTGGAAGTCATCAGCAATAGAAGAAACAATACAGGTAAAGTCAGCGAAATTAAGCACATGGCAGCACTATTTTTTAACGAGTAATATTGCGAAGGAAGAACTTGTAATAGAATCGCTTGGCCTTCGTGTGCTTTATACTTGAGATATTTCGTAAATATCAGCCGGTATGTTATACTCTGCAATAATTAATGGTGTCAAATGGCCTAAATAGCCCTGACTCCTAAATGACCTACGAACCCTAATAATTTATGTAATTGCCATATTGCTTTTAAAACAAGGCTATAGGTTAAAAAAAAATATGGGTTAATAAACGATGGCGGAATCCTGAAAATCGTCTCCTCTGTTTCCTTGCGAATCAACATACTTTTATTTCTTCGAGGAAAAGAGCGCTGAAATTTCATTCTACACATTTTCTCTGGTGTTCTTTCAAAATTTCTACTTCCTTCTACACACACTGAAGCCTCGTCTTATACCGCATACCTTTCCTCTTTCCATGCAACTCCCCAAAGCCCTTTCACTATTCAACCCGCCCTACGACCAAACGCGTCGGCACACGCCCTACGACCATAACTTTCTCTCGTCCTTCTCCTGCTCGTAGTGAACGAGTAAAACCCTTCCTTTTACGAAACTGTTTCTCCACCTCTTCTCTTACCGCACAAAACACTATCCTTTGCAGCTAACCCTCTTTAAATTCCTCCTTGTTTTGTTGCATTCTTCCCGCTACTTCCTCTGCCATATATCGTCTCCGAATGTGTCTATCACACTATTTGAATAATTGTTAATCCTTTGAAAGGTATTACACCAAATGAATGGTCTAGGTTAATGGAAAATGATGACTACACATTTTTCAGTCACAGGGAGTTTTTTCTCAAGTTTATTTCATTGATCCTTTTTACCTTTAGTACTTAGAATTTTTCACACTCACAAATACCACATGAGTGGTATAGGTACATGGACAGTTTTGTTTTTAGTTTCCTATTTTTCTCATAATTTTCTTTCATACATCGTTGGCAGATATTATATTGAATGCCATATCTCTTTCACACACTAAGTTTTCTTTATCCCTCCAAATGCTCAAAAGTTTCTGATTCTTCCTCCACCCTCTCCCGCGCTTACTTAACATTCTACCCCTTATCATTCGCTGTTCGTGAAGTCTGTTCGGGTTCTCCACCGGGTCAAACTCTACAGTTCTGCCAAAGTTTCGATGTACGACTCGTTCGCCTGTCTATCGTCATCAGAGCATCGTCATCATAGTCTGATGACGATAGACGACTCGTTCTTTTTTTACCGACACCGAAAAGTCGGCAGAAATGCCGAGTTTGACCATGAGGAGAACCCGAAGAGACATCACTAGCATTACTTTTGTGAATTATGAAAAGAAATACGATCACATGCCACCTGTTTCAATAAAGAGGCATATGAGTCATACATGTTTACCTATTAGAAACAAGGGGAATATGAAAAAGTATTCCGGGGATATTCCGGCGTATGGTGATGCTGGGGGATTTTCGGGTTTCCCACCGGGTCTCTCTCACCATTCTTGCCGATGTTTCGGAGAACGAGTCACTCTCCATCCTCAGGGCTGATGAAGTTGCAGGGAAACTGAAGAATCAGCCCTGAGGAAGGAGAGCGACTCGTTCTCCGAAACGTCGGCAGGAATGGTGAGAGACCCGGTGGGAAAATACCCCAACAAGGGGAATATATTTGGAATTTGGCGACATGATGGCTCGTGGAAGAATCGAGAGTGGACGCAGTTGTGGGGAGGGGGATTACGTGGCGGAATGTAGTGGGGGTGGCGGCGTTGGAGTGATTCCCTCTCGGAGGTTAGTCGGCTTTAATGCATGTTCCATTAGATTGGTCCCTGCGAGGGATGAAATTGGGACCAGTGGGGTTTTAAGGTAGGTTGCGAGGTGGGGTTAAAGCCTGGGAAGGAGGAGGGACGTTGGTGGTGCGGGAGTCATGTGCGTGAAAGCGGACCTGAACGCCTGTGGGGAAGGGGTGAGACCAGGGCTGCCAACCTTCCCTTATTCTCCAGGAGACTCCCGGAATTAGAAAAAAAATTGAAAATCTCCCATTCCCCGAATTGTGTCGTATCCCTTCCGCTGTGGGGTAGTCTAGTTGTAATACTTTTTTAAATCCATAATGGAGACCGTATTAGAATTTTATTTTAAAATTGAAGAGGTAGTAAGATGCATGAAATAATATAATAATAATAACGAAAAAACATTATTTTATATAGCTAAACTATTCAACAACTTAGTGAACTATATTTTTGAAGCTTTGACTTGAATGATTTCTCCATTTCCTACGCTAAATTTTTCAAGTAATTTTATGAAAAGTATTTCTGTATAAATATTATTTTAAATAAGGACTGATAAATCATAAAAATTACCCTCCGTCACATTACTGAAGTAAACTTAGACGGTGCGTCAGAACTGGCAATTATCATTATAGTATCTCTAGAGAATAGTAACCATTGTCCATGCAACACATAAAGCAGGTTTTATTTCTCGCCAAATACCTCTTGAAGAGGTGCAATAAATGGCTATAATGTATTTTTCTTAGAGTTATGAGATGCAATTCTATGATATGAAATAAAACTAACAGAATTTTATGTTTAGTGATATCTCACTTGAAGGACCATAAGTTTAAATAATAGAAAATTCAACAAAAATCGAGCTTTCGAAAATTTTACGAGTAGGTATAATGGCGTGAATGAATGATTAAGAGTAAGAATAGATCATCACCGTTCCCACCAAATGCAATTATTATAATATCTGGATAACAGTAACTGTAAGGTTGCATAGCCTATTTCATTAACTTGACTTTTCGTGAGAGTTTTGGCTTTGCATATTATGTCAGACAATCGTTTCGTCAAATCGATCGAAGGTAAAAGCTGTACAGGTTAGTATTTTAATTTACATGAATACTATCATAAATTACATCTACGAAGTAAAGCCTGCCACTGTCAAGGTTAGCTGTACAGGTATTTCAGTTTTGAACGTTGACAATTCAAAAATCAAATGTCTGGTCGCCGATCATACATCACTCTATAATTTTTCTCAGTGCGAATTCACAAATAAATCACATTTTCCGAGAAATTAATTTCTGGAACGTAGTTGAAAATCACGTTGTACACCAACCCCGCCCAGAAATCTTTTCATGACTCAAACTGGGTATCTAAACCCATTTTCCCGAATATCATAACCATCCTAATGTATTTATTGTGCCTAAAACCCTCAGGCTATGAGGGCCTCATTCAAACAGCTAGTGTTGATTTCGAGAATATTATTAATACCCACATAAAATTACTACTTGTTTACGAGTAAATTATTTACACATTTATCCTGTTTATTTATGCAGAGCATACTTTTCACGCGGAAGTTGTAGATGATTTATTTATTTAATCCCCCGGAATTTCCTACAATTGGAACGGGAAACTCTGGAAACCTGCCCTTCCTGAGTTGGCAACCTGAGGTGAGACCCTGGACAAGATTTCAGGGGGGGGAGGAGCAGTTAGAAGGGTTTTAGGGCATGAGGTTTTTGAACGGAAGGCAGCGTTTACGGATCTCCCAGAGCACCGAGAATGGGCAACCGGTCTTGGTGGAGAGAACAGTTGAGGCACGTATATAAAGAGGTGGAGGACTAACCCGGGGAAACAGTGTAGGTACTTTTGGACCCGCTGAGTCGGTTCAACTGGAAGGTCGGGGTTTTCTGCTGGAATGGGGGAGGGGGTTGAGGAAAAGAGGCAGCAATATTCCTGCCAACGTTGTCTCTGCGGTTTTGCAGTTCGTTGGGATGGAAGAGCTTAAGGGGCTGGATTCCCCGTGAAATATATTGGGCATATTAATTGGAGTTCCATATCAGGGGAGAGAGGAGGGGCTGGTTTATTAGATAAATGGCTTATATGTACGAGGGAGGAGATACGCAGAGTCAAGAGCGTCGGAAATTGTTTTGTGAATTGAGATTTTCGGACGGGGATCGATAAGCAAAGTTTGATTATTGGAATGCCTTTGGGACGGTTCGGTTATGGTATTTTGGGCCTCCTGATCGATTAAATATGACTCCGGCTAGGTAATTGGTTTTAGTATATATTTTTTAGTATTATATTAGAATGCCGCGCAACACATTGACAAGGGAAACATTTTGATTGAGCGAGATCTTTTCAAAATCATGTCCTTTACATGGCAGTAAAATTGCGATGATAATTATAGTTATACCTAAAGGCACAACGTTTGATCAGCATTGTCTGTCAAGCACATAATAAAACGCGTATTAGAAGATAAACGTTTTCGGTAATATTGTGCTTGTTTTTAACACGCGAGACAAACATTTAACATGAATCAAAATCTATAATTTTAGAGGAAAATTGACCTTTTGTTTATTTGGAATTCATAGTGTGTAACTTGTTGTTAAATTATATTATACATCTAAATAGTTGCCATACATCTATATAAAAGATAGCAAAATGGTTGTTACAAAAAGAATAAGTTGATGCATCCTTCTCCTGAATTCATATATTTGTTTGATTGCCTACTAAGAGTTCATATTTATATAATTTTTATCTTGTCGTCTCCTGTTTCGAGATTATGGTTCTTTTTTGTTTGAAACTATTTTTCCTTAAAAACACAACACATATTAACCTTGAGTACACATGCGCCATAGATAATAACGTTGTCAACATTCACGTCACCTTCGCTGGTAACTAAAACCCTTCCATGATATATTAATTTGTGTGTATCAATGTGTCATGTACATGGCAATTTTTCTGGAGTTATAAATATGTCTGCTTACTTATAAGTAATGACATGAAAAATTTACCTCCTTGTTGATGCATCATGTGCGCTATTTAAAGATTCTTTGCCACATGTACCAGTCAGAATGCAATTCCTGCCAACTCCGTTACTTTTATGTATCTGAATTTCAAGCAATAAACTAAAACACTATTAGTTGTTATAAAATAAAAATAACAAAATGTGGGTTTATTTCAGGGAAAAGAAGCCTAATATATAATAAAAAAACGTCCTAAAACGATTATATTGTTAGCTGTGGCACTATATTGGCGAACTTGAGTTCCCATCCCATCGACATTCTACAAGTAATCCTTAGATCCAGTATCTGCAGAAACGTGCTCCTTTGCAATGCGCTTACCTCCCAATATAAGGTTGTGCCGTCACATGTATCTCCTAACGTGTGTTTTACTGTACTACTACTTATGGATGTATAGCGTCATCTCAACTGTTGAGTAGCCCTCAAGGTAAAAATTCTACCACTTGTAATAGTAATAAGTGGATCTCTCATACGTTTTTCTGTTCCTCGCGATGATATAAAATGTTATGAAGATCCTTTTGCCACCAAATATCACTAATGGATGTAAAGTTAAAGTCAAAATACGAAGAAAAATCAGAAAACAAGTCACAGCCTTAGCTGAGTCTAATTGCTGCTCATTGTAATTCATCGAGCATATATTGAAGGACGTGTAAATGAAGAATTATAAAGGAATGATACATTCTTGAGCTACCCACTAATCCTTTGTTACTCCAAACGACCTCAGCTGTTGGTAACCTTCCTACAATATCAAAACTCCTTTATAATTTATTTTGGGGAAATTTTTATGCCAATATAAATACAGTACAATCATTATAATCTTACTTTTTGTATAAGTAGATAACTGGGACTCGATTAGTACCAAATATTGAAAAATATAAGCCATTAAAGACTCATTAATTAATATAACATATCTGCAGAGAAGGAGCATTTTTTTGTTTGCATAGTTAAAAGGCAATTATTTATATTTTTAAGCACCAATTAAAAAGAAAATATTCTTGATTATAAAACATAAAAGCCCATTTTGGTTTCTTTTAAAAGAATGACAAAGAAACCAAGTCAATAGGACAGTAGTGTATTTCAGTAGTGTAAGTACAATTCATTTTAACATAATCGTGCAATTTTACGAGATAACCCGATGTAAAATTGAAGGGATATCTGTTTGTGGATATACCTGCATGCCGAGCATAAACAGATCATCACACTTATAAATAAATAATTAAGAATTAATAGTGTGAACTAAATAATCAGAGAAAAATAATAAAAACCTTTGAAGAATATCAGGGGGGAAAACGCATTTTTAAAATTTTGCTTTTATAGGCTAACCTTGAAAATTATACATCTTCCTCTCTCTATCACAAGCATGTGTTAGACTTTCTATGTATCTCATTCTTCCCTCGTTAAAATCTCCATTCCAAAACCCCGTGCTAGACCTGGCCTTACAAAGTAGGCTCTCCCTCCAAGCCGCCATTTTTACGTCACTGCAGCCCGCCGTAAAACCCCGAGAATATATCAGAATATTTCAGAAATACGTCATCCAAAGACCATTACTTTAAGTCTGCAGAAAAAGGCGAATACTTTGTTGATTGAATATTTCAAAGGCAGAGTCATAGGGACATGATGGATGATTTTTTTCGGGCAATGCTGCATTTAGTACACTTTTTAAAACTCAACGTTTCACTTCTTGTACTGGAAGTGCATTCAAGATAAGACGCTTCCAGTACGAGAAGCGAAACGTTGAGTTTTTTTAAATGTACAAAACGCAGCACTTCCCGAAAATATCATCCTTGATGGACAAGAAAAGCTGCAAAGTCTTCAAACAAAAACGATAAGAACATGATGAAATTTCATTTCATTTATTAGACTTTATCTGACATTAGTTAATTCAGATGATTTTGACTTTACTAAACTTTATTCCGCACATCCTAGACCCACATTTGCAACGGTCCGTGCTCAAGTAAAGTTTCTCCGAGCCCGACCAAGCGGATTCCCCGTTCCTCCGGGCCGTCATTTGTGCGTCACTGCTACCCGACGACCGCAAGTCCTAAGGCAGCGTGTACGTGAGTACTTACATAAGTAAGCGAGCCGACCGCAAGAAGTACACTCGGGAAAAGGAGACCTTTAAGGCATTAAAACGGCAGAAGAGAGCCAAGTTGACCCTTGAAAACCACCGAGGAGTTGATGGGGAGAAGCTTCATAGACTGGATTTGCAACACAGTTTTCTGGGGAACACACAATTTGGCGTCTTTTTACTTCTACGAGATTGTCGACCGAGAAATTGCAAACTTGGCAAAACTAGCAAAGTAGTCACTGAAAGGGACAGGGTAAAAACTAGGGGGCAGATTATCACAAACGGAATTCATCAAGTAGGTAGAAAGGATGCTCCCGTAACAGCCATATGCAAAGAGGGTGATTCGTTGGTTTGGCCATACTGGTAGATTGATAACGGCCGAAGGATGTAACAGATATATGTGTTAGTGGAGTGAATGGTGTGAGAGATCGATAAATTCATAGGATTCGACTCTGAAGGAGGTAATGTGAGGAGTCTTAAGAGCACAAGGGTGAATACGCAATGGATGAGTGTAACTGAAGAAATGACAGGGCAGTTTGAAGGCTATTTTTAAAGCAGCGTCAGTTTTACCTCTCCCGAGAGCTATGTCCGAGAAATAATCTTTTGACTGCGTCTATCCCAAAATGGAACGGCGTGATGGGTATGCATGTGATTCTGTATCAATTCGCAAATTGGCTTGCTGCAGCTCTCCATTCTACAATTTTCTTAGCAAATCGTCTGATCCTTAAATAATTCTTTAATTAAACGTCCCTAAACATTTCCTTCATTTTGGTCGTCTTTGATCGTCGATAATTCTTGTCATAAATGTTTCCTTTTGAATGATATTTTAAAACTTTCTTCTTCATCATTGGTGGACTTGCCCTCCGGTACGTTTCATCTGACCCTCTTCCTCCATTCTCCTCTGTCCTGCTCTGCTTCCCTCAGCTCTTCATAACTACGGCCCATCACTACGTTCCTCATCATTTTATATATTTTTTGATCCCTCTCCCTCTCTTTTCCTTAATTTTTCCCTTCATTTATTCTATATTCAATATATTCTCAGTGTGTCCCATCAAGTTGGCTTTCGTCTTTTTTCCTGTTATCTCAATGTAAAAATTAAGGTTGCATAAAAAGAAAAATAAGTTTACTTCTACTAATTCGCAGTTTTTATTAGGTAAACATTTCACACGAACACATGTTAAAATTTGGACACTTCGAACATATCTTGCAGCTTTTGGCCAAAAATACGCGAGAGGGTGTTGAAGTGGATGTCGTGACACGGAGTCATCCGACTGGTAGAATTTACGGGATAGCATATCGTGAAACAAAACAGGAAAGGCGCTAGCACCAAACAAAGCTATCGTATCGTACCATTCAAGGCCCTTTCCTCACTAAAAAAGGACCCCCAGCTCCTCCCGACCAACTCACAGAAGCGTAGGGGTGTTTAATTAAGCGGGGTCGAGTTTTACAAAAAAATTAACTTAAGAACGTAGACTAAGGGTGTTGAATGCCCGCTCTGAAAACACCCCTGTAGAATTATTCCTTGAATACACTGCGGCAGACTGGTGGGAGATAAACAATTTCTGCTCGCTAAGTAATGTGGCATAAGTATTGATTTCGAAAAAGGTTCTTTTAACTTTCCCATTTATATTTTGGAAACCTTTGTATCGCTTAGTTCTCTGCGTGCCAAAAATTACTAATTACTGTTATTTTTCGTTGGATGTTGTGGTGATTTAAAACAAGATGCGAGAAATTCATTCAAAAGACCCTATTTTCTATCCCTTATACGTTGACTTAATAAATTATAAACAATTTGCATTGAGCATTTGATGTTATAATGCTGAATGTAGATAGTGGCGTTTTTAGGAAGAAGCTGAAGTTACGCAGATAGCGTTCACAACGAATCTGGAGAGCATCATTTACAAAAGAAGATGTCTCTCATTCATCACTCAAGATATGTCATTTAGTTGGTCCATGTAGTAGAAGAGTCGATTATTTAGTTTTCCAATCAGAAGCTGTCTTGGCGGATATACTTGCGCGGCTATTCATGATAAGGATTTGGAACTATTTTTGGACATGGGGATAAGTAAATTAAAATAGGCAACGCCCTACCACAAGGGATTTAACGGTTCCCGCTTGATCACAGAATTCAACCATTGCTCGGCTCGGCTCGACCCATCCAACGGAGTGCTGAGTACGAATATCTACACCACGACTCAAGGGTAAATGAATGATGATGAAAGTAACAATGAATCATCTACGACCACTCCATGTCAACCAACGATGATTTTCTCTCGTTTCATATTTCGGATACCGACAAGTTTATATCTACTATACTTCTTCGGTTCTTCTTAAGTCATCAACCCAAAGGTTGGTTGGCGGCAGTTCTCCATCCATTTATGCATTGTTCCATTCTTTTCAACTGCACATAAGTGAAGCTGGCTTACTCCTTCATTGGTTGTCTCATAAACTCCAACCAAAGCCTGCCCCGGCAGTTGATTACCTCCACAGTGCTTTAGAAGTGGCCAGCGAGGTTTCGTGCCTTAGTTGGTGTCCGGTCCAGATATTTCTTCTCTCTTTAAGTAATTTCAGCAGACACGGAGTCTCCCTCAAACGTCTGAGAGCCTCCTCGTTACTGACTTTGTCCATCCAGAGAATCTTTAACATCCTCCTGAAACACCACATCTATAATGCCTCCAACCTCCTCTTTTCTGCCTTTCCTAGCGTCCAGGTCTCACTGCCATTTAAAAATATGCTCCACACATAAGTTTGAAAAAGGCGTTTTCTCAGCTCTAAGCCGATGTTTCTGGATGCTACGATTTTTCTATTTTGATTAAAAGCATAATTTGCCTGGTGAAGTCTACTTACCAACTCTCTTTTGCTCCTTCCATCGGCTATTATTTTGCTTCCCAGGTAGGTATACTCCTCTACATTCTCTAATCGGCTGCTCCTTAAATATACTTCCATTGACCCCCATGCTTGCTAGCCTTAAGTACTTTAGCCTTTTCTACATTAATTTTCATATTATATCCTGTTGTTAGGATGTCCTCTAGTACCACAAGTACAGCACTCTTTGAGTTCACTCTTGTACCTCAAGTACACTCTTTTCGCTCTAAGCCAGCAAAACAATATCATCAGTGAACCTCTCGGGATATAATTCTTCGGTAATAATTTATAAAATATACCCTTGAATCTCTTACGTACCAATGACTATTGATATTCAATCCGGCAACGGGCTATCAATACTCTACCCTACTTTCGATTCTCATACCCACAATCAACTATCGACGTCTATTGATGCTAAGTGGCGATTAGACCCAGGATTTGACTCCTATACGATTCCACTTGGAAGTTCAAATCAGGCGTGTATCACACGTACTCCTAAATGACTTTTTTCATCAAAAGTGGTGGAGTTGATAGTGGTACGAAGGGTGCTTTCGACTTTCAGCGATAATTGGCGATAGACGCCGATACGCAGGCGTAAATAGCCGTTTTGAGCGGTTTTATTTCATTAAGTCTCCTGGTGATCGCTAATTGCTGATCACTCCCATCAATAGCCGGCTATCGCCATACAAAACAGAAAGCACCCGGAGTAGCCGCGAGAATATCGACCAACTGTTCAGAGGAATGAGTGAAAATCGCACGTTTACAATGGAGTTCACCTAAAATACGACGGGTATGGAAAAGCTTGCCTAATCAAGTTGATGCTGGTAAAGTTAATAACTCTCCATTGAGGTATAGATGAATTGATTGCTTTCCCAAAATGACGATGGTTCAAGTTTAGGACCTTACGTTAAGGTATTTATGAACGGCCCTCTCAAGTTGATATTTGAACAATTTAGGATCCTTAAATTGCGGTGTATATGCAACGTCTGAATTATTAAGTTGATTTTAGTGCAAATGAAGAACCTTACTCGGAGATGAATAAATAAAGTTTTCTAATTAGAAGGTTTATGTAACGATGAGTTACAAAAATGCAAGTTATAACAAATAGGCTTATTGCAAGTTGAAAAACATGCTTTGAGGTTAGCAAAAATGTTTACCTATTTATTTTGAGTTACAAACACATATGTCATGATCATTCTCTTTCATGCAGTAAACATTATATTATTAGTGTTGTTTAATTTTTTTATATCATTTCTCACTTACTGAAAGGATTATTGTGCCTAAAATATACTTATAAAGTTATTTCAAATAATAATGTAATGTCATAATCTAATCTCTTTCTTATACATTCATATAATCAAGAATACCTTTTCCACAATTTTTTTGTTTGTTGTTTTGGTTACGGGTTCCACGTGTTGACACCGCGGTGCTCGCAACTTCCGTAAATTTCAAGATTCGCGACAAGTAACTATAGACAAGATCAGCCTTCCAAGTGGAGTCGGACATCATTGTCAACTCGAAATAAATCGATCAAATAGGAGTCAACTCGTGTGTATTATCGCCGCTTAATTGTATGATGACGGATATTACAGTAAAATCGCATTCATGCCACGCAAGGCATTTCGCATGTGAGGATATCGCTGTGTGCAATATGGCCGCAGACTAGTGTTCCAATATCAGCAGTAAAGTTAAAATATACAGTCAATATAAATCGATCAGATAGGAGTCAACTTCTTTGTATAATCGCCGCTTTATGCCCAATATCGATTCTCATCCTTCATATCGACTGTCAAATCATACCCACAACCAACTATCAACGGCCCCGACTATCGATTCGTATCCTCACAATCGACTATCGATGCTGATCTCCGCCACTGACCATCGATGCTCGATCCTAATAGTTAAGAGGGAAAGGCGGAGGATGTTGTCAAGAGGAAAAGACTAAGAGTGCAGGGGAAGGGTGGGAATTGAGAGGGAAGTTAGTGGGGTTGGGTTGGTTGGTTTTAGTCGGTGGGAGCAATAAAAACAGTCGAGGGTGTTGGTGGCCGTGCTGGGAAGGGGGGGGGGGTGTTGGCGCGGCGAATAAGTGGGGTAGTTTTGTCGGGAGATGAGGGCGAGAGGAGCGGGCGAAGCTGAGGGAGAGGGACGGGTTAAGTGGGAACAAGTGGCAGAGAGATGTGAGGGGATGTGTGAAAGAGTGTTCCGGAGGGTGAAGGGAGGGGGCAAAGGGAGGGCGAAGGAAGGGATGGAGCGAGGGAGGAAGGGAGGAGTCCATACTCTCGGAGAAAGGTGGGAATGGAGGAGCGGGGAATTAAGTTAGGACGTTGCGGAAGTAGGGAGGGGGAGGTCGTAAGCGTTGGAGAGCTTGGTGCGAATGAGTGGTAAGAGATGGGAGGGATGGATGCCACATGGAGGGAGGGGAGGAGGGTAGGAGGAGGGGTTTGTGTAGCTTTGAGAACAGGACGTGGAAAGGGGTAAAGAGGGTGGGGGTCGGGTTTTTACTGAGGGGGGGGGGGGAGGGAGAGTGTAGGTTAGGGGAATCCTGACCGAGTGCAGACTAATAAACCGAGATGAACACGGCGGAGCGTTCGTTCCAAATTTACGGCGAGGCGATTCGCAGAGGGCTTTCGTGAGAGGGCGCTCCTCTCACACTATAGCGCTCGCCCCCTATCCCTCCCCCCTGCATCCTCTCAAAACTCTCAAAACCCCCTTACCCTCTCTCCCTGCACCCTTACCCGCTTTCCCAAGCCTCAACGTACCCTCTCCCCATATGGTACAGTGTTTTTCATAGGGTCCGTTAAACATTGAACATAAGAAAATAACTTATAGGGGGAATACAAAACTGTATCAGGCTAGTACTTCTAGTTGAAATCAAAACACTTTTTCTTTTCCCATAATTTTCTTATCAAAGTAATTCATGTCTACCTAGACCGGCGATGAAAATACGTAGAAATTTCTTTTAGGAAGCTCTCAGGTGGTCTGCGCATTGGCCTGTCAAGCAAAATTTCCGTAGTTCCATTCCCGGTCCGGATAGATTTTTTTCCAAAGTCAATTTCCACGTAATTTTTACTGTATTAGCAACGTATTTCGCCAGCTTACGGCATCATAAGTTACAAATATATTCATGAAAGTTTGATTACATCGATATGCTGGAGGAAGGTAAGTTTTAACTTGGCATGTATCTGTCATACTGAAAGACATTTTATCAAACGTATCCAAGAACTCACCAGGAGTTATAAAATAAGGATTCTCCCAAACACCTTTGTAAATATAAATATCATAATAACCTCCTGAAATCCTACGTGTCCTTCCCGAAGGGTTAAAAAAGGATGCTCTCAAGAAAATCGGTAAATCGGCGAAAGGCGTCGTACCATGAATATAAAATAGAGTAAGTATCCGATTTAGATTTCCATCATTAATATAAGGGGTAAAACTATTTAAAGAGAGATATCAGATTGGTGTTGTGGAATGAATACTGGCCTGGGCCTGGGTTCGAATCCCATTGGTTGCGGAGATTCTTCAACGGAATCCTAATTCCTTCTTGGGTACCATCTCGAGAGCACTTCAAGTAGGCATAGTTCTTTTTCCAATGGATAAGAAGTTAAACCTCGGTCACCTTGGTGCTTCCCTTGAAAAGACGGCTATTACCACCACCGTGTTTGTCTCCAGCCTTCTTCAATTCCCCAAATAATTATTCCGTTGACAACCCACCCACATGTTCTCCGAAGAAATTACCTCAGTTGTCAATCGCTTCTCCAAGAAAACAACTAATTAATCCTTCTAATTTTGGTAAGTTTGTTTTGGATTTCTGCGATTAAACTAATCTTTTTTAGCAACAGAATCGCCGTGCTAATTTCCGGCTTCGTCAGTCACAGTATTGACATCAAAAGGGCGAAAGTTTTATGCAAAGAAATTAGCTACTATCCACGGATCATCAGGAAAGCCACTGAAATAGAAAAAATACCTATCAACCTAAAGAGAGAATATGGCTACAAACTTCTTTATACGTGGAAAAGACTTTTGAAAAACTCATGGAATAATTAAACACGCTGTACATAATAACCGCTTAAGTTTGTTTATTCATTTTTCATTGTTGATTTAGAATGCTTGACTTAGCTGGCAGAATAGTACGGCGAAACTGTTACTAAAAAAGTTTATTTTAATCGCAGCAATCCAAAAGAAACTTACCAAAATTAAAATGAACTGCGAAAATCTACGAAAAAAGTTTATTAATCCTTCTATTTGTTCTTCAGTACTGCTCACTTCGCAGCACAGCACTTCACTTGCTTTTCATTCGTTTTGGACCCTGTGCACAATGAACTGCTCTTCAAAACAGATCGGCAGCAGAGTAGACCTGTGCAAAATAATATAAGTACTTCGATAATTGCTTCCGCGATCGCTATTATTGTGCTTATTTCTAGTAAAGGCGTCAAACATGGATACTTTTAGCTTTTCATTCCCTTGTGTTAAAGAGCTAATGTTTATTTATTTTAAACTTTCAAATGAATTCGATAACTACACGATAACTATTCGGCCGCTACCACTGTGAACCAACGGAATGATAACTACCAACCAACGTTTCGCCTTAGCATATCGTTCCTTTCATCGTCATCCATATGTACTGAAGTGAGCAGATATGTTCCAATTCGCGCATAATTCAACAGTTTGAATGGAAATAAACCATGATATATCAAGGGTATTAGGTATTACATTGCTGCGGTGGCTCACTTGCTCCCCATGTCGAGGGTCCATGTTTGGCTCTCGGTAGTGACAGATGCTGATTTAAGTGGAATCCCTACTTATGTGCCATGTGCTGAGGACTACAGGGGAAGCAATCCGACCGTCATATGGGAAGTAAGACTGAAGTACTCTTGGTGCCTTTCCTTAAGAGCACGTGGTTGGTTCCGGGTTTTTTCTCCATCGTTCATCCATATGCAATACATTCCCTCCTTTTCAAAGCAAAACCTATTATCTTATACGTCTTATTGACCTCAGCTGTCAGTCACCTCTTACAAATAATAAACCAATATATTATTTTGACTCTTCACTCACCTTTCTCCTACTCCTTTCTCCGACCTTTCTCCATAGTTTCTCTTTCATCCTCTTTCTCTCAAGGGGAAGGAGTACAACTAATTTTCCCTTCCCTGCAACCTCCCTTAATCCCTCACTCTTTTGAGCCGCTTTGACGAGCTCATCCTCCTCAGCCCAAGAGAGTAATTATGGCTGACTGACGCTTAGCAATTCTTCTTATTTTCACCCAACTAAGCAGCACTCACCAAGCCTCGGCGGACGCTTGGCCTTGGCAGACTAGAACCGTTTGTTTTGGAAAAACGTTAAGGGAAATTAAAATGAATTTGTTCCTTGATTTAGAAGGCTCAGCGTTTTTCGTCCAATTTCTGATAGCTTCCTTTCGGTTGATAAACGGAAAGATCATCATCCTGCATCTGTTAGTTCTGGGATACATTGTTTTCATGGGAGCCGAGGGTATTGAGGTTAGTATAATGGTGGAACTGGCTCTCACTATGGAGCCATAGTTTGAATACCGTCAGCGTGTTTTACGGCGTAGCCCGAATGACTAATCAAGTTATCCCGGATTCCCACCATTATCACCAGAATTCGCTCTATTTATCTTTGTTCACCCCAACACAAGTCTATGAACTACTACCGATCAATGATCTACCACGCTTGTTGGTTTACAGATTTGAAGTGGTCTTCCTCATGAGTTAAAAAAAGAAACACCTTTAATTACTTTTTCATGAGCAATAGAAAAATCTCCGTCAACATCCAGGTCACTTTGTGGAATATTGAGGTGTACATTGTTTATAAAATTTTCTAAATATATGGAATTTTTCTAAGCAAGTGATTTGAACCACGTTTTTTGTCATGCAAATGTCATATTATTTTGATAAATTTTCTTTTGTATAAATTGCTCCTTTACATTTCATTTCTCGGGATATGCTTATGTACATTTTATAGGCTCTACATTGTTAGTTTTACAATCCCATAGATTTGATTTTCTTGAAAATGCTCCACACATGCATCTTTTATGTAATGCATATCTGTTTTTTATTTGAGCTCTAATAGCAATGTTTCTTTTTCTGTATGGCCGTAATGTACAGCTCGTCTAATGATAATACAATGTAATTCAATCCTACATAAAGAGCACTTCAAGTACAGTAGACTATTCGTCAAATGGAATGGCTTACCCCGTGATAGGTTGATAAATATCGACGTCAGTTTTCCCTCCACCATTTCTCCATTCCCCAAACAATCCTTCCCTCGCTCTCTTCATGGCTACATTCTTGTTGGATAACGCTTAGGACCAGTTAACGATCGCCTTCGATAACCAAGCACAAGAAACAACAGAGCAATGAAAAACAATTTGGCTGCACATGACACGGGTGCATGCTTTGATTTCTGCAACTACGTTGTGAACACTCTAAGGAATAATTTCGCTAATTTCCTAGGATCAATTATGTACCACACAGCGCGTTTCTTAGTATCATGATCATATACAACATTAATTTATAGACGCATACACATTTAGAAGAGTTTTGGCAAATCAGCCTGTTTTAGACAAGGAAAAGTGGTTCAACCTATAATCATAATTTGAACTGGGGCATAATTACCCAATAGAATGATGATAAGAGGACATGATATACCTTGTATGCGAAGCATTTCTTATTGTTAGTATAAAATCTTCTTTTAGCAATGAGATCCAGGCTATAGGTATTTTGTTGATACATCAATTGATCAGGAGTGAGTAATTTTCTTTCATTTAATCGTGATTTTCTTACACTTGGTGCACCAAATACGACGGTACTGTAAATTTAAATGTCTCGATTGTAAACTGGCATGCTGGGGATTGGTTTCATTTGTTTACATTGGGAGGCAACCAATAACTGAGATCATTTGCACCGTTTGAGGACATCGTTGGGTAGGTTTCTAGGGAATGGATCATATGAGAAATGGAGAGAAACCCCGTTTCCAAGTTAATTTGCTCTTGACGAACGGCGCTATGGGGTCCACAGTTTAACGTCACATCCGACGGGTGGTTTACTGTACTTAACGTACTCTCATGAAATCACTCAAGCAGGGATCAGGATTCTACTGAAAAATCTCCACCACCGCCGGGGTTCGATTCCAGACCGTATGGATGTGCAGCCAATGGTCTAACTAACCAACCAACCTCATTTTCACATGCATATACAGACATGAAAAATGTTTAAGGACATGGAGTGATGACTATGGAACAGTTTTGTATTAAATTAAACCTGTAGACATAATCCCTCTCATTACCATTCCTTAGTCAATACAGAAAAGAATGAATGCATAGTGAAATATCTCAGTCTAGAATGCTTCTAAAAAATTAAGGATTCATTTTAACTCTTTAGTTAGGTCTCATTAAAACACTGATTTGACATCCATTATTGTAAATTGCATGGTTGAGGTGGGCCACAAATTTAATATGATTATCCTTGGGAGAATCCATGCATTAAAAACCTTCCGCACCGCAAACATGTGGTAAGCTTCTTAACTAAAAATGACGCAGGTTCTGTGAATTTTGCGCAAAACTTGTAAATCTCTGACCATTTTATCTGCAAGTGCCCTAATGAGTGCATAAAAAAAGAGACATTTCGTTGTTTCACGTTTTTCTAAGAGAGGTATTAATTTTTCATGCCACAAAAACATTCAAACTAATTTCACAGCATTCTCCTTATAGCAAGTACCTATTCAAACAGAATCAACACAAACTTTGTAAATTTCACAATGGGTTTTAATCAATACTACCGGTTTCATCGCACAGGCGACATCTTCAGGTGACCAACCTGTACTTTCAGTACCTATGCTGTATTAAATGTGACAACCGTAATTAGTACATTGCTCATTACTATACTTAGATGCGCAGTTATATCTTCCTCTACCCCTTTTCTCTCTAGTGCATGGCTCCTCTGAGTATAGATACTGCGTTTTTCCCCTAAAATGCACCACATATGGTTTAATTTATAATTTTTTAATTTCAGTATTTTTATTTTTTTTAAGTATCGTCTTTTACGTACTCCATTCTTGCTCTTAGCAGCACATTAATTCTCTCCTAATGCTAACCAGATGATATTGTGTAACAACAAAAACTAGGGAGTCAAATACAGCTTATACGAATGTACGGAGTTATTCATCACCTACCAACATGAAAGGTTTCCCCAAAGTTTCGCAGGAAACAAGGTGTTCGCCATGTGTGTGATAATCTAATATCTATTCAAGGAAGTTATATTTAAAAACTTCCATAAATTTCCCAATACGTTTCCTCAAATGTAACGTACATAAGCTATAAAAATTAGGAATAAATGGGTAGCAAAAATAGGTATTCAGATTTGAAAAATTACCATGACACTGACATTTCTTATGATGGACGATGAAATGTAAATGTTTACGCAGGGGAAAAGAAACTTTTAATCACTTTAGAGAACAGTAGTTGCTTGAGTAAAGGAAGACCAAGGATGTATTTATTTTTTCCCCAACGGTTCAGGAAAGTTCTTAAAGTACTCATTAAATCGTAAAGACTCACATACATTTGTAAAACACCCTTCTGTCAATGCAGAAACTTTTCTAAGCGTTGAGAGATGGGCGGCAGATTTCTTGTAACTGTCAGAATTGAAATATAGAACACCTAGAATGGAGTTGTCTATAGAATTGGAATTGAAATTTCAAATATTGTTGAAAATAAGTTCAGTTTGCACCGATAAAAGCCTCCAATATCTGCATTTGAGACCCAGCACGTAAGGAATTAATTCGCGAAATAAATAAAATTCCAAAGAAAGCTTCGTTCAAAACTTCTACGAGCAATCAGGCAATGTAACACATCTGATGTTAAGACTAGGTTTTCAGTCGCTAGAAATTTAGTGTCTACACGATAGTCTTACATAAACAAAAATTTTCAGATAAGACGGGTTTATACATGACACGGAGGATATAGTTTTCACCCCAGACTATATCTCTAGGACTGATAGACGCGACAAAATTAGAAAGATACACTGCCATAGTATTTGGCACAGAAGCTCCTTCTTTCCACGAACCGTTAACGACAGTAGCTAAAACAAAGGGCGACAGCAAGACCCTGCGTTAATCTAAAATTCACCTTTGTTCTGTCCCCCTTCCTTTTCTTTTTCCCTTACTTTACCATAACTGGCGTCCTAACACCCTCTGCCACACGCAGCTGTGGTGACCCGCAGTGTAGTATGTAGACGCAGATGTCTAGGTGATACTAATTAAAACATGGACATCGATGTTTACTAAACTCCTTGACTCCTTGATTGTCTCAATTTACTCATGACTCATGTAATAATTTGTTAGTTTCACAGCTATTACAGATCCAAAGACAAGCTGTGGTGTTTATGATTAAATATTCAATTACTTGGACATTTTTTCAACTGGATAAAAACATGAAATGTCAATAGATGAAGAATGTATAAGCGTCTCTAAAAAAAAGGCAGTGAACAGAGAAAAAAAGCCAGAAGATGACACTTGCACTAAATCTTGGGTCCAAATTGGAGATGTTAAATGACAATTGAGTTCTACAGCCAAAGAAAACTGAATATGTGTTGAATTATAGCTCAAATTGCAGTACCAATTTTCTTCGATCGTAATAGGTTGGTAGAGACATTTATTATACTTACTGTAAAACATTTTGGGCGGAACTTATAAAATTGCGTGATTGTAATATATGCGTAAGGAAATAATTATTCCCACTAACATAAATATCAATGGAAAATCAATTACATACGAAATGAAGTATTTAATTATAAAATAAGTGTCCCCGCAATGTGCAGACAGTAACCTAAAATACACATGATATGAAAGGAGAATGAGACATTAGAACTTCACCAATAATCCCAAACTATTCCAAAAAAATTCCAGTACTTTCCTTCAAGAATCCATCAAATTTTTTAATATCTCTTTTTCAGCTGCAAAGATATTATTGGACCCAACGAGACAACATAGGTAGTATTTTAAAAGAAATTTCAGAAGTGGTATCTTCCTGTAAAATTTAAAAGATATTTGAATACGCGGATAAAAAATGATTAAACGCTAAAACATGAGAGAGGAAAAAATAAACATCTGATGATGTAGTTAATGTATCAAAGCCTGGTTGCCTAATTTATCAATTTACTAAAGTTAATGGTTTGAGGCGTAACTTTATGGAACTCCATCATGATTGAAAAGAAAAAACTTTGTTCAGTTCCACATAAAATAATTTTAATGACGACCTAGGTTTCGTCGCTGAGTGACATCATCGTCGCTGAGCGACATCACCTGATGATGTCGCTCAGCGACGACACCTAGGTCGTCATTAGAATTATTTTATGTGGAACTGAACAAAGTTTTTTCTTTTCAATTATCAATTTAGCTTGAGTGCAAAAGATGAATAGAACTGTATAATACATTATATAGATTTTACTGCAGATAAAAAAGAGGTAGCATATACAAAGGCGTTTATATTGTTAAAAACTAATTCAAACTTTTCTTTCAAAACAGCAATTATAAGATCGCACAGATATTACTAATCAGGAAAACGGCGATTTACTTTCCCAAAACGCCCCTGAATAAAATATTTGCAAGGCTATTTTCTTTCCTAACTAAATTTACATTATTTTTTAGGTGAAAAAATATTTTATTCGAAATTGAGAAATAGTATTCATGTATAGAAGTAAATTTACAAATGCCAAACATGTAATTAGAACTGCTTCACACAAATTACATTACTCAATAAATTTTAAGAGGAAGGTGAACGAAGGAAAGGAGGAAAACCAATGATGATGATTTGATGTCGTTGCTCTTCAATGAAACCTGCATCAAGTAAAATATTTGTAGGTGGATATATTGCAGTTAAAATTTGCTTAAACTTTTAACTATTTCAACAAAGTCGGAGAAAATAAGATTGATATTCATAAGAGCTTCTGTTCAATAACTTGCGAATATTTCCCACACTCTCGTCTCCCGTTTACGTCACGGACTGATGAAACTAATTGGCGGTACAGCGTTCGGGCCCTTCACCAAAACGTCCCATCGCCAACGTCACGGATATTTCGCTTGAAATACCTCTCACATCAATGTTTTTCATTTTCCTTCGCATACCGTACCTCATCCTCCTCCCATTTTTCTCTTCGCCCATCATCCACCATTCCCTCCTGCCCACCCCCTTTCCCAAAATTCACCTTCGCCTCTTCGCATGAGGCACCCCACCCCCATCTCCACGAGCCACGAGGGAAGAGAACTATTCGGCAAGAAGCGAAGAATACAGAAAGCCGATACTACTTTTCTCCATTCCTCCCGATCCACCTAAACCACCTCTTCCTTCTTCCGACCTCCCACCCCCCCTATCTCGGTCTTTTGTTTTGGATTCCTGTCCAACTCCAATATTCTTCTCCGCCATTCTCCTTCTCCTCACCACCCCCACCACTGCACCACGTGCCCTTTCCTCCCTACATCACCTCACCCCTAAAGCCCACCCCCTCCCGCTACAACTTCCACCCCTCAAAAAGTTTCCCTGTCGAACTTCGTTATGAAAACCAAATCGAATTCCACCCCATAGCCGGCCGACCCTGAGCCCTCTTTGTTATTTCAACCTCACCTCGGGAGGAACAAGCAGTTTGCGGAGGAGTAAGAGAGGGCCAAGCTAAGAGTGGGGGGCGGCGGGGTCGGGAGATGATGTAAGGAGGTGGAAGGCGGGTAGTAAGGTAGTGAGGATGTATGGGAAGAGTACCCAAAAGGAGAAGGGAAACGGGATAGGATAGGAAGGGGTGGTTGATTGCGTGAAGGACCGGGGTGTGGGAATGCTACGGGGAGGGGACCAAGTACGCTATGCGAAATATCGAATCAAAAACGACGTGATATAGCACTCATTTTCGCGTATGGCACTGACGTTGCATGGGATCGGGAAAGGTGTACGCACACATTCAACAAATAAAAATAAGAGGGGTCAAAATTAATCACTCGGTGACTCTAGTGCTAAAATAAATGCAATGGGAGCTACATATGCTGGAAAAAATTTGCAGCATTGACGCATTAATAATGACGATTACCTGACCTTTTGAAGAGCAGTGGTGAAACGGGGAAAAATACCGAAAAATTATGCTTTCCTGATTACACCTGTATGACATTTCATTCCTCGAGGAGGTCATGCATTCAAAGTATGAGTATATTTTTTATGCTTTAACATCGTAAATTTGAAGATGACATCGATTACCCATGCTAAATGTTTTTATTTAAAAATTATAAAATATCTCACATTGCGAGACACTCGAATTTCAGTGTCACTTTGCAATATAAAATTTGTATTGACGAATATTTCATTATAGCTTATATGGTATAATAAATTATTTACCTGCATTGTAATATGTAAGAATTAGTTTTTGTTTATTGATGATACAAATATCAACATTATTTTGCAATTGTTACTGGGCGATGCCCGTAAAAAATTCATTATAATTTTCATGAAATGCATCGTGTTACAAAATGTATATTACTGTTTGTTACTCAATTCTCTCTGAATTCAATGACATACCAAAAAAATCGTAGACTTTGTTAAAAACTACTTGGTATCCTCTTTCGTAGCCATAGGTCTATCTAGAACATAAAACACACATAATGGCTGTCGTTTTCATTCATTCAAATATAATACGGTAAAAATATATCAACGAGCAAAAAATCTCATTTGACATAAAATTACATGATATCTCAAAGCTTATCGTATAAGCTAGTAGCTACATATTCAGATATCTCACGAGTACCACTTGCCCTAATGAACCATAACCATTTAATCACCATCAATACTTAAAAATAGACCTTCGAGAGGGTATATTTAATTTTATTGTTAAGTTAAAAAGTAATATGGACAACCTTGAAATGAAATATAGAAATTATTGAAAAATAACTCCCCTCTGATAGGCAACCGCTAACGTAGCTTGACAAAAAGTAAGACTTTCACAAGGTTCGCTCATTGTCACAAGACGACACCGTCGACGTCCGGCCATCGTATTGTTCCGCTGTGTCAGAATCACCAAGCTCCGCGAACCGTCACCGAACGTCTCCGTCACGTAAGGAAACATCCATCGTAATCCCGCCCTTAAGGCAGGAGGTGATAAGATATGAGTAATAAAAAGAAGGGGGAATAGGAAGAGGTAGAGCGCAAAGATTGACCGCATATTGACATGGGTGTCTTGGTACTTCCTTCTGTTGAAATAAGCACAGATGGAGAATGTGAAGAAGTAATTTTAGTTCCTATCAGTTTGGTATGATATGAAGTGTGGCGCTGTATGGGGCAGAAACGTGATCTCTAAAAATGGAAGACGAAAATAGGCTGAAGGCATTGTTAGAGATATGGGTGTGGAGGAGGATGAAGATGGTATGGTGGACGGAAAGGAAGACAAATAAGGATGTGCTTGACCTAGTTGGTGAGGAGAGGAAACTTGTGTATGAGATTAGGGGAAGCCCGGGTAGGTGGCTGGGAGCGGTAATGAGGGGCGATGTTTTGCTGTAGGCCGTGATAGAGGGAAA
Organism: Pyrrhosoma nymphula; assembly: GCA_963573305.1. Classification (NCBI taxonomy): domain Eukaryota; kingdom Metazoa; phylum Arthropoda; class Insecta; order Odonata; family Coenagrionidae; genus Pyrrhosoma; species Pyrrhosoma nymphula. Next base: position 62,850,206 of record OY754339.1, read on the forward strand.
TATGTTGGGCAAGAGGGGAAGGGGAAGAAAGGGAATAGGTTGTATGGACGGGATGAAGAAAGGTAGGACACTCTGAGATGAAGAAAGAAATACTATATGTGGGAACTGCATGTGTAATAATCTGTTGGATTTTCTATGACTTTCATTATAACCTATATCTAACCGGTAGATTACTCAGATGATTATGATGATCAGTTTGGCAGTGTATCTCTCTTATTTTGTCTCTCCCATCAGTTCTAGATATTAAGTGCTGGGTAAAAATAACATCGTTTGTGCCATACTAAAGCTCACCTGATTTTATTTTTTCCAGTAATATAAGCCTAGCAAGTTAAATGGGGTCATCAAACAAAATATGGCTAAGCTCGACGCCTCGATAACGCTCTACGTTACCTCGCAAATATTTTACATCGTAAATCACCTAACGACTTACCGCGGGAATCAGTTTCGTTTGGTGGCTAGAGAAGTGGCTTCCTATCCCTAGATCCCAGGTCCAAATACCGGCAGTGGTGGATATATTCAGATGATCTCTCTCTAATTGGGAGCTGTTTCTAGAGCACTCCAAGTTTAGTACTCCGTTTGTCAGATGGGACATAAATCCTTTGACCCATTGGCAATTTGGCTACTCCATCCTTACTTCGTTTATTCAAGTAATCATTCCCAATCATGCCTATACAAAATGGCGACAATTACCTAGATGTTGGTTGACCCATCAAGCAACTAATCGGATATTAATATTCCCTTATAGCAGGATTATGATGCAAGCAAATGCTAGCAAGCTATGTTTAAATAATATCGTATATAACAATCGATAAATCGCCAAATCGATCACTCTCAATGAAAATGAAGGAAAATACAGGACTGTAAAAAACTAGAAACGATAGAATTGTGTCCAGTTATGTGACGTTGGGGGTGTGGGTTGAAGAGGAATGAAAAGAAAATTATCGATATTTGTCGAATTAAAAAAAAAGTATTTCAAAAAATCCCTGAAGATATAATTCCTCAAATCGATAATATATGAAATTATCGCTCTCGGTAGCAACAGTTCAATTATTTAAATCAGAAGCTTTCCTCCCTTGGATCTTCTTTGATGTATTCCAAATTTGAGGTACTCCTCAATTTTTTATCAATTTTAAGCTTACGCAAGTTTTTTGACGGATTCTTCGAAAGTTGAAGAGCATTAAAATGAATTACTAGAAAAAAATTAACGCATATATTGCATTCTGTCAAGGCACTATACCATAGCAAATTATTACACCTTATAAGAAGACGTTAACTCGTAATTCACCTAAATTATTATGTATTATTTCTAGACACGTAGGTAATTGTTATTGAATTACAAAACCGGCGGAAGGGTCGGTGAAAGCTTGTGCTTTAAAGATACTATCTTTTGTTACCGAAAATAAGGTTTTGATTAAATATGCAACTCACTGAAATATTAAGATCAATGTTATGTTGCAAGTCTTTAAAAAAGCGATATTTCGCTAACCTGACACATTGAAATGTCACTGCAATATTTCATAAAAATGGCACATCGTCGATTTCGTTAAACGATATATCGCAATTCTAGATGAATCGATAATCGTATTTTACAGACGATGCGTCGAAATATCGTTCATCTCCTCGTTGGGGGAAAATACGGGTATAGGTGTGTTCTTTCTGGAGCATGAGGGGGTGAGGTCAGCAGGGGGATGAGGAGGAAGTTGTAGGGGAAGGAGTAGAGTGGGAGGAGAGGGAATTAGGGTGGTTTGGGAGGAGGGGGGGAGTACCTCCCACACTCTCACTTCTTCCCTCTTCCCCCCTCTCTCCCCCCCCTGGTCCTTACTTTGTGTTGATGAAAGTACGCGAGGGGCCATCGGCGAGTCATCGTTATAAATGAGTTAGCCGCTTTTGAAGGAAGAGTAGGATGGCCCACCCTCCCTCTCCTCTCCCTCACGAGAGAGGAGAGGCCAAGCCAAAGGAAGGTTTGGTTGGTTTTGTGGGGGAGGGCGAGGGTGTGGTGGGGGGAGAAAGGAATACGGTAGCAATGGCGCCAGGGAGTAGTGGGATAGGGAAGACAGTTGCATTCTGGGAGGGAACGAGAGGATGGAGGAGAACACTGTGGGCGTAAGAGGAAGCGGGCGATCTTTTGCTTTCTCAGCAGAGCGACGCGAGCGAAGCATTGAAGCAGTGGCTCTGATGGAAGTTACTACGATCGGTTTTTGGAGGTGTAGCGATGGGACCGTTCTAAGGGGAATGGTCTGGAGGAGTAGACGAATTGGTGGACGGATGGGGGGAGAAGGAAATGGAAGGTGGGAAGGGAAACGAGCAGTATGCGATGGAATTGATATTGCGAGTCAAAAATGGGTGGAGAAGTAGGAAGAAGAATATTCTTCCGATAGAAATGCGGACTGAGATAATTCCATGTGCCCCAGTTGCAAAAAAAACTATGGCTACCAAAAATATGACGTGTGTATAAACTGCTGCATATTTTGACCATTTCAAATTAACTTAAATCTAGAATAACGTCATTAAATCTTACTACCAATCGAAATAAGCCACGCCTTTAGCAGGAAAGGTACGCGTTTTTACATTCAGGCCCGGTTTTATAATGCCTGGTCAACTTTAAGAATTTGTTGGTGTAGCCTTTATGTCGATGCGATGAAGACTGAAAGCATTGCTTTCGTATTTTAAAGCAAGCTGTTCGTTAGCTAACATGGACGTTAGCGATGGGAGAGCGTACACAAATCGAAATTAAAGTCAAAAAAATGCCTAGCCAGAAATTGAAAATCTGGGCCTTAAAATATGTAACACATCAACTAAAACTACATTAGTGTTTTGATAGCATATAGATATGCTATCGAGAAGCATTGAAGAATGACAATAAGTAATCCAAAGTTGGACCAAAACATTCCACATCCCGTTGTTGCTATTGAAATAATTCATTGAACATCTTTTATTTATTAATACTCTGCCTCCGAAGGCATTCTTTGATAAAGCTAACGTATTACGGTGGAAATGATCACGATATTAGATTAGGGCATTAGAATGCGGAAACTTTAGATTTCCAGCATATTTTTTTTTTCTACGAGCAGCCAAGGGCCATAATAGAGATGATAGATTTATTTTTAATTCCCATCCATGACTTTGTACTTTTGTTTAATAATTTACCATAATTATAAAAATACCATTCCACTTTAAATACCCTGCATTATTTTGATTTCAATAGCTTAATATTTAAATGAGTAGCAAAAATGCGTCTTACGCACATCAAATAAGTTATAGATGATTGTTGATAAGCTTTTATGGCTAAAGTAGCTGCATCAGTATCAAAATTGCTTAAAATGCAGGCAGTTTGTCGAGATCAACTGGAAAAATTAAGTTTACTTATTGACTTTGACTTTTTGTCTGAATAAATGGTGATTTTCGAAAAAACCGCTCATAAATTGCATAGTAAGTAGACAAGTTTTACTCAGGAGGCCACACTAAAGCCCCCAGAGTAAGTTGGCACATTCCAGCAGCCGGCAAAAAGGCGGTGGCCAAGAAACCCTTTATAACCCATAATGACATCCTGGTATGAGTAAAAAGTGGGGCGGAAAAAAAAAGACATGTAGACGAGAGAGGCTCACTGAAAAAACACAAAGGCGGCAGGGAAGAACGTGGAGGTCGGGAAGGTAGAGAGAACGGTGTCATTTGTGTCACATTTCCTCCATAGAGGGGTGAAAAGGAGTCTGTGTGCGCAATTTGGGCCAATTAAATGGTAAGGGGGAAAAAGGAGGCGAGTAAATGGAAGAAATAAGAGGACCGTAAGGATAAAACTCGCGTCATTAGCCAACTCTTTCCCTTTCAATGGATGCCACGAGCCGACACGGCTGGTGTTTTTAGTCTTTCCCTTTTGGAAGCAACGATGCACTTTCTCACGATCTTCAACGTAGGGATGTCTCTTAACCCGTGGTCGCAGCATAAATTAAGCCATCAAGGCTCGTTCGTGTGATGATAGCGACTTCTTTGGCATCAAGGCATCAGCGACTCCTTTGGCATACGTTAAAGGAAAGTTAAAATGTAAAGTCACAACTACCTCTAGTAGCCATTACATACAATTCAAGGTGTCAGTGCTAGTTGCTAGAACCAATAAATGGAATTTATTACCTCTAATTTTATAAAATTCATTTAAATTTGGTGATAAAATGTATTTTAGACGTTAATGGTTAAAAACTTTCAGAAGCCATATTTTAATAAAACTTTGATTACTACCCTTTGAATACTGCTATTAAGACTGAAAATAGTTGTTTGTAGTCCAGTTCTTTGATCTGGTACGATGTACCTTCTCGCGGTCTTGTAAGCTGGGAGCCATACCTTAGGTATGCCTCATACTCTACGGTCGAGACCAAAATTAAGGCTGCAATTTTCTTCCCTATTTCAGAAAAATTTCCTTCCAACAGCCGAATTTTCTTTTGCATAAATAAGGCGCCCTTGTAAAAGTGTAAACAGATATGAATGATTAACGTGATCGATTCGTCATCGCCTAGGTGAAAAAGTGAAAAAGCCTTATGAATTTACCTTATCATTAAAACTGACGTGAAATTCTACTGAATGATTTAACTGAGATGTTAAAAAAATCCTCAAATATTTAGCAATGATATGGAGCTCAATACAATATTCAGTGCCAATGATGCATGAAAGAATGCCAGAAGCAGACGCACAGCCGTATTAACAGGAAAAACTTCTATGGAAATTAACCAAGTTAAGTCAATTACGCCTTGAGCAGGTGGTTAACTAGAAATTTTATAATCATGAGAACATCGGTTCAAACAAAAAATATAAAATATATTATTGTTCAAATTCCATGCACTCAAGAGTAAAAAATTAAAAAATATTTTCACGCAGATATTGTAAATTATAAAATGTTCTTCCATATTTAAAAAAACTATACAAATATTTTCTTAATCAAGGAGGCGCATTTGGGGTGTCTAAAATATCACAAGTGATTCGAAATTACTAGGGGATAAAACATATTTTATTCTTTTCATTCTCATCTTGGCAGAGTATAACGGGTGATGCAACAAGAGCTGGGATGGCGTAAAGGAATTAGTAAGGGAGTGAAAAAAGTTATACCTACGCTGCATTAAACCAACTTTCGTAAAATGACTTAAAGACCATTTAATTAATTTTCTGGATAATCATATAAAACCCTGTTCCCTGTGTACTACAGTTAGACCTACCTCAGTGGTTTTCATCAATTAAACTCGCCATTGCATTTTGCCAAATGTGAGAATTAACATGGGGGTATCAATAATAAATTCCATTCAAGAATTGCAATGTAAATTGTTAGTTTAGATTTCATTATCCTTCGTATCTAAAGCTTTCCTTTGGTTTCATCTTTTATAAGATTTAGTTTTTCAAGTGTATTTGAAGTTTGGGAGTTTTATTTAACTAAATTGGTTTAGAAATCAAAATAGCTAATCTGAAGTTAAAACAAAAGCACTTACTCCTACCAAAAATGAAAAGCTTAAAATAATAGACAAAAATTAAAAGTACACCTAGATAACTGTTAAATCTAATCATAAATAATATAATGGTTAGAAAAAACGGAAATCGACATTGCATGTGCAATTTTTATAATTTACTACAACATGTGGCAGTTTCTATCACTATGCATTTGTTTTAGTAAAATATTCCTTACGAATTAAAAAAATAGTCTGCTTTGAATGTACGCTAAATATTCAAGACATATTTTTTCCTTCAATGTATGATGATTCCCAGGCTATTTCAATTTCCAATGCAGTCCAGCTGCTAAGTTATCAGTAACAAGTTTTTACAACTCGAGGTGCCATGTACATAAGAAATATTTTAATGGTAGAGCATAATTATTACCATAAGTAAAAGATAAAATCTACTTTACATGTCCAAATCATGAATAATTGACAAAACTATGCCACGAAAATGGCCAAAATGAATGCCTCACATAATTTGTTTCCTTCTGCATATTTAAACGATAATGCTGATTTGCGTACTATTATCTCGCAAAACCTCTTTTTTCACTGAACATCCCACGAAACAGCACCGTACGAAATAGGACGGAATGGACGTGCGACGCAAATGAAAACGAGAATCGCCAAATGTTTCAAGCACCGCCGACAGACCGTTTATGCGTCCGCGCCACATTCAGAATTTCCACCGACACGGATTTTGCGTACGCTTCCACCATTTATTTATCAGAATCGTCCCCCTCGCGGAAAATGTGGCCCTGAAGTGCGGGAGGGTGGAAGGGGAGAGAAGAGCGGTAGGTACATGCGAATGGGCGAACTGGAATTCGGCACTCCGAGGGCAGATGAAAAAAAAGAAGGGTCTGTTGCCTGAGGGGACTGCGAGCCACGAGGGGCGAGATGTGCCAAAGGGTGTACAGGGAACACGAAATGGCACGGATGTTCGGGAGCCAAGGGGACTTGTCCCCGGCGTGGAAGCGAGAGATTACGCTCGGCTCAGCGAGGGATGGTTGCTCGAAAGAGGATGAAGGGAAAAGGAAGAATGTAGGGAAGAAAACGACGCATTAGTTTATCTTTAGATGCGTTACGCTGCCAAAAATGCTTCGAAAATCCTTGTTTCCTGTACCTATCCCTTGTGACGTAATGGGCATAGGAAACATGAGGTGCACCTACGGGTGGTGAAAAAGAGAACTTTGAAAACCACTTGCTTCGTTCACCTGAATTAGATTTTATTGTTAAAACTACAAATCTAGCGGACCGGGCTAGGACGGTTGCTGATCCGGTGTTTTCTTATTTATAGAATTCACCTCGGGCAACGCTGGAGATTTTATGTTGTTTCGCGTTCCGTTTTCTACCCCTTAGTATAATTATGACTCTGGGGCTGGAAGCTGCCCTCTCCCAAAACCCTTTCACCTATCCTTTTACCTTCCTATTCCCGCAGCCCTTCCTAGTCCTCGGTAATGAGCGAAGGCTCGCAGACCGGGGCGAAGGGTGGACCCCTGCGCGGAAGACCCGCTTAACCACTGTTAAAACTACAAATAACTAGCATAGATACCTGAGAGTCATGAGAGGGAACGCGTTCGTAATGGATATAACAGATTACGCTTAACTCCCTACATTTATTTACTGTTTAATTGCAAGTGGTAATATTTTGATATTTTTTAAATGTTCATGGAGTGAAGAACTATTAAATTTATTTTTTTAGGTCATCTGATCTGTCGTGTATGAATAGCTTCTCTCTTCCTACGGTTATGTCAACAATATTAGACAAATAATATCTCATACACGTTTTTATCTTACTCCAAATAATGAAGTTTCTAGCAATAATGTCGAGAATTTAATCGGTTAACAACGTACGGATTACCAAATGATTGTTCCTGAATGAAGATGATGGGAAAATGGTGAATATTAGAGAGGAAGCGACGCTGCGTAGCCCTGGTTGCATTACGCTGTCGAAAATGCCTTCTATCCCTGTTATCTCGGTCAATCCCTTCCCAAATTATGGGGATTTGCAACAAGAGGAGAAACGGTGTTGCGAGAGAGAACTCAGTTTGTCGTAGGCGTCTCTCAACTTCAATTGCTTTCCAGATGACTTTCAATTATTAAAGTACATGTATAAGAAGGGAGCTAATTATTATCATTAATATTTTGTGCTGGATTTAATTGTGATCATTAAAAATTTCAACTAATAATAAATTAGTTGAATCAACTTAAATGATATATTTTCTCTTCTTTATATTCTTTTTATCAAAATAAGGCATTCCACTCGTACAACTTATGGATTTGTTTAAAGTATCCTAATGCCAACGGAAATGGTGCAAAAAGAAGTAAGAAGTAAGTGGGGTAAAAAGAAGAAGTCCTAAACATCGCCACTAGAATTTATTTCCAAGTGACACCGAATTATCGGAATAGATAGATAAGCATAACTTAAGGGAATACGTTTAATCAAATATTACAGCTTCTTTAGTAGAGCAAAACTGTTGCCAGTGCCATTTTTCCGTACTTTTTATCATAAAAAGGAGTCATGTATTGAGAAATCAGTAGATTTATTCCTCGATGTTATATTTCCTGTTATGGTATCATTTCATTGTACTAAATGACAAATTTACTTCTAAATGGTGAACTTTGACAAATCAGATGCCGTCACAAGCTAAAAAAGTATAAATGATTTAAGATTTTCCCGGTGAATCTGATTTATAAATCTTTCTCGGGTTTTACACCAGGTTATAGGCTTCATTTCTGCCAACTTTTAAACGAATGACTTGTTTGCCATCATCCCTGATAACCTGATTATGGCGAACAAGTAGTTCGTTGAAAATTTGTTTGAAATGAGGCCTATAACCTGGTGTAAAACCCGAGAAATATTTATAAAAAAATATTGATTATTTCCCATACTTTCAAAAATGGAATTAAATCAACTCGCTCACTCAAAACTTTTCACTTCGCGAGTGAGGCAACAGCGTTCTCCATGAAGTCCATATTATCAACAAAAAATATGGAACGTTTCTACGGCACTCCGTCCATCGGAAGGGTCGTTAAGCTTTGGTCTTCTTGGCGCCTTTTGACACGGGAAGCTAGTGCCAATTCAGGATTGTTCTCCACTAATTTCTCAAATGATCACCTCAGCTATCGAACTTCTACTTTGAGAAACAACCAATCTAACTGATTTGACGGAATTCTGTCATGAAGGCGTTGAAATTGTAAGACGCCATCTCAGACTACTGAATCTTCAATTCTTACATTATGTAACAATTGAAGTAGGTAACACTGTAAGTAGTTCCGTAACAAAGTTACGGTGTTTAAACAGGTGCTATTTTATTAATCGGTATGGAATTACGAAGTGATATTTTTATTGCCACATGATAGAATAGTAGACCTTTGAAACTTCGGCAGAGATGTAGGCACGTTGGAGAGGCCGATAAGAGATCACAGTGAGTCGATATTTTTCACGACGGTGACAACGGATCGTTAACGCGACGATCAGACGACGAGTGATCCTGGGTGCATCTTGTTGTCAAGCGAACGGAGACCACCCCTGTGATATGGTCTCCCTTTCCTCCGAGTACCCTTTTTCCCCAAACCCCTAACTGGTTTCACACCCCTTCTCTGCGTCCCCTCCCCACTTACCCTGGCGACCAACCCCCTTGCACCACTCTAATCACCAGCACACCCAGCGAACCCCTTCAAAGAGTCCTCAACGCATCCGTGGACCACCACTCGGCGTCAATCATGGTTCCCATGCAGACCACCAGAGCTAGCCCCCCAACCTTCCCACCCCTATCCCCGGGTACAATTTCAAATTTCACTCTATGAGAAAGAGACGAGCCCTATAGACGAGGTTTTTGGTGATATCTTGTTCCTTTGATCTAAAATATCATAAAACTCGATATGGATGGATGGTCTACAAGGCAAATATTGTTCGTTCCTATTATTTATTTTCAACTATAGAAATATAATTAGGCCTCGGAAATGGTTGAAAAAGGTGAAGGGTACAATAGTAAAGTCAATCGTATAAAAATCGATTAATTAATTTAGACAAAATATTTTAGCACAACGAACAACTTTGCAAGAGGTTTGTTGAAATAATTTATATCGTTCTGAGGAATAAATACACAGCCAAACTAAAATTAAAAAAAGGAAAACATTCTCATAAATTGGTGAAATATTTGATAGTTAATGTATTTCAGCAAAAATTACTTTTTACCAAAAATGTAAAATAGTAAATGCAGAAAAAAAGAGGACATAGACGAAAGCGTATAAATAAATCTAACACGTAAACCCATGAAAATAACTGAGAGTTTCATCACAGGCCTCAATCTTTTATAGAGGATTTTTTTAACATCGCAATGACCTCAGAACTAGGAGCTATTAAAAATCTTGATATTTTTAAATGAAGGGTAAAAGAATGGTTGCTACACGCAAAACACTGAGGCTAAGGTGTAAAATGTATCGTGTAATGAATTCAAACGAAAAAAATGTAAAAAGTGTTTTGGAAGTATTACAGTTTTCTGTTTAAAGATTATGTAACATTATTTTTTTGCAATTGGAATATTGACATCTGGAAAATGTATTTGTAATTTATACTGTAATTAATTATTTGAATAGCTACTGATAAATAAACGATATTATTATTATTAAGGTTAGTAAAATTTTAAGGATATAAACTGTTTAATATCTATAAAAATTCGTGAATTTCAGAAAACGTTACACAAATCTCCAAAATGAGAAAGCTAATGCCTACAGAAAGAGGTTGCACGGTTAAAGAAGACCAAATTCTGAATACTAGAAGCCCTTAATTTCGTAAACGATAGAAAAAACAAACACTGTTTACCTAAGGTGCATAATCACCGCATTTCAGAAGAGGACGTTTAACTAATCAAACACCCGTGGTGGTATCGCAAACACTATCAGCTAGTTTCTCTCTATTAGTTGGTGTTGGCATAATTTGGCATACAAGTTCGGAGGATGACTGTAGGAAATGAAATTGATTGTAAGAAGGTAGTGATGTGCTATCGTAAAAAGATGAAGATTGGAGTTCTCGAAGAAAAGTTTAAGTTTGGAGTTGTTGAAGAAAAAGATGAAGGTTGGACAGAATCATCAAATTAGTCCTATGAGCAATTTGTGATAAATGAAATGTTATAAAAACTAAGGTAAGTAGTAAAAGCAATTTTATTGAACTTATTCCGTGACAAAACAACCCTTTGAAAATAGTACTTTTACGATTAATACATGGGAAGAATAATTTAAAAAGAACAAAGATGGAATGTATAGTGTGAATTATAAGAAAACTACGGAAAAAAATAATTTTTGAGAGTCATTACGGCTTATGAAAAATGATATTAAGGTTTAATAAACGTCCGCGAAATATAAGGGGATAAAATAACGTGCCACCACCAACGCAATTCTTGTAGCTCGACATAAAACCATGTTAGGAGCTAGCCTAAGATTTCGTATGAAAGTTTTAAGATAGATGGATCTAATCGAAAAAATTAATAAACGAAGAGATTATGAACATAAATTGAGAGATTTCAACCATTCAACATTAATAAATGCGTATCTTTCGGTAATATTTAAAATATAAACTCAAAATAAAAATAAATGCGTATAAATTGAGGTTACAGGTTTAATGAGCGTCGAAAATTTATATCTAAGGAGTCCTCGTCGTCCTCGTCGGATATTCGGGAAAATGTCGTTCTCGCGATAAACACACGAGATAAGCTGTCTAGGACTCCTCGAGTTATATTTTTTTCGGATAATGAATGAATGGTCAGAAAGAAAGCTCGGAGATGGTGATAAGGGCGAGAAGATGGACCGAAGTGTCCTCTGGCGGTACAGGCAAAGGGATAAGGGGGGTGCTGGAAGGGTGAGGAATGGAGATGTGGCAAGGGGGAGCCGAGTTACAGGGGCGGGAGGAGGAGGGGGCGAATTGGCTGAATAAAGGCGGTGCGACTAGGGGCAAGGGCGGGTGATGAACAGGGGGGCCAGCCCCTCTGGAGAGGGCGAGGGGGCAAAAGTGGCTGGCTGATTAGCGTGGAGACAAGCAACGACTGACGACAACTGCCTTGAATGGGAGGGTTACCGCGCCCTGCTGGAGGAGACAAGAGATGCTTGAAATGAGAGTGAAACGGGAATCGGAGTGATTCTTTTTTACGGAAACTACGGAGGGATGGAAACGGTAGGGGCGTTACACTTTTGATGAAGGAAGTTAGAGCCGGAGGAGCGAAGAGTGTCTGAAATAACCTACATCTACATACTAGCCGCCGCAGAATCGTGTGGCAGGGGGTATTATGACACCAGTCATGAAAGTGGAGGGAATACGGAGAAGCAGATGGGAAGAGGACAGTAGTGAATTTGATTTGATCATCCGTTCTAGAGATAAAGCGCGGGGTTGAATTAATATCATTAATCAACATATCGTTTTATGGGTTTCTATCAACCTAGGTTGTTATATCTGGGGGGGGGGGGGGGAAAATCAACAGTATTCTTTGCCGAAGATTCGGAATGCAATTATTCCACCTTTAGGCCTACAAAGGTTAGTATTGGAAGAATCACAATTACTTTTGAATATGAATACATATACAAAAATCTATCCATATTTACTTCAGAATTAACTTTTTTAAACTCATTAACATATTAAAGTTATTTTTGTATAACTAAAGATGGAATAATCTCTGTGTTTTTATTTTGACTTTGCTTTGCTTTTGCTTTTGACTTTGACTTATTACTTTGACACGTCATTTTATGCCCAGTATTGGCAACAATCTCTTTCTGTTTAATGAAACCATTAACTCCTATACCACCTCTAATTATATTTAATCAAACTTTCTCTTTCAGATAGCATCTATCCTGTATCCGGATATCATTGACATTTTCTGAGTTATTATGAAATGATTCTTATACAATATTTTTGCATCGCCTCCAGTCATATATACTCTCTACCAGTACAAGATTTATTTGACGAGTCACGTAAAAAAACCAGTTTACCTTGCCGTTTACTCTTAATGCACACATTAGCAGTAAGAGTTACCAATCTACAGAAGCCATCATCTTGTCACATCCATATACGGCGTCTCGCAGGGTAGTATGTAGATGACGGTGAGAATCGTGCCCACACTCATATCGGTAAGTGAATGAGGAGAGGGGAGAACTAAGGGTGGCTCTCCCCCTACATACCATCCGTTTTTCGGTCCGAAGGCACATGCCTTTTATTCCACTACCCATCTTTGTTTGACGCATAAGCGGGTGGGGGGGGCAGGAGGAGGTGAGTGGATTCCAGGAGCAAATTGCACAGCCACCCCTGAACCCCACACCACCCCTCGTGGTCCAAGTGGGAAGGTTAGCTCTCCCGCCACTCTAAAGAGCAGATTTGATGCTCGCTGTGCTGAGGTAGAAGTGTGAGAGGGACGGGAAAGGAAAGAAGAATGATGCGCCGAGTCGGAAGCGTGTCTCCTGAATCTTCCATACTCGTGTCTCTCATCTCTCACTCCACGTGCTAGTGGTCGCTCGTTCGTTCAACCCCCCTTGGATCCCTCCTCCATCCCCGGCCATCCCTCTTGTCTTGCGCTCCGGGGTAATTACAGAACCATGCACTCCTTAACACACAAACCTCCCCCAAGCCTCCCTACGTATCCCCTCCATCCCTGCTTATTTTGCTCCCTTTTTCCATTCTATGTCCCTCGCCCCAAAAACCTCAACACTCACCTGGCCACACGTCACACCCTTCCCTCACTCTAATCTCCACGTATACCACATCACCCCCGGATTACTTGAAGGCTCATTCGTCAAATCGTCCAAAGCGACGATCATACCAACCGCCACCGATTGCTTATCTCAATCACCTCCCACGTTCCGCATTAAGGGTGCGTGATGTTCAGTTTTGGACTTCGCATTGCTATAATGATAGTTTGAGTGGGAAAGTTTCATAGTCATAATAGAGATCATATTCTAATTTTATTTTTTTTTATTTCAGCGTCTGTAAGGAGTACGTAATAAATAATGCAGTATTAATGATGGAAAAATATAGCTATATATGACCAAATTCTCAGTAATTAAATAAATTAAGGTACAAAGGTCTCTAACTTGACTCATTTTTTCATTCCGCCCGGCTACAACTCCTTCAATACTGCAGGTGTTTTTGCGATTCTGTACAAATTACTGCGGATAGTAATAGATTATATTAACTCATAGTTGAGAAAACAAAAACTAAACGCCGTTAGTTTTTTTGACGAAATATAGCTGTAAATTCCAATTTATTTCAAAGGCGCACAGCCGTAATCAATCCTATGCAAAACAGCTTATCTTTTTAGGCAAATTGCACAAAAAGTAGTTCGGCAAGGGATTAGTATTTTTATATAATTTGAAATAGGAGAGTTTTTTCTTTAAAATGAAGTCGAATTCCTCAACTTCTAGGTGAAGTGATTTTTCGCTCAAACTACCATAACGTGATGGCAAGCGAAGTAACTTCATGGAATCGTGAACACGTAACTTCTGAAGAATAAATCAATTTTCTATTTTTCACAATGCTTTAAACTCGACGTTAGAATTTTGAGAAATCGTACCAACTGTTCGACATTGAATCTATTCGAACTTTATGATGATCATTCTGTGACATCGAAACCGGTCAGATTTATCAAAATATCACGAAAAATTACAAAGTGATTTATTTTATAACCAGTAGCGCCAAGATGCTCAGATAACCTTTGAGTAGACATAATGTTAATTTGTAGCAAATTTGCTAAAAGATATAAAATATTGGGTTGCATGCATTAAGTTATTTGAGATTTAAAATTTATGAACAATGAGACAGGATTATTATGAAGTCCATATTCAAAGTACATTTATCCATTTCTACAAGTTAAAGGAGAAAGATGTCATATTGAAGACCGCGGCTAAGACAGAATGATTTGGGCTTTATGTGAAAAAATCAAAAATAGTACATGGTACATTCTGGGGGACATGCATTTGACTGAGGAAGTAAGGTGAGAGAAGTAAGGTGAGATCAGACAGTTTTAATTCTAGTACAGCACAGTGTTACAACATCACTACGGGAATGCCTACTTCTTAACGTCGCTTATTGCGGAAAAACATGAAATACATCAACATAATGTTAGAAATTGGACCATGAAACGGAGCTGAGAGAAGTTTTTATGACTCGATCGATCTTACAAGAAAGCTGCCTTTAGTGTAGTGGAAACGCTTTTCGCTAGATCTCTAAATCATTGCATCCACTAAACCACTCAGCGCCGAAAGAATAGGTCGTGGAGTCGCTTCCTAAATTCTCACGAGAATCAGACTGCATTACAATTTTACTACACTCAACCGAGGGGAGTTCAGCATAAAGAAATAAAAATGTAAAAGAAGGAATACAGTACGTTTTAATGCAGGGTAGTTCAGCAGAGAAGCGAGAAATTACGTAAAATTGAAATTTGTTAAAAGGGCACTTGGGAAGTGCGACGATAAAGTTAGGGAACTTATCTACTTCTCCATTCTTACACCTCACCTTTAATATTTCGCTAGTATCTAGCTTGTATGAGCCATGCCCCACACTCTGTAGATAACTTATACGGTATCTCGTAATTGTAGATGTATTTGGGGTACTTATGAAGTTGAATTAAATACCGAGTGGGTAATCGCGAAGCAAATATAGAGAAGATACTCAAAATTCCATTACGATAATTCCGTAAGTGTTACAAGACTGCTGCAACAATAAGTGTAGGAATCGCTATCAGATCTTTGGTTAACAGTTGAACTATAGATTTCAAGCAAGTTCAAAGCCGATCTATTGCCGAACAGCAAAAACCTTTTGCGAAACCCGATACATTTCGGCAGATTAAATCACTTACTTAAATTAGAGAATTATACTGCCAAGCAAACAGTTTTGTAATGTCATCTGATCCGCGAGATACAAGAGACCTGAAACTTTATACTTAGGTATCCGATAAGTAAAGTAGCTTATTATTAAACATTCCTCTCTTTCATATCCTGTGTAACACATAGCAGTTGCAAAATGCATAAATTCTCATAGATCATACAGCATAAGGCGCATAAAGTATAGTGCAAGTTGATGAAAGTACTCCTCCTGACACATTTTTCCAGGTTTTGGCTAAAGTGCCAAAGTTTAAAAGCATTTATAGGATACAGTGTTGTGCATGCTGGTTAAATTTGACCCCCTGTCACAGGCCCTTGAAGTGGCTTGCAGGGTTCGTTGTGGGTGTATGAAACAAGTTGCTTTTCGCTAACGGCACAGACTTCTTCACTCCCCAAGCACACTCCATGACACCGCCGCTCCTTGAGAGATATTAATTTGCGGAGCATCCCTTCCACTTCGTCGCAATAGATACGCCGTCTTACAACAATGACGCGCAACAATAACCATCGCGTGGAAACAAAAGAGAGCGTCGTGGGGTGGTGTAAGTGGGTGAGAATAATCGCCTGGACCCACGGCAGAGAATGAAAGGGAGAAGTGAACAGGGATTGAGTTCTTCCGGGAAGATGAGAAGCTTCGAAGAAACGGGAGAGAGATAAGGAGAGGGATAGGAGCACGGTTGCCAACTCACAAAAATTATTTCCTGTAGTTTAACTACTTCGACTAGGAATTCCCAAGAGATACAATTAAAGAATAAAAATATTGACAACCACCATGTTAAATATTTATTGCATTAATGAGCACCATAAATTTTCTTAGTTGTATCGCTTTTTGTTCTTGGAATATAAGAAAAATGGAAAACATATTAGACGATTTATCTTCAATACACAGTTGTATTGAAAATAACACAACCTTAAAAGTTTTATTTTCATAAAATTTACATAAAATATCATTTTAGTTTTAGATGGATGGAAAAAAAATTAACAAAACTTTAACTAGTATATATCTGATCGCAAAAATTACATAATTTTAAAATAGCCGACCAGTAATAAACCGTACTACAAGGAAATTTAAATTTATTGAGTCGATGAATGTGTTAAATTCAGTATATTCAAATTAAAAGAATTGAAATGCATGTAGTACATATTCAGCTTTGCAAAGAAAAATTAACAGATGAACATAAATTTAAAATGGTAGAAAACAACACTAACGGAAAGAATTCTTTAAATAAATATCAATCAAACTTAAAGCAATAGGAAATTCACTCTATAAGGGGTGGGAGCAATTTTAAAAATCCGTGTCCAATACCGGGATAGTTTGCAGCAGAGTTTGTAGGAGTAAAACAATTTTCTTGTTCACTCTACTGGATTCTCCAGGACACGGAATTTGAACTAGCTCTCCCGGAATTTGTCAAACCATACACAGTCTACCGCCTCTCGGATCTATGTATTTCACTTCCGCTTTTAATTCAAAGAATAAAAGTAAAACCACTCTTGAAATCACTTGTCTTTTGCAGAAATTTTCGATGTTCCACCACAGAATATTTATTGCCAATATCACTACATATGTAATTGCATTTCAAACTTTTTCTGCTAAAATATTTGGTCCAACAAAATTATTTTTACTGAGCATCAAATTAGAATATCCCTCTCTCATTTCATTTTGAGTTACCTACTAAAAAGTAAAATCAAGCTCACAATCAATGTGATTTTAATAATGCATAATGTAAAAATGTCAACGTAATTTTACTTATCACGGAAATCTGCGTTCCTCTTTAAATAATTTAAATGGAACAATAATTAATAATACTATGTACTTGTTATAATATTCGAGGCAATCATGGATCGCAGTTCAGTAGGTCTTTTACTTCTTTCTTCAGACATTGGAGTTTGAATAGAAGATTAAAAATTGAAAATTTCTGAGATACAATTCCATCTTTTAATATTCTTGTATTGCCTAATGTCATTAACATTTTCTAGGGGTATAATTTTTGTTCCAACATGGTCTTGAAATATTTGACTATATATTTGAAGTAACGAGGCTAATATTTGAGATTCCGCTGCCGTAATTCTGAGAAATCAATCAAACCTTTGATTTAAGGCACTGCTTATTAATTTTTCTGTTTAAGTCATCATTTAAGTACAGATTAGCATGTTGAAGAGGTGCCTTTTGTAAACTTTTCTAAGCATGTAGATATAAAAAAGGGCTGTTAAAATAGCATGATTCAATAGTAAGTCGAAAACTATTTCCTTGGTTAGTGGAAGAGAAGTAGTCTTTTGTAGTGCTCTTGCTCTCGTGGTTCTAAGAACGTTTTAAATTGGGCATGGTTTTTACAATATTTTAATTCTTAAGGGAATAATTATGTATTATATGAGAAGAAAATAAAATATTTAATTGCCTAAGCACAATAATGACCAAATGAAACAACATTTATGTGTAAGGCCATAACTAGGATGAATAATAAGTATCGTACTTAATTCTTTTTTCAGCAAGATAATCGAAATCGGGAGTTTCATTAATTACGATAGCGCTCTTTACATGGTACTATTTCCCTCATGTAGAATAAAATTTCATTTTCAGCACTGAAGTAAGCATAATGTGAAAGGGACTTCACCTTTGTCCAGTCCTCCGACTGAATCCAGCTCAAATTCTTCCTTCTTCCCTTCATTTATGAGTTCGTTCTCAAACAAGCAAAAAGGATTGCTCTTGACTCGAAGCTGGTCCGTCTTGAAGGAATGAGAGAAGGTGGGGTTTTGCCTACCTTTTCGGGTCTTTCCTATATTGGATCTAGTTCCCTTTTATCCATAAATTGCCACAAGATTTAGGATGCCTGGTTGGCGTGCAGGCCTGTGTATGGACCCAGTAAGCCAGTTCGATCTCTAGTTCCGGAGGATTTTTTTTCTCGTTTCAACGTCTACATCTTTCATTGCTGCATCTTGAACGGGAGTGAAATTTTATACACCATGAGTTGGAAATCTTGGGAAGTAAGGTATTTCGGGAAGTTGGAAGGTTTTTTTGTAGAAAGAAAGCATTGGTGTGAGCGAGAGGGGGTGGTGAGAGGGTGTGGGCGTAGGCACCACTGCTTCTTCGTTGAGCGGGAGGAAGTGGGGTTCATTCAGGGAGCGAGCTTCCCTCCCTCAGCTACCTACACCCGTCTGCCTAACACGAGCCATCCCAAGTCCGACCGCAGCACTTAGAGAAAGCGAAGAGAAAACAAAGGAAGAGGAGGAACCGTTGAAGCGAGAGCGGGGCGAGAGAGGGAGGGGGAGTGAGGGAGAAGTGCTGTTGTTGGAAAGATAATACGGAGAGGATGAGGAGGGGTTGGAGAAGTGAAAAGAAGGGAGTGAGAGTGAGGAAGAGCAAAATGGGTGGGCTAGACGATATTTCAAGACATTGTAATGTATGATACTCACTAAATATCGCCGCGGGATATCAATCCAATAAATATTTAGATATGTCGATTCACGATAACATACGGTATGCGATACGATTCGTCTTGTGTAATTGTACATACAATAAGGTTTGCAAATAATCAGTGTGCGATATTGATCGGTGGAACGTTTCGATATATCGATTAGCGATAACGGACATCATGCAATGCGATGAGCATTGTGTAAATTATAATAATAGCTACTTTATTCTGAGCTAAAAGTTGACTCGTAAATATAACACAGCACACACAACCAGGCCCTGGGAAGTGAAAAATCCTCCCAGGCGGGACTCAAATCCGCAACCTTCGAGTTAGGAGGACGAGGACGTTACCCCGGCGCCACCAAGGCCGGCCAAATAGTACCTACAATACGGTCGTCAAAAAGGTAATCACCGTGCCATATCGACCAATGGAAAATGCCGATAGACCCATTAGTGATAAAGGGCAATATGCAATGCATTACACATCGTAATATGGTTCGTAAACGGTGGGATAGACGATATTTTTATACATCAATTGCTGCATGTTAAATTCACTCAATATTGCGGTATGAAATCATCATTTTAATAGATTGATCAATCCGCTATTTTTGTTTGGCATGAAAATATAATATTTTTATTATGACAGTGATATCCTAAATGTACTACAAAAGACAACCTAAAACTAATTAAATTACTCATTCAAGAGGTCAACGCTTAAGTGTAAATGTTTCCAGAAACGATTGTGAGGCAATAACACTCAAATAAAACTGAAATTCCAACAGCAGTACCATATCCACCATGAAGGTTGAGTACATGAGAATAGACTTTCATATTCATGCACTGATTAGTAATCACTTCATGTTGTATTGCATCACATCTCAATTGCACTAATTTAGTTGCTTTAAATAATATTTTGTCTGATATTCTAGAGCAAACTACAGTTCGTAACCATATACATTACTTGGAAAATAAAATGGAAAATCTAACGCACCGACCAAAGGTTTCAACTCTTCAGCCATTCTTGAAGTGTTCTCGGCAGTCGAAACTAACCTTTGGTATAAATAGAGTCGATAAAAAAAGCCAGCAAAGTATTACGCTCAAATTTAGTGTCACTATTTCGTCCCTTTTGCAACAACGCAGATCCACATGGAGATGCCTGCGCTCATTGAATGCATCGCATTATCTTTCATCCAATCGACATGTATGACTTGGTGATGTATCGAAAATATCTATACCTTAGGGTGCTTTCGATTTAGCATGGCGATAGCCGGCTACTGACGGAAGCGATTGGTGATCACCAGGGAACCAAATGAAATTAAACAGCTCATAGCGGCTATTCCCGCATGATCAGTCCGTCTCGCGTACACACAAGCAGTAGAGAATAGCTGCGAAAAAATAAGCTTGAAGCTCTTAAATTGGTCGGTTCACCTCGGAGAGAAGAGCCACCGATACCCGGCGATGGACGGCTATTTTATTAAATTGAAAGCACCGTGGCGTGTTGATCACCGTCTATCGCCAGCATTTCGCCTTAAATTGGAAGCACCATTAGTAGAAAAAGTCAAAATATGTATATTGTGTTTCAAATTTGTTATTGATCAGGCGCCCGTTTTGTCTTAGGTTTAGTTCTTGTAAATTTAGTGTGCACCAAATAGCACCCGCTCACTAGTAGCCTTTCATCTTCTTCTCCTTCACTAACACTGTAAAGATAACCCTGGCTCCTTCACTCTGTATCGCCATTTTCCCCGTGTGCAATTGTACTGCCATTATCGCTGAAGAGGTGGACTAGAGTCGCACCGTTACAGCGCTCCACTACTTAGGGCCGAGGGCCCTGCCATTGTACAGTGTGTGTGTGAGTATAGCGATTTATATCGATATTTGAGATCTATATTTCACGCTTGAAGGAAATTGCAGCAGATTCGTGGAAATTGAGCACCAAATTCGTGGAAATTGAGACTGGGATGAGACCATAGTTATGATGAAGAGCGTAGAGGTGGGTAGTCTGAACGAAAAGAATCGATAATTTCCAAAAATAACATCGAAGTCGATGCATTGCAATATCGTCCATCCATGCTTGGGGGTTGAGGAGATGAGGCTGATGGATACATGGGAAGGAGTATGGAACGGGAAGGCAAGGTGGGATGGGATGAGGAGGAGGCGAGGAAGACGGTGGTGGGGGTGTGGAAAGCAGGTATTTGTGAGGAAGACGGACGAGGGGCTTCAGCGAGCGGAAATGTTTTTCGACATAAAAGCCCTCAGACTAACACAGGCGCACTGAAGATAGTCCGCCCAGAGCGACAACAAATGAGGAGACGACGTCAGAGGACGACTCTTCAGATAGAGGGGGATAAAAAATGCAAGCAATCCGACCATCATCAAGAAAAGAAGGTGCGAAATTCATAAGAAAAAATGAAGGAAAGGAAAAACAGAAGGCAAAGAGGAAAGAGGTGGGTTAAAATATGTCCGAAAGGAGACGGAGGGAGAGAGAAAAAACAAAGGAATGGAGAGAGTGGGATCGTGAGAGATGGCTAAGGCAGAGGATTCTGCGAGAGCATGTATCGTCTCGGAATGAGAGAGAGAGAGAGGATTTGGTATCGGAATTGCCGCGCTTAAGTGATTCCGGTTACAATCACAGGAGGCGTAAAAAGAAGATGATTGGAAATCGTCATCGTTCCATCAAACTGATACGTTAATTTACAAAATGGTGACCATGACAGACATAAGATACTCACTTCGACGGAGATATATAATCACGCGCATTTCGATACGGTTGCTTCTCTGGAAATGCAATCTTAAAAAAAGAAGACTTGAGTAATGGCGAGTACAATGGATACAGATTTCTACTGATAGTAATACGACAGTCTGCGATGATTTACGTCATTTTAATGTAATTGGCATGATTTATCAAATCAACCTTGCCTATTTGTGATATCAAATTATAAATTACAAAAATGCTCTTCATTAATCCATTTGGAACAAATTATCCATACCTTCCTTCCTCGATACAATATCAGCAAAACACAAAGGACTAATAATAGTTATTTTTTCTTAAAGATGACCTACTGGTTACTATTACTAATTAATCTACTGCTACTGGTTAAGTAAGGTTAAGGTAGAAGAAGCTATGCCTATACTAGCTATATTAATTTTTTTCAAACACAGGCGCTTGTCCCTTTGCGCGATTTCATTCTTAGCACAACATCATGTCACTGTTAATACCATCCAAAATGTCCATTTTATTTTCCTCTCTCCCGCTTACCCAATATGCTCATTCATCTCTGATGATGATTGACATCTGGTGCATTGAAACGCTGGCAGAAACGCAGAATTTGACACGGTGCAGAACCTGAACAGTCTTTACTAACTACATCCTCCTCTCTATCACGGACTTCAGCCCCCCTCACCTGTCCTTACCACCTGATCTGCCTTTTCCTAGTCAATTCACCTTATGTGTGCCGAGCACTTACTGGTAGATTTTCCTATTTCCATAGCCCTCTAACTATTCTATCTCAACCCCCACATCTCAAAAACTTGCAGCCTATTTTAACCTGCTTTCACAGGATTCCACGTTTCTGTACCATACATGAGGCCTTTAGTTAAGAGCTGGATAATGCTGACATCGAATTTCTCCTCTCATAATTTATACATCTCAGAGGGCACCAGATGAAGAACTACCTCACCTGCTATTTCTATTTTAAAGTGTTACACTTACAATACAAAGGCAGGGAACTAGCCGCACTTGAGCAGTTGAAAATCATCCAACACGGGAAGATGTAGACCAATCTCGTGAAAAATATGCAATTCAACTCATGTCCCTTCCTTTTTACACATATTTATGCTTATATGACCACAAGGTAGCACCGCCGTGCATGAACCCGCGACATGTTCACCCACTCCCCCTCCACTAGCGGATCTATCCTCCACTTTTGAGTGAATCAGTGAGACGCACAATTATTTTCAAGAGTGCCAAAATAGATTATGGCACGCCGCCGGTCGCATCTCTAGAAATGACCTGGTGTAAACAACTTACGTGTGACTTCATAGTCGCAATTTAAACCTATTAACTCATAAACTTCATGTAAATCTTATAAAATACCATGCGCCTTCACCCCTCCTCCTCACACCATATCCCAAACAGCTCCCCAATATATATAGATATATATCAAGTGACACTTCAACTCTCTGAAGATGATGTTTCGCGGAGAAACCTGTGTAAAAAATGTTTATATTTTTTAAATCCAGGGCAAAATGTCAACTCCTACATTCACAATAAAATATCATAGCAACAAATGTAACTAAAGATAATGTTTTGAAATGAAGATGTAATGAATATAGGTTTGTTCTTACATAGAGGAGTACATTTTAAGAGTCTCAATTACATGAGGACGAAATAGTATGAGTATGTTAACAGGGTTTAACTGGCTGAAAGAATTCTGTCAAGAGCACAAATGCCTTCGCCTCGATGATTTCCTATGGTAATACATTAAAGGTAAAATTCCAAGGGGTGCTGAGTGGAAGAGGATAAAGGTTCTGTACTCTGAACCATGAACCTTACAATGAGGACGGAAATCTTGGTGCGCTTCCGATCGTCATTTGCTCAAATTACGGGTCGCCAGTTAATGCGCTGGTGTTGCGAGGTAGGCTTCGGCAAGGCCATGGATAGAAAGGTTCCGTCATCCTTTGTAGAGCACCTTGCCGACTTTCCCGTGCCGTCATTGGACGACGCTGTGCTGACGTCACGCCTCCACCATTTTATGCAAGGCCAAGTAAATAAAAACTAATAAAAACGTGCTTACTCAGCCATTTTATTTAAAAATAATTTTTTTAATGCATTTTTTTTCGACGTGAACATTTTCCGTTGTGTAATAATCCAATTCCAGTAATACATTAAGTAAACTTTGGATTCATGAAAAAAGTTGAAACCGTCACATAAAAATTTAGCACAAACAGTTCAAATAATACAGAAATGTCCGCAGATAATCTAGCTCTGAGCACTCTTCACTGTAAGCAATGGCTAAGTTTAGCAGTCTTTGGTTCTTGTTAAAATTTGTGAAGTCGCTATGCTTATAACAAACATCGAATTTGACAGGAAAAGTGATTGGATGTTATTTTGGTTTCCCCATTATATGTGCAATCATCCAGGTATAAAATCGTGCACACACTGACGTAATAACGACATGCTTAGTTATAGTAATTGAAACATTATAACTACGTTATTCTTGATATCATAAACGAAGTTTATGACGTCGTCTTCAATTAACAACATGAATTTATCTACGTCATAATATAATTTCCATGGCCTTGGGCTTCGGTAAATATGAGCTTTCGTCCCGCCAGCGTTTTCGTAATTTCACCCACTTTTAACAGAGATATCGGAACCAAATTCACTTCACTTATTATGCAAACCTTGCGCATTTGTAAAATACTTTCAACACAACAATGCATCATTTACTCTAGGAATGGGAAACTTTTAAACCTGAGAAGTGCGATTTTTCCTCTCCGCCATCTTGTGAAAAAATGCCGTTTCCTCTTATCCACTGTATGTGGCACAGCGATCGAGCAGTTGCTTCTCTAGCATATACACACCTCTCCTACACAGTTTCTTCCCTCCTTCCACTCAAACTCGCCCCGCAACAGTCATTTAACACAATCATTTTAAGACTAGAAATTCTTGGCCTACCACGCGATTGCAGCCCCTCTAGTTGGAACTTGATTTCTTTCGCGGCCGTTGATAACACGATCGAAGTAGGAGATAAACGTCCTCTTATAAGGTTCTTGCTCTGAACTATGGGAATGTAAAACTGTAGAACCATTATAGTAGTGTAGTGGCAGCTATGGGTTTTTCTCTACTCTCTTACCAAAATACAAATAATCTATACTTACAAACCATTCTTAAACAACATAAGTTACCTAGCATGTCGATCACCGTTTATACTTATCATTCCTATCACTGCTACCAAGTCTATAATACAAACATAAAACTATAAAATCGTGTATTGAGTTTTGTCGTACGCTATTACGCAAAGTAATATCTAATGAGATAGCTTTACATAAGCTAACATCCGAGTTATGTTCAGCACAGTCAAAAGCGACAAGTCCATATAGTAGTTTTTCATTACTATATATTCACCGAACCTCACTGTGATACATTCTTCCATGGCAATGGCGATTCGTAGGTCACGAAGCCATCAGTCGCTAATATGGAATTGTTACCTTCGTCATCTGCTGGAATAGTTTGAGAGAACGCACTTTCTCAATGTCTCTGTTGAGTCAAGTCACCTTTCGCTTCAATAATTTTTCAAACCCAGCTGACCTAATTTAATTTCAATATGTGCCCGCGTTTGCATCAGGAGCATACTTCCTATGAAGCACAAGGTTGCAGTAGAACCTCGAGATCTATCTGAGTGTCTCGCTGAGAACACGTCATGTACATTCCACCGTCCGTCGGGTGGGACCTTTCACCCTTCGGTGTAAGGGTAGCTTGAAGTGTGAGTGGGCCTGGTTTCTATACAGTTTACCTCTATTCCCCAAATGATGCTGCCTAAATAACCTTGAACTTAAGACCTTATTTGCGCAATTGATCTCACCCTCACCTCAAATTATAGACATGAATAGATATCGGCACTACCATACTGATGATAGAAACATAAAATTATCCAGTTCTTCCAAAGCAGGTCTTCTCTATTTTTTAACAATTGCAATCGTTAAAGGGTTTTTAGACAGTTTTTCCTAATTATCCACATAATTTCATAAACAAAAATCTTCAAATTTACGCTCTTTATCTAATGAGATCCGATCCATGTACCTGATTCTACTTAGCTTGAAGTTTACTGTTCGATTTGAACTCAGTAAATTAAATAATAATTTCACCTCCTAATTGCACCTAGGTGCCCATGTTTGCATAACTCTGATTGCAATCCCAGGAGTTTTTCACCACTCAAAGTCTCATTACATCCCCAATGAGAATGTCTGCTCTAAATACATCAGAAACTCCATGAAATATTATGTATTCAATCGGAAGACATTTTAACTCTCTTTGATGATGCACCTACTACATACAATTTTAATACCTTCATGAACTGGGTACCACTCGTGGTAAGTACAGGCTTTTTAATTCACTTTCACGCTCCACCGATTATTACGCAATACCTTCATTCTCACTGTGCGTCATAAATTCTCTCGCAATTTTAGTTTTTAAAATTAGAGCCAAAATGGTGTCCTTCATTACTCTATGAGATCACGCACTACCTTGAACTCTACCAAACCGTGAATCATTAACTTTGCCAATGCAATTTAATATAACCATGACTCCTATGCAATGGGAGATACATGGCAATTATTTACAAAGTTTAGTTCGACACACTGAAAGCAATGACTGAAAAACTGGAAGCAATGATAAATGTGTGTGTCAATGAAACACAGATTGGGTACTTGCTACTAGGATTAGGCGATAACTAAAAATCAATATAATATTCTGTAATCCATTACCATTAATCGGGATCGACCAACTATGCCAAATTATACGACTACTTGACAAACCAAATAATTAGTTTTTTATATAGTAAACTCGTAATCACTCTTTGGTGCACTCTCCTAGCGTCATAATAATTCATAATCAATCTTTTGATTTGCTTTCTCATTCATCCAAAACCACGAAGTTACCTCAAACTTAAAACGTTTTCTATACATGATTCACCATTACTTCACACGTAAGGCCATGGTTTCCCTTTCCCCTCCTCACTCCCAGTATCCCGTACGAACCAATAGATTTATTATGGTAAAAGGCTTTCTTAGGTGAAATAATACTGCTTTCAATTACTTTCACGGTAAATTCACGTATTCATTACTGGATTTGACTTCTTGGACATTAGCACGATGCGCAGAAATGCGAGTATCACGTGGCATATTGTGCATGGTACTCGTGATAACGTCTGATTCCTATAAAACCTCTTATAGAAGTTTACTGTAGAAGAGGACGCCTGAGTTAATATTTTGCTTCAAGTACTCGCACTAATCCGAAAGAATTGGGTTCAAATACCAGTATGGACGACTGGTTGTTCACCGTTGATTTCGCCCATTAGACTAAGTCCCTATTTTAATTTCTTTGAGTGGCCGCGTTTGAATCACGCGCGTCCACGTCAATGAAACCCTTGCGAGCGGACTTTGAATCGCTGCAACACAATTCCCCTTCTTCAATTTCCCAAATCCTGCCTCTCTTCACTCATCATGGCCTAACTTGTCCACGTCCGTCGCAGGTGTCGCACAAGGACCGTGCTTTAAAGGGATCAGAAGTCCATGGCTCCGGCAGCGACCCTGGGGGACCCTCTATACCGCGAATCCTTTGACGCGAACCCTTAACCGCGGACCATATTTGAACACCGGTATTCTCTCGCTTGCCACCGGTTGTCCAGTTGAGATCTGGACAACAGCGAGAATCGCTTTGACATCACATACCCCGCAGCTGTAAAAATGCAAAACATTTTCCGCAGCGGGTCGGATTGGCAGTTGAAAATAAAGACGATTTCACCGCTACATTTTGTACTACCCGTGATAAAAGTGCTCTAGTTTTTGCCAGCCGATTTTTGCCTATTACTACATCACGGAATAGCTTGGACTATTAATGGGCACTTTGATAAAAATCTTATAAACGATTATGAAGATTAAAAATTTAAGAAGGAAATTTTTGAAAATATTTACCAATGAGATGACAAAAATGGAAAAGATTATTCATAGTGAAGGAAAATATATTTTTCTTGGCATTCAGAAGTAGTGCTCTTTCGCATATAAATATTGATATGATTAGCTTATGGCACAATGCAACTCCCATATCGAATTTCGGTCAAAGTACTACTCCATTTACCAAACCACTGTCCCTGCCACTCAAACGGTAGGCATGAATTAATATCAGTCATCACATTCTCACATATCTCTTTTATTCCACGAAGAAATGCACTTCACATACTAAAACTTCGTTCAATTTTGGAGCATGAATTGTTTCCGTGGAGAAGGTAATTTATAAAATAAGATGAACAGATATTTGAGCAATGGAATTAAGATAATATTAGTTATAGTTAATACTACTCGAATAAAATTTGTGTAATTCAGAAACTCATCGATTCAAAGGGAGAACGAAGGTATACTGGAAAGTAATGAGACAGGGGAGTGAAGAATGATGGAAAGAGTAGACCTGTTGGATGAGACCGAAAATATATTGTGAGGGAGATGGTGGGGAAGGAAAGGAGGACAAGGAGAAGAAATCTAAATTAGCATAAAAATTGGTGCAGTACGTACTGAGAGGTGATGACATGTTGGAGTGGCTATTGCTCTCGCTATAGTATCAGGTGCAGACCTGTACGGTAAGGAGGGGAGGTAAAAGTGGAGGAGGCACAGGGGAAGGACGTTGAGTAAGTGAGAGAGGCAAAATGATACCAAACTACTTTTCGAGTACAGAAGGTTAATAGGTGAGTGGTTAATATCACCCAACTCCATGACCTCGCTAGGGAGCCTATCTTGAGGTCTCATTGTGAAAGGAGTTTAAATGGTATGTCACGAAGTGGTGAGTTATCTCAGATAATTGTAGAAATAATGAGTGATTTTGTGTAGGAATAAGTCCTTAATGATACCGCAAAATATTCCATCCGCAAGTGAGATAAAAAAATGAGTAAATATCCCATATCAAACCCTATGTACTAAAAAAAATATATACTTACTATTTAACTAAAATTGAATAAATACGTTTCAATTTTGTTGCTGAAAACACATAATTCAGGTTTTAAGGTTTATTTTTGTAGGCTACACGTTTTGGGACATGCTCTCACATTGGAAATCTATTTACGTGCGAATTCCACGACATGACTTCCCCGGATTGGAGAGAAACTTACATCGCTTGTCGAGCATCCCACAAATGGCCTCAGCAACCAGTTCCGAGGGCTGACTTGTGTCCTGGATTAAATTCAGCTTCACACGCTCATTCGGAAAACCCTGTATATCCGCACGGGGTCAACCCAATCCGACTCACCCTCTCTGTCCAGCATACTACCTATATACTTCCGTCCAACGTTGAACCATCTCCTATAACATCTACGCGTGCTCGTTGCAGTCTTCTCTCTACAGTGGTGAAAAGCATATGTTTCCTACCAATGGAGTGGAAAGATCTTAAACACTTACCAATGGACCAAATAAAGGGAATCTTGGAATAAAAATCACCAATAAGGGCATGTGCTTAATAACTGGAATCGAATAGAATTACTTTTTCGACAGTTCAATTTCAACAAACCTCAGAAAACAATTCTACGTGTAGTGTAGTGACTAAATACCGTTTTTTTCAGTATGAATCAACGTAATTCATGGAGATGAGACATGATGTGAATCCAAGAAATATTTTTAGAAGAAGAAGATGGGTCGCCACTCCTCACATATCTTACAGTCACCATGAAAATGGTGAGTAACGGTGACGCATACCAATACATATGAGTCAAGAGTTACTCCATGTCAAATCACTCAATGATTATTGTTGTAGGAACCCTCAAAAGGGATGTGTAACCATAAAATTCATAATAATTTTCCACTAGTTTACAAATGCCATATCTCTTACGAGTTTAATCTGAAAATCCAATATATTACCATATGTTGCATTTTGATATATCATAATAGTCTAGAAGAAACATTTTTAATTGCTCATACAACAGAAAAATGGCTGACTTTCTGGATAGTGTTGATGTATCAATAACGTTACTGTGTTCCACCTCTTGTTTCTTTCGCAACCACGATTTTCTTGTCTTTTGAATTCACTTTTTACGCTGTGTTCTTTTATCTCTATCACTTAACTGGGTAATATTATCTATCTTTCAAGCCTGCATTCTTCGAAGGTACCTCTCTCTTTCCTATAAAATATGGGAGAATGCAACAGGGGCCAAACTTGTGAAGATTATTCTACCACTACATTACATTATAATCAACATCGCCCAAATCTGATACTTACATCATAATACAGTTTTGTTCTGTAAAAAATATTTTCTAAAGGAAAAGAGTTGTTTTAGAATTTCATTTGTCTGTTAAAAAATCATTGCAAAAAGGGAAAAGAAAAAATATTCAGAATGCGTTTCATTTTGTGTAGAAAAAAAGTCAAACTTTAGTTTGTCACCTGTGTCATCATTAGTAATTTAGCATTATTATTTTTGTAAGTATCGAAATTACAATCGAAAATTCACATTCATCTCTTTGGACCAATGTTTTTTGTGAGAAAATAATAAGGGATTCAATTTTTAAAAAGGTTGCTTTCAACCATAGTACATATGTGTATCTAGGGGCAAAAAATATATTTTTTTCCGAAAATGATCATGCTACCAACTAATTTTTCATTTGGTGATTGAATATGGAATGACCCCAAGGAGATTTAAAACATGTTTCGGTGTTGAATAGTATCATTTTAATTCTTCACATGTTGTCACTCATGCTAATGGTATCTTGTTATTAAGATGGCACCCGAGTACTCGTAATTATTGTGTTTTCATGGCCACTGCAAAATGTGCTGAATAAACTGCTTCGGTTGCCATTGCTCCATAAGGGGATACAACTCAGGGATGGATTGAAAACCTAAAAAGTTAATCACGTGCAAAGGGAGGGTAGTTACAAAAGAACTAGTTTTACTGAGTCATGGTCTCGAGAAAAGGTGGCCATTTAGCCCACCTGCTCGAAAAATACCTCTGGTCACATATCATTAAAATGGTACAAATATATTTTATAGTGGTAGAAATAACACTTCCAAAGTGGTACAAATATATTTTATTTAATTTATTTTTTCACTCCAATATGCGTGCATTAGTGCAAAAAAGGATAAACGTATGTGTAGCCATGAACCTCTGAAATCAGGCGTGTTGAAATATTTCAACATATTCAGTTTTGTAAATAATTTTGCTGACATTTTGTACACTGAACCTCCACCGATTTTTTTCCAACCAGCATGCCGAATCATTTGATTTGGTAATGTCCAAAATTATATTGATAAGGTAGCAATTAACTTTTTGATTTTAAGAATAGTTTATACATGTATTCTGTAAAGTAATCAACTACACTTATAGCCACAGCATTTACAAGGAATATATTTTTTAAATGTTGTACTCTGCAAATCACAAGAATCAGCCACAAGTGTTTACCCTAGTCTCCTGTGACGTTTCCTTCATTAAAACTTCTTTTTATTTTTAAATCTCTTTTACATAATCAATATCTTTTGCTTCTCTAAATACTTTTTTAAATTTTGAATCCTCTCTCTACAACACTGAAAGATTTTATTGGCCGAAGAAAGAGGAATAATTCCCGAGAAAAAAGCATTGAATGCAAGAAATCAGGCTAATCATTAGGAAGATAAAAAGGAAGACATATGGAAGAACAAAGAGGTAAGCTGTGAGTAAAATGGAGAGGGGAGCTGCAGAAACCAATTTAAGGATTGATATAAGACACTGTCTCTGACACCGAGCGTTACTCGGTGAAACTCCTTCATTATGATTGAAAAAACAAATACCTTCAATCCGAGTTACTTTCTCATTTGTGAAACAAATACCTGTTTATGATTCCACACTTTATTTAAAGCAACACGACCAAGGTTTCGGTATATCATGTCATGCAACTGCTTGTACCTGATGATGGCATGATATGCCGAAACCTAGGTCGTGTTGCTTTAAATAATGTGTGGCATCATAACTAAGTACTTGCCTTTTCATCCATTAAGGATTCATGGTTACTGACACAAAAGTCTGATGTCCGTAGAGCGATTCTCAGTGCGTACAGGCTTCCCTTTCTGAATTTCCAACGCATCGCAATATTACACAGACTTTTATAGAGGATTGCGTGCAAATAGAGGTATTATTGGTAGGTTAAAGGACTTAGGCACGTGACGCATTGGCTTTGGAATCGGCCGGATGTGGTGTGGTGGGTGTTGTGCCAGCTCTGTGGGCTGTTGCACTCTCTGGGCTGGCGGTTGCCATGCGGGTGGAGGACATGTTGATGCAAGGAGGGTGGGATCCGACGGGCTGGCTCGTTAAGAGGCCAACGGATTGGATAAGTGCTGCGTAGCGTTTGAGGGATAATGGCCTGGGACGCGGAAACACGCTGGGAGCGGATTCGAAATGGATTTAACATGGGACGGTCAGGAACTGACTATTACGTGGGAATGATAAAGTAGGTATATCGGTGGATTTTCAAGCAGTAGATATGCACACTGAAATAATTGTAACCATAAAGCTCTCATCAATAAAATTTTCGTATATTGCATTGTTATTATTTAAATATATACATATCCATTGCATTACCTTACGGTTGAATGAAGATTTTTAATTTACTCTAAAAAAATGAATAAAACATTAATAATGAACAAGGTTTCAATGTTACAACATAGTCTTCCGAAGATGATTCAGTATTAGTAGACCTGAAGATGATGCATTAACATCGAAACCTAGGCTATTCTTAATGTTACATTAAATAATTGGGGGATAATTGTGAATTCTTACTATATCATAATTACGAAATTTTATAAATCATCGTCGGAATCATCCGAATTTCAGTTTATAACGTTAAAATGTCCAATAAATATCTTTAAAATACGTCAAAAATTTATTATTACATAAATTCAATTTTTCTGGCTAGCTATCAAGCCTTTCCGTAGAACATGGTTTTCAAATTTTTCTAAAAATAAAATTTTTATAGAATAAGAACGGAACAATTTACTAATAGCGACATAAATGTGTGCAAATCATGTCTATTGTGCCATGAATAATTAAAGCCATGAGGAACTTCATAAAACTTAAGATAAACAAATAATAGGTAACGCAAATACATTTCTCATTTCACGAAGGACTTCCAATAAACAATTAAGCATTGATCTAATTATGTGTGATCCGCGTTTACTTCAAAAGGACACCTATAAGCTTTCATTCTTCCCACGGCACAGGAAAGAGATAATAAATGAAAAAAGTTTTACAATGAAAAAATTAATAAACCAGTGAATGTACATAAGGGTTACTTTATTGCTATATCCATTGTTTTTTGAAATTTAATTTAAAAAGTTGATTATCGAGCAACTAAGAAATAAAGTATGTCATCTTGAGATACTTAGTGGCATTATACGATGTGAAATATTGCTCGCATTGGAATACTGAGAAAAAAAATACGGCGTAAAGGCAGAAGTTGGGACACGCGATATGAAATCGTTTTGACAGCCAAACTTGCATAATGAACGACATAAAAACCATTTTGAAAGTTCCGGTTCTCAAGTTAAATATAGTGATATAAGGTGGCACTTGAATAAACTGTCGTAGATACTTGCCTACCAACGTATGTCTACCACTAAAAGCCGTTTTCATCCTAAATGCTACCTAGATAAGTAAACGATTCCAGCAGCTTTATTGTACCTATACCCTCCCATCTCATGTTCAGCCCTGTGGACTTACTTCTAGAAGATTTCATTACATTCGCCTTTCTATGACCTTTCTTCGCCCCATACCAATCACACTGTACATACAGGCTCACTGTATATGCTCTTTCCACTTTAAATCAGTGAAATATCTTTGATATAAATTAAACATAATGAAAATAATAGAAATGTATTATATTAATAAATAGAGGCGAAGGTTTTCTGACTTCCCTCGGTTTACTCCACACCCCCGAAACTCATGCTAAGGAGGAAAAGAACAATATATACTATTATTATACAAAACAACCCTTTAATTGAAAAAGTGTGATTTCGAAGGACCATAATTTATAATTTATTTTGCGAAAGAAAAAATTCCAGCTGGTGATAAAATTGATTTCTCCATTGATCCGTCTGGACATTTTCTCCAATACATTTTGCAGCAATGCGGGCT
This sequence comes from Pyrrhosoma nymphula, assembly GCA_963573305.1. NCBI lineage: Eukaryota > Metazoa > Arthropoda > Insecta > Odonata > Coenagrionidae > Pyrrhosoma > Pyrrhosoma nymphula. The sequence continues at coordinate 62,883,799 of OY754339.1, forward strand.
GCTAACGTAACATCTTTCCAAAAAGCTCTGAATGTTTGTGAATTTTGGAATACTTTGTAAAAATGTTCAGTCTAAAAAAACTTTGAATGGAAAATAAACTTTGACGATCACAATTAATCTATTATCTGCGGAATGGCGGCATTAAATAATGTGCAAAGCTTGAAAGTTGTTCAAAATCTGATTTTAAAAATAAAAAGTAGCAGAAAAACCTTGCATAAAAACGCTGCAGTTTGACTTATCTATCTATGAAATGTTCCTATGTATGTATGTGATTCACTCAGTGTTTCAACCCGAAGGTTGGTTTTGATGGGTAAGAGTAGAGCTCACCCCGTACTAAGCCCCTGGCGTGTGAAATTCACGCATTCCTTTCTAGTGTAGTAGAAATAGTGTTAGAGGTGGAACTAATTGAAACAAAAATAATTCCTGTTGTATATGGTCGGTTATACGTTCATTATCAACATAATTAAAATATATATCCGCACTGTCGCGCAAAATGCATTTTTTTGGCCACCATCTTGAAAAAACCTTCAAAAATTTTAAAAAATCATGTGTGGCATCAAATTACATGAAATTTCATTCTGAAAAGGAATATTGGTTTTTAACAGTAAAATGTTTACAAAGGTGAAGTAAGGGGAAAAATGATTCAATAAGTATGCACACCTACTACATGTCTACATGACCCTGTATTAACACCTTAAAATATGTTACATTACATTACACCTGTACCTGATGCTGTGAGACTAATGTTGATTTTATTTATTAGGCATCTGTTTCAGGTAAATAATCTTTGTTTTGAGAGATGAAATCATCATAAGAAAAATGGTAAAATAAACCTGCATTTTGTGTTCCAATGTGCTTTGTGACAATACTCCATACGTCACATTAACAGCAAAAGGCTTGACGGGAATTATTAACGCGAGCAAACAAAGAGATGATGAAATTCATGAAATTTTCAATCCCATGCCTACTGGTGCGATTAAAGAACCTACAGAACTTCGATGTACTCCGATCAAAATTACATCAATTCTATCAAAATTAAAATTTATATAAACTGAAACAATTGCATGATGACATTCCTTCTACCAGCTCGAGAACTCTACGAGGAAGTGTATGATCGTTCAATTTCAAAGAGAATTGTTTGTTCTGTGGCCAGATTATAACGGATTATGAAAAGCGTAAAAAATGGCAGTCATTCCTGTGCGTACTTTCCAGATTCGCGACAAAATTTTGAAACTATGCAGTACTAGAAGTGATCTATGGGCAGCAAATGTACACGCGAGGATGATTTCAGTCATAGATTTACCTGCTGCAGAAGCTCGATGTCACCAAATGTCAGTTCTCATTCCTGTGAAGTATACTTCTGAAGGTAGTGGAGCATTGCCCACATCAGTAGGCCGTCCGGGTAATACTGATAGTTCTGCTGCTTTTGTTAAGACATATGAGTGACAAGAAAACTGTCAAAAGTCAATATCTCTTAGTGACTTAATGGAAAAGATGTGTAGTTTTTTTACCAGAGGGAAGAAAGCTACTTCTACACATTTGAAGAAAAAATTGCAAGAATGGCTTGCTTGATGAGATCATAGTATCAGGCACAGATGGGAAACGTAACATGATAAAATTTGGAAAACATGTATCAAACATAATCTCGCACTAACACAAACAAAAAAAGACTTGATGACCCCGATGAAGAAAAATTAAGATTAATCGAGTCTGCAGGGAACCTGATCATACCGAAATAAATCTGTTGTACACAAATATGGACTTTTATCCTAGTGCATCAGATATCGCATCCATTGAGGAAAACAAAACATATCAACCCCCTATCTGCCATCTGTTTCAATAGCCGTTTTGTATATCCTAATTGGTGGTAAATGCAATGATCTGAAAAAGTTTTCGATTGATCAGATTGTAATGCAAGCTTGCAGGCCTCGTTCTCTGATATGCCCAATTCCTCTTGCTATTGGTATACAGATTCATAGTGATTTTGGGTCTCGTTTCCTAATTGATGAACTTTGCAGACGTGGATATGGTGTGCCTTATGATGAAGTGCAGAAGTACCAACACTGTTCTGTAATGGATGAAAGTAACCAACACGTTGTACTATCAGGCCACTTCTCTCAATGGCGATTTCGACCATAATATAGCAACAATAGATGGCCACAACACCTTTAATGGGATAAGAGTTATATTGTGCGCATAAGGGCATCTTTTAACACCTCTTTATTGCTCACAGACAAAATAAAACGACTCAAATCTCGCCCTTTAGCACACGAAATTATAAAGAAAGCAAAAATTCCCCTCCACTTCATTCAATCGTCGAGCTCAACAACCATGAATATACTGAAATTTAAAAAAATTATTCTATGAACCAATTCAAACTAATCTCCTCTATGTTCTCAACAGCTCAACCAGGATAGTTAAGATACATGCAAAATGCTACAGAAGGTGAACACAGTGGTGTAACAGTAACTTCTTTTCTACGAATGATTGATTTGACTCCAGCTTCTCACAACTGTTTATACACCACATTAATGTTCATAAGTAATGAATGGAAGTTAAATGCGCTAATCACAAAGGAGTATTTGATAATGTGGTAATCCGGCTTGGTGGGTTGCATACACTAGTGTCCTTTCTTGGGGCGATTGGAGGACTGATGGCTGGATGAGGCATATACTAAGCTTTGCAGACATTGTATGCTGAAAATTCAGTACCCCACATGTTAAAAGGTAAAGCGTATTCACGTGCTCTTAGAGGGCATTGTTAATTTCTTCAGCTCTCACTGCTTTAATTGTAACAGATGTATTGAAGTGCAGCCAACCAGTTGAAGTAACTGTAGATTCAGATTTGAGCGAGATTGCATCAGAAAGTGAATTCATTGGTGATGCAAAGGAAGTGGAGACACATGATGATGATCCTAACCTTGAAAAATGTATTCACCTTTTCAAAAACGTGCTCGGAGGAAATATCAAAGCAAAGGAAGTTATTTTAAATCCCCATACTCATAATCTTTTATCACTGATAGATGAGTGGAAGAACCTTCTCAAATCACAAAGCCATACTGCGAAACTCTGGCTGTTGTATCTGAACATGGTGGATATTATAAGCACATGAATTTCGGCTGAGAAATCAGGATATTTTGAAAAGCACTTACAGGCGGTTGAGTAATAGCTACCTTTTTTGCGAGTTCAGGTCATAGTAATTATGCGAAACGTGCAAGAATATATCTTCAACAAATGCGGCAACTAAAAACAACGATTCCAGAATACAAAATACTGAATAAAGGCTAATTGAGTGTACGAAGAAAGGACAGGAAGTGGTCTGGTGTTTAGATCGATATGTACCTACATTGAGCAACCGCTCATGAAATGCACTAAAAGTCGTTCTGGTATAACTCATAGAGGAGGAACGACTGAGAGTCAACGTGCAACTTGGATTTTTGCTATTCTAAATGTTGTGAAGTATGTGCAATGGGTTTATTGACCAGTGTTTCATGTTTTGGTAGTAAAAAACATACTGATTTAACTGATGCAAAGATGACAGTAGATTCACAATTATTTTGTAAATTGTGAGCGAATTTAAAGCTAAAAATAGGTTTTCAAAATGTTTGTTAAAAATCATAAAATTATGTTTTTCAATACTGCAAAAGCTTTCAGTTATTCGGCCACCATTTTGTTATTTCCTTTGATTTAAAAAAACTAATATCATATTGTTTTTCAGCATGAAATGTACAGTCATTTGATAACACACATGTTTTTTTCAAGATGGCGGCCTTAAAACGTATTTTGCGCGACAATACGGATGTATATTTTTAGTATGTTGATAAGAAGCGTGTTGCCTACCATTTGCAATAAGAATCATTTTTTTTACAATTAGTTCCACCTCTAGGTGTTTTTTCAACTATTTCCACAGCACTATTCCCTGGGCCACCAGTGATTTCCACGAAATCAGATAGTCGAACCGCGAGGATTTTTCGAGGGGGTGTCCATAGTGGCTTCACCATTATTCTTAAATTAGTTTTGTATAATAAATAAACCTGGATAAAATTGATTTATCCATTGATCCTTCTGGACATTTTCCCTTATACATTCACCATACCATTCACCCGGCTTAAAACGCAGGACCCTCCGATCCGTAGCCCAGTAATCTATCCACTAGCCCACCTTGATCCCCATGCATGTATATATGTATGAAGGCTTATTTATGTAGACAATATTGAGCTTCATTAAGTATTAATTTCTCAATGCGATACTTTGAGCATATTGCTGTCATTGCATCTCTATTTCACCTAGCCCCAGCCTCCACCTTCTGGTTCTCCTATCCTTCAGATAGGACGATCGCGGGCCTATTCCAACCCCCTCGTGGATCTCATCCCTAAACCGCCAAAAAAACCAATCTCTTTCCCATTTCCAACATGGACACATACACCCACTGCCACATCCTCTTGCTCTCCGCCGCCACTCAAAGAGCTAAAACCCTTTCCCTCTTTCACCAAATATATATATATATATATATAGCGTGAGGGTAGTAAAAGGTCGGTGGTATTGGTACAGGAACGCGGGGTGAAAGAGGGGAAGGTTTTGGGCTCTTTGAGCTCAAGAGGATGTGGCAGTGGGTGTATGTGTCCATGTTGGAAATGGGAAAGAGATTGTTTTTTTCGGCGGTTTAAGGATGAGATCCACGAGGGGGTTGGAAGAGGCCCGCTATCGTCCTAGCTGAAGGATTAGAGAACCAGAAGGCGGAAGTTGGGGCTAGGTGAAATAGAGATGCAATTACAGCAATATGCTCAAAGTATCTCATTGAGAAATTAATAATTCATGAAGCTCAATATTTCCTACATAAATAAGGCTTTTTTACATATATTCCGTTAGCTAATATATATATATATATATATATATATATATATATATATATAACTATATATATATAAAACCTTTTACCCTTTTCACCAGTTCTCCTCACCGTATCCTTCCCATATTCTTCTTTTCTTCCCTCCTTTGTTGCGGCCAAACTCAATTCGCAGCTAACGAAATCCTTTTAATAAAAATGCCCCATTCCCTTCTCCTCTACCTCTGAGCCTTTTGCAAGCATCCGTTGTATCGCTTTTTGGTAGCGGATGTATCCTTTTCTATTCACATCGCATGCCGTTCGATCATTTTCCGTCGGCGGGAGGCAATACAGTGAGCAGTTTGGTCCCGACATTCGGGGGAAGAGCAAGGGAGTTAGGGGGTAGGGGGAGGGTTCCTCACTCCGTATGTGACCGGGTCTTCGCGCCGTCTTTGATGGGGATCCTCTGGGAATTCAATGATCACGGTGTAACAAGGGTTACAGGGATGCGTTGACCCAATGAATTCAATGGCTGTCCAATGCCATTGCTAGATCAATTCACGGAGCAGATGATTTAACTATTTTAATTTAAGGGAACGAACCATAGAACGCCTCGTATTGCGGAATTTATTCGTCAGTGAAAACAAGAAAAAATCACTATGCCTTTTATATCATGGATGTAATTTGTTTAAAATGACCTGGGGTGTGATAATGGTTTAATACGACCTGTGAGTTTCCATTATTGCTATTTTGTCAACGCTTTAAGGTGTTTAGAATAAATATTAGTTTTATGGTTTATGCCACAGAAATATGACGGTCTATAGTTCATAATTTATGGCATTTGGCATTCTTTTCCACATGTAAAATGTAGCATATTTGAGTCGCAGTAGCTGTAAATTTTCACTATCGTAGCTGAAATATCATTGGAGATATTTGTTTATATCCCTAGTGTAAGTTTCACCTCTGACCATTTTTGGCTAACATGGATATGGATGATAAGTTATACAACTCTGAACTTAACAGCAGAAATACTTTGAAAATACTTTTATTATGCTAAAATTCGCATTGCAAATTGGTTTAATTTCCATGTTTTGCCAGGCTATGAGTAAGATGAACTACGCCTGTTCCTTAGAATCATTGTTTTAGAACTTGCAGAGAGCTATGAATGAGTTCACACTAGTGTTCACAAACAGTTTACAATAATGGGCGTTCACGTTTTGGATACCAATAGCAACAACACGTAGGTAAGGACCATAATCTTACCTCTGGTTTCAACTTGATAGATAAATGGGAACATCTCGGTAAAATGTAACGTGGCGGTGTAACAAACTAAAAGCCACGGGTCCGAGATCCACCTCGTGAATGATTATTCTTTCCCCTTGCAATTTGCATTAATCCTTTGGGTTAGACTAGTTGATAAAGTCATTGGAGTTAGAAATCCTAAAAAGAGTATTCCGGCTATCTTCAATACATCTAATATTATTGTATGGCATGAAATCATATTTTTTTAGTATTTTAGGAAACTTTGCATTTTATGGCCTCAGTGTCCTCATTCATAGAGCAAATAAGTTGGTAACCCTTAGACTTACCAATAATGCCGATAACAATAAAGCTTATATTTACGCTTAATTAACGTTAAATTAACGGATACCAGTTAAGTGTCTAATCTTACATCGTATTTCCAAAAATTTATTCAGATTATTTGTTGCATTAAGAATGTATTTTCATCCCTCGTTCGAAATTTCGCCTGGACAGTTACAAAATATCTGAAATCATTTGGAAGTGGTTTTCAAATCACAAAAAAATACGCAAGAGCTGTCTTCGATGACACCGCTCTCCTTTTCGATGACACCTTTTGTCACGCATCGATGTAGTGTAGCAATATCTAAAAATGTTCCTCCTTTGGCCGGCTATGTTGTGGGCTAGGCACATTAAAAGATGCGGCTAGGATGAGGTGGGAAATAAAGTAGTGATTTGTAGGGGATCCATAGAATACTCTATAGGTTTGAATCGTGGGAAGAATACGGTTAAACAAGAAATGGATGGACGTTAGAGTGCGATCGTATGATCATGGCAGAGAGTGGGCAAAAAATATCTCTTGTAAAGTAATTGAGAATTCTAGAGATGTAGAGGCCGCTTAACGCGAGTTAGCTCACTGCGCAGTCTCATGCAGCATATACACACTTTGAATTATTTCACTACCCGTAAAGAGTAAAATGGCTTTGCATGGTACATTCGAACGAGCTGCATGACGTGTATTTTGAAATTTAAATGAGTGGGTGATGAGAGAGTGTATTGCTCGAACGGGTGTGCATAGGAATTATTTTTAATACTTTGAGCATAATTTCACCTGCCAATACCGATTAATGTTATGTCTTTTCTTAGTATTAGCCTAGAGTACCTATCTTTGGTATTCGTTTTCTCACGCGAAAGCATAATGGATTTAAACAAATCGGCGGCTGATCTTGCTTGTTAATGCCATAGGTACTAGGATTTAAGTAATGGAAATTTGAGAAAAAGGTCCCATACTGAGAAGGGTGTAATTTCGAAGAACTGCATCAGGAAAATACACGTAAGGGTGGCAAAAACTGAACCGTGCTACCGGAATTAAAGTGAACAACCACGTTATGCATTGTTTAAGATAAGATATGAGATGAGCCATGTTATTTATGAGGAACCTATAAGTACTCTTTGAGAAATTGGCCATTTCCTTGGGTTAATTGAAGTGGATGACCGCAATCTTGTGTAATGTTAGGGTAAGGTGTTTTAGTGGATGGAAGTAAGGCGTAGGGAAACGTCAAATGTACATCAACCACCAAGTCATCTCATTAAACGTAAGGAGTACTATGCTTGTTGTGCTCTACACATAACACCCATGTAGTTGCGGGATTAAAATCCAGTCTCTCCGGTGAGGGAAACCATGATCAAGCCTCTAATTCAGCCTACTATAATTCTGCTAATCTATAATCGGACCATCATTATGAGGAAGTTATATCTATTGTTCATATGATTCCAGCTCGCTGACAACTAGGAGGATGGTCTCTAATCTAAATCATACTCTGTATATTCTTTGCGGTCTGTTATTCACTAGTAAGCGTTAACAGCTTTGTGAAAGCAATCCACTTAATACGTTATCATCTAAAACCGGAAACATACAGCACACCTTCAGCTATCACGGTAAAGCTGCTACCGGGTTTAGCTTAACGACTAAAATGAATTTTAAATACATGTATAAAATACCCTTAAGGACTGATGGGTAGGTTGGTTAAGAGCGACTTACATGAAAAAAGAGGATGAGTGAGGATAAACTGGAAAGCGGCATTGGCCAGCATTTTAACGAATAGTGCCAAAGGGCTAGCTGATTAACGTCCCATCCTAATGACGTAGTACAATACCTTAAGTAGGTACTGCCCACGTGAATTCCACCAAAAAAGTCCACTCCTCCTGGGATTAAAACTCAAGGTCTTTGGATGGGAAGCCAAAAGTTTAGCCACCATTCCTACCCTATTCCACCATTTCGGTACATTTTAGAATGACATTTCAATCAAAAATGAGGAAAAATTGACGATGCATAAACTTTTTCCGTAGATTTTCGCAGTTAATTTTAATTTTGGTGAGTTTCTTTTGGATTTCTGCGATATAATGATAATTTTTGGGAAACAGTTTTTCCGAAGGTTTTCGGCGAAACTGTTGCATTAAAAGTATAATTGAATCGCAGAAATCCAAAAGAAACTTACCAAAATTGACGAAATATATCTGAATAAATCTACGGTAATCCCATTAATAATTAAGAAGTACATCTACGCACAAGAGAGTAGGTACGTAGTGCAAAACAGCCCAGAGAGAGATGAGGGATGGATACAAAGCTGCTGAGAAAAAGGATGGCCGGGTTGAGTGGTTGGATTGGGTTTGGGGGTGGTGGTGGGAATTCGCCGGAGAGGGGATGTAGCTGTAGCAAAGGGTGGCCCGCGTTGGCGGGAAAAGGGTGGAGCCCTTTGGATTTGGAGAAGAGTAAAGAGCAAGTCCTGGGGATGGGTTTCGGAAGAAGAGGGAGTGGGAGGGGAAGAGAATTTGGCGCACAGGGAAAGGAAGCGAGCAAAAGGGAGCAGAAAGGGTGGAGTGAGTGAAAAGAAGGTACTCGGAGAATGCGGGGTGAAGGGTTGGAGACGCCGGAATGCGGTGGGACGGTTAAGGGGTGAGTAGAAGGGTAGAAGGAAGAGAGAGAGAGAAGGGTTTGAGGAGGCCCTCCGCGATATTACTATGTATCGATACGCATATATATATATATATATGTGTATCGATACACAACTCTATACATCGATACATGCACTGAAACATACTCTGATGCTTAAATTTAATATTATGACAAATTCTATCGCCACCTAGGTTTTAATTTTTAATTTATACAATTATTTGTGATAAACGCAAACGTTTATTCAATCATATCACTTAAATTATACACATTCTCACCAGAATCTTCTGAATTTTACTTATTCCATATTGCTGATATTGGAACATTACTCTGCGGCCATATCGCACACAGCGATACACTCAAATGCGAAATTCATTGCTTGGCATGAATGCGATTTTACTGCAATATATACGTCATCATAAAATTAAGCGGCGATAATTCACACGAGTTGACTCCCATCTCATCGACTTATATCGAGTCAACTATGATGCCCGACTCCACTTGGAAGTCCGATAGCGTCTACAGGTACTTCAGGTCGTGAATCTTGAAGTTTTCGGAAGATGCGATCGCCGTGGTGTCAACACGCAGAACATTCCCTTTGTATTTCCCATGTCAACATTCCCTTCAGTAAGTGAGCGTTACGCAATAATCTAGATGATTCCTCTTCATGACCTCTTTTTTATTATGTATTTTTGTGTTTCAGGAGATATAGGACAATAGACCTATATACCTATCCTGAAAATGACACAACCGGTAATCGCACGAATATTATAACTTTTACAGCGTTAAAGAGAAGGCTCGTATCATATAATTATGTTTGTTTCAGAACTAAAAAAATAGACAAACCTTTTTGTTAACCTAAAACCATGTTTTTTAACTTTCAATAAGCCTATTACGCATGCCTACATCTACACGAGTTCACCACCGAAAGTTACAAGTTCGATACATGGACAGAGTAGCCGCCGTCTTAGTTGTGGAGGCGATTATCGTCCAAAGTTCAGTCGGACGAAAGAAAATTGCACGTTTAAAATGGATGCCACCTCAAATACGACGGGAATGAAAAAGGTATTCCTGCTCAAGTTGTTGCTAGTAAAGTTAATAACCATTCATTGAGGTAAATATGAAAGTTCTGCTTTCCCAAGCTGATTTTAGTGCAAGTTTATTACCTGACATTGAAGTATATGTGAAACTTTTACCTTCTCAAGTTGTTTAGAACCTTACTTTGAGGTGTATATGAATTTTTCGTTGAGTTGTTGATATTTGTATAAGCTCAGAGCCTTACAATGCGAAGTCAATGCAGTATTTGAATTTTTAATTTGTTGTTAGTGAAAGTTAAGAACCTTATCTGGAGATGAATGTAAAATGTTTTTCAATTAGAACTCTTATGAGGCAGTGAGTTACCAGTCATGCCTATTAGTACTTAATTGATGTCAGAGTAAACTGAAATTCTTCTAGAGCATCGTCCTCTTTGCAATGAAATTGGGAAGTCAAAATTCTATGCGTGAGGGAATTGCGATTTTATCGCAAAGTGACATGTTTCTTAATGTGAGATGTGGCAAAAAATGCCATACTTCATCACCAATAATTAATTGCAACATTTGTATCGTAAAACGGTACTAAAATTATAATATCACAAAATTCGACCCTTGACAGATTGGGCTTGATCGAACTCGGTACGTAATATGATAGCGATTTCATTACAGCATGAGACGCAGTCTAAAGGCGGTTTTACAAATGCAAGGGGGCGTAGCTATGTCTCCATATGTATTGCTACACTCATGGCATCAACCTGCTTAAACGTTTATTCCGGTTTCTCCTAAACAAAATAACGTAGCAATCAACGTTTCATGTAAAAATATCAAACTTTTATGATTAAAAAGTTTTGGCTATGCTAAAGAAAAAACAAAAATTATTCGATATAAGGGCACTTTCTTTAAAAAATATGTTGATTCTTACATTCAAAACTAACAGTTTTCAGATTTTTCATTTAAGTCATGTTTTCAAAAATAGCAAAAAACATGTCCATGCATTCATAAACAGCAATATGTCTAGCAATAAATCATCTTCCGAGGAATTAATTTCTTGTGAATAAGGGTTTTATTAGATATTAAGATATGTAATCGGCGATTTGAAATTCCACTTGCAATGAAGATAAAAGAGTGTCAAAGTGCACCAATTACTACCCATCTCGAGCCCAACAGCCCAAGTAGTCATATATCACACATCGAAGTGTGACTCACCAGCCAGTTGTAAGGATACTGACACAGGAGTAACTTCCATGCGTAAACCAGCCTTAAAGGCACCTTTACACATCGAAGTTGACATTTACGGAAGAAGAAAACGTAGGAATGTCTCGATTTGAATAGGTACTATCTGAGTATTTTTATGCGTACACATTATTTTTGATTTTTTCCAAAGAAATGAATGACGGAAGTAAATAATTAACATTGTAGTTTTTTTGAAAACACCCAATTTCGGAAATCATTGCATTTGTACATCTTCCGATAAATTCCTTAGTTGTTTTTTTATTAATTCTGGGATCCACCGTGTTTGGTTGCTCAATCACGACGTTTTGCCTCTCTAACGCCCTGGAGGCGTTGCTCGGTTAAGTATTCGTCAGAAAGATACCTTACCTGACGACGACTCCAGGAAGAGGGGCGATACTAGAAAATGCAACTAAACGCGATGGATCTCACCTGTTATAGAGAGCTAATTAGTAATAATCGTGGAAACATGAAGAATAAGTTTATTTGTTGCTTACTTTTTTAATATTCAGCCGCAGTCATGCAACCAGAATTCCACCGGATGTGATTCCATTAATAACTCTATCAATTCCTGTTTCTATTGAGGTCCGTGTATACATGTAATTGCCACATGCAAGCAACTTCTAAGGGTACTGTCCAAAATGTAAATTCCATGCGTTAAGCCACTTGAATTCTTTACTCACTCGACATTCGGTATATCGATTGATATATTACGTATCGATTTTTTGTGAAATATCGTTTGATGTGTGATATATTGACCGATAAGTAATATATCGATACATAATTGATTTATCAATGATATTAATTGTACTGATATGAGATAAATTGATCTATAAGCAGATTTTCGTGGGTTTTAAGGAATTCGATAACGCAAATCGATACCGGAATACAAATATCGCTCGGCCCTACACGCTTGCAGATTGACAACGCCGAGCAATGTGGAGATCTCTGGGAGACCGGGGGAAGGGTCGGGACCTCACGGGGGGCGAAGGGAGCATGGGGGTAAGAAGAGGGGGAGGCGGTCCTTGGAAGAGAGGGTGGGAGGGGAGAGGAAGAGGAGGGGGTGGGTGGCAAGGCGTTGGTTTCACGAAAAGGAAAGGGGAGAGGAAAGACAGTGTGTGTGTGCGGGAGAAGTGGCAAGATGTGAGGGGATAAGGAATGGAAGGAGTCTGGGGACCCATTTCGTCGGACTGTCGGGAGAGTGAAGGGGGGTTGACAGTTAAAAGGCATTGGAAATAAAAAGAAACGAAAGAGGATGTGAATACCACCAAGGAATCAAAATGAGAAACTACGGAATTCGAATTTCTGAAGACGAAGAAGAAAAAATTTAGACATATATTTATAAAGAACATAAAAAAAATGCCATCTTGCGGGTAAAATGAGCCGAGGAAAGATTACGGTCACATGTCACAATCCATAGCATTCACAAAAACACAAGGGAGGAGAGGGAGCGGGGAAAACAATTTGCTGCTACCCTCTCACCCTACCCCCACTCCACATTTTACGAAATAAACTTTATACAGTGTGTGTCTGTGGGTGGCGATAAATTCGCGACAATTTTGCGTCGCTAGCAATTGGGCTTAATTAAATGTTGACGTTCTAAGGTAAGGAGGGAAAGGACGCCCACAATTGGGTCCGCTCATATATTCTCAGTATTTTTCCCAGCATCTATCCATCTCGTGGCGAAGGAGTGAAATTGAATATCCCAGTCATTATGAATATTAAAATGAATGATGCTCATAATTCCCCGTACTATTTTATCAACAGAACGCGTATATATTCCGCTGATATAATATGTAAATGTGTTCTTTGAAAAGGATTAACGCAAATTATTAATGATTGACACATTGATGTCGTTTACAGCTTACAAGAAAGAAAAACAATTGGGGCTATTTCACATAGTTTTACTATATTTGCGAAACAAATCACAATTTCTCCATATAATATAGTGTATCTACAAAATAAGCGTTAAAAGTTGTGGTGCTTTCATTTTTAACTAAATTTTTTGTTTTAACTTTAAGTAGATGTGTTTCACTAGAAGAATTTAGGGTATTATTATCTCTAATACATAAATTAACAAAGAATTACCTGTACTGCCAGTCGGCAGAAAATCTTTCACTGAGGGCCATGCCAGTAACATTTTATCTATCAATGATTAATGAACTAGTGCAAAAGTTCAAAATAAAATGTTTATGAGGTAGTTTCAATATGACTCAGAAAAACCTTCTGTCTATAAAAACCAGGCAAAATATTTTTGTAATTCAATTAAAACCAGGCAAGAAAAAAACTCTATCCGTCACTTTTAGGCATAACGTTCATGATGAACAAGTACAACTTAATACAATATTCGCACTTATTTTATGGCATTGAACGGCGCTTGATAATGACGCTTATGTATCGAAACCTTGGTCAGTCAATACATTAAGTGTGAAAATAGTATGAAAGTAGTATAGAATGTTCCTTGTTCAGGCTTTCGCGGTGATTAACTTGTGATGGGTTTGCGGGATTTCTATGCACTGTATGGAATGGACACACGCGGTAGAAATCCCGCAAACCCATCACAAGTATAGAAAGTTGTTTATTATAAACGACAGATGAAAGTTAACGTTTTAAGAGAAACAGTTTATAACTTTGCAATTAGGCTATTCAGGCTTTTGGTTCTGCGATTAGTTATTTAATATTATGCAACAGTTTCACCGTGCTATGCTGCCGGCTTCTTCGGACTTTTAAAAACAACAATGTTCTTTTTTGTAAAAATAAATAAACAATTCCAGCAGTTGATGATTTTGAGAAGTAAAAACTTTAATTCGAAGAAGTCTCTTCCGGGGATATGTAAGGGAGTTTATAACTATCCTCTCTATTGATATTGTTTGGTCTTTTTTTCTATTTCAATCGCCTCCCTTATGAGCCGTGGACAGTAACTGCTTTCTGTCGACTCTGTTAATTGTTGTAATTGTTTATCTATTTTTTGAAAAAAGACCATTGTTTTTCTTAAATGCCCGACGAAGCCGGCAGCAGAGCCCGGCGAAACCTTTGCATAATATTAAATAATTTATAGCAGAACCAAAAGCCTGAGAAGCATATACAATGAGCTGCAAAAATCTACAAAAAAACTTTGCAGTTACTTTTAAATATAAGCAAGTAAGCCATAATCAATAAAAAGTTTAGCGAACGAATCGCTGCAAAGATAAAACGTTGTCTTAAACTTGAATTCCGTCACTGACTAGTCTCTGGACTCCCTACCTACGCTTCCGCTTAAATATTCCAGCATGCTATAAATTTTGGGCGTGCTTTTGAGGATGCTTACACGGAATCATATGCGTCCAAAATTGAGAGGAATTAGGGCGGCGTGAGCAATTTATCCACCGCCTTAAGGCCCCATCTTCCGTCCCCTCCCACCTTTCCCCGAATTACATCGAAGGAAGGCTTCTCTTCTCCTCTGAGGATCGCCTCCTCTGAGTATAACGGGTAAGGGATAAATTGAGCAGAGTAGACTGAACCTTTAAGCTCCCGAAGCCGCAAACTCTTACTTATCCTACTTATTCACCAAACCACTTACTGTGCACTCCGCTGGGGACCGGATAATGCCGGCAAGTGAACTTGGATTAAATTTGCTTCGATCGACAAATAGTGCGCGAAGGGGCTTTCATAGCCGAACCGCCCCACAGAGTCTATTAATATGAATTACATTTGAAATCTAGTCACAGGGAGGGAAAAACTTCATTCGCTAAGGTGAAGGAAATTATTGGTAAGGAACTCTTTTTTTATATTTTAACAACCGTTGTTAGATAAACATTTTCAAAAAATATATATGTATAAAAAATGGTAATTCAGATCACATTTCAGACATTATAATGAATCGCATAAAATTTTTCTAACACATAAATAATTTTAAGTTTTATTAGATAGAGCAAGGACAATTTTATAATCTTGCATACATATTGCACATGGTGACGCCACCCTGTACCAGGTTATAAATGAAGACACGAGAGACAATACTGATTCGACCAACAAGCATATAAACTACGTCGACAAATGACATGCACGTCAGAGTTCATATTGTAATTGATAGACAGCTGCAGGTAAATATAAAAGGTAATAAGACGCAGCGAACTTCGAATCTACAGCATATTCAATGTTGTTCCAAATCCTTTGCTATTTCCACCAGTTTACAATTGAAAAAAATCGCTTATATGAAACTGAAACTGAAATATCACTGAAAAATATCTCATGAAATACGTTACTAAGTGTGCTATCTCCTACACAAAACAAAAATTCTTGAATTTTGGACTACTCTAGTTGTTTGATAAATAGAGGTTTAAGGAAGAAAATAATTTTTGCTGAGTGAGCGGATTTGTAAGCGTAGTCATCGACGAAAGTATGTACAAGCACGTAGTTCATAAAATATTTAGAAGCTAACACCAAAAATCAATTTGTAATAACTACATGCAATCACAGGTTCAGGGAGTTATAAAAGTAGACATGACAGACATGATGTTTCTCCTGGTGAATAATGCAAGAAAAAGTTATAGGTATATAAAAAAGCATCAAATTATGCAAAGTGTTGCATAGTCAACGTTGCTGAGTTAAGTCTTACCATCTCTTATTATTAGCAAAATATCACATTTAAAACCTGCATGTCTGGCAGACCAATTTTAGTT
The DNA here is from genome assembly GCA_963573305.1 of Pyrrhosoma nymphula. NCBI lineage: Eukaryota > Metazoa > Arthropoda > Insecta > Odonata > Coenagrionidae > Pyrrhosoma > Pyrrhosoma nymphula. The sequence goes on from OY754339.1 coordinate 62,899,740, forward strand.
GCTTATTCTTAAATTCATGACCTAATATTTCGTAGAGTGCCACGGTTTGCAAATACTGTTATCATTTAACAGACTTAAACTATTAAATACTGTTCGTACGATGACTCATCAGATTTAGCTACCAATTGACACTCAAAGATAGCTACTCGAAGAAAAATAGTGTTCCGAACCTGCGTCATGGTTTTGATCGAATCAGCCGTATTGCGATAGGGTGGATAAAATGTCTTTGAAGTTGCCATAAACATCAATCTAACCTAAGACATTTACTCTTGACTTTCACCTACGGCATGAAATGATCGTAAGGATGAGGTGGGAGGTAGACAAGAGTACGATGCAACCGGGAATGAAGGAAGTGAATCCAAGTGGCTGGAGGAAATGGACAACGCATTGGGTGGTAGACACCGAGAAAGTGGGAAAGCAGAGAATGGAGCCGAGGATGATGAAACGAGGACTTGAGCAGAGAAGCGAACGGTGATGATGGCAGGGTAAGTGGCGAGGAGTGAAAAGGAAGAGCAAAAAACGACAGAGAATGAGATAATGGCGAGGACACCAGCGTCTCCTCCTGGGTACGACGGCTGAAATATTCCCACTCAAGAGCCTACATCAGGCCTCAAAACGGAGTTCATTAGCCATTAAAATTAGCGCGCTATTCATTGCAAAAATGCGTCGGGACGATACAATGAGGGGATGATATCACTTGAGTAGGACTGAAGGCTTGAAATACGCCACGGTTATCAGCAACGGTGATTAGCTCTGGGGTATGGTTGCGGGGAGAGGGAGAGTTGTTTGGGAGAAAAGAGGCTGGATGGAGAGATGTACGTGATTGCAAGACCCCCCTTGTATTGTTGGCTCGCCTCGCATTTGGTACAGGGTGAATGGAAACAGCGGGTGGAGAATAATGCTGGGCAGAAGGACAAACCGAACATGATGGAGAGATAATGAGAGACCAGCGTCCGAAGGGATGATACGACGGAAGTATAAAGAGACGATAATTGGTGGCTACTCTGATTTAAGGGTGAGAGTGACTGAAAGGGTGAGGTTTGGAAGAATAAGTGTTTTATGGATCATGACTGATGTGGAGGATGAAAAGAAAACTGCGTGGAGAAAGGCATTATGGAATGAAGAAGTTCTGATGTAACCATTAGAAGAATGGCGACACTCTCAGCCAAATCCCCAGCCACCCTCTACACTTCACAGTACCATGATTGCAGCAGCATTTAGCAGACATAATCTGTGCACTCCGCCACCAAGATGTTTGACATTTTGGCGCTAATTACAGAATGAGAAGCTTATGGATTTCCGATTACTTTCTTCTAAGTTTTGTGATAGCAACTTATTAGGTACTGTGCGAAGTGATTCGAAAAACATTTAGACAAGAAATACATTTTTCTTGGTTGGAAACTATATGTCAAATTCGGTAACACAACGTGAAATATGTAAGAGCAATCGTACTTATTTAAAGGGAACACGGGAAATGAGAATGTTTAGGATGGCTTTTTAAACCGAGTTGCTGATTAAGTATAATTTGTAAATAATAATACACAGAATACCGAAAAACACTTAAAGTAGATTTTTTAGTTATTTTTTACAACTCACTACTGCCTCTGGATTCTAGGTAGTAGGAATTAGCGAAATGATATGAGGTGAAACTCGAGAAACTATTGTATAATATGATGCTTTCCTATCAGCCGTGCACGCCAGGGGTCTTTTAAATACATCAGAGGAAATAAATTATAAGTGCTACTTCTCAATAGTACTCCACATAGAAAAATTTCCTTCTCTGGGCTTAACATTGAATAAGCTTACCCTGAAGCTTAAGGAAGAAAAAGCAGAATACGTGTGCGAGATATTTTGAAAAAGTTTTAGGAATGGAAATTAACTAAAAACGCCTTTTCCTTCAATAATCAAGTTTTCCTTTAGATCAGAGGGGCCGCCATGTGTACTCGCATGGTGCTTTCTTATGCAAATCTATTCATGGGCCATCTTGAAAGCACTTCCCTCAAAAACCAACCCCTCAAACTTCTATTCTGGGCCCGCTATATTGTATCGAAAATTGTAAGCACCTGGGGGCCAAGAACAGAGGCTCAGTGAGACATGGAATCCCGTAATTTCTAGAAGAATTGAAAAATCACCTCACCTACCTAAATCCCCTCCTCCCATGTCGCCCTAAGAACATAAATCTAGTCCCCTAAAATCACATCAGCAAATATTTAAAGAAGCTCCCGATAGTAGAGGGGATACATTGGATCTGAATAAATATTTTTTCATGGAAAATATTTTATAACTATTGTTTAAAACTCGTGTCACATGATATTGAAAAATTGGAAGATTTTAAAAACAATTCCAGGCTTCGGCATATTTTATCATGATGATAATTCGATGATGAAAGCACCAGCCCAAACTCTCGAAATATTGCAATACGAATTTCTTCAACGAAGGAAATATATTGAATGAGTACCAACGCTGAGAAACTTATATTGTTGGGTAAGTTTTACTCTCCGCCAAAAAATATCTGATTTATTATTTCTATTAAATATTCTTTTATGGATTCACACCCTGCAATTATTGTGAAGATATTTCTAAAATACTTATCCTAATCAGATTATTATTTGTCGTTTCGTAAAGAGACCAAATATTTCCATATTTAAAGATAAATAATAAATTTCCATATTTAAATCTCTTTCATGTTGGAGCCAGAGTAATCCTTTGCAAAGGCGACTGTGAGGTCCGAGAGAAAGACAAGGGGCTGAAGTTTAGGTATTTCGACGGGACACTGCAGTAGTCCAAAAGGGCACAAGAGCGCTTGTGCAGTTTTGATGGGAAAAAGAAGGACGAGGGCAAGGATAGGGTTAGGACGTTTGCAAATGCATTGTCCCGACCAACTCAAACCGAGGTCGTCTAAAAAGAGAGAAATTTTCGGAGGCCATAACCCTCTACTAAAGAGCCTGGGGCTCAGGTGACCTGCGCAAGCCGGCGTGATCAAATCCCGTATGCATTTGCACTCTGTCTGCCGATTTCAATCATCACTGTGTAAAGCAAGTGAGACATTCTTGCCTTTTATGCTCGAGGAGAGTCCGTTTTGCGATGTAATAACTATTCAGGTTCGTACCAACCACGTTCGATTGAAATAATGAGTAGCATTACACGCTCTTCCAGCCGTCTCACTTAAGTAACCGTCTCTGACGCAGCATGTCAGGTGAAAATGCATTAGAGTCGATACTTTATTTTGAGAAGCAAGACGAGACAAGAAGTAAATTGTAAAAAGTAGAGTTTAATTAAAAGAAAAATTTTATTTACAGCATTGCTGAAATAAAAAAAACAGAAAGATACAATGGAAAGCCCTCTTGGAAAAATGTGTTGAGTGAAAAAATATGGTCGTGGAAAAAATTGATCCTATGCCCGGTTTTTATAATCCTGCTCCTCGTTTAGGCCCTTGGGGAACACCTTTCTTCAAAATGTTACCACTAGATGACACGGGGTCATTTGAACCTAATTATTAATGTTTTACATTATCATGTTCAATGAGGGCCTTCCCTCACACGAAAAACAAGATGTTGAATAAAATTATTAAATAAACCCGAAAAGATAGGATATTTAACGACCATAACCCATGATGATGCAGTTTGGTGCATAGGTGACACATCTAACACAAATAGTCTTCTTTATCTATCTTTTCGGGATTGGGTACTATTGCCTATTCCGTTCTCCACAACGTATCCTTGGTCTTCCAACACTTCTTCTACTCAAGGGCCTTCCATTTTGTATTACGTTTCCTTTTCTGGTATTCTCTCTGGGGACATATGTTTGACATGTTCTGCCCACTTTTCTTTATAATGCATTTCCCAGTCTATCACTGAACGTACGTTTAGTTCTTTTTTTATTTCAGTTCTTTACATGGTCTAATTTTGTGTAAACTTTAACGGATATGAGAAATTTCATTTCTGGTGTTTCGATTTGTCTTCAATCTCTTTCCCTTGATTCGGACCCATTAAATAATGTAGGTACCTCCATCACGTTGTAGAATTTAATCTGTTTTTCCTTCGTGGTTTTTTATTTGTGTTTTCTTATGGTACCACATGTTCTTTGATAGCTATTTAAATTGTTGGTTACATATTTTTCTTCTTCATATTTTATGTTACAACCAAGGTATTTAAAATGTGATACCTGTTCCAATACTTTATTTCCAATTATACATAATTGTTGTTCCTGTATGTTTATTGGGTCCTTCCCCAGAAATGACGTGGTCTTCGCTTTTAGTATGGAGATTTTAAAGTTATATTTGAGACTTAGCATGGTGGACATGGTGGACACAAATTAGTTTGTCGCCATTTTTGGCTCTTGGAAAACAAGTCAGGAGAATCACCCGAGTCAGTTTCTCACATATTTCAGTTTGCGTCGGGAAGTTTGACACATTTCGGAGAAGAGATTATTTCAAGTGCCAACTTTAGAAAGAGTGACGTGGAAATGAATATGACCGACACCTTTCCCGCATGTTCCTATCGAAAGGATTAGCTAACCATACCGTTTTGATTTGAAACTCCTCTAAACTTTTTTTCACGTTTTGTTATTCTCTTCGGATTGAGGTGAAGGTGACGGAAGGCATTGTCCACGGCGATGAAAGTGACGTATTCCAGAAAAATTTCGGGTTGAGAGTAAGTAGACCTGTGTGATATCCAGATTTTAGCATCATATTGTCATCTAAATCTAGCACCGAAAATGATGAAAGATGATTCGTGAAAGGCATGGTATGATTTAAACCATCAGAAAGCTATAAATTAAGAGAATACAGGGTTTAGAAACTTGGTGCTGGAGGCGGATACTGAGGTTTGACTGGGTGGATAACATCAGAAACGAGGAAGTGCACAACAGAATTGAAGAAGAGAAACCGTGTCGAGCACTATCAAGCTAACAAGGGAACTCTTTGAAACACAATAATTTTGTCATGAGCATAATAGAAAAGAACACAGACGGTAAATTCCCACGTGGAAAATGATGGACAAATGCATAATCTAAATAAAACGAAATAAGATAAAGTGAAACTAAAAGAAATATAGGTGTTAGCAGGGGGTAAAGCAGAATGAAGGGTGGCAATAATCCAATCCTTTTAGTACAAAATGGCTAATATAGATGAAGGAAAGATATATATATATCATGTGAGGAAAGTCTACCTTATAACTATTCAAATTGTATTTAAAAGTTAGACATTTATCAAATATAAAGCTCGACACAACAGGGGTCATCACCTAAGATGTATCCTAGGTCACCACTGATATTCGGGGCATTGCACACGTTCGCAGGCGATATATCGCAGTCGATGTATCGCAATATAGCGCTTCCCTTCTGCGAGGTAGAGAGGGATGGATTGAGACAGAGGGAAGGGACAAAGGGCGTGGCAGACGGAAAACAATGAGCGAAGGGCGGGTTAAAAGGAAGAAAGGCAATGGCTCCAGGGTTTGTTTTGGGGGGTGAGGGCGCTCGCCGCTCAAGTGGAACGGAAAACGAAATGGCTAGCGGAGGAATGGAGGCAATGTTACCAACACTATATAAGTTGAAACCAGGAGCCATCCATTGCCAGAGTTGGAAGTCCAAGCAGGTTAAATTTAAAATCATATCTGCAAGTACGGCAAGGAATGTGTACTGGCACTTTCAGATATCCATTTTAAACATGCTACTCCTTACGAATTAAGGTGTATTATTTGCAACTTTGGTCTAAGGTATAAGCTTTTGAAACCGCCAGATTCTGTTGTGACGTGTATATTAATACAACTACGTGATAAAGGAAAGGGTAGCCAACCTTGAAAATGAAAATTAATGTTAACTCAAGAAGTTGTCTATTTCCAGAGTTAGAAATATCCATTTTTTTATTATTCTAACTATGCTAACCTTTAAAAAACTTACCTATCTACAAGTATTACGTAGAGAGTTGGAATACCCATTATACGTGATACTTGCTATTCGGTACATATACTGGTGTATTAATCACAATAATGTTCTCAATATACAACTTTTGACACCGAAAGATAATGTAGTAGTGCATAAGCATCTTAGTACCACTACAAGGTAAAGTACTGACACTAAAACTGAAAAATGAAGAAAGAATTATAATATACAATTTAGGAATGAGTTTTTTTTAATGGTTGAAATGCTTGACAACTTCAGTTGCATCTGGAGATAAATAAGTAAGTGAACAGCGTAGGTATAATGTGGAAATATTGAAATATAAAATGAATTATACTTGTAAAACTGCACGAGCGATTTGTGTTTGTCTTAATGGGTGGTGGACACAATATCTGAAAACACCACTACAGGTTATTGTGGATAGAAATGTGGGCTTTTTGAATTTTCCGGCAAATATTTATCAAAACCTAAAAACGCTTAGTACATATTGAATTTGCTAAAATGTTATATTTTTCCGTATCGGCTTAAAACCCTTTATGAGAAGTTTCCTTGGCATATCCCTTAATCCATCTTTTGTCTGTTGATTAAAATTGGTAACCAGCAACTGGCATTCATCATTAAATCTAAAATCGAGTTCGACGTGGAACATGGTATGCATTTCGATCTTCGAAGAACGCAGAACGCTAACAGTTTTCTCCAAGTTAATGACAATTTATATATTATTTTTTATACATATGTATCCTAAAAACCATATACATTTTATCCAATAGGATACATGAAGTGATTTTGTTGTACAAGGAACCATTATACAGGAAAATTTAATTTTATCAACTTGAATTAAAAGCATTGTACTACTTATTATAAATGATTACAAATAAATGTTGCGTTAACTTTATCAAGCTAAGTGAGAGGTTCTCAGTCCTTATATTTGACTTCAATATAATATTACACAGAAGCGTATACCCTGAATGTCAAAAACCCACAAAGTTGGTCTTGATCCCACTGACCTCGTGATTAGCAGGCAAGGAAGGAATTTACCTCGTCGCCACTGAGGACGGTGTGAATATTAAAAAAACATATGCATGTACACATTTCAAATTTTCTAATTCAACATTTCAAAAAAGTAACTAATTGCAGTTAAAAAAAACTTTCAATCATGGTAACCTGCAGTGAAGGTGAGATTACCATTTAAACTGGAATCATAACAACTCGCTCCGGTAAGCAAGAGGATTTTGAAAACATTACACTAGTGTCACGATGAATCCAGGTGAGTTGGTAACCCTGATGGGAAAGGGTAAGGGGTGGTGAGTAGGGAAGTTCAATGTGTATGTGCGCGGAGGAAAGAAAGAATACCCTGAGACAATGGTGGGGTCAGGGCAAGGGTTAGACTTGGGGGGCCGGAGAAGCTTAGCGCTTGACGAAGGGACACAGTGGTGACGCGGAGAAATGACGGAGAAACGGTGAACTGCGGCGCGAGGCCCTTGATGCATGGCCCAGGCAGGCGTTAAGAATTAGCATGAAAATGGAAAATGACATGTGAAAAATTGGGAGGTAATAAGAGAAGAAGGGAAATGGCTGGCACTTCTTTTCTTCTGGAGGTAACGATGGCAAATGCGGGCCGTCAAATACCACGTGTCACATGCAAGAGGGGATGAAAAAGTAGCGGCCATGTGTTCTATACGGCATTTCATGCTCACAAAAGCAGTTTAACATTAGGGAAAGGTACTACAATATCTGAAAGCTCAGGTATCGCAATGCCTTTTTCATAGTGTTTTAATCCTGTCACCAAAAATCTTATCTTGTAGTGGGGAAAAAAAACTCCAAAGGCGATAAATGAGGAAATGTATTCCTTAATGAAACTCACAGTGAAAATATAAACAGTACGTAGGATTTTCACTTCACTTAAACACTTGCAATAATTATTCCCAAGGATGTTATCACCCAATTTTTTAGAAGACAGCAATTTCAGATTCACTGATAATGTGGCAAGCACTCTTCTCAGTTTTTTTTCGCATTTCAAACTTCACAGGAAAAACATACACAATTTCCACGTTGATGATGTTACACCGATGAGTTATTGTTCTTGCATGGGTATAAACTATACGAACTTAAGACATTAAACTAAACTTTAGCCAAAAAATGCTATCTATTCTTACTTTGGACCATTATCAAAATGAATCCTTGTTTTTAAAAGTGATGGCACGGTCAAAGAATAGGCTACTTTCAAACACCACCAGATCCAATTCCCTTTGTGCCTTTCACCAATATGTTGTGATGAATTGAGAACGTAGGCTTTGATTCTACGGATTGTAGTCAAAACGGGCTTGAATCAGGTATGAGCCTGTTTTTCGACATCTAATCTATCCACCGTAATAGCATGGTACATTCAAAGTTTTCTACATAATTTATACATGACATATTTAAAGTTTTCCATATATAATTTATGCATCCGCACTTGATACAGTTTTAGCCCAATATTCATCCAAAAAAAGGAAATGGCAATCGTCAATACTTGCTTTTATCTCTAAACCTATACGCTTATGTGAATTACACATGCAAATGACATCAATAGATGATCGTCACAAAAACTTTGTATCCTCCAGTGAGGTGCCACAGTTAATGAACACTCTTGTCGGGGAAGGCTTTTTAGAGTTCTATACATCGTGAGTTTCTTAGCATTGCTTAGTTTTTAGGATTTAAAAAAATAGACTCCGTGAAAAAAAAACATTTCAGCAAACTATAATGCCGAAACAGGAGTGAGGGATGAAAAACGACGCTTAGGATAAAAGGATGAGATACAGAAAAGGCTTTCAACTCGGCGGTCCTTCAACTTACCCGAAACTTGAATAAACGACTCCTAGAGGCCTATTGAACTTTCACGAATTCACCGCGTATGTACATACCTACATCGCTCAGGCCAAAGATCGACTCGGCGAACGCTGCCAATGCAATTTTCCACCGTTGGAAACTGCTAATATTTACGCAATGCGTGCTTGTTCAGCCCCACCGCGCAGTGCCACTCACTGTGACAAGTTTGAAAGTGCTCAACTTGAGAGTACGAGGCTGAGATGACAGGGAAGAGGTTACATAGACTCCGGAACAGGAAGGAGGAGGCTGCAGGAAGAGCACGATTGGTTGAAAGACGAAGGGAAGTTAAGAGAAGGAAGTACTGGCAGCAACAGAGTTATGGAAGGGTGCAGAGCACGGACCAACTTTCCGAATTGCCTGACAAAGGTCATCATTCAGGAAAGCCTTTGTCTCAATAATATCACAGCCTGGTAGAATCTCAAGTTTCAATTTCATCAACTTATGGAGGTAGTACTGTCACAATTCCGCCTGGTTTGAAGTTTGGAAATTCCTTTGTCAATAGGGCTTAGGGCTGGGCGACATCTATGATAAATCACATCTGCTCAACTCAACTCTTCAATTATACTATCTGAAAGATTTCCCCCTGGGATCTATTTTTAAAAGAACGAGTTTTGGTTAAAAACCATTAATTTTTAGTCATGTAACATTTGTATAAAGAATCAATTTAAAACGAACGACTTCCAAATAAGAATCAATTCGAAAATCCTGTCAAACTGGTGGTAATCATAAAAATTGATAATTTTTGCTAAACTGTATTTAGATGACGTAAAGAAATCGATACTTTTATTTGGTACTTTCGTTGTTCCATACAGTAGTTTCTGAATGGTCACAATTTCAATTTCATAAATTTTGCCTCTTGAGCTTTAGACCGGACTGCACTCAAGGTTAAGGGACTAAAAAAATATGTAGTTATTAAGGTACCTTAAAAATGCTGCAAATTATAACTAGACATAGTAATGACACATCACCTCTTAAAATTGAAAATGGTAAAGCCTTCTTTCGGAAGTCGCATTCTTCCTGCCAAGGGTACAAAAACCCCAGGAGGAGTACCTATTTTCATTTTCGTTTATCATTGTGGTTTCTGTTTTTCATAATGGAATGATCTAACAAGTACGATTCTTGCGGAAGGAAAGCAAGGACTAATATTCACTTGTAATAATGGCCTTTGGTTAAAAGTCATTATTCTAAACAGCACGTCTGGCGTCAAAATAACGAAAAATGGATTGATAATTAGGACAACGAAGGGTATATGTGCGGCAACTTGTTATTTATAATTTCCCTAAACTGGCTATTTATCGTATGCTATCACAAGTAGTATTTACATAGTGAATACATGCTGAATACTGTGAAAAACAGTGGCATTATAATAATGGTGGAAGACGTTAGGAGTCCGTCCAATAGTTCGCGCAGTCGAAATATAGTGATTCGGCTTATAAAAAAATGAGAAGGAAATAATTTTTTCAAATCGTATGATTTAAACAAAGGACATCATCAAGGACCCTCCGGTCTCGTGATTTCATTCCTCAAACAGCATTGGATATGTTTACTGAATGGCTGAATTTTTGACTGTCAACTGCACTATTATCTTGGACGAACTTCAGTTGTATCACACCTCTCAAGGAAGTTCCCGAATATTTTCTGCCACTAAATTAGATGAAAACTACGCATAAAGCTTCACTATTGATTGATGAGAACATTTTTTGCAGTACAACCATCAACAACAATGTTTAAATAATGCTTGCAGGCCATGAAAGCAGTATATGGAGTAAAGCCCTCAACTGCCAATGTGAGTTTGCAGGTTCGAATTACACTTTGGAAGGTTTTTCACTTCCCAGTCTATGGTTCTGTTCTTGCGTGTTATTATATTAAGTAGACAGTCGTTGCTATTAGCTGAAATCATTTCATCATACCACAGTTAATCACTCAGTTCTAAGATTGATTGACTGAAACCTTCCACTTTTCCCAGTCCTCTTATAATCTTTTTTGCTCTGATAGTCCTTTTCACACGTTCCGTTTTATTTAACTAACGTATGAAGCGTGGAAATGTTGCAGCGGTTTTTTCGTTTTTTTCCCTTCCTACTTTCATATCCTCCGAAGATTCTCAAAACTTTGAATCGAAAATTCAATTGCTGAAGAACTTTCAAACGTTGATTTCAATCGCCTAGAAAACTTATGCTCACCCTCGTAGCGTATAAGTTTTTTCTGAGTCTTTTGATATTCCATTAAGGAGCTTCACAATGTACATAATGCTTGGATCTTGCAGCTCAGTTGGAGCTGTCTTTTACTAGCAAGTGAATTCAGGGAATGAAAAATAGCAGACTCCAAAAGAGGGCCTGTGATTTTCGGTGTTAGATTTACATAGTGATATACAGGCACATGTGCGCGATTCCTAGTGATGGGGCGGCATACAGAAACAAGCAATATAATTTGAGCGTACCGCAAGATAGCGTTAGCACTTCGGCGGTGGATCAACGCAGGCGTATTCTAAGTTTGACAACACATAAGGCTGTGTTTTGTACACAGTGAAAATGTGCAGTAATTCCGTTTACAATAAACCATTCGCCTTCACAAAGACGCAAACGCAAAGTTCGTGAAATCTCTTCACCACTTAACCATTTAAGCTGCCGAGTCTTCTTCTCCCTCAAATGGCCAGACGTATGAATAACGTTAGATCGTGCTTGCACCTCCAATGGAAAGAGTGTATCTCCTTCCTAAAGAAAAGCTTTGAAACTCAATGTGATTGAGCACATTTTCAGCCACAATATTCGACGAAAACGACGAGTATTTTTCCACTTACTCTGAAATAGTTATAGCAATTTAAGCACCTCTTTCATTCTCCTTGTATAACAATAACAATACTGAAAAAAAAGCTTTCCAAAAATTTAAGGGAATTCTTAGCAGTATATGTTTTCATTTTAAAACAGGTTCTTACGTGGGGAGTAATTTTTTATACATTTTTTATGAACACTAAACGGTGGGAATCCCTTGCTTTATGCAAACAATGAGCGAATCTTTGTATTTTTCCGGCAAATCTAATGGAATCTGTGAAATATTTTTCAGATCCAAAACGCTTTTGTTCTGTTGACCTCTTTGTCACAATTTTGGGTGTTGTATGCATACAATTTGAGTGTTTTACTTTCTCCTTTTCTGAAATCGTGAAGCGTGATTTACGCTACTATTTCGTATCCTTTAATCAACAGTATTTTGTTCATCCCCTGCGATGTGAGAAAAAATAATAGTAAAAGAGGTACGACCATGAGAACACAGCCTTATGTGTTGTCAAACTTAGAATACGCATGCATAGACCCACAGCCGAAGTGCTAACGCCTTCGTTTGAGGTGCGAGTAAGATAAACTGCAGGGGTCAAGTAGTCCCTCACAATTAGACATCCCAGGTGGACGACCTCAGCAATAGACGATCAGGGGGATTACTTTGTAATCTCACCTTTTGAATGACTCTTTACGGGAAGGCGAGAGACCCGTTTCGCTCTCTTAATGATCGGCTCACGATCGGCCAAGGTCTGCCACTAATTTCACGTTCCTTACTACCGGTAAGATGGAACTAATGAAATGCGGAGGCAAATGAAACGGACCAAGAGTCGAAAGATACGAATCAAGAGTCGAAAGATACGAGTCAAGAGTTGAAAGATACGGATCAAGAGTCGAAAGAGTCAAAAAGACCTGAAGATCACCACTTGAGAGCCAAAAATGTTCACGACACCTGGGGGTTATTTTGTAATGATCGGCTCACGATCGGCCATGGTCCGATGGTGGCTCCATTTCACGTTCCTAACGTCAGGTGAAATGCAACTAATGAAATGTGGAGCCAAATGAAACGTATCAAGAGTCGAAAGATACGGATCAAGAGTCAAAAGAGCGGTTGAATCAAATAAATAGACCGGCAGTTCACCACTTGAGAGCAGAAGTTGGTCACGGCGTCTGGGTGGCGGACTTGAACTACGAAAAATGACGTAATTTTCCACATTTTATGACGTATTCTCACTTAAGTGAGATTACAAAATAACCCCCCTGGGTGGTAGAGTGGAACTACGTAAAATGACGTAATTTTCCGTATTTCATGATATATTCTCACCTAAATAAGATTAAAAAATAACCCCCCAGATTGGTATCCCTGCTGCATTTTTGTATCCAATTTGTAATCTAACAACCTCAATTGTCTGTCTTTTCATTATTCATTTTTTTGTTACGTCACATGTTCATGACTAGTGGTATCTCTTCTGTCTGTCATTCTCTCCTACTCGTCAAGTTGTGGCCCGACTAGCATGTCAAAAAAACTGATTCCTCCTGCGTGTGAAGTACATTATTTAACAGGTTATGGGCCCAGAACACGTGGAAGTTTTGTTTAAAGTGTTAGTTCTGTATTACGTTACAATATCGAAATACCATTATTGTACGCCTGACTAATAAATACGAGTGACATTAACGAAGTGATCATTGGGAAGCCCGAAGATAGTTTGGCGGCATGCCCAGTGACGATTTCTGCTTCTGTACCTAATATTGACAAATTAGAAGGCCAATAAAATTACGGTACATGGAAATTCGATATGAAAATGAGCCCTATGTTAGAGGGATTATGGGATATCGTGAGCGTTAATGAGATGGTGACGGACAGCAATCGGGATAGAGATTCGCGGGCGTTAGCCAAAATATGTCTGAGCGTTAAATCTTCCTGTTATATCCATGTCAAACTGCTACATCCGCTAAAATGGCCTGGGAGAGTCCTCAAGCTACATTTGAAGGGTCAAGCATAAGCCAAGTTTTCGATTTAACAAGACGAATATTCAACAGCCGTAAATCCCAATTTCCATGCATAGAAGATTTTATTAATGATGTAATTGCAACTCATCGTAAAATACTCGGAATGGGTGAGATCATCGAGGACAAGTACCTTTCTTTCGCTCTAATGAACGGAGTTAATGAGAGTTACGAGAATCTTGTCATGATGCTGACGCGAGACAAGAAGACGACTCCTCCTTCCGACGAAGTCAACATTGCTTTTCTGGAGGAAAGTGCTCGTAAAAGGCTGAAATGTCAAGAGGAGAGTTCATGTGCATTGCTGTCTCAAGGTACTAAGAAGAAGCAATGGAGACCAAAGAAAAAAACTTGCAAAGGTGCTATGTTACGGTTATAATGAGGAAGGACACAAGCGTCCTGACTGTCCAAAAAGGTCAAGTTGGTCTAAAACTAAGATAAATAGAAATGCTTCAGGTAATGCTAGTAAAAATGCTAATTCTTTGCGTGTTTCAAAAAATTCTACTTTGTTAACCAGAATGCTTTTGACTTCTTTATCAAAAGATTCTTGGGTTTTTGACTCTGGAACTACCAATCATATGTCTCCCAACAGAAGTGTGATGTTTGATTTTTCTAAAAATTGCTATCAAGATATTATTGTTGCTTATATTAGTAAAATTAATTCTGATGGAATTGGTGATATTAATGTTAACTTTATTTTTTCAAATGAAAATATTCCCATGGCGGCTAATGATGTATTAAATGTAGCTTCGTTAACTGCTAACCTCTTTTCTGTTTCAAAAATTGCTGAAAAGGGTTATGTTGTGATGTTTGATAAATATAACTGTTTCTTTTTTGGGGATTTATTCCGCGATGTTAAAATTGTAAAAAAACAATATTTCGCTGACCCTCCTGCTATATTCATCAGGTCAACTGAACCTGAAATAACCTGAATTTGAAGTCCAGTTAACCTGATGAAGCTGGCAGGAGGACCAGCCAAATACTATTTTTTGAAATTCCGCGGAATGAATCCCGAAAAAAGAAACTGTCAACACTACATCCGCCGAAGCGTACGAGCTAATTCGATAAATATGGTTGTAAAGTGTATGATGAAAGTCTTATTTCCATAGATCTACATCTACATCTACATCTACATATTACCCCGCAAGCCGCCTCAATAGGCGTGTGGCGGGGGGTGTTAGGACACCAGCCGTTTAAAGATAAAAAGGAAACGCTCTAATGAAATTACGCCTAGCATTTATTATAGTCCCTTATTGTTCGGGGGAAAAACGAATTCCCATACCTATCCGTTCGGCAAAATATCTCTCTTAATTTATCGTTTCTGTCGGACCTGGAAATATAGTGGGGTTCTAATATGATGTTCTCCGTGTCGCTCTGAAAGATATCTATTCTCAATTGTTCAAGCAATCTAAGCCTAGCGCGTAGCCTCCGAGTCTCTAGCGGTTCCCAGCCTAATTCGTTTAACATCTGTGTAACGCTGTCAGTACGCCCGTAGCTGTTTTTGACGAATCGCGCAGCTTTCCTTTGTATTTTATTAAGTTCCCGGACTAAGTCTTTCTGCACCGGATCCCATATGCTCGCTGCATATTCAAGGTGTGGCCGGACGAGTGCGAAGTAGCACCTCTCTTTTACTTTTTCATCCGAAAATCTTCCCACAATACGCTTGACGAATCCTAGCTTCTTCAGAGCTCTGCCACAAATATTTCTTATATGTGCTCCCCACGATAGGTCCGAAGTTATCGTAACTCCTAGATACTTCACTTCATCTGTCGCCTTTATGTTAACACCATCCACAGCATATACATGGGAATAGTTGGACGACCTCCGCAAGAATTGTACAGCCGTGCATTTGCTTAGATTAAGTTCGAGTCCCCACTCTTGGCTCCACTCATGAACGTTGTTTAAATCCGATGATAAGGTTTCAAAGTCAGAGTGATCACTAATTTCACGATAGATGACAGCGTCGTCGGCAAATAGACGTATTTTACTGCTAATTCGAGAGCATAGATCATTTATGTATATAATGAACAAAAGGGGTCCTATCACGCTTCCTTGCGGGACACCTGATGTCACTTTAACTACATCAGAGCTAATTCCATCAAGAACTACCTTTTGCTTACGATCACTCAGAAAGTCGCGTATCCAGTTTACTACTGTTTCGTTTAGGCCGCATGACTGTAATTTGTATAAAAGTTTGTTATGAGGTACCGTGTCGAAAGCTTTCTTAAAATCTAGAAATAATGCGTCAACTTGTCTTTTCGATTCACCAGATTTGAGAACGTCATGAAGAAAGAGCGCGAGTTGTGTTTCACATGATCTACCTTTCCGGAAGCCGTGCTGACAGCCATGGAGGACGTTACGGCTGTCCAGGAACGTCATGATATTGCTAACGACGATATGTTCGAGTATCTTGCCTATAATCGACGTTAATGAAATTGGTCGATAGTTCCCTGGGTCGTGTCTGTTTCCCTTTTTGAATATCGGTGTAACGTTTGCAATTTTCCAGTCTAATGGTATCTTTCCTTCAGACAATGACTTCTTGAATATTATGTTTAAGAACGGTGCAATCTGTGGCGCCAACTCCTTGAGGACACGCGCGGGTATTCACTCTGGACCCGGAGATTTACTATTTTTTATCGACTGCAGCTGTTTAGTTATCCCATCACGTTGAATAGTGATTTCTTTCATCGGTTCCTCAGTGAATTGTAATTCAAAATTACATGCAGTATCGTCTGTGGTGAATACACTTTTGAAGTGGGAATTTAACGTGTTAGCTTTGTCAATATTTTCGGTGACAAGTTTACCATCTTTATCAAATAACGAATCTACGGTTGAAGATTTTCCCTGAAGCTCTCTCGCATATGACCAAAAAGATTTCGGATTTTCTTCGAGTAATTCACCAAGTACTTTTTTCTTGAAATTTAGCAATGCAGAACGCATTGATTTCTTAGTTTTTGAGCGTTGCGCAGCGTAACTTTCTTTTGCTTCAAGTTCCTTCGATTTGTCACCTACCGTAGTGAACTTTTTAACCAAGTTGTGCAATTTTCTCTGTCTCTTAAGGTCCCTCCTAACATCGTTGTTATACCAGCGAGGTTCTTTACTGTCGCATTTCAATTTTTGCGGAATATATTCGTTGATTCCCCGTCGTAGAATTTTTAAGAAATATTTCCATGATTCATCAGTGCTTTTATCCTCAGTTTTAGCTACGAAATCCGTGTACGAATCATTAAGCATCTCGCCAAATTTGATGAAGTTGCATTTATCAAATAAATAAATATTGCGTTTCGGTTTTACAGCTGACTCTACTTCAATTTTTAAGGTTGCAAAAATTACTCTGTGATCACTTATGCCGTCAATAATATCGAGCTGTTTTATCAACTTAGGATGGCTTACTGCAAAAAGGTCTAATATTTTATTTCCTCTCGTAGGCTTGTCAACTACTTGGGAAAGTGAGTGATTAGCAAATGTGTTGAGTAAGATCTCGCTGATTTCCCTATTCCTAGAATTCGGTTTTACAGTGTAAGAATCCCAATTTATAGATGGCAGATTAAAATCTCCCCCAATAATTATTACACTTTTACTGTCTCTCAAAGTAAATGCGGATATTTGATTTTCTAATTGGTAAATAATATCAGCTTCGGAGTTTGGAGGTCTATAAAAAGAGCAAACATGTATACTCCTTTTGTTTCGTTGTTTAATTGTACACCACACGCTTTCTATTTCATTGTCAGTTATTTCGTGGGCGGTGCTATGTAAATGTGATTTAACTGCTAGAAAAACTCCGCCACCTGCCCTATCGCTTCGATCGCATCTGTAGATTTTATATCCTGGAGGAAAAACTTCGCTGTCGCTTAAATCCTCAGTAAGCCAGCTCTCCGTTCCTATGACCACGTCTGCGTCCTGAAATATATGCTCGATTTCAGCGCGCTTGTTTTTAACACTACGGCAATTAACTACTATAAAGTTAATGTCATATTTTGTCGATTGAGTGTCGGTTGGTTCTTTTCCACGCTTATGGGTATTAGGTGGGCGAATTTCACTGGAAGTGCTTATTACATTTGATATCATTTCTTTCACTGGAGTACGAGTTTTGGGAAAATTGCCACTATTTACCGGCTTTAGCGCTCCTAAGTTTACTTGGGTGTGAAAATTTTCGCAATGCGGATTTCCTCGGAGGCTGCGTTTGGTAAAATATTTAAAAATCCCACTATATGACCTATCCTCTAGTCTAAAAAATATCTACAGTGCTCAAAAATCCTACGAGCCACCCGTTCGGACGCCTCTTTGGAATAATGCACCCCAGACGAGTTGAGGGGAGCCCGGCATGATCTAAGCACCGGCCGAAGATCCACGAACTCTGCCCCAATGCTCGCACATGTTGATGTGCGAGCATTGGGGCAGATGTTGCACCTAGGCTGTCCGGAACTCTTACAGGAGGCCTTTATATCGCTGATCAATATAGCCAGGATAAAGAGCAATTGGTGAGTGCAACCGATCATGTTCTATGGCATAGACGTTTAGGTCAATTAAATCGAAAAGGTGTAAGCCTACTTCAGGGAGGTCTTGTAAAAGGAATTGCATTCAATAAGGAATGTTCAGACGCTTGTATCATATGTTTAGTTGGTAAACAGACAGTTGCTAAGTTTATTAAGTACAGGGCAAAAAGAGCCAAACAACTTTTAGAGCTTGTTAATGCCGATATAATGGGACCGATGAAAAAACTATCTTGGTCTGGTATTAGATATTGTCTGATATTTGTGGATGACTTTAGTCGCAAAACTTTTGGTTATGAAGCCTACCATTTTCCTTCGATTCTCTGGTTCTTAAATGCATATAATACTGTATATGCATAAATAAATTCATTTGATATAGTAAAACTGCAATAACCATTAAATATCGATTGGCTCTGTTCTTACGTTATAACCGCAGAGAAAAAAATGAAGTATCACTCAAATCCACGCGCGCATAGAATATCAGACACTGATGGCTGAACGTCTGAGGATTAACAGGAACATACCCCAACAATAGGAGGGGTCGTGTTCTGTGGGGGTAAAATTTGGACGGTTACGGATAGAGGGGCGTAAAAGTGAGGGAGACCCTTCAGAGGGGGTGGATAAGAGTAGGGGTGATAGGCGGGCAGGGAGGGGTGGTGTGGTGGAGTTGGACAACCAACCGCCCATCCACACCTCCCTAGCCCCCTAGCGGATTACGAGTGAATTCAATGGGTGTGTCTGAAGGGGTTTTGAGGTGAGGCAGGGGGTAGAGAGCAAAACACGGGGTACTGGAGAGAGGAGTGGGTGGATCTGCTGCTCATTATGAATTCCCGTAAAGCAATAATTAAATTCCATTCCTCGTACGTAACAGTGTTTAGCATACTCAACCCGCTCGAATGGCAGGAGGGGAAGGGTTGAAGGGAGGTTCACGAGGGGGATTGGAGGGAAGAGGATAAGTAGATGGATATTTGGAGGATGGTGAGAGGGAGAGAAGATTCTGTAGCGTGTAGATGCAGAGCAGAGGTGGAAGAGCGTAAAGCAGGGAGGGAAGGGTTCCACGGAGCATTTCAGGGTCGAAAAACCAAATGCGGTTGTCAACAAGGGGTACTGGTACGTCAGGGGATAGAGGAAACACAGGCGGAAATGCTATGCAAGAACAAGAGTCCATTAAAAATGATTGCGTAGGGGACTCTCTTAGAGATACGCTGTACACAAAAGTCTAAGCAAAACAACACTTCATTCTCCGGGAAGGATTGCATTGAGTAACGTGTTATAAAGTAAAAAAATAATTATTTCCAACCTTCTCTACTAACTACACCTACATAGGGCCACTTCGAGGACGTATGGCAAGAGGTGCCGGAGCGCAATCCTTGAAGCATGAAAGTAACGAAAAATTACGAAAAGTAAAATGCATGTAACGGAGGGCCTGGTCCTGATTTTTTTGCTGTCTTTAATGATGCTTGGGAAGAGTGAATTTTAACCCGTCTTTTCAAAAGTATACATTCATCTTATTTAGACGATTCTGTAGGCTATTGAGTGCAACTCGCGCTCATAATGATTGATACCATCTGTGTCACTAAGAAACTTATTTTATTAGAAATTTAATGGGTATTTTCATGACACTCTTCAGTCCTTCCATCACCCGTGTTGCACTTCACTTTAAGAATTTTTTTTAACCAAGCGTGTCTTTTTTCTTTTATTTTATTTATTTTGAGCACTAAATCATTTGATGTGAATTGCCGAGTAGGTACAGAGTACGAAAGAGGAGATAAAGCAACTGGAAAACACAGCTAGATGGTATTTTGTCTCATAAACAGAACCACTTCCACTTGACCACTTCAGCTTTTTCCAGCCCCCTGCTCATTTTAATTTTAATTACAGCTCCCACATTTAATAACTGAATACTTAACATCACTTCGGGCTGACATGTTTACCTTTTTAGAAGTCATAACCAATCCTTAAAAACATTTATGATTTTTTTGACCCTTTCCAAATTAATATTGAGAGAAATAAATAAACCAAAGTTGACTCATATCCAATAATTTCTTTGAGCTATCTTTATCGTTAAAATTATCTATCAGAAGGGGGTTGATCAATCAATCTTTACTAAAACTCGATTATAAAATCAACCATGTTTATGAAAATTTCCAAAGCAAGGAACTGAGGAATTTGGAGTTATATTCATGGCATAGGAATATTTTTGTTTTATTTTTCAATGTCAGAAACTATGCAGTTTTCCATCCTTGGATAGCTGTAGATACTAACATTTAACATTTTTGCCTCGGGCATGTCCAGCTCAGCAAGAAGGAATTAAAAGCACTTGATATATTTCATTTCATGAATGCTACGGGAAGAGACGAAGGTATATAAAAGCCATTAAAATAGAATGAACAAAGAAAAAAAATATTGCTACAAGATTTAAAACTTAAAGCAAGAGACGCAGGAACGAAATTTAATGGTTTATATGCGGAAACTGTATGCATTAAAGGCAGAGAGTTTCACCTCACCACCTTTCCGTGCGCATCATTCAAACATAAAAATATAGATACCTACCTAATAGGATAGTTAGCATAGGTATTTAAAAGTAGGAAAGTATATGGTTCTTATATTATAATACATGCTGTCTTCATTAGCTATAAATGAAATTCTAACAGTAAGACTTAATCGCTACTGACTCCTGACGCTCCTCACTGGCACTAACCTTGAGAATATCATTCTATAAAGTAAAAAGTAAATCCATTTATCACGTGGGTGGAAAATTACAAGCACTAAAAAGTTGCTGCCTCTTAAAAGAAAGCAGTTTTTACTTCCAATATAGAACATAATCTGACAGTGTCATCAATTTTCTTTTTATTCAATTTATTTTCAGGTGAGTGTGATATTAATGTGAGAGAATATCGCGTGTGATAATTCCAATAAAATTAAAATTATCTTGGAATCACTTTAAAGTTGAGCAACTGGATAAATGTCGTAACATATTCAACTTGTACAGTACTACGCATGTGGTTCACATCAACTAGTTCCACGACATTTTAATGACATACTTAAATAAACCTCCTTAATATCTCTATCGATAACCCGATGCCTACATATTTTAAATAATTAAGAGAGTCAAGAAAACCACCACACTGCGCTCATTAAGTTTTTTTATTCAGAGATAGAGAATCTTCTTAAAACCTAGTCAGATTTAATCTAGGGTACACATAGAGAGTGATAAACAATACAACGGACAGTGGTTGTCATGGCGATGGAGTCGCTCGAAAGGCTAGCTTCAGGACCAACGATCGCCGTTCATAGGAATAGACTCTAGGTTTCAGCATTCATTGAATATTTTGTTGCTAAATTCACGTAGCTTACACAACAATAAATCCATCATGGTAGTGCAATAGGGGGTAATTACAGTGCGACTCTCAGCGTAGTGATATTTTAATGAATAATTTGGAAACGTCAGAAAACAGTTGAAGTAATCAACAATGATAGAAGAATCCAGAGTTGCAATACTCAATAGTTTGGTGCTAAGTATTGTAATTATATATTCTTATTATCTCTTATTTTCGATGATTATATCTCCTAAATAATAAATGAAAAGGCACTAGCATGCTATGATTTGCAAATATGAAATTTAAAAAAAAAATATTATTTTTTTTTCAATTCCACCCAAAGAGTAATGAGTAGTGCGATGGTCATTGAAGTATCATGGTGATTGACTCAGAGAAAACGTGAGTTGTAGGATGAAACTCTGCATATCGCCGATTCAAAAAGCATAAATATGTACTTCACTAACTACCAACAGGTGAGATGCTTTATGTGTAACTTCATGTGGAGTAAATAGTTTTGTGTTAACTTTCTCGAAGACGTAGCTCGCAGAAGCAACATTTATCATAATAAGAATACCTAAATAGTAGGTAATAAAATAGTGAAAAGTTCATTAACCCTTCACCATGCCCACCTTAGTACTGTCGCTGGAAGGAAGAGCAGCAGGATGAAGCTCTACATATCCTCCATTCAAATAGCATCTACCTTTTGCAATTCCTTAACTACATTAATGCTGATATATGTGTGGATATAATTAAAAAAGAGTAAAATAAGTTTGATGCCGATAATTGTAAATATCGAGAGATATACACCACAAATTAAATAAAAACACAAACTCACGTGAGTCTGATTGATGATAAATAGGGTGATAGTCTATGGAGCGTCAGGATGACGGGATTACTATTCAGTTGGGAAGCTGGGTCAAATTAGGTATTTGGTATATTGGAATAGAATAATGCTTTAGGACCCCAAACACTGTTTCAGAGCTACAAAATTGTGAAGACGTAAATCAATTCGGAGAAACTACTCTCATGCCATTTTTTGCAAACCTTTTCTCATAAAAGAAACTATTTCAACAAATATTAAGTCTCGCTGACGGAGCAGTTGGAAGCCATCCGGAAAAAGCTATAAATTTTTCCAATTAGAATGGGATAAGACATGTGATACTCACTGGCTAGTATGATATTCAATCTAGTGAAGACATAGCTCCGCACTACGGAAATAATTTGAAACAATATATCGTGAACGTGTACATCACAAAATAAAAATATATCACTGTGGGTGAACCTCATGTTTAGGTAATAGTCCTTCTATCATCGGAGTGTCATATTGATAAATTAATTAATCAGGACTAAGCACGAAATGTTCTCAATTCGAAAAGTATCAATCTTTAGGTATTCACCAAGGAGTTTGCAGTAATCTTTAATTGAGTCAAGCTTTTGTAATTCCCTGTATATTTAGATGCTAAGAATGGTGAAGGCATAGTTTCAAAGGATAAATTACACGCAAGGTATAGTGAACATGTTTATCGATAAACTTAAAAAGTTATAATAGTATTTGCCCTCTGAATTAACAATATTAGGTCGGTCAATTATGTATTACAGTGATGGATCCGCTGGAAATCTGAGTAGAATGATAAAATTAGGCGCATCCTGAATACAAATAGGAAATGTATCTTCGTATTCACAGATTGATTGGATTCTTATTAAAGTGAATATATAGCTCCATAGGAGGTACAAATTTGATGCCAAGCATCACGATCATGTGCATCACAAAATAACAAGATATCGTCATGGGTAAACCAGTTGCTCGGTTATGGTTCTAAAATTAGTGTGGTGCCACATATTTATATAAATTAATCGTGATAAACCTTACATGTCCTGTATTCAAACACTATCAATCTTCGGGTACTCTGAATGCCAATGAATGCAAATAAATTTAAATGACATCGATATTTTGGCAATCGTCAGCTAGCTCTAAGCTAAGCATGGTGAAGGTATATCTCCATTGAAGGAACTAGTTTCGTGCTACATATACCGCGAACATGTACTTTGAGAAACAAAAAAAATCAACAACAGGCTGTACCTTAACGGGACACCAATTGTGGGAGCGTCTATGAATAATCACAGGGGTAGATTCACTGGGAACGCAACCTGCAAGTTCAAAGTCGACGCATGGCCAATTAATAATGAAGTTTTGTACTCACCGACTAGTTTGATGCTAAGTATCGTGAAGACGTAGCTCCACACGGAGGAGGGCATGTTGAAGGCGGGTGGCGGTGGGCGACGTTGCTCCACCCCCTCCTTGTCTCATAGGGCGTCTCAAAAGTGGGAGTTGCTCCTGCCGTCCCCACACGACGCCTCCTCTTCGTCCCCTCACCTCTCACCCCACTGCCGAAATGCACCACCACTCTGCACGCCAATCAAGGCTCCACCGGGCCCTGCCGACGACAAAAGGATCGGAATTTTTTTAGACTTCCTCCTGGATAAGCATGTTATAAGATATGCTGAACCTAATACCACATTTTATAAAATATCGTTTAATACTACAAGTACCGGACATTTTGGCATACCTAATAGTTCCGACAGGGGTCAATTTGGCCCCTTAGGAATACTTAAGTTTCTAAAGATAAATTTAAGATTTTTAATCGTAATAATATGAAAATTGTTTTAAAATGTCTTTTATTTATTATTGTTTAATTTTTTATTGAAATATTATAATTTCTGGAAATGTATAATTTGCCATTTCCACTTTACCTTTTCTACATTTCCGTCTATCAATGCTTAAAATTAGTTCAAAGTACATTACTTACAAAGTAAATTCAACAGATTCAGGCGAGATATCGTGGAAGTTCTTCATAATGTAAGAGAAACAATTGCACTTTTCCACAAATTGGTTTATTGCGTACAACGCGTTTCGGCTCACAGAGCCATCATCAGGTACAAGACCTTGTCCTTGACCAGGTCTTGTACCTGATGATGGCTCTGTGAGCCGAAACGCGTTGTACGCAATAAACCAATTTGTGGAAAAGTGCAATTGTTTCACTTACAAAGTACACTACATTTCATTCCTAATTCCAAGGGAAGCACTTAGCTTAGGGTTAGGTTACTATGAGTTAGATGATCCAGTGGTTGCAGTGAGGAGCTAGAGATCCAGTTGTTCCTATTTGAGGGTAAGGGCAGATGGAAAGGTGAGCGACTGAGAATACTGTGATGATCATTCTAGTTAACAACAGAAAAACCTTTGCCCATCACATTATAGTAATTTTTATCAATTTCTGTAAGCGTAAAACCTCAGCGTAATATGTTGTCTCCCATATTACTTCATGGAATTTTCTCAGAATTTTATCTGTGACACCACGTAATTACCATAAATTTATCCAGAATTAAAAAATATCTCCCATTCAAAATAGAGCCTTTGTGCTTGCCTAGGTGGTAATGCACTTCTATTTCATGCAATATATAGAAAATCAACTGATATGCCTGCTTTCAAAGCTTTAATCACTTTCTCTTCCTCTTACTCAACCAATGTGGGATATTAGTGAATGTATTCTTGTGTATGTGCACAATTGGCATTAAATTTGCCAACAAAATCATTTGCTCAGGAGTAGGTCTTGTACTCGACAGGATTAGGTACTACCTTTTTTCACCGGACTACAGGCACTTTACGTCCGTTGAACAAAGTTTTTCCAGCTCATTTATGTCAGTTCTGACGAGAGGTAACTCCAAAGAAATAAATAACTCAAACATGAAAAAATTTCAGATGAGAGAAGTTGAACGAAAATAGTCAAGTAAACCTACAACACTAAGTGATCCCTCACCTATTTAAATACCACAGTATGGCGCCGATGTGCTTACACCGTCCAGATAACCTGGTTTTACATGTATAAGTGAATGTGTTTACGTTCACCGAGTCTTCAAATCACAACTCACCACTATTTTGGTGAGTCCACTGGTTTGAAGGATTAGGGAAAATATTGAAATGCATTTTTCCTCTTTTGCACTGGATCTGACAACAACAACGAGTCCCGCATTTAATACGCATTCCCCTTCGAGGACGCATCTAGAGTCACTATGACCGCCCATGGACCTCAATATTTCGCCGTATGAAAGGAGTAAAATGGTACTTAGGATGTTTAACTTCTTGAAACTCTTTGGGAAATGAGGAAATATAGGTATGCACCAGCGTTACGCAAATCCCAACGATAACATCGGTCGAGCGGCCATATTGGATGTGACATCAGCGCCGCCATCGGTGATTTGAGTCTCGAATACACTTACACTCAGCTCCTGCCTTTTTTGACCCCACAAAGCGGGGACTTCGCCATTATCTCGGACTTTGGGGGCAGCTATGTTCCACCCTTCGTAGATTTACAACCTTCCCAGCGGCATGGGTTCACGGTCAACAAATTGTTTATCTGTTGATTTTACTACCTACATGTATATTTGTTGCTTACTCTCAAATAGTAGACTTTGTTGTGAATTTCTCGTTTTTTTACAGTGCATTTACAAATTTTAAACGAAACTCTACCATCAATATTAACATTGTCAAACTTTGGTATGTTATCTATCTTGATATCAAGATTTCAGTAAAAAAAATTGACGGTAGAATTTCGCTTAAAAGTTGTAAACACTCACCATAAAACAAGAAGTTCAATTCTGATTGTATATCTTTTGCGAAAGCAACAAATATTTATTTAGCAAAACCACTGAATATACAATCATATGACCATGGACCCTTGCCGCAAAGATGGACCTAATAAGAGGAAGGGTCCAGTTACCTGCTCCCGAATTCCAAGGATAACGCCTGATCCCCGCAGCGTTGGTTACCGAAACGTATAAGCTGAATGCCTGCAAACGCCAGAAAGGGGGGAAGGCATAACGTCGCAAATATGCGACGTTCGTCTTCCTGGTCAGGAAATCTACTGTCGCATACATGTGACGTTCGTATCGAAAGGGTTAATTTTCTCCCTTGGGGACGTAATTATAAGTATATTGCTTACAGAACACGAAGATACGCAAAAGTAGGAGGTATAGTTATAATTGAAGCTTGAGGTTCTACTCGTAAGAGATTTATGGCTGTTGTAACCTAGAGGGTAATTGAATAAAAGTTACTTATATGTTGACATTCCCATTTTCAATCGTTTGATCAAGATTTGGGTTCCCCTTGTGACACACAAAAATGGATCCCAACATGGGATTATTTGACATGAAATGACCCCTATCATTTTTAATCATTGTTGCATCATGTAGCGAATGCCAGTCCTTTGTTTTGTTTAAAATTTTGTTCATAATAAAAATGACATTATAGACTTTACTTGTGCACACATGCTCCAGAGATAAAAAACTGTGTCAGAATTCAGGTATCCTTAGATGGAACCTAAAAACATTCCGCGATATATTAACTACATAGATTGAAAAGATACCTGTTTTTTAATTCTATATATTTCTGGAACAATAATCTTTACTTTGTAATCCTGTAGCGTGTCAGTACTATTGACATTTTGCGACATCGGTAGGTTACACGAAAGAGAAAAATCAACGGGGTAATTACAATGCCAAACGACGGGAGAACTGAAATTTTATACTTTTAATTGGGGTTACGCTGTTTTTCAATGGGAAAAGAATAAATTTAATGTAGTAAATCTCTCGTGAAGAGTATGATAACTGATTTTATTCTTAACGACACATTGAAGCAAAGAACTGCTTTCTCGATAAATCCAAAGAGCATCAATAATTATTTTTTTTCGTTATTGATAAAGTCACTGTCTTTGGAATTTAAGGTTCGATTATTTTCAGAGTGCCAATAATTGTCAAGTTCCTAGATAGCAAATGTTTAGTTAATGACAAAGATGTAAAGAAAATGTCCAAATAAATAGTTCATTTGATCTGAACTATTCTTCCAAAACACCATATTTCCATTTAGTCTTTGCTTCCAATCTTAGTTGCTCTGAATTTGATGTCTCGGCTTCGTTTCGTACTCCCAATGCTCCATTGTTTTAACAAATAACTCTCTTATTTCCAAGCCTTTGTACAGGATTTTAGCAGACTCATCTTCTAGTAGGATTATGTTGTTGCGTGATTGCAAACTCTTCTCGGATAATGTTCTGAAAAATTAACATAATATAACAGAGTTCTACATATAATCCTAACAGCTGACATTACATATCCACTTATATTAAGTAGATACTACAATGCTGAACTTCTAGCATCAGTAGTATCTTGTACCGCTAGTAAAGCAACTTCATGATTACCCCAGTAATTACACGCGTGGTGGGCCGGTTCGCAATGCTTTTACTTTCTATCACTCTTCCCGCTGTTAGGAATAGATAAAAAGTTGAATCCATAATGACAATTCTATAATGCTTTAGTCTAATGTAAAAGGTATGTCATGACTAAACAACTAAATTATGCATATTTTTCAAAATATTACTTCACTCAAAACATCGTAGGTATAATAATCGAAGAAATAAAATGTTGGCTACGCCTGTTTTATTGTTAATTTGAATATGCAATGACAACATATTTGTTTATATTATTTATTTTATTTATTTACCATAATTCCAAAAACTTCTAATATGGCCTTTCAGTACGGGTATAGCAACAACCAAAAACACACCCTTGAGGTGGCTTGCAGGGTATTATGTAGGTATAGATGAAAAATGGACCAACACAAACACCCATAACATGAGTGGTGAAAAATCCACCCAGTCGGCACACTCAAACCAGCGACCAACGGGTTAGCAGACGAGTACTCTAACACACCTCCACCGGGGTCGTCTGACTTTCACAATATTTAAAAAAAAACACATCTTCATGCCGTATTCGGAAAAAAGAGACGCACGTTCATCCAGACGGTCGTAAATTTTGCCTCATCAATATGGCAACTGTACATAGCTTACAAGGATAGAATAGGCATGCATGGTTATTAATTTTGGAAAACCTGATAACCAATTGGGTCCGTTTCCTCGTATTCCTCCGAACCTCCCTTTCTGGCCCCCGAATGAGATATTCCTATTCTTGCTCTGTTCTCTTCCTCAGCCTATCCTCATTGGCTTACCCTTCCCACTAGCCTCGCCTCGCCACAGTAGACAACAGAAGAGTCTTGAGAAGGGGGATGAGAGCAGTGTAGGTTGAACCAGAGTGGAGTTGAGTGGAGCGTGTGGCTCTCTTACTGTTGGGGAAGCCGCAAAGGAGCCCGCCTCAGCCTTTCCCAATCTATACTCTGGAATTGGTTCTCCCTGCAAGCTCGTCCTTCTTAATGGCTTTCCGAGTGGAATTCCAAACGAATACGAAACTTCCCCCATGGCAATTACTACACGCCTGCGCTTCCTATTCTACACCCGATAATGCTTGGGAAGATAAACGAATTTTCCTCCGTGCTTCTTTTTATGCCAATATACTTACCGCCCTGCACTGTTCTCAACGCTGCCTCCTCATTACAGAATTGAGATCGGCATTCCATTGTAGGACTGGACTTTTTAAGTGCCGGGCACAAAAACTATTGCAAAGTATCGCTGAATCACTATTTGTTCATTATTTATGAAAGTTTGCTTTGGGAAAGCAAAGATCGTAATAAAATAAAATTTAAAAGTAGGAATGCATATATACGCATAAGAGAACAATCAAAAAGCTATATTTGTTGATAAAATTGAAACTCTACTATCGAAGGAAGGAATTTTATTTTCGAAATTTATCGAAGGAACCTTATAGGAATGCCAAATCAGCAGAAAACGAAAGAAACACAGTTTGGAGACCAATGTAACTAAAGCCAAAAATGTTTGTTAAAAATTTTTGCGTGTTTAAAATGTATTATTTATCTTCAATATATATTCATTATTTTGATTCTACTAAACCTATAAGCGGTGTGAAATTGTGGTCAACTGTCAACTCACTACACGAATATAAAACTCCAAATACATTCTTATTAATATAAAAGGCTTAAATGCATCTATTTCACATTGTATCTCCTAAACGGGGAAGTTCGCCAATGGCGTGGATTAAACGTGAAATTATAATGACAACTTTATTTTTTTAACTATTAACAATTCTTGATGAAAAATTAGGCAACCTTTTAATTATCTTTCGCCCACTATTTCAACCCAGTAGTTGCATAAATGTCGTTTGGGGCTGTCATATGTTATTTCATAGACCAGAAACATGAAAAAGTAAACTTAAATGGCCTTAGTAAGTTGTACACCACATGCGTTAAACAAATCAAGAGAAATACGTACTAACATTAGGTAAAGTTTAATCTTACACCAGGGGTCAAGGCACCTCAACACACGTATGCAAAGAGCTAGCAAAATCATTTTGATAAGTAGAAGAAAAACCAATTTATTTCCGTAGGAAAAGGGATTGATTCACACAAACCCGATGTCAGATCATTCACGGGCGTTTTCGGAGGCACAGTGCAAAATGTTTTGTGTTTTTCACGGAAAACTGAGTCCTTGTCAGGGACACCACAAAACACATCAAACCTCCTATCATTAGTGCCTTCCCGGGATGATAATGGGAACTCCATAATGCATGCATTATTGATAGACCTCACAACAATTACAGTTTTGAGAGATTGGTTTCTTAAATTATTGTTAACAAAAAAAATACATTTATTATACAAAAATACAAATGGAAATTATATTTCTTTGGTTCCGCACTAGCATTATATCGAATGCTCTTTTATGATATGTTGAGAAGAAACATAGATCCCAAAGATAGACTTAATTTTTTTATGATACGACACTTTTTTCTGTATGTGATAAAAACTTTAAAAAAATTACTATTATTTTTCAGAAAATAGGAAATGGTTTCGAAATGATTGATAATTTTACCTGATTTCCAAATATTCGAAAGTATATTTTTGAATTATAAGAAATATAATTTATACATTGTATTCACAGAGAACTAGTAATTCACCCGTTATAGTTTATAAAAGATATACATGCTGAACTTTTACCTATATATATATGACAGTGATTGTTCTTATTTTTGGTGACTTCCTCCTACATTTTAGCTAATTATTCTTGTTCATAATTGGTTACTAAGTTATTGATCAATTTTTAATGCATTCAAATCTTAAGGTTTAATTTTAAGTGATATTATAAACATATTAACGGCAGTAGATTTCCTTAATTGTCGATGCCTGTTTGTACTGTAGGTCGTCGCGTGTTTATTTCTTATAGATAATCCTCTAAACATTATTGTATGTTTAAAATGTAATGTTTTGAAGTTTTTATTCAACATATTCTACAGTGCATATTGTTTAATCCCGGGTGAAATTTTTGTATTACACTGATTAATTCGATTTAAAAGTTATTCAGATGCTGGTTTTGTATTTGCTGTCACAATATTTATAGGGTATGAATTAGACGACATTACTTATCAGTTCTTTAGGGGTTTCAGTTTTTAATTTTGAATACATGAATTTGTGTTGCGTTTCGTGGCTTCTATGTGCTATTTTATAATCAGAGCTTTAATTAAATTGATTTAATTACACGGTAATTTCTCCATATTTTCTTTTGTAGCTGTTCACGGCAGTTGGGCTTGTAGCACAAGGATCACGGGTCTGAATCGAGTCATTCACATGAGCACTTGAGTATATTTCCATGCGAAAAAGTTTTGGTAATTGGCAAGTAAACTATTTCTTTAATGATTAAAAACCATTGAAAATACTAAGCGCTATCAGAGTTATAATATCAGAGTAAGACAACATTCTTAATTCGTTTTTTTAAGTTTATAATTTTGGATTATTTCTGATCACTAGAAAATAAAAATTTGGTTATTATTCAGAGTGTGATTTCTTCTTAGATGCATATTTATATAAGAATTTCCTTCGACACTTTTCAAAAACTACTAGTTATATGCTTTCTACCGCACATTGACCCTACATTTTACAACGCCTTGTTCGTCACCTGAGTTTCGTAACAGCATCTAAGCTACTATAGCTCACGCCATTATTCCATTTTTTGTGGTATGGGGTTTAATTTACCTCCTTGGAAATTTACCTAATGTATTTTATTCAAAAACAGTCAAATACGCCAATAGCTCATGAAATGCAAAAGAATAAATTAATACCGTGTTATCATCAATTATGCTCCATCTATCCATTTTAATGTATATTTTAAATCATGTTAAAGCTTGAACGACTCACTTCTTTCCTAGAACTTCAATTTTTCATTTATTATGATTTGATACTCCAATTTCTTTGCGATGAGATAATGAGATTTTAAATTACTCCTACAGGGTAAGTGGAACATTTCTTCTAATTAAATGAAACCTGAGGTATTTTGAAACCATAAAGTTTTATTCTGCACATGGTTCCTATTTTTCACTTATCTCAGTATTAATTTGCTCCACACCCTAATTTTTATATTAAATTTGTTTAATTTTCTAAACGATGTAAGTTTGTTAGCAAAACAGGTCTGGTGTTACTCCGAATATTGGGCACAGAATAGAGAGAAATTAGAATGTTATAAATAAAAAGCCTAAGTAAAACATTTTCAAGATTTACCTATGGTAACTTAAGGCAACTACAGCTAGTCTGACTAACTATATCCATGATAGAAAATAACTTAGTTTTAATACACACAATTTATTACATACGACCCGGGTTCCAGCAACTTACACTTCGTGCCATCTTCAGGCAACAAATTTCACAGATGGCCGGTGGGGAGTGAGGAGCAAATGGGCTGGGCAGCATGGAAATGGGGGGAAGGTTGAGTCAATCAGTGTTTTTAAAGGAAGGAGCGTTCGTTCATACTGTGAAGGACGGATATGGTGGCCGGTGCGGTTAACGGTTTTAGGGTTGGGGGAGGTTTATTTTAAGTAGGGGGGAATGAGATGGGAACAATTGATCATTACATAACAATTAACAATTTAAATTTGTTAGAAATGGTTGCAGCCATTTGAGATGTGGGCATGAGGGAGAATGCAGGCAGTACTATGGACGGAAAGGAAGACGAACGAGGAAGTGTTTGATATAATGGGTGGGAGAGGAAAGTTATGAAGGAGATAAGATCGAAGCAGAGTAGGTGGTTGTAATGGACAGTGAAGGTCGTGATGGAGGGGAGGATTTTGAGCAAGCGGCAAAGGAAAGGAAAGCGAATAGCCTTCAGCACGCGGCGGTCACGGGTAGGGAAGAAGGGGGAGCTTCGAAGACTCGCAATAACCCAGTGCTGCCCCACCGTGCGCTCTCAGAATCCGCTGATGCCGGCAGCGGGAGGGCGGAGATCATTTATTTGCAGAAGTTAACCATTTACGGTAATTTTTTACGCAGTGAGGCTAATATTCGGCTACAAAAGAGAAAAATAGGTGAAGAGTCACAACTCAACTACAATTTTTCGTGAAGGCATCCGGAGTTTTTTGATGAAGAGAATGGTTTTTCGGATTTCCATCCACGTTTATCCATTTTTGGTGGACAATATTTCGCCAGCGTTCCAGCTAGCTTCCTCAGGTCTGTTGACCTGAGGAAGCTAGCTGGAACCTGAGGAAGCTAGAGCGGAACTGAGGAAGCGAAATATTGTCCACCAAAAATGGATAAACACGGATGGAAACCCGAAAAACCATTTTCTTCAACTACAATTTGCTCAAGTAGTAGCCAATACTCGAGGGAATAGCACCCTTAAAAGGAATCAGAGCATCGCTGTAGACGATCAGGCACTTCTCGCACCTTGTAGGCGGGCAGGATCGGGGTGTTGCTGCAAGTATTGGTACTCAGAAAGGTTATACTTGTGTCAAGCATCGAAACAAGTTCTAGTAATGCCGTTTCGCAGCTTAGTAGTCAGGGAAATATCGGTTTTAGGCGAGTTTTGTACATGATATGGCACTTCATGACCTTCTAGTGGACCAGGATCGGAACGGGAGCCTCGGGAGGCTACCGAACACCTTTTACAAATGTAGAGAACTAAAAACGGGTGTTCTGAAAAAAAGAACGCCTCTCTAGCTCTTTTAGCTACCGAACAGCACGAATTCCAGGAAAACTCCAGTAATTCCAGGTTTTTCCAGGATATTTCCGTTATACCACCTAGGAGCGCTTGGGACTTTTGATATGTTAATCTCAAAGGGATTCTGAATGCATCTCAAAAGGTTATTAATTATTTTCGGGTCAAAACCTAATTTTCCTGGGCTATAGCTTATACGCCGATACATTTCCAAAAAATATCATTACCTTATTTCTTAAAGCACGCTACATAATAGCGTTATTTCTGCGAAAGTTTTATGGATAATTTGCCATTTCATTGAAAGTAGTAAAAATCAACACTAATAAGTGCCGCAGAGTATATTTCCATAAGTCAAGTACGTTTTGTTGAATATAAAATGAATACTTTTCATTGGTGAAGAGCTGATGCATCGAAAATATAACCCGCAATGAAAACTTTGAGATTTGTTTAAGTTCAATGCGTAAAATTTCAAGTTGTATTGAAATTATTCCAAAATACTGGTTAACTTCGGGGAGGTGTTTTTTATGTCTATCATAAATTTTAATTCTGTAATTAACTTGTACTGAATCATTGTTCTAACAGTTCATTGAATTTGTTTTAGCGGAAGTAATGTCATTTGGGACGATTCATCACCATTCCCTCCACAATCCTCGGTAATCGTTGATTTCAACCTTGATAGCAAGAATTTCCCGATATCTCGTGAATTTCTCTTATTAATTAGATTTAGGTGTTACTACTAAACGTCGATGACATGTCTCAGCCAAACATTTCTCTTTAAAAACGTCCAAAAGCATAATTGCTACAGCTTTTATCAAAAAAGCCTATTCAGTAATCAGAATAGCCCTATCATTTTCAGTATTTCAGCATTTTGTATTGCGTCATTCAAATAACCCTGGCAAAAAGATTTCTTTAATTAACTTGGTTCCTTGGATTGGATTCCTCTGTCGTCTTCAGAACAATGATTACGAAGCAAAATGCTGAAAATCTTTACTTCTTCAACTTCTTTTGAGGGCGTAATTATTTTGTTAGGATCGAAACAGCCTACTATTGAGCAAGATATCAATACTCATTAAATTAAATGAATTTGGCATAATTATTAAGAAAAGAACTTATAAGTGAAAGCCTCCGAGATAATTTCCAAAAATACATAAGTCGCATTTCAAGGAATATAGAACACCTGTTTGCCCCAGAGAGATACTATTTTTGAGGACTTTCTGACTCAAAGATGGTAACAGAAATAAAACGGCGAGCAGCTAGTGATGGTTCCTCAGTTATTTTGAAAATAAAACTCATTGCTCACCGCAATACGTTTATTAATTTGCGGAAAATAAGCATTTGGTGTTTAAGGCATTTTTTGCGTATGCCGAGAAACCGATTTACTAAAACACCTAAGCCATATTCAGTTAACTAATTACAAGCTCAGATACGAAAACAAAGTTTTTACGTATTTAATACACTATGTATACTTCATACCTGTTAAAACTGCTTGGCTTTAAAGGTAAAATAAGAATAGGCTCTATATTATAACTAGAGAACCATCTCATTACACCTTGGTAAAATAGCTCATATTTCACTGTTAGTTATTATTATCGTCTCATTCTACACACTGGAAATGAGAATGAATCACTTTAGCCCCAATCTTGACCAATAGCTGTCCATGCATAATTTCTGAAACATTCATGATATCTTACCCTGTCCCTCCAAGTTACCCTTTCGGCTCCTAAATCTCTACATACTTATTCAATGTTTCCCTTACAACACCATCAGTTCGTCCATCTTGCACATTCAACCCTTCAGTTACTCCAACATAACCTCCAATTCTACCCAACCAATTCCTCATCCACGAGTTATGTTATACCATAATGTAGGTATATATATATTGCTACTGTTTTGTTATTTTTGAGTTAGTGTTACTTTTCGCCGTAATATATGGCCTTTAGCCCATTCTGCTTCCGGGCAATGAAATGGATACAAGAGAGGATAGTACTATCTTCAATTATGCCCCTAAAAAAATTCATAAATTGTAAAGTTATAAAATTATTCTCCCTGCCTTGAATTATAATGATTTTTTGAAAACTAATTTCGTGTTTGCACGGAGAGTTCTGATTATTGGTTCCAAGGAACTTTCTGAAGAAGAGGGGATTGCCAAAGGGTTTTTGTAGTAAAATGAAATGGAAAAATGGGTGGATGGGACTCCTGGATCGAGTAAACCTAGTTGGTAAACCTAGGTGATTAGAGTACTAGGGTTTGAATTTCAGCTGGAGCGGAGATTTGTCAGCGGGGCTTACATCTCTACCCGGATACTATGTTGTAACCACTTTTAGTAAATGCTGAATTCCGTTCTTCGGGTGGAACGTTAAACTGTGAACCCCTTAGCGTCTATCGTTCAAAGTATGCTGACGTCGATGCCGGGTTTCTCTCCACCCTTTCCTTACCAACCTGCCAACCTGCCTTTCTTGGCGTAAATTACCTCAACTGTTGGCTGCTTCACCCAAATGGCATACCAATCAGGACTATTTTTTGAAAATCTACTTCCAAAATGATGTTTTTACGAAATTAGACGATGCGGTCCAAATGATCGCTGAGGTACCTTTAGGTGCGCATGAAAATATTTCGTATGCTATGATGGCTACCAAAAGAATAAATTGCAAAACTTCGCGCTATAAATATTCATTACAATTCACCAAATTACAAAATAATAAATCAATTATTATGACATGCCCCAATGATGCGATTTCCAAGATGGTCAAAATGACCGCTCCTGTCTTCTACAGATATAAGTTTTCCAACGCAGTAATAATCACGTATAATTCTGTCATTGCACCTCTTTCCTTCTCCATCTACAATTCTCCTAACTCCTCATACTGTCCGTATTTATTTAACGCTTTTCCCAACGCTCCTTACTCCTTAACACTCTCTCTCTTTCTCTCCCGCACCCCTCCGGCTACTCCTCTTCCCAAACGACCCCACCCTCTCCCCTCACTCCGATACCCCACCAATCCTTCATCCTCGTGTTATTCCATCACTACGCCCCCTCCCTCTCTTATGACCCTTTCTCATACCAGCGTCTATCCCTTCCCTCTCGCAAGCGAGGGAGCGTAAGCGTGGGAAAGCGTATTTTCCGTTTGAAAAACCTTTCCACCGATCCCCCAAACACATATACCTACACACACCAAGAGGAGGGAGGCGAGGAATTATGGGATTTTTGGGGACGGAGTGGAGCTGTGGGGAGGTTGGGTTTGTTCTGGGGGGAGAGAAAACTGGAATGGCGAGTTTGGCAGGGGAGGGAAGCCTCCACTTCGGCCGCAGTCCGTATATCACCACACTTCCCAAAACCAGCACATACACTTTTGCCACAATGGTTCTCGTTCTCCCGTGCGGTCTCTCACTCCGGGGCCGCTATTACCTCTCTTCTCTTCTTCTTCCTCCACTCATTTTCGTTTCGACCGCCCGGAAATCCACCCTCACTTCCCTCCCCCAAACAACAATGGCACGCGTGCCTCCTTGAATGGAGAGAATCTTTAAAGGGCTCAAGCGCTTTCTTACCTCTATCTCCTCCTTCCTCTCCATTTATACACTCAGCTTTCAATTCTTTTTTTCACCTTCCGATATGCGATTAGTTTCTGAACGCCCCATTTCCACCACCGATGTAGACGACCTTACACACATTCACGCCACTTAAGCGTTACAGGTGTTAACTCTGTGCCACCCTGTCATCTACATCTACATCTGCGAAACACCGTGCAAGCCACCCACCTCCCTCCTCCCACCAGGGTGGGCAGAATAAAATCGATGTATACCTTTCTGTCATGTGGTATGCCCGAACCTTGTACTAATTTATCCTTCTACCAACAAATTTTACGTTAAATTTTTACAAATTTTTACGGATTATTTTATTCAAAATAATAATTTTTCCCGTCAAAACATTCTATATCATTTCCACTAGTGACCAAATCTATGTTTCTATTTAGATCCGAAGAGTAACTAAATAACCCCCCGGATCAGTAAAACTTACATCATCAAAGTTTAGACAACCGCGATTAATTCTGGGTATTCGATTCATTAGAGACTCTGCATTGTCAAGCCACGACAAATACTGAAATCCAATGTCACACCTCTTAACGGTTCTCCAATTTCATGATAAAAATTTCCGAATAGGTTAACTCACAACCTACAACTAACTGAGACTTGAATGTATCAAGTTCTTTCGAAATATCTTCTTCAATTCTCAGTACAGGTTTTACAGGGAAAATAATTGTGGACCTTGTGACGTGGTAAAGGTTCTGTAATGGTGAATAATCATTTTCTGTGGAAATTTATGATTTTGACATCCGCAATACATGTATCACATCACTTTCACCTCTGCTTCCTTTTCAGTTCCAATCTGAAAAATAAATAAGGCCCCCGACTTAAATGTAAACAGAATGCACATCATACTCCTAATTTAGACGTAAAATTGAGCCGTACTTAGAGTAAATCGAAGTAAAAGAGTAAAGAAAGTCAATTACTGTTGCCGTGATTAAATCAATAAAGTCTGACCAACAATGTGGTACCAGGAGAGAAACGGTGATGGAACGTTTGCAGGGTGATTCATTATGACTCGGCAACTTCGTCACCAATTAAATTATTGAAGCAAATGTGGGCTCGTGCGATCAGTAGCGATCAGCGATCAATGTCCTTAAGTAGGCATCCAGCATTCGCGAAATGAAATCCTTTATCTGGCGGTCATTTTGGCCGGCGTCGAAACATTTTGCGCAATCTCTCTCGACTCCTTCTCGCGACTGCAACGTGATAGCACTCTGTTATTGGTGCCATAGAAAAGATATTTTTTCATCGCTCTATTCACGTCAAAAAACCTTACTTTGTTCAATGTTTGCAGGTGAAGTAATACAATAGCTAATGGAATGCCAAGCAAAATCTCAGCTGTCGGAAAATGCACACCGATAAGCCCAAAGAATATGCAGAAAAATGAATATCATCGTTAAGGGTACCTATTCCCATCGATTAGCAACAATATGTCCGCTGGGGAATGGATGAATGGCTTCGGGCACTTCGAAAAGTTGATGAGGCAAATGAAGGCTCAAGTACCTCTACAGCTCCTATATATTACAACGGCCATGCTATATAGTCTTAGCTAGGACTAGCTACATAATATACATTGCATCCGCCGACTATTTTATTTACTGTAGAATGCAGTTTCCTTGGACGTAGATACAACATTGGACATAAACTTCGATTAAGCTAAGTAAAAAATATTTTAATTTTCAACTGCAAGCTAAAACTAAGGCATGTCAAAGAATTACTTACTTCCATTTCATTTTGAAAAATAACTCTTTGTTACTAACCGTGTAGTGCATACTAGCTCTCAGACGGATTCAACCCGCTACCATTCCAAAGAAAGTGGTCCTATAAGGAACAAAATGTATTGCTCAAATCCATATTTTGAGGCCATTGGAATGCGAGAGTCCCTTCACCAAGTCAAATTTTCTAATAATGTAGATAAAAGACAAGTTAAGAGTTTTGTATGGAGTGTGTCGTTGCATGGAATACAATCCTTGACTTTCGAGAATAGCATACAATCCTTGACTTTCCAGCATACGTTTTAGATGATGATGTGAATAATGGTGGAGTAAGAGCGATGAAAGGAAATGAACACAAATTAGGAAGAGCTCGGAATGCTAATGGAAGGAAACTCATGGAGGATGCAGAATAGGTGGTTGGAACATGTAATGATTGGTGAAGTGTTGTTGAAGGCTATGCTACTAAGGAGGATGTTAGGTAAGCAAGACGGGAAAGAAAGAGAATAGGCCCTTTGGATAGGATAAAGAGGGTAGTAAACATGCCAAGCTGAAGAATGAATTCACGAAGGGTGACAGGTACCTGCGGTTGTTCAAGAAACGTTTAAATATTCCTTTTTAATTTAACCCAACCTAAACCGCAAAATCACCTCTAGGAAAAATTATGAGAAATTTACGCTTATCAGCTGTCAATTAATGCCAGGCGTAGTGCCGATGGATATTTTCAGGAGCTTTCAAGTATTAAGAAATCTATGATATCACCTTAAGTAATTTAAAGCTTTGCTGTTTTCAAGACAGAGAATACGCAATTTTTACGGAAAAAAATCGTCAGTAGTCAACAATCCAAAGATTGGTTGGCACAGCTCTCCATTTCATTCTCCTCTCTGCAAACCGCTTCATTCCTACATAATTATTTACTTCATCCTTCATGATTTGCTAAATGTATTACCTTCTTTATCTTCCTCTGTAATTCTTCCCATTTATTTCTCCTTCAAGTGTTGTATTTATTAGGCTGCTGTGCTGCAAAATGTGTCCAATAAGTTTGTTTTTCTTCTTCGCAGAGTTTTCATTGTACTTTAATTTTCTTTTTTTTGTGCTTTTCTTTTTTATTTCTAACCAGCATTTCCAAGGACTTCTTCTTAAGTGATTCACTCTGTCCATATGATCTTCAACATTCTTCAATATCACCACATCTCCATTGCTTCCAATCTATTTTGTTTCTTGTCTTTCCAAGCTGTTATTGTCAAGGCGTCACTGGCAAATTTAAAAAAAGAAGCTTTTCATGCACACGTGGTTACGCTATAATGCTTACTTCGAAGTAAGTTTGAAACATGAAATTCTTTCATAATAATGAGACGTGATTTAATTTGTTACGGATCTGGTTTAATATATTTTACTCGGACCTGATTACCTTTTGATTTGTAACTGAGCTGTTGTTTGAAAGAATAAAGCATGGACTGAAAGCGCAATTAATCATTTAACAAATTAGTGCAGGAAAACAAGAGGTTAGGTGGAACATTAACAATATCTGATTTTTTTTTAATGAGATGGGTTAGCAAAAGAGAAAAGAAAATATTTTGATCATACCATGAAATTAAATATAAAATCCTTAAATTAAAATGTATCAAACATATTTATTTTATCGTTAACAAACCTGATAATTGATATTGGCTCTATTATGCCTGTTTTAAATTTAATATAAGGAGAGAGTTTGCTTTGATCAGATATATTTTTGACAAAAATTCAGTGTTAAGAGGTAGAAATGGCCAAAAATTTCAATTCAGCTTGCAGCTGCACACGTCAATAGCTGGTGATTGAGGCAAAAGAGTATATCGAATGTTATTTAAATATGGGTGTTCAAACACAATACTCAGCATTCATTTTAAGCCAACTCTAGAATGTATGGCGGAGGGTAGTAGGTCATTTGCCTTCGAAACCTATACCTTTCTTTTTAACGAAAAACCCCTCTGTATTTGCTACTGTACTCTCATCAAGAGAGAGCCAAGAATCACAATCTTAATTATGCATGTAATATCATAAAGTTTTCGGCGTTAAACGGAAACGGAAAAATATACTTGTATTAGTATGTTGGGAATATGATTATGGTTGACATCCAATATATAAACGGAAAAACCAATTGTTTGGTGAATAGCTTTGTCTAATCTACAATTAATAACGATTCGAAGTATCTAGGTAAATCGTTCACATGATACATTAATGATGGCTGATAGTAAATCTTTTCTTGACTAACTCTTTTCAATTCTGAAAGATTAATCTCACGAAAGACGACTTTGACCATCATCTGAATCCTTATATTCCGTGTAATGTAATTCGTGAACAATGATTAGCTAATTTCAAAAAAGAAAACGGACAAAGTCTTTAGCTTATTCACTCGCCAAGCTTACAAAAAGAGTGTAACGAATTCCTGGATTACAAGACTATCACTGTGGAGAGAACTGTTCGCACGAAATAAATTCCGACGACTTAAATATTTTCACAAATGTAAGTCTCAAGATATATTTGGGCATACAGTACAGGCATCCCATAATTATAATCACATTTATAAGCTACTCTCACTCTTCATCACATTTGTTAATTCATTT
Source organism: Pyrrhosoma nymphula (assembly GCA_963573305.1). Lineage (NCBI taxonomy): Eukaryota > Metazoa > Arthropoda > Insecta > Odonata > Coenagrionidae > Pyrrhosoma > Pyrrhosoma nymphula. The sequence goes on from OY754339.1 coordinate 62,940,924, forward strand.
GTCTACCCTTTTCTCCCTGAACTATTCGAATAGATTCCTTATAACCTTGTATAAGTATTCTTCCAGCGAGAGATAAAACTTCTTATCAAGATCAAAAAACTACTCTTAGTATTTCATCACCAAAGTTATTCATCCCATCTTAAATTCATCGCGAGGTCTCGTTCATCTTAAAGAGGAAACTTAAAAATCACAAAGAAGAATCGAGCATAGTTAAGATATGTTAATAAACTGAATTGAGGCATATCGAAATGTTTGTAGAGAGTCTGAATCAATTTACTTTCTTAGGATAAATTGACAGAGGAACTTGTGAAACGGAATTAAAATTAGAAAAAAATCTAAGGAAGAAAAATCTATATAAAAATGCTAGGGTACGGTAAATACGGAGAATAACCTAAATTAGAGTACTTGTAAAATTACCGTACATAGGGAATTTCTGAAAATCAAGATATATATCGACAAATACGATTTACCTAAAGGGAATTCAACACTATGCCGGAAGTAAACAAATACCTTTCTGAACGCTAAGGTTAAATGTAATATGGATGTAATTTTGTTCCATAATTTCAAAGCAAAAATATTTTGAACCCAATTAATACAAATTTACTTATTTTTAATGACAATATTCTGCAGTGGAATAGAAATAAATGTTTGCAAAACCCTAAAGTGGCAAATGAAATCAAATTACAGCAAATGGCAAGGCTAGAATCTCCGCATTTCGGACGAGACAGATTAACTTTCGATGGGTTTTGAGGGAGAATTGCCCAGAGAAACCAGATTACGAGTTGATGTAACCAAATTCATCACGCTACCTGGTCATACTCTCAGGAGTCGTTTATTCGTATACGCATCCTCAGCCGTGTGCCCTACCCACAAATCATCGCGGAACTGACTCTATGACTATACGTGCACTTAAAAAAAACGCCTGTGGTCGTGAACATCTTCTAGCAAATGACCATTTTATGCTGCGAACTACCAAATTAATTAAACCATATGCTATCAAAAAGAATTTTCTGGCAAAAATTCAGTTTTTTTTATCTAATACTAATTTATTTATAATATACAATTTATTTTAAGTATAGAATATCAGTTTCTGAAAATAGTTTTTCTGCATGATTTTTCACGCCAATAGCTTTGAAATAATAAGATAAATCATTTTCAGAATTACATTTCTTCAATAATTTTTAAGTGCCTTATAGCTTGGGCTACGTTAATTTAATTCTAAGTTTATCTATTCTCATGCACCAACTAATAGTGAAAACATCAAACATGATAAACGATTCTTGCAATAAACAGCGACATTGCCAATAACACTGCCACTGTTGTCGACATGCAAAATCATTGCATCACAAAATATGAATATTCTAACCTTTAGCTACATTTATATAAGAGATAATGCCAATTTCAGACATATGATGATCAGATTCGTGATCATGAAATCAAATTTATTAAGAAATGGTGCTTTCAATTGTGCCCTTCCTATAAAAAATGTGACCTATGCAAAGATATTCCATCATTGAAGCCCATGACCGACGACATAAAGTTTTCGAGTTTCTCTCACGCGGATGCCTTTGTTCAACACTGAATTCTGAGGCTTTCAAAGAATAATTTTTAAAGAGGAAAGAAAGAAGAAAATAAGGATAGAAACCAAGCGTTCAAATTTCCCTACTCTTAACCACAGGCGCCAATTGGTTCATAGCTGAACGTACCAATCGACGCAAGGAGTACTGCATTCGATATGCTCTGCATGGAAACTGGAGTAGGGATAGGAATTACATTATAAAATTTTAGCCACAGCCGGGATTTAAACCCATTAATCGGGATTGGAAGTCAGTATCAAAGACAGCACACAATCCCAATTCCAACGTCTTCGTACGAGACTGAATAAGATTACAGTCATAAACCAAATCATAATCCAATAAGCCTTTAAACCCGGTGTTACTTGCGCGGGCTGCTTTCAACGCCCCAGGTAATGTTTTATGGTAGCATTTTTTCACCAACCCCTCATTTTCATTATCTGGTACTGAACATGGTTTTATCCGTTTAGCTTTTAGTCCCCCACCATTTCTTTACGAGTTGTATCAAATTTAACGCGGTGTCAAGGCCAGACACATAAATTGTACATCTTAGTATACCATTAGGAAATATTGAAGGCGGAATTCCATGAGACTGTTGCTTCGCATCTGCAAAATATAGCATTTAAAGACAATACTTGCCAAACCATTGCGCCAAATTTTGAAGTTATCGTAAACACGACCCCTTAAATGTAGGAACATCTAACTTTTAACCCTCTCCCCCCTTTTCCCCAAAATCCCGCTCCAAGGAATGCTCCCCATTTAACCAAATACCGTTTCAGTGCCAGCATTGTTTTTTCGTATGATACGAATTTTTTAGTTTCATCGTAAACATTATCATTGAGGTGTTAGAGACACCCTGCGCTAGTTTCTACGTTAAAAATAAGTGCGAGTACTTCCGCGTTAACACTATAACGATGGATCTTGCCATTTTGGCTATATTTGAAATTCGTTCCGAGGCTTAACGCATACATCACTTTTGAAAAATTTGCCCTTACGTGACTTTTCATCCCTTTTGAACATCTTAGCCTTTGCAAAGTCACATATTTGTCTAGCGCATTACTCAGGGTTTTTGTTTTGAACGACAAAGGCAGCCATTTTGGATAACATATTTTCACAGTAGACGTTTTTGTATTCTAGTTATTTAAATAATTTCTGGTCTGAATAACAAGAAACATATACATACCAAAAGCAAAAGAAAGTGCTTAGACAACGATAAGCGTTTATTTACTTGGATATTATTCTCTCATTTTGCTATGGTATGGTATGGTATGGTTTTGCAACTGCACTTAGCCGGCTGGCGTTTTTTTTTGAGCGGCAGAAAACATTGAGATGGAAGCGTGCAAAGAGAACTTGTCTATGTACAGGATAATAAAAGAGAAGAGTACTAATTCAGGACTCGAAAGTATGACAGCGGTCCGGCGCGTATGTTGGGTCGTCCGTGCACAGCGCGGACTCTGACTGATGGCATAGAGTGCCGCAAGGCGATTAGTAGTGCTCTTGCCACGGAAATAGTGTTATGCGTGACTGACATGCTAACAGTGTCCTTGTGATTTATTTTATGTTTCTGTTGATTTTCTTACTGATCAATTCCTCTGTATTATTGGTTTTTAATATTCTCCACGCCCCAATTGCTTTGCTTTCGAGTTCGTTTCTCTACCAAAGTATTCGTCCGCTACCTTGTATATTCAGATGCGTAGGCACACTTCATCACACCCCTTCCACAATCCAGTTTTCGTCTCTGAATTCCTCCTCCTCCCTTCTCCCACTGCGACCGTACCTCAGACCCCTCAGGGCTTCCCCAGAAACCATTCCCTTTCCCCGAGACTGTCCTTATGCCGGCCGGCCACTCAACACACCATTCCCCTGGGACCCACTTCCTTTATCACTGCCACTCACCGTCCGCCCTCTTGTGTGTGTCCAGCTACTACTACTCCTACCTCGTCTCCCCCGCCTTCCCCTGCCTCCCCCTGCACCCCTCAGGGCTCGGCCGTTTCTTCAGCCACCCCGACAATGGCAGTGCAGAAAAGGAGACTGGACCGGTAGTGGGGTGGGGGAGACACGCTGTATGGAGGGGGGAAAGTGGTGGGGGTCCGACCTGTCCCCCTACTGCCCACATACACTCACTCCCACGGTTTTTCCTACCTTCCCTCCTTTTTTGTCGTTCGGAGGTCCTCAGCTCCTCTCTTCCCATATGCCTCAAATTTGTACGGTGTTCCATTTAGCAGAGCGGGAGTCCGCGAGGGTCCAGCAAAAGTACGCCGGTTATGTCGTGTCAATATCCGGGCACATGGATGCCCACCTCATTTTTCTTTTGTTCATTTTTTAAGGTTGATCAACTAAAGTTAAAAAAAAACTCCCTAAATGTCAAGATTTTAACATTGTTTAAAGCAATATAAACCTACATTATTATCACCCTCCCTTCAAAAAAAATATTTAATTAGCATATACCCTGTTATTCAAAGTTATCGAGTTAATAAACTCTGTTTTTCTAGGTCAGGTCATCTGGAGTACGTACGATACGCATTACTTTTCCCGCCAACTTGAGAACGGGATTCCAATTCCTGCTTAGGTTGAATATCTACTGAAATTTTCAGTTTACAGGCGGATTTCTATGGCCTCTTTAGAGATAATGTCCCAATACACGTGGAGTGGCAGAGCAGTTTGGTAACATCCCATTAAATGGCATGGTCGAGGTCAATTGTATGTTTCGCGATTGCCGACTTTTCGGGCTGGCATAGTCGGATGTGTCATCGGTGCTATTTTACTCGTGCCACAACGGTTCTGCCCGTTTCGCCAATGTAGACCAATCCACACTCAGAATTCATCACACTGTAAACCTTTACCCTCTGCCATATAGCCATTGTAGGATAAAATGCACATATAAGTGGCGGAGGGAAAGAAGGGAGTTTTTAGGTAAAAAGAGTAGGTGGTAGAGAGAGACATAGGGGACAAGGGAAGGGTTAAGATTTGAAACATGGATCCAAGTAGACTGAATTCATTGGTTTCTCTGGGAGAACTACGGTCTAAATATCTCTCGAAGTGGATGAGACATCAAGAGAAATATATCCGTTGGGTTAAATGGGTTAGTGATCTGCTCAGAACATCTCTATCGTCATCGCCATAATACAGTAGAAAAATTTGAAATTACTTTAAGAATTTCTCAGAGAGGTTAAGCAGATCTCAAAATATCCGCCTGAAACCAGAGTAGTTCACGATGAATGAAAAGAACTAAGCGTCATCGATTTCTCAGAACCATATTTAGCATCAAAAATTGAATGGAGCACATTGTGCATGTTTGTCGATTTACTATAGTTTAGCTTATGATGAAGTGTCATTATGTTCACCTGGAACAGGAAACTAATATCTGGTTAATAACCAGAGACTCATCCACAGTTATTAATAGCAGCCATTTATTAAAAAATAGGGCATTAGTAAAAATTGATTTGGTGGCACTTATTCCTAATCACGTATCACTCTTAGGACTTAACCAAATTAGACCTTCGATGAACTATGGAGTTAATAGAGAATTTGATAACAGATTAAGATATCTCAATTATTTGGCACAACGAGAAAACTTTTAATAAGGCCAGTCAATTATACATGCATGCATTGCGAACGTTATCGCAAATAGGTCATATACCTACCTATTCAGGGCAAGGAAATAAATCCAACGAATTTGTCATTGATAAAAAATAAATCCTTAAACTAGTATTCATAACCTTTCGAATATCCATAGCCAGGAACTAGTACACAGAAACTACTATTACTACAGACTTTAGTTCATAAATATTTGGTATGCACAGATTTATACTTATGGCATGCTTGAATATCGTGCACAATTAACTCTACAGATGAATTCAAATACCAGTTTTAGCCCTTAAGTCTTCAGTTCCACCAGGACTTAGTAAACCCTCCAAAACCCGATTCAACTTTAAATATGTGAAGTTGGTTGAATAATTTCAAACAGATAGTACTACGTAATTTGTAGTTTGAATTACATTTGCCAAAGATGTAACCCTGAAAAAATCCAAAGACTTACTATTCGAAAAAATAATAAATAATACCCCATGTTCTTGAGTGCATTTAGGTTATTAATTTGACAAGAACTTGATATTATTCTCTTCTATATTCATTCGTCATATTGTTACGTCAAATTATTATATTAGAATTTAATAAATGAAAAAATTAAACCTCTGAAATAAATTCGAAAATTTAAACGTGGATTTGTGATACTGCATTAAACATCTACGATCCTACTGTATATTTTAATAAACCTGACGAAAAATGGGATTTCTGTGAAACAACCTTTAAATTGAGACATTATTCCACCAAAGATTTTAATGGTTACTAAAAGAGCGTACTGAGGCACAAAAATGGGCATGAAATCGAGATTAAAGATTTGAAAAGCTAAACTCCCGAGGAGAATGTTTACCAAGAGCTAACTCTTCTTTTTTCCGTTTGTTGAGCACCAGCACACAGATCCAGTCCCGATGGCGGGGAAACATTTGCAAAAACCACAGGTAAAAGCAGATTGACTCATCAACTGATGAGCCGGTCAACCGAAAAAGAATCAAATCTCTCGACTCGTGTGCACACTTACACACACACGAGAGAAGATAAAGCCATAAAGGTGTACGAAAAAAAGGAAATAATAAAAAATACAAAAAAATTAAATCCAAACAACAAAAACGGGTAACTTTTTCTCTCTCTCTCTCTCTCTCTGTCTACCTCCCAACTCTGCCGTTACTTTTTTATTTAATGGGTTTTGGGCGCGAGTAAGGAAGGAGGAGGGTGGCACTAAGGGGTTGAGGAGCAGTAGTAGGGGTGGGACAGTTGAGCATTGGGGTGGGGAGGGAAAACGCGGGGAAAAAAAGACGGGCAGCGGTGGTTGCCGGGAATGTGGGTGGTGTGGGTATGGAGTCTATGGTGGGGAGGACACAGTAGGAGGGATGCGAAGAGGGGAACGAGTTGGGAGGAAGGGAAGGAGAAAGGAAAATGGCGGACACCAAGGGTCCAAACGAATGAAGAGGAGAGAAGAGAACACTCCAGGATGCATAACCAAATCACGCGCTTCAAGAGACTGCTTTGGAATCGCGATTGCGTTAAGGAGGGTTGGTAGGGAGAGAGGGCTGCGGACGGGTATGAAGAAGGAGGAGAACAGGGGGAAGAAGTAGAAGAAGAAGATGCGAGAGAATGGGAATGGAATAAGTAAAAAAAAAGACAAGGAAGGCAAAGATAGGCCGAGATGGAGAGAGACGAGATCGGGTTTCAAAAGACGTGGCAAGGAGCCCAAGCAGGAGGAAAAAAAGAGAGAAATAAAAGAGAAAATAAGACTGGTAAGAAGGAAGTAGGTAAAAGAAAAAAAGGACTGGCGGGAATCCATCAGTGGCCACGAGTTAGACGATGGGAGTTAATGAGTGTTAATTCCGACGGTGGGACCAAAAATGGCGGATAAAGCGGAAGGTGGAGTCTGTAGGAGAGCTGAAAACTTTCGAGATGCGATAACCTTCGCAGCACATGGAGCACCACACCTTTCCCCTTATTTCTCACTCAGTGTAATGTGTGCAAGAAATTATGCATCTTGCATTTCAATTCTTAGAGAAACAGTTATAGCATTTCGTCATAGTTTCGGCTAAAATATTTAATCTTTCCACAAGTATGCAGTCTTGGTCGGAATTAATAGACCTAAAAACGTATATTTCTTTCAATTGCATATACTCCATCAGACCTTCGACATCATAAATAATAAAAATCATCTTCAATCTTTAACATTGCAGCAAACTGAGTCAGCGAACATTATAAAAATTGATAGTCCTTTATTAGGAGTAATTACTATTACTATACAACTAATTGTTTCCCGGCAAAACTGGATAATTAAAGACTCAAAAATTTTGAAATCAATAAAACAGTGATCTTGATAGATGAATTTATTAATTGTTTTATAGCAGTATCAACCAGAGGCATTACGTTAAATACTAAGAAGAAAATATGCGCTTATAATAACTAGGCACAATTTTAGTATTTTGAAAATATTACACGTCACATACTTGTTCATCTGAGGGTAATAATAAAATAAATGAGCATGTATCTAATGAACTACATATCATATAACATACCCTAATGTATGTCTCATAAACGTCATTAGCTAAGAACGTATTATGCACTTGAAGTAATACATTGCATTTCATTAAGGAAGTGGATTCCCGGCTAAATACGTAGAGTATTTTGTGCTTTGAAGTTTCTACCACGACTGCATCTAGTAAGCTATGTAACTGTTGTTCTTAAATAACGCTGTTGCCTCTTATTCTAATGACCATTTATAAACGTTTTGTAAAGCGCCAGTTTAATGATATGTAATCAACACGTTATTGGGGTTTAAGAAAAATGGACGCTGAAGAACCTAGGAAGACTATTAATTACCAATTTTATCAGAATAATAAATAAACATGGTTTTGTATGAATTTTCCCTAGATTTTATACCAAGTTTCTTTGAGGTATTATTCCAACCTTCATTTTTTAAGACACTTATCACTGTGGCTTTTCTGGTTCTGAAAGTCGTTCGCTGCGGAAGGACGATGCGGATAGGCAAGATGTTTTAAAGGATGGATAGAAAGAGATAGCTGAATTAGGGGGAAAACGGAAAAGTAAGTTTTGAATGCGATTGGAGATGACAGTAGCCAATGAAAAAAATTCTAAGGAGAAAAGTGAATGGAGGACGTATTAAGAGGTATCGTAAGAGGACGTATTAAGAGGTATATTTTGATAAGGTGAATAAACAGAAGAATGCTCAGTACGTGAAAGAAAGAAGAAGAACATGAGACGAATGGTATAATAATTCTCGAAGTACGTAGAAGGCACTTATTTCATCAAAAAATAGATATTTTTGTAGAGTTGGAAAAGATCTCCGAGCTCGGAAAAGTAAATTTATTAATTTATGTCTGAAAAAGGGGGTGCCGTAAAAAATCCTATATTTATGCAAACTTTTTTCTGTCAAAAACCAATTGTATTACTGCAAATCTATAGTGTGAAATTTAATTGATTGCTTAAAAACCTGTGATAGCGCAGTGTCACTCGATGTATGATGTCTGTCATTAATTATGTCGTACTCCGATAATCACATATCCTGGCATCTCAAAAGAGCGAAGCTATATTTTATCGGATGCCGCATTCGATGCTGCGTAATATAGCAGAGACTTCAAACATTTTTATCATTGCAAACATTTTTCTAACATTCATCATTTCTTTTCAGTGCTTTATTCTCGAACGATACTTTATTTCTAGCATCTTGACTTATTATAAATATTACTTGGCCATAAAAATATTTTTATTTTCGTTGAAACCTTTCTTACAAAAATCATTGATGTCCTGAAAGTTTGCGTTTTTCTCAAACCGCCCATCAGCACTCGAACCCCTTCAAGAAGATTCCCGTTCGGTCCACACCCATCTCCTTCCCGGCGAGTCCAGCATCCCGTCCTGACTCCCTAAAAACCCCCACCCTCGTTCGTCTCACAATCCCCCCCCCCCAAAAGGGCCCCCATTTCGCTCCTCCTCCCCTGAAACTCCACGCGCCCCCCGCAAGGAGGAGGAGCCTCATGAATCATGTAGGGGCCGCAGGACGGGAAGATGGAAGAGTGTTGGGGAAACACTTGCCTTTCCACCGAATTCCTTTGAACCTCGCCTCCACCACCGCCATCTCACAGCGGGCGGGGGGCGGGGGAGGGTTGGGCTGGGGGCGGGAGGGCTGGGGGTGTGCGCTGGTTGGCAAGGGAAGAAGTGGGGGCTTCGTGGCGCACCAAAGGTTGGAGGTAGGGGAAGGGAAATCGAGTTTGGGGGTGGATCTCTCAGGGAACGGGGGCGCAGCAGTAGCGGGGGCGGAGGAGGGACTCCGGTGAAGGTTTCGGGAGTGGTTCCATGCGATACTGCCATGTATCGAGTGCAACCAACAATACACATTATATATTGCAGCTCGATATTCAAGCCACTGGCTCATGCTGTAGCTTCATCGCCTTGCAGCACCAGACATCATCCGAGTACGAAACGTACCTAAACCAAATGTTACACATCTTTGTGCTATCGAAGCACGATACTGAGACACCGTAGCATGCGATACATTGATTTGCCATAGTGTTGAGTAGCACGTGATCTGAGACACTTAACAGTAGGGATAACTATGAAATATGCGTAGCAAATGATGGCACCAGAATCCATTATACACGCTAATGGACTGCAATACGGAGTTAGACAGTATGATGCACGGTTAATTTTTCAGAGGAAAATTTTGCAATCAATGATACAGCAGATTTTACTACCGACGATTAAATTTAACCCTAAATTAGGCAACCCATCATATTACACCAAATGCGAAGAATTACGAATTGTTTAAAAGACCAATTTTGGGCATTGGATAGGAGCTAACGAGCACTGAAAAGAAAATTAAGATTTTCAAATATATAGGTAGATTTTACGATGTTAACGCGATATTACATGTAACAACTCTGAATTGACTCGTGATGAATGTGATACGGAAGGAATGTGATACGAAATATCACGCGTAATATCACTAGCGCGTTCTTTGTGGTAATCATCAGCAGTCATCCTTGTAACTGCTTTGCATATAATATAGTAAGAAATAATGAACCACGTTTATAGTGTCACTTATGCTCACTTTAACTGATATTTACCATGGAAATCCATCACAAAGGTAGGAAGTAAAACGCGAACACAAGGTTTGCGCCAACCATTGTAACTGTTTCAACCCGGAATAACTCAACTTAATTATCTATCCGCAATATTTTTTTTGACATACAATTAAATACCTACCTTAATTACAAAAAAATCCATACAAATAAATACCTATATTTTAATTAAATTATAATTAAATAGAAGTTCATCAATTACCTACTTTAAAACCAAACTATACGAATATCTAATTCAGCAACAGAACACTTGAAGCTGGGTATCTAGATGTAACACCTAAATATTAGTTATAAATGTGAAACAATTATTTGAAAAAATGTACTAAAGTCAATCAAAATTATCTGTGTAATCAATAAATCAAAAATATGTATGTTAAATGACATTGGTCAATGACTAGTAATTTTGTTGTATTTTACTTAAACTATGTCACCTTTTTTTGGTAAAAACCGAGCATAGATTTTCCCTAAATGTAATTAGTCTTACAGGGAATGCATTAGATCATTCAAATTTGTATCTATCTACATTCTAAGCCAAAATTGATACTTGGAAGTTAATATTTTCCATATGTAACGTTGATGAAATACTGTACCAAGTAAATGTTACGAAAATATTTGTGTGAACCTGAGAATCCATCGTATCCCCAAAAAAGCAACTGTATAACAAACCGAAACGTTGGTGATGAGGTGATAGGTGATCTCTTCATTCACAAGAACTATATTCCATCGTAGATACAAAAATATATTGATTTAAAAATATTGATGGAATGTAACACATAGATGTTATTAGTTTAAAACTATCGTTTTATTATTATTTACCGACTTTTTATCCACTTTTCACTCCACCTATTCAACTGAGCCAACTTAGAAATATGGAGGGTGAATTTTTGCGTGTTAACCCTTTCTCGTTCAGCAGAAATTGCTAAAAATAACAACGATAGACAACTGAAAAACAGAAAAAAAGTACAATCATCTGAGCCAATTAGGTCACTTAAGTTCTGGGTGAGATATCATAATGGTTATAGTGAACCTGTGGGGCTATCTTCATTTTTATACATTTAGTAGTTTAGGGAAATATCCTGATTATTGAGTGAGTGAGCCAGTGGCTCAGGTAATCGGCTTCGATATCTGTATATATTGCCGTCATAATCAATAATCGTCTATACATAGATTGGTTTCCTTCAGCCCTCAACTCTGCTCTCCTTCCAACCAACCTCTAAATACCTGGATAATGTTTCACTTTGACGTCCTTCATAATTTGTCTAATACAATCCATTCTTGGTCTTCCATTGTTATTACTCCCATTTTTTTCTCCTACCATTATTGTTTTCAACAGACAATTGGTTCGCAAATTGCGCCAAAAAAATTTTGTCTACTCTAAATTTTCTGCATGCATCTTATTTCTCCAACTCATCGTAAGACTCCTCCGTTGGTGATCCTCTCCGTCCATTTTGTCATCATCATTTTTCCATGTCACCACAAGATATCGCTTCGCAGTAATGAAGACCAAGTATCACACGCTTCTATATCGGGAGATAAAGTAGTAGTGGGGTAGAGGAGGTGGAAGAAGATATAAAAAAAGGTTAAGAAAGGGAAGAAGGAAGGAAGCGGCGAAGGCAGAAGAGGTGAGTCATGAGGGAATGCGGCGGCGAGAATAAATTCATTACGGCTTGCCGTCTGGCCGACCCACCCTCCCGCGCTTAATTAACCACAGCTTGGCGTAGTGTGCGTGCGGGAGGTGGGTGGTAGGCGATGAGTTTTACCCCCCACCTCCTATATACCCTTCCCCGGTGATTCTTCAGAGGGGTGTAAATGGAAAGGGGGAAGGAAGGGTGAATCCATCCTTTTGAGAAAGATGGTGCGGGAGGGGGGCAGGTCTGCAAAATGCGTGGGTGTTTGGCAGGGGGTGCAATGGGCAAAGGTTTGGAGGTAGGTTGCGGTAGCCCGACAGGGTTTGAGGAGGAAAGGCTAAAAAAAGTAGAGAAGAGGAGGCGAGAATATTAGAGGTGCGAGGCTGTGAGAAGAGTGTATGGGTTCTGAGGCCCAAGAAGTCAAGTAGGTGGCAAGATTACGCGGGAAAGGGAGATTTGAGAGGAGATGTGGGAGAGGAATGAGAGAGCCTAGTGGGCGGATTGGTTAAGTTAGCAGTAAGAATGGCAAATGAATTTTTTTACCCAGCAAATTTCACCATGTATATTATTGTCAACGACCTTGATTTAGTTGCAAAGCAACATTAGCGCAATAAAACACATTGTGGAAATCACAGTTTTATAACTACACATTTTATTCATTCTAAAGCCAATAGTCTCAGGATTATGGAAAATGTTTGATTAAAAAAAAGAAATCTTATCCTTGCACCTATCTACCCCGCACTATTTTTTTGATAAAAAAAAAGAAATCTTATCCTTGCACCTATCTACCCCGCACTATTTTTTATTATAGTGACCCAGGCTTCAACGAGTATCAGTTATTTTCAAGGTTCTAACCTTATTATTAAATATTTAGTTTGAAAACGAAGTTTACTCCTATAACCTTAAAATTGAAAAGTTGTGGATAATTACAATTAAAAAATTTGCTTTTCTTATGAAAATTTCAATTTCTTATGCATTTCAACGATGAAATATTTCCTTATGGTCACATTTGAGACTGCCATTACAAGTTTACAGTAGTAGTTATTTAGGGAGGTGACCGGAATTTTAATTTTTATGATGTTCATATAACTAGATTACCTGCAGAAATTCATTTTATTCTCATAGATGAGAAAATGTAGTAAATGTGTATTATTTCAAGCTGACAACCATCCGGTATCGAAGTGCTGTACTCAGAGAGGACTCGTTGCTCGGGAAGATTGAAAAATTGTGTCCACCCAAGAATTTAGACACTACAGAGCTGGAACTCATGCATTTGTGGGAGAGAGACAGTGTACTGGAAGAGGTTTTCGCCGTACGATTGACTGGCAGCAAGACCATCAGCGATCCACTCAGTGGTGGGCGAGGTTATTAGGAGCGCCAAGTGACGTCAATCTCGTCGTAATAGGTATAAAGACAAAGCTCAAGGAAAGTATAATTTGGGCTATAGCAAGTGTGACTTGGTATAAATCTAATAACGGGATGCCTATGTTCTGTGGTGCCAGACCATAAAAGTAAGCGTGTGTCGGAAACGAAGGTCATCTTTCATCAAGCACCAATCAGCTAGCTGCTCTAACTCTGTGAATTAAAACGCGGAGTACTAAATATATTGTGAAACATCCCGATTTGATTTAAATTACAACTTGTAAAATACACTAGATTAGCAGATAGAATTTGAAATCGCTGACATCCTCGGAATAATCATTAAAGACTTGCCCTAAGAGTCCAAACAACGTAAGGGCCGTTGCCCTATCCTCAATCATGTGACGGTGACCTCTTGTATAAGAACACTCCTAATGGAAGTGGGCCACGCTGATATCACAGGCCTGATTTCACGTAATTTATTTTTGGTGGTATTCATCCATTGATTCTTCCACTTTTGTAGGACCACGTTCTTCAACGTAGCCTTGAGATCGTCTGTGGGTACCAATGATAATTCGGCGTTCGGCCTATTCTCTACTTATGTGGTGTTTCAATATAGGACGATCCAAGTACTTCGTGATAGCAATCTACTCAGAAAGTCTGACACATTACTGATATCACCGTCAGGGTTAAAAATTCGGTTTTATTAACTCTGATATTGTCAGATCGTTAGATGGGAAGGTAACTTTGGCGGAATTCCATGGTCTAGATGCTAAAGGACTAAGACCTATCGGTCCATTGTGCAATGCTCCTTATTAAGTCAGTTTCATTTAAGACATGCATCCTTGCTGAAGGTCAGGATGTCTCCAAAGAGTAAATCCCTGATGGAGTTCGGTTCAAGAAATGTGTACCTACACAAAGCGATTTTGAGATCTAGCTATTTCCGAGTTTTCGCAAAGTTTATGGAATGCGGTGTCTTCATCCTCTTGAGTTACCATTAAGATCATCTCGATTCTATTGGTGGAATTTTTTTCTCGGCAGTGGACATTTAACAGACGAGATAGCGTACTTCAATCTAATGATAGATATTTGTGCACAGCCAGATTTTGGTCAGCCAATTAACCTCCTAAGCTTTCCTCAGGCATTGGGCAGATTTTAAGATCTCAATAAACAGTATTTTAACCCAGCCCAGTGTAAGAGTTCACGATAAATGGCCTAATGTTTCTAATGGCTATATACCAAATAGATCACTGTAATGTACTCTTTTTGCAAGCTCTTCTCCCATTTAATTTGCAGGATTCAAATAATGATGCGAGAACCTGGATGCTGGTTGGTCACCATTTTATACTTTGTTAATACGTACAAGCAACTGGTCTTTTTCATTATCTCAAATTTCAATCAAGTCACTTTCACCCACCATCGTGATAACATTTTAAATAATGGTAGAAGCAACAGAGAATCGATGAGAACAGTACAGAAAGAAGAATTTCGACTACAGAAATAGCATCACTATCTCTAAAACAGATAGAAACGAGACAATAAAAAAGAAATACACGGCCGAATAGATAGGAACAAAAGTAAGTTTTCCCCGCTCACCACTAGTGACTACAATAGAAATACACCAAGTCACTAAGACAATGGCCACTATGCAATTTATTTTCGTCCTCTGCCTCTTCATATTGTATTTCCCTATACCCTCTTCTTTTCATTGCCGATGTCCTAACACACACGCGTAAGTGGTCCATAGCAGGGTAGTACGTAGATATAGAATAATTTAGCGAAAACTAGAAATGAATGTTATAGTGCGTAAGATCCTCATGAAAACAAATGCATTGAGCAATGGCCGAAGGATGGAGGGAAATCGCTACGGCCAGAGGGTTTTAAGGAGGAAATTCTATATGAATGAAAGATAAGGCAAGAATATTCACCGTGTGAGGTTCATAAGAAGTGATTCACTGACGAAGGCCGGAGGGGGGGGGGGAGGGAAGGGGGGCGAAGTTGCCAAGATTACTGGAGAAAGAAAGTGAGATGAGGGTGGTGGAGTTAGGAATGGAATGCTCCGGCGGATGATTGGTCAAATTCAGCCGACTTCCTTCTACTTATTTCCACGACAAAATGAAAGGAATAATTTCCGATGAACAAGATGCAAATTTTGTGTTCCCCCAAGAATAACAAATAGCTTGAGAGTGATAAAATAGACACATGAGTTCTTAAAAAGTAAGAGCAGAAAAAAACCGCAGTTTTTACTTTTCTGATGAGGTAGCAATATTTGCTAAACGGTAGGTGGGCGAGAGATCTGGAGGTTCAGATGAACTTAATGAAAATATCAGCAAAGAGATATGACTTAAAGGTAGATTTTAATAAAATAAAATGATAATTTTCCAGTGGTGGAAATTAAGAAGATTATTTAAACATTTGTTCTTTACATCTAAAACTAGAGTCAATGTAAGCATTCTCCTATTTGGAAAGAAGGATCACTACTAATGGAACTAACAAGAAATAGAAGTGAAGTGTAAGCCAAGAGCGCGATACACCAAATGAAGAATCTATTACTGGGTGTAACACAAGTCTTGAAACTTTTTCACATGCAACAGTGCAGCTTGGATAGCAGCAGCAAAAGAAATATGATGGTAAACTTTTAACTATTCTTAGACGTATAAGTGTAATGAAAACAAAAATCGATGGAAAAGGAATGCTAAGAATTGTCCAGGAAAATCAATGATGGTACACTATGAGGAAATTATTGTGGGTGTAAAAATAATGAATTAAAAAGCTCTAAATATAAAATAAAACATTAGCTAAACAAACTCCTGACAATCCGAGCAACGAACATATTTCAAAATCTCACCAAACTTTAGGCATTGGTTAAAAAAATAGCCAGGAATACTGTATAATTTGAATTTTAATTTGTAACAAGGATATTACTACGTAATAAACGTACTTGTTTAATGAATAACTTTTTAGGAGTTAAAATATTCTCATCAACATATATCGTATCAAAAAATATAAATCATTCAACCTTGAAAAATAACAGAAATAACGCGTAATAGGGCCTTTCCTTTCAAGGTGATGAAGTTGGCGCAGATCAGAGGACAATAGCGCATACGAACGACAATGAATAGAGTGATATGCGCAGGCAAAACGTTCGGTAGCCTGCCGGTAGGTGACATACACTATCTATATAGTAATCATGGTTGAATGATTTGTCAACTGCAATGGATTCGTACAAATAACTAACTAAAAGGGTAAGTATTTACCACAGAGCAATTCATAACTTTACATAATCCGCGTTTGACGCCTTTACTTAAAATCGAAAAACTGACAAAAACCACGGTACCATAAAAACTGACGATACCATAATGAATGTTATTTTCGTCTTTTGAATACACCCAAGTGCACATCAACTCTACTCTCGTTATTATTTGCAGTGCGCAGCTTGTTACTGCACAGGGTCTGAAATGAATGGAAAGCAAGTGCGATGTTATGCTGAGAAGTTAACAGCACGTTAGAGTGAATGGAAAGCGAAAGGATACCATTATATTACCTACACCTACGTTGGGATTCAATTAATCGACTGCTGGTGGAATTCAGCCTCCCCTTACCTATGCAAATTCATATTGACCCTGAATGTCCAGTTCTGTCGAGGCCCCGACGCAAACGGCATAATACAAGTGATTTTTTACTTTCGCTCACTTGTAGGATAAATTGGGTAGGTACTGTATAAAGGATGGAGAATAGACTATATGGAACAGAGAATGAAGATAATAACCGTGGAGATGAAATCATGAACAGTGAACCTCAGTGCGATGCGGGATCGAAGGTGCGGTGTTGAAGGGGTCTCGGAGTAAATTTAAACGACGTTTGGCTAGTTTCACGAGAAGTCGGTGTTTTGTGTTGGGATGGGCTTTAAGGACTGCAGGAGGAAATTGAGGCGTAGGGAATAGAAATGGGTTTTTGGAAGGTTGAGCAGGACTGGGGTGCCCGAAAGAGAGGAGGAAGATAAAGAATGAGGAGGAGAGATAAACGAGCAAAGGTGATGAGAGGAAGGTTACAGATGAGAGGCCGATGTGAGTAGGTTAAGAGGACGGGTAAAATTGTGATAAAACTATAAGGACTGGGTTGGGAAACTCCCGAATATTACTAGGTAACAAAAGTTTATCATTGTTTTAGACAACTAATCATAACTACCGTTCCGCATATTCCGTTTGTAATGTTTCACATCATTTTTTCTATGTATTAATTATTATCTGGTAGTATCCATAACTCCGGCCCATCATTATGTCCGTCATCATGTTATTTCCTTTTCTTCCTCTCCCTCTCATTCCCTTAATGTTTCCTTCCAATATTCTTTTTAGAAGGCACTCTTTTCTCAGGATATGTCCCATTCAGTTTGATTTTCTCTTTCGTACTGTTCTCATAATGTTTATTTTCTCATTTATTCTTTCCAGCACTCCCTCAATTCTCACTTTATTACTTTATTTAATCCTTTTCATTCTTCACCATGACCACATTTCAAACCCCTCTAGGTATCTCTCCTCTTTCTTCCTATGTTTTTGCTTCATAAAGCACTACACTCCAAATTTAAAAAATTGCAAATTTATTTCTTAAACGTATGATAACTGATTTAGCTGTTGTTAGTTGCTTAGCTTTACTGAAGGCTGTCTTTCCCTGAGTGATTCTACTTCTTATTTCCTCCACACATTCCATGTGATGGTTCTTCAGAGGTATTTAAATGATGATGACATTTGTTCTAGTCTTTCTCCATCAATAATCACCATTTGAACTCCTTCATCTTTTGCTCCCTTCATTGCCTTGGTTTTCTTAATGTTTATTTTCATTCCAAAATGTTTCCCTACTCCCTCGTTTTTATCCATCATTTCCTGTAGTTGTTTATCACTCTCTGCTTAAATTATTTTTATTATTCTTAGGGAGGCAGCACAGGACAGATCAGCATGGAGAGACAGTTCAGAGAATACCTATTGGAGGACAGATCCACCAAAAAAGTATCCATCAAATAACAGTACTTTTACCCTATGAGCCACCATGAAATATGTTAATATCAACTGTTTTTTCCCTTCTTTCTTCCTCATCTCACAAAATTTCTTTCTTTCATTCTCTATGTCATCCTTAGCTTTCCTCATACCACACTGCACCCTTCTTGGGTTTTTCCTGACCACTCTTGGGTATTTTGGGTTGTTTATCCCAAATTAGCGAACGTTTTTTAATGTCATATTTTGTGGTGATGAGTTCTTGAATCTCTTTTTTTGCTTCTATAATCCATGTATAGGCTCGGAAATAGTTTAATAGCCTAGCTGCAGTATGATGGAGCTCGTTCTTAGAATAAATCCATATAAATCAATTCTTCTTTTCCTAATTGCATCTGGGATTTTTTTCAAAGTGTGTACAACTTCTTGTTATAGGTATATTTAGTTTTTTGTATTGCTCCTCCTCTTCAACTGGCCTCAATATTTTTCGTTATTTTCTTTTTTCAGTAATTTCCAGCGTCAATATTATCATATTCTTCATTAGCATTAGACTTTCTGCTACATAGAGTTTTCTTGGACGGATTAATGCTGAATATTGACTAATTTTTGCACCCATGGATTTCCTGTTAGAGGTAAAAAGCCTTAGTAACACTAATCAGTAGTAGTACTTCCACTCCTATACTGAATGTTAAACTCATATTAACGTAGCACTCCCCCGGTTTCTAGTATGGCCTTTCATCGCTCTCCTGCCTGTTTTATGGTTCTGTCATAGTGGCCGGGGGATCGTACGATGTTCAAATTTGAACTGGGACTAGCGTTCCATGCCTGATGTGGAATCACACAGTGCCACAATCCCTGGATGTGGCTAGCAAGGTATTTAAAATAGATATTATGTGCGTTGCAAAGACTACTAGAAACCAATTTAGCCAAGTCTGCCGCGGTCGCGTTGTGGTTAGGTCTTCGTGCGCCATTATTGGGGTTATAATGGGCTCTAGTCTCGCCTGAGTGAGTTTTGTGCTGCCCATGCACATGTGTTCTTAGTGTATTTCGTTGATAATGCAACTAAATTCCAGATGCAAGAATAATTCAAAACTATGTTTTAGGGGATACATGTAATAAAAATATTTACAAATGTTGATATAACGAGATTCTGTGGAGATATTACGTAACTTGTGCACTAATTGCTTCCAGGTGTGCATTCACGGTTCTCTGTAACATATCGGTACTTAGGAAGATAACCGGCACAACTCGAAAACCACTAGTTCGGAGAAAATCCCATTTAAAGATTTAACCAAAGTTCAACTGAATGTCACTTACCTCCGTAAACTGCTCTCGAAGTGGCCGGATATGTGATTTTTCGTTTTTATTATGACTTAAGCGAACAATCGCATTTTTTTAGTTATGCCGGTTTTCTCACAAAGTAGCGATATATGCTCACATTATCGCTATTTTTAACTGCAATTATGAGAGAAAGAACGTGATCGTCATTCCTTAAATTCGGTATAGCGCTTTTTATCTCAAGTTTTAATTGATGGAGTCTGAGTTAAGGACATTATCTCTGAGAATTTCCCTTTAAGTGAGGTTTGCGTTATGGATAATGGTGTGGATAACGCTAACAAAAATTGCAGTCATATGGAATGCCGAAATGTGATCACATGGAACCTTCTACCCATTGTAGTTCCATTGTTTTCTCACAATATTGCGAAATCCTACCCGATTGCACCTGAGTTTAGCCATTCGTAAAAGAAAAGTTACATATAAACCCCAATGTTAACCTGTTGGATACAATTTTATTCCCGCCACAATTGCACACAAATTCTGTTGGCAAAAGAAAATACACTTTAATCTTACAGTGCAACTCAAGGCCAAACAAAGGTAAGAAAATAATAGAAACACCCTTGAGCATGAAGTTTCAAAAGTTATATTTTCTGGCATTATTCGCCATTTAGAAAAAACATATGAAGACAAAATTCTACAAACATACATGTGACATCGCATTCCACTCCCGGTTTCTATTTTATGCACTCCTTATTTTAACTGAACTGGTGTCTCAATATCCCCTACCACGCACCCTTGTGACGGTTCGAGGAGAAATACTTAGGTGTAGTAGATGTACACCTTTCTAAATTGCACTGATTTTCTCCGAACAGCCCTGGTTTTTCTCCTAACTGTTTCACAATGTTATTGACGTAACTCATTTTCTTTTTAGAACTACATCACAGATTCCATAGTAATTTATAATCAGTATATAATCGTTCATAAATATTCTCTCTAGCAATTGATTAGAAAAAGGAAGTTAATGCTCTGTATAAGCAGCACCTAATTTATCTTTAATTAATCTTTATTTTTTCATTTAAAGACTTTGAAGTCGGCACTTCAAAATAGTAGTGCCAAATCAGGAGGCTTGATATCATATGACATAAGAAGAATGTCTTAGAATGGGTTACACGCTGATAAATAAATGAGAGTTTTGTGCCACAGAATCTTCATCAACCTATTAATACTGACAAAGAGATTCTGGATCGAAGAAGCTGTCGTATAGACGTAGTTCAACTGTTTAAAAATAACAAGTTTTCGCAAAAACATATTTTAGACTAAGAATAAAGCGACGGTACAGGGATATTCAACATTGTAAAATAAATTAATGTAAGATATTAGTTGTAAGATTCTCTCCTATAAAATTACAACTACTCTATTATTTCCTACTTATATCCCTCCCGTTGCGAATCAACGGGCGCGTTTCTGCGAGTTAAGCTATAAAATCTAAATCTTGAAATTGTACATGAATTTCTGCGTAAATGAATGGACCTTCAGAAATAACCTACATGGGATCAAAAGTATCACATTAATACGCAACTGTCAACAAATCAATCAAAATGAATTAACGAAAGCAGCTGCATAACACGCATCCCTAGTCAAAAGAGAAAAAACCCGATCTATTCTTCAAAATTCTAAAATATAAAAACGCTATGCAAATTCCATTAAAAATCAAATACAGGAGCCTCACAGTATACGGCGTAACTCAGAAATTTATGAGTTAGATGATGCTATCTGCTCAATGCAGTACCTATGATTTTTCTGAATATGAATATAATACATTCCTCAGTGTTTCCTCTTCTAAAAATATTTACCCTTCATTCTTTCCCAAGTAGTAACACCGGAAAGTGCATAAAATGTATTTATATATTATATACACTTTCATGCATGCATTTATTCACACATCATTTAAACCTGTGGATAATCGCGTTAAATGGTGGAATTGAATAAACCAGCAAAACAATAGAAAAGGAGTTTTAGGTTTCAAGTTTTCACGAAGCATTAGCAAATGATAAAGAGGGAGATATAAAAAGAGAAATCTATTTAACAAAGGAAGAGAAACGAAAAATAATTATTATCTTTTGCCAAATATCAAATCATTGTCGGGACCGAAATAACAAGATGTTCTCATAAAATAAAATTATATAATAATTAAAGATAAAATCATTTGAGAGAAGAATCAACTACTTTTGTCTTTTAAAAATTAATCATAACGTTAAATATGAGTGAGTTTTTAAGTCTGTCTAGAAATGAGGCAACAAATGGCATTAAAAAAATCCCTTGATGAAGAAAAAAGGAAGTCGTACAACAGTAAATAAACTTGCTTTTCAAGCTTGAGGCCAAATAAATAATCCAGAAACTAAATCACCTTTTTTCTTGGCAATACGATTTTAAACGCCACACCCTTAACTGCTACCAATAATACAATAGTCATACTGTAAATTTCAATAGCTGACTTGGACTGAGCAAAGCCAGCTTCACAAGAAACCACTTTTCACATTTAACTATTCCATTTCAAACCTTTAAATGATGAATAGGCTCCAAACAGGGTTTCACGGTTTCCCTTTTGTTTCGAAGTAATTACACGGAATTCGGGATAATACCATTAAAAATGAAGCCAAAAAGATGTGGGAATAGCAGCTTTGAGAAAAATTAATAGATGTAGGAAAGAGGTTAAATTAGATTCCTATAAGTGACCTTTGTAACAACCTCTAGAGATATTTTATTGGCTTCCAGGGATTTTGATTTGATTGGCCTCTTTGCTCTTCCTTTTGCTGTATTATATTCATTGTCCTTCTTTGAGTTCCAATTATAAATTAAAGCATTATCGGTTAATTTTATATCGACTATCATTTTTAAACTTTTTCAGTCTATTTTATTGTAGTAGTCAAAAAATGTACCCATACAAGGTTGAGTTCTTTGAGTTGACAAAACATTACTTCCATTTACATCCATACAAAGAAATATCCTCATGAATACGGATCAGAACTAACGAGGCATTCTAAAATTCTAGTACATCATGTTTGTTTATTGGAGTTTTAGGTGTAAATACATTATTACCCCGTATTTCGGAATCTGGTGAGCTTTAAATAATATTTTCAATATACTAAGATATCTATCAAGATATAGGCTACCACTAAAGTCACGTTTTGCACAGAGGAAAGACAATTTTAAAAGAAGGAATTGTACCAAAAATTATTCTAGATTTTCACTAGTGATAATTCTTCTTTTTACCAAGTAAGACGCTGTAGTATTGACTATGACATTGCTTATGACAAAGGTATTGAGCACTTAAGAATAATTTGAAAGAAGCTGAAACAAATCTCACATTTAATAATATATCGTGGTACACTACATTAATTGACAGGATCTGACAACCATCATTACGAATAGCGTCCAAGGACAACGCTTCAACAATATAAATATATTTTTGAGCTAGTTTTTACGTTGTATATTAGGATGAACTCCAAGCACATCGCCTTTGTACATACAATTTGTTGGAAATCAAATTATTTACCCATAACCCTACAGGAAAAAATTATTAACGATACAATAATAGTTTTCCAACCAGCTAGGACTAAGAAATCGTCACGAATCCAAGCATCTTAGGCTTTAGTTGAACGCAAAACTCCCCCTTCGCAGTCCGTTGATTGAAGACAGGAAACAGATAATATTGACTCGGCTAAATCCGCTTCGCTCCGGTGCGAAAGCTTTCGCGCAAAACCACGAAAATTTCCCTTCGAAAGCTTTGCATAAATCGTAAAACTGTTGCGGTGAGCCGCAGTTAACAGCACAGACAGCTAAAAACCGTAAGGCACGTCTCCCCGGAGGAAAGGGGGAAAAGGTCGAAAGTTGCAAAGGAATTCTCGAGAGGGCTATAAGAGTTCAGGGGGCTGAGGGGGTAAAAACGCTTCAACAGCCATGGGGAACACCGGTAATTTGCGGCTTTCGGATACTTTCCAATTGGGAATTCGATTAGTGCGGTGGCGGCGGTGGGAGGAGGATGCGATAGATGCCGCGGGGGGGCGGGGCTGGCGAAGGCTCACGCGTCTGGTCCTCGCGGCGCGGCGCGCCGGTTGTGAGAGGAAGGCGTGGGAGCTGATTAAGCCCAGTGAAAGGGAGAAAAACACGGCACAGAGGAGCCTGGAGTAGGTGGATAGGGAGATGGGTGGTGCAAAAATACATCACGTGCGAGGGAAATATTCTAAATATCCAAAGAGTAGGATAATTACGCAGGCGTGATGGAATGAGAGGAGAGGTCGGTTAACACCAAAGCTCTTCAGGTGATTTTGCAACAAGATGATTTAAATCTCATTCATAATTAAGCTCTTAAGATAGTTTGAGCAAGAGTATTATAAAGCGAGATTATTCATTACAGAGCCCATAGCAAATTTTATACTTACTTTAATTGAAGCAGCAGTAAGAAACGTGAAGTAAATATAGCAACATTAATGACGCAACAACTT
Organism: Pyrrhosoma nymphula; assembly: GCA_963573305.1. Classification (NCBI taxonomy): domain Eukaryota; kingdom Metazoa; phylum Arthropoda; class Insecta; order Odonata; family Coenagrionidae; genus Pyrrhosoma; species Pyrrhosoma nymphula. The sequence goes on from OY754339.1 coordinate 62,964,949, forward strand.
TGTTTCAAATTACTGAAATGCACAGTGATTAATTATGTACACATGTATAAAGTTTTAACTTGACTCATCCTTTTCACGCAGTAGGTACGCTGAAAAATCCTTAGCAACGGAAGGTTTTTTTGCGATACCGTAAAACTTATTGAGAAGGCTTACGAACGGCACACTGCTAAATTTCTGAAGATACCAATCTATGTGTGAGAAATATCTCATTTTTTAAATGAAGTTTCTCTGTAGTGCACACCCTTACCATTTCCCTTAGAAAAAGAATGGTATTTTTGGCAAATATCTCGAAAAGTATGATAGTAAGTAGCTGATATTTAGTTATTAATGGAAAGATGAGATTTTAAAAATTTACATTGAGAAAAAATTCATGTTTCACTTGTATAAACTGTTATTTAAATAGTATATATTGTTGAAACAAATTTTGAGCACATATTTTTTCTTAATTCCTACTTCGTGAGACGAATTTTATTCCCTTCTCCTTCACTCTCTTCGCCTTCATCTTCCAACTACGTAATATTTGTGCGTTTGAAAATGGGACGAAGTGTGAAACAAGCGCACGCAAATGTGAGGTTATCAAGTGAAGTATACAATGGTTTTGCCTTCTTGTTGCGGCCTACATTACTACTTCGGCATTGACTATTACACCTGTCATGGATTTTTTGGGGTGTTGGGCTAAGAAGGAGATTGGATAAAGGTGAAAGGAAAACACGAAGGTGTGGACGGCTAAGAAGAGAAGTAGGAGATAGGATAAGGGATTTACGCGTACCGATTTCTGCCGGCGAAAGTCAGGAAGAAACCCACACACACTTTGTTTCTATACATACACTATACCGACTTCGCTTACCAGTAATCCCTCTACAATTCTTCTGGACTTGTGTGTCATGAGATTAGGGATGCCATAAAGATTGTAGGAAAAATCAAATGGTGCTCATCCACCTTCGGCTGGAACTCGGCCTTTTGGAGAGGATGGCCAAACTGATAATTAGTTGGCTGTGACACCCTGTGTAAACGTGGTAGGAAGTCTACCAATTCAAAACATTACGAAGGATAATTTTAATCCGTCAACAGAAGCTAAACGCAACACAATAAATATGTATGTAACGCATGGCCTCAGTGTTTCCCATAGACAAACGAGTGATCCGGCACATCAAAATTGCAGTAAGCCAGAAGCTGTTTCGTCAAATTAGGACTGTTAAAAATCTGTACATGAAATGGAAGCTTTTATTGCGACTATGTTCGGAAAGCAAGCACGCGGATATGATTCATTGGGTTAGATATTCTTTGGCCATAAAATTGGGGGACATTCATTTTCTCTTACACGACGAAAAATAAATATATTCTTTTGGAAAGCCTGGTGATCACTTTGTTATAGACGAGTAATTTTTCCCAATGAATTTTCATGAATATTTACACAATATATGGTTAATAAAATACAGAATGTGGCATGGTGTCCTGGATGTGAGCTGATGTAAATTCAAAATATTTCTGTCAAGGGTTTCCGAACCGGGAGAAAGAAGACGAAATCCCACCAATATTTATTTAACTGTTAGGAGGGCCAACCTACAATTACACAAAAGATATATTTTAATCTCAATAACTCTTGTGGCCATAGGAACCAAATGCGGCACCATTTTTATCAAGTTAAGGCATTTTGATTTCAATTATTGGAGATATTTGCTAATAACGAAAAACAATATATGAATATGTCAGCGTTTAAGAAATATTTAATTTCCTGGAGTAGATTGCTTCTAAAATCAATTTCCCAAAAGTGGCATGCATACACTTGATATAAAAATGCTATATTCCACGTGTCTTCCTTTCTCGCATGTAAGACCATGTAATTTCAAGTTGAGTTTGCAAAAGTAACCTGAAAATATTTTATGCCGTTGCTGGTGCCAATCTAATGAAATGTTTTTCTACAAACAGTCTGTATATGAATTAAATGACATTTTAGTCCTTTGACGAAGAAACCACCTTGGAGTAATGTATCACAAAATCGCAGAGCACTAGCATCATTCCTCTTTGCTGACCCCTTTCCACCGTGTGATGAGCGCCTGGCCTTTAGGTAGTTGGTGCGAAAAACCACTTCACCTAGAATTTGATGTAGTTGGCCTCATTTTAATGAAAATATACTCATATTTCCAATTATATCAAAATACTAACCCCTTGCCGAACTACTTTTCAAGCAATTTTTCTGAAAATACAAGCTGTTTTACATGGGATGGATTTCGGCTGTGCCCTTCAGAGAGAGAATATTGAAAAAATTAGGAATTTATAACTCCTAGATTTCGTCAAAACACTAACGGTGTTTAGGTGTTAAGTTTATCACATATTTTTAAAAGTCATTCTATTGCTCACCGCAGTAGTGTTTACAGAATTGCAAAAAAACGAGCTGTTTTGAAGGCTTTTTAGCCGTACGATGTGAAAGTTATGGACTTATGTAGTTATATTTATTTTAGTATGAGAACATTTACCGTATATAACTATTTTTGCTGCATTAATGCTACAATATTTTTATTCATATTTCTTAATGACGCTGACATAAAAAATTACCATTCTAATATGATTTCCATTATGACTAGGGAACTATCTCACTCAAACTACCTTGATATACGATGTCATATTCTACGAAATATTTTGTAAGGCTTATGTTTCAGTAACGAATAATAGTTTTATTACTTATTCTATTCTATCCCTCCTGTTCCGGCGGAATCTCATTACCTTGGCATAAACACAGCGCACGCAAAAAACCAAGACTGGCTGGGGACAGAGTGGGGTTAAAGCTCTCGCGTGCTCATCTTTCCCCCGCTGGATAAACGCTCGCCCAGCCGAGAAATTACGTTCCCCCACTTTGTGGGAGGGACACCGTAAGGAGGGGTGGGGGAGGCTGGGAGGGAGAGAGGGTGGCTGGGCGGGTGGGTTTGTAGGGCAACGGAGGGGATGGAGAGGGACTTAAGCCTCGCTCTGGCCATGGGAAGGGATGGGAAAAGGACAGGTGTCAGGGTTGGTGCCCCCACTCACCCTACATACATACAAACATACACCCACAGCTCCCTTGCATGGTGACCCTCAACAACATGATTGCGTGGCGGCCTCAGTAAGGCGAAGACTTAGTGGAGAGTTTACGGTGTAGTTTTAGAAACGGAAATGATAAGTTAAAATGTAAAATATTAAATGTATGAATATAATCGCAAAAGAACGAGCCTAGCTAGGAGCTGAGCAGGAAAATGCTCAGTAAAAGCAACAATTACAGTAGAAAAATAGACAAAATCATTGGATACCAGTGTCATTCCGAGTAACTGTGGTGAGAATGAAAATTTGCACCCTGCCCTGAGTAAAAAGAGACAAATGACTTACTTAAAATACGTTTCTGGTAACGTTTCAAATCGATCAACGAACGGGAAAAAACTCAGTACAGTCGTGAAGTCACACGAAAAAATGTATGTCGTAACTGTTTCGATTTCGAATACGAACTATTCATTATTTTATGTCGTAAACTTTAAGAACACAAGATAGGTTGAGAATGCTCTCATCTGATTTTGGATATCGAGATACCCGCCCCAGTCAAAGGCAATTGCGTATGTGCCATTGTAAATCCATGTAGTTGGTTTGATACACAATGGAGAGTGATACTTTTATTCCAGTATCAAAATTTACTAAAATATACGAGATACTTTTTTCGTTAATAGTAACATTAATTATGATAGTTGAACATTCATGCTACCTCTCTTTAAGGTGAAATTGAAAATGTAGTGAAAACTATAGTATCTAAATCACAAAATTCTTCTGAAAACTACTGGAAAATACAACAAAAGGAAAAACCTCCGCAGAAGACCAAGAAGAGAATTAATAAAACTAACTAATAGGAACAAAAGCGAAGGCTTCAGCTAATGGGATGATGATGTAAACTATCAAATTTAAGGTGATAATATCAAACAAACAAATCTTACGAAATGCTGAGAAGAAAATATGCCAGTTGAAAACTATACTAATGTGTTGAAGAAGATAGAAAACTGAGGGATAGAGACTTAGACGTAAGGGCCACCTAAAATCAACACTGATAAGTAAAACGATAGAGAAAAATTTCCAAGAACACCATTCTGAGGATTCATAAAGCAGGAGAGTGGTTGTAGACCAATCTTGGGATTGATGGCTGTTGACGATGAGTTTGAGGGTTGGGTAGTGTTTCTAATACGAACAGGTTCCGCGGTTCCATACATATTTTTGTCGACCCCATTTTTCAATAACACATAACTACTGGCGGGTGGATTCTCGGTCATGAAGAAATATTAGTGATCGTTATAGCAAATCTAAGATGACAATAGCTTAGATACCATCGAGTAGAGAAAAATTTCTAATTCAAAGTTGAGTAGATAATATTTGCGCATCGAGCATCGAGCATGAGGATTTTAACGTCAAATTCAAAGGTAAAAGAACTTATAACCGTCTAGGCATTCCGAAGGGATGGAAAAATTAGAGGTTTCAACGGTGGGTACACCCTCACATGGCTAGCAGGGTCACCTTCGATCAGACAACCAACACCCTGAACGCGAAGCGGCCTGAGCCAGCAAAGATGTGCTGTTAAATTTACGGTATAGTCTAGGGAAGAGCAGTTTTTTTCATCCTCAAGGAGGCTCCATTGCAACTGGTTTAGTCAAAATAAATTATAATTCCCACATTTTCATCAATACCGAGTATAGAAATATTATTTTGGCTGATGATCTACCAGATACACGGAAAAGTGTAATTGGGATACCAAACTGGCAGATTGCTCGACGAATATATTTTTAAAGGGATTCTTTTTCCACTTGTCAAAATTTCATGTTTGCAAAGACACACAATAGCTATATTCACAAAACTTAGTACAAAAGTTTTTTAAAATGTACACACTTGAAGTGATCCTGGAGGAATCTGCAAGTGAAATAATGGTGATTACTTTAACTTTTCAAAATTATCATCTACTTTTCTAATGTCATACCTTCGTTAGCAGGGATAAAAGGATAAGCATGATATTCCCTATTCCCACCACAAGTTACACGGAATCCTCCTAAAACATCCTGTCTACAGTTGTACACAAAATTAAAACAATGAAATTTTATAAATAAATGTAGGTACGTTGTTCATGTGAAGTGTGTTATAGTTTGATATGTTGAGGACTATATAGCGTAGAAGTACTTCTGTTTTAATATTTCACACAATTCTGATTCCATCCCTGCCCTTACTTCCTCAGCAATAACGTCCCCCCTCCCCAGGTACCGCATCCACCACGCCGCGTTGCCGCTTCCGGTACCACTTCCGCATCCTCCGGAAATGGATGGTATCCGCTTAAAGGGGACAAGTGTCCCCCTCTCACCCAACCCTATACCCCCTCACCCGTCACCACGACGACAAAGGTCGTCAGAAAAGGGGGAAGGGCTTTGGGAGGAGAGTAGGAAAGAGAGTGAAAAGACAAGGACAGCGGGAGGTCGACATAATCCTTATACCTACTATGGCAACCATACCCAGTGACCCTTGCTGCCAAGACTCCCACGCCTGTCTGTGTGCGTCTCACGGAATAACACTGGTTCCCCTCAACCCTCTTGACCAATGAAAAAATAAACGTTTTACGTATTTTTTCTTCTTTCAGGGGATATTTCTATTAATTTGAAAAATATCTATTCTCTTTGCCAACTTTTTGCATTTATAAATATGCTTCTTCAGGGCCTCAATGAAAATTATAGGACGTATTGTACAGCAATATGGTTTATAATTTTTGTACATAGCAATGTTAAAAAGTTAATATACATGTGATTTTTGAAGTCAACTCGGAGAGAGTTCCTTCTGAATTTATTGTTTGAGGATAACTTCGTTGCTATTAATTGTTTGTTTGTCAATTGTTGATAATTTAGATTCTTTCAAAAAATCAAAATATAATTAAGTGTTGTAATTGCATATCAAATTATAATAAATGTTACTTAATATGGCGATGTCTGTTGTATTATTGCAGGATGTTATGCGATGTGCACCATTTCTTTAAATAATCTTTTACATAGGCTAGGTTCTAAATCTATTTTTCTTGTGAGTTGGAAATTAAATGTGAGGTTATTTTTGATTGCATGATCTGTTGCTGGGAGATTCTATTTTTGAGATATTAGGATGTTTGGTCTACACACATACTGATGTACAATACGACCATTACTTTGAATTGTAGCCCTGTAGAAGCATAAATATAAATGCAAAACGTCGGCTAAGAATTAATATTTTCCAATTTAATAGACCTATATCTCCTGAAAGAAGAAAGAAATACATAGTAAAAAAGAGGTAATGAAGATGAATCATATAAAAACGTTTTATGCATGTACAGATCTAAAGGTAGTCTGAGAAAGTTGTCACTGCATACGCAAAGTGTGATGAATTTGGTCTCATTTTAAAGGAAACTAGTAGCCACTGCTATCAAAAAGTGCGACGAAATATTTGAGGCAATTCATGTTGTTTTCGTTACTTTTCAATATAATTATAATTTATCATTTGCAACTCATTTAGTTGGAGCGTAATAATTTATTTATTCCTTATTTACTACAGACACTCGTAGCATAAATGGACACACACGAAATCACGACTTCAACAATCAGCATTGGTCGTTTTAGCAATGATATATCAGAAATACAAAATTTTACGAGTACAGTATTTATGTTTTATCAAAGTTTTTGCAATTTCGCCACGAAATAGCATAAGATGAAATGCATGAAAATGTTTTTTTTAAGTTTTATTTCTATGATATTTATCTCAATTTTTATTCACAATAACAAAACATTTTCATTTTCGTTCACTACTTAAATTTCACGAACAAAAACGGTCTGCAAAGAAAATAAAAATAGACTTTACGTGTATTTCTCCCAGAAGTTGTGATTGAACTTGTGATGCTGTGATTTCTTACCTTATAAGACTATGTCAGCTTCCTACAGATACGGAGACATCTGCCACCTATTGCACTACATTTCTAAATCATTGCAAAGAATAGAACCCGTTATCCATATGATTTGGTGAGCCATTTCGATCCATAAAGATGTTATTTTGAAAAAAAATATTAGAAAATTCAAAATCAGAGATCACATTAAAAATCTTACGATAATTATTTCATTTTTTTTTCTCAAATACTAAAAAAAATAATCACTCACCCTAATACTATTTATAAAATCCCCAAAAATTCTCAAGTGGCTTTGTAAAATCTCCTAAATATATTTCTTTTTTCAGAATATGCCGTATATTTATCAATATATTTTCATATAATGAAATTCATCGATTTTATTTTACATGTTTGGATGTAATAAATTAATAGTTTCCCGCAAACTAACAAAATTCTAATGCATTAACCATGCATTAAATAATTCTCCCGTATTTCTCATTCCAATGCATTAACCATGCATTAAATAATTTTCCCGTATTTGCCAATTTATGAGTGGCACTTAATCGTATTAATGGCACTTAAAGCACTTGGCGCGATATCAAGAGACCTGGGTTCAAATCTCGGCCAAGATGGATCATTTTTCCTCCACTAGAATTCACCAGTTACACAAAAAAATAAGAAGACAAGTCAGAAAGTAGTTTTAGGCTAATAGGCATTGCAATAGTTTTGGTTCAAATTTGTAAAAATTGATAATACTAGCATCGGGGAAAACGTATCAGTATTCTCAGAATTTATTAAAATACAATCGGTTTCATTGCATAGTCGGCCTTAATGTCACCTTCTTGCTATCTATATGGTTACAATAAATCCAGTGGAAGAACAGTTTTTTCCTTTACTAACACGAAAATATTGTTTTTTTAGACCATAAATTCTCCTAACTAGGTGGGTCTCCTCGGTCAAAGCCTCCACCTCAACCCAGAGACCTGACAAGTTAACAGACGAGTAACGAGGTGGATGAGAGGAGGGATTAAGGTAAGGCTGGGCATTTGAAAGAGGCAGTCGAGGACTCCAGTTCTCCCCTCGGCGTTTCCCCACGAATCCTACCGCGTCCCACTAAGAGCTAGCTCCCCACTTTTTTCGGCCTCTACACCCACGCAGACCCCCCGACCTTTGTGTTAACTCACTCCCATTTCCTAGATTAAAAGCGCCGGAATCCAGTATTCGGTTGCGAATGGCAGTAAAAGGGAAATACCGTTAGCCGTCTCGTCGCCGTGTTAAAGCGGGATGGCGTATGGGCTGGAATTGATAGACAATCACATAAACACCCTTCTTGGAGCGACATTGAAAGTAGGTAATACCTTCTTCCACCTATCCTCTTGTCAAAGTCAAGTCCGTGTAGAGCGATTATGTAACTACTTTTACAACATGTTTTGCATAATTTCAAAAAACCTAAATATATAAATTATATGTACAAAAGAATTGTGTGAAATATACGGTGAAAACGTAAGAATCTGGAATCCTTAGCGAAATAGCGTACTGATAAAAAACTGAAGTTTTCTCCTCAAAGTTCTTTTAATGAATAATATAATGAGAAAGTATAGCTTGGCAAAGGTACAAGTATTCCATTTTCCATAGACATACATACCCTTTTTCGAGACTTTAGGATTCCATAATTGTTAAAGTAATTTTGAATACGGCAACAAAGTTGGAATCTGAGGACAGGGTTCACTATGTAAATGAAATTATTCTTGGTGTAAAATTTGATCGTTTATTCTCCATAATGGTAACTAAGCCCAATAATTATTTCAATGATGAGCTATCTGTGGCGCAGAAAAGGTTTATGCTTAAAAGGCATTCCTCCGTCAATCTGTCGCGCGAGTAGTGCTAAACTCTAAAGAAGTAAATAAAAACATGTATGCAGCACCTATTAATATCAGTGCTTTACTTGTCTTCCACTGTCAGACCTGGAACATACCACCTTTTAAGAAAATGAAACAAGAAGCAATGTACACTTAGGGAAGACTTAAGAAAAAGCACATTCCTTTAAGTATAATTCACCATACGTAAAATTTAACTGAAATTTGACATCAGACGCGTTATTTACAGCTTGCATTGGAAATTGAAAACATGACCTGCACTCTCTATCCAGTTAAGGGATGACATTTTCAAGCGATTCAACCGGTACTTGGCATATTATTTCTACGTAGGTGTTATCACTATCTGGTGTGATCTGCTAGTTGAGACATGCAACACTGAACGAAAAGATGAGGAATTATGTCTTCCCCGTAAACATTTTTGGTAAAAAAAGAGTTTGCTTGTCGTTAATCGGCTCCAATGCGCCTTAAATTAACGTAGGAAGGTCTTCAAGGTAGGAATACCTCAAGTAAAGCCATTTACAGAAATTTGTATAGTTATTAAATAATTAAAATAGTTTGAGGAAGTGGCTGACAACTGAGGTCAATTGCACTTTATTCGATTGGTAGGTAGAATGGTGAGGGAGGTACTACTAAAGTCATGCAGAAATGGAGGAGGGCTGGTTCAAGTGTACTCCGTTCCGGAGTTTAAGGCCCCATTCTGGCGGACGGAGAACTAAGACTTGAAGTTCACTCCATAAGCACTACCCCCCCACAAATTAAGAATCGGCATTCCACTACAAAAATATCCTCCTCTTCTAAGATTTGAACCCGGGCCCTCCGAATGGAAAGTAGTTACTCCAGCCACCAAAACAGCTCGATTCGCATCGTATATGACATTTTACCAGTTAGGGTTGCCAATTATACATCTTTCCCGCTCTGATTTCTCACCTTAAAACTTTATTTTTACTCACATAATTTCTTAATTTAATTCCGAGTAGCTTTTTTTTAACAAAATTACAGTGGCAAAAGTTAGGAACAACCGTATCAGTTTTTGACCGCACGCGCTCCGCAGTTTCCGCAATTCGAAGTTACTAGTTTTCTGAAGGAACATTAACTTGGCAACATGATCCTCTGGGGGTATGTTGGTTGTGCTTCGGCCAGTGTTTTTATATAATAGTCATCGAAATTCCCAGTTCATCTAGCATATTGTATGTTTCTCACCATGTCTCAAGGGAAAACGTTTGTTAACGTCGAATTTTATTTTCAGGGTCCTGTTATTATCCATGTGCAGCTGCACACTGCATTTTACTAAGGTACATCGACAGCTGGGATATAGTCGGGTTATTCGGTGCTTACTTGTGAGTGGCATTGACGGAAACATATTCGCTGCCGATTGGGTTTATGCAGCGAATTGCCACTTCACAGCATAGCTCTCGAGGTGGGTAAGCTGCATTACTTGACGACCATCCTACACTTACAATGAATAATATGTGCCCTGTAAGTTCTATCGTATCAAATATATTCTATAAACGTGTTAATGTTAATATACTATAAATATTCATGCTTTTTTAAGAAAATATATAACTATGTATCTGCTTTCAAGCGGCAACGTGTGGCGCTCTCTACATCGCCATCATTTGTTTAACGCTTTTATTTTTGCAAAATGTTTCCAACTACCCAATATTAATTTATATTTAACTTGCTCCTAAACGCAACCTGAGAAGACAAAGCATTTCGGGAGGTTAATTAAAAAAACATTTGTAAGCTCCTTCATAGAAAGACCACTCTTTTCAGAATAATTAAAAGCAAAATGCGTTTTTCAAAAGGCGTTTCTTTACAACCCAGGCGGTTAAGTGATAATTTCCCGATACATGTTTAGAATAGGCTTTCCATTGCTAAATAAGCTTATCTAACAAAAATTGCTCCTATCTATAGTAAAGGTTGCCTAAAACTGTGCCAAGAAACGAAATACTTCTTGAGAGCATTTTTTTTACTGTATTTCGGAAGGGAGTTCTTCGTTTCATCTCTGATGCTTCAAGATCATTTCTATCATTAACCAGATCACATCATGCGACTCTAATTTTTCACAATACACTTCCACGAGCAAATATAAATCAGAAGTGCTTCTTGATCACCGCATTTATCAGAGGTGTTTCAAAATGTATTAAAATGTAAAATTTATTAGACTTTTAAATACGGTGTTGCATTAATATTTCAAAGTAATAACTCTATCACTCCATTGCCTATTAGCTCAACTACTTTTATGCTCTACTCAGGGTGTTTATGCTATTAATGTATGTAGTGGTATTATTTAGGCAAAATTAGACTCGTTCTTATATTTCCTTTAAGAGTGATACCAGAAGTTAGTTGATAAATATTCTAATATATTTGAAACAAAGGTAAGAGCACTGTTCCGATATAAGTTTTGAATGACGGGATACAATAAAGATATAATTGCAGGTACAAAATTGACCCCTATATTTCACTAGGCCTTATAAAGGTGTCACAGGAATAATTTCTTTATCATATATAAGCAAAATGAATGGCGTAGGAAAGCACATTTGATATAAATTCAACTTTCATGCCGAGTAGAAGACATTTTCGTGACAGGCAACGCCACAGCTCTCAGATGACGGTTTTTTGCACACTTCTTTCTGGGGCTTTTTATATATCGCTCGGCTTTTGATTTGCCGGACCAAAAATTCTACCATGTATTTCTCGAGATTAAATGTTTCTCTTGTGTCAGCGCCTCCATTTGTCTCCGACAAGCAAAATAAATAGTGGACGAGTTATGAAAGGTGCCATATATTTCTTGAGAAAAATATTTTTGCAGCAATGCCTTGGAATGGACTTTCCCATATGGTTGCCCTTGGGCAACCCAAGATCCAAGAGGAGACGGACTTAGTGATACGAGGTCAACGCTATATCCTGAGGCCAAGTAGATTCACCACCTTGGCGTCTAATTCACTAATTGAATCTGCGACCATTTATCCATGTGCTTCTATCACTACATAGACAGCTAGTGATTATGGGACAGTAGACGCGTTAAGCAATGATTGACTAGCACGATGAAACTTACGACAAATGATGGCAACAATGAAACCGAATAGCTTAAAGAATTTTCCTCATATTGGAACAACAAATAACAGAAGATTTGGATTGCATGAATCAGAAAAAGTAACAGGGTATTTACTCCTCTTTCAAATTAAAAATTTAATATTTGGCAGTCGAATACCTTAAGTGTAAAAATTTTTAAAATATCCTTTGTGAAACTATAAAAAAATACATAAGGAGTGAAAATAAATGAAAAAGAAGTTTTAAGCTGATATTAAAAAGATGGTAAGATAAAAATATCTTTCCAGAAATTATTTGCTCACAGTATTAGTATGCAACATAGTATTAATAGTAAAATCTATAATATATTAAATCTGGTCCATTGAGTTAACGACAAATCTTTTGCCAATGTTTCCCCACAGATATACTCAAAATATTATACATTAACTATCATAATCATTAAATTGAAATATCTTCCACGCATTGTAGATGCTGTCCATTTTGTTAACATATTGAGAGAAAGTAAGAAACACGTCCTGGTAAATAATCTCCATCTTATGAAAGATATTCTCAAAATGTCACAGGTTGCGTGATTAGAAAAACTCTAAAAATGTCCTTTTCTACCTCAACTTTCTTTTAGTGACAGTCAGAGTAATCAGTGATAAATAATTGTACAACGATGGCTTTGAGGAAACTCTGAGGCTTGAATCATTTTCCATTTTAAAGTCAACGATGTCCCTCCAGCGATGATTTACAAATGGCACTACGAAGGTCACTCTTTTGTGTACTACAATTAAATGAATGAAACGATGAAAGGTAATGAGTTTCCTCGAAAAAAGAGGAGTTCTATGGCATATTTACATTTTTTTCCATTCTCATGTTAATGAAAAAATTTGGTTATATCCTAGCAAAAAATACACTGTTTTCTCTAATCGCTTAAATTACCCCTCCCTCAATTATATGAAAGACAGCTTCGCTCCCTCCGTAAAGTCATGCCTTATTATAATTCTTAAGATTTGGCATACTTTTCTCATCACAGATGAGCATATTTAGCTTCTTTTTGGCGTTATTATAATCTAATAGCTCGTTTTTAACCAATTAGGTAATTAGAAAATTACATGGTTTATTCCACTGTCCACATCTACGAGTTATTTCATAGAGCAAGTGATGCAATGAGGTAAACTCGTCATCAAAAATCAAATACGAGCATCAAAAATCTCCTTTGACGGCACACACGGAACTGAGAGATTAAATTATAAATGAATTGAGTTCAAGTGAATGGGACATACAAAGAGATAACTCACATTGAGTGAAGAGATATGTAGTTTTTTAAGCAGGCAGAGAATCGGAATTAATATACTAAATGAGTGATTTATAAATCGTTACGAGTTACAAAAAAAATTATGTAGATAATATTATTCCTGAAGCAGGGACAGAATAAACCTAGAGACTAATACATGTACTACCTGCTCTTTGATTTTGTTTTCATTAATCCTTAGGCTTCGCTACAACCATATATTATGGCCACACCGCAAGACGCCCTTGTAGTCAACCCTGGGTGTACTAAGTCACAAAACATTTTTCTGAGGCATGAACAGATGCAAACCAAATACAAACCAAAGAAGGCTGTATTTCATTTTTAAGGGGTGGAAACTTAGATAATAAAAGGAGAAGTTAAGAGTGCATTTGAGATAAATGAATTATAGATGTTGAGGAGTATGGAGAGTGTGCGAAGGACGGAATGGAAAAAGAACGAGAAAATGCTTTGTATGGTGGATGAGGAGAGGAGATTAGTAATAAGTGGGTACAGTATTTTAGTTTCATATGCGATTCATTTAAATAAATTTAAAAAATCACGTAGTTAATGAATTGATGATGAGGGAAAGATAGCATCATGTGCTACAATAAGAACGAAGATTATTTTAATAAGAAGTGACTTGTTAGAGGACTCTATTTAACCACATTGTCACAATAACTATGAAATTTTATTATAGTAGTTGTACTAAACATTAAAATTTACAATAAAGTTGTTAAATATACCCGAACAGGTTAATCTAACATGTAATAAAAAAATGTGAATGCAGGGAACAAGAAAGACAGTGCGCATACTTGTGGCTGTCAGGTAATGTATTAGGTGTGCCTACTTATATAATATTTGTCGGAAAAAGAAATTTCCTTGATACATTTTATTATCAGTGACAATTAGCCTCATGAGTTTAACCCGCAAGTGGATACCCTTAACCGGTTATTTAGTATTTTTCTGTATAAAGCAGGGCACAATTGGCCATGGGCAAAAACAGGGCCTGGAAAATTAACTGCGACTTGATTTAACGCTTGAACTGGTGACATTGACGTTAGCAGGGATAACAAGGCACTCCGTGGGATAGTTCGATGCTTCCCGCGATTGTTATCCCAATCACAAGTCTCTCAATAGTAGTTGATTTCTTCACCAATGTATCCCATTGAAGACTTGAAGATAAGCCTAGGATCAGAAGTTTGGCATTATACGGATTATTAGTATTTATCCGGAGGAATACAGTGGAAGAGGAAACCCTAGTTTATATTTAGCATGGAAGAATACAAGAAAAAATAATGTTAGCATACATGCGATATTTTATGATGTGTCATATCATATGATCCACCGATGCACAATAGATCGTGTCTTTTGTGGTACGAAGTTAATTATAAAATCAAAATATTAATACTTTCTACTAATTCCACTCTTCCACCAATTCCACTCATTATTGAGTACCACAAAGAATTTCGACGCTATACCCACGTCATTATCAAGAGGTTTACTTACCAAAGACTCGCACTTCCTAATATATCATAGAACTTAAAAAAAAAGTGGAATATACAAAGGATTATTCTTGTTGTTATTCTTTCAATTCGTGTCTCAATTCCCTACAGATATTACGCCAACTATCACCTTAATATGAATTTCATGTCGCAATGCGATTCTGATTCGAATTTTGGACAACATTAGGGAAGGGGGATTTACGTCGATTGGACGGCCAGGGATGAAGGTATCTGGGGCGAATCCTTTGATTGACAAGAGTGCGGAGGACTCGGGCCGATACACCAGCTCGCCCCTAAAACGTTTGCGGAAGCCAGTTGCGAATGATACTCCCATCTTTTCGGCTCCCTTTATCTTCCACGCCTTGCTATTGAATTATGAACAAAAGGCCTCGGGCGTACTGCAGCATAAGAATAAAAAAACGGAGATACTTGCGTAATTGTTTTCGGAACGGGAGGGCCCACCGTCTGCGTGTACTGTGGAATTCGATAAATAATAGGGCTGCATCGATTGCTACAGTGCAGGGCTCGCGTCTCCGGCAGTCATGAAAAAGAAACAACTCCCAAACCCGTTTATATTCCGGGAGAGGATTCATCAATCCATCAAAATTCACAATTTTCAAACCCTGCCAGAGTTTTAAGGTTTTTTGATTCATTTGTAATGCTTGAACTCGGCTAAAAACTATGTTTAGGACCTTCAGACATTTTTTTGGGGCTTCATCATAATTTTCATTTTATTTTAAACGATGCAACACGAACTCTAGTCCACACACAAAAGACTATTTATATCTCATTTTCTCATGTCATAGCATTTTCTCATAAAGTAGCCTGTATACTGTATACGCTAGGATGAGTTGTAACGTGCAAATTAAAGTTAGAAGCAAAATGTTTGGCAGTGCAAGAGGTACACTCTTTATTTTTTAAACAATTTAGTATTTTTCGATAGAAAGTTTTTAATTCTTACCTTTCAATTCAAAACACGTTCAAATTTAAACTAACACTCCTATTGGACATTGAATCAAATGATAATGACAGGATTTTTCTTATGTAAAGTAGTCAATCAATAATCAGGGGCATCTTCTTCAGCTAACCGTCTTTAGGAATAGTTTCTTTAAATAATAATAAGTGTTTAGCTGCGTGGAGAGCATTTGTTGCTTAGCGTTTCGGCCAGTGTTGCAGCGAGTGTCGTCAGGAGTAACAGAAATTCGTTGTTGCTTTCTCTGCATTAAATACTTAGCAACTTTCCACATTTATTTTTAGTAGATTCGGTGACCTCACGAAAATAAAAAGTGAAAGTATGAAAAGTATACAAGGAAGAGAAAGCAACAGTTAAGTTAGCAAAGAAGGCTTCCGCGGAGTGGCATAGATGAGGCAAGTTTTTTCTGCACAGGACCTGTCTTTATCGCATATCCTGAAGACGCTCGCTGCAGCGCGGGACGAAACGTTGGGCCACAAAATGCTCTTGTTTGAAAGTAAACTTAAAAGACTCCATGGAAGTCACAAATTGCTTAAAAGCCTTCGATTAGCGTCATGAACGATACCAATGAAATGCAATACTTGTTGTTTTCATATCACTCTAGGCGAGCTCTCTGTCTAGAAACTCGCACCAAATTGCATGAAAAACTCAAGAGACTACAAACTATATATCATGAAACTCCCCGTCATGCATACATGTACAGTATAAGTATGTTTGCATTCCAAAACGGTAAACGTTCGTCCTCATCCTCATGCCTTCTATATGCCATGAGTCGAAGGTTTTATGGATATTCATCACTTTGCTGTGGGCTATGCCTATAAAGATCCAAGCTTGCTAGAGCTCACGAACTTAGGTTTTGATATTATATATTCGTGTCCATACTGCATATAAAATAGAGTTTGATTGTAAAAAATGTCATTCAAAGTAGTTATTATTAATTGAATATTTTATTGAAATAATTTACAGTTAAAATTTTAATATATATATTGCGATAATGATAACAAAGGTATTATATACAAATTCATTGCACATCTACGATATAAATGCATACTCGAAATGAATAACTCCACCAAGGTGCTACAAAAGCCACTAGCGCAGTTATTCCTCCTTGTATTACATTCTAACGCATGAACAGTATATACTGAGTATACATATATATATAAACTGAAAAAATAGGGGGACAAGCACATCACATTAAGCAGGAAAGACTCACTTAGAGAACAAAATGGTGAACCTTCTTTGAAATAATGGTACCGATCTATCCCAATTGGACCCGAAGTGACAGTAAAGAAAACACTTCTGAAGAAATTATATCGTAAGAACAAAATAATTAAAAAAATCGTATTTCACCGGATAACCCTCTGGAGCTTTTTCAGGCAAAGAAGAATTTATTAATCAAATATAAATTCCATAATTCATTTTCAATGACGTTCATGGTCTCACTTTGCAAAATTTTACACAGGCCAATTTTGTCGCAATTCTTACACGTAAATACTATACTATCCGAACATTTTTTTCATCCAATGTGGCTTCAGTACACATTGCCTCGGATAAAAGAGACCACTTTATCGTACGATATGAGTTTTCGATTCGAAATTAATATCGCATAGCCTTTCCGTATCGCCTGATTCACCTTCCCCCCCCCACCATCTCCCTCTACGAAAACCGGAGATGACAGAGGAGAAGCCTCCTTCCTTCGGAAGCGGAGAGGGGAGGGGGTGGACCTCTCAACCCCTCCTCTGGCCCATCAAATTCTCCCCACATCCCCTTTCCCTCCTCATTCCCCCTCTCCCTCCCACTCCCTCCGCCCGCTCGTCTCTTGATGCTCGCTTTTCTTTTGGGCCGGAACCCATTGTTTCCACCGCCCTCCGCCGCCGTCCCACGCCGCGCTGCTTGTCCCGGTCTCCTGTCGGGAGAGGAGTAGACCTTTTCCTCCCTGCTCACTCACCCCCTTGCATTCTCACCAACCCACCCACCTCCTGCCACCCCCCTACCCCTTCCTACCCCTCTCGCGCCCCCAAAGAGTAGTCTCCACGGTGGATCCAATAAACGTTACATCACTGGACGGAGGCTGGGACGTGCTGCCGCAAGTTAGTGAACCAATTTCTGAGCTCCCGCCCCTCCATCCTCCCGGACCAGTCTTCCTGCTCACCCCACACCATACACCTTTAGCTCTCTAGCTTCCCTCTCCTCACACCCCTCGCCCTTTCCCACACGAGCAATCCTCATTTGTCTTCCTTCCTTCCCCTCCATCACCCCTTCAAAATCCCACCCCCTTCCATTTGCACCCTCTGCCACACATACACCCCTGCCCTACTCGATCCTCTATCCCGCCCTTCCCGAAAAGGGGAGGCACCGCTTTGGTTTCCTTTCAAAGTCCTTTTCTTCCTCTCCCGCTTCCTACGACCCCTTCCCCCTTCAACGAACCCCCTCTCGACTTGAGGCTCGCACCAATCCTCCCTTCTTGCTCTCTCTCCCTATATCTCTTCTCCACGCGCTGGACGAGATGGGTTACGGAAGAGGACAGAAATGAGTGGAGCTGTGCGATACTCGAATTTCAATATCGCGCTTCGATACAAAATAGTGCATTTAAATTTCGGCGATATATTGAATGTCACATATCGTACGATATATCGTGCCGGCATACGATAACGTGTATCGACTGATATCGTCCATTGCCTGATATCCCACGTCATCACATATCGATTGGATTCGCACGAGATTATTCATTTATGTCATTGACAGACATCGCATTTATCTTTGTAGATAAACTTGTTACTTGGCCATACATCCTCCTTTACTCCTCCCGAGTCTCACGTATGACGATATGGGTTGAAAGGGAAGTGGCTAGATAGACTAGTGGTAGGCAGTTTAAGAATTTTAATATCGCGTTGAGATACGGATTGCACTCTCGCATGGTATCCCGTAATGAATTTACATCTACATACATACGAATTACATATTACATGAATTTGCATGTCATATGACACCTGAGAAAAAAAATCGCTTATTGTAGTTTGGTTTAAAATATCAAATGCTAAATAATATCTCATTAATATCATACTTGAAATGTCGCAGTCTATAAATCGCCATATATTTCACAACCCTCGCCGTATACTGCCTAGTTCTTCTTGCATTTGCAATATATGTGGCATTAAATTCCAGTTTGTTTTATCTCATATTAAATTTTTTTGTACGATGCAAAATACTGTTAAAGCGATAAATATTCAATAAACAGCATGAAAGTTGTTGGAACAAAACCACACACAGCCTGCGATGCATCCCAATTTCTTTACAAAAATTATAATGCAATGTTATGCTGAGGCTTTTGAGTTATTGGTTTCACTTAAAGTGGTAATTATTTCTGATCCAGTGAGTGACTCACACATTTCAGTTTACTCACTAGAAAAAAAGAGTATTCACCGTTTCTCTCGTTGTCATTAGAAGTGTATTGTTTATATGATGAAGAAACTAAATATAGGTGAACTACAAACGTATTTATTAGTTGATTTAGATCTAAGAGACAAAGTATAATATTTCCACCTCTTCAGATGCACCTTTCTAAGGGTGCAAGTGCAAGGAATAAGTTATTATGTCTGCAAGACGTAGAAAAAGACTTTTCTTCTCTACTTTCCTCATATCTACCAATAAAAGTAAAACTGAAGAGAGCGGGATCTATAGCAAAACACTGGGTATATAGTCTTGAAAATATGGAAATTACACTTTTGTCACATAACTCATGGAGCCTGATCAGGATGAGAGAATATTAGTCCTCTTGGACTAGAAAACATTTAAAATGAGAGAGGCAAAATAAAAAATGATTAAGGTAAGTGTAAATTCGTTTCCCATGTGTTATTTTTTACGTTTTTAAAGCTTATACTTTTTAGTTTCTTTAACATATCTTAGTTCGGATATCGCACTGCCACGCTCTTTTCCGGCCTTTCCCTTCTTCCCTCCTTCCTCCATTTTGCTTTGCCCTTTCACACCCCTAACCCGTTTTCATCCCCAGTCCCAGCCCTTTGCAAACTTTCTGTCTCGTCGCCTCGCCGTCTAACTGCTCCTCCTCTCCGATTCCCTTTTCGTCGCGGCATCGAATTGCTCGCCCCTCAATCTCCTCAGTCTGCCCATCTCCTCCTGCACCGCCACTCTCTGCTCTGCTCTCCTTCATCCTGTCGGCAACCCTCAGCGTCGCCTCAACGCCTTCAACGTACCCTCCCCTTTCCCTCTGCACCCTCTCCCGTCCCCCCGGCTTTCTGAACCTTTCTCTGAAGAATCTCCTCCTCTTTTTGGGGTGTTCCCCATGTAGTCGCTGCATTCCTGGACCTCTGTCCAATCCGTTTTGAATTCCTTTTTTCTCGAGTTTTTTTGGGTGAATTTAATTGCATTTTTTTCACCCCGGTACTGGTACGCTCAACGTCTTGCGATTTAGACATGGAGGTGCAGATTCTAAGGAAGTATAAATAAGAAGAATAATTTTTTAGAAAGCTACGAGTGCATTTGCATGGGCTATTTAAGCGTATGCTCCATCCTGAATTCATTCAGAGGTTCAGATGGTTCGGCCACTGCAATCGGTGATTAGATGACCTTTGTCTTATCCAAACGACTTGAATAATGCAGATGAAATATGGAAAATAGCTGAAGAACACACTTAGTGATTTTACATTTTGACGAGACGAGAAATTAAACACTTAATTTCCTCGTGGCAATATTTATATTTCATCTTGTCTGGAAACCATCACAAGAGGTTATGCAAATTAAACATTTTATATTTCATATGAGAATAACATTTTTCCATAATATATAACTCCAAAAAAGCAAATACCTGCACCTGAAATTGTTCTGCTCTGGTTATTTTCGGAGGAAAAGTGATTGCGGATCCTCAGCAATGTTTAAGAGGCTAGGCATCAGAAATGTGAGATGAACGTAAGAAACTGTTTATGAGACTTGTCATGCTGGAAAAATTGTCGCTTAGGCTTCGTTGCGGTATCATATTTTATTCCTTTTTAGTTGTAAATCAGCATCTTCATGCTATGAGTTAAAAAGATAAGGATCAGTTATAAGATCGCTTGCCAATGATCACTACTCAGGCGAGTTCAATTGCACTGAAACGTTTATGGAAAACAAACTGACAAGAAGGAAGGAAAGGCGTATAGCAAGACAGGAGGCTGAAAAGAAGTTATGTTTGACATTTAAAAGCCTCCTGTAAACTAAATTATAACAACAACAAACGGGGGCAATTGCCGAGGAAGACCAGAAATTGAATGCAAGGCATCAATTATAGCTTGGCAAGGAGGTAAGTATGGATGTATGGTACAGTGATTACTTGTTGGCGTTGTGAAATATTCATGAATTATGGTCCTCTAGATGTGATATTTGTAAATCTTTGATTGTGCAAGTATAGCATAAGTTTTTTAAAATAATATCTTTCAAGATGAATGCAAATAGTATGAATCTGGACCACAACCAAATCTTGAAAATGACTCGTTTTCAGAACCTTAATGGTATAAGGGACTTAGAAATCTATTATTATTATTAAAATTTGCACTAAACTACAAGCTGACTACCGTTATATATAAAGTTAGATAAATTTCAATTTACCATTAAGAAAGATCATATTACCTGAAGGGGACTTAGATAAACTTAGACTCGATGGCTTCGGGCTTCACTTTGTGAAAATCCATTCTAATAAATTCAAAAAAATATGGTACTTTTTTCACAGTTTTTTATTTCAAGTCGACCGGTGTCGTCACATAAGCGACATCATGACATCACCTGATGATGTCGCCTATGCAACAAAACTTGTCGACTTGGAATAAAAAGCTGTGAAAAAAGTACCATATCTTTTTGAATTCATAAAAAAACTTGTTTTATAAACCCTTATATAAAATGATACGACTGGTCAACAGTCTTCATAGTCCCCTAGTTTTCTTTTAATAACTTTCATTCTTTTAAGTCTTAATGTTTACATGCATATCTGTAATACTACTAGTCGTACTATTTGCTGTTATTAGTACGTAGGTGGCAATGGCCATTAGCACCATTCTCGACGCAAAAAGTACGTTTTAAAATCATCTTTTACAAGTTGAGTGAAGAAAGATCAAGCAATAATGTAGAATGTTGCTGTGTCATTACATTTATCAGTGCCCTTAATTTAATTCAATTCAGCATATACATTAAACCTGTTAAATGCACAAGCAATTAACATTGTATCTCGTTTTTTTAACATTTCCAAATGCAGCATTGTAAATGGATTTTTTATACTCTACTATATTAAATCGATATTAATTCCATGTTGGATTTGTATATTTGTTTGTAAAAATATGGAGCAACCCATAAAAAGATCATCATAACTATTATATCCCATTGCGTTGTCCACATCCTGGACTGATGGCTCTCCGAACCCCGCACGGTAGCAATTTTGGGAAAGAAGGCAGTGAGGAATGAGGAAAATGCGCCTAGCAAGAGTTGAAGGAAGCTGTGAAGGAGTGATGAGAAAAGACCAGCGCATCTCTATATTATTAAGTAAAGAATCGACCCCTGTCGGCTGCAAGGAAGGGGAAAAGAGTGGGCTGGGAGGGGGGAGGGTTAAGGTGACTGAGAACGGAGTAACTGGAGGAGGGGAAGGCATTGTTGGCACAAATGAACAGGCGGGAAGAGAATAGGAGGTGAATTGTGGGTCTTTAGTCGGAGCCAGTTTAAGCAGATTAAAAATAAAAAACGTGGTCCAGAGGGGTTGAGAGACAGGGAACGAAGGAAAGAAAAGGAAGAGTAGAGGGCGCGAGGGGTCGGGAATGTTAAAATTGGAGAAAATTGTGGGCCAGAATGATATAAATTTAATTCTTTTTGGGGTATTTCTCTCGCATTTGTTGGGTAAACTCTAACATTTTATGCAAATACCTACCAACCTAAGTTTCTATTATTTCTATTTTCGAGAATACAACTATTTCAGAAGTGGAATTTTGAAAATAGAACAAAAAAATGTACATGATTAAGCTATATCATAATAATTAACCGTATGATAGCCGTTCCTAGAACGCATATCCGCAACATAATTTTTAGGAAAGACGCAACCATGCAAGATTGCGTCTTTTTTTTAATTTTAATCGATTTGATCAAGGTAAAGTGAGTTTTTGTTTCGCAAAAGCAGAAAAATAGTGAAATATTGAACACCGAGAATGCTGGCAGTGGAGAAAGTTGGATCTATGATTACAATTCCTTTCTCTTCATGGTTTCGGAGGTTACTCGCTTCTCACGCACCTGACCATGCGATTACCGACCATTCTACTCACTCTATTTTTCATTCTTCAAAATTTCCAATTTTCCAAATAATTTCGACTTGATCAATTTATAACCATGAAGTAGCCTTATAATACCCGCAAGAATATTTTAACGAAATATGAAATAACTCAAGATAGGGATTTTTCAAAAGTTTTTTTCCAGAAGGATTATGTCGATGCATGAGAGCAGAAAACTATTAACATTTTGCGAAACGAGAATTTGAGAATTGGAAAAAATAGTGTCCATAATGGCTATTTAATATCTTAATGGTTTTTCATGCCTGTCGTAGTTATTGTGTGAATTCCAACGGATTATGCAATTAATTTTTCTTCCTACCTTTCATTTCGTACTACACCCGGCAACTGCGTCTCTCAAAGAATTGTCAACATTTTTATAAAAAATATAAGCGATCAAGCTATTCATATCCCACCACCTAAATTTCAGCCTTCAAGCGAATTATTTGATAGGGGAATTTAATTATATTATTGGGGAAATTGCAAAATGGTTTCAATTATATTTTAAAGATGCAAAACAATTTCGTCTCGCTATAGGAGCAAAACTGGAGTAAAATGCATCATTGTGAGAGATTATTTTTAGGCTAAAATTTAGTTCATTAGGAAAGGTTTTTTTATTACTAAGCAATTACTCAAAGAAACGTAGAATTTTCTTTCCTAAGCCTATAATGGAAAAGAAAAAAACGTATACTTGAGATGTATGATCTGCAATGAGTTTCAGAATATATCCCAAATTTTCAGTCAGAGTTCCTAAACTACTTGCAACAAATCATATCATGGAACACATCTACCAAGTACATATGTGTAAAGATGTGATCTTTTGCCACTTGCTCACAGTCAAAGATTCCGTAAAAGAGATGAATGGGATGGAAAAAGTAGTGGACTACAAATTACAAATAGAACGAAAAACATGCATGTTAGCCGATGACATAACTCGTCATAACACTCGAAGGGCAACGTATCTACTTAGTAAAGTATTTTTCACGCATTTGAATTATTCAGTAAAACTACCGGAGTAAAGCTACACTTCTCACAAAGCAGAATGTTTTTTTACGATCTTTCTGTACATTGTTCAATTAACTAGAATCTCAATCACGGGTATAACCGTCATGTGTTTTTTATTCTACCCTTAAAACTGGAAACTAGTTAATATAATCAATTCCTTAATTTACCTTTTTGTTTTTAATTATGCTATCAAATAACGATGATGAAAAGGTTTTTTTAAGCATTTTTTCCAAACAAATTCTGGTGCGAGGAAAGGGGACTGCTTTGAAATATATGATATGATTCAATGTTCATGCAACTGGGAAGTGTTGTGTCGGCGGGATGGTTTTCGGCCATTTTAGACTCGATCCTCGGTTTCAAAAATCAGGAGGCCATAGATTAATCCCTGCGCGGACGTTAAAGGACTCTGCGGTAAAACTTCAAGGGGAACATCGCCCGATATCCCACTGGAGTGGTGATGCACCACGGGGTTGATGCATATTCGAAATGCATTTTCGCATGCCGGCCGGGCCCAGCAATATCGCCCAATTGGTAGTACCATCCCCACCCGCAAACCCCATTTTGCATGACCGCCGCTCATAAACTCCACTCACCCAATTCTCTCTCAAGTGTCTTAAACCATGCACCAGCACCGCATTGTTGTAGTGGGCTTGGATCCCAAACAACTAAGGCTATGCCAAACCGTCAAACCTAAGACCTTAATCTCATGTCGAAAGAGCGATCGGGATTAAGTCTGTGGTAAGATGGCTAAATATGATAGGTCCGTTTTTAATTAAGTTATGCATGCCGTTGGATTCGTTGTGCCAATACCGTTGGATTTGGAAAGTTAAAAAAATATGATAACAACGGTATTCGGTGACGGTGTTCTTTGGCTATAATTCCCTATTTACAATTAATGTGAGCCTATATAATACATGAATTATGTGTGCCAATATAAAGTGTTATTTTTGGGAGAAAAAATTGTTTTATATTTTATTATGGGCAAATTATTAGAACTCCAAGAAATCATACGTAAAAATGCGGAAATTTAGGTTAGTGATGACTTCTAAAATGAAATGTTGCTAGAATATTAGGGTGAAAAATGTCCAGTAAATATTATAATTCTTCAGTAATTTATATTCAAAAATTTTTTTACAGAAAGAAGAAAGTTTCAAATGGTATTTTTCCACACTGTTTTATAGATACTACCGACCCAGGTTTCAACGGGTAACCGTCATTTTCAAGGTTTTGCCTTGAATATGACGGTTACCCGTTGAAACCTGGCTTGGTAGTATCTATAAAACAGTGTGGATAAATACGATTTGAAACTTTCTTCTTTCTGTAATTATGAAGTAGTTCCACAAGGTCCAGCCTGAAACTATTCGCTTTATAAATATTTTGGGTCTGGCTATTCACGTGACAAAAACTGAGCAATTCTACTTAAGGGTTAACGTATCTCGTAATTTTCCCTCTAACCTATTGTTCTTAGATCAATTGAACGGAGAGAATCACCAGTGAAAGATTCCTACGGGGAGTCGGAGAGATATGAAGTGTAATAAAAAATATGAGAAAAAGAAGAGGCAAACTAATTGGGCACATTTTTTGACACAAAAGCTAATTACAAGTAAAAGTTAAAGGAGAAATTTGTTCCAAAAGTAGCAGAGAGAGAGACTACGGCATGAGGCACTAAGACATTAAGAGAATGCATCAGGCAAACTAAGGAGGACGCCAAATTGAAGAACTCTGTGGGAATGAAACAGTTGGCTAATAGATGAGCTGCACAAACCAATCCTTGGATTGATGCCTGCTTGTGATGATGATTTCATCCTTTATATTCCTCTATAAATATTACCCTTTTTTCTTTCTTCACCGCTGATTTTTCCTCAAGGATAAAAAAGTTATTTCAGTTTTTGTCGCCAAAGTTTCGAGGTTACTTTGCCCTCTAGATATCTTTCTGTAGATACTGTTTCCAATAGGGTGTTATGTGGCAGTATGTGTCCAATAAGCCAGCTTTTACGTTGCAGAATTTTCAGTGGAATTCCTTTCTCTCCCAGCTTATTTGGTGATTCCCTCTACCCATCCATCCTCGCTTAAAACCTTCTTTGTTCTACTACAAATATTGTCCAAGCTTTTTGGCTAAGGTAACTACTTTACAAGTATGCTCATTGAGTATATTTATTAAAATAAACCTGTAAAAACTACATTAGCGTTTTGTCTTACCATATAATATTTGAAATGAATGTAATTATTAGTCATAGCATTCCGGAGTTATGCCTGGAGTGCGTGTATCGATAGCGCATGGTGGGTTGACCTGGAAGTATACAGATCAGCTGTGAAATAAGCGAATTTAAGCAACGAACAAGCAGTCGGGAACAAAACTTGGAATATCTTGAAAGTAAAGTGTACCATGTTTCAGTAAGATGACGTATATACTAAAGGAAGGTAAAAGGAATAATACTGAGACTTGTGAAGCTTCCTAGACATGGCGATCGGATTCGTCCAAGTAATTGGCCGCCAGTAACTCGTAGGTGAAGGTAGCAGGTTTTTTTCTAACATGTGATCGTGGACAGTTAGAGGAAGGATCCGGAGAGATCCATGCTTTTAAATTTGTCTATTCTGAGCAAAAGGTGGGATGGGATCCGGAGTAAATATGAACAATTTCCAGTGCGTTCATCACATCTTGATAATTTATTATTTTACAGGACCAATCAAAAACTTCAATCGATTATCCACAGATCGATTATGTTCATAATTGGTTATCCATACTGTTTAATCTGACTAATTACCAACCGATTATCTCTACCGCATGACTATAAATATTATTTTAATAATAAGGCAGGTGACCGCTTTCAAAAGGTGGTTGTTCTGCAGATTCTGTACCGCCAAGGACAATCATCTTGTGCTTAACCGTAAAGCTGTCAATTCGAGTACCTTCTCATAAGGTAACGATAACGATATAGGTAATACTTACGAACACGTCAGTAATTTCCCTCGAGCAAAATGCTACATTAGTAAAAACCTTCATGCATAGGAAAAATTACACCACCAATTGCATAGAGTGTAGTGTGGTGTGCATAGAGTGAAATTTTAATATATATTCATTAAAACATTTTCTGCATAATTTCATTTATACAACCATAGAGTTATCACAGTTAATTATAACGAGACTGATGATATATTTCTCTATATAAATATGTGCAGCCATTATAAAAAATCGCTTCTCACAATCAACTACATTTGGCGGAAAATTGATATATTGTAAGCCACAAATACCCACTTTCAAAAGCATTTCCAAAGGAAAATTCAATCTATGGAAATTGTTCCCTAGAATTATATTTTCTTCGTAAAACTTCTTCGGGGGTTTAATTTTCTAGAGAATTTTCCAAAAGGGTTGATGATGACAGTGCAATGAAAACAAAGCAAAATAGTCGAATTTTGTCAAATATATTAGTTTGTTAAACTGCCGTCAAATATAGGGGGCATAGCAAACTGATAACTAATTGGTATCGTTGGCATTACATGTCACAACATCGTTTATTACGACCCGCGCGAAATCACCATTACGCACAATTCCCACACGTGTGATGCGTAGCGTTTTCGAGGTCGTAGTTGAGTAGAGGTTTTGCCGGCTAGCGAAGCGGGTGCAAGCACCCATATCCAGATGGAAGTAAGCTCGATTCACACGTTCATCAAGGGATACAGGGCACAGCTACCATGTTCCCCGTCGAAATATCCCCAGGAATTCCCAAAAACAGCCGCCCGTTCCACGGATCCCAAATAGAAAACTTTACAACCGTCGGTCGGTCGTAACTCATGCGGACGGAATCCAGTGATGAACTTTTTCTTCCAAATTGCAGTTCGAGGAGTGGAGGACCGTTGTAAATTTTAAAGAAGGAAAAAAGATTTATACATGTCGATGAGTCCTAAAAATCTAGTATGCTTGATTGATAAAATATATTCTAGAAATGAAATCAGAAAGGTTAAAAGGATTATTTTTTCAGTCGTAAGTGATGTCTGACGACAATTTAATGACGTTGAGCTCAAATATTTCGCTCGTCACTGAAATTTCTACATAAAACAGGAATTACTCTACCTACATATCTACCTTAACCGAGGTTTTATGGAAAAGGCCTTAAATTCAATATTACTGAGGAATAATTTATCATATATTTTGGTTTGAAAGAGACATGGATTGAAATAGATATGGACTGAAAGAAGATACTAGTTTAAGTATTTATTAAATACTGACCACCGGTATCTAGAAACGGGCTTATCGAGAGTTCATTTGTTAATCTAAAGGTAGCACCAAGAAAATCATGCAAAAAGATTTACCGCAATGGAAATAGTTACGTCTTCTTAGAGAATATTTGTTCCTAAATTCCATTACACATTTTGTTTAAATATAAACTTCTACAAGTAAATGTATTTAGTTTGAGGAGTTTAAAAAACGTCTTTTTTATGTGTCCAGTAAAAAACTTAAAAATGTGCAATGAATTCAATTAATTTTCAATAGCTTATCTATAAAGTATATAACAATCTCTACGACACCGTAGGTACATTCCTTTAAAACTTTCAAACGTTTTATTCCATTTGATATCACTCGATTTGGTGGAAAAGCTACTGGAAAATGTAATAATGCTGCATAATGCCACAAAACACCTCTATGTATAAGAAAAGGTAATGATTGTGTTAAATTATTCTTATAAAAAGGAAATTATGCATCTTACTGAAAAGAGGATAAAGATCATATGAATATACGAAAAAATTCATAACATACATATCCAAAGAAGTATCCTCTATCGTAATAATTTTAAATATTATGGTAGAATAAATAAAGTGTCCCCATATTCCTGAATGTCTCACATTTACTTCATCCATTATAAACGTGTGTATATAATGTTAGCAATATTCAAATAAAAGAGTAAGTGATAAATTAAATGGAGACGTAATATCCAAGTCCGAATAGCGTTAAAATTTAATATATTGTCCGCAGTGCATCCTTCCCTTGACCTCTTCTCCTCGCCCAGCATATTCAAGTCATTCATTAAATGGCACTTGGGTATGGAACCCCAAAATTTGAGTTAATTTTGTTTTTGTTTCATTTTTTTATTTCATTCTTCATGTTTTTCTTTATTTTTGTTCTATGTTTATATATTTTGTTGAATCGACCAATTTAATTAGCCATTGTGTCGTTTTTGGTTGTGTGTAATAATAAATAAATAAATAAAATAAGTCAGATATTTGTACCTTGGCGTTCTGTTTGCAAAGGATATGGGATTAGGGACCAACATAGAAAAGATTGCTGGGAAAGCGTTTTAAAACCTCCACTATGTGATGAGGAAGATAAAAAAATGTCCGAAAGAGGTGTAAGAGCTGGCATATTTCACTACCGTTAGACCAATGCTTGAGTATGCCGCGAATGTTTGGGATACCCATGATAACGGGAAGGCAAAGAGCTTGGAAAAGGTCGAAAGGAAGGCAGCAAAGTACGTTTTGTGGAAACGCCAACTGCAAGATAGAAGGAGAGTAAATAGATTGTTGGGAATGTTTAAATGCAATTCAAAGCATCCAGCCTGGTTGAAATTGGAGAAGAGGCTAGTCCATCAAACTTTGTGAGTAAAAATGACCACCATTGAAACTCAAATTAAGGAGAAAAAAAAATGCTGCCAAATACTCCTTCTTAAATCGCGGAGTCATTAAATGGAATCAATTACTAGAAGAACTCACAAAACCATTTCTAAGGAATGTAAATATTTTTAATAAATGTTACACACATAAAACAAGAGGAGTGTATGATTTTGTATGTAGGTATATGTATTTTTCAAACAATTTTATTATTGTTTCCACCTAAACTCATGTTATGTTATGACCAGACAATGATTAATTGCAATATCAATGTAGATAATAAATAAATATATATTATTTCGGTCTTTTATTTCTTCAATTCATAAATAAATAAATTCATCCTGCTTGAATATTAGATTTCGGCCCATAAAATCCCCCTATAAAGAATCGATTGCTATCGTACACTTAGCAAGAAGCATAGCCGAGATTAGGATCTATAAGTAGTTGTCATGCGGGGAGGAGTGCTTTAATGTAAATACATATACCGAATAAAGCACATAAATTCTTGTGATCGTTGAATTGACACTAGAAACGAGTTTCCGATCAAGATTATTTATATATTTTATTTCCGAGCAAGAGTACAGTGGCGCTAAGAAAATAAACAGTATGTATGTAAGTACATATCTCACAGTTCAAGAATACGTAATCATTTCTCTTTCTTTTGGCGCAACTGTCATTTTATTAAGTTCCGTATATGACCCATTCCGAAGAGGGATGAAAATACTTTTTTAAGTAGGACCTAGAGCCAATTGATGATTTTTAACGCTGGAGAAATGTAAAGAAACTGTTCCACAGCACATTTTTGCACCTATTCTAACAAATTTCGGGAGCAAAGCATTCTACAGTATGCAGAAATACTTAATTATAGATTGTCGAAGCCTCTAACGAAATTAAATCAGAATGAAAGGCTAGTAATCCTATGAGAAGGACAAGCCACGACTGTAGGAATTGCTTCCAGCAACCCATTAGAGCAGCAGGTGGATATGATTTAACATCTCACAAAAGACAAGTCTGTGCGGACTCGTAGCGGGATATTGAAAGGTTATTGGAAATATCATGCCTTTGCCATTTGAAGGCTGTAAAGAATTAAGAGAAATTGAAAAGTAGGCACCAACCAGGATAAGGTCAGTGGTGGGAGGAGAGGCAATAAATCCTCGAATCAGTCGGTCAAATGGTCAAGTTTCATAAATCGTCATTCTTCTTCCACTTGCTGGGAAAGGGAGACAGGAAATGACAAGGGTGAAAGAGGGGGATATCGTATTGGCGCGAACTTCGAAGGGATACCCATTATCCAATAACATTTCTTGAATCTCACCGAATGGTTTCTTCGACGTGAGTTTTTCCAAGATCTTGAGAGAATCTCTTCAGAGCAGAGTGCCAACCTTGACCAGACAAAAACGTTCTTCTTTCGAAGTTACTCTCTTACAAAGAACATTATATTTATGTCTGCAAGATTTTTCCCGATTATCGCCTTAAGATGCCAAAAAAGTGTATATCAAAACATTTCGTGAATGGGGAGGAAAAATTATTATATTTTCTTTGCCAAAGAGATGTTTTTTAACAAAAATTTTCCCAATATCATGAAATACGTATGGTTATATCATTGAAAACGCGATGATAAAATATAGATTGAAGTTTAGATACAGTCTCTAGAAGAAAATTTTAAGTAGCCATCCAGCTGTTCGCCACTACAGATTTTATAATACACTAGCTGTGTCCAGCGTGCGTTGTAATGCCTTTTTATTTCTAAGTACGCACACATATGCAAAGCAGATACATTTACATGTACAGAATAAATGAAAGACAATCATTTATTGTTTATTAAATTAGAGTTGAAAAAAATGTATTTAAGTACTTTTGGATAAACGATATTTTTGGTTTGACCGCCCCTGAAAAAACAAATATTTTGGCTGTCCCACTCGTAAGCATAAAGTTTGAAAACATTCGGCGACAAATTAAGGATATTTTTACAATAGCTCACACCTTAGGACATCAAGGTATAATATTATGGAGAAATATTATTAAGTTGTGAACCAGTACAACATTCGTTTCCAAAATCAGGAAGGATTTAATTCATAAAAATTATGGTGTTAAGTTCTTTGGCATATCACCTGGTGATGGTGTTGAACTGCTCTGATGCTTCAAAGACGTAGTCCACAGTCATTTACAAAGTAATCATAATGGCTGAATAGGTTAGGATGATCCACTCTGAAAACGATGGCTGACTACCTCATCGAAAAGTCACATAGTGGACTTAAATAGTAAAAGATGGCCAAAATCGAAAAATTTCTTCTTTTATCTTATCGAAAATAGAACATTCATACGGTCATTTTACATTGATTGGTGCATGAAGTCACACATGTCGTTTTCTTTGGTCCGCACGCGTTAATGGCATAATAGGGCTCAAAGTTGAAAAAAGTTAGCAAAAGAAAATGCCCTCCAATTTTCTCTGAAAATCACCAAGTCAGGCTGATTTAGAGCGTTTTTTTGCTTTGACTGTCGAATAACAAATGATAAAATCTAAAAGTTTCTTGCCTAAAATCTTTCATGAATTTTGTGCGTTTATTGCTATTTTACCACTGATTTAAAACAAAATGGAGGACAATGTTTTCGGTCAAGAAAGTAAACATCAACTGAGACGGATATATTCACATACGAGATACTCCAAACGGGTGTATCGCTGTTTTTTTACGCACACTTACTGGAAGGTCGGTACAGCGAGCTGTTTTCTTGCGGAAACCCGATAACTCTATTAGCCAACCATTTGGTGGGAAAACCTCAATCTTACAATAAAAATTTTATTTGCATAGTTGAAGGAAACACAGTTGTTACTTTGAGAAAAAAGTTAGTTTCAAGGAGCCTAAGGCGCCAGTTGAATGATTATGAATATAACTAACACTTATATTTGTGGCTCCATCTAACTCGCTTTACTCTCCGGAATTGATGAGTGTATCGCTTTTAGAGTGTATGAAATTGCGTGAAAATATTTATAGTAGAAGTTACCATGAAAAAAGCACAATAGATAAAAATCTAAGCAAACAAAACTATTAAATAAAGAAAAAAAACGTTTTTTCCACACCTGGGCATCGAACGTCGTACGTTCCTCTCCACAATCCACCGGTCTACCGCTTCCTTGAAGGAATAGGTATTTCACAGGGCTTAAATGCGTTTTCGTGACTGTGGCTAACTCTTATAGCGTTACAGAGTCAGTCAGTCAGTGATGAGCTTAATTATATATACTAGGTACTAATAATGGTAACATTTCTCAAGGGGATTGGACAATAATTGAAGCACTTTAATCCTCTCATTTTGGAGGAATCTGAGGGAGAGCTCTGTGCCCTCCTCGCTAAATCTACTCCTTCCCATCTCACCTCTTTTCAGTTCGTTGCGTGACCTTCTCAAATACCTACCGGTCGTTCTCCCATTCAATTCGAGCGTGAGAAACGAACCTTGAGGATTTAGTCGAATCGAAAGTAAGAAGATGAATTCGCCATTCGAGATGAGACGAGGGGGGGTATGAGAGGAGTATATGGGATTGGGCACTTTGGTCTCGCAGGCCAATGTAAAAGGCAGAAGGGGAAATAGGGGGGGGAAGCTTTGGAGGTGGGACGGAAACTTCAGAATAAGAGAGGGAGGGTTAATGGCCGGGATGTAATGGCAAGGAAAGGGGAGTGGACTGAAGAGAAGAGGGAGTAGGAAAACTCGAGAAAGAGAGAGAGTTTTAAGAATATCTTGGAAAAAAGAGGGCCGAATTAACTCCTGAGCGAGACGAGCGGGAGGCAGGGAGAAGTAAAGGCAATGAGGGAAAGGAGTTATGAAATCAATTTTGAAAATGTCGCTGTTTCCACTCCCGTTCCACGCCACGCCCCCTCCGGTAGGGAAAGAAAGCAGCCCAATGAGACGAGACGAAGAGAGGCGATTGCCGCCTGCGAAAAATATTGGCCCCAGAACTTAAGTGCTCCGGAGTCCCCCGGAAAATATTGCTCATTACTGACCTGCAAAAGGCTGTGAATTTCGAGTAAGAGAGAGAGAGAGAGAAACTGAGCGTATTGTATCAGCTAAGCTCCCAGTAAATTTGCCCCCGAGCAATTAAGAAAATAGGTGGAGGGGAAAGATTTAGATCCCATTGCTCAAGTATATACTTTTTCTTTCTTCTTGAATATTTTTCACCGCCAGTAACAAAACTTTTTACTTTCAGCCGTATTTCGAGGGAAAATAATGATATGCTCCTAACAGATACTTTGCCACACTGCTTTCTACTTAATGAACTCTAAAACTATAAAGAAATTTACATCTACATGCTACTCTGCAAAACACAACAGAGGCGTGTGGCACAGAGTGATAGGACACCAACCATATAGGGAGGCAGAATGGGAAGATAGATGGGGAGAGGTAAGCGGTAAATTGTATGATAGCCAGGCGTCTTATGTTACTGTACCAATGTTTCTTTTATAATCAATTATTATCCCTTGAATTAAGTAATTTTTGTTTCTATCAGTTCAGCTGTGTGCCTCTCTTATCGTTCCGCTTCGATCCGTTCTAGAGATAGAGCGCAGAGTCAAAATAATATCATCCACGTTCTAGTGAAACTCTCTTGATCTGAATTATTCAAATTATTGAAGCCTAGCGTACATCCTCCGACGGCTTCAAATCTAGTCCTTAGAACAGCTGTATAACACTGTCCGATTATATACGTTATTAACAATGGCCACATTTCTAATACGAAAAGCAGAGGTAATAGCAAATTTCTTAACGTCATATGAACGATGCCGTATCAACAGGACCAAGCCAAGGAAATGTTTTACCTGATATGGGTAAAGATATCAAAACTAAATCTAAAAATATGTGCCTGCCTTACTATAACTTGATGATAGTTACTTTAAATATTTTTTACGGAAGTGAACAAAAATACACAATTCTTTAAAAATGCTTCTTCATCTTTAAGCATGCTTTTTAATCCTGCATTATAACGAAAGGAGCTCTTAAATATATTTTTTGCTTTATCTCCAATTTATAATATTAGACTGTTCAATAGAGCATTGAATCAGATCATGGCCTAAAAATCATAAACAATATTATTGAATATGAATGTCAGTAATGAAAATAAAATTATTACTGATGTGATTATTTTTTTCGAGAAGATCGTATTAAAAAAAATATAATTATCACTGATGTGATTATTTCTCTCGAGAAGAAGACCGTATTCTTTTTAATTTTTTCGAGATAAAGTTTTAAAAGCGACGAAATAAAGTAATAAATATATAAAAGCATTTGCAATACTGATGTACCGTATCATACGCACGCTGATAATTAATACTGAGGCTAAGTTGACATTAGTAAATAATTATTTGACTGATTTTTCTTTCCATTTAAATTACAGTCACAGTTTAGCACGATTTGCACAATTTTTGAATTTACCTCGTGCTTATTGCGTGAGAAATACTTTAAAAATTCATAAGTCTCTGATTATGTGTAGAGCAATGGTGTGTTGAGTTCACAATATTCTTATCGGAAAATAGTGAGCACAAAACGCTGGGATAAAACTAACGATAATGAGCAGGATATATTATGTTACTGACTTATCCGGTAATGGCTGATTTTTTTTCATATGTTATTTTCGATATTGACCATTTCCAAATGCACCAAAATATAATCAGAGTCTCAGCCACCCAAACGAAGACTCTCTAACACAAGCTCTATTACATGTAGGAAATTCTGTGTTTGAGATTACTTACAATTAGACATGTTGTATTTATGTATTCACGGTGAAAGATGAGTGAAGTCTTACTCTACCAGGTCAGATATGAGTACTTAATTCTAATAAGATGGTCGCAGAGTCAGCCATCGAAATGTTGACAGATTGACCTGGTTGACAACCCCTTAAGTCTGGACTTACTGAGCGAAATTTTCTCAAGCTCAAGAATGGGAGAAGCTTAAAAAATAAATAATTGGCAACAAGATCAGTACATAACTGGATGATTCTTCCGTTGCTTAAGGCACAAAAAATGTCACCGAAATGCTTGCTTCAAAGAAAGTAAATTATGACTTTAACTCCGTTCCAAATTATAGAAATCTTGAATTTTCCTCTACAATCTAAGCGTAAGTATTAACTATTAAACGAACGGAATTCGATATTTCTTAAATTTAATGCAGTAATATTGATGAATACAAACAGTAGAATTAGCAGAAATGTAGCATGGTGAACACTAAACGCTCATTGAAACCGGATGGAGTAAGCAGACTAATTCAGTAATAGCGGCATTTCCTTTCAATGAGATTTTCGATATTGGCCATTTCACAATGCATAAAGCGCCGAAATTTAATTATGCTCTCAGTTGCCCGTTGCAAAGATTTTATCATACAAGGTCTTTCGTCGATTGCCGATTCAATTGCTGAGATTTTTTTGGCTGCGTTTACAGCACCCCCCTGGGGGAATGCACCGATAACTTTTTACGACTCGAATCGTCGACAAGCGGTCCCCAAGCG
This sequence comes from Pyrrhosoma nymphula, assembly GCA_963573305.1. Classification (NCBI taxonomy): domain Eukaryota; kingdom Metazoa; phylum Arthropoda; class Insecta; order Odonata; family Coenagrionidae; genus Pyrrhosoma; species Pyrrhosoma nymphula. Next base: position 63,000,907 of record OY754339.1, read on the forward strand.
GGGAAGCGGGCTGGCGACATCAGTCTCGAACACGGATATTATAATGCTCGAGGGAGCGGTTGTGATTCGGAAACGGATCGCCAGGCAATCTCGGAACGTATTTAATGCACCCTTGTACCCAGGTGGTATATTAAATTAAATGGATGAATTAGAAAACACGATTTAATATCAATGCAGATATTCACGGACAAGCACCAGGGCAAGTCGAATACCTGCAGGGGTATTTTGGTACCATATTGATACCATAAAAAACGGAACATGGCATTATCCCCCAAAATTCGATGAAATATCTCATAAGAGATTGAATCCCTATGCGCATCTATTGCACATAATGAAGCTTTCAAACTAAAAGAATTGATGTTGATGCCATTTTCCCCTATCGAGCGCGGAATCAAGTTGGAAAATGGAAATTCTGCCGTCCAACCACAAATTCCTAGAGACTAACGCGATATCATGCCTCAAAGTCCAAAGAAATTATCAAGAAAACGAAAATCCTTATATGTATATATCTATCCTCACTTTCAAAAATATTCAAACATGATGGAAGTTTAAACCCAACTATGTACCTCACAATTCATTTTTCAATGACTAATTGAAGCAGCATCAGAGGAAATAGGTTCTTAATGTAATTTTGAAATTACTGAGTTTCAAATTTAAGCCTTAGCACATGGTTATTTAATTGGAGGAAAATTGGGTGGAAAACTTACATTATCAAGAAAAGGAAATATGTATGACCGCATCCCAGCGAGTGTGTTGTCAATAGAGAGATATTCAACTACTGTGCAATTGTAATTCTATATACATTTCTGAAGGTCAATAATGACACCGTTTAATCATAAATCAACTCATGAAACATAAGCTATCTGCCACATAGAGTATGTTATCGCAATGGACGAATAAAAAATTAAAAATAGTTTGTATTAATTGGAAAATCCTAAGTGAACGCAATATGAATGCATTTCTCCACTAATTTCTCCAGCATTTGCCTAGTTCCAAAGGAATAAATGATTTCAAAGTATTCCTTGCTTTATCAAAATAAACCACCTTCATTTATCTATTCATAATGATATTTCAATAGATATATGCTATTTTGACGCAATCAAAATTAAAATGATCAACATTATTATCATAAGGTTTTCAAGGATAAGAACCTACTATCACAAATAGGGCAAGGAAATTTGGTTGAAATAATTTTTATAATTGACACAGAGGTCTGCGCCACTTTTCATTATTTATGCAAATCAGTATAATAAGCAGTAGATAAATGGTCAAGGAGAATTTTTTCATCAACAGAAAAGGATATAATAATACAAAACTTAAACTAGATTATAATTGACTCAGGAGCTATAGATATTAAGCTTATCGAGTTTTTTCTCACCTAAAGTCTCCATTCAGTTTTCATTCAAACGTATCACTAGTTAGCTGCATTAGACTTTAATAAATAGATAGAGCATTCTGAGAAATTTACTGAACATCATATTATTTCCATACCTTGTACATGCATAAAAATATCTTCAAAATACTGAAGCATAGGCACTCGAAAATCAGCATGGCACAAAAGAGGAACAAAAAAAAACATTCCATGAAAGTCATTTGGTTTTTCAGATAAATGAATTCGATAATTTGCGAACGTTTTGAACTTATTTTTTTTGTATCAAGTGTTCTTGTCGTTTGACAGAGGGCAATCAATCGCCAAAAGTTCAAAGAAAGTCGGTCCTTGGTCACGTACGTACCACCACAGCGCACCGGGGCCCCTCGACCGATAAGCACCACTCTGACCACTGGTCACGGCGCAAAAGGGGGACACGAACGCTGTCCCCATCACAGTCTCTTGACCTCTTGGGCCTCCAAGAAGCGGATTCCCGAAATGGGCGCGCTGGGGAATGATTGAATTTCTTAATTTTTCAACTGGACTAGGCCCTGCGCAGCGGCTGAGTGTCCAGTAATGACGCATCGGGGTGCCAACGTGGAAGTGGGATATCGACGCTCGCAATTCGAAGTTCGTGGAAGGATTTAAGTGGGGAGGGGTAGAGAGAGATTTGGAGGCGCAGTTGGTTCCACACACGAGTGGTCGAGTACGCGTTCAGAGAGACGTGAGTCTCAGGGGGGAACCAGCCAGGCTTGATGATCAAATTCCACTAGGAAAGGCCTCCGCCTGGCCTCGCCTACTGTTAGAAGACGGAATATGTCAGACAGAGCATACTTTCGAATTCTAAATTACGGTTCTACACTTATTAGTAATGTGTACACTGTACGCCTATTACAGGTGTACATAGCTGAAAATCTAGTTAATTACTTACTATCAATCTGAGGATAGATTTTTGGAAGCCATTTTCCTTTCCGATATCCTTTGTTTCTTAATAACTCATCATTAGTCCCCCTTAGTCATTTGATTTACTTACTTCACACTCGTTTAAGTCTAAATCTGACTATAATTCTTCTCATTAACGTCTTTATCCATCCTTTTTTTCCATAAGATTTAATAATTCAGGATAAACATAATAAGTTTTTTCTTCTATTTCAGACAGCTTCCATTAAACTTCCTTGCTCACCAACTCATCGAAGTACTTCTTCTTTGGTGAATCTCTCCATTAGTTTGGATTATCATAATTTTTCGATAACACTAGAATCGCACTGATTTCAATCCCCACAATAGCAAACTTTAGGATTGATGAGTATTTTACACAATCGGTTGGAAATGCATGAGATATCAATTTAATTAATAATTATTCAGAGTTATCTACCGATAAATCACGGTATTTTTTTAAAAAAGCTCTTAACTGTTGACCTTTGCATTCCTTATTACAATCTAACTCAATTCTGTCAGGAAACACTGCGTACATAATTCTTTCATTTATTCAACCTTAAACCTTCAAGATTCAAACTACCTTCTTGGCCTTCCGAACTGTTCTTGTGCCTCATTCCTACTTGGCCAACATTCCTCCCTCCATCATTCTCTTCATTTATACCGTTAGATCAACAAATTATCTCTTTATAGATATCTTTTCATGCTCCCTTTCGCTTAGCATGTGTCGTTCTACAGCCATGCTTCACAGCCTTTCCAAAGCGTCTCCACTTGAAAGAGTTAGCCACATTCCAATCATGAAAGATTTTGTTTGAGGGATATAGAGTTTCCCATATTGTGGACTTCATGTAAGGGATGAGAGAGGATTCTGATGTCAAAACCAACAGACCAAGAGACGCCCTGGGACGAAAGTTTCCAGAGGAACAAATCAAGGTTAATTGTGATATTCCACAAGGACTGAGTACCATAGAGGTCTTAAAACAGGGTAAGAGCACGGAATATGTTAACTCAACTCACGTGTACACGCACTCTGCAGCATTGGAATAAACACTTTATGAAAATTCAATGCTGCTAGAAGATCAAGATCAAGAAATCAAGAGTGTCACTACCATTTCAAGAACTTGATGCATATGGTAGATTAATGAAATCACTGTGAATTCCAGCGAATGAGAAGCAAAAATAGAGACATTTTAAAATATATTATTTAAAAAAATCAGAGATTGGAAAAGTTGCAGAAGGGAAATTAATTTATCTGGAGAAGTTTATTAACTGTTTTTCCAAGTTGCTTGAATATTTTACTCTATAACGTTATACAATCACCATCAGCACTTACAGCAAATCTCTGAATAAATAAAACTCTTCACCTAATTTTTTGTTGGAATTTCAAGAAATGTGATCGGCAAAATGGAAGGGACAGGAAAATCCTGTGAAACCTTTAAACTCCCATATGAGTTGTTTAATTTAATTTTGAAATGGGAACCAACCATCAGTTGGACGAGAAATTATAGGAAAAAGGAATCAGAGAATAAATATCTTGTTATATACATCCACATAAGAAATACTCACTCGGCTCAAAAAATGGTCCTCGGCAGCTAATTTTTGACGACATCTATGGAGATATTCAGTTTTTTTGGACTCAATCATGGGAAAATAATTGACTCTTTCTTTGCCTTTCTCCAACTACTAATAGTTTTCACAAGAAAAGGGAGGTTTTCCATCAATTATGATTGGATAGGAAAGGAAATAAACATACCTTCGGCATTATTTTAAAATGTTATAATGTGATTATAAATTAATCCAAAAATTTTAACAGCTAACAAGAGAATCAGCATTACTTCAACAAGCTACTAATTCAACTAGCACTGAACTACATGTAGCTGACAGAACTTTGTACGAAAAACACTTTTAGCAATCCGAGTTGAAATGAAAGGAGTGAGGCTGGAATTATTAGGGCCATAGGCACGTCCTTATTTTAACATTGTTTATTATTTGCTATGTGAACTATTGACCTCCCTTTATAGCTCTTCCAAAACACTTTTTCTTCACTATAATTGCAACAATCCAGTGCATAGCTAATCGTATATTTTGTCGAATCGACTTATGACTGAAATACTAAGGATTAAAAATAATTATACGAACCACTCTCCATAGTTGAATACTTTAGGGATCATTGCAGTACATCGTTCTTCTAAAACTTTAATTTCTTTTTATCAAGATTGAATTCCAAATTGTTATTTTCCCAGTAACTTGAGTGAAATATAAATGAATTTTCTCATTCCACGAGTTTGAAAGATTCAATTTCATATTATTTAATTTTATTACTCTTCGTTTCAAGTATTATTCTGTATAATGTTACGCCATCCATGGTTTTGCATGGCCTTCTCTCTTATATGGTCTATATCAACTTCTTTTTCTTTAGGAGCTATAATTTAAACTTGTATTGGCGAGCTCTCTCTGTCCACTAGGTCAAAATAGTCTTTCCACGTACACCCATATATTTTTTTCTCTCGTATTAATTATGTCGAAAATCGGTCCAAATCACTAAATTTTTTGTGATCACTTTATTTACATCTTTTCACTTACCGTAAAAGTTTCATTCGTTTCCTTTCATTTCTAGCACTCTCTAATTCTTCTGACCTTGTATTTTCCTTTTCCATTGCTGATTCCATTATTTTGGATCCTAATTTATCGGTAGACTCAACTATTTTCTATTATTAGTTTAACTTGGTTTCTCTTCCCGTTTTGTAGTCGAATATTTGTGTGATCGTGCCATTTGTCGCAAAAAAACATGTTTAGCATTGGCTTTGTGTCTTGAATTAAGTCATATGCAATGTCATAGCCTACATATTATAAATTTTTGCTGAATCTGAAACTGCATCAGTCACTACTATTTTTTCTCAGTGGTCTCATAAATTCTAAACATATCCTAAATCTGCCAGTAATACATTTATGCCATGCTAGTGATGCATTTATTTAGAGAAATGACAGTCTTTTTTCGCCCTTTACGGACCAATGATCAAGAGAGGTTCATAGGGCTACATGTTCCACGAGTTCAACCAACAATTTTCCCGTCACACATGACTGTGCACGTGACTCCACCAACTCGTCCCAGGAACCTCAGTGATTTCCAACATGTCGACGCCGGATTATTTTATCACCGTTCAAACTGCCCGCATTCGTCAGCCTCGACTCATAAAAACAGACCAGAGTCAGTCGATGAGTTGGCCGCCGAAAATTGTCCTCCGCTAATCCAGAGTTAACGAATTCCGAGCTTTCAGTCGAAAATCTCGCCGACCCTAAAAATTAAATCTCCGTATAGCGCGTTCGAAAATCAAATGAAAAATGCAATCTCGTATTTCCTTTATCGTCATGCAGCGCTATCTTCCTGGATTATCTCTTCGATTCGCACTGCAACCACCCTCTTTGCAGGAAAACATCTCTTTTCTCTCAATTTCTTTGGGAGAGCGAGCGTATTGGAGGTGCGTCAATAATTTCTGCCCCATTTTCAACTTCACATGCAGGTAAAGATGAAGGAAAGAATTTAGCTGCTTTGACTAAGTTTCTATGATTAATTATTTTTCACAGCATTAGTAATCAGCCTACCCCGTTTTAATCGTATCGTATGCATAACATGCCAAAAATTGCTAAAAATGGTAGCCTTTAAAAAATCAATAACCCAACCTCTGACTTCTCCATCGTCACGTCATTCGATCTCTATCTGATGATGTACTTTAAACGCCGTTCGTATGCACTGAAGTTTAGTTTCGGTTCGTGAATTTTGCCGTAATGATTTAAATCCCTGATTAGAAACTTTTAATACGAAAAATAATCAAAATATAAAGATAATATGCTTAGTTGGTTGAAAACAGCTATAAGCGGATAGAGAGGGCCACGCAGCTAATGGCAGGAATACGCTAGCTGGAGAGTCATGAGGTTTCACCCTTAGCTTAGTTAACTCGAAAAGTTTCAGAGTGATACGCAGGATAGAATTTTAACCCGGCTCAGCATTTCTAAGCTGATAGACGACACAACATTAGGCTTATGAATTTCGAAGAGATAGGTATAAACTTTCATCTTTCCATGCGCCAATGATTACTGCAAAAATAGAGCGCAACTATAATCCGTTAACACACATCTTACTGCTCATCTTATACCTTTCCAATCCTCTCTATTTAAACCCCACAAAGCAATGCGCGGGCTGACAAGGCATCACGTAGAATAGGAGTAAAAATGTAACCACATTCTCGAAAGTATAAACACGTACACTGCACGAGAGAGAGAAATTCATTTATGTTTTTACGTTAAAATAGGGGTACCCTTCTTCACTCTAGGATCAAACATTAGTGAGTTAAGGAATAATCGAGAAATCTGCGATCTTCCACCTAAAGTTCTGATAAAATATGCGTGTGTCTCTTTTTTCAATTATGTAAGCAAATCAAGGGTCTATGATGATCAAATTGACGGGAGAAAATCACCGATGAAAAAGTGCTACCAAGATCAGGAGGGGAAAAATTCTTTGATAATTCTGCGAAGTAGAAGAACTTATTAGACACAATTCTGACGTAGGCTTACATTTTGTTTAGATACAATATTAGGCGTTAATGTCTCATGAAGAATGGTACAATGGAAGTGGCAAAAGGAATGGAGAGAATCTCCGGGGAAGACCAATGGATGGAATATATTAAGAAGACTGCGAAGAATATCAAACAATGAATTGCGTTTAAGGCCAGCGTTTAGCTGAAACGTTATTGGAAAGGATATCTACAGCAAATCAACCTTTTATACTTTTCATCAATGTTTCTACAGCCTCGCTTATGGTTACATGTTTTTACACGTATTAATGTGTCCATTAAATGATGTATCGCATGTTCCAGACAAGACTACAGATTTTTCACTGAATGCCAGCAATTTTGTAGAAGAGTAAGTTGAAGGAATGGACTACCTACAGATCGTACATAGGCGAAATATGCAGATTCATGGGCACGAGACTAAAAGAGCATGCAAGGGCACCGAAAAATAAGCAAATCAATCTGTCTGCCATTGTTGAACATGCCTGGTGTGAGCTGGGACACAGGATTAATTTAGAAGATACAGCAATACTAGCCAAGAAGATCCGCCATTTTCAAATACATATCACGGAAGAAATAAAGATTTGGAAATTGTGGGAAAATTTCAACAGAGACGATGAATATCCCCTCAGCAGTTCATGGAGAAGGATCATCCGCTCCGACCAATCGCAGCGCAGCACCAGGAGTACCAGCACTATATAAGGTGGCAAAAACAGCTTATTTCCACCTTAAACCTGAGGACGATAGCAGGATAGTCAACGAACGTGGATGGAAAACCCGAAAATGCGGAACACTAATGGACAACGACGCGAAAACTTTTGCAATAATTGACTACCTACTTAGTTTCAATCTCACCCCAATAAGGATGATTATCACTACGAAGAGATGAAGAGATGTAAATGGAAACACTGCAATTAGAAAGGACAACTTATTATACACATTATTCCACATAGCAGCCTCATGAAAACCATAATGGAGCGAAAATTACGAGGGATAACAAAATTATGACCAACAGTTAGCTGATAGTTGAGAAGAAAGCTGCTGCAAAACCAATCACCGATTTGATGACTGCTACAGCTGATGGTGTCTCGTTTTTCTTTCATCAATTTTGGACTGTCATGTCTGCATCTACATATTTTTAGGCGCATATAATTATTTATGCATTATATATTTTAAGCAATGGGAGCATTATCTTAGAGAGGAATGATAAAGATGAAATTGATGGAGAGAATCCCCATTGAAGATGCTCTGCGAAGAGTAAAGGAGCAAAGATGTCTAATGAAAACTCGAAGAAGAGGAAACAAACTCATTGGATGTACCCTGTGAAACAACAGGCAATTGAGAGGAGTGTTGTTAGTGAAAGTGAATGCAAGTTATTAGAAGGAATACATCAATACAAATAAGGGAGACGTCAAAACAAAGATTTAAGAAGGAGTAAGGTGGTTATATGAGGGATCAGTGAGGGGGACAGAGCAGCAGCAAACTAATCTTCTGATTTGATGTCTACTGATGATGATCGAATTAGTTAAAATTAAATGACCACACTTTATTTCACGCGTGAAGAAGTGTAAGTTTTCCATGCGCTCCATATCAAGAGGTGTAAGTTTTAAGAAGTGACTACATAGTCTTTAATCCCTTCCGGATAACAACGGATATCTATCTACATGCACATTTGAATCTGTTTATTATATCTTCCTCTCCATCTACACTTTTCCTTCTCTCTCCTATTCTCTTTCCACTCTTCCTTTCCTTCCCCCTTACCCCCTGCAACCCGTGCGTCTAGTGGGGGTGCATCATCATCAAGCGCTCGCACCGGTTCCGCCGATGTTCGAGGCCGCTTGCGCCAATCACTCAACCGCCTCGGTGGCACGGCAGAAGTGCGACGCTACGCCAGAAGTTGATTATGCAATGCAGTCTCTCTCCCGTCCTGTCCTGACCCCACCGCACTCCACGTTGGAGTGGGCATGGGTGGACTGTTATGTGGGGGAGGGGTGAGGAGGTGGTGGGTGGTGAACAGGCATAGACGTGAAGGTGGGTGTTCGAGAGGGAGGGCAACTGAACGGTACTACCACCACCACCGCGATGTGCAGTGACCTGCCCGCTCACGCGTCCGCTGTAGGGAATTCCACATTTAGTTGACAGAATGGGCTCTTTCGGAGATTCGTTTCCTGTGTAAATCTCCTTGAGGCCGGTGAAGCCATGTTGCCAAATGCAGCATAAAAATTAAATTGTGCAGTGAATTATACAAACTCTCTAGGAGTATTAAACTAAGCTTATATTATTTCCTAATGTAGCTTACTTATATTTAGCACGATGTTGGAAAACGTTTGTCCACGAGACCTATTATTGAGAACATAAGAGTGTAAGTTTGGCAAAAGCGCTATCCATTGCACCCATGATATCAACTAAATGAGGAAAGCTCTATAGTCTCATTCCCAGGGCTGCCAACTTATTGAAAAGGTTACTCCAGGAATAGTCTGTTCCCGGAGTAGGAAGTTTCGGGTGATTAAAGATATTATTGACTACCACGTGCCAATTATATTATGCATCCATGAATGGCTAATTTTCAACGCAAAAAAAGAAAACTTAAACGCATGAGCCGCAAATTTTCCATGATTAGTAGTTTTCTTAAATATCACAATATTCTCCTCAATGTTTAGAATATTTTTAATCATAATTTCAGAGTGAATAAAAATTTGAAAGGTAGCATTTTTAGACGTGTTTAATATTAAAATTTAAATATTCAACTTGTGGTGAACATTGAGTAATTTTGATGTATTCCATACAAAACAAATGATTTTAATTTTATTTTCGCAATGAAAGAACCAATGAAATTAAATTTAACATGTAAAAGGTGGAAAACTGTCATTTTGTTGATTTTTTCATTATGTTCTATTTTCACCATATCACGCATGAATCGTCACAATATATTATTAATATAAATTGAAGGATAATTAATACGTTAATTGGAAAACATTTAAATCCATAATTTTTTGGTCGGATTACATATTCCGTTTTATAAGTGGTAAGAGGAGTTAATAATTGTATCCGATGAGATAATAATGAAAAAATCTTATTATTACATGTTAACTAAACCATAAAACAAAAAACATCAATACCGGATGCCAGGGATTTTAAAAACCATTGTTTTGAAGATTATAAGGAATTATTTTACGAATCCTTAATTTCTCATTTGGTATGAATTGATTTCGCAGACATTCTCTTGAAACTTGAAGGTAAACCTACATCTTAGATTTATGTCGAAGAATTTGCTCGATCATCACAATCTGCTGGTGGTTTGTTACTCAATCCTGACTCGGACGAAGTGATTCTGATCGCAAGTGGTTATGTAATAATATGCATTTTAATTAAAACCGTGTATCAAGGCACTGGCTGTCATAAATGAGAAGATTTAGGTAAATAATTAAAGGCAACGAGAGATTCAGAGATATTTTTAAGTCAAGTTTTTCGCAACCATTTGGAAACAGCTCCTGTGGTTTCCAAATGGTCGCGACAAACCTTTATGCTACTGCGGTTATCATGTCCTTACTAAGCGTCGGATTCATATGAGGGATCTTTACTCCGAAGGAATAACTCTTAGCAATTTTCCATATGTTAAAATTGATATGGATAAATGCTGAGTGCGACCAGTTTCGAAGTTTCATAACAGCGGAAATTTTCAAATTTTGTTTCCTTTATGTATAAGTTCCACCACATCAGTCCTGAGAAACATTGTTAATTATATAAATTCTTTTGTTTTTCTACAAACTGAGGCAATGACAGAAAGGAAACAATTTCTCTAGTTTTGTGGGTGTAGCAACGGTGGATAAATGGGGATTAGTACTCTTAAGAATGCATCATTCATCACCGGGTATAGTTTATCACATTTACTTCCGTACTTTGTACCAGATGATGACGAAACACTTTATAAGTATTAGTGTATTATTTCGTTCATGGTGAACGTTTTATAAAGTGCAGGCCGAATCCATATTCATAATATAATTCTTCTATAAAGCATCGTACAGAATCGAGAGACTTCCTGTAAAACGGGGAGAGTTGGCAGCACTGGACAAGATCCCCTCCCCCCTCTCAAATACTGTCCATGAACCCCCACTTGCATCCTCCACAGCATACCCTTCCACCATCGAATTCTATCCCAGGGGTGCAGTTCAGGTGAGTGTAGCGGGGGGAAGGGGCTAGCGATCACCCCCCCTGACCACTTCTGATCTGGACTTCCTCCTCCCCTCCCTCCGTCTCCCCTTTTCCTCCTAAGGGCCTCCAATTCGATTCCCGCGGGGGACATCCGCCCACATTTGCCTCTCAGGTCTGTCTCCTCCTCTTCCCATGCGCGACCACATTCCCCACCCCACTTTAACCTCCCGCCCCTCGTGAACCCTGACCGCTCCAACCCCATAACCTCTCCTTTCATCCATCAAAATAATTTGTCCTCAATGGAGGTATTGCAAATGACATTTCATGCTATCTTTTCACATCGTCTTCCTTAAGGTGAGATAGTTGGCGAGTTCACTTAGTGGAATCGAGGCATAATTAACCCATTGTACCCCATTTGCATTACTAGATTCTTAAAAAGTTTAAGGTCAATTCGGTTGATATTAAGGTGAATTCGGTTTTTAATTTCTACCCGCATTCTTACCCGTCTTTAATAGCTATGGTACATACAACTGGTGTTTACTACCTTTAACGTGCACTATTTTCTTTCTCGTTACCAACCGGTCTCTTAAAGATAATGAAGATTGATCACTTGACCATTTGGCGCAACGTGCATTTGAATGGCCATAAAAAACTATTGTAGCTAGATAACTATGGTAAATTTACCCAGGAAGAAAAAGTGAATATGGTCAGTTCCAACTGGCTTTCGCATAACTATTTTTTACCCTTGTGAAGGAATACGATGGTAAAATGCAAGTAAATCGAAAGGGGAATAAGTGCTCAAATGACTTCTTTGTATCTATTTGGTATTTTTTGTACTCTTAAAAGGAGTACAAAAAGTTAAATATCAGTTCATTAAAAAAATGTTCATCGTAGTATATAATTAAATAGCACATGCATTTTAAGTTTCTCTAACGTAGATCAGATTGACCATGTAGTTTCAGCAGAATGATATCCTACGGGCAGCTTACGGAAGCCGAAAGTGTTACTCTATCACCATTTAATTTGCAAGATGCTTATCATTTTAAATACCAATATGAGAGCTATGATAATATAAGAGAAACAATTGAACTTCCACTATTGTGAAGAACTTCCACGATATCTCACCTGAGTCTGTTGAATTTATGAGAGCTATGATCTATTTTTGAGAAAAAATATACTTTGTATTTCCGTTTGATAACATATTGCCGTCCATGGTTTCGACTGTATAGTGTCCTTTCAAGAAAACGATTCATCAATTCTCAACAGAAGATATATAAACATACGTACAAAGACGTAGATGGGAGGAGTCAAAGGCGCAGGGGAGACCGATTAGGTTGACAGATAAGTGAGTTGAGTTTTAAACCTCTATTATTCCCTCCAACCAATATGAAGGTCAAGCCAATAATTTAAGAAAAAAAAGAGAACCCCTTGAGAAGCTTGGGAAAAAATTTCAACGTAACCAAAGACGCTCATGGGCTCAAAGCAAAACCGACTAAAACATTTTCCCTGTGGCTGAATGCATTATTTGAGGTACCTCATTGCCATTTGTCGTAAGAAATGTATTTAAATAAAACTATGTAAATACGCAATATATTTTTTTATTTTAAATGGAGGTGAACTCACATCCTTATTCACTGTCCAGTACTTTTTTGGTGCGGTTCGATACTTATACCTGGTTTATTTTTACGCATGATTTAATTTGCAGCATAAAAATAAATTTCAGCATAAAGAAGCTAAAAGTAGTAATCAAAACCCATCTTTTGTGTCTAAATGTGAGATATAACATTTTAATTTACTACCTGCTCATAAAATGTTGACATATGCTAACTGGAAACTAATTAGATACAACTTTTCTAATTTAAAATACTTCCATAGACCAATTTATGTTACTGTCAGAAATGTTTTATTAGTCCACGTGAAATTAATAGAGCAAATCGTCAAAGCCGGTCGAGGTTTCTCTTATAATGTGCGGATTAATAAAAGCCTAATTCTTTAAATACACCTTTTATATTAAATATTTACAAAATATGCATGCACACTCCTCGTTGTTTATTATATCAGGCAACTATTGTTGGTTTCGGTGAGATGAAGCTCTCGCCCGCTAATCTGGAATTTGCTGGTTCCAGCCACGCCCGGTTTGGATTCTGCTCAATCCAGGATATGAATACTTGTGCTCACATGCTATTTTCAAATGCCATAAATGTAATGGACTCTGCGAAACGACTTGTCAACAAGATTATTTAACAAAATAGCTTTCTCAATAATCTGTAAGAATAACAGTTTTTCGCATACACCATTTGAATGGGTGTTTTCTCCAAAGGTGTATTTTTGTTAACCTTATGATTAAGAAAAAATAAATTGCTACTTTTTTCCTGCAGAAGTTTAAATATTGTATGCTTCCAAACATTTTCTTCAATATTACATGTTATTTAGTGTCCACAACCACTGTGTTTTTCATAGTAATAATGAGCAATAATAAAGATATCCGGTAAGTATTGCTGACGGCTATGCATAAGCTACTGAATCCAGTTCCTTATATTGTGAAGTTGTTCACCTTGTCTTTATTACCCTTTCATTTGTGATTTGCATGTGATTTACGTACGTGTATAAGGCGTATGAATCTACATACATCACCAAGTGACATGCAAGTACGAGGAAGAGAGAACTTGACTGACTTAATATCATCTACAAGTACACATTATACAACGAGACAAAGGGCATGTGGCATGGGGTTCCATGCCACCAGCCTTAAAACAGCAAGGATTGAGAAAGGTATTGGGGAAAGAACAAAATGTGAAATATTTTTTTTTCTGATAAATGTTTCTGTATCTGTTATAAATATATTTAGCGTGTGAGACAGAAGGCTTCTTACACCTATGTGTGTGACTGTAATTATTTCTTCTGTTTCCGCTTTTACTTATTTAAAGTGGCAATGTGGGGATAAAATAACATCCACCGTGGTGAAATAAAACTCGCGAGATACAATTTTTTTATGATCTTAGACTAGCATTTAACCTCCAAGTCTAGCTCATTGATGCAAAAACACCCACCCGCGGGAAAATTCGGGCCATCTCATTACTCTATTCGGCAATTCACCTAGCATTCCGTTGCATTATTGCTTCCGGTCCTTAATTTTGTTTTTCTGCTTGGTAATATTGGAAACAGAGAAAAACGTAATTAGTGAATTCAATCAATAAAATTCAATCATGTACGAAGCATGAAAAACTTAGAATTATTTATTCATGCTCTCTCCTAAATAACAATGTACTGATCGCCAAGTGAATATGTACGAAATAATCTTTAACAACAGAGATGTTCACATACATTTTTTTGATGATTGAAATTCATATTTCACCGTCGAAGAAATAACTTGTTTTTTTCTTCGGAAATATTTAAATCTTCGGAAATTTACTTCGGAATTGTTAATCCCGAAAAATAAGTAATCAGTGTAAACTGCCTCATAAGCTTATAAGTTCGTGGAATCATACTTTAATGCTCCCCAACCGAATCCATCTAGGTCATCGTTTCCCAGCCAGTGGAACGCTTACCCTACTATGTATACTTAGGGGTATGTACTGTGTGATTTAGGAGTACTTGGAAGAATTCAATAACGGAGGAGGAGAGTGCAAACTAGCAGAAAGGATACGAAGAATGAACTTCCACTTTCACTATAAGGGGCAAAATATTTTTAAAGATATGACTAATGTGTACGAAAATTGTGGAAAAAAGTCAGGAGCCATTATTCTAGACAATTTTTTTGCCAATATTCTTCTCATAATAAATATAAAGGTGTTTATAAATCTCCCAAACCATCAATTTATAGGAATCCGATTCAATTTCCGTGCGGATCACAAAAATAAAATGAGTGAAAACTTCTCCAAACGTTTGTGAACCAATACACTAGCGTATCCCAAATAGATCCTTTTAACAGTTTTTTTTAACAGCACCCCACACAAAAAATACATTCATCTATACCTCTATGGGTTTGCGAGGAATATAATTGAATGAGGAATTGAGGGAAAAGTCTCAAGAAGAAGGCCAAGTGATAATTACATAGAGTAAATGAAGAAGAGAGTGCATAAGAAGACATACCCAAGAGTCAGGAAATTAGTAATGGAAAGGGAAGGATGGGGGGGCTGAAGTAAACCAATCTTAGAATTGAACGACCAATGAAATGATCAATGCCTCTAACCATCCATCTAAAGGCCTCCAATTTAATTCCCGTGGGGGGCATCTGCCCGCGTTTGCTCCTCCGGCCTCCTCTAACTCGCGACCTCAGCTCTACCCTTTCACCCAGCGAATCCTGAACCCTGGTGACTGCTGCAACCCTCCCAACTCTATACTCGCCTCCCCCCCGCCCACCATCTCTCCCCCCCCCCCCCCCCACGGAACACTTCCCCGGCGCGGCTACGATTAATTCCACGCGCGCATTCCATAAGTGATGAGTGACCACTCGGGCGGACAAATGAATCATTCAGGGAGGCTCTGCCGACGCGGCGGCCTCCCCTTGCGCCCCTCGCCGGGCGATGAGGACGTGCACTGGCGATTCCCCGCGGGGGTAGGCGCTATCGCCGCCCGGTGCCTGCCTTAGGGCCGCGATTCAATCATTGCTGTTTATTACGGCGGGGATCTCGAGAAATCAAAGGGCAAGAGTGCGCTCAAGAGGTTTAAGGGAGGTTGTGGGCAGTGTGGCCAAGACAAGAGGGGAACTCGCCTACTATTACTACTACTCGCCTATGCTACGAAAGTCGTGCTTCTA
Source organism: Pyrrhosoma nymphula (assembly GCA_963573305.1). Lineage (NCBI taxonomy): Eukaryota > Metazoa > Arthropoda > Insecta > Odonata > Coenagrionidae > Pyrrhosoma > Pyrrhosoma nymphula. The sequence continues at coordinate 63,016,691 of OY754339.1, forward strand.
TGTAAATTAAAGAGTGACACACATTTTATTATTAATACTCTTGAATGAGCTTATACTTTTAGTATCAATGATATAATTTAGTAAACATAGCATTCATATACGTTCAATTTTCATCAAGAATGGTGGACTGCAAACCTCCAGTCTTCCTTGTCTCCTGCTATTTTATTTGTATCCTAATTGTTCTTACGTTCCACCTGGCTAACGTAGTTATCCCTCAGTATTCCTCGTGGAACCTTCCCTTAAATAATTCTTTTTATGGGTGTTTTCCAAATATGAGACGAAATCGTAAATTGTAATGAATATATAACAGAGCAGAAACTCTCCTAAGAATCAAACTTTCGTCAAATGGGAGGAAATAGAAATGTATACTGTCTTAATGCCTTAAATGCATTAGAACTTACCCTTAGTTGTCAAATCTTCTTTATACATAAAAAAGAATATTTTTTTTGTCCGTGTTTTATGCACTACATTACCATTTATCCGTTTGTGATGAAACTTTGGTGAGTTGTTGTGTGCGTGCTCATAAAGGTCTCCGAATTATAAAAATGACAATTTTTGGAGTTTTTACCCCAATATTGTTAACATGTACTCCCATAAGAAAAGCATTGAATTCAGTGGAGGTTTTTCTTAAATTGCATTTTTAAATTAATTGCACTCAAGATATGGGATGGAAATTTGTATCATAGAACGAATAAAAGAATGCAGTATTTAATTATTTCATTCAATTTTCTCATACGCTTCGTTTTCGTCCAAGTATTGCGTTCTTATCTCGGAATTAATCAATTTTTCTTCCATTTTAACAATAAAACATTTCCTTGGTAACCAGGCGTGAATATACATTCAATAGCGATTTCATGAATGGCTATACACTCCTGCAGCATATAAAGATCAGGTTCAGTGACTAATTTTACAGTTGTAGCCAAACGAATACATTTCCCCGTTCGCCTTGCCTTCTAAATGACCATCAACAAGGCACAAGGCGCTTCAAGTGTGTGGATTACATTTGGAATATCCATGCTTTTCATATGTACACGAGTGGGAGCCGCAATATTTATTTTTTTTGCAGAGGGCGGTAAGACCAAAACTAATGTATATCCCAAAGCACTTGAATATATTTTATCAATTTTAATTTAATACATCAAAAATCATTGTCATTCTTTTATTTTGTACATGTATATGTGTCTGCTTTGCATATGTGTGCCTAGGAATTGCAACGCATGCCTGGGAAACTTAGGTGAGTTGTTGTGTGCGCGCCTTCGAAGGTTTCTGAGTTATTAAATCCATTGTGCCATGGGTGAAGCACGAGTCGTTTCAACAAATGAGTGTTGGCACGCGAGTTTCTCAAACAAGCGAGGAACAAAATGGAAGCAGCAAAGCAGATCGTTTACGAGTTGCCCAATCACGTACATCAGAATCGCATCAGTGAGATGTTATATCGCGTGCATCAGAATCATGTCAGTGAGACATAATTTGTGTCAAAAGTTACGTAATTTATTTGTACGTAGAATAAGATTTGGTGCATTGGCTATTTTATTTGCTTTTTTTTAATTGGTTACACTCATGATATAGATTTTAAATGCTTAACATTTAGTAACTTAAAGAACAAGGTTATAAATTCTTGCATTCGATTTTTCGCCTTCGCTTCGCTTTTTCTTAAAATTGGATTTTCAAGCTCGAAAACATTAAATATTTGCACTACTTACACTATAGAATATCTTATTTACTTGAAAACCGCAGCATAGGCATAGAATGGAAACTCACGCCATCATTTTTGAGTTACGAATTCCTGTGTAGGTACTAGGAATTCATTGGACTAGGTGTCAAATTCATTTAGGGACCGGTTTTGATCCCAGAAAAAGTTTGTGGGCCAAGCCATGAAAAGTATGGAAACCAATGGGGACTTCAGGAGTATTTTATTTTTCGAATACACCAAAAAGTATTGCCCTTCATTTATTTTGTACACTTCTGCTTTGCATAGATGTGCCTACTTAGAAAGAAAAATAGATTTTTAATTATCCAAATGAGTTTTTAAATTCAATGGATCTTTCTGGTGTATCACCGCACAAATTGCCACTCAAGCTCGGCACACCTATAAATCATTTGCGCAACATTAATGCACCATGATTGTGCAATAGAACCGGGCTCACTGACAAACATCTGATGGCAGACATCATCTAAGCGACAATTCTGAATGGCAAGTCAAAATGATGTGCTGATTCCACGTATTCCCATAATTCCCACCGACATACCATTTGATTTCAAACGACTACAGTTCCCCGTTCGTTTTGCATGCTCAATAACAAACAACAAGGCACAAGGTCAATCGCTTCAAGTGTGTGGAGCATATCTGGAAAATCCATGCTTTTCTCACGGTCAATTATATGTTGCATAATCATGAGTGGGACAGCCGAAAAATTTATTTGTTTTTGCAGAGAGTGGTAGGATCAAAAATATTGTATATCCGAAAGCACTCGAATAAAATTTTCCACTGTATTTCAATACACAAAATATAATTTTCTTTCATTAATCTTGAACGTGCAAATGTGTCTGATTTGTATATATGTGCCTACTTAGAAATAAAAAGAGGCATTGCAACGCATGGCGGGCACAGCTAGTATTTTATAAAAATATCTCAATTTCACCACCAAAAATCATAAATATTCACAAGATGTAACTGCCACCGAGTAAAGCCGGTCCTTTTGAATAGGTCCTCCTACAAATTCATCATATATTCCACGGAATACATGCAATATTTTTGAGCTCAAAGCAGAATATGATATGAAAATGACTTCTAAAAATACGATCGCAAAATGCTTAGCCAAAAAAGAGTTACAGCGAATTTCATTCGAGTACTTACTGAGACAATGCCACTTTTTACAAGATAGTGGTAGGTATAAGTATTTTGAGGTTTTTCATATACGTTAATAAAGGATCCTCATATAAATGTATTTTTAATGTATCATAACGAATGGCCGGATGAGAAATGAATCAATTAATTTTGTTCCACTCCCATGATTTCTGCTCATTCGGGCGTGACACAGTTGTAGCAGCGGGTAATGAAATGGCTGTCTGCACGTTACACATATGTGATTACCGCCTTCAGTGAACCTGTCAAGCTAAGGTTGTTAACCTAATCATCGGACACCTGAAGGCAGTTGGGAAGCTCTGTCGATTAATTACGTGGAGATAGAGCTATAACTCGTTCCTGGGATATAACTGAGCTGCGTCAAATAGGAGGGAAAATCCGAAGTATTGAATGATTTTGAAAATTTTCAATAAAAATCTTTACTTTAGTGAATAGCTATGGATTAAAATAACGATTCTGTAGTTCAGTTAACAATGTATCAGATGGAAAATAGATTTTGAAGAATTACTTATTTAGCATTTAATTCACAACAATTACGTAAATGAAAAAAAATCGAAAATTAACTCAATTAAAATCTATTAAACTATTGTCGCTCCTGTAATCACCGGCATGGCAGGAATAATGGGAGCCCATTATTCCTGCGCTTATTAAAGGTTTGAATTTCTTTCCTTCACCGAAAAAATTAACTAATTGCCTTTTTTCTACGTGATGTACAGTGATCTCAATTCCAAAAAGATTTTCAAATTTCTTTACATATTTGCAAATTTTATTTACATATTTATAAAATTTTTTTGTGTTTTCGTTTTAAAATTGATTTAGATCAATGTTTTAAAGCAGTATAAAAAGTTAGCTGCACATGATAAGTTTTACATTTTTGAACATTCTGAAAACAATAATTCCACAGGATAAATGTAAAAACTAATTTCATATAGTAAGGAAGAAGCGTTAGATCGAAGGAAGAAAGCGAAAGTATAACGAGACTGGTTTCTTAGCCGTAATCTGCGATATCACGCTATAGATTAATGCTTTAGAATGTAATTCATGGAGAAGATTATGCTCATAAGTCCTTTTCAGCTCATAATATACCTAAGGTGCTTTCTTGTAATGCTTACTCTTCCACAAAGGAAGAACAAATGATGGATTTCTTAATTTATTGCATCACAAGCATTTATATCAATTTCCACCACAGCGATTTATTTTGGAAAATTACGAATAAAATGAAGGATTAGTGTGCAAATGCAAAATTGCACAAAGATAAAGTGATTAAAACCACTCGAAATCTAAAAGTATAAAATAAATAAATAATGAAAATATTAAATGTAATAGGAAATATTCATACAAGGCAATAGAACTCAGCTGGCATCAAACGCTTTGGAGTGGGCGGTCAACCAAATACTCAACAAATATATCTTGAGATAATGGTTAATTTTTATCTAGGGCAACTGGAAAAACTGATTAAAAAATAATGTAATTATGCTCTCCTGGATCTATGATGGCAAATCAAACACGAAATAATTACGATTGAGACTACCTAATTTATATTCATGATATCACTGAACAAATATTCAGAGGTGAAAGAATATTTTCAACTTCATATTAGATATTATAATATACACTGGGTGTTAGTATTCATCCTGATAGTCGATTTGAGATTTCAAATCATTTCCAAACTACAATATCCTTTTCATTGCGGCTAATTGCTTTACATATTCAGTACATATAGAGAAATAAATTTCCTTCTGAAACCGGTAGTTTTCTCATAAAAGTCTTTTTCCCAAAAAACCCTTCTGGTGTGGGAATTAACGGACCATCCTGAAGATAAGGCCCCAGCTTCATCGCAATAGCTGGCTATATAATCAGTTGTAGATTGGATGCTATTAGCGAACAAATACTACGATTTTCCTTTGAAATTATAAAAAAATGTTTCACACTACCATAGATTACAATCAGATAAGGGAACATGCTATGAATAATTTTGAAGTCTAGAATCGTTTTAACGTAAAGTTTAAGTACATTCAGGCTCAGAACGCATCGACATTATATGAAGGGTAACACTTATTTCAACCAAATACGTATATTTTGATCTAATAGTCACAAGCTGCCAAAAAACGATTCGCAAATTACATTACGTTCGTTTAAAATTATATCTGAGAGCTGAGCGCTCCATCAGTTTTATCTTCAGGTTCATGAATAAACTGGGTTTAGGTAGTTGCGATGTGAGTTTGAACTCGTGGACTGATACAAATCTTCACCAAGTTTTATGAAATAGTTGATGTTCGGCTAAAACAGGATCGCAGAATTTACTCATTTAACACAGGGAAGAGACAAATTTGATAAGTAACCTACTCAGAATTAGGTACAAAATCTAAATTGGACATCATGAAACGGAAACTACTACAGAGAGAAAATTCTCGGGGCGTGAATTCGCTGAACACCTCCTGGCAGCGTATTCCTGCGAGATGGGTACAATGTTATCCATTTGAAAATAAACGTAGGGTTAGACATATTTGGATGCTGAAATACCACGAAGTAATTATGCATGGATGGGATCTCAACGACTTGCGTGGAATACTCGTGTATATATACTAAGTGAATCTTCAATTAACAGATGGAACAGAACACTGAGATGATAGAGAAGGCATGGTATGGAAGATAGGTGGATATTAGAGGTGTGGTTTACGTTGAGAGGATCTCTTATGAAGAGCTCCAGAGAAATAATTGACGGAAAGATACATGGCTACAATTGGAAACGATTTGGAATTGGGGCATATGCCAATGAGCAAGTGAGACAACATTTTGTTCACTAGTTTCTCACGTAAATACCTATATTGACAATGCCAGGTGATGAAAATCCTCTGAGTAAATTAACAGTTAACATCTTAATTAGTTCTGTCCATTTATTCACTTAATAGGTTCACTTTTTTAAACAAACCTGGTATTTCAAAACATTAGAAAAAAAAACAGAATATCAGCTTTACAGCTTTATCGAACTCTAATTCTAATGTATTTCAAGTGAGATACTGTAAAATTTCCCTATAGCCAACTTTACTTGCGTATTTGAACTATCCGCTACTTAATTTTTAAAGCAGATTTGGGGATACATAGGATGCAATCTTTTATGTGTTATACTTTTGAAAAATTCCATGATATCTAAGAATTCAGCTTAATAAGATATATTTAGTGGAGCCCATTAAAAAGCAGGTGTGAACTATTGTTTCCATCACTCACGCTTCGAGTTTTTCATTCTTTTAGCGAAACCTGCTGTTGAAAATATCAATACTTCTAGCACTCTCATAAACCTAGGATTTAACTTTCAACTTCGTGACGCATCCAAAATTTTATCTCGTGCTTTTAAAGTGAACTACGAGAACTCATGTAGTTAATTTCTAATTCATACCTCTACAATGACCACTACGAGTTGACAACTGAGCATCTAAATCTGGGTTTAAAAGGTTTAAGTATAATATTTTTCACCAGCGTTCCAAATAAATCTTATGGAACTTTTAATTTCATTTTTTTATTTTCGATGACAATTTTGCTCCACTTGTATCAAAATAAGATCGCACCTTAAGTTCTTTTTCGATGAAAATGAAATATCAGCTTAAAGCTTAAGTTTCCCTTAATTTTTAAGTGCTCGTTTTATCCACTTTTCTTCAGCAAAGAGACAATTACCCTTTGTTCACTAAGCACATCAGACGATCACGTATTACTCATGTGTATTTAACCTACGACAGAGGGAAAAGGCTAGTATAGGCTAGTCTAATAGCAATATTCCAAAACCAATATCCCAAGGTAGATAGGTAAGTTTAATAAGTGAACAACTTATTCTGCTAACGTTTTCTAGCTCTAGAGACACCTTAGAGGGTTTACTACGATATAAGGGATTAATATCCTTTTATAGTTAAGGACAATACAAGAGAAAGGGGAAAGAAATCGCACCTGAAAGTTATTGGACGAAAAAGAAACTGTTTTGTCCAAAAATGAGTTTTCGGGAGTCTTTAAAGTTCAACATGATTTTTAAAGGACAAAAAAGTGCCGAAATAAGAATAATTATCAGATACACATAAATGTATCAGTTTTTATGGTAAGAATCAGAACAATCAGCTTGAAAAACTGAATATTTAACATTGTATAATAATCTACCTAAAAGCTTGATAAATGGTTGAATTTGAACTGACCATTTCTAGTTCTGCTTGCATTACTGCATCATGGTATCGCAGCACAGGCACTTTATGTGGCACAGTTCCCAGGTCCCTCGAAGCGCACCGGAAAAGACCTCTCCGATTAAATGTGTTTTTCGAAATTATTTTGCTCTTCTTATTAATAATTGACAATATGACAAAAACGTTTGCGTAGACCCCCCACTGAATTTTATTTATTCCCCATCGATTTAAAAATATCCTGAATATACGCGCCAAATCCACCGTTAAAAATTGGTCTTTTTGTGAATACATCAAAAGGAGATAAAACGAACGCTCATCCGTTTATCACATTGCTGGAAATGCGACCTTTCATCCATGAGCGATTCAAATGCCCTCACATGAAGCTTATTTTCCTTTACGAACTTTTTGTCAACGTCAACTCATCAATCCACTCGTTCAACTCCAAATCTCAGCGGCTGCTTTTCTGGTACGGGCCTCCTGATCGCCACCAACCATCACCGCCCACCCAACCGCCCATTTATGTGTCCCACATTTCCCATCTTTGCTGGCACTTAATGCGACCCCAACATCCGGCCCCGCCGGACATACCTCTTCCCTCATCTGGAGCATTCCTACAGCCACCATATCGCTCCATGCAAACACTCAAACCTTCCTCTATCGCTTCCTCTCTCTTCACATAACGCCCTAACACCGACCTCTCACCCTCATTCCCTTAGCGATACTACAGAGTCCCGTAAGCCTCACCTCACTAAGGGTTTACCCAGCGCACCCCACACTACGCTGTTCCTATCTCATCGCCTCCCACTGCTGTTGAGCGCTCCCCCGACCCAGATGCCTCCCCTCTCCTTCCACCAGTTCACCCTCAACATCCCACCACCACGGACGCCCCCTTGTCCGCCGACGGACCCAGAATCGAACGCGCATTCCAAAGTGAAACATTAATGAGGAGCGTCCGTCGATCAGGGTGGCCGGTGGGCGGGGGGTGAGGGGGAGGGAAAGCCGTTCCTCCCCCTTACACCCTAATCTCCCAACTCCCCTTCTTCCCCACCCCGCCGTAAAGCTCAGCGAACTTACAAACCATACAAATTTTCGCGCGATGCCTATTTTGCATCGAAGAAAAGTACGTCATTCCAAGTATCGCACGATATCTAATTATATCGCGTGTAGCTAAAAAGAAAGGGTGCTTGAAAATATTCTTTTGTAAATAGAGCAATTAGTTTTCCTGAAGACGTTTTTGAGTTCCTCATAGTCCCAAATCGTTTATTAATAATGCCATGAGGTTCGAAACGCAGTAAAACATTAATTTTTGAGAAGTAGATCGCAGATTATCATGTAATGATAATCTAGGTCATGAATTCCTTCATTTCAATTTATTACCTCCTAGCATTATTAGGCAAATTGTAACATAAATGTATAAAATAACATTGAACCCCATGAGAAATGATATGTGTATCACATTATCGGATAGGATCACACCGCATTGCATAGCCATTCCGCAGTCATTACATTTAGATCGAGTAAGGCACTTCATCGCATACTTCATGATATCACATAAATAGTAGACTTATATGAGATTAGTTCCCCATAAAATGAGTGAGTGAGCATTATTTGATCGGTATGAATCCACTTTCATTCGATCGAATCTAATTATTCATTCGTAAAAATATCTTATATTGACTTATACACGAGTTTGAAAAAGGAATTTCTTTAGAGCTTTTACCCCATTGTGACATTAAATAAATCTTGAAATCCGCTTTCAATGCATCGCAGTATCAAACTGTCCATCATTTACGTAATATATTTCTAAATATTCCAAGGGTACTGCACCGTATGTAATTATTTATAATACACCGCTGTATCATACGAGTTGGCATATTACATGGTGCATGTAAAATGATACTAAGGTGACATTTGCAGAGGTTTAACAACGTGACGTGATTTCAAATAAGCATGACATTTTGCTGTTGACAAATCAAAAATTTCAAAGCCCTAAATCCATAGAGTGAATTCCTCTAAATTCTTAAGACTCATTTTGTAAGGTAAATTAAATGTGCAAATATTTCTCAAGCCGTATCATAACTTTGGTATATTGAAATTGTATAACATGCAAAGAGTTTCTGATAAAAATTACAATTCGATACAAGACGAATGTCTCTTATCGTTATTGATAGATCAAAATATCGCAACGGATCCGTCTCTACTACTTCTTTCGCCCCCAGTGACCCCCCTGAAATGACCACTCTACTTGCTTTTTGAATGATATCGTAAGGTGATTTATCGAATTGCGCAACGAGATAAAAATATCGGAACTCCATATCAAGTGAGTATCGAATATCGCCATCAATACATGAAAATGCACCTATTAAAGCTGACACTGCTCATTCAATGTACGACGGAAAAATATCGTAATTCGGTATCATGTGAGTATCGCACATTGCCATCAATGCTCACATCGCAATATAGAACAATCCATAATTCCTCTATATTGTACGGTCGCACAATATCGCAATTCGATATCAAAATTGCATCGCACATCGCCTGTCGATGTATCGAAATATCGTCAAGCCTTAATGCTCCTCACACTACAGTTCTCCACCCTCTCCGTAAATACCCACACTGCCCATAACTGCTCTCGTCCCCTTCTCGTCCTCCTACACATTCCGCCCCCACCATGCGTTCAGCCCGCCCCCCCACACCCTCTCCCCCTCCTCTCGTCCCTCTTCTACCCCTCCATACCTACCCTCCCCTCCTCTCCCCCCTCTTACGCAAGGACACTCGGGCCAGGGGGATTATTCGCCGAAGGCAAATCTCAGCTGAAACCGATTGGAATCGGCCGGTTGACGCGGAATTATTACCCCAACTCCACTTTAATAATGAAAAGAGCTTTACTTCCCCAAAGCCTTTAGAGAGAGGGAGAGAAGGCTGGGGCTCACTCTGATCGAAAAAAAAAGAACGATTCCGGAGAATGAGGCAAAAGCTAATTATCCGGCGAAATATCTTCCAACATTTCCGTACGAGGAGAGGAGGGAGGTGGTTAAAAAAAAAAAGAGTTGACCTTTTCCCCGGTAGGAGAATGGGGATGAGAGAAAGGCTGATTTGGCGTTAAGGATAATAAACTTAATAGACCAGTGACGCCTTTTAATTCTACTCCATCATTTAACGAATCAATACTGGGAATAATTGGGGTGGGGAAAATTTTGACTCCATTGCGAGATGCCACATTATCCGGGTTTCGGGAAGGTCCCAGCAGGGTATGCGAATAATTTGAATCCGGTAATGCTCTCTCACTCCTAACGTGGCGAAATATAAGGTGTGAGACTTTCGCTTTCTTGAGAGTAATTGAAAACTCTTTATTAATTTACTGGAGAGAGTGAGGCTTATGATGGAGTATTCACGAGACTGTGGAAATGGTAAACGAACCCATAGCCAACCGAATATCCGGGAATAAACTCATGCAATCTAACCCTTATTTAATCAACGAATTTTGATAAGCCTCGAACTCAAGGCTGCTAAAAATGTTTATTCATGCGCCGAAAGAAGTACCTAACTGCCAATGTTCGTGATGAAAATCTTGAGAAATATTATAGGGTAATAGACAACATTTGCTTTAAAGAAAACTCGGCCATGGTGTTAGCATTGAAGCCTCTGTTGGAGTGCAAATAATTCCATTTCTCTCACCAATGACACAGCTATTGTCATAGTATGCTAGTTAGTGTGCTCTAATTACTTTACACTATGTCAACGGGATGTTATTAAAGCAGGAAAAATTAAGAGGACGCACGAAATTATTGGGATTTTGACATTTCCAGATATAATATTTATCACGTTCTTTCTTTTTTCGAATTTGAATCTTTCGGCATTTCCTCATGAAAATTGTTGCATTAAATATTAATTACTCTTAAGATCGCTGAAAATATATTCACAGTGGGTGATTCAATCATAAAAGTAATCAGCTAATGCGACCGCTTAATTGCGTACAGCCGAATAAAGCTAATTTACCACAGATGGGAATGTGACTGTATCTGAAAATGTTAAATTCAAAGGATAGACAACTTCCCCAAAATAATGAGACATTAATAGCTTATTCATTAATGAAGTATTTGCAGCGTTCAAGTAGAATAGATCTACTTATTATCAGAATTATTACTCGTTTGAAAAAGCAACACATGTGGCATAATTTATATTATAAAAATATTAATAATCAAGTGATTAAAGTTCCAAAGAATGGATCACAATAAATCAAAATTATTCGTAACTGGTAGATTTTGCGATGTATCCTCACTCAATCAAAATCAAAGTGCTCACATTTCTAATCATATATATTATTACAGAAAGGTCTTTTTCGGTCATTCCGTATATGCTCCGTTAATACTGCACCTACAGTGATAAATGAGGTATCATTTTAAACGTTGAATCATCGGATTCTGACGAAAATTACAATCTCAAATTTCACTATTTACCAAAATATTAGACTAAAAAGTTTCGATTTTTCCATGTCAATTACTCGCTCGAGTTATATCGACTCCACACATTTACTAGACCTTTAAGTATAAAGAAAGTACTTTATGATACACCTTCTTCTGTACTTAAAACCCAATTACACCGTTTCCTTAACATACTTATTCCCTGATAGCGTGAAAGTGCAAAATTTTCGCACGGGTTACCTAGTTGCATTATATGTTTCAACAACGTTCTCAAGCTGAAGTAGGTGGATCACTAGGAAACGAGATCCCTATGGTCAGCCAGGTTTGGGAAAAATGTTGGTAACACTGGGAAAATACATCGAGGTAAAAATAAGCATAATGCAACTTATTTTATACACTTAATTGGGAATAAGATCATACATGGACATCCCGACAGTTAGCAATTTAATAGTTAGACTTTAATGAAAAAATGCATCTAGGTGACATTGAACTCGAGTGATAAAAGCAATACTACATTGAATGAAAGCAATATACCCTTACGCTATACGTGAACAAGGATATTACAGCAAATTTCAATTTTATGCTGTGAAGACTATTATATACAAAGGGTAGCATAGAGTTATTATATTCTCTCATATTATAATGTCAAAACTTTCTAGAAACATTATTTCGTCGGATGTATGGACATTTTTAAATGAATTTTGAGTTGTCATTTTGTGACCACATGCATTTCAGTGAACCTTCAGGCCATTTTTAGGAAGAGGGATATTCATTCTAACGTATGCTGTTCTCCGTAGCGTGGTTATTTGTCTTTGGGATATTTCGTCCCTGTTATTTGGATAGGTCTTGACATGTGGAGTTCTTCCAGATATTTTTAAATAATGTATTTAAATTCATTTCTGGAAAGTTACTCCAAACAATATTACATGCAATTATTGTATTTAATAAATAATGATGACATGATATACTACATTCATGCGATTTTACGACGGCAATGCCGTTGAAAGGTGGGTAAAATGCTTGAAGGACTGCAATGAATGGTTCCATTTAAGATACATAGAGAATGACCGTGATAAACATTTTCTCTAGCGACAGGTGCCAGTAATGTGAAGGTGCAATTCATATCACGGGATATCCCATTTATGCATAATTCCTATGGAAATAGTTAAGATCAAATTAAAACAAGCTCTTAATTTTCGTATTCTTATACGTAGTTTAGTATCTGTATTTAAAAAAGCTATAATATTTATTTGAATAAAAGAAAGCACAATTGCTATTTACTTGTCATCTATTTTTTATAAATTTCAGAATTGTTCCTGACATTATAATTCTTCCCTCATAGTCTGAGGATCTCCATAAAATTACCTTAAATGTATGGGCTATATCGGAGGTTTGTGGTAGTTAGAGTGGAAAAAGCTATTAATTTTGCTGAATGTCCTATATTACTAGTTTTAAAACCGAAATTAGGCAAATAAAAAAATGTCCAAAATAAAATCAAGTGACATTTTAACGGAGAAAATCAGCGAAAGAACCCTTTAATCAAAGGCTCGAAAACGTCGTATTATCATTCGAAAAATTATTATGTACATGCAACAACCTAAAAGAATGATTTAGCCCATGCAAAAAATATCAGTTATGAATTTAAAAAATTCAATTCCATTATAAAACTGCTTTATCAATGAAATGGAAAAAAATAAAAACTCATAAAAATTCATGACTAATAATTTTTAATCCGAAAATATTCCCTGTCGTCGCTCCAAAATTACTTCAGGAAGACCATTTGCTCCAAAAATACAACGCATCGCATGATTTTATACATTCGTATCATTGCAACAAATTACGCAAAGCATTTCCTTTTGAACGAGAAAAGCAAAGTTTTATCTTTCTAATTTAGCCAATGAATATTATAGCAATTGGATTTTCGTGAATCAACTTGATAAAACCTACATGAATGCGGTGCAAGTGCATAAGGAATTCTCTTTATGGGGGCTTTATAATGGGAAATTTCGGTGATGAGTTATTTTTGCGTAAGTACTGATTAGTTTACGCTGCATGACTTCACAGAGAATTAAATTGCTTCTATACGCGACGCAATCATTATACCTATCTCAGGCTGAAAACGGTTACCAAATGTATGCTTTAAAAATCGATTCGGATAGTTTGACTACTCTTGAGTCCATGCTCACCGTACAATACCTCAACGCATTATAAAAAGCAAATAAATTAATCTTTTATAAACAACAGTTTTGTCGAATCAATAGTGCACTGGAGGAAATAGGAGTAATTAAAAATCAAAACAGTTTTAAACAATGTATAGCCAAACCTGAAAGATTTACCGTAACTTTGATGCAAGGCTCTTGATACTATGTACAGGAATGAGAATGATTTAATTCTGAATAATCGAGTTCTGCGCAGTCACCTTTCAGTGCAGTACTTACAAGTAGAAAATAATAAGACACACACAGAACGTTTTGACATCTAAAAAAATAAAGAATGCATGGATTTTAAAGAAGGAAAGCATAAATATGACCGTGAAATAGGACTAGGGTAAAGACTATGTATGGGCTTTTTTACAAGCTCTTATTACTGATCAATCAATTGATGGAAAATAGACTTTTCTAATCGTCATGGCCTGACAGACATCTCCATTTATTTCTGACTTTCACTTAGCAAGCATATGGCAGGATATCTTGATTAATCAAAAATCGAAATGGTTTATCGAGATATATCGTAACCCTTTCTATTCCTTGAATAATGTCGCATCTTACTTTGGCTATCAATATTATGACAACATTTCATGCTGCTTAATTCCTCGACCTCAATTTCGTACGTAAGTGGGTGCAGTCACATGAATCAAGATTGCCCAATAGCATTGTGGAATAAGAAGGAATATGTCCGTTTGTGTATTGTAGCAAAATATAACTTTTCCACAAGCATTACTCAGCTGAACGAAATTGACAGGTGTAGTATCTTAGTCTTTCCCGGCGAATGCTTAATATGAAGAGCTCTTGGGTTTCTGACCGGGTTATGGTGTAGAACTGCACCATTCCCCGGTGCAGTTATGAACCCTATACCGGTTGTAAATCCTCTCTTCATACGAACATGACAGGCGCTCATCTCATGATTTAACCTACTGATCTTCCAATAAAAGATATACCCCAGAAAATATTTTTTGTAGACCATCACTTTGAAATACTTGCTTTTTTCTTCCAGTCCATAGGGATTAATGTTTAATATTTTCCGTTGTTTTAAGTATAAAAACTTTTTTCACCTCCGCTTCTGATGCAACGGCTCATACGGACAAAAACACTCATCCGGAAACATTAGGCATAAAGTGCGAATGCCTCTTATTTTACGAAAAAACTGTAAACCCATACTGACAGATGAACGTCTAATAAGTACTGGATATTAGTTGTTTATGCCTTGAACGCTTACTCTTTTGTATCATGCAACGGACACTGAAATTTTAAACGTCGGTTAAATGTTTGCTGGAAAAATACATCTTCAATTCTGTAAGATTTAAGACATTACCGGCGAATGCTTATAATGTAGAGGTCTCCCGGGTTTTCAACTGGATAATATTAGTGAGTGGTACCTACGATTCTAAGGTGTAGTCTGTCATCGTCCTCAGGATGACGTCTTCAAAACGTCAGTGTCACACAGAAACCCAAGAGCTCTACATTGTAACTTTAATTCATTTTTACATCCAATTATTTAAAGGCTACATTTGTCCAAAAAGATATATAAGTTCTTTACATGAAATGCTAAAATTGCTAACAGTTATTCCCTCTGCACTTTCAATTCCGAAGGCTGATCAGCAAAACTATTCGTAAATGCTCTCAGTAAATCATCAGATATTTTACATGCAGTGCAAAAATTATTTTCCGATCAACGACTACTTCAAAACACCAGGGTGAAAACCATGGTTAACGCATACAGATCCACTCAAACCCTTAAATTTTCCCCGGAGCCATTCATGAGTCCTGATTCACCGTCGCCCCGGTCTAAATCAGACAGGAACGGAGTGTGAGCAGATGGGGTTAGAAGTCAACAGCGCGGCGAAACGGTGATTGATAAAATAACAACGCGAATCAATCAAGATCTCTTTAAGAGCAATTCGTCAAAGAGATTTTGACACGGATGGAGGAGCAGGCTGTGGAGGGAACACGGAAAGGAGCATTGGGAAGGATTAGTCACCATTACCCTAGGGTTATCCTCACATTCTCCATGCCCTGACTTCTCCCCCTGTTTGCAGGCGCTAAGCTACTGTTATATAAACAGATAAATCACCGCATAGAGGCTAGAAATCTCAACGCATTGTGATAGCCCACGGATAGCTATGGTCATCTCTACTAGCAAAAATTAATTCCCAAAATCTTAAGTTTCTTTCTATTTATTTAAATAAACGAATGTATGAATACGTGCGTTATTTTAATTTCAAATTATGGTTTTTATAAAATAAGGTGAATAATCAATAACTGCACAAATTGTTTAAGTTTGGACGTTGCTTTTTCGCATAACTCCACTGTCCCAAATTGTAGCCATAATTTTTTTTTCAAGTAATATATGTATTCAGCACTTACAGCATTACCACGTTATGTGTCACTGAATTTATTTCATGAATTGAAAGCTACATATTTTATAAGAAAAATATCCCAATTTTTCGGTCATTACTTGAATAATTTTGCTTATCTGATCTTAATGCAAGATATTTCAAGACAACATCGTCCGGCCAAACAAACCTTAAACATCGTCCGGCGGATAAATAGTACAATGCGATAAAATAAAAACATCGAATTTTGCTGTAGTTAATTATCACTATTGAAAAAGATATTCTACATGCTTCCATGGCGAGGAATGTATCACCTTAGACGATTAATTTAATCACAATGCATTATTATACTGTTTAGGGAAGTAGGCTATATGCATGATATGAAAGATGAGATGGAAAAACAGTTGTATAACTACTGTACTTACATGGTATCTCTCATATGTACGATGTCGTTAGCCTTATTGTCGCATTATTTAGCAACTCAGCATTACACAGTAGTAATTATTGAATTGAGTTTTTCCATGCATATTTGATAATAACTGCACGTTTTCTATGCTGGCATGACTGAAATTTAACAAGTGGTACATGAGCTCAGTGCTCATCCCGCAAAAGTAAAAAGGTAGTTACAATTGATCATGAAATCTTTATCCACATACATTAATTAACTTAGGAGTACACCTAGAATAATAGCTAATAGCATTGTTATAGTGTGTTTGACACAAAAAGCATGTTCATCCTTCTTCCACACACCATGAATGTGGCTTGCAGCGTACCATTTTGACGTAGAAAATAAATGCACGACCCTTTCTATTCCTGCTTTCCCCTCAGTTTTCCGTCTTCACCCTGACCTCTCAGCCCACTATAACCTCCTCTCTACCTTTTATTCCTACGGCTGATGTGCTCTTTCCACAACCATCTCTTTTACCCTAAATATTCCGCCGTAATTTCCTCCCGCCACCCTTGAACCGTCAGCGGGAGGGTATAAGGGTAGCACAGGGCGAAAAGCGGGCCAGGGGTTCGGAGTCGTTGCCTGCAGAGAGGGGGTGGGAGCGGTCATCGGACCAGCCCTTCGGGGTGGTAGCTGACTGCCTGCCTTCGCTGCGAAGTGCCGGATGATGTGAGGGGGGAGGGAGGGTTTAGTGATTGATTATTTGGTGCCTCCCCACCGCCACCCATCTCGGCCCGTTATTTTCCGTCGATCAAATACGAGTGGCTATTTAGGCGGCGAGCGGGTTGTGAGAGATGAGTGATGAAAAACAAATCACCTGCACCCATCTCCGGATTTACAACCACCTCTTGCCTCTCTCTTTCTCACTCTCTTTCCCCCTTCCACTCATTCTTTAAATTATTTTTCTTTCCTCATCCTACTCTCCATCCATCTTCCCCCTTTATCACGGCCTTCTCGTTTCCCTTTCTCTCTTTTATTACTACCTACATCTACAAAGGCACAACCCTTCAGCCCGCTGCAGGGACGCGTGGCAAGAGTTCTTTGGGCACCAACCATGAAAATATTGAGGGAACATGGATAGAAAATGGAAAGTGGGAGAGGAAAATGGTGAACTTAATGCTTAAGGAGTGTCCAGTTGCCTCGCTCTGTTTTGTTTAAGGAGGTTCCGCCGCGACTGTGAGTCAAAACAAATACTAAATTCCACATTTTTTATATTTTGTAAAAAAAACCTGCTTTCACTGATGAAATGCGTTACCTATAGAAACCCAAAAGTATAAAGGTACAAATTATGCAGATTATTCCACGACTGTATTTTAAATGAGCACTTTTTTCCAGCCATAGGAGCCGACTGCAGCGCCATTTCATACGAATTACCGCATCTTGACTTCAATTACGGCATTAATTCTTCAATAACTAGAAAAATAAGTTGGTAAGATGCCTGTATTTTATTTTAATTCAATTTCTCTCGATTCTTTCCTTCTTAGTGACAGTTTTCTACGAAAATGGCATTTATATTTTATGGAAAAATACTATTTTTCCCCGTGTTTCTCTCATTCCCCCATTGAACACCATGTAATTTCAAGTTCAATTATAGAACAAAATCGCGTGGAAAGGTATTATTTTGTTGTTCATATCAGATAGAGGCCAACTTTTTCTACAACAAGTAGACAGAATATGAATAAAATGACATTTAAGTCATTTTACGGTGGAACCACCTTAAGTCACTAACCCACGGAATGAAGAAATATTTGTGGCTATCAGTTCAGCTGTGTATCTTTCTTTGTTTTTCTCTTCTATTAGATAAAGATATACGATGCGGGGTTAACATAATGTCCTCCAATAAACCCTGAAACTCGCGTCTACTTAATCTTTTGAGTAATTTAAGCCTAGAGCGTAGCCTCCGAATCTCTAACGGATCCCAACTTTGTCCAGCCATCAGTTGCACTTTTTGTTCGTTCGAAGCAATGATTAACGAAATGTGCTGCTTTTCTTAGTGTTGTGTTGATTATGTCCGTAGTAAAATTAGATATATTTCAGATTTCCAAGTAGGGAGGAGTTGTGAGAAATAAAACACATTAAGGGAGTGGCATCCTACCATAAGAGCCAAGTAATGAGGTGCTCAAAATAGTGATTTTTAAACCTTGCCTTGGGCATTATATAAACGGCTGCCGCGAATTAGTTTTTCACAGGTGGACGAATTAATGTCAGTTTTGACAATATCTACAATTACAATACAAAAAAGGAAAAATATTTTTATCGACGTAATAAAAAACATAAAATCAGTCCTCTGCGTAGGTTAGAAGTTTTGAAGATCTTGTTTTTTTATAGGAGCATGCGTTCGTTCTATGAGGCTCACAAACTTTGTATCATTATTCTTAAAGAAAACTTAAACGATACATTTTTCACACAATTTATGAAATACTAAACACTACCGGTTTCGACACTCTCGTGTCATTCTCAGGAGTACCCTCTGAAAATTGTGTGAAAAATACATAGTTAAAGTTATATTATAAGAATGTCACTTTTTCACGAAGCATTGCCTGACTCGATTCAATTTATTTGTATCATTATATCTCAATACTCCTCATCGATATCATATTGAAGATTTTCATTAATTAATTGATGCACATGTTCTAAAGCTATGCAACATTGACTTCGGAAACCTGAGGGGCTGAGGTTGATTCTTGGGCAATTTGACATGGAATCGCCCATGTAAAAATCGGGATACGTTACCGGAGGCTCTTGTAATGGAGGTTCCAAGCGAATGGCCACGGGAATTCTGCACAGCGGCGGAGGTCCCCGTGACGGCGGAGGGAACGCTCAGGAAACCGCCGTCGGCGGGCACGAGGACACATCCGCGAAATATTTGAAGTGTGGCGGGTCGAGCGGTTAAATACATAAACGCTAGTGCGCGCTCGCAGACTCAGGAATTGCACGGACCATGAAACGGGGGACGAGAGTGGGTGCGTCCATGCAACGACGGAGCGCCATCTGCCGGATCACAGACTCCCCCTTTGGCGGTGCGGAAAATGGAAACACGGCGATCCAACCGTGTGCGCTCCGCTGCAGATGGATGGCACGCGAGATCCAGGCCCACTTCAGGGAAAACAGTTATCATTCCTTTGGGGCTGAATATAATTCTAATGATCGATGCTCAAAATTCTGAAGTAAGGTGTGGGCACTGTGCATATGAAATTATTTTATCGATGTTTCTCGCTCGCTTATTATTACGCAATCTACACTTAAAAAAGAATTGGACAAAGAAAGCTAAGAGTTGAATTCGATATCCAATTAAAATGGACGCTGGGACACCATCAATTCGTTGGCTTATGCTAGGATTTTAAATGGATATGTGGGAGTTTGAGGCCACATCAAACTCTCAGGGATCCACTGTCCTCTGAAATTGACACCACGTCCGAGAATAGTGCGTCCACGTCCGTCCTTTCTTCATCCGTTCATACGTCCTTCACTTCTTCATTCCGTCTATAAAACCAATTCTCCTTCTTCTTCTTCCCCGATTACTAGACATCCTTCCTTCTCTTCCAGTCTATAGCATCCCTACGCCCCTCATTGCCTCCTCCAACCACCTGCTTAGCCTTTTTCTGATCTAATTCATATGTTTCTTTCACTCACCCACTATACTAAGCACTTTTTCGTTTGCCTTCATTTCAGTCCACCGCACCATCTCCAACCTCCTCCACACATCTTGAACGCCTGAGTATTATTTCGTCCTTCTTTCTCCGAGTCCACGTTTCTGTCCCATGCAACGCTTCACTCCATATCAAAATCTTAAACAGCTTCTCCTTCATATCCTTACCAATTCCCCGTTTTCACCTCCCTTCTGTTGCTGAAAGCTTCTTTCGCTAGCGCTATTCTCCACCTTTCTAATCTTTAATTATTTAATCCTTTCTAATAATCTGATAATATCTTTGCTAATTTGCCCATTTTCGTCTTGCGTACTACTCAGGTAATAAAAGTGTTCTACCATCTCCAGCTTGCACCCTCCTACTTTATGACCAGCCTTGCTCTCTTTATCCTTCTTGAATTTAATTTCTTTTGTTTTATTATATTTTATATTCACTCCTTATTTGCCGCACTGATTTTGTAATGACTCTACTAAAACTTTTCATCCCTTCTATGATCGACCATTTGATAATTATTGTAAAGTGAGTTTCCAGATTTTCAAGATTTACAATAAATAAGCTTAGATAATAGATTTTATACGAAGCTAAAACTAATATTCATGCATAAAAATGTTAAGTTCTGTTGGTTTGAAGTCTATAAACCTCCAAACCCCTCTCCTAGGTTTTTCGATAGGATTTGTAGCTAGTTTATTGATTTACTCCAATTATACTTATATAATTATCTGCTACCTAGTACTATCAACACCCCTTACATCTTTTCATTATAACTCTTGTATCTCTGTCATTTCATGAGGTTGCAAAATATATTAATACAAACAGTCCCTCTTACATAAGTGGGTGTATTGCGTTCTTGTGAGGCTTCCCCTCCTGACAAGCATTAGTGGTTTATGCTAATGCGTCAATAATCGTAGTTTCATTAAATTTAATAGAGTATATTGTAATGCATTTTGGTGACTACTCACCCCCTATCACACCCTTGAGGTGGCTCGCAGAGTCTTTTGTAGATGTAGATGAAATAAACCCCAGTGCTCCCAGGACACCAAAGTGAGTCATTTGTGGGTTGTAGGTTACAGCTATACTAGAATTTTTACGCTGCTGAAAACATATATGCAAAACCTTTGAAGCTACTTTGAAGTTTTAGACCTCAGAAGTAAGGCTCTAATAGGTTCGTAGCCCCCAAATCATTGATTTTTATGTTACATCATAACGGATGAACTGATGAACCAGCTATCTTGAAATTTTACAGGTGCAGTAGATGAAGAATAATTCAAAGGGGTTTGTTCTTACTATATAAATGTTCTTTTTTTGCTAGGCTACCTCAGTATAGACTTTTAATGGGAACTAATTCCTTAGGCACTTCTAGCTCACGTTTAATGATTAATATATACCAGAAACACAGTAATATTTCAGCAATGAAATATTTTTCGTTGCAACCTCACCATGTGAGGTTAATGACTGCTACATAGCAAGTGCACTTTTCAAGTCATTTTTGGAAGTTTCTTTCTCGATCATATGCAAGAATTTGATTTTTCCTTCTTCCCGATAAAATTCCTCTGCCCAATGGGAATACAATATAACCTTTAAATGAAAAAAGTGCAATAAATAACGCTTAGAAATGTTTCGAGCAAATATAAGAGGGCCGGAATGGATTAGAACCGGAGTAATAGTTAGTTTAAATCGGGTGTGTAGTGGATGAAATAAGAGAATTGTAACAGGAACATCAAGGTGGACACACTTTAATTTTCTCACTGACCCAAGAAACATTTTAACGTGTTTGAAAGGGAAAAACGTTTTGTCCGCTAATAATTCCAATTGCCATTACGTGACGCTTTTCATATGTTAATGGGAAAAGGAAAAGTCACCATGAGACTTAATTCTAACGAAATAGGAATTCCTGCTTTCAGGTCGTAACCTAGAATTGGTTTATAACATATTTCACTCTGCGTATGCATAGCTTTTATGATGCATGAATGAAATACGTATTACTTAAAATTTATGAGTCTGCACACTCCAAACGTCTAAAACTATTACATGTCTATGACAGGATTTCTTAAAATTCTCTGGCACAAATCTTTCTGGTACAAAAGAAAATAATGCAATAAGTTTTAGTTTGGCGTCAGAGGGAACGTTTTCGTTTTTGCGCGAGATAATATAACTGTCAAAAAAGATGACTTGTTATACTCACCTAGAACGTCAGACAAGTGTACATTCATACGAGAATTGTTTAACCGCACCAAGGACATTTAAGGCTCATTTACACTTGTCCTGTGTGTTAGCGGGTATGCGTCGCTAAATTTTAGGTCTCGGAGTAAGTGATGACGCGCAATCTTTCACGTGTTTCCGCATTAACTGAATGAAGAAGAATAAAAAAAAACACACAAGCGAAGGACTACATAAAGCAAACGCCTTTTTGCAACAGTGCGATGGTTTAGCACTGCGCCCGCAATCACGGAAACCGTAAGCCTACGTGCTGATTCCATTATTAATTATGTAATGTGATCCCTTCTCCCTTCCCTTGGTTAAAAAAAACAAAAACCTAAATGGAAGCGCAATTTTATGAAACGGGCGCTCACGGTCGGCATTATGTGGCGCCGTTCGGAGATAAAGTACATACATGCGTTTGTACATTTTCGCACATTAACGGCCGTGTAAAAAGGAGTCGAGGAACAGGAGGAAATATAAAGGGAGAGATAGAGGAGCAGCAGGAGGTGAGGAAAAAAGCAGGTTATTTCACTACCCACCCAACAGAACTCTTTGCTCTTCCATACCCCTCTCAACGCCGAGTACGGCAGCGTCACTCTTGCCCACGCCGGCTGAAAAATGAATCGAAACAAGAGAGCAGCAACGTCCGAAATGCGAGGCACGCTTCACAATCTTTCTTTCTCTCTTCCCGTGATCTATATTTAACTTACTCTCTCTCTCTCTGATAGCCATGTACCCACGGCACAAGTTTCTATGATATTTCCCCTACAACAACAAGCCTCTCATCCAATGTATTGAACACAAACTTAGAAAGATATTTTAAGACTAAGATAGCGAGGCTGATAATAGAAGTAGAAGGGTACAAACTGCAATACAATAAACCACTAAAGAGTAGTACGATGGAGAAACGCGGCCATTGTAGAAGGGGAATTAGAATACAAATTGCGTTAAAGAAATTGGCGTTCACTGAGAGGAGAGAGTAGTAGACATAGACCTTGTGTAATGACGTTAATAAAAGGCCGGTGAGTATCCTAACACTGAATATAGTTCAGAAGATTCCAGTGATAATTTGTGGAATTTCAACATTATGATTGAATAAAATGTTATCAATTAGTCACATATAAGTATATATTTAATTAGTGTCAATGCTTCGATGTTATATCATCATCTTCAGGCACCTTATGATGATGCAATAATTCAGAAAGCTAGGTAGTAATAAAAGTTTAATTTATCATAGAGAATTTTAAAACCCTTATTCAACCGTTGTAAATATAATATTGTAAGGTTCAGAGACGTAAACTCTGAGAAAAGAAGGCATCAACGGTTTTGCGCTAGTTGAGATGTGGGAGGTCTGGAGAATGTAGCTCGTTTGATAAGACAATGTAGAAAGCAAACAATGGAGTATTTGGCATGATAAGTGAGGACCGGAGACTGCAGAAGAAAGCAGAGAAAAGTTGAGGCAGTAAAACCAAATTAAACCAAAATCCAGACAATAATTAAAGAAGAGAGGAAATTGTGTTTTGACGCACGAAAATGAAGCCCGTTTTTGTCAAAAATGATCTACCTAAAATGGCTAAAGCGTGTAATTCGTTTCTATTTTTAAAATAAATAATACAGTTTTACTATGGAAACTTTTTCTATCTCGGATTTTTATAGATCTTTGAATTCGTTACCACGGAAAATCGGCTATAAGTATCTAATCTTTCGGCATGTTAACAGTCCATCTCTCTCTTTATGGACTCCACACTACATATATTACCGAACATGGTTTCAACTACTTTGCCATTTCCTATGAATTAGGATTGACATTTCCAAGGCACTCAGTTGCCCAATTATAGTCAGCAATGAGGTATTAGAATGTATAAATACTAATCCATGGCATTTATGACCACCACTTGGTTCCAAGGAGATAGCCAGTAATAAGTCCCTTGCAAAGGCAGGGTACCAACGCAGATGGAACTGGTTTAATAGGCGATACTTCCAACTTCTTTTCAGACTAAGATAGATATAATGATGTCGAAGGAAAAGAAATAAAATGGACTACCTATGTTAGAAAAATGAGGATAGAAAGTACATCGAGACGTTGAAACTGTTTAAGGAATATTTTTCCCTCATTACAAGAAGCATTCTAATAGAGAGCAGTACTTTCGTACCTGCATGCTATTAATTTGAGCAGTAGAAGTTATATTATAAGGGAAGACTGCAACTGAGTCATTCCCACCGCAAAGCGTCCATTTGCATGCTATCGCCTTAGCTTTTGTTATCACATTTATTCCTTTGATATAACTATCCAAAGACCACTTTTCATTCATGAGGGCAAAAAATCGATTGTGTATTCCAGAATTACTGCCTAGAATAGTACGTAGGCAGTTTGTAAAACTGAAAATATAGTATAAAAATGAAGGCAAGGAGAGATTTTCGGACGAGAACACGTGTGGTGAAAGTGGAATGAACGAGGAGAATTAAAAAAACCTGGCAGATAGAGGTGGAGGGAGAGAGGAAATCAGGAGTGGAACCAAGAGGTGGAGGGAGAGAGGGGAAGGTCAGATCAGACTGGAGTTCAGGAGTGCCCGCTGCACACGTTTGCCGACCAGAGCGCCGAGGGAACTGGAATGAGTGCACTTGGGTCAACCACCCGTCGACATCCCAACCGATTGAGGGCCGAGTTCCGTCTCGCACCGTGATCAAGAGGAAGGTCCGATCTTCGTGAATGCGGAAAATAGTCCAGGCCGCGGACAAGTTTCAAAGTAAAAAAAATAAACACCGACGTCTCTTTGAAACACGTCAACGTGTCGGAATCCGAGCTTTTATCTCCATGGTGCTAGGTAATGAAACCAGGGTATACATAATTGCAATAAAAAAGGCAAAATCTTTTCTAATCTTACAGGGTAGACATAATTGTTATTAAAGGTGACCCTACGGTTAATGCATGTTTACATGTTAGAAGTAATAACTGTACAGAAATTTTACAGCCGCAGAATCTTGTCTCCTAACATGGTTACCTTCTTTAGCTTAGCATCAGTCTTCCCTCTCTTCATTCTATTCCTAAATTATATTCTTTTTCTTCCTCTTACCCGTATAACCGCCATCTTCGCTTCTAATAAGGCCTTCATTATCCCTTAACCCTTCATTACCTCTTCCCGTTACCTGCTCTACCTCCTCTTAGTAGAAATATATACCCCTGCATAATGCCCAGGTAATTTTTCTGGGTTAAAACAATCACAAAAGCAAGTACTATAACCGTTTTTCCTTTGTGATCTGAACCTTAAAATTAAATTTCAACAGTCGTCAGTCTCATTTTGCAACTGCAATTTTTCTAATGAGCGAAGAGGCAGATGAAATTCATATATCAGTATTCATTCATATATCACCTAAAAAATCAGTATTATAGTAACTTTCCTATTTTTTCACATGTAGGTACAGGTTCAATGAACATTCTTTTTGAATTTGGATACATATGCCATTTAAGCAACAAACTACCCTACTTTTGAGTAAAAACATTCTTTGAAAATCATCACTTCAATGAGACGAATAAGCTGCGTATTCACCGCTATTCACATACCGGAAATAAAAATTAAGAATGACATCACTACGAGCGTCAAAACGGGTAGCAAAACATATTTGTTGATAATGAACGCAATTGTATCCTATAGTTTTTTTTACGGCACCAAACATGTGATTGCAATGACCTTTCTGTTCCGAGAGTGAAATATTAGGCTAATGAATGAAGCGTGATTAACTCAAGTCATTTTACAGCGCTGGCCTAGAGAGAGGAGTGGACCAAGTTAAAGGCACTTCCCGGGCATCTAAATATAGCTGTTGCAATAACCAGGCTATTAGGTATTACACAGTTCCGAAAGTTGAGAAGACTGCGTAAAAGGTTGAGCCACATGAGAGCGAAACAAAGGGTGAAGCACTGGGTTGTTATGGTTCCAAACATTCGCGTAATGGAAAAGTTCGAAAGAGGAGGGAGCACATGGTGACGGACAAAATAGGCGTTCAACGTATGGTGAGGGAAGCAATATGCCTCCATCTGTGGTGGTAATTGAAAAACACCGCTGTTTATCTTAATGGGCACTTAATCAAGCGCTCGTGTTCGTAAGTGCATGGAAGTTAAATAAACAGTACTCCATAAATTTATTATTAATACTTCCACCTAGTTGAGCCTGAAACAATGGAACGTATTAAACAGTACTCCACTTTCACCAGTAAAAAACTATCTGTAAGTTCTGGTTTCAGTAAAGGGAGAAAACATCCAAGCGTTGAAAGGGTACAATGGTTTACATAATTAACAGAATACAAACAGCAATAATAGGAAAATTAAAATAATTATTTAATAAAATATCAAAACTTCAATGCAATATCTATGCAAAATCCAAATGCTTAAATAAAAAGGTTATTAATCATAAGCTATCTCGGTGAAAATTGATGAAAAATACATTGTACTTTATAAAATATTCCTGTTAGTTTATGCCCAGTCTAAATTTAATGCCACTTCTTCCGTAATTTATCTAAGAGTTGACGTGATTGGCTACAACAGGAAAAAATACAACTGTTTTTTTTTAATTCCAAGAAACATAAGAACATGGCCATGAGTGCATACATAGATATACTTACTCTATGGTAGATATTGGAATGAATTATATACTCAAGGTCAAGCCAATTAGAGGAGATATGACCGGGATGTTCCAGAATCAAAAAGAAAATATTTTTTTACATTTAAATAGCAATACCAAATATGACATTAGTATTTAAAAGTTGAATTACGTTCTAAAAGTTGCGAGTAACAGTTGACCTAATTCAGTATTTTAAATTAACAGTAAACAGGCCATTAAAAATCACGCACAAGGTGGATTCTATTTTTCCAGTTATTCAATAAATAATACTCCTCTTCTATCATACTGCATACACACCCATACTGCTTTAAACACCTCTCTAAACCACGCAAGGATTCAAGCCTTCAATTTGGTATTTTTAGATAGTTGAATATTTTAGCTTCTGCATTAGCATTCTCTTTTCAGGCAATTGTAAATTTCACTACGTCCATAAAATCACGTATCAACGCAGAGTTCTCAAAACTGCGTCCTATTCCAGGCGTAGTCGCATAGTAATTCACCGGATAATAGCTGTCCAAACGTTTCACTGGGCAGTGGATATCATTAACGCCTTCCTAAACCTTTCCCAAAGTTCAATAAAATCTCATGGCTTGGGTCAGAAAACTTCCAGTTACAAGAACCGGTGCTTACCCCACGTATTATCTTCACGAAAGCCGCAAGGGTTTTCAACCTATCAAGTGATGCATACAAAGTTTAATACAATATCAAAGTCGATAGTTCAAAAGTCAACCAGTATAAGCCTCAAGAGTAGCGGTTCCCAACCTGGAGTACCCATGTCCAAAGTGTTCAATGCTTGGTCGTACGGGGATACGTAGAAATATAAACACATGAGGAATTTTAAATAATGGTGGCAGTATGGCTAGTACAAGGGCAAGAGCCTAGCCACGTTGACACACCAGTTCCTGTCAGATCACCGAAGTTAAGCAACGTTGGGCCCGGAAGGAGGTTGGATGTGTGACCCTCCTCCAAACCTCGACCGGGGTGGATGGAGGGGTGACACTCCATCCAGACCGATACTGAGAGGCCGGAGGGAGATATATCCAGACCGGGACGGTGGGAGGGAGGACTCCCTCCATACCTGTACCGGGAAGGTTGCGGGTGGCCCCTCCTTCATACCTCTACCTTGGTGCTCTTGTCCCCTTGGAATTTCTATATAATTGATTTATAATTATAATTTTGGTATTATATTACGGAGTCTCCTCTCACCATATGTATTGAATACTTTAGGTCAGTGATAGGGAACAACATTCCTCAAAGACAATTAATGCTCTATTACTCTTGGTATTTTATATCTATCATTGAAATAATTATCAATTATCAGTATGCAATCAAACAATTCATCTATTGGTAATATATTTAGATTTCTGTTTGAGGCTTTCGCAGCGCTGTTGTGCTGGTTTCTCCATGTTTTTCGGGAAAAGCAAATTTCAATCGGGATGACGGGCATAGACTCCACAACACCTGGAAGAGACTCCTGAGAAGGAACGCGCCAAAAGAAGGGTGCTCAACGCTGATTGGCTGCGCTAACGGAAGGCCCCCTTGAGGACGGTATATATACAGGCCAACTTTCACCGTTTGGCATTCGGACTTGATCTGAAGATGTGGCCTGCATTGGCTACGAAACGTCATCGTAAAGATACACCGACGCAGCTTTGCCCGAAAAACATGGAGAAACCAATATATTTAGATGTTTATAAGCAACCTCAAATTTTGTAATTCTTGCATCATCACCCGAATTTTTGTCATTCCAATATATAATTCATTGCTATATCTTGATAGTGACTAATCAGGGGAAAGTGATAATTCTCATATATTACACATTTACATAGAATATGCAGGATCAGAATGGTGCTTTATGTAATAAATAGCTAATCAATTAAAACAGTCGGGATTATTTCTCTCAAGTCCAATTCCAGATGTTTTACAATTTACTAAATCTTAAATTGATATATCACGCTAACTTGAGTAATTATTGCAGGTGTCATAAAATCCACAAAATGCATATTCCGCTCTCCCACCTAAGCCTTAGACCGTAAAATACAGACAGAAAGCGTTAAGGTAAAAAATGGAAAAGTAATTATAAAGTCAACAGAATAAGAGGATTAGGTGAGCAGATATACTGTCAGTGGAAATATTTACAATAGTTCCTTAAAAAATATAGTAAAATAATATAATTTCTTGCATGCCTAAGTACTCGTCACAAAGTTCATTCACTGCAAATTAAGCATGATGGTAACCACACTATTAGGTAAAATATAAGGAAGATGTAAGATAGATAGTAAGGTAGTGAAGATATAAGGGCCTTTGTGGGAGAGAAATTAAGGATTTGGCTGCACTCCTAAATTGAAAAGCCAATGCACGAAAGTGTCCGCACGATAATACAGGGGTAATAACCCAGCAAAACCTATAGAAGGAGAAGCATTAGTTATGCACTGAAATATAAAAATACCAATTCTATGCTTAGGTAGTATGAGAAGATAATAAGTAGAGCAAAACAAAATTATTCAGTATAAAAATTGCAATTGAGGTGAAACGACTGCTCGAACGGATGACTCAGAAGAGGGAAAGACGGCTGTAGAATATGAAAGGCAGAAAGAGCAGAAGGAAGAAGGAGAATTGAAACACTTAGATAAGAGGAAAGAGAAACGTGAGAATTTGAGGCAGTGTATGTTTTGTTGCAAAAGGCAGCAGTAGAGGAGATGGCGAACTACGAAAATGTGTTATACCGGGGATAGGACGCGGAGAAAGTTTTCGTAATTTGATTTGAGTCTCCTCTACCATCCGCCTGCTCTATTTCTCTTTCGAGGCGAGTCTCAGGGAGAGAGATAGGGAGAGTAGCACTTCCTCGCCTCCTGTGATGGACAAGTTAGAGACGTAAGGCGGTGAGAATACTGATAGTTGGGGGAGAGAGATGGTGTGAAAACCTCGTTGAAAAATAAACGCCGCCAGGTTGAGGGGCCACTGAATGACAGCGTGCCCTCCTAACCAAGCCTAACTGTATTTAATTGTCATTTGCCAGTATGATTTCGGACCAGTTTGGCCCTCACAACTACTTGAGCGGAATAAGTCGTCATCTTTACTCTCATTCGTAATAACAGAGGCTAACAGTAAAATTAAAACTGATATTTTTTCTCAAGATTTTCTTTATAAATCCAGAATGTCTTACTCTTCACTCATGTTTGTCAGTCCTCTTTATGGTAGTGGACTTTAGAAATTTAGTTTTTGCCGTTATTACTACCCCCACATGTTGATGAAAAGCAATATATTAGAGCGATGTGTCCACATAAATATAAATATTATGAAAAACATAAATCCTTTATATCAGCCTACTTTATTCCAAAATAATAAGTTTCAGCAAATTCATCTCATGAGTCACTCATTAGTTTCAATGCGAACTTCAAATTCCAAAGTTCTTTTGAGATTCAAACATGCAAATTAGACTGCTTCGTTGTATCCTGGGCAATAGAGTCAAAAGTACTTGGCGAATGCTAGCGATTGGTAGCTTTGTAATTTATATATTTTTATTCATGAACTGGATACTAACATAATTCCATGTACAATTCCTAACGTTGTGATCATTTTGCACGTTCTATATGTTAGCTTGATTTAACTCTAACTAATGGTCCCTGAGATGCATGAATGCAGTAACCATCGTGAATGAGAAAATCATAGGCATTAGCCGTATAACATGTGAAATATCCTTCCACTTGAGTTTCTTATTATAACAATATATTGATTAAAGTAGCTAATGGGCGTATGATAGTGTGTTTGACAGACGGAGCCTGCCGCTTGTTCTTGAGCGTCCTGGCAGCAAACCACCTAGATATAAATGCAGGTTTATTTTGATAAGGTGTAAATAAAACGTTGAAAATAATTATTTTTCGTCATCATTATTTATATAATTCCTAAATGAAGAAGGAATATAAAGCAGAATGGTAAAATACACTTAAACCATGGATAAATATGCGTAGAAATTGCCATGTTAAATAAAATCCAACCTAAAATGGGAAACTTTCCACGGACCTTTGAGTTTACCGGGTCTGTGGGCAGGAAACTACGTTGCCTATTAGCATGGCATGTCAATTGACATATATCTATTAACATATCAATAACGTGGTGGTTTATTACAATTAATGGCTTCATTTCCAATTCAGAACATTTTTATATAATGTTCAAGGTACATCCTGGTGAGATTTTTTTGATGAGGCTAAAAACAAGGAATTTACTGCTTGTAAACCAGAATTTTTAAAAAATTGTTGAAGTTAGGATTGGCGTCTTACCCGCAAAAATAACAGTTAAGACGATCCGCAGGAATTCAAAAAATCGTTTTCATGGCCTCAATTTTCGGTAATCAAAGATAATGCTCACGTCAAGTGTGATGGAAAATGTATTAAAACACCGTGATGGAAATACACCTTAAATTACATTTAAGGTTGGGTTCGTTCTGATTACGAGAGCAGCATGATTTAACATGTTAGTGAACTTTGGAAGATCGTAATACCTCAAGAGACAAGATTGGATGTAATGGAAATATGCGGATGAAATATAAATGAACAAAATAAAAAGGAGAGATTTTATGATAAGTTTGAAGCATAGGAAAGCCCATTAACATTTTAGTGCTCAA
This sequence comes from Pyrrhosoma nymphula, assembly GCA_963573305.1. Taxonomy (NCBI): domain Eukaryota; kingdom Metazoa; phylum Arthropoda; class Insecta; order Odonata; family Coenagrionidae; genus Pyrrhosoma; species Pyrrhosoma nymphula. The sequence goes on from OY754339.1 coordinate 63,048,230, forward strand.
GTCTGATGAAAACTAAGAACAGCAAATGAGAACAAAATATTGTAGACGCAGTTACTAAACGTAATTTATAAATATTATGATATAACTAATCGCAATATAATGATATTGGTTGTTTCATAAAACTATACATATTGGACCTCATATTAACTATAAAAAATATCAGGAGTAATGCAAAAGATTCTTTGGGTTCGCAAACGAATGGCGGAAGATGTAAGGCAAATTATGAAAGGTATTAATATAGACCATACTACACGAATGAAGACGTGGTTATTCTAAAACAATATGAAATTAGGTGCTTCATAAAATCAATCTTCAAACTGATGACTGCCGATGATATTCTCTCCTAAATTAAATGCTCAATTACGTTCATCCTCTTTATTTATGTGAAAATTGCAACCAGAAAAAGTCACCTCAAACAAGAATCAATCCACGATCCAACGTCCAGGCACCTACGCCACACAGGGTTCCTAATCCCCGTGATATTTTGTTTTAAGGGTTCAAGGCAACCAGATGTTTATCATGGACACATAATATATACTTTGCACAAGGTATAGTAAATATTATTCCTACGTATAATCTACGTTGATATTACTTGGTGCACTTGGTACCATAGAACTTGGTGCAATTATCAAACACCGCATTAACGCAATTAATCACCGTAATTTGGAAGAAAGAAAACCACTTCTTCATTTAAAATGAGTGCAATATTAATACCAAATACAATACATTAGTAGTCATTCCAAAAGAGGCTTTTAAGAATCAACGTCTAAACATTCACACTTTTTGGTATTTTAACTGGAGCACGAGAGCGTTGAAGATTCTACTGAAGTGGAGAAACTCCTCCATTTCTCCACACTCTGAATGCTACTGACATGCTATCCAAAAAGAAGGATTTGAAGTTCCAATACCCTTCGAAAGCTTCTTTCTTTCCTCTTCGGCCGTGTCAGTTCATTTTTTTTTCTTTACAGTACTATCCGTTTCGTAAAACTTCGAGGCTGCGAAACTATATGAGATGAGCTTAAGTGTAAAGAGTTTCCCGAAAGGAAGACACCCTTTCAAAGACACTTAAGATTCACTTGAGGTACGTTTATAAGCGCATTAAGTGGATTTTTTTTTAGTTTTTACAGGCCTTCCACGTACGTAATGTCCGCCGAGAGACTTCTCTTGCCCCGTACAACGTTAACTACTCCAGGCATAAGAAAGTGAAGATGGGAGATGAGGATTAAGGAAGAGCGTTTGACGAAATTACGTAATTACGTCACCTAGTTGAGGAGCATGCAGGTACTAGCTCAACATTAAGTGGCCTAGTGACTGAAGGTTGCAATTCAAATTAAACTTCGCAGTAAAACCACAGAAAAGAAAATGTAATCAAATACATAAAACATTAAACTTGGAAAAACAGTTCCGTAATTTAAATTACACTTACTGCATTCAACTAACATGCCCGTGACCAGAAAGTTCATCTCGTTGATTTTAGGTTACAATCTGTATCCTGCTAGCTCTACCTGGCTCCAGTCCCTGGTTGAAAACGTGCAATAATTTATTTTGTGTATCCACATGTATTCGTACATTTTTTATTAAATAGAATTTTGACTAAATGTAATAGTTTCTTCCGCATCAGCAATCAACTTCCAAATAAAACGCGCACCTTGTATACATACAAGGTGCGCGTACATGTATTCGAACGCACCACGTTTTAATTATACCTAAATATTTTAGTAATATCTTTTCATGCATCATGTCGGCTGGTGAACAACTCCTGAAATGGAAAACGTTAAACTAAAATGGAAATGTAGAGTTTATATGAGGTTATTTATCTTTCAACTTAACCAAATCTACGTATTCAGCATCGGTAAAACATTTTATTTCTACCACACAAATTTAATAAAAAGAATCACCTCGAGTCTCATTCGCAGAGCCTTGAAATAATGATGCCCTTGAACTCAAATACCCTACTCTAACCATTAAATAATCCAAATTTATAAACTGCTTAGTTTCCACAGATGCAAAATTAGACCCGTTTGCTCTAATGAAAAAATATCCCTTACAAGCCTCCACGTAGCACAAAGTACATGACCCTTGAGTATTTGGAGCAAATGCCCTTTTTCCACCGCGCCGATTCTACGCGCCGCGTACTTGGACCAAATTGAATTAGGCACCTCCGATGGGAGTAGGTCCATAATAGACGTAGCATCTGCAACGATGTCCGTGAGACATAAATGAAGAGTGCAAGTCGTAGCTGCAATATCAGCAGTGCAGAAGAAGCACGAATTAATTCTGATTTGAAAGGGAGACATTATGGCTGAATTAATAAGTACCACTGTCAACGTTTTTTCTAGCGGGCCAGAAATTGTTCGATTCATTAGAAAATACCAATAAATACGGGAAACATATTCACAGTGTGATTCCAATAAGTGCCTATCAAAAATAAAGTACGTAAAACATTAGCATGCTTCAAGATTTATAAGCGCTAAGGATTTTTTATGACTCATACAAGTTTTAAAAGAATTTAGATATCTAATGGCTGAATTTGCTGCAACCCTCGTGAAAAGTTTCCCTAAATCTTCAAATTGAAGAGGCCAGTATGGATACTAGCGAAACTATAGTCATAGTAACGACACATCGCAAGAGATACCTTGGATGAATGCACGGGATATTTTCATTGCAGCTAAACATTTTTCTCCGTCATCTCACACGTTAGAATAAATTTAGGCGCTTGAATTATTATAATTTTACTGAATTACTTGAATTACAATAAAATTACAATAATTAAACTGAGTTCTGGAGTGTATTTTTCTCTAAAGCATTTTTGTAACAATTTTTAAACGTTTTTTTAATGAGAGAGATATATTTTAAAGGAAATTGATAGCTCAATGGGAGCAAATACATAGTACGGTGTGAGAGGAGAGGAAATTAGGAGAATGCATAGGAAGTGGTTCAAACTGGTATCGAGAGGCAAAAGGATGCTTAAAGGCTGCAGTAAACATGAGAATGTTAGGTAAGTGAGAGAGAGGAAAAGAGATTAAAACTATGGAGAATATTTCTTTTGTTTTTATGAATGTATATTTTTTTCCTCTATAGTCATTCACTCTATGCCGTGTACACTGCATTTAGGCATCACAGATGAGATGAAGGGAGTAGGACGTATTCCATCCCGAAGAATAAAACAGCACTCGAAGACAAGGGCCTTAATCCACTAACTATAATCATAGGTACTACTCCTATGTCCATCTACACCCGGTAGAGTTGGGGGTTTCCGGCGTAACTTTATGGAACTGGCTATTTATTTTGAATGCAAAGGTTAAACTTAGTTTTTCCACATTAGATTTTAATTTTGACGACCATGGTATCGACGGTTAACGTCATCATCAGGTAAAAAATAAAACTTGTAGGACATTTATGTGTACTCTCAGCTATTTATATAAGTGTCCGACAATTTTTTCTACCTGATACGTTACGTTAACCGTGGTCGTGAAAATTAAAATCGAATTTGGAAAAAACCAAGTATAACCTTTTAATTCAAAACAAAACCGGTAGATAACCGAGCTGATATTAACAATCTCCCTGACGCACGGAAAAGTCGTAACCGATGACCACGGTCTACAAGGAGGGGAGAGGGAGGGTGAGGAATAGAGAGGTTTGGATAGGGGTGGGAGAGTCCGCGTCTATGCGGCAAACACCCTTCGCTCTGGATGTTGAAGAGGGAGAGATGCAGACGCAGGCGGGGATGGGGAGAGATCGCCTCGGCGGGGATCGAGAGAGAGGGAAAATAGATATCAGTGGCGGAGTAGGCGAGTGGTCAATGGGATCGCGCTCCAGTGTGGTGAGGGGGATGGGGAGGGATTTGGGGCCGGGGGGTGGGGAAACTGCGCAGCGAGAGGAGGCAGTGAGGAGGGCAAGGAGTGCACAGAGCAGGCGGGGCGCGGGGAAGGGTGAGAGGCATTCGGAAAAGTACATCTCTTCCGGCTGCAACTCTCCCTCTGAAGAGTGCACGCTTTATTTCTACAACCCTCTTGGAAAAATTCCCTAGAAAAAATATACTTCTGGGTATTAATTCACTAAGAATAGATTTTCCCTGGGAAATGCTTTCAAAAGTGGGTTGCAGGGGCTTAGAATATATTTTTTTAACACCAAATGTAGTTGGCAGTGAGCGGCGATTTTTTATAATGGTTGCATTTTTTTTATTGAAAGATTTTTCTTCAGCCTCATCATTATCAGTCGTGTTAACTAATGTTTGTATAAATAAAACTAGGCAGAATTTTTTTTCGTTTTTATGAATATCTATTTTTTCCTCTATAGCCATTCACTCTATGCAATTAATGGTGTACTTTATCCTATGCCTAGAGGTTTTCCCTAAAGTAGCGTTTTGTCCTGGGAAAATTACTGACCAAAGTCTTCCAATTACAAAGGAAAAATTTTAGAGTAAAGATTATAAGGGCATTGCCGAAGGAGAGAAATTTTTTTAAAGGAATTTCAATATTTCCCTAGCTTTTTCCCTATGTTCGAGAACATTCTTATAGGAAAATTTCCATCAGATAAAACAATCCACCCAACACAGATATGCGTGATTAGTCCATAAATGAAATGAATATAAAAAATCGAGGTGCATACCGTGGTAAATAAATTGCGAATTATTTATAAAATATAAAAATGGATCGCGCTTGTTTTTCGATGAATCTTTATGGTACCGCGACAATGCTTCAACTTATGCTATTGTATGTCATGTCAGTAGCCGCGTGGAGTAATAATATACTCTAAGTAAAAGATTCCGAAGTTTGATGGTTTCTCTACACTATCGTGCATATGCTTTCGACTTACATCTTCTGAAATCAATAGCATCATGGCTGAAACGGCATATGCCATTGGTTTGAGCAAACGGCCGAACCACGAGTGGACTTCCTACTACCCAGCGGGACCCTGCAAGTGAGGGCAAGTGTGGTAAATTGGACGTTAATAGCAGTAGAGAAAAGATAGGAATCATGCAGATATGGTTTCATATGTCGTAGCTAGGTAATTAATCGGCAAAACAAGGCAGTAAGGTTTATTTTACGACCCATAAATGTGAAAAACCCGCCTAAAACTGTGGAATTAGAACTGCATTACGGATGAATGCTCAAATTTTGATTTGCTTAAATCATTTTAATTTATATTAATAGGAACAGGCGGCTAGACTGACGTGATGAGTTGGTGCGGATCCAAGGGCTCCCGGCAGAGAGAAGTTGGGGAGAAAGGATGGGGTGCGGAGGAGGGTAGGAGATAGTGAAGTGGAGTTGTCGGATTGGGTTTGCAGTTGGAGGAGAAGAGGATGCGATGCAGGCGGCAGGGATGAGGCTGGGGGGGAGGGAAATAGGGGGAGTTAGGGGAGTGGAGAGGGAGGAGGGTGTTTTAGAGTACGGAGAGCGGGATAAGTGAATGCAGATTCGAACCGGGGGCGTGCGGACATCGCATTCGGAATGGTGAATGGCGTGGGGACCGTCTGCCTGCACCGGTCTGGGGGGGAGGGTTGAGGTTCGTGGCAAGAGTTGGAGGAGAGGCGTGTAGGGTGATTGTGACGGGGGGTGGGGAGCTGAGATAGTTGCATGAGGGAGAGCAGAAGGGACGATACGGGATTTAACGTGGGGGAGATGAGGGGCGGGACGTGCGAACGCATTGGAGGGAGTGCTGGTGAGTACTTTCCCATCTCCCGTCCGCCCACACGATACGCGCTAATGGCCCTTTTTTTACCTTTTGTGCCCTTTTATTCCTCCCTTTCATCGCATCCCTGCCTGCATTTTTCTGCCTCTCAAAACCTCTCGTGTCTTCGCCTTTCCCTTCACATGTGCGAACTTTTCCTGACGGAGGGGGAGAGAAAGCTGATAATCTACATTCCTCCAGCAGTTTACATCTGCACACTACCCCTGTGACCTACCGCAGAGCTGTGTGGCAGAGGGTGTCAGGACACCAACCATGGAATGGGAGGAAATAGGGAAAAGGAGGGGGAAGAGTAGAGATGTGAACTCTATGTTAACGATATGTCTTAAGTTATCGTCACGCCGTTTTTGTTACGGTCATTTTTGTGGAAAGAAGAAAGTTTTGTACATATCAGTTCGGCAATGCATCACACTTATTTTGTCGCTTCCATCACTTCTAAAGGTATAGCGTGGGGCCAAAATAAAGTATTCAGCATCGCACTGACACTCGCCTTATCTGAATTTTTCAAGTACCAAATATAAGCCTAGCGTGTAGCCCCTGGGTGTCTTACGATAGCCGAAGTCATTCCATTAGATGTGTAACACTTTATGTTCACTTGTAGCAGTTTTCTTTACTAAACGTGAGGGTTTCCTTTGTATTTTATTTACTTACAGTCTTTCGTACAGTGACGATATTTAAGTTGCTTACTGCAAAGATTGATGCTAAGGTTGATCACACAATATAGCAGAATAGCTACATATGATAATACCAATAACTGGGCAATTTTACGAGATTATATATATGCACGCAAAATTAACGGATTGGAGGGAAGATAAATGGTGTATCGGCTCACCAAAGTGAAACATCATTCATTGATGAAAAATGGTCCATACACCACGGATTTTATGTGTAGTTAGTTCGTGAAGAGATTTCTTTTTTCTGTAAATTATATTCGGCTCACGTTTGTTTATATATATACCCTTATGGCTTCGCAACAATTCCTAAACGTATGATATTATAATTTGGCGTATTGTGGCGTATTATAATTTGGTGTATGAGTGAAGTGCGTATTAATGAGAGTCTTACAAGTTAACCGAAACAATTAAAAGTATTGCGCATTTCAATGACAGCAGTATCCCAACGTTATAGAGCAGTTTGTTTCCATCAAATGCATTCTGTAATATTATCACTAAAATGCCATGGGCTTGAACCCAAAAATATGCAAAAAAAGATGTAGCCAAATTCAAACATGGATTCAATTTGGGTGAAAATATTGCAGATTGGACAAGCATTCATCAAAAAAGATTTGTACGGCTATACTAGGCTAATTTTGCGCTTTTTTTTATTTCGTCAAAGAGACCAAAGTTTGATCGTACTAATGAATGCCTGTATGCAATAACTCACACTATAGAGACATTTGGTGATCACTAATTGTTGAGGACCTCTATAAGGATGAAATACATTCAAGGGCAAAAGAAAGGTGATGGATGTGAAAGACTCCAAACTTTGTCTGGGCAACGAAGTAGGGCAGCCAGAGTTCTACTGGGATAAACGCTGATTCCACATTGACTACTTACATTGTTGTAGGCTCTTACTCTATTCATTGTTAATTCCATTCGCGGGACTAGCCATTTCCTGTTTTTTTAAATAATCGTATACAAGAAATAAATCTGCAACCCTCCCTAATACTACACGTCTACCCCTGAGATAAATTAAGAATATTTCAATGTTTTTATTATCATTGTCCTACTTTAGTGTTTTATAAAAATTTATCACTTCATAAAAAATCCCTGATGAAAATATGCATGCATCAAAAACACTAGTTCAACGAAATGCTTTTTCATTTAACTCTTCAGATGTATCTCTTCAGTTAACAACTAATGATAATACACCAATCATCCAAAGATAAAAATAATTATCTTTGCGACAGAAAAGTATAGTTTTTCCTCAACTGACCATGAATGCTTACTTAAATTTAAAAGTACCTACCTATTAATCAAAGTATGCATACAAAAACTATTGCATAAGCAATGCAATTGTTTTATGGCGTTGAGAATGTGCAGTTAGCATCTCAAAACAATGAAACACGCGTCTTGAGTAGGGAATAGCTCAGTCAAGTACCCTAGTTATTGTGATTCTGGAGACATAAAAGTATAATTCTGGTACAAATACGCTAAAAAAAACGAAGAATAAGCGACATTGTAATGGTTCCTAACGAGAAATAGTAAGTCATTTTTCAATTGCTTAGTTGATATAGCTATATTGATTGGTTGAGTGAAGTTTAAAAATGAAAAAGCATATTAATATCAATATCTTACTCGCAAAGAATTAAACTGGATTTTTTTCAATTTCCTTTGAAGGAGCATAGCAAAATGTCAAATTCTATCCATTGCCTAATAAACGGATTTGGACGTATAAGTTTTCTTAATATAGACATATTGCATTCCTAATTGGAAAAAAAATAATATTTGCAAAGTAAATCGTACTGAAATGAACACTATTTTCTTCCAAAAAGCATTAAGAATGATAAAATTAACACAGCACAAGCCAATCATCACCTGACACGTACTCGTGAACAAGTGCGCTTTTCAACTTGAGCATAGGAGGCAATACGTCACATTATTACGTTTGTCAGGTCACAAATCATCCTGTTTTTGGGGGGCAGGGCAATTATCCTTGCCATCTAGATTGTTGTGGGGTGAATGCTAAATCAACCCAACATTCGTTTAATTAATACCACACGCGCAGCGAAGGAAGGAGACGTGAATTATATGAAACAGCATTCCCAAAAGGGTTACAGGGAGGCGACGATGACTAAGGCGCCTCCGATACGGAAACATTTGAACGGCGGATATTGGCGATTTCGGACGCGGGAACATGGGCGAGGCAAAACGGCAATAGGGAGAATAATGGTAGCACGATGAATGGGCCGAAGAAGCAGGGGGGGGTGGGGGTTGGTGCGGGAAGATATATGTTAAAAGCGAGGAATAAGAAGATTGAGTGGATCGAGGAAGGAATCCCTCTCAGAAGGAGCTAACTGCTCCACGATATTAAGGCCTGAAGCAGCCATTTCCGTTTCGGTGAGAATTGAGCTTGGAAGGGGACATGGGTTTACTGCATGGATATGTGGTCGAGAATAAGGCAAGAAGAGGCCAAGTGATATGAGTGCGTCTGCTCAAGGGCTGAGGTTCGGTGGAGAAGCTTATCCTAGGTAGCATGGGATCTGAGCAATCAAGGAAGGTGCGAATAGCATTGAAAACAATTACTACCAGTACTCAAAGAATTGCATTTTGTAATGCACTAATATTTCACAGTGATATCATCTGTTCCAGTAGACTCATTCTGATTTGGTAACAATGGCACCAAAATATATCCGAGTAAACAAATATAATATCCGTTTAACCCCTAAATCAACCCATGAATGTTCAATAAGCCTTACATGCATAAAAATCACTGCCGTAAGCGAAGAGGTAATGACAATATTAGAATAATAAGAGGAAATAGGAAGGCAAGCACTGAAAAACACTTTTTCGGGCTCCCATTAGAAACTATCCTGAATTAACTTTGTGAATACGTGAAAATAATTGATCAAAAGTAGTGATTCCGGCATAAATGCAAGCTTAAAAACAAAAATTGACGTGAAGGTAAAACATTCCGAAAAATGATCGAACGATATAAAAATAATTAATTCGGTAATACCCACCAACTGGTGACTAACGGTACCACAAGATGCTAACGGGTTAAAGTATTATTTCTTAGCTCTAAGTGATATTTCGTTGTGTGGCGAAGTTTTAATACAACTTTATGGATAGAAGTTTGACTGCGTAATGCAAGACGGACCATGGATATGGGTGAGAATGTACTTTTAGGTGAGGGTTTAACGAGGAGCTTATTCTAGACAAGCGTGTAACATGGCAATCAATGAGAGAACAAATACAGCTGGATAGGATTTAGGATAGGAGTACGGAAATGATTGAATTTGGATACATACCGACAATAGAGAAATAGAGTTCCATCGCAGACAGTATTGAGTCGCAACCTCAATAAAATACCTCAGAAAGCCACGTTTGCTTAAAATAAAATGTGGCATCAATTGTACGATCTGGATTAGAAGTCGATGGAGTCTCATGAACTGGATATAAGCCGGAGATTACCAGAGAAACTCCATTTCACTTCAAGGTTACAAGTAGGGATACACTATTCTAACCACTCTCTAACTTGAAGGAACAGACGAATTTGATAAAATAAGATAAATATAAGTCATAACATTTGCTAGTGAGAAGCACTTGCACCTGCCGGCATAAAATAATAATTTAATTGAGTTGATATAGAGAGAAGTTAAGTCAAAAATATTGAAGTGCAATGCAAATATCTGTGCTCATGCCCAGATTCTCAGAGATGAAAAGGAGAAATTTAACAACGTCAATAGCTCACAAATTCAACTCACCTAAATCCTTTTTTTAATTTATACATATGAAAATCTCTGTAATCACAGCAGTTCTAAATATTCATGCCCACAATTGCGTTTATCGAGTTTTTGTTCAAAGTTGCTTGTATCGGTGGGAATGGTTCTTATGGTATGGGTAAAAGTTCTTTTTTCTGCATACTGTCGTTTTCGAGAAAATTGCTTAGTACTTAATTGTCATTTGACCTTAAGTCGTAGTAGAGGTGCTCTAAAGATTAATGCCACACACTGTCTGATTATGAACTTAGCGGAAGGAGCAAAATTATACTAGATATTTACATGTGGAGGTCCTAATCTACCTATAATATTTCATTGTTCATCTCAGCATACGACCTACCTTCCTTCATTCCGCCCATAAACCTATTTTCTTCCTTCCCCTTCCCCGCTTACCCAGCATCCTCTCGATTGCGACCCTCAGCATCCCTTTGCCCTTAAATTATGCTCCAACCACTTACTCTGCCTCCTCCTAATCTCATCTAGAACCTTTCCCTTCCTCATCCACCATACAAAGTACTGCCTCGTTTGTCTTTCTTACCGTCCACTTCATCCTCTTCCTACTCCATTTATTATCATCTTCATTTATTGTGCTTTAGAAACATTCTGAAAACATTCACACAGTATTTCACTTCACTTACAGCAATAAAAATGCATGATGAAGTGGAAAATATTACTGGTGACTGGTGGCATATATGAATGACGATTCTTTGATTTAAGTGGGATGAAAATCCTCATTTCCGAATCTAGCCTTCGCAACGTGCCCCGGAATATTACCAAAATATTTCGCGAAAACCAAATTTTTTACTGAAAAAACACAACCACTTCATGATAAAGTTACTCCACTTAAATCAACAAATGACTCTTCATTAACAGAAGACAAAAATATCAAGTCTCCAGCTGCCTTGGCAAAGCCGTTACTAGGTTAGAGGTAAATGTCTGAAACAAGCTTCTTAGCCCCGGTTAAAGCCACCTTAATGTAAATTTACAAACAATGCTTCAAAGCCTACTCTTCTCGCGGAGGTCAGAACTAAGCATAGATAGTCGATAGGGCATTCGGTAGGTGAATTGAAATTCAATGGTGTAGTAGTGCTATTTATGCATGAATGGGTAAACATGGTGCTGCATCGTAGTTTGATCAAAAATCGACCATCGTAATTTACAATCTTTGCAAGAGAAAATATTTCAAATTACACCAGCCTACGAAACTTGATGTAAAGTTTTTAAAATTGATAAGAAGCAACACAATACGAGATATACAAAACCGAACGAATATAATTAAGATATCTTTTTATCCACACACAATTTAGGACTGCAAAAAACTTAAATATGCTAACTCGTCATGACACAGGAATATAAAATTTTCGTCCAATTTGTTTCCAAAATCGTTTTCTCTCCCTGTAGCATATCCGGAGTTCAAGCACTTCCTGTCATCCCTTACAGTGGCTCAAAAGTTATATTTTAGGTATAGATGTAGGTTAGGTATGTAATGTAATGCTTAACAACTAAACAAAGAACTCTTGAATCTACTTGTATCATGGAGTGTATATTAGCATTAAAAAGCCGAAAAGCTGAAAGATAAACCACTAAATATTGATGGACTCTTGATACCTAATATTGTCAACAGCGATAAGGGCTCTCAATCTATGAAGACTTTCCGGTAGGTATAAGAAATATGTTCAACGGTACTTTTAAATGAGTAATGTCATACAAGAAATTTTAACAAAATTATCAATAAAGTTCTATAACAGATCTTAAAGATTATCTCTGCGCTGGTTAGCATAAACCCGGGATAATAAGAGTCTTATTGTATGAGTGTAAATACGAGTGTGCCATCTTTTAAGCTCATTCGTGGTGCTGAAATGCCAAAAGTAAATGTGTATTGTTACTTTTTAGCCGGAGAAAAATTCATATCAATAAAATTTTATTAACACAACTATCCCGGAAATTTAATATTTTGCAGAGCAAAATTGCGATCAGAAAGAAAAAGAAGCGCTGCATTGGAAATAACGAATGATTTAGGGAAAGAATCCGGACTACTTCTTAAATGTATAAAATAAACTACTTAGTATTGTATTGAATTAATTGTGATCATTTATAAATAATATGGATTTCAAAACCACAAGGGATTCCAGGTAACGGAAATGAATATGCAATACATTTGTGTCAACACTCCAATCATTTGTTTGGTATGAATCAGCGTAGTAAGTAAGCATTGAACCGCAACGAGCAGCAGGGATGGAGACCGATGGTGGGAATTTGGCATCCGCACTTTCCACTAGTAGTGAACGAGGAATCTTAGCCCAACTGAACTTCGCAGATCCCCTTTATTTCCTCGTTTACGCGTGAACAAAAAGGGAGCGCAAGACCCGTCCCATTCTCCCAGAAACAATCCCCTCGAATTTTTTAATCTTCCATTCTTGAGTCTCCTTCATCACCAGATAGGTAGTTCCCTTGTTCCGTTCGAGTTTTTATATTTTCTCCAGCGCGGGGATGTGTTTCGGCTACATTGTCACATCGTCTACCACTCACGGCAAAGAAAATGTTCGGCTCCGCAGTGTTAGAATGTTTTTTGAACATGATTGTGCATTGCACGTAGAATCATTCAGAAAACAAGCTTAGTCGGTATAGCATCAAAGCCTTGAATCTCACATGTTTTTTACCCTCGGACGATTCTGGTGATATTTATGCCCCTGCGATCCCGATTAGCCACTGACTTGTCTACAGGTTTCTCAGGGGCCGAACCACCAGAACTTAACAGAGACACTCATGCCCTGTGCATGCGAAAAACCAACCCAGGCGGAACTCAAACCCGCGACCCACGGATTAGCAGGCGAGGGCTTTACACGCAGCCATCAGGGACGGTAGGTTGGGACATCGAAATTGAAATCCAGGCATTCGATTAAGGTGTGGACAGGGTTGAGAAATGACTCGGTTCAGCAAGGCAAAAAAATTAAACCGCTGTTAATCGGCGGTCACGCGGGAGAAGCACGGGGCAGGAGAGATTTGTTGGCTTGCTCGCAGCACTGGGGGTTGGCAGAGTGGGGGGGCGAGGGGATTTGAACAGAGGCGGTGCGGGGGCGGTGGGGTGTGGTCACTTCGTGAGGGGGAAGGTGTGAACCATTAGGGGAAAGGGAGAGGAGGGGGTTTGCGTGAATTCTGATGGTGTTACGCGTTAGGGAGGGGAGATGCAGTCGTCATGGAATTGGATTGGAACATGGGGCGTTAGCTCAACGATGAGCAAGAGGATCAGGTTGGTGTGGTGGCTGGAGTACTATTGGCTTCACACCCTGCAATCCTGGAGTTGAATCCCGGTAGTGGCGGAGATTTTTCATCGTAATCCCTCTCTCTACTTAAAGAGATATGAGTCCGTCGGATGAGTCGTTGAATTCTGGATCCCTTGGCTCCTTTCATTAGAAGTAGACTTATGCCAACGCCAGGTTTCTCTCAACTTCTCCTTTATTCTCCAAATTATCCTGAATCAACCGTGGATTGGCCGGCTATCCCTAATTGCTCAAATGATGAAAGCTGTCGGCCGCCTCCCTGGTAATATACATATCCAACCAATTAGAACTTGTATCCAAATTTTAGATAAATAAAAAACTTTTCTTCCTTCAGTTTTCTTATCATTCATTACTGTTCACCGCAAAAAATGATGCAAGTCTTGATTTAGAAAGCTTCTCATGCATGGAGAAAGTTCAGTAAATATATTACTTTTCCTGTACAGTAGCTTCTATGTATCACGGTCAACCTTTATGAATGGCGTTCATGGTGAGACATATTATAAAGATGTTTTAAGCTATCGTTTAGTTTGTACCATTTGAGAGCAAAAATACTATTTTTTATCAAACATTTATTTTGGTTTGGTGTGACCGACATTTGTGGTATGGAGATATTTCTAAAGGTCGATTAATCGCAAAACAGCAAATTGGACGTTGTGTACGCAACTACGAACTAAATTTAATGCCTCATCTCCGCGATAACGTCAGGTACAGGTGAAACAAACTCTTCATATTTGATGATTCACCAAACCAAAAAATTAAGAGGAAAAAGCTGGGGATAAAGGCATAATATCATATTCAAGTTGTCAAGTCCTTATTTAAAACACCCTGCTTATCCCAAGTGTTTTCGTAGAAACCTTGTCAAACTCTTTCTTGGAATTAAAAAAAATGTCCGGACTTTTCCTGCATGCACGCCGCGCCATTCCCTTCCGGGCTTGACACAGAGTAATAAAAGTTTAATTCTCAGTGATATGCCTGTAAAGCCACTCTATAATATTACCTACCTCCATAATGCTCTATCCTTGCAAACCTATTTGGTTTCTGCAATATTCATGCAATTCTTCATGCGCGTTCTCCTATTTTTAACACAACAAACATTCTTCCTCTTAAGAGTCTCTGTCCCCACATTCACCCTAAACTTTCTCGGTTTACCCCTTCCTTTCACGCCATTTACCTCGCTACCATTATATGTTTTTCTTTGATTGCTGATAACTCTGCAAACTGTATTCCAAGCAAGAAGATTTAAAGAAAATGAAGGATGCATGACCGTGAACGTTCATGAGTGGAATTGAAGCAAGGGCGAAGGGGTGCATGACAAGAATTTTTTTGCAGAGTCGGGATGGCCTACCAGTCACAGTGCATCACATTAACTGTATATTTTAACATTTTTTATTCATATTAGACAATAATAAAACCAGACCACAGGAAACGCAAGATAGAGTTACACCTAAACTGTGCGGGCTGTAATGACTGATTTGGCTTAAAGAATCCAGGAGGAATGTTGCCTCGACTTTTTTTACCGCCTTGATTCAAATTTACTGCTAACAGTCAAAAAGAACTTTTCATTTGACCTGAATATTAAGGGATATCGTTTAAAAAGCCTCGGTTTCTCAGCTACGGTTGGTTTTCGCATGATTTGGAGGGCTTATCTGAGGCGGGTGGAGAGGATGGCCGCAGTGGTGAAGACTGAGGAGTATTGGCGGGTGCAGAAGTCAGACTGCTCATCAATACGATCGGCGGTGTGTCTCACGGGACCTGGACGGCGACACGATTCCCTCGCCCCCTATGCAGTAGGCTATATCCCGTTCCACCATCCTACACACCACACGGATTCGATCAATTCCCGGGTAACGACGGCTAAACCATTCACTTTACGGCCAAGTGAATCTTCACGATGCTTTCCTTGCGTCACATGCATTGGCTTCCGGTGTCTCTCTGTGGCCCTCACCACACTCCACGTGAGTCGTTAGCGATAAAATAGCTCCTCTCAGAAATTATCCCTTGTGCCCATAAAAAAAAATTTCACTAAAATAAATATATTTTTTCGAACATAGTTCTCAACATTTCACACGCTAGAGCGCATTAATTTATTCACGAGCAATAGGCAGCGAAAATTTTGGGCATACATCTTCCTCTTGAACCAATTTTATTATACAATGAAAACTGTGTTCAATTCAAAAATTTCAAATAGCCATGAAAGGAAAATGTTTCATGTGACGTGATACAATAGCGCTGTTTGAATTAAAATTCGACCAAAATTTCAAGGCATTACATAATTTTAAGATAGATATACGAACAAATTACAAGCTGAATAAAATATTCACAAGTATGACTGTTTCTTTTTTTGGGATTCATTCCGCGATGTTAAAATTGCAAAAAACAATATTTCGCTGGTCCTCCTGCCAGCTTTATCAGGTTAACAGAACTCAGAAGCTGGCAGGAGGACCAGCGAAATATTGTTTTTTGCAATTTTAACATCGCGGAATGAATCCCGAAAAGAGAAACAGTCAACACTCCATCCGCGGAAGCCTACGAGCTAATTTTATTCACAAGTATGCCTAAGTGCAATCAGAAATGATGAAAAATTTCCTAGACCCATGAAAGCAACTATCCTTTTGTCACTTTAATTTACCATAAAAGTATTAAAAATATATATAGTATTAATTTCAGCAGCGCGTGGAACCGAAGTGTTTGTGATTCAAGAAAAACTTCATTAAAATACACTGACATTAATCGCAACCCAAATGAGAAGCCCTCCTAAGCTTTTGGAACAAGAGAAACGGAGAGCATAGTTAGTGTGAATAATACATTGAGCGCAGTGAAGTTGGAAGCCAATAATTGCGACCGAGGGAGCCCTGTTAGTAAAACGCGGAGATTACCTAACTCTGCAGCACAGAGCCAGTGTATAGGCAATGGACCCAGCCACTGAAAAGGGTCGTCCGTTCAACTGTCATTTGTTTCTGTAGCACTTCATGGCCCGGTTATACGTCAGGTTAACATTAACCACAAAATGACGCAAACGTTTACTTGATGCTGACTGAGATTTCTGGCTCTTTTCATATTGCATCAGGCACTCGGTTAGTTGTCGTATTACCTATTGTCGGGAGAACGTATTTACTTCGGTTTTCATGCCAAAATATTATGTAACTAGAGATTACAAAAGCAGTACTACAGAGCCAATTTATGACACACCAATTTTCCAATCATTGCGAAATGCAAAACTGATATAGTATGCAGTCACGCATACGGGTGCGAAGATGAAACCAAGGGGAAGAAATTCGCCATAAAAATCATTTAACTTGGCCTGGATTTGAACCTGGTTCTCCCAATTGACGGTCAAGTACTATAGCCATTAACAACACCAGTGAAAGTTTTAGCGGAAGTTTACGTGAACTAGGGGTTCTCCGTCTCAAGTATTCATATGTTTATGCATCAAGTCCACATTGGTTTATCCCCCGCGACAGTGGCATAGTAAGCACGGCCGTCTGCTATCCTAAAACGTGGATTTAAGGTGAGAACACCCCGTTTGAATAAACCCTCGCGGAAATTCGTCTACAGTTGGCTTGGTGGTGTAACTGGTAACACACTTGACCGGAAATTGATAGATCGGGGTTCGAATCTCGGTCAAGTCAAATGATATTTTTCATGTCGAATATTTTCCGCTCATAAGGAGGAGAATAGCGCTGATGACAGAAGAGAGCTGATGACGGGGACACAATTACCGTTGGAGGGATGTAAAAAAGAGGCTGGTGAAGAGTTTGATATGGAGTGTGGCATTGTATGGGGCAGAAACATGGTCTTTGAGAAAGGAAGATGGAAATATGCTACAGACGTTCTAGATGTAGGTGTGGAGGAGGATGGAAAAGGTGCGGTGGACGAAAAGGAAGACAAATGAGGTTGCGCATGACCTAGTTGGTGAGGATAGGAAACTTCTGGATGAGATTAGGGGAAGTCAGGGCAGGTGGTTGGAAGTATTAATGAGAAACGATGTTTTGCTGAAGGCCGTGATGGAGGTAAGGATGTCGGCCAAGCAGAGAAGGGGAAAACAAGGTTATATGGACGGGATGAAGAATGGTAGGACATATGCTGAGATAAAGAAATAAACATTAGAGGCTAATATTTGACTCACCATTTAACGGAAAAAGCGGAGAAACAAGATTCTCATCGTCCGCAGTAACAGGAAAGCACTCAAAAGACGACATTAGTCCTCCTTTGGTGTTGAACGTGCTAACCAAACTCGCGTGGAATCAAACTCAATTCCACTCCTATGCGCACACACCTTTAACGCGCAAGTACACATCCTCCCACCCTTTAACCGCGACTCACGTCCACATCTTCACCAGCACGCCACGCTTTTCCCGTCCACGTGAATCGCGGCAGCCGAGCCAGATACGAACGAGCCGCACTCAATAACCATAGATCCTTCAAATCCAAAGCCAAAACGTGTGCATGAATATTTTGCGAGACGGGGGAAGGTGGTTCACGAGCGCTTCCACCGAAAAAGCCAATGCTCCCCACACTCGCCGGCTAACAATCTATTTTTCACGTTTTCGAAAATGTAATGCCACGGCGCGCGCACGAGAGCGGCGTCGAGAATTATGTATTTATTTGGGATAAAAAGTTTGCTCACACTTACAGTTTATCTCCCGGTCCTGGCGTCGTTATTTTGGGGGCTCCCGCTGTTTTTTTGAAGGGATTCAGAGGTGAATCTGCAAATGAAACAAAAGAGTTCAAGGGTTAAAAGTGGAAAAACACAGGGCGAGGCAGTACACTTTAACAATTTAACTTCCCGCATGCACGTGGGAATGCTGGCGAGTTAATATTGCAAATCTGCATAGAGGGAGATAATTAAGTAGTACATTACCATAACTGTTAAAAAAAACACATTAATTCTTGACTCAAGTTTTTTTTCGATATAGATGAGATATAATTGTGGAAGATAACGCGAGTTTTTCTTTCCTAGTCTTTCAAAAGTTAGGTCACTGCATATTTTCCTAAAGTTCAACTAGCTCGTTTATTAACTCAAACTCCTACTTCATACATGCAAACTTATAAATTTTCTGCTTCTCCAAAAGAAAATATACTTCCCTGATCAAACACAATACACTCATGAACCGGTAAATTTGAAAACGGCATATTTATTGAGTTTTCCTACCGTCACAAAATCTCAAGCTATTGGTTTCTCTTACTCGTTTCACGGCTTTAAAATCGAGATACTGTCGTATTTCTCGTGTTTCACTTCTTCTTACTTAGGTGACACTTTTCCCGCATTTTCTCTATGGTTTCAGAAAATAATTGCGTCATTCGGATCCCTAACATCACTCACGCGATGTCTCCTTGTTAGTGATTTGGATACATTGAGATGAATGGTGAAAAATCCAAAATATCAAAGAATAGTTAAGAGAATATATTCCAAATATATATCTATATAATAACATAAATGTACTGTGTCGTCATTAAATGAGACTTCCAGAGTAGGTACTATGAAGGATTTAAACACGAAGCAAGCATATTTTATGATAAAAAATCAATGAACTGGAAAGTGGTAGATATCAGTGTTTAGGTACAAGTGATGACTTTTCTTTCAGCAATGTCATATTCTGGCATTTTCCGGTCCCTTTTTTGTCTAACATATCAATGGCGCGAAAAAACTTACAATCTTTAACTGTCACACACTCTGGAAAATGTAGTAGAAGGGAAAAAAGTAACCAAGAGCTCTGATTGTAATTATCAAACCTTTCGGTTCTTTCAGTGAGTGACTTAGCCATGGGGGTGGTCAATGTGGTCCGGAAAACCCCAAAATTCAAAATTTCATTTACAAAAGGGAGTTAAAGAGAAAGTTATATCGTATTTTTAACAACTATTATATATTGTTGAAATAATTAATTATTCTGTTATCCACTTGTTAAAAACTTTTGAAATAAATGTCTTTGTGATTTTTAAACAAATTACCGTGTGTTTAGAATTCTCTCAGATGCATGTGAAGCTTATGGTTTTATAAATCGATTGTAACACTGCAACCGTGATTGCACTCATAATTGCCTGAAAACAAATTTTCTCCTAACTTTTAAAGTTTTTCACCTACCCCTTTCCTTTCAACCCCTGATTATACTCAACATGAACCCCTCCCTTTAAGTAAAAACTCTGAGAACGTCACTTTTGTTATTATGTCTGTTTTTTGTGCCAAATATATTTTGTAAAACATTTACCGGTAGACGACTCCAAATTACAACGAAAGGTGGCTAGGGGTTTCTCAGCTTCACGCTCGATCCGACAAACGGAGTAGGTACTACGTTTGAAGCGCTCTCCACTTAGCATTCAAATGAGGCTCAGGGTTTCTTAGAAAAATTCCCGCTGCCATCGGGATTCAAACACCGGACACTTGGGTAGTAGCATAGCCACACTTTAGGCTCTGGCACGAGATATCGTCGGCAAAGAAGCCCTGCCCGGGAACACGGAAAGAGAGGATGAGTAGAGCGATGTATAGACTAAAAAACAGCTTCCTGACTCGTGCACCATCGCCAGGCGTTCGAGGATCAATGCCACGGACGTGATTTCAGTATCCACTTCCAACGCATTACGTGACGTCAATTCTCTCCCACCACCTACGGGAAGTGAACTTACGTGGAATTTCTCCGAATGGGATAAAGGCCTACGCTCGATCTTCTTCGGAAATGCAAGTGGAAGGACATTGGATGGAACCCCAAATGTGATGAAACGCCTCCAGATTCTCTCTTTCCAATGTTAAAACGAGATGAAAGACTCATCTAACCAGTAAGTAGGTACTGAATAGAATTTTCCGCATACCGATGCTTGAACTTTGATCTGACTCGACGAAGGCTTTTACGAAATTTGGTATGATCTGACTACAAAGGGGATAATTGAAGATATGAATACAATGTCTGATAATAAATGTAGTACAATACACTCAGAATACATAATTACCACCAAGATCTGTAGGCATCGTAAATACAGTTATTGGTAATAAAAAACCACAAATTACATTAATTCTCAGGACAAAAAAATGACATTAATTCTCAAAAATACCTTATTTTTCGGGGACATACACAGATGTTGGGGATTTGGATAGGGTAGTACATTGTGCGTTGTCTTCTAATCTCAAGGAGAAAAGGAAAACTTAACCTAAGATTAAATTTAGGAAGGAGGTATACTCTCAGTCACACATTACAAAGTTTTGAGTGAAATATATTAAGTCGAAAAAAATAAAACTATTCATTCATTTACATATTAATCCGTATTCAAGAAACGTTCTCCCTGAAAATAATCACATGTATGACAGCCTCAGCGTTGCTGATTAAATATTCTTCTTTCGATTCGAATTTTAAATTCGATATCCATCGAAGCTTTCAAGCGAAATCGCCACATTGAACTCCTAACGCACTCTAACGTTATTCAAATATTCTCTCAAAATGTTGGACGCTTCTTCAACGCAACATGCTTGGAATGATAAATTCTAGCTGGGCCTTGGTTACACACGAGCGGTTTTGCTCGGTAACTATTAGCAGGTCATGCTAAATGACAGACGTGGAAAAATTCCGTATTCAAAACGTGTATACCAAAAAATATAATTCCCGATTTAAAAATACTCATGAGCACAGCCTGACCGAAGTAAAATATTTAAAATGCAAACATTTCTTGAGATTTACTTTTTTGAAAGCTCGTAGCTGACGAAAACAAATAATGTTTTGCATTTTTATTCGAACAACATGTCATTTCAGTTTTGACTAGAACACAAAAAAATAAACTTTTATCATACTAATATATAAAAATATAGTGGTGCCTGGATGTACCTTACTCATCTCCTCAAAAACTACTTAACCGATTGAAGTGAAATTTTTCTTGAGGGTAATTGGGTGCATTTTAATGGACATAGGCTATATAAATAATTCCCCAAGGCCCCAGGGGCCTCAAAACGGGCCCCTGTTATTTACTCTCATAAGAAAAGCATTGTAATCAGTATAGAGGTTTGTTCTTTTTCTTTTTAAAATCAGATTTTAGGATTGAAATATTCACGAACGAATAGTTGAAAAATTGTTTTATTTGTTTCTTTCAATTTATTTTGTTATAAAATTCGTTTTTCCTTAAAAAGTCGTTTTAAATATCAAATATATTAATATTTCTCCGATTTCTACAATAGAATATTTCCTTGGCAACCTGAGCAATGGCTATGAATGAGAAATTTCACCCGGGACTTTTATGGCATACAATGAATTAAATTATCAGTTTTAGCAAATTTCCGTGAGATTTCAGTAGGGGTATTTTATACCCCAACCTCTCCATGTGCGCTTAACGGCTTTCAAATAGTGTGCATTTATCACGTCACATAATGAGGGCCCATCGGTATGCGTAGTATATCGCTTACCACGTAGAATTTTACACACTACTCAATACCTACTTACTACACCTGTTAAACCTCTCTTTTGGTTCTGGAAAAAAATCTCGAACAACCTAACTAAAGGAAAAATATGCTAAAGGTTTATGTCGATATTCACCACGTCCCGCTTGCGAAACTTGAATACATTTATAGTTTTTCTGTTAAAAAAAACTATTTCAGTTAAGCAGTTTATTTTATGCATTATTAAAATACAAAACGCACAATTTTCACTTAGTAAAAAACTAATACGAGAAATGAAAATTCATATTCTCTTCTGTATGAATAGAGCTACTATATTATTTCCTACTTTTATATCTCTCGTTTGGAACCAATAGGAATTTCTGCTAGCTTACTATAAAAGCTTTGGATGATATGAAAATATTATAACATGAATTTATCATTATATAATTTTCACAGTTGTATTACTTTAATACATTTTGTACACAAAATACATTGCTGGTAGACCATTACCCACGTTTAAATGCGAAGAGGAATTTATATTACGGATCCCACTTCATATAAGTCTATATAAGTCTACTACATATATATGCAGCAACGAAAATAATTTTCGTTGCTCCATCTCTAAAATCGATGGAATTTAACTAAACTTGCTTCATATTAAAGGTCAAGTAGCAAGAACCAGAATATCAAGTAAATTCACAATGCCACAACATCCTGAGTTCCACACGATTCAAAATATAAAGAGTAACATTGGTTAAAAACAATAATATTTAAGTTATTTTAAGGAGGACCGGGGGAAGACAGGTCTTGGTTACGAAATAATTATGTTATTGCCAACCTTACATAATAAATGTTGTTTCATCAGGACTAGAACAAAATTACATTATTTACAGAGAATTTATATTGCAAATTTCTTACAACAATTTATAAAAATTACATGCTGAAAACATTCTCCTTTGAACAATTCACCGTAAAACTAATTCTCAATTTCAGAGAATTCATTTTAGCCTGGGTGAAGCAAACATATATGGGCAAAAAATTAGCAATGTGGTTCTGACACATATCTATTATTTATTAAACAAGACATATATATATTTTCCCAAAAAAAGAAAAATAGATTTTTAATAAACAAGAGATGCAAAAAACATAGGTCATTAAGCAGTAGTGCAGCATTAAAATGTCTGATTTTCCGACGAAAGCATTCATGGATGATAACTTATGCTAGCCCAAGAACTTAGCTGCAGAGTCAAATCTGCTTTATTGATGACTGTTTCCTCTAATAATGAAAGTAATATGTTATTAATTCCATAAGGAAGATGCTTAGGTGCCTTTGTTTGACTGCCATTTAAATTTCTGGAAACACGCTTCATAAGTCCTTTGTTTTCACAAAGAAAAACATTTTTGTGAGACAAAAAATGTTTTTTATTAGTTTCATTTATATCCATCCTGATCCCAAGTAGCTAGAATGTTTAGTTTAAGTAATCTTTAGTATACAGTGGCATCAGGAAAGGTATAATTCCGTAAACGTAACCAGGTAGTGGAGTTTTCTTTCTGAGAATGAATTACAGTTGCCTTACCTATTATAAAATGGAACGGAAATACCGGGGACCAAATAAAACACCTACTGCAACGAATTCTTCGATTGAAGTTGTTGCAACCGAAAATTCAGTTGTTGTCACGCACACGAGAAGACCACATGTACTGTTTTCTTCGTGTGCTCCAAACTCACCACAGCATAAATAATTCAGAGAGTAATGCGGAGATCTTGATTCCAAGCTAAGCATTCCGATCAAGTCCTGAAATACGGCGGACACTGTGAGAATCGTCGCTGTGACCACACGCCGAGGTCAACCGAGACTGCTTATACCTTTCTCTCTGCAGGCGAGCAACACATTTATATTTTTCAGCGGCTTTCTGACTCTCTTTCACTCGCTCTGCGCCCAGACAGCAATTTGCATAAGGTGTTTGGGAGCCGATAAGGATGGAACGAGAGTGGCCCGTGGGATAATGATTGGCAATATGTTCCACTGCAGGGTCGCCGGTCTGTTTGGGGGTCGACCCGCAGCTCCCTCCTGCTTCGGCTGCATCCTCGCATCGCCGGGTCGAGGGAGATAGGCTGGAGCCGGCCAGACGTCGCAATGAATCAGCCGATTTCTACCCCAGCCAGACGACCTACGATCCCTCCAGCATCCCTAAGACTCAAGCCGCCTGAAAACCTCCACCAGCCCCCGAGCATACCTTTCAACCTCACGCCATTTCTACAAGAAGGTATAACGTCCAGCATAGCACCCAGAAGTGACATAATGTATTTGATGATCGATGATTTCGCTGTGAGTGATATTTATCAAGTTTAGCCTCATGAGAGAGAATAGGGGAGGGATAAAGGTGCCAAATTCTTAACCCATTTCTGCCCAAGCCGTCAAAAAGTAATAATTTTTAGTAATTTTTCCATATTAACTTGTTGATTTTGTGTGAAATATCATGTTTCATAAGTTTCATATCTTTGACATCGTTATTTATATTAATAGCAAAATGTTTTGTTTTCCCAACGGTGGGCGTTCAGGTAGATATGCAAAAAATTAAAATGACTTAAAGCGTCTTAAGATATGTATTTTAACTTTTCTACTACCAAATTACAATCAATATATCGTTTTAAACGCATAAAAATTAATCTTAATTACATACGCTCGGTACATCACCATTTGATGAAGAATTAAAAAATAGTTGTACATATTTGAAGGAATAAAATATTATATAAATGATATAATCTCTTATGAAACTGGAGAATGCAGCGGAACATTGCACCTTTTACACAAAAACACTGTTTGTGATCCACATCTGCGACACCTTCTACTTTTTTTCCCGTCATTTGCTACTATAATGTGACATGAATTATCCAACCTGATGGAATCTGTTTTGACTCCCTTTGGAAAGGCGACTTATTTCGTTACCTTCACACCCAATAATGCTGTCTTCCTCTTTCAGTAGCCTTAGCACCAAGCACGAGTGTAAATCTATTTGGGTGATATCACTATCAATAAGGAGCTGGTATAATTTCCAAGAGTTTATTATGCAACTGTCAATGGCATTCGTAAAATGTGGCCACCATCACTTTTTCCCCTTACTTTCATTCGGTAGTTACCAATCCCATTATAATGCAGGTCTACCCCACCCATTCTTTTGTTATAGTCCGATATGGCATTTGGCTGGGGAAAATTTTCAAATTTGTTTGCGATGTTGTTGTATGTTCTAGCTGCGGTCAGAGAAGCCAGTGTGCCCACATTTTTGGAAACAGTGACCACGGAATTATCATGCCAACGTACCATAAATATTTTGTTGCTTTTGTTGAAGTGGCAATCTAAGGTTCCTTTCTTTTCCTCATGTAATATATCCTTCGATGATTTTTGTGGGCATTTAGAGATTCGGTGTTCTTTAACTGTACCGGTTGCAAAAATACACGCTTCACAAGTTCACAAAGGAGAGATTGGTTGGTAAAAATGTTGTCAAAACATATCCTGTGATTAATTGGGGTATCCACAGCTTTTAGAAGTTCTAACACAACTCACTCTCCAAAATTAAAACAACCACTTTGTCCTGTAGACTCTCCAGCATAGGTAAAAATTTAAATATAACACAAAACCATTTAAGAGAATCAATGCTCTCAGTTACTGCTCTATGAACACAATCCATTAATTAAAATAGTGATTTAGCGTGCATAAAAAATTACGAATGACTATCACATTTTCCTCTCGCGGGCGCAATTGAGAAATAACGATGACGCGGGCGCACGCGTTATGGATAACCGTGACCGTACCCAAGATCACACATGTCTAATGATACCATAGCATCAGACTTTTATCCCAAAATTAAAAGACATTTGCAAAACAATATGCATACTGTTTCTATTGAACAAGGTAAAGCTGTGCGCTCTTTTGGGGCATTAATAAAAATGTTGAGTAAGTTTTTTCGAATAGATAGTGTCACAAAGGAGCGTTTTTTTCATGCGATTTTTAAATGACTTTTTAAAAACATTATTCTTGACTGCAGTTCATTTCATAAAAAAATACTTATGAGTTAGCTTTCAGCGTACATGTAGTCAAGTTATATATATTTAGTAATTAATTTGCGTGTATATATATATTACCTGGAACATCAGTAAGTATATACTCATTGTAACGTTACTTTCCAATTATCCTCGATATCATATATTATTATTTTAGTCATTAATTTACCGCATTAATAATTGAATTCACAAATTTCAATCAGCATTTAGCTCTTATTATTTACTTTGAAAGAAAAAGCGTTTGTTTTTTCATCAGCATTCATTGCAACATCGGTACGACATCCATTTCGCCAATCTCTGGTACAATCATGTGCATATGAATGTAACCATTGAAAGCATAAATATTTTGCTAACTGCAAAAATAATTCTTTTTAATATTCATATGCATCGTTCTCGTCACGCCAGGCCTGACTTCATCGCCATCACCAAAATGGAAACACAATGCTAAAACTTTGATTGAAAAATATAAGATATTGACATTTTTTAAACATTTAACAATCCTCCATAAAAATACGTGCAACCAAGTTATGCATTATGCATATGCCTATGTTGGTGTTTTTAGTTTCTCAATGATTGAATATCAATCCTTATGCTAGAGAAACATTTTGAGCAATAGCTATATACGGTGAATAATTTTTCAAAAACAAAGAGGCGTTATTATCCAGCGTATAGATGCCAGCTGTTCTCTTTCCTTTCATATCTTTCATATCTTTGCCCCTACGTACTCCTCTTTTCGTTTACTATCGCCTTCGTATATCTATCTCTCCGCCCTACAGCTCTCTATTCGACCAGTTCTCCGCATCCTCTCCACGTCACAACACCCACCTCAAAATCCCACCCTGCACCACCCCTTTCACGCAAATAGTAGCGGAAAGGGTTCAAAGGGGATGGATGCAGTTTGGTCGATGCGCCTCGCTGCCAGGGTGCAAAAGAGCTCAATAATCACCGCCACGCACGGTTCGGGGTAAGAGACTGCATTGAGGAGGCAGCAGACCACGGCCGAAATGCAAAAAAGTAAGGAAAAATTGACACTATTTCTCTTTTTCGCATTTATATAATTACTTCCCATATGTGTAGGCCTCGTAGGAAAATGGAAACGACGTAAATAGGACTCTTATAGCTAAGGAAATAAAACTAGACTCGATAATTATGGTTAATTTGATATAATCGTTTTTCCTTCCAATTCTGAACCGATTCATGCCAGGGAACATAAGGGAATTAAGGAAGATAGATTTTACACTAGAGATCCACATTTATTCGCTTTAATGTAGTACTATTTGAATAAAATAAAGTGTATTCAACTAGCATTTTGGAATGATTGAGTAAAACCGTGAAATATGCATTAGGTAAGAACAATGAAAATAATTTTAAAATATAGCTAGTGAAAGAAATCATGAAGACACAGTATCCGTTAGACATGAGAAACACAAAACTGGAAAAACGGAAAGGATTTTGCCACCCATGAAGTAGAATCACCATGAACCGATGATGATATAATATTGATGAAGTAACATGAGTAACCCATTCAAAGAAAGCATTCTAACAAAATAGGAGTCTACATACAAGCTACCAACACTAACTCTTATGTGAATGCAACGTTTGGGACATGTTATCTGTAGATATGGGATTACAGCGGAGAAATTGAATTTATGACTTTTATTTATACAAGAATGTTTTGTTCTTCCGATTAATTCTTAAGGCGCAAATGTAGTCTACGCAATTTTATTTTTTAATAATATGAGTTGGTTCTCCTTGAATAGCTTGACTGGTGGCCGACGTTGTTTTTTTGTTCTCTGTACCTGGTGTTTCAAGTTCGTTTGGTTCATGTTTATCACACAAGCAGTTTGGTGTTTTGTTCAATAAAAATACCAGAAGATTAGTGGAAATGGATATATTTATTATTTGAGAACGAGCAAATGTGCACCCCTTGGATGCTCTTTGGCTTCTGCTGATTATAATTATCTGATCTATCTGATTTCCTCGACAGCCGGCCAAGTACGTAAAGCAAGTGTCCTTGTGACACTCATTTTTCATTGGATTACACGTCATTTTTGTCAAATTCAAGATACTACTTTACCACACAGCTCGAAGGTAATAATATGCACATTTTACGCTCAAACGGTGTAAAATGTGCATAGTAATTTTACACGTTAACGCTGACTGCATTCAACTATGAAGTGCATATTATCCGCTTTGGGCTGATAAGTAGGTTTTGACCACACGTGACAGATTTTGCGGTCATTTTTGTACTGCTCGTTCTGTCTAAAAGCCGATGTTTCATGTTCAAGGCGTTTCCTATTACCGTTTCTGCAAGAGATTGCAGCCTAAATTTTTATTTTGGATGCATCAAAGTTCCTACAAGGCTTTCTTGTAATAATAGTGAATGTCTTGTTTATTCATATTGTCATACCCTTAGGAAACTGTGGTTGATACGCAACAATATTAGCCTTTCACGTTTGCACCCCGCTAACAATGCCCTTTATAACGGCCCGTGATGCAACTTAAACGGCTCCGTAGGTACATTGCCACTAGAACATTCCTATCTTCATTTCTGTAAATACATCCTCTAGTTACTGGGGCCACCCATCACTAATTTCAAGTTGGAGTGTTCGATTTTGTTTATGAACGTCAAAAATGGTGAAAATACATCAAGTTCAGTATAAAATTTAGTGTGCTCCTGTGTTAAGTTTTCACTTGAAAACGTGATGGTTTTTTAATCAAATATTGCTTCTTGTTAACACAAAAATCTATATTCTTGAAAGTTAGAGTTTTGTTCAATGGTTTATTAGGAAAGCGACCCAACTTTGAGGTCACTGTGTTGACAATTATCGTTGGGAGGTTTGCTTGTTAAGGGTACTAGTAAACTAGGAATGCTGGAGCGAAACCCGGCGTCGAAAATAGCCTACTGCTAACGACAGGTCTTATAATCCTTGAAAGTTAAACGGAAAAAAATATGCAACATGGTAAAGTAGCAATACTGCATTCACTATTCTAAATGACCTTTATAAATGCTTTTTTTTCATATTTTCTCAATTCATTATTCACTGAATTTTTACAACTCCATTATTTGTGGATTTGTATTCTGATTGCAAATGTAAATAAAATTTAATTGCAAATGAAAATACAAAGTTCTCTCTCACATTTAGCAATAAAAGAGTGCCGGGTTGGTCAATTTGACTCATTTCGAAGTTTCGTTTGGTCCTGTTCGTGCTGTTATCATCGGAGAAAGAAACGCCTCAGTGACTTGTATTTATTTAGGGAGGTAAATATATAATTCAACCTAATTTTACGTGCCATAGATAGTTGTTAAAACATAAAGACATTTACCGAGAAGTACCACGTTGCTCATTTTTACCTACTGTGCCTCTGAAGTCATTTCCTTTCATTTTTGGCTCACAATGTTTTCCGCAGAAATTGCGCATTTATACATCATCATAGGGCTTTCAAATAAGTTGTATGATTATTTTTACTATGGCGTACAGCTTTTAAAAATAGGTTAGGCTTTAGGAGGTTAGTAACTGTTCTAAATTACCCCGCTAAGTTTCTGTGAAATAGGAGCGTCTCGCGCAAACGGTGTGCATAGGGAATAAACACTGACGGTCGAGCCATTGCTGACATGGCCTGTCGAGGTGTGGTACATTGCAGCGCAAACGTGAAGCACTTTCAATGATTAAGTGCATTATTAAATCTTACTCAAAACAATATAGTTTGCATGATGTATCTTTTTTAATTTAATTGTCACTTTATAAATTTGTTAAAAGATATTGGTGGTTCTTCTGGTTTCCGACCGGGTCGAACTCTCCATTTCTGCCGACGTTTCCATGAACGACTCGTTCATCGAAACGTCGGCAGAAATGGAGAGCTTGATCCGGTCGGAAACCCGAAGAACCACCAATATCACACGCCGGGAAAGCCTTCGATATTTGCTAAAGATATTTTTGGCAGAGTAAAGAACTATTTTCAACTTAATTGCTACCCTGATTCTTTAACTGAGCCTCTTACCCACGAAAAATAATAAAACTTTATCAAAAGGTAATAACTAATATAAATTCATTCATTCATTCAAGTATTGTACCAGCTGATTGGTAGGTTCTTGGACAGTCCCCATTCTGCATCCCAACCTCATAAACATTGTCTCGCTTTCCCTCCTAAGGATGGCCCGTTATTAGATCCCTCTTCAATTCTTCATATCTTCTACCTCCTCTTATTTCGTCCAGAATTCCTATCCCCTTCCACGCTTCCCCAGTGTTCTCCCCTCTATCACTCTCTTCACCATGCCCTCTCCTCTCAAAACCTCCTCCATCCATCTCTTCTGACTTCTCCGAACCTCTGCCACAAGCTTCTTCTCCTCTCCGACCATATACAATACCTCCTCGTTCGTCTTTCTCGCCATCCAGCTAACCTTCTCCATCCTTCTCCAAACCCACATCTCAAACGCCTCAAGTCTACGCACATCCTCCTTTCGCAATGACCAATTTTCCGACCCATAGAGCGCCACGCTCAACATTAAAGTTTTCACCAGCCTCTTCTTTACGTCTCTTCTCAGACCCCCCCTCATCAATTCCCTTCTCTTCGAAAATGCTTCTTTAGCTAGCGCAATTCTGCATCTGATGTTCTTACCACTAAACCCATTCTCCTCCAAAATACTACCCAGATACGCAAACTGCTCGACCTGCTCTATCTTCTGCCCTCCCACCCTTATATTCAGCCCCGCCTTCTTATTTCTAGAAAATCTCACTACTTTCATTTTCTTGTGATTGATCTTCATCCCATACTTTTCGCACTGCACCTCAAGTGCATTCACCATTGACTGTAACCCCTTGGCAGACTGACTAACCGATGCTTGATCATCTGCAAATCTCACTGATTATATCAGCTCCCCTCCTACCTTTATTCCTACCTCCTCCTCCCCCATGCCTCCCTTACCATTTCTTCTGAATACACTTTAAAAAGCAACGGCGATAGTGGGCACCCTTGCCGCACTCCCCGTCCTATCGTGGCCCATCCCGATTCTCCTTTGGCTACCCTAACCTGCACCGTCTGGTTCATATACAAATTCCGAATCAGACGCCTGTCCCTCCAATCGACCCCTAATTTCTTCAACACTCCCATTAATTTCGTCCATTCCACCCAATAAAACGCCTTCTCGAAATCTACGAAGCATGCATACACATAAGTAAAAAAGTATTCGAGTATAATACATCTAAGGAGGAGTCACCCCCCCAGTTCTCCTAATGGTAATGAGAAACATTAATACTTTTTTGGAGAAACATTTTTTCTCGACTAGGCACGAAAGGTCTCAGGGTGAAATCGGATTCAGTAATGCAGCTGCAGTACGGAATTGCCGCGCGGGGATGTCGCCACTATCGCCTCTCCGTCCTCACTTAACTCACCCCTCGTTCGACGGGTGACGTGACTTCCGCGAAATTGTTAACTTCCCCTCCGGAGCGGTCCGTTTTAGTGGGTCGCGAGCCCTCAATCAACTCGAATCACTTCTCGGCCATCTCGTTCGGCAAATTGCCTCTTTTTTTTAAGTCCTTCGTCGAAATAACGATTCGCGGGACTGTCATCGCACGCTCATTCGGTCTGCCGTGATGATTTTTGAAAAGCGGTGTTCAGTTAAAATAAAAGAAAAAAAATCCCAAAATACTAACGATGGGTTGCACCGTGACGTGAGAACGTTAGCATCTGGCGCACACTGACGGTGTTCATGAGAGATGAGTTATCGTTCTCAGTTTCAAAGCCATTTTTCATGTGAACTGCAAAATGAGAAAGGTTTCATGTGACTACTACCCTGGTCGTTTATTTCAATAGATAAGATTCCAGTGAAGGTAGAATTTCAATAAGAAGTAAGTTCATCATCAGCAGACATCACTAAAGATTGGTTGGCTGCAGCTCTCCAATCAGCTAACAATTTGTATAATACAAATAACTCTACATAACTCTATTCCATTTTGTCTTATATAATTTGCCTGATGTACTATTTCCTTGGTTATCCTTCGATTGCTTTGGTATCTGGCTATTTGTGGAGGTTATAGCAGCTTTCTTTATACCATTATTAACGATATTTCAGATAAAGGTTTTCTTCGCAGCGGGGAATTGAACCCGGAGCCTCTGGATGGACCAGTACTGAAGCCCCTCGACCAACAAACCACCCGAAACCCAATCCCTGTCTTCCTCCGATAACTATAATGAATGACATGGAAATACATATTTATTTGGAGTATATATTAGTAGTGAATGTTCACTGTGAAATGGTAAATTTCTACTGATTCCTAATTAGTGAGATCACTCTTAGCAAAGATTCTATCCTAGAAAATATAAATTTTAGCTCATACAATCCATTAGTCGAACGCACTAATAACTAAAATAAGCACCTTGACTTTTATATAGGATAGAGAAAGAGAAGCTTGCGCCTAATTGCTCTTGCATTTCAAAAAACATTAACACGTGTTTATCTTCATCCTTGAAAAAAAAAGCAAGTCGTTTTGAATTAAAGGAAAATAAGGCTAATATGCGTGCAATAAAACGCAGTTGAAATGCTCCAATAACCCAGGGCATGCAGTAGGTATAGTATCCTAAACATCCCACTTACATAAGGAAAAAGTGTCAGATACAAGAAGTGATAGTCTAGATATTTCTAGAAGATTACTGGATTGCGCCATCAACCAATAAATTACAAAAATGTTGGTGAAGGTCCGAAGAGAAACTGAGATATAATTCATTTTATAAATTTCCTTAGCTACTTACACCTCTAATCCTCATATCGATGCATAACTAACCTCCTCCGGTATTATTAGTAAGAGATGAGCCCTGCAGCTGAATTCATTTACACCTTCAAGATAAGGTGAGTTGATAGGTGCAGGTGAGATTAAAGTATGGGTTGACAAGAATCCTGGAAACCCGGTTTTATCAGCGTGCATCTAATCAAAATCCCCAAGCGTCCACAGCTTTTATGTCGCATCCGATGAATGGAGTACTGTACTTAAAGTTACCCTTGCTAGGCACCCAAAAAGGGATATCCACTGACATGTATCCACTACCCCCAAGATCCGAACATAGTATCTCATGGTTTGAAACCATTGGTGAAGTCACGAGGCCAAATTGGTTCAAGCAAACACCTCCTACACGAAGTCAAAAAGTGAAGTTGGTGCTATTTGTCACGTTTTTTCAATATACCTTAAAATACACTAAAAGTAATACGGATGGCATATTTGGCGTATTATATTAGAGACTAAAAAACTCTCCAGTTAATGCTTGTTAAACAATGGTTCTCAATATTTTTACTCAATTTCCCTCTTTCTCTATCTTTCAAAACACCATAACTCTTCCCAAAATAAAATATGAAATCATAATTTGATTGCAAAAAAGAAATTTATAAATTTGAATCGAAGAACTTGAGAAAATTTATTGAGCGACAAAAATAAATTAAAAAAACTATATTTTTTACAGATTTTTCAAAACCTAGAGAACATCATGTTTTGCTGAACAGTCCTATACCTCCCATATTTCAACTGAGTTTTACAACAACTACCCTTCTCTGCCTTCCATCAAACTTACTTGCTGTGATGTGGGGATCTACATCTACATCTACATACTACCCCGCAAGCCGCCTCAATAGGCGTGTGGCGGGGGGTGTTAGGACACCAGCCGTTTACATATAAAAAGGAAACGCTCTATGAAATTACGCCTTGCATTTATTAAAGTCCCTTATTGTTCGGGGGAAAAACGAATTCCCATACCTATCCGTTCGGCAAAATATCTCTCTTAATTTATCGTTTCTGTCGGACCTGGAAATATAGTGGGGTTCTAATATGATGTTCTCCGTGTCGCTCTGAAAGATATCTATTCTCAATTGCTCAAGTAATCTAAGCCTAGCGCGCAGCCTCCGAGTCTCTAGCGGCTCCCAGCCTAATTCGTTTAACATCTGCGTAACGCTGTCTGTACGCCCGTAGCAGTTTTTGACGAATCGCGCAGCTTTCCTTTGTATTTTATTAAGTTCCCGAATTAATTCTTTCTGCACCGGATCCCATATGCTTGCTGCATATTCAAGGTGTGGCCGGACGAGTGCGAAATAGCACCTCTCTTTTACTTTTTCATCTGAGAATCTTCCCACAATACGCTTGACGAATCCTAGCTTCTTCAGAGCTCTGCCACAAATATTTCTTATATGTGTTCCCCACGATAGGTTTGAGGTTATCGTAACTCCCAGATACTTAACTTCATCTGTCGCCTTTATCTTAACGCCATCCACAGCATATACACGGGGATAGTTGGACGACCTCCGCAAGAAATGTACCGCCGCACATTTGCTCAGATTAAGTTCGAGTCCCCACTCTTGGCTCCACACATGAACGTTGTTTAAATCCGATGATAGAATTTCAAAGTCAGAGTGATCTTTAATTTCGCGATAGATGACAGCGTCGTCAGCAAATAAACGTATTTTACTGCTAATTCGAGAGCATAGATCATTTATGTATATAATGAACAAAAGGGGGTCGATTACGCTTCCTTGTGGGACACCTGATGTCACTTGAACTGCATCAGAGCTAATTCCGTCAAGAACTACTTTTTGCTTACGATCACTCAGAAAGTCGCGTATCCAGTTTACTACTGTTTCGTTTAGGCCGGATGACTGTAATTTGTATAAAAGTTTGTTGTGAGGTACCGTGTCGAAAGCTTTCTTAAAATCTAGGAATAATGCGTCCACTTGTGTTTTCGATTCACCAGATTTGAGAACGTCATGAAGAAAGAGCGCGAGCTGTGTTTCACATGATCTACCTTTCCGAAAGCCGTGCTGACAGCCATGAAGGAAGTTACGACTGTCCAGGAACGTCATGATATTGCTAACGACGATATGTTCGAGTATCTTGCCTATAATAGACGTTAATGAAATTGGTCGATAGTTCCCTGGGTCATGTCTGTTTCCCTTTTTGAATATCGGTGTAACGTTTGCAATTTTCCAGTCTATTGGTATCTTTCCTTCAGACAATGACTTCTTGAATATTATGTCTAAGAACGGTGCGATCTGTGGCGCTAATTCCTTGAGGACACGCGCGGGTATTCCCTCCGGACCCGGAGATTTACTATTTTTGATCGACTGTAGCTGTTTAGTTATCCCATCACATTGAATAGTGATTTCTTTCATCGGTTCCTCAGTGAATGAAATGTCGAAATAACATGGAGTATCGTCTGTAGTGTATACACTTTCGAAGTGGGAATTTAACGTGTTAGCTTTGTCAATATTATCGGTGACAAGTTTGCCATCTTTATCAAATAACGAATCTACGGTTGAAGATTTTCCCTGAAGCTCTCTCGCATATGACCAAAAAGATTTCGGATTTTCTTCGAGTAATTCACCAAGTACTTTTTTCTTGAAATTTCGCAATGCAGTACGCATTGATTTCTTGGTTTTTGAGCGTTGTGCAGCGTAACTTTCTTTTGCTTCAAGTTCCTTCGATTTGTCACCTAACGTAATGGACTTTTTGAATAAGTTGTACAGTTTTCTCTGTCTCTTAAGGTCCCTCCTAACATCATTGTTATACCAGCGAGATTCTTTACTATCACATTTCAATTTTCGCGGAATATATTCGTTGATTCCCTGGCGTAGAATTTCTAAGAAATATTTCCATGATGCATCAGTGCTTTTGTCCTCTGTTTTAGCTACGAAGTCAGTGTACGAATCATTAAGCATCTCGCCAAATTTTATAAAGTTGCATTTATCAAATAAATAAATATTGCGTTTCGGTTTTACAGCTGACTCTACTTCAAGTTTTAAGGCTGCAAAAATTACTCTGTGATCACTTATGACATCAATAATATCGAGTTGTTTTATCAACCGAGGATGGCTTACTGCAAAAAGGTCTAATATTTTATTTCCTCTCGTAGGCTTGTCAACTACTTGGGCGAGTGAGTGCTTAGTAAGTGTGTTGAGTAAGATCTCGCTGATTTCCCTATTCCTTGAATTTGGCTTTACAGTGTAAGAATCCCAATTTATAGATGGCAGATTAAAATCTCCCCCAATAATGATTACACTTTTACTGTCTCTCAAAGTAAATGCGGATATTTGATTTTCTAATTGGTAAATAATATCAGCTTCGGAGTTTGGAGGTCTATAAAAAGAGCAAAGGGATGGAGATGGAGACGGGTCATTGTTTTTCAAATCCTCCCAAAATTCTCCCCAGGAGAGAAATTTCCCACAGGTTTAGAGCCCTTGTTGTGAAGGAAAGAAGACAGTTCCGGACAGTATGTACTTTTAGAATTCCATCAGTCCGAAAGAAAATTCACGAATGGCATCGATGATGAATTACACGAGTAAAGCGAAAACCTAAAATTGAGCTAATTTAAAGTATCAGCAAAGAAGAAGAGGTGAGCAAGTAAGATAAGATAGAAGTTAAAGGTTATAATGACGGAAAGAAGGCATAGCGTGGGACTGAGGTAGGAGTTATGAGGTCAAGGGGCATGGACAGAGGAAGGGTAGGCAGGGAAGAGGCCATCGGACCGGACACAAACAATCACCTCCGGAAGGCAGGACATGAAAGACAGCGAAAGGGAGGAGGTTCGGACAAGCGGAATAATTAGAGTAAACCTGAGACCATAATACGTCCCCGTAGAATTAGAACTACAAGAGAAAGTCGGAGAAAGGGTAATGAGCAGGTACGTACGTCGTGGTCAGCCCATTACATATAAAGAACTAATGAAGGGCTAAAGTGATGGTGGCTCTTTATTCCACGTTCCAGCAACTCATTACTACGACAACGACATTGACAATAACTTCTTTGAATTGTTAAAATGTTCTTATCAGAAATAAAAAGTAAAATTAATCACATTTATTTTAAGGATAATTTGTGATGCTTAATTTGTGATGTTTAATATGTAACAGTTTTTGTCAATTACAACCTATTTGTTTTACATAGAAACACAAACACACACAATTATGCCGTGAATAGTAAAATAAAACAACCCAGACGAGACTATCACCATTTAGGACACTCCTGGGTTAATACTAACATGCATGGACTCTGGATTATGTATAACTGAAGTAAGTTTATATTAAGGTTTAGTACGTATTTTTGAATGTAAGTAAGTCAAATAGCGAAATAGATGGTAGAAGAATGACTGGCGTGAGAGAATGGGGTCGTCCGAAAAATGTGTGGATGAATATGATTGCAGAGACTCCAAAGAGAAGAAACATCAGGATTTTTAAGAACAAGGGAGCGAGTTTGAAGCAAATCATTATTGTAACAGAACCATAAGAAGCATGAAAGAATAGGGCAGCTAGAAAAACTTATCAATATAGAGCCAGTTTCAACACCAAATATTTAGCTCTCTTGACTATGCTTACTCCAAAAGGGAATATCGCGATAACTTATGCATGGGGGAAGGTAATCTTGGATGACGAACAACGTAGCGCAACACTTTTAAGATTGAGATAGCGAATGTTCACAATCACTTAGAATACAGAATTGGCACGGTTGGCAGACAACGACATTCGTAAAAGATACAAGAAAAAAAATAAATATTTAAGGCTAATCGGCGAAAGTTAATCTTTAACTTACGAAACTGCATTAGGTTTCACTTTTTTGAACTATTTACTATAATAATGGAAGGTAATTATGTATAATCCATAAATTAATATTTTCACCTAGTCAAGTATGAACTACAATCTAGTCTTATATATTCAAAAGCTGTGAGTAATGAAAGCAGTTTAAATCTGGCCGGTCTTACCTATAAAGTTTCGAACAAGACAAAGTTATATTTATTTCATTAATGGATTATGATTCAAGGATTAAACAAAAGCTGAGAAGTACCATTGGAGATTCTTTTAACTAGTAAAAAAACGAGATAAACTAGCACAGATGACTGCAACAATCTGAATAGGAAGAGTTTTTCCATGATGCGACTTGGATATAAAGCCGTAAAGACACGTGATTTACAATTTGACAGTGTGAAGCTCGGATGACAACAAAAAGATCCTTCAAATCACTGACTACAAGTCCTTGAAGATACGAACGCACCATTGAAATAGGCTTTAAAATATTTTTTTTCATTGCAAACTTTTGAGAGGAACTGGGTACTTCAGAATTTCATGTGATCAAAGCATTCTGTTACAACAGGTAAAACTACTACTTCTTAAAATTTCTAAGGTTAGTTGAATGGTTTAGGAATTTTTATCCAGTTTATCTAAAAATGGATTTTCATTCGATTCCAGTACTAAAATTTATTTTAGACCAACCACTGCAACTCAACAATTCATTAATTTGATTGATTCAAGCGTCACTCTCCTGTACCTTTCCATTTCAACAATGACACAGACTTGATGCTTACATGGGCCACTTCCTGATACTCCATTCTGGGAAAAATGGGTTTAACGTAGAATAGCTCTAAAAAAGGTTCATTCCACTTGCCTACCAAGGTTTCCACTTTCAACAATGGCAATAAATCATGAAGACAAGACCTTGAGTGACAAGTTAATTAAAAATATTTGAAGACTATAATAAATTAACCTCATTTTTTCATAGTAATGAAAGTGCATGATCCAAATGACTTTGCATGAATGACTTTACATGATCCAAAAATTAATTGATAACACAGACCCAGATTTAAGATGTACTATAGTCCTAAAAAAAAATATTAACAGCATCGATCTTGAAATAAACGATGACGCTGAAATATTAGTCTGTCTAACCAGTAAATATTGCCAATTCGTCTTGATTACTGATTCATAATTAAATACTTAATACTGAAATGAAACAAAGGACAGGCAACCAGTCAAGGTCCGTTTAATGAGCAGGAATGAGGAAAACTGGCGTAAATGGCTGAAGCGAAGGATAGATATCGGATGTGGAAGAGGGTGATAGGCATTTGTCCACGATCCGACCAGGACACAAAGCCTTGTGGACACGCGCATTACAATGTGGAAAGCGACAAGGGAAACGAAAGAGGAAAGAATGGCAGAGGCATAGCTAGAGAGAGAGAGAAGGGATCGTTGTCGAATATATGCCGGCCTCTCCAGTCCAGCGAGACGAGGCAACGGTCCACGCAAATGAGGATGAGGCGTACCGCCTTGGGGGACGCCATACACGGCCGTTGGTGATCAACCTGGCCGGATTGCGGGAGGAGAATGGGACGAGGGGGAGAGAGAAAAGCTGGGCCACGGGAGAGGCAGATCACAAGGCGGAACGAAGCGGATGAGGAAAAGAGAAAAAGATTAAAAAGAGAGAAACGAGAGAGAAAAGAGAGATGAAACACAAGAGCGCATGTATAGGGTGGAGGAGATGTGGGTGGGAATTAGTGGTGAGGTCGAGCGTCCGTACTATAGAGGTCGCTGTAGGGATTACGGAGACCAAGAAGGGTCGATCTCTGGGAGATCTTTAAAAAAAAGGCCCCCCACACCCTTTTCACCTCACGTACAGGATGCCCTTCGCAGCCTTCCCTTCCCCCATGCCCTGGGAAAAGTGTACAGCAGAAAGGGTTGAGGCATTTGGGAGGGGTGTATGGAGGGCTGCGCTGAGGGTGCTCCGTGGGTGGTGACGTCGAGGTAGGTATGGCAGTGGATTAAGAGGGTGACCATTAGGAAGATGAGGGAAAACAAAAGCGGATCGCAGCGAGGAGGAGGACGGAGGACGAAGGGGAGAGAATTGGAGACAGAGAGAGAGAGAGAGAAAAGACAATTAAACAGTGAGGAGGGAAGTGGGGAGAGGTGGAAGAAGACCTTTTCACGGAAAACGCCTTCCTTTCATGTCGACTGGGATATCAAATTCGTCCTTTCATGTCCACTGCGACTCATAGTCCGTGGACATATTCATTTATTGTTAAGGTATGAGGACGTTCCTTGTAATTGGGGTCACAAGGTGGATTTTTGACTTTTTTTCTCTACAGTGCGTAACGTATTTTTTATTTTTTTTGTAATTACCTATCTCCCGCGGGGACGTTTTTGTTTATCATTTCGGCAGTGATAAACGGTTTGTCGTCCGGTTTAAGTTAATAAACAAGGAATCTGTTCCTTTTTATATAAATGTAGAGTAGTGATCTTCGGTAAATATTTTCTTCAAAAAAGAATTACGTATTCCATTTAATAATAGCTGGACGATTAAATTAATGCAATTATTTTGTAATGCATATTTTAAAAGTGATACCTTTATGACTGTTTTTGTCGGTAGGATTGGCATATTTTTAAAATAACTTTTCCGTGATGAGTGGCTTGGCGTTCGGTGTATAAACGATGAGATAAATTCATGATGTCAATGGTCGCAGCTACTATAAAGATACTGATGTGTTTCCTTATGATAATGGGAAAGGCAATTGAAAATAAAGCCATCATACATTTCCTTTTTTTTTACTATTTATGAAACATTCATCCAAACTGAAAGACTTTCATTCTTTACAAAATTACGATAGATCGTTGGCTACTTATTACCCAGTATGTGCAAAATTAAACCTGCAACAGCTAATGTTTGCGGAAGTTTTCTAAATTTTCATTCTTTGCGTGCTAAATAAGTGAAACTTATGGAAGCGATTAAAGATAAATATTACCACACCCTATTTCATGCTTTACAAATTGCCATTAATTAGTGTTTACCCTACGATTGCTTACTACAATATAATAGATTAAGTCTAATGTCATTACAATTGAGGTTTCAATCTCACGGTATGCCTACACTTCAATAAAAATTAACAAATTTCCTTTAAATGAATTACTAAATATTTCTTTGAAGGATTTGGGAATTTCAAAAGACTTATCCGACACCCTGCATACACTTAAATATTACGGGCCTCAGACTTAAAATGTCTAATGGAAGATGATTTAGAACTTATTTTGAGATTCATTCAGATAAAAAGTAACCCCTTAGACCAGATTTCACATCCGACGAACATCAAGCCCAAAGGTTATTAAGTTTACTTTAATGGTAAGTATGGCAAGAATAACACAAATTGTCTGATGAATTAGACTGGTATTAAGATAAATATCCTGAATTGTTAAGTTGAATCATACTTCCATTGTTGTCATTAAGTAACTAAATAATATGGATACTACGGTTCCAATCAATTTGAAAATCATGAAACTTATTCCGGTCTCTCATAGCAAATTTCTGTAAAAAGGTTAATATAAAAATAATACATAAAAATATTGATAATTCAAGTAATCTTATGGGAATAGTACTAGCTCCATTGCTGAAAACATTTAATGTAAACAGGTTTTTTTAACAGTGAATCAACAGCACACATAATATACCTATATACATAATATACCTAATTTATGAATAGCAGGTACCTGTACGCTAGGTTATTTTTCAAAACTTTTTAGTTTAACTACTCATTTGACAAATTATTTAACGGAAAGCTGTGCGACGAGTAACTTGCACCAGGATAAAAATCGGTGCTGAATTACAAGAAAAAATATTTTGCCGTATATAGCTACAAATTTTCTTTGGTCATTAACCTGATAGCTCCTGATTTTCAAAAGCCGATTCCTTCATGGCTCTAATCGTATAAATGAAAGAAAGATTGATCTTCTTCGCACCCTTTAAAATCCTCCACTAAATCTTATGAGCATCTTCTCTCACCCATTCCGCTCCGCACCAACGCCGGCTCATCAAAACTTCATGCAGCACCGGAAGCGCTCCTTCGCCGACCCACCTTCAACTTCGACCTCAAATACTTAAACCTCTGAACAGCCAAGTCATCTCACGCCAGGCACTCCTACACCGCATGCATAATCTTCGTACCATATCAATTGCATCACCTCATCTTAAGCCTCGACTTCATTCCCTTTAAACTACAGCCAACATTTTGAAACACTTTATACTCACCCACCTCTCTACCATGCAACCTATCGTCATCTTCCCCAAAAGGTTCTCGCCAATACCTCCGCGTGCCTCGCCAGCGAAATGCTGAAACGTTTGTAACCCATCTCGTCTCCTACTCAGGCACTCCCATCAATTCTGCTCCACATCCTCAATAATTTATCGTGCGCCGATAGGTATATCCTCCTCTTCTTCTCCTCACCATTCACAAAAACCTTTCTTCACTGCTCCGCGAACTCCGCCATGCTCTTGGCACATCAAAGAGATTCTCCATAAAGTTTTGCGCATAATCCCATTCAACCCTAATGAAGGATAAGAGCAGTCGGATTTGAGTTTACTTTCATATAATAATCCGGAATCATCGCGATCACCACCATGCTCCCACAAGTCTATTTCTAAAATACTTTCAGAGATCCCATGCATTTCTACGGCAACAAATAAAGTGAAAAACGTAATTCTGGCTATTTCAAAAGCACGATAGCTAATACAAGGCTTTCATCTCTATTTCTGATGATTATGAAAATGGACTGGCATAAACATTTGGAATCAGATCTTTGAGCAATATACAAATATGGGATAAGCGCAATAAATAAATATAGAGCATTAAAACTATCTGACCAATATATTTTTCAAAACAATTTGATAATTGTGAAGGTGAAAGATAATTTATTATAAAAGTAAATGAAAACAGGAGAGAGCTTTGGAAACCAAAACCATTAATGAATTATGTGTATTTCACCTGAAAGAAACCTCATCATTTGCACCAGATAATCAGTTTCTTTCCAGCAATAATTCAATGAGCTCATAATGTAAAACGCAGAAAACATTACTTATAATGTATAGCCATTGAATAGGAGATCCACATATTTTACAACCTAATCAAGGGCAACAATTATCAACGGGGAATACATATTTTTTGCAGTGGTTTTAAAGTCTGAATCTCTTATTCTATCAATATCTCCTGATGTGCAAAGGCAGCGTGGGACGGAAGTTATATCCTAGGTGCCAATCTGTAACTAGTGCAATCTTAAATTTCGGAAAAACCATGTTCATTGTTCACTTTACGGTTGTAAACTTTGCTCCATCACTGTACAGTTATAACCATTTAATATCTTTACCCAAATTAGCGCAAAAACATTCAACTAAAACGTGCTCCCAAAAACCTATAACTTTCGTAAGATTGGAATGAGAATGTCGTTCTGTTAAGTATTCCTTTTGAAGGAAGTAGCCTTATTATTTATTTTGTTCTTCATCTTTTGTTTTGTTACCCTTAGGGTGGCGTTGTTGGGCCTTTACTTTAAGGTTCTCTCGTGACCCGTAGAGAAACACACATTCCTTCACTCCGCCGCGCCGTGCCGAGCTGCAGGTGACCATGTGAACTTTGCTCATCTCTTGCATGTCTCATCACTGCTCTTGCTGCACGCTTCTTGCCTATTTGATTTTCTGCTTGCTGCTGTCTGCTCTACTCCGCTGCTTCTAGCTTCTCGCTTCTTCGCTAGTAAGCTCAGCCTGCCTGGCGGAACGGCCCAGTTTGTTGGAAGTTTCCAGATTTAGAAGACCACGACGTGCCCCCTTTTTATATTTTCCATATCATTTTTCTTTATTTATTTCCAGTGAAATAAATGTGGAAATAATCCCGTCTAAAAAAACGTTATTCAGCCAACTCATTACTCTCCGACTCATTACTCCACACACTGTCTTTCCTTTTCTTTGATCTTCAAAGTAATCGTTGTCCTGCTGGTATGTGGTCTTTTACTATTTTTACAAATATTCTATCTTAGATCGTTCTGTTATTTTATCTATTGCTTAATAATGCTTTATTATTGTCTAATTGATATATGTGTATTTCATTACCATTTCTCAATCCCTCATTTTTCTAGAAATTATTCCTCGTAGAAGGCTGCTGGTTCCTGTTGTAGCCGGTCTTTTCTCTGACGCGTATTGCAGTATAGGCCTTAAAACTGTGTTACGTTTTCTTTTTTGGCTGTATTCTTATACGTTTGCTCATCCAATCACGTCACGTTCTACCCCTCTTCTTGCATCTAATTTTTTTTTAAACTATCCAGTCTTGGACAACGTAGTTTCACAAAATTATTTCGAGGCAATGCATTATCTATTTTAAAAAATTTCCTTCTAGTACTTCTGATAGGATTTCTTCCTCACTTCTGATAGGATTTTTAAAAAATATTTCAAGTTTTATTATTTTCATGAGTATATCATGTTCAGATTTTTTTTGCAGTATTGAACTGAAGAATCATACTCTGCACGCCGTCTTCGTTTTGATTTCTTAGCAAGGCGTCGTTAGATAGCAGAGAATATTTAATTATTTTCGTCCCAGCTGCTTTGCGTAATTCAAAATCATCTTAAGTTTAACTTAAACGGCCATGAGAGGACATAAAATCTACAGACCGTCTCGTTGTTTTGTCTGCGGTATCGGTCGTTATGAGTGAATGGGAAAAGAAACATTCCTCTTTCTCTCTCTCTTCGCCACCCGATTCACCGCCCTCTACCAGTTCATTGTATTTCCCTCCTCCGATTCTGAGACCGACCCAATGACTCTCTCCTTCTTCCTCTTCGTCCCTTTCCCCTCAGGGGGGGAAACCCTAATTCCCTCCACCCCTGTGCTCATTCTGTCAACACATCCCTTCAACATCGCTTGTTCCATTGACGCCCGTATCGCCAATTCAACCCTTCAGTCGCACCTTTCATACTACCACTTAACCCATTTAGGACTGGAGGCGCATTCACAACTTAAATGCTCAACCTTGGAATGAATTTGAAATAGGTTTAAAATGGAAAATAACTTAAGACCATAACATAAAGTAACGTAAGACTGAAATCAGACTGCCTTTATCTTGCCTTACGCGAACCAATGGAATTTTTCCAAGTTAAATAATGGAATTGAGAGAAAAAACGCTGTATCTTTCTACTGATATTTAATTATCGCAGGTACAAGGTACATCAAGTTCCAACGCACAGTCGTCATCACCAGATACAAAGTAAACTATGTACCTCAACATGACGCCAATGCGTTGAAACTGGTAGTACCTTGCACCCACAATAATCAAATATCAGTTGAAAGATACACGTTTTTCTCTCTCACTTAAAAAATGAGTTTCCACGTCGTTAAGTCTGGAACCGTCAAACTTACCACTGTAATATAATACCCATATTTATATAATTTCTCAAATTCCATGCCATGACTTGGCTCTAGTATAGATTTTTCCCCTCGATTTTTCCTACGCCATACCGATTCTCGCATCGAACATCATGTAGATTCAAGGACACTTTTCGCGAAAAGAATAGCGTGTACATTTGGATATTTA
This sequence comes from Pyrrhosoma nymphula, assembly GCA_963573305.1. Lineage (NCBI taxonomy): Eukaryota > Metazoa > Arthropoda > Insecta > Odonata > Coenagrionidae > Pyrrhosoma > Pyrrhosoma nymphula. The sequence goes on from OY754339.1 coordinate 63,093,191, forward strand.
CGAGTATGGCAATAACAGATTTTCGGGCTTTCTTCCGCGTACTTCCTACTTCTTTCTTCACTTCACTTCTGACCTGAAGAAGATAGCTGCAGAAACTTCTGCTGTCAAAACTGACGTCAACGACAGTGGAAATACGCGGAAGACAGCCCGAAAAGGCCTCGCTACCATCTCAACGACTCAGCGGAAGATTACGAGTTCATATTTACGAGTATCTCCTTTTGCGATGGAACTAAAGTCGGGCCAAATCCTATGGATAGGTAGTGTGGTAAGTGCTATACACAATAGTATCATTATAAAGGCAGGATACGTTTTTTTTTTGAAAAAGGTAAAATTCTTTGAAGTGATGGGAAGTTATATGTCGCTCAACCTACGATTACCCCACGGGATGATGTCGCACACGCTGCAACTCGCTGAATACGTTCTCTCCATATCTTCTTCTTTACACTTTCCACCGTCTTCACTGCCCTTCTTCCTTCCCTTACCGATCCAACCCTCCCTCCCTAACCCGGAGTCGTCCTCCGGACCCTTCTCCCCCGCACGAGCCGCGTGCTCACGCGTGCCCGTTCCGCTCCGGTGTCCCTCGATTGTGTCGCCCGCCGTCTCCGGGGAGTGTTTCCAGGGAAAGGAGTGGAGGAAAAAATATATTTATCTTCGAGGAGGGGATGAGGCGGGGGTTGCCGTGGAGGAGAGAGAGGGAAGGCGAAGGAAGCGGACGTGAAAACTGCGAGGGACCCTCCGCAACACACGTGCGAGTGCGTTGAGCTTTCCTGCTTAGCCGAAGGCCAAATGAGCATACACCTAGCAGTCGCAAAAGTTCCTGGCACCGGATATGGAAATGTTGGGACATTGGAGTGAAATAAGGTAACCCACTGTTCTTATTGATTATAATAACAATATGGGAGGAGTAGACGTGGGGGATCAAATATTGAGTAAATTTCATTGTATGCGTCGGTATAACAAAGCATTTAAAAATATTTTTTTACCTATTAGTAACTTATGATGCTTCATAATACGTATGTTTTATATAAATTTGTAAATAACAGAAAAGATAGAACATATCATGACTTCAAACAGAAATCACCATAGCAGTTGATGGAAAAATATGATCAAGAAGGTGTTGTGAGGATACGCAGTAATAATTTACTTGACCTGCCTGTGAGACGAACTGGTCGTCATTTCCTTGAAAGAGTTGAGCTGGATGAGTCAAAAGGTAAAAGAATAACTAAGCGTTGCGATGTGTGCCTGGAGAAAACGATAAGAAGAGAGTCTGAATGGCAGTGCAATGTGTGCAAAGTGCCACTATGTATTGAACATTTTAAGCAATATTAAGAATTGTCTCCAATGATACCCATTATTTTAAATAAATTTTAAATGTTTTATTTTTAATAAACAGTACACCATATTTTTGTATTTTTATTTACACCAGATTTAAGAGCAATTGACTCTTAAAACATGCCAAATTTGTTCAAAAACGGTTAACAAAAACGTTATTAAATGTCTTATTTGAAATGACACTACATTTGTGTTCAAATTATTGAAAATTCCGTGGTGTTTGGAGTAGATTTAAATCCACAGAAATAAATGCGAATGGGTTAGAAATATTACAAAACGGTAGAGCCCCCCCCCCCCAAAGTATTGAACCCCCGTTTTCCCTTGAAAATATACCTCTAGGGAACAATTTTCCTACAATGCATTTTCCATGGGAAAGGCTTTTGAAAGAGGGTTGCCTTCGAATATGTTTATTTTACACCAAATTTAGTTGACTGTGAGATGTGATTTTTTATAATTGCTGCACATCTTTTTTATTGAGAAATATTCAGCTAGTCTCATTGATTGTGATCACTCTATGGCTGTATAAATGAAACTATGCAGAATATATTTTTTATGAATATATATTTCTTCGTCTGTAGTAATTCACTAAGTGCTCTGCACACTGCACTCTATGCAATTTCTGGTGTAATTTTCCTATGCCTTAAGGTTTTCCTAAAGTATAACTTTGATCTAGGGAAATTACTAGCCGATGTCTGTCATTTCTAAGGAAAAAAATTCCCTGAAGTTTTAGGGCATATCCTTAAAAAAGAAATTTGTTCTAAGGAATTTAAAATTTTTCTCTATGTTCTAGGGAATTCTCTAGGGAAATTTCCATCAGGGAAGAAGATCGTTTAGTCAGAATGACTACCCCTCGTGGAGGGGTAGTCATTCTCATTGCTGCCAACACTATACCACCACCAGGTTAAGCTTTCCATGATTGCCCACTTAACCCGAGAACAACTCATCAGCATCATTCGCCGGGAAAGCCTAAATTCATACATTATTACCCAATATTTTCTGTTAATTTGGCGGAAAACATTTTTAACGTACACTTTATCTTGCCACCATATAGTTACAGTTTCAATATGAAGGAAATAGATGTGAAAAGGTATTAATTAGTGGTTCATATCAAATAGAAGATACGTTATTCTACAGATAGCCAGTACATGAACAAAATGAAATTTAAGTTTTTTTACGGTGAAGCCATTCTAAATACCACATGATTCCGGAAGTGATAACGTTCTTGCCAATCGGCCCTGGGCCTACTGACGTACATGGTCGGTGAGTCCACGTTTTCAACTAAAAGCAATACGGTTTTGGGATAAATTGTCGTCACCCCTGTAAAGGATAAGATACAGGGTTTGTCCGTTAAGTAATGAGAATGGATCTGGTAAAAATAATTTATTGATCTGATCGGTACATATTGTTAAAATTTTTCAAATTAGTCTCCTTGGGCATCAATACACTGCTGCCAACACGATTCCCACGCTGCAAAGGCTCCCTAGAAGTCTGCTGCCGTAACCTCTTTCAGAGACTCTGTGACAGCCCGTAGAATGGCGGGAACATCTTTGAAACGGTGACCTTTCAGGCTTCTCTTGAGCTTTGAGAACAGGAAAAAGTCTTCCGGGGTCACATAGGGACTGTATGGTGGCTTCGACAAGATTTCAACACCCTTCCGGGCCAGGTAGGCGGTCACAACGAAGGCGGTGTGGGCTGGAGCGTTGTCGTGGTGGAGCTTCCAGAGATCGGCAATCTCCGGTCGTTTCCATTTGACGGCTCTGTGCAGGCGCTCAAGGACCTCTTTGTAGAAAACGGCGTTTAAACTGGTATTTTGCTCACTTTGAGGTCTTCAGCGATTAATCTTACACTCAGACGACGATCGGAGTCCAGAAGAATTTTTAATTTGGCCACATTTTCGTCTAAACCACTCGTTGAAGGACATCCAGAACGCTCCATGTCTTCAACGGTCTCTCGTCCGTTCTTGAACTCATTGAACCACCGGAAAACCTGGGCTCTTGACAGGGCGTCGTCTTGGAAAGCTTCCTTAACCAAGGCAAGCGTCTCGGAAGCTGTTGTGCCCAGGTGAAAGCAACATTTAATCGCGTAGCGCTGCTCCAGTGAACGCTCCATTTATGACGTTTTCTGCCGTGACAAAAACTCAAAAACAGTTTTTGCGCCACGCGTGATCCTCACTGCGCCAGTGCTTGGACGCGACTACCTCCCGGTGCGTTGCTTACCATAAACCCCCACCACAAATCCCGCCGCCGGGAAGAGCGCTGCTGGCAACTGGAGCACCGCGCGGCACCCATTCTCATTACTTTACGGACAAACCCTGTATTCTGCTAAAGTAAAAAACGTATATGATCTCCCTTTGTGGAGCAATTGACTCCATTTAAAATCTAGTACTTAGATGGGACGCAATAATCACAATAAACCAATATAAAGAAACAAAACTGTGCTCCTTTTAAAGCAAAGTTTATGGGTATCACTAAAAGTCGTGACCCCGAGGAAAAAAGGAACACAAAAAAAGTTAAATGCCGAGCACTTATAAATAAGTACAGAACACGACTAGTGGATTGTTTGATCAATCATATCTGACCCCGGCGTGCGCAGTTGTACTCAAATTCGTCCAGTCCATACAAGTCTTCGATCCTTCTGCGGTAGCCTAGTCCACTAAGGCTTGCCGGCCCATGTCGTAGGATTTGTGTGCGACTTTCAGAGTCAGCGGAGTACGCCTGACTATCAGAGCACCGATCCACGCACTTTTTGTGTCTCTCATTAGGAGGAAGAAAAACTTCCTTAAATTCGTCTCTCATTAGGAGGAAGAAAAAGTTCCTTAAATTAATCATAAAATACATTTAAACGACAAAGAGTGATCTTTTCCTGACCAACAAGCTGGTTTTAAGCTCAAATTACAAGTAGGAGAGTTTTGATTGTGTGGATAAAATTTTCCTCTGCAGTTAAATGATATCAAGCGTGTTTTTATGAACTTTTGCACATATAACGAAAATGTTTTCGCTTTGAAATTAGTTATTCATGCTTAAAGATTTTTCAGTTTGTTCAAATCTTTTCATTTTCAATCGCTCTTACAATTTACCTCTCCAGGAAGAATAATTAGCTTAAATTTAGGTAGTTTTTACATATATTACCAACGACAAATATATATACTTTCCGCAACGAGAGTTAGCAGACCGTTAATTCAAATCCGTAAATGCCGGTTCATTAAATGATATCAACATGATAATTAGAAAATTATTGACGGTTATATGGACCACCAGAATCGTCCGAAAGAGCAACAAAATATTTTGAATTAAAAATTAACCACGATAAAGCTTAACATAATATATTTTCGCTTGCAATACAGTTGAAATGATTGTTTTCCGGACAAATTAATGTCCCATGTTCAAGGTGCTTATATATAATTTAATTATGCTATCAATGATAATTGTTTGCTTAGCTTTGGCACAATGCCTATTAGGTGCGTGCTTCAAAACTTCCAGCATTAATACTCACGGGGGAAGCAAGTGATTAACATATTAGAGAAAGAGGCTTGATATTTGAGGCAGGCTTTCATAACCTGCTTGTTGGTAAGTTCCTAATCCATCGTCGCTCAGCCTTCCTTACAAAGTGAATCTCCTGTCCACCCACGAGTAACTTTCTTATAGGATTAGAAATTACCTTCTTTTAACTCTATCAAGGTCTACTTTTCTCGGAGCGTAAATTCGCATTTCCCTTATCACTAAGTTCCACATAATGTAGTCTTCCAAGCGTTGCTTAGCCACGCAATTACATAACTACATACTTAACACTCATAAAGACTTCGCAAAAGATCAGCGTGCGTGGAAGCGGCAGTACATTGATAGTACTTCTAGCTACCCATTGTTGCTTGCTGTGGTATAGAGTTCTTTCTAGTTGTACATTTTTGTGGCAGATAAAGTTTTTAAAATTTTAATCAGTATTAATATTAAATAATATATCGTTGAGTTGAAAAAATGCTGTCACTTAGACAAACATTTACAGTTCTCTTGGGGCTGTATATCTCCTCAAATACCCATTTCATTCCTTCCTCCTTTTTACCTCAATCATGGTTTAATTCCACACCAAAACTTCCGTTTCCATCCTTCGCCGATACATGTCATTCTCTCAGCTACACTACTCCACCAACCGTTCCCCGAACCCGCCACCGATTTGAAAAGCGATTGCCGGAACTTTTTGAAGTTCCATTACGTATATGAATGTATAATCCGGCCACTGCATCCCGGTCAATAAAATAAAAACAACAATCTTAATCCAGAACAAGATTCTGTGTCGTGCTGCAAATCCATCAACTAATTGCAGCGGTTAATTTGCAAGCAGTAGCCGCAAAGCGCACAGTGTAGTGAGCTGGCTGGTGAAAAACAAAAACTTTGGGCGTCGATGATTGCAATGTTGACAGAACTCACGGGACAGGCAAACGAGTGACACCGTTAGGGTCCGTCCAAATTTAACCGATGAGGGGAGGACCGTTGCAAATTCAGTGCGCCAACGATCAGCAATATACTTCCCAGTCACTGAAAAAAAACTGCGCAATGTTTTATTTACCCTTCAACAAACGAGATCATTCCCTCAGCCCACCCTCTAACGACAAACTTACCCCCAAGTAAACAGTTTTGGCAGTGAGACATAAATGATCATCCGTCCATTTTCTAATAAGCGTTTAACTATTGTTAGTTTGACCACTACAGAATAGAAATAATTCTAATGACGAATTATTTACAATTTGATCATTCCCTTTTGAATAAAATGTTTAGACAAGTTGTCAAGTCGTTTCGCTTCAACGTTTAGAGTGTACTTACTTATAATCCTACCACGACACAAGGGATTAGGTGTGGGCATAGGTCGAAGAGAAGCTTCAATGAGCCTCCTTTTTGTCTCGTTCAAGAAATTTGAAAGCAGGTAAGGTTTACGTAATCTTAAAAAGATATGTAGTGAAGTAAAATTATGTTGTAGAGGGTGATATAGAGTATACTAGGTAAAAGTGGAAGATGTAAAAAAGGAATTGGATTTTTAGTGACACCATGAATGCATATTTGGGGCAGTTAAGAGAGATTAAATATTTTCCAAAATGGTTCAACTGCAACCCTCCATTCATCTTAAAGCTATGCTAATTCTTCTTCCCAATATTTATCGTAACCTTGGTCTTAATGACCTTCGTCATGGGTTTCCACTTCCCCTTCTTTCCACTCTTGTGGAAATGTTTCTTACATCAATTAATCTCAGCCAAAGGTGATAAGTTAAGGATAAAATAAATGTTACTCGTGATTGCGGAAAATATATTATTATACGTAGAATGAAAAAATAACCCTAAGACTTCCCGTCGTAAAATGTAAACGCTGTCTAAACCATTACATCAATTGGCAGAATCCTAAAAGAGATGATAAGTTAAGGGTAAAATAAATGTTACTCGTGATTGTGGAAAATAGATTATTATACGTAGAATGAAAAAATAACCCTAAGACTTCCCGTTGTAAAATGTAAACGCTGTCTAATCCATTACATCAATTGGCAGAATCCTACAAGAGGTGATAAGTTAAGGGTAAAATAAATGTTACTCTAGATTGCGGAAAATAGATTATAATACGTAGAATGAAAAACTAACCCTATGACTTCCCGTTGTAAAATGTAAACGCTGTCTAATCCATTACATCAATTGGCAGAATCCTACAAGAGGTGATAAGTTAAGGGTAAAATAAATGTTACTCGTGATTGCGGAAAATAGATTATTATACGTAGAATGAAAAAATAACCCTAAGACTTCCCGTTGTAAAATGTAATCGCTGTCTAAACCATTACATCAATTGGCAGAATCCTAAAAGAGAGTGATCCCAGTTCTACGCACCACGCCTCTTTCTTCCCACAATTCCCCCGGAACGATGACATAGGAACTATCAGCAAAAACGCATTCAATGCTATAAATCACTGTTTTCATATAATTGAGAAATATATGGAGAATAAATCAGTTTTCTTTTAAAATATATGTATGCCTTCACCTTGAAGAAAGTCATTACTAAGTACTTCGGCCATAAAATAGCTTATTTTTCATTATATTTGTCGTTTACTTATATAGTCATTTCAAACACGCACCTCAGTTCTATAACTAATGTAATACGAATTCGTTTGCAGAAGTAAAACTGTTTTAAACAAGCTCAAATCAATGTAATAATACTTAAAATGATGCATAAAAAGTAAACTGGACCACATATACCCTTTTATTTTATTTTGTTGCGAAACTAAAGAGGTAAAACTGTATAAGAAACATAAAAAAAAGGAAGCAATCACATATAATTAAACAGTAATCATGGAAATTGAGGTTGGAAAAATATGAATTCCATTGCATAAGAAGAAAGAAAAGAGGAAATGGAAAAACAATACAAATATAGCTATTTCAAATAGATGTATATAAACGTCCCTTTGAGTGAAAAAGTTCTCTTCTAACGTTTAAAATACTAAATTTTGCTAGTAAGGCCAGGAAAATTATAACATCATAGTAAATATCATTATAAAAGTGGACATCATTGGAATAATGCTAAAATAAAAAAATAACAAAACTTTGAAAAGTCCGTGCTCAAAAAAAGCATTTCATTTTCCCCCAGTACCACTCACATGCCCCTTGCATTGTGTGCCCTTTCTCATTCCACTTATCGACCGATTGCAGTTTCCCCAGCCGAGTCCTACCCAACCCCTCCCAAAAAATCACCACCCCCTCATCTCTCATACCCCTGAAGCGCTTCCCCCCTCTCTTTCACCCACCCTTTTTTTCCCTGGCCTCAACCCCTCATACCCTGACCTCCAACCCCTCTTTTCATCTCTCTTTCACCCCATGCCTTTACTCTTTTCACCCTTCGCCCTTTTTGCCTCCACGCTTCCATTACACCCATATCCCTCCCCGGAGGACGCAAGCCAGAGAATGTCGGCGAGGGGGGACAAGGCCCTTTTCTCCTTTTTTAACTGTCTTTCCTCCCGTCGCTCCCTTGCCCTAAGGGGGAGGGGGACGGGGGATAGCAGCACACACAGGGTAGGAAGCTGCTGTCTGACTCGCCACCCCTTGGCCGAGGAGTCGTCCGAGTTATCACACCACCGAAGAAAATGACGAGGAGAAGGCGGTAGTGGACGTCATGGATCTAGTGGTGGAAGTCTTGTTGGAGCGAAACGGCTCCAGCCGCAACTGTTTCAGTCAGACAAATGTTTCAAATTTGTTGCAAACAACATGTTAGTTTCATGATCGTGCCCCCAGCTGTGCTGTGCAGTAGCAACTGATAGCTGTAGCTGATTGTTCCGGCTTGTATTCTGTTCCAGTTGCACTGCACGTGTGGCTGCGTTGCGATTATAAGCTAGAATTTGTTAGATTTGACTCTGTTGCAGGCGGTTGCTGGTTTATTCAGCCAACACATGTCCGCCCATAGTTGAAGATAGAATTAGAACTGTGAAGTACCTATCTTTCATGAATCCAAATGAAATTGTTGCTTTATTTGAGTGAACAATTTCTTATTACATAGAATACAGAACTACCAGCCATGTTATAACAGAACCAATCGACCGCCTGTAATTTAGTGTGCCTCTAGCTGTTGTCAGCAACAGAGTTTTTCACGGAACTTTTTTCTTTCTGAAACTCTTTCGGTTGCCAACCAGTTGCAATAAAACTGTTGTGTTCTTTTGATTCCAACACTACATGGATCGGTCTCCAGTCGTCCGGAAGGACTTGCGATTGAGGAAGACGCTTCGAACAACGACAGGGCTCACAGACATCGGCCTCATGTTAAAAATAGTCCGAGATATCACTATGCATGAAACTCAATGATAAAGAAAAAGATAATATCTTTCCAACGATACCAAACTATAACACCAACCGCAATGTGCCACATATGCCGTTTCCCATGGATGTGTTCGCTCTCCAACCATCTGAATAATAAATGACTCAAATTATGATAATTATTTTATGCTTTTACGTTTTCATTTCTCGTCGTTGGTAGCGCATATCCATCTATCAAGAAAGTATTTGATTTGTCAACTTAATGATTCTTAATACTGATGGTATCAGGTCTGTCATGGAGGAAACAAAGTATGTTAAAAGACTAAACGTTGCATTTCCATAAAATGTTATTATTCTGGCACAATGTGCGTTTCACCACACTGTGGAATAGTCATGGTCTGTGGTGGCACATGACTATGCCACAGCGTGGTGAAACGCCCATTGTGCCAGAATAATAAAAGTATGTCGACACTACGAAGTCAGTTCTTTTCATTTTATTAAGAAAAATGGCTCATTCGTGTTTAGCTACTTTTAAGACATCGCTTAGTGGATGAATGAGAGCGAAAGCCATTTTAGTGAGGCCCATAATTGCTGATTTTTTGCCTTGCTTTGGTTATTTTTGTAAAGAACTAATGAAGAAATGACTATGTTAACATGAATGGCTACTTTCTGCACTATATTCTAAAGGCACAGTGAACTCGCTGTAGCGGACTTGTGTGTCCAGTCCAAAACCCTCATAGACTGTGTATTCATATCATGTTCTCATGCTCAATATGAACCGACCTTTGGACTAGAAGTAGTTTGACCAAGAAATCAGTACTCATAAATTCGATGAGTTTGTCCACATTACAAATTTATAAATATCTCATCTCTTTAATTATACCAAAATATCAGCCATTTATCCCACTCATTCCAGATACATGAAAAGAAAAGGAAGTCGTTTTCCATGGCATTTGGTAAATTTGGCATTAACTTCCAATATGATCTCTACTGTATTGAGTGGCTCTCGCCAGCGAAGAGTCTGATGTCAGAGAAGGGGATTCAAGCGTTGATGAACAGGCAGAGGTACCGAAGGGCTCTTGTATTGAGGGACTCTAGTGACCAATATGATCTCTAATATGACTACTCAAATATCTCTTTCATACTAGCGTAAAAGTGTTTTATCTGAAGAGTCTGTCGGTTTTTTGGGCCTGAAAATTCCCTAAAGATTCATTTGCTCATTCAAAGAACAAGTCAACAGCAGGGACTCTCAATGTTTTTCTCGAAGAATAGCTCCATAGCGCAAACTAACAGGCACGTTTGCCTCATATTTTAAGTTAGGAGTTTCAAGCATTTACTCAACAATAAACTTTACCGTATTGTCCCTCAAAAATTGGGACAATGGGATAAAATTCAAACGACTCACGGCGGCAGTTTTCATTCACTTATCCAAAATGGTTGCTTTTCTCAGTTAATGTAGAGTAATATTAATTACATATCTCATCATATCAGGAAAATAATAGAAAAAATAAAATAGTGTTCTCATCTTAATTTTATTAATTCAATAAAACATTTTTTGCAAGGTTTGGACAGCCTTAAACTTTTGATTCTTGGGTTACTGGCCCTTGAGGAGACATGAGCTACAGAAAACTTGGGAAAACCAATGAGGTAAAAGAGCCCAAGAAAAAGTCTTCTTTCTCTCTGCATGTCCTATTACCAAGTTGTGTACTCATTTCACATGTGCAGTGATGACACAGGAAAAGTGTGCGAGGAACAGCAATGAAAGGATAGAGTAGAACAGAATCGGTCAAAGATCCTCCTCCTTCATTTCACACCAAATCAATAGCTTCAATTGATAGAATGCGTCAATGAGGCTGCAATGAATGAGTCCTTGAAAATTTCCAATCTGGGTCAGTCACAAGCAAACAACTGTTAGGTTGGGAATGTGGTACGTCACAAAATCTAATTCAAGTATATAAATCACATCTCTTCTATGAGTTGTTTCAGATTCCTAAATTTTTGTAAAACATTATAACAAACAGATGAATGAACGATGAATTAATAATTCTTCTTCGTGTATGCCCATGTTCATTGCACCATTTTTTATATCAAATATTAGTCAGCAAAGTATGACTGGGAAATCAAGTGAAAAAAATAATAAGCCAAAAAAAGTATAATCTCCTAATTGATCAAATATATTTATCAAAGAAAGCACTCTAAATATGGTACACAAGTTTTTCTCGGGTCCCATTGAAAAACTCAATCCTTTGCTACTTTCAGGATTCGAAGCAATACCCCTGGATTGGAAATTCAGGACAGAAATCGCAGCACCAAGGGATTTCAAATAAAACGAAGTGCTATGGTATTCCTCCGAAAACAAAAATCCCCTTGAGGCCTCAAAGCAACACCTATTGGCTATAATATATTCCATTTCGGGGTCATTTTTCTTAAAATCTTCCTTAAACTCCACGCATTTAGGGATCGGGATTCTATTTAAAAACCCTCTGACGAATAATGAAGCACAGAAATGGCAATTTTCCACCAGAAAAATTTTAATTTGACCATGGTTTCGATGCACTGCATCATCATCAGGTACGTACCAAAAAAACAGATTGGGTTTATGTATAAAATTTGCAGAGGAGGAGGTGAGGAAGGGAGGAGAAGGAGGCTGTGGTGTTGGAGGTGGTTGGGGAGGAAGAAGAAGGTTAGTCAAAGTGAAGCAAGGGAGGGGGAGAAGGCTAGCGAAGGAAGGTTACGGGAGGAGGGAGAAGGGGTGAAGAGGGAGGGGGCCTCGAAAACATGGTCGTATTAAATATTTTCTAGTGAAAAATGGCCATTTCTGTGCTTCATTATGCTGAAATTCCACCATATCACGCCTAAAACTTCTCTTTTTGTACCCCCCTGACGAAGGCTGGGATTAGATTCTAGTTATCTGGAGTGGAGAGACAATGCACTCGCCTTTGCACCAGAACGATTATCTAGTTAGTTAGAAAAACGAAGTTCTCCAATAACTGTGCCCAGAAAAAGAATAAGATGGTTGTAGCGCCATTGTTATAACTCCTACTGCGAAAATTTACTTTGAGCGTTCCTGCATGTCCTTAAGTAGATTCTCTTACAATAAATCTGGTGGCTTATGCGTGTGCTATGCATATTATGAGGGTGGAGATAAAGAAGTGATTGAGATGGACGGGAAGTAGTATAGGAAGGCTGGCAATTGGTCAGGGCAGGGTTTTACAGGGCAGTCAAAAGTAAACAAAGGCATATAGCAGCTACGCAATTACCCGCACATGCTAGTTTTAAGGCAACCAAGCGAGGTTTTTCTTTAGTCATGATAGCTCTTTTATTTATTTTAATAGGTCATAATAGTCTTTAGGTCATTTTATATTTATATTTCACAATCAAAGCAGTTTTAAAAAGTACACGTAATAATATAAATATCAAAAAAATTTGGTATTTCTGACTGAAATTCCCAGCAATGAATAAAATTTTCCTATTTGAGGCCTCAACATGACTCATTTGCTCAACACCGTTCAATAAACAATACTTCGCATACAAAGACTTCGTTTGCAGTTTAATGAAATTTAATACGATAAGTAATACCATGGTAAAATAATATAGTTGTATAAATACAGTGGTATGCTATAATGTATATGTAATATAAAATATTTGTGAAAAGACTCTACACACCGTTACATTTTAGATGCAATGAATGCTTCAGAACTACTTCAAATTTTTAAGTCTCTCTGGAGCGCAAGGTAGTGCCATATCCAAATTTTTTGGTAAATATAACGAAAACTAGTGCAATAAATGTCTGCTATTGTTGCGTTATTTGAAAAATAAGATATTTTTTAATGACGCCCGGAGTATAAAATTTTCTGAGTAGTTAGATCTCGATCAGACCACCCTAGGAAAGCAAATCCAAATGCATCCAATACGCATCTGCCACGAGGTTTTGCAATGGTTGCAGAGATCATAATCCCCCAGAATTTCATGATTCGAATATTGCCTCCTGAGTTTGAGCGCTAATACTCTATCCAACTGTATCAACTTGATCCCCACCCAGAATTAACGAAGTGCTCCCGCTCCTCGGACTCGGGAAAGGAATACGCCGGTTGCGGTGCCGTTGCCACAATGGCTTACTTCCCATGAGATGCGATAGAGCGGATATAGAAGGGCAGGGAACACACTACAGGGCTAATAGAGTGAGAGGGTGGCGATGCGTGAGAATCCGCGGAAAGAACTGACTTCGGACCCTCGGGCAGTCACGCCCCGAGCTCAAGTGGACTATTTAAAATTCCGAACACGCGCAAATATACCTCCCTCGGCCCTTTTCGTGGAGGGAACCTCATTCCCTTTCTAGGAAAAAAAAATCCTCCCCACGCTCCATTCCCCAAACCCCACCCATACTCTTTTGCTCGCATGCCACGGCTAGAGGGTTCCTTCCATACCCCCCTCCCCTCCCTCCCCTTGGAACCAAACCCTTAAGGATTCCCTTATCCTCATCCCCCAAAAACACCATCTCCAACCGGCGTGCGAATTATCGCACGTCTCAAGAAGAAGTGCGCATCCCCCCCACACTTCTTTCTCATCTCAGTCGCTCGCTACTAGTGAGCGCACACAAGCCGCAGTGCCTCTGATCCCGTGAGAGGATCGCCCTGCATGGCCTTGAAGTAGGAAGGGATCCACGCCACACTCTCCTTCACGCGCGCAACTCAAATAAAATCGCAACAAAAGAAGGAGAAAGCCACTGTACGGAGTCTAATACCAGGGGTACGCCATGGCTTCAGGTCTTATTTTAAGAAAATACAGAGAAAACATTTGCTGCTCTGCAATAAAGAAACTAGAATTCAGAAAGCGAATAGTAGGAAGGCCCTAGAATGGAAAGTGAAATATTTTACTTCGCTCTGGTTGGGCTACATGTCGAATGTGCCTAGTAACTCGACAGTGAGTAGCATCATTAGGTTTTTTTGCAGACGATGGTGTCATCTACTGAGAAATTGTAAAATATGCTGACTTATAAGATCCTTAACGGACCTCAACAACTTTAACTCGTCCTTTCTAGAGAGGTGGTTCGAACTTAACCTTAGGCAATTCACTGTAGTACACTTCTTACGAAAGAAATTACACCAACGTGGTATCATTAAAAATGAGAGGGGTAAATAATGACTAGTCACATGAAGGCAAATGACTGAGAATGAAACTGACTTCAAACCTAGTGAGGGGGATGCACAAACGGAACGTCTGCGGAGTTGCTTTAATGAAACTAACATTTATCAAGCGAACAGCAGGAAGGTCTTCTAATGAAAAAGTGAAAGAAAGATGATAATTTTCACTGGTTAAGTCACATCTCAAATACGCCCAGAGCATTTGGAACCTTGATCAGAAAATTTCAATTTATGGAATACACAAAATGCTAAAGAAAGTCGCAAGATTCATTAAAAACTGGTTCAAGCGAAAAGAGTGACTAACTTATCTTATGGACGGACTAGGTTATGAGCCACAAGACACTAGGGAGGCTATACGCTAATGTTAAATTACCTGTAAATTTCCGATAAGCCAATTTCAGAATAGTACGGAGGGTATTTTGGCTACCCCACACTATATCTCTAAAACTGATAGAAGTGAAAAAAAGAGAAATACACTGCCAAACTGATAGGCAGGAAGATTTCTTCTTCACACGTACCATTAATGTATATTTTTAAAGAACATATAAAGGTCTTCTGTAAACATACAATTCACTTCCGTCTTCTTCTGATTCCTTTTCACTCCTCCCCCTTACACGACTTATGTCCTATCACCCCTTGGCACATGTGTGCACATGTAGATAGATATTTCAAGACGGTATTTCTTAAAGTCGTGCAATACCTGTAAATCCACCAGGAATTTCAACTAATATGACCTTCCTGCATAAAGTTTGTTGCTTGAAATTTGAAGAGGTGACAGAAATATGATCGTCAACAAATAGGTTTGATTTATTACAGGGGTTATCTATTAGAAAACCAAATTAAGGTTCAAAATTTGCAGGGTAATTTGACAAATATTTATTTTAGTGGACATTTTCCCGGCCATATAATCCGGCTGCAGCTCCATTTCCTATGAATTTGCGTATTTTTGACATCAAATATTTCTTTAATTCTCTAATTACTCAAAAATATGATTGTCTTATCCCAAAATTTATTATTCTTCAATTCTCCGGAAAATTTGCTTACGAACAGTTTTCTTCGAGATATCGATTATATTTTATAGAAAAATACTATTGTCCCCCATGATTTACAAATCACACCTTTTTACCTGGTTATCCATGAGACCTTTTTCTAAAACTAGTCAGAGTATGAACTCAATGGTACGTAGGTCATTTTACGAACATAAGTATTAGGGGATAGGTTCGTAAGGAATTGATTATATGGGAATGGAGGAAAAGCTGGGATAAAACCAGTGACGGCAATGAAGCTTTATAAAAGAAAATCAGCTAAGTGTCCAAAAATCAACGTCCCTTTCGACAGACGGAGTACTAAACCTGGAATGATTCCCTCGTAGGACTTAATACTAACAAGAATTAGCTTTGAAAAATGGACGAACAGTTCTTCTATTTCGCTCTTCTAGGGTAATAAT
This sequence comes from Pyrrhosoma nymphula, assembly GCA_963573305.1. Classification (NCBI taxonomy): domain Eukaryota; kingdom Metazoa; phylum Arthropoda; class Insecta; order Odonata; family Coenagrionidae; genus Pyrrhosoma; species Pyrrhosoma nymphula. The sequence continues at coordinate 63,108,882 of OY754339.1, forward strand.
ATGTGAATTTCCCATTAATAAAAATCGGCACCAAATCTCGAGCGATACTATTGCACTGTAAAAAAATGGGAAGGATTTCACACTACGTTCCTTTACCTGCTTAGCCCAAGACAATGCAAAACGGAGAGGGAAAGTCACTGTATTTACTAATTGGCATTCTTCGAAGCTGGGTATTGCCGAAAAACCCACCAATAAGCTTCAGTTCCTGCTATCTGTCCGGTTGCTTATATCCTAAGGTAACCGGCACCTAGGAACACTTGCACCTTGATGTGGAGGCGGATAACTTTAATGTTAAGGAAAGGATTTTTTTTGGGAATGGAGGATAGTCACAGAGAAAATTGGTCTCTAGCCTACTCTTAATGAAAGACACGAATAGGTGCCAGGAAACAGTTTAAAGTCTCATGTGAATTATGGTGTTGCCCGAGCTCAAGAAGCCCGTTTCCTATGAACATGAAGTGCTCTCCATCTAAGAAGGGATTTTGCTGAAAAACCTCAGTCACTCCAAAGATTCAAACCTTTGCCCTCAGAATGGAAAGCATTGTAATAGCTCTCAAACCTACACGATCCGAATTTAGTATCAATATATACAGAATAATGTTTATTGGTTCGTCTAGGACAAAGGAAAATTATGTATTTTAAACTCAGGGTAGTTAAAAAATGAAAGCTTCTGACTATGCTCTAACTCTCAGGCATCACCATTTTCGTGCTGATATTGAGGAATCCATATAATTACATTGTATGTAGGGTTTTCCGCATGGGATAAATGAATCTTGGGCGTGTTAAACCATGAAAGGGAAGAATATGTTTCTCTTTACAATACCCTGCGACGAGCATGTTTAGTTCTTCTTGGGTCTTGGAGCCTTGCCAGGAAACATTGATTCAAGACCTGAATCTATCGTCTAAATTAAATACTTCCTGCTGGGTGAAAAACTGCTGCAAAAAGAAAAGATTACCACACCGATACCATAAACTCTGTGACTGGACCTCCTGGACTGCGGAAGAAGGAACGTATTGCACACAAGCCTGTCGCATGGCTTTCCATGCGAAATTCAAGAGAGATGGAGAATCCAAACACGAGTTAACAGGGAGTGGAGTGAGACAGTGCTGCTCTCATCATCCATTCTCTTCAACATATACGTGGAGGCATACAAGAACGTCAGGCAGAGATTAAAATAGGAGAAGAACAAATGAAGACAGATTTCCGATGTACCAAGCATTGCTCTGCTGGTCAGGTCAGGGATTATAGCGGTTAATGTACTCCCGCAAAAATTATTGTGACATATCAAATATAGTATGAAAAAACTAAGAAGAAAAATTAATGTCATTACTGACAGAGAAATTGAATGGAAGGGCATCAGTTAAAAAAAGTTGCCGTAATGCCGTTACTTGGTGAACATTTAGGAATTGGCACAAAGGAAATTTGAAGTGTTTTTACAGGTAGGAGAGTGAGATTAAGTGCTACTTATTTTATCCCAACCGCTTAAATCAGAAGGAGAATGGTACCAAGTATCGAGAAGATTTCATCAATAGAAGAGGGTATCGACCGCCTGATCAAAGACGTAAAAAGGTTGAAGAGCAGCTTCTTACGGAGCTCGGCGCTGTCAGGCTGCAAGTTGGCCTTTGTAGTGAAAAGGGACGATAAAATGTCGATATAAGTAAAGTTCGCGATGGACAGAAAGCCTATAATTACGAACAATTGAATGTAGGTGCGCCGTCATCATAAAGCCATACCGCTCTGCAGCTGATTTTCTGCAGTCTTCCACTCATTACTTTCCCCAGATAATTCCTACATACGCTGATAATCTTTGTTTCTGTTTCTTTTCCCGTAATATCTGGCTAGGTCATTTTTATCCCTTGTCCTTCCTAGCTGGCTCTACCTCCCTTCTAGAGATAGCCCCGCTATCGCGCTCCTACCAAATTCATTGCCACACGTAGGCAATCTATCCGGAACTTCTTTTCCTTCGAGTTTCTTCAAAGGTTTTCTCTGCTTTCTTTTTCGAATACTTCTGCATTTTTAATTTAATCCCTCCATTGATTTAAGATAAACCGGGAAAATATGAGGCTTTATTTTAATTTTCGGGATTTCTTTGAAAACCATACGGATTCCTCAATTTAAAAATGTCCACCAAGATACTTTCCCACGTTCGGGGTGCAACAAAATTTAGCTGCTCCTCTCCAATACGGGTAAGATACGTGTAGTGCCCTACCCTTCTGGTCACCATGAAACACGATATTGTTAGAATTTCGACAGCATTGTGTTTTTTGAGATACTTCAGTGCTCTGGAATCTTTCTCAATAATAGCCAAATATTTGATTCAGTTGGTGCTTTGACGAAACAAATGTTTTTCCAGGTGGAAAAGATCAATTAAGGAGAACTATTACTAAAAGAACAATTAAGGAGTCTTTCAGTCACTATTTATTCATCAGAAGAATATAGAATAAATTGCAACTGGAAGCTACTCGATTTTGTGAAACTATCACAAATTACTCAGCACAGTAATAATGTTGACGAGGAAAGGATTATTTTGAGTGTAAAGGAATGTAGGAGGGATAGTCAGAGTATATATCCAGCTCTTAACGAAAGGCGAAAAAAATTGGTCCACAATTTAATGACACCTTCAATGGACGGGGTGCTATACTTTAAATACCTAACTAAAAATACCCTTCGCAACCACCGGGATTTAAATATAGACCCTTTCAATATAAATCCAGTACCTACTCTTTCCACCCTAACAACCCGATATTCCCATAAATAACAAATGGGGTAAAGGATAAAAAGATATTTTAACAAAGGGGATGAAACTCGCCATGAAAATAATGTCATTTAACTTGACCAGAATACGGACTTGTATCTCCCAATTGCTGGTAAGGTATTACACAGTTGCACACCACGTCAAGTTAGTTCAAGGTGGATTTCAGCGAGGGTTTAAACAAAATACTGATAGGTGTTCCAGTCTCAAGTCCACATCTGTCAACATCAGGAGGCTATCACTCCGGACTGAAAATTGGGAGATTTGGTTATAAATTCCGCTCAAGTAAAATAAATTAATTCGTGACAAATGTAAACCGTGCGCGTGTATGCGTGCGAGTGCTAGCGTATCATGTTAGTTGTGCATTTTGAAATGATCTGGAGAAACATAATAATATTCCTTTCGGAGATTCGTTCCTATTTTTCCGGGAATTGAATTAAACGATAGGAATCAATCTGGGAAATCAACCTTGTGTAAGAAGGAATTGCATTGCAAGGGCATCGGTTTGGTATCTCGGAGAGATCTCGGTCAATTTGAAAAGGGGGAAAGTAAAGGGAAAGACTGGAATAGACGGGGGGTGACTCCTTTCCTCGCTGGAAAGGGATCAGGTGAGAGTGGTTGGTAGGCAGGACTGAGGAGGAGGAGGAGCGAGGTTGTTGGGCTGAATGAAGTGAGTGTGTGCGTTCGAAACAGCCTTTGGAATGGTTTTTGAGGAGAGCACCCTAGGGGTTTGATAGGGTTTGGACGGTTGGAGAGAAGGGATGAGGAGCTCAGGGGGTAAGAGTCAGTTTGGGTATCCCAAGGAGATCGTTCAGTAAGAAGTGAAGATGAGAGGGCGGTGGGGGTGGGGGAAGAGGAGGAAATGGATTTCAAAAAAAGCGAATGGTGGCTCTCGCAGTAAGTGGGAAGGCTGCTTGCACGGTGAGGGGGCTTGGCACGACGCACGACGGTGGATTGCTATTGGGACGATGGGATAAGTGGAGCGCAGGGCGTTAAAGAGGACGCGAAGATGGGACAGCGGGCGGCGTCCGAAAAGGTGTCGAGAAAGTATGACGCGGAGACGAGAGCTTGGTAAGGAAACCGAAGATATTGGAAGGCGAAGACGCAATGGAATCAAGTACAGGCATAGCAAACTTGGTGGCACTCACCAGCGGAGAACTAGAAGTCACAGAGGTTGCATCAATCGTTGTCGAGCGGGGAAAGGTACTGAAGGACTACCGAAAGGAACCTCTGGAGGAAGACTTGGTCCTTTATCCCTCATTTCTTTCATTATTTCCCCTTCTTTGTGTCATTCTCTTGACATGCGAGTGCCACTAAGTTTTGCTCAGTTTATAGAAGGGGTAAAGTTTGGTAAACATGATAATGCCCCGTTTTTTACTTAAAATTTACCATAATATCAAACGTCGTTCAGTTCGACCTGTGTAACTTTTGACGCTTAACATCATGTTTTTAGAACCGTTTGTAATATTTTTATTTTATTTTTATTGCCATAAAAAGTTTTTTTCTATTAAAAGTTGCGATGTTTTTGGTTGGTTGGTTTTAAGGGATTAGTTTATGGAGGAGAAGAGAGGTAAGTTGGAATGTTTGAGACTGGGATGAGATGTACTGCGGACTCCCGTACTAAAGTTATTCTATATTACAATGAAAATAAATCGCTGCATGGAGGATTGCTGAGTTCATTGAAAGTGGTCCCGCGTTACACCCATATTCACACCTCTCCTCAATCACTATGGTGCAACTGGTATTCACTGCCTTTTACGTGTGTCATTACTGTTTCTCATCTACTCTCGGGATGACGGTGATGACAATGGATCATATTACCTTTGTTACTAGCGCTCATTAGGATGGCGGAACACAGCTCTTGCAGATAGATAACCAATGTAAGTTTACCCAGGAATAAAAACCACCAAGGTAGGTGATAACAGAGCGTTCGCATTACTTACTCTTGTCGTCCTAATATATTACCGTGGTAGGAATCTAGTAAAGAGAATAATTCAAACGCCGTCGTGGTATATGAAACCGTTCACTATCACCTCTTCACTACGAGCAATTTCTAAAGATATACTCTATTTTATGACGCTGAATTGTTTATTTGCTTATTTTTAACGCTAAAAGTACATTCGATACTTATGTTCACTCGCGGTAAAATATAATTTCAGAGTAATAGGTAGTATTCTGGTTTGAAACGATTTTTGGGAAATCGAATGTGACTACACTTTGTGACTTTGAACCTTGTACATGCACACGGATTGGTACAAGTAGAATATTTTTTTTCTTTTGAGAAAATTTTGGCAAAATTTGTTTTACCATGATAACTACGTTCCTCCAATTCTTTTACTGCAATTTGTATGCTATTTTACACGGTGCATGTGCGTACTCTTTGCATAAAAGGGAGGTGTAAAAGACGTAGCGGATCCCCACCAATGAATAACTTTGCGCAGAGATGGAATTGGCCTTAACCCTCAATACACATGTACACATTAATACTTCTTAAGTTATTGTATCGATAACGCATTTAAACTCATTTGGAACTTAACACACTTTATGCAGCAATAATTGATAAAAAAAGCTACCCTGAGGAAATTATCACTATAGAACATATATATATTAGGATCCTTTGATCAAATGCAGTCCACCGTAAATCAAAACAGAGGAACATCAGCAGAGAAAAAAAGTAAAAATAAGTAAGAAGAACTTTCAATCAGTTATATACGTGATTTATCTCCTTACAAGAATTATTATAGACCAAAACTTATAAACAGTTAGATGCCATTTCACGAGAAAATTATCCAAAACTCTTCCTTTCACGGCACTTCAATGCTGGTATTCTAGAAACCCCTGCCGCACACCGTTTTGAAGGCCCACACGACAGTAGTATGCAGATATTTATCATGAACACATACCCCCTAGCTTCCTCCTTCCCATCCCGATCTCACTCTCTATGTCCGAAATGGGGGGGGGGCAGGGAGGGGCGATTTTTTTGGCGTTTCCGATACGGAGGGATGGTATGAGGAAGGAAAAGACTCCCGCGGGTATATTTCCAAGGTCTCGACGTCCCGCTGCTCCGTTCATTGCGGCCCCCACCTCCCCTCCTTCGCCATTCCCTTCTTTATCCTCCTCCTTTTCACTGCTACATACACCCCCTGCCATCCTCCATTCCTTTTCTGATCGATTCTGCTCACACTTGACTCAATAGGTGGCTTTACACGTGAAAGTCTTCGAGGCCTTTGAAGTCGTGTGAAAGTGGTACTTCGATGTGCAAGCACGGACTTCTATGGCAGCAAAAAGGGTTGGCAGCGGTAGTAACTGACAGTGGTTCGCACTCGTAAGGAAAATAGACTAGCTGGCTTCTATTTTGACTGCAAGTGACATTCCAATTTGGCGATAAAACTGCATCGCAACCGGTGAAACCCTTATCATGTGACTGTAAGGGGGGATTTTAAATTTAAACAACAAATAAATTTGCCGGAGAAAGACATTGCTACATATATGCAAATAATTATTTTGCCTGGAAACGTTTACATTGCTAGCGTTTGGTACAAGGTTAGACTTGTGACTGTATTTGTATTCCTGAGTCGTCGCCTGCTAACCAGAAGGTCGCGGGTTCTACTCTCGCTGAGTAAATGTCTCAATACTCAGGATATGGGTGTTTGTGTTCTTCCGTTGTTACTTGCTAAAACACCCGCCTTAAACGGCCAGGAGAGCTGTTTTCGGGATTACGTATCTTAATAAATAATTAGGAATGAAACAATTCTCCTGATTCATGTGGATAAGATTTATAAATAAATACACACATTTTAAACCAAGTTTTTACAATTTTATGAAAACTACGAGTGCCAGAGGTCCTCGAATGCAAAGCGATGTGTAAGCGCATTGATCGCCGAAGTAAGACGAATTTCGATTGAGCCATGTTGATTGTTTATTCCGTATAACCGTATTCCGTATGTTTCCGTTATTCATTTCTTAGAATAAACCCTAAAGTAATGTGTAAGCATAACTCTGCCTTGCGTGTAACGATACACATCGACACATCACCGCTTCCATCGAAGTCAACTTCAATGTGTATAGCCACCTTCTTTAGGGGCGAGTATGAACATTCGATGGCATATTTCAATGATAAAAGACCGATGGTCGACACATAAAATCGATGGTAAAGTAATTTGGATGGCTTTCAGGTTCCACTGCGTCCGTTTCTTTTATCTCGATGATAAAACCCTATTTATTTAAACCAATGATGGTTACTCCTCAACAAGTTTTAACGAAACGCGATCATTAATGAATGTACTCTAAAGAATTGAAAAAATCGCCAATTTTAAGGTAAAAATTAAGATAACCATTTCCTGAAAAGACTAATGGACGTATATCAAAATACAGGAATAAATCCATGCCGCGACTTTTCACAAATTTAAGTAAAATAAATACTTAGATTATCTATACGATATACTCCAAGATATTAGTTAGCAGTTTAACTGTTAACATGTTCTCACGTAAATTTGTCACAACAAACATGATTTTACCGTGAAACAAATAGCATCATTTGACCATTTGATAGGATGGTTTACTAATGAGGTAGGCGATCGACAGCTGAAGTTATCTGCGACCTCAAAAAATATGTGGGTATATAGGCAAGGGAATTTTCGTTTGGAATATCGAGGAATTATGGATATTATTACTACCAGAAGTACCTGGCGCTGTCTATTGACACTTTTTTATGATAGCTTTAATTTAAATTTTAAATAGCAGACTCCTTAAATTTTAGGAATTTTAATTTTTTGTAAACCTCTGCACATGGCACTTCACTGCATTCCATTGTATAGTAATGAACCTATACTGCGTAAAAGAACCGTGACCCTTCGAAATGTGGCCATGCACCTTATTTCTACAATTTCAAGATGCATTCTATAGTTAATGATACTTGCTATAGCTTAGTCAACATAAAGGTAATGTAAGCGAACAAGATTTTTTACGAAAAGAAGTCATACAACCTATAAAAACATGAGTTGTCTTTTCATCAACCAATTGGTGCTACTTTCAGGAATTTTTCATTTTTCCAAATCTCATTGCGATATTTTGTCTTAGAATGGGCTTAGGCTTAAAATAATGGTAGTTCCATAACTATAGCTTGGTACTTCAATATGATTAATAAAAAGCAACAACTGACAAAATAGCATGTAAAAAAGTTATGTCAACTAAAACGATCTGAGGCAGTTGACGGTAGCTGGTGTACAATGGTACTCCTACTGCTCCAATTAAACAGTGATAATAAATTCCAGTGGGTTTTTCCTTCATTAGTTCTTCAGTTTTTGGGTAGGCGACTAAAAACTGAGGTTATTTTCGCCATCGAGGATTGAGGAGTAGGTCGGTTAAGCATTAAGGGAAATGGAGGAATGTCAGTGTAAAAAAGCACTGGCCGTGTCTCCCAGTGATTTGCTCCTGAACTAATTTAAGTAATTTTCGAGTATCAAATGCCTATTACGTTTAGCATAATATTTTCATTATGATCCCTGTAAATATATTCTTGAGGTTTTGCAAGGCCCTTACTCAAGCGAGGTTTTTTGAAGCTTGAAATTGTCGTGTGGTTGGGAGAGGCCCGTACTCAAAGAGTTGATTTCTGGGGAAATTGAGGCAAGAGGAGCGCATCTGACGAAGGTGGTCTCATGCGAGACATTTGACTGGATGAGAATTTGAGACAAGGATGGGGGTGCAATTGACGAAGATGGTCTCATGTGAGGCATTTGACTGAAGCAGTTATCTCGGACGCCCGGAGCATCGTCCCATTTCGCTCAGTCAATGCCTGACCCTTCCCATACTCCCCCCTAAGGCCCCTTCTCTCAACCCTCGTGGTCCATCCACTTCCGGCTTTTCGATCCAATATCCTCTCTTCCTTCATCTCAGGCGAGCCCAGGCTCAATTACACTCCCCTCCAGCATCCCAGAAAGGATAAACTCATTTGAATTGACTTGAGGCACATGCTTGTGCCCGGGAAGTTCGCGGTTTAGAATCGTTTATCATGTCATGTGCCGCATTAGAGACGCTATCCCTGTGGTAACAAAAGCCTAAGAAATTCTCTCTGCAGCAGGGAGTTTGGTTACCGAATAGGGACAATATTTTCGCTTCTACCCCATTAAAAACACAACAACTTCAAAAGGTCACGTCGGTTTTCTCCACGTCGCAATGCCGTGACACCACTTGATTCGTGATAACGCCTATCGTTGTGAATTGGCGGAAAATTGTTTTTCATCATTGGATTTCAGGGAATCCCATCTGTATTTTCAAGGGGAATTGGTAACCTTTCAGCAATCAACAATATATTACCGGTACATAGATATGGGGCGCATTATTTGATACTCATGATTCAAAACCGAATACAAAATACCTACATTCATTGACCGGAAGAGAAAATGATATGATACATCAGTAAAAAGGAAATGACTACTTAAAATAATCAGGCAAAACATTTTAGGTTATTACCAGTCATAGCTGCACCCAGCGAGAATTTTAAATACTAGACTGGCAGCCCTTATAATTAATAATGTGATGTTTTCCATTTGTCTACGTGCGTATATACTCCGTCTATTTCAAACCATGTTATCCAAAACAGAGAATGAAATAAAGTAAATTTGTAGCATTACATTAACAGCTAACTATAAGATGTTCATTGGCATCTTGCAATGTAAGCGATTCGTCTGTAATATCATGAGTTTTTTTCTTGATTATTAACACATAATGGTTCACAAAACTTTTTCTATTCTTCGACGGTTTCTATTAGTCTCTATTTCAGAAAATTATTTGGCCAGATAAAAAAATGCATGAAAAATAATTACTGGGAATGAAAAAATCACTTTGCGTGCAATATACAAGATAGAGTAGGAGTGATGTAATATTATGTTCCTATACATTTACGCCGTTATACCACCTGCGACTACTTCCGAGTCCTCCAAGTGAAAATGAGGACGTATTTCATCATTTTAACATTAGGGTAAACTTCAAAGTAGTCATTTGGGTGAATGAATGTCATTTACATTCGATAAAACTGGCAGTAAACTTTTACAATTATAGAATATTTGCAAGCATATTTACTTATCCATCCCAGTAAAAATAATTAAAGATGAAACACTACGAACTTTGGAAGAGTAGGTAATAGGAACGCTGACGACAAGAAATAAAATAAAGCGTTGAGGAATTCTCAATTCAATAACAGTGATGGTTAGGCCATGTGCGCAAAATAAAACCGTAATTAAATCTTTCCAGCTCATGTATAATGTCTAAAATTAAGGAATGACTTCATGAAACCAGGTATTTCAAAGTGCACAAAAATGTATTTAATAAATCTTTTTGCAAATACATAACTCATATCACCTTACATTATTTTTGTATTGTCTTCAAATTTCAATAGTAAATAAACCTTCAATTGAATGCAATTCCATGGCGCCAGACGTGATTTCTATTTTTATTTTACACATATAAATAAAAAAATAAAAAATATATAATGTAAATATTACCAATACAACTCATTAAAATATGGTACCAAACAATTACGGGGAAAATCCTTACTAAGCTAAAGAGGTTCTGAAATAATTTTGAATGAGAAGTAGTAACTTTGTATTTTCACATGAATTTATTGGAAATGACCTTGGTTTCGACGTAGCACGTCATCATCAGATACAAATATCAAGTACGTGGTGATGACGTGCTACGTCGAAACCTAGGTCGTTTCCAATAAATACATGTGGAATTACAAAGTAACTGCTTCTCATTCAAAATGCTAAGCAAGTTCCATAAAGTTACGCCTGAGACAACGGACTTCTACAATAAGGGAGCTGATTTGCAGTGTGAGCCATAGTAACGTTAGTGTATCGTGATGAAGGGGCCACACATGGAAATATTATTGTTGAATGTTTCATATATAGAATAAAGAATTGTTTTAAACTGTTACGTTGTTATCTATTATATTTGTCACGATAGTAGCAGTTGCAATAATTCTGTAATTATAAGACCAGAAAGTTGAAGAGTAGTAGTATTTTTGTGTAACGTGCTTCGACGGCTAAGGTCATTTCGCACTTACTGTCTGCCACGGGCAGACAGGGGCAACAGCACTCGGACGAATCGCAGGATAACCCCTCCAAACCCGAGCCGAGCCCAACGATGTTTATCTTCGGTTACTGATTGGGAACCGGTGTTTTCATCGTGGCAAGCCGTTGCCCGAAAGTTGAATATATACCCCTTGAGTTAGATTATCATGTCCTCTATATTCGACGCGAGAAATCTCACATTGAACTTAAAGTTTACAAATATTAGTAAAATAAAAACTGAAGAGACATGAATTGTGATATTCTTTTCACATATGCACATTTTATGCTATGCATTCAAATGTTTTTACATTGGGCATATCACAATAATTTAGTCACTTGTAAATGTGAATACGTAGTGCAAGTTATGAAGGATATTTCCTATTGCTGTTTTTCTCATTTAACTTGATAATAATTATATTTAAATTCAAGATGAATCCAATTCAAGTTCTTTCCTTGAAAAGTATGGTGCAATAGATTATATACTGCTAAGAAGTCATTGGTAAGGCCTTTCTTAAAGGGACCAAAAGAGATTCACACCGTGAATAGCAGATTCTATCACCAACATCACGCTATAGGCCGTCGATAACGCGACTGCATCAACTCAACGCATGTCCTCTCGTCCCTGATTAAAAGTTCCATTTTAACTGCATTCTCCCGGAGTCGCTACCATTCACAATCGCTTGACGCACGGAAGGGCGTTATATCAACGCTTTTCCGTTCTCGTTATCACCCTACAACTACCCTCTTACCATAATAAACCTCCGCCAATCTTTCTCTTCCCTCCAACCATTTCCCTGAGTTTCCCTCTTCGCGTTCGGGGTTTAATAGCCTTTTAACACCTCCTTCAATCGTCTTTAAGTGTTGCCAATCATTAAGGAGATTGGAAGAAGGTGCCAAATCGGTGACGTAAATCTCAAAATCGCACAATCGCATTAGTTTCATTACGTGAGCGACCTTCTATCAGGAAGCAACGAGAATTCATCCCAAAGTTGTCTCTCCTAGGCGGGATTTATATGCATAAAAAGTCGTTTGATCCCGACCTCCTGACTTCCTGTCATTTTCCCCTTCATCATAAAACACTCCCCTTAAAGGACATTCCTCCTACTGCTTTTCCGAAGCGCCTTTCTTATCTCTTCGTGGGGTAAATGAAATTTCATTGAAGGAGAGCTGATGGTGGAAAAGAAGCTACATTGTATGCAATTGCAATACGTTTGCACCTTAACGTAGTTAACAGACGTTGAAATCCAAATAACAACCTCCCCGATTGATACACCTGCGTGTTTTTCGAGTTGCCCACTAGTCAAAATAGTGCAACTTCCCGAGAACTCCTGCAAGCTGGCATTTCGATGCTGTCACTACAACATTTTAAGGACTGAAGGGATGATTTTTAATTTCAATTTCAAATTTTAAAATCAATATTCTTAGTTCAACGTAATATTTATCTATATTTTTGGCATTTGGCAGCTATCAGTGATATGTTGCCTTTTTTTGTAGCTCTATCTTACGCATAGCGATGTGATGTGAGATGCCCGATGTGATTATAAATCTATTATGAACGCAATATATGGCCTGAATTTATAATATTGCAATATTCGATCAGCACATGATTTCAATGCAGTTTTGACAGGTAAGTAACTAAGTACATGAAGCTCATTGATTTTTTAAAAAATCAATCAGCTAGATCTGAGACATTCAAAGCAATTCTGAATGGCTCTTGGGTACATCCCCGTTGATTTTGAATTTTTTTCCCGAGTTGATATTTGTCACATTTTCACTTATGCTGAGAACTATATTTGACAATTATGACCATTAAATCTTTCATTAAATCATTAAATCTAAAAGTCTTTTTATATGAAATTAGTACCTATGTGATATTTATGGACAACGTTGTTTGGTCAAAATTAGCTCATTTTCGCAATATTTTCATCAAATCCGAAATGTTTTTTATGTTAAAAAATAAATCAAAACACAATGTGATAGTGACACGGGTCATTTGGTATTCACATGAGACGACTATCTCATAATGGCTACATAGGAAAAAATTAAACCTTGACAATAATTTTTAAATATGTTTTGAGCAACCCCCACGAAATAGAATGCTTTAATATTGTCGGAGGCATTTATTCCAAACACTGAATGGAATTTCATGTTAAGTAAAACCTTTCATTTCAAAATTGATTGCGAAATTCCTAGAAATCAGCAAAAACACCGATATATTAACACTCTGAATGAATAGGGTATTTTAATCCTCTTTTAATTTTAAAAAATGGCCCATCAATTGAAAGTGGATTTTAATGTGACGGATTTGCGGTTAACTCGTGAAGCGAAAAGGGTTCGTGCAGGTATAACTTTGATGCGCATTGAGACGTAGCATTTTTTTTTTAAACCCCAAGTCCAATATTTTATTTTACGTTCTTGCAACCAACGTGTTCAGGGTTTTCATGGCACCCACTTTGAAAATTTTTCCCTTTTCAAATGAGGAAAAGGCCACCGAAGTCCAGAGTGTTTTTCGTCATTTCAATAAACCGATAAAATGGTAGCGGTGCATCCCACCGGCAAATGTTTCAGCGGAGTATGAATTAAAACGCATCACTCGAGACCGACCTGGCACCCAAGCACTCAGCGATACGACATATCGATTTCTCGAATCACTAGCACTTCAATTTAAGTAAGTATTTTTATTTGGCAAGAATGTATTCCCGAGATGACACGTGTTGGAGGAAAGACGATTTCGAAATGAAGGATGATTTTGTCAAGTCAATTTAAGATTTTACACCATTTCGGGAAACTTACGTATTTGAAATAAGTATCTGGAGCTTTCCTAGCAAATCGTATGAATATACGACACTGTATCTGGCGTAACCAGGTGGAACTCCTTCATCATGAATACAAGTACTTGGGTATGATTCCACACTTTATTTGAAGTAACATGACCTATGTTCCGGCATATCATGTCATCATCAGGTACAAGCATTGGTTGGCTTAAATTCATATAGATAGCCGTAGGGAGAGGAAGGGCAATTTGAAAACTAGAATGGCGAGAATAGGAGTAACGGGTAGAGCTGTGTCGTTCATGAATGAATCGTTCACAATGAACGATTCTCGGGCATGAACCGAATGATTGAAATGAACCGAATCATATTTTCATTCAAATCATTCAAAATGAACGATTTGCCTGAAGATTTGAGTGATTCAAGAATTATTTTATTTAAATCGTTCAAAGTGAATGATTTGCATTGAAAATTGAATGATTCAAAAATGACGAGTACAAATCGTTCAAAACGAACGATTTGCGTGGAGAAATGATTTTGGATTTGGATTTGGGGATTTTGGACATCAAATTTTGATATAAAAGTATATTGATACCAGAGATTAATGGATGGAATTTATTCAGAATGATAGTTGTAATAGTAAATTTGGTGCCATAGAAATAATTGCAGGAGAAACGGTTATTTAAAAATGAAGATGTTAAAAAGTGGTTTTTCCGAGTTGTAGAAAAAGCTATTGATTTTCTGGAAAACGTTTCATACAAAGTTGTGCGTGTTATGAATAACCTACAAAATGAGCCCAACCGCATCAAAATTCGTCTCATTATTGATCCACTATAAAAAACTGCTTTTTGTCAATTTTTTATAACAATGCAAAAACATGTTACACATAAATACTATATGAACAATATAAGGCTCTAGTAGTACAAACCAAAAAGTATTTGTCCAAAATCTCAAGACTATTGAATAGTTTTTGCACAAATGAATTTGTTTATTCCATTTTTTATTTTTTTACAATGTCATTTAACAAGTTTTGGGCGGTCCTACATCAAGTTGCACATGTGCACAATGAGGTTTAAGGGTTATACTAATTATTTAAAAATGAGATAGAGTAGTTTTTTTTTTAATCTAGTATTTATAGACGTTATCACTAAAACCCCGGCACGTTTGGCCATGCCTACAACCCCGGAACCGGTCATTTTGACCGGAAGTACTTTTTTTCTATTTGCGAAGATGTTTTGTTTTTATTCTTCTGATATGTCTTGATTTAGATAAAAACTTATGATTTTTATGTTCATAAATGGAAGTTAGCTAATGTTTTTAGATTTAAACTTAGTTGCCTACCGTTTACGTATTAATAATTGGAATTTTAACTTATTATTTTTTCAATGATAAGTACATTATGAGCTAGGAAGCGTTTTCAAAAATGGTAAGTAATGGATTGCTATTTAGGTAGCTAACGGAATACTTTAACAAAGCTCTATTTTGGGTACAGTTAAAAAAACTTCAATTATTGTAAATTATACTCATTGATGTTTATTCCTCTTATCAGTGAAAATATAATGTATCTAATGGTGGGCACTTTGCAGAATCAAGTTAAGACTAAAATATATTTTCTATAAGGAAAAAGAAAACACTCCAATTATTTTAATTCAGGAGTACTGTAGCGAGTCCAATTTTGTTTCAAATATTAGGATATCTGCATATCACCTGCTTTAACGCACACCTAACAGGTAAGGTTCTTTTTTTCTAACCCTTTGCATGATCCACACACCCACTTTAGGCAGATGTAGCAAAAATCACCTTGCTCAAAATTGCCAATTATGTTTTCTCTACAATATCCAATCTAACATGCCCACCTCTTCTTTTTGGATATTTTCTGGCTATCACCGACAGCGTAATGTGATCTAAATACCGTAGTGGCTAACTTCAAATCGTCTGCTAGCTGCAGGATGAAGTTTCACCTACTCATTTTTTTCTCTGTGACGTCTCGAAACACTATCCACGAATTTATTGCTGCTAAATCGAGGATATTGAATAGCAAGTGAATTGGCCATCTTCGCGTTCCACTGGGTATGGAATACTTTCTGCACATTTGGTCAACAGCGTGTTTTGTTGTGCTATAAAATGAAACGGATTCTGGTACTTATTCTGATTGTGCCTAATTATAACGTCTGGGTGCATGGTGCATAGTATTAGCACATTCTTTTTTACTTTTCCTTGGTAATTTGTGAGAGTTGCATCATTTGTAGTAAAAAGTGTTGCTTCGTACAGCAGTGCACGTATCTCTTTGACCACCATAGGTACTTTCCCTCCTAACTCGGTTCATATTTCCAAAGAGAGAGGTATTACAACTCTCCAGTTATCTAGCAGGCTTTAGTGATGTAAATAAATTATCGGTAGTAATGTTACGTCCTTTGTGTAGATATCTCTCACTCAACTTCATTACTACGTACTCTGGAAGTGATTCATCTTGTAGTCGGCTTTCACCTTTACCCAGATTTGGAAATCCTTTGCAGAGGTACTTGGACTCCACATCTACTAATAGCCAAAACTTTATACCAAATTTATCAGGCTTGGTAGCCATGTACTGCAGTCATGGGCAACGACACTTTGTTGGGTATAACTGCTCGTCGGAAATGAGGAAAGTTCCCGTCACTTAACACAATAGCAGTTTTCTATGAATTTATCCACGAGGGCGATGCAAGTGAAAATTTATCTTTTTGGAGGCGCTGTGATCGGGATGACTTTTCGTCCAAGCGAATATATCGCACTATCTCAGGAAACCGGTCCTTGCTCATCGTTTCCCCAAACACGCCTGGATCCCACTTCTTGAACCACATCTCCGCGATATCCAGAGACCTGGCTGCGTGGGCTCCGCGTACATGCAGAAGAGCAAAGAATTCGGCCAACTCCTCAAGTGTAACACACCAGGTGCCACTACCGAGCTGCCTTCGACCCTCTGTTAACGTATAGCGCTGAATATGACATACCATTGACTCATCCATGAAAAGCCTCCAAGAGCTCATGTCACTGTTTTATTTTACGTGCCGTTTGGCATGCGGTGTATGGCCCAGCTTCTTATGAAGCTTATCTTGCTTGGCTCGACGACATGGATCATGTACTGCAACGTATGTCACGTCCCATTTCGTATTATCTTTTCCCCAGACGAGCGTATCAATAGCAGGACACTCATGCAGTCGTCCAAGTTGCACATACATGCAACGTAGAAGCTGCCCATTGGATCCGATGACAGGCGAGGTCTGCCGTCTAGTAGAAGCACGCCCGCGCTGTCCACTTTGATTGACTTTAACACGACGGCTCCTCCCCGCTGACTCGCGTCTTCGAGTAAGAGCCATTGAGAGAAGTGCAATGATATTCTAGTAAAAGTTGTACTTTTCTATTTGCATAATAATGCATAACATATAGAAATAAACAAAAAATACTACCTTGTGTGGTAATTGATACACCTTCCCCATCAACTGCGTCATCATCACAAAAGAGGTAAGAATCATGAAATATTTGTCCAAAACTTGCCAAGCAAATATCCCAAATGAAACTTTCGTCAGACAATGTACTAAAGTACACACTCGGCAACTAAGGACGAACAATATGTTCTGGCATCATTTCATTCAAAATGTAAGTTCTGAGGCCCCTAGTTGTTGGCATTCTTCGAGTCTATTTAATTGCCAAATGTTACACCAGGTGAAGTGCAAAGTACCTAGAAATTAAATGTCTATTCATTGGAATTGAGTATATTAACAATTGGATGTTAAAATACAACAATTCTAAGACCCACAAATGGCATATGTGAGTAGGAATAGGTACCGGTCAAAATGACCGGTTCCGGGGTGGAAGGTAGTGAGGTGTATTCCTCGTAATAGATAAGGGCTTTGTGGTTCATACTAAGGGCTCTAAGACATCTCACTAAATAATTGAAAATAACAAAATTTCAGCACGCTACATTGTATACAATGGCAACTGCAACGATATGATGTTCAAAACCGGTCAAAATGACGTGTATTATATCTAGTGTTATACGTGTATTCATCAGGATATTCATAGACCTAACTAATAGCTTGATATGTGTTATATTTGTTTGTAACGCAAAATATCTCTTCAACTTTCTTTAAAATCTTGAGTTTAAACAATTTAATCCTAATAATTCATTCATTCTTTTTTGAATTACTATTGCAAACCTAGAAATTCATTGTGAGCATGTGCAACTTGATATAAAACCGCCCAAAGCTTGAGCAATGACTTGTAAAATACATAAAACGGGACAAACAAATAAGTTTGTGCACAATTACTACTGAATATTTTGAAATATTGTCTTGAAGTTTTGAATATACCTTAATTTGTACTACTAGTTCCTTATGGATTGTTATTTTTTTTAATTTAAAAAGCCATTTTTTAATGTTTTTCAAAAATAGCGGATTGAGACGAATTTGAATGCGGTTATGCTCATTTTGTAGTTTTTTTTAAATACGCATCACCGTTGTTTTAAAAACTTTCCGTAAAAATCAATATTTTATTCGTTTACTCAAGAAATCCAATTTGTAATATCTTAATTGTTAGATAAATATTTAACCTACAATTTTTTCTGTGACGCCAAAGATATTATTTATTACCACTATCATTCTCATCAGTCTTTAATATAAAAATTTACGAAATTTCCTCCTTGCAGTGACAATATACATATACAGTACACCGAGTACCTACCGTGCACCCTGAAATTGCGGCTATAAAGGAAGGAAATAAGTTAAATTTTACTTTAAGTTCAGAAACCAATGCAGAATGCACAGTTATAATATATCTACAAAAAGTTGGGGCAATTGAAGAAATTTTACATTCTGAAGGTTTTTTATTTTGGTATCATGAAACGGAGAAAAAAAGTCATTGCTTCGGTGTGAAAGCCGTAGTAAAACTGGATATCATCGGATACCAATCAGACAGTGTGCAAACGCACCTACGTAAGGATTCGTGGATTTGGTACAATCCATCAAATCGTTCATTGCCCCATTTTATTTCGTTATGAACAATTTGAAGAATCGGTTCATTACCATGAACCAAATCACATGAACCGAAACATCAAATAGAATTGAATTGCCCACCTCTAGTAACGGGTACTCCGAGGCATAGGAAATCCACCCTCCCTTCAAAAACATCCTTGTCCGTTACTCCTTTGTTCCCCATCCTCCATGTTTTCAAATTCCCCTCCCTTCCCCTGAGAGTACTTAAATAAGTGTAAGCCACTCCACTGCTTGTACCTGATGATGGCATGATATGGCGAAATCTAGTGTTGCTTTGTTGCTTTAAATAAAGTGTGGAATCATAACCAAGTTCTTCTTTTTTTTCATTTAAATAGCATGAGTAAATTCTTCACGGATTTCCAACCGCGTCAGAAGTATCACCTTGAGAACGATGGCAGAGATAGTCATCGAAACATAGATATCTGAGCTATTGACCCGGTTGGAAACCCGTGAAGAATTATACTCACACGTACCTGTAATTTAAACAATGAATAGCGAAGTTGACAAATAGTAAGATACCCGTGTCGATGTGAGACGACATCAGCTGTGATGATACCGTAAAAGTAAGTATATATAAACATTTTAAAGGTAGGTATATCTGTGTAACATCTAAAGGTGATAGTAGGTGCAATTTTAAGCATTATTTTTCTGAAGAACATGAGGTCGCAATTCCTTATTTACAGAGCTATGTTGGCCTAAGTATGGCTTGATGGAATTCCTCCCGGTAAAATACTATGGAGGTAAAACAGTCCACAATCGGATCTAGGGGTGGGGATCACTGCGATGGGAACCTCAGGCAATATAGACAGAGGCATGGCAACGCAAACATTTCTCACTCCACATGTTGTTTTTACCATGAAAACTGGTAGGATTGTATCCGTACACTTTTTCGTTTCTGTTGGATCAGAAAGGTGAATTCCATCAAAGATTAGAGGACAAACTCTTATGGAGCACTGTCGGGGAGTCAAGATCCAGATGGAAAGTCCACAATTTGAGACAAAACGAACTTTATAGTAATATAATAGAAGGGAAAGCCTCACAAGGAATATCATTGAATAAATACATCTGTCAGCTAAAGCGAGGTACGAAACAAAAGAGCTATAAAGACAGTTAGAAGAGGAGAGGTTAGAACATAGAAAGCAACGAATCGTAGGATTGAATGACTAATGATGATGATGAAAGAAAGGAATTTCTTAGAGTATTAGGGTACCATCTCGAACATAAGTTAACAGAAGCACGTGTGACAACACAGGAAGAAGGGAAAATTCTGAGAACAGCAGCACCTTTAGACCCCAGAGAACACTTACAGTTCTTGTCAATCGGTATCAAAAACTGATATTTGACGTTCATGTCATCGAAGTACGAAGTCTAGAATAAACACAAAACTCTAAGAGCTTACATTCGGGAAGGCATAAGAGTTAACACACAATATAAGTCACTTTTTCAAAATGGAACTAGTTGACTTCACAGTGCACTGACTTCTTAAGGAAATGGGAATTCTCCAGTGTGGAGATACCTAGATTTGAATTATATTCTTAGCAATCACCCTTTCAGGGAGAAATATTTAAGCTAACTTCCATGGATACAAAAACTCATTCATAAAAAGTCCATCATTCTATGACGTTAGAAATGAAAAGTTCAAGAAGATTTAGGAATATGCGCTAGGTGGTTTTCAGGAATGAGAAAGCCGGCTAGCAGTGAAAGAATAGAGGCATGCACATATTCAATTTACGAAAAATCCAACTGCCAGGGTTAGTTAATATTTCGAGAAAAAGGTAGTCGCACCCGAGTACTTTAAGGTTAAAAGGTATTCCGAAAAATTCTATCATGTTAGATCAACGGTTCAAAACCGGTGTATGAAATGAGGCGATGTAGAACCGGTAAAAAAACTGGAACCTAACGACGGCAACCATTTTTCCGTTGCAAGGGAATCCTTTCTTTCACATGATACCGGGTAGAAAAATCAGGTACGCGCAGAACAAAAAAGGTGGAAAATATACCCCATTAAAAGCAGTTCCTACCCATTATCAATCAGTCTTGAAGAATTATGCAGGGTATTTGGTGATATATCGTCCATAAAATGAAACCATGTGGTTGAAAGTACGAAAATCAGAGGATATGCAGAGTCAGGCATATGCAACTCGTTACTTTGGGATTCGCAGAAAAAAGCCGAATGATAGTGAATATGCACACAGGAATAAAACTCCCCAATGGCTCTATAAAGTATGAGTACAAAACTCCAGCAAAGCATTCACACGCCATTAGCTATAACTATTCCCTATCAATTTATATGCAGTGGTTTACGGGACACCCCAATCCCTCGCCACTAACCAATGACAGAACTAATTCATTGAATCCAACAATGGGGTCCTTCATTGGGCTGATGCGGGGCCCAGTTAAGGGTACCGCAGTTATGATCACCAAACACTACCAGCCTCAGGGATTGTTTATGGGAATTGAATTCCGCGGCAGTGACAATCAGAGAGCACAAACAAACCACCTAACAGAAGTACTTTGTCGGAGATTTTCGGGAACTTCGTAAAATATACGCACTGATAGGTTACCTAGTACTCTGATTTGCGGAGAACTTTATTCCTCTCCAGAAATCAATCTCTCTCTCATTCGGATATTCTGAAAAATAAAAGAAGCTACATTGTGCTGCAAGTCAAAACATGAGGGAACCCGCTTATTTAGGCAGCTCAAGAAGCGCACACTCCCTTATTTCTTGAGATTTCACTGCTTGCACCGCTATTCCCGTATTCATAGAGCATTCCGATTTCGAATTTCTTCATTTCCATTCTAATCACTTTCCGCCTGCAAAATATCGTCTTTCCACGGTTACTCCGCAAAAGAACAGGAGGAAACAAGAAGCGGGAAGAACATTGACACAATTTCTTTTGTCTCTCTTTCCCGTCCCCCTTTCAAGAAGTATCTTTTCCCTGTTAATGCCACTCAAGTCTCCTCAAAACCCTCTTCCTTTTTATTCGTCCCTCCGTTTTGCGCATCAATCCTTCAAGGAGGCACCTTCCCTTCGTGTCAAAACATCTCCTTTTATTCTTCTCCTTGTCTTCCCCTCAAATATCGACCATGTTTCCTCAACGCATAAAGTTTCATGAAGAACACCCTTTTTTTAATAAGAGAAGGCTATCTTCTTAAAGTAGAAACGAGAGCCTTTGAGAGAATTAAACAATTAATTTCTCAGCGATGACTTTTAAGCACGTTTCATTCAAAGAAGTCGGCTGCTTTTTCCGTAAGAGAATTTTAAAAATCTTAACTCCAATGAAGGGGGAAGCGAAATTTGGTTGGAAGCTGTCTTTTTTTTATGGATTCATTTTCATTTGCATCAAACGTTCCCAAGGAAAATCCTTCACAAGATTGGTACAAAGGCAAGTCGGTGGCTTGAAAGCAGTTAAAAATTCAGGCCTGAATCTTCCCTGTGCTCAGCCCAGTGCGAGGAACTGAGATAAGACACAAGACCTGAGGTGGCTAGAGCCTCGAAGGAAATACGCTAAGGTTACTTGAAAATTTAAGCTAATGCTAGTTTCAGGGGGGCACGTAGAATATTGTATGAACCACCAATGTAGCTCTAGACATGATCGAAACGAGAAAATAATCTTGATACCGATAGACACAAAAAGTGCTTATACCCTCGGGTCGTTAGTGACTAAAAGCACACAAGAAGAAATTAATTATCACGTTATCATACGGTTGAATTTCATCCTTTCCCTCTTCAAACTCCTTTTTACTTATTTCAACCCTATTTTAAGACTTTTCTGAACACCCCCTGGCACAATTACCTGAGGTGGCTAGGTGAGTAAGACGTAGACGTGGTTGAATGATTGGTAAATGTTTATAATACCATCCTGCGATCGTAGCCCTCATTATGATTTAAATTAACATCATTTCAAATTTTCAATGTAAGAAAAGAAATGTATAATCATTTGCATGCATTTTGGCCATTGCTAGGGAGAGTTATCATTTCGTAAACACGTGCGTCTTGTCCGAAGTTCGAAGTCCGAGCATTTGGACAACACGGACGTTTTTACGAAATTTAAAGTCTAACTGTCGTTGATCTCATGGGTGACCAAAATGCAAGCACAGAAGTCAATATTCCCTTTATTTCGTTTACAATTTGGAATAACCTTTAATTACAATTTACCTGTCAATTGCTATATTCTTGAATTACGGCATTAACAAACTCGATGGTTTCCTGCACTTCACATTTAGCTGACAGTATGGGCTCCTAAGGAAATATGTTTCCTGAGTAGATCTTCATAAGGCCTAAGGATTAATGTTGCGAACAGCAGAGGGAAAGTAAACATAGTGCTATGCGGCATGCTAAACAGACATCTCCCGATATGCGGAAATTACTTCATATAGAAACATTTTTAAATATAGCTCGGTTTTAAATGTGATTGCCTACGTCACATAGAGATGAGTACACGCTGAATAAATTTAGCAACAGCGCTCTACATAAGGTACATATCGTCAACTAAATATGGAAAGTAACATGGCATCAAAATGTGTTTTCTTTCGTAAACATCAGAAAGTCTGTAAACTGCACGTAACGAAATTAGCCAAGCCCAAACCCCGTCTTTGTGACTGCAGCACCGAGATTTTTTCCTCGAAGGCACCACCATTCCTGTGCGGTGCATCCAGGTTTCTCTCTTGGATTGTGGATTCATAAAATGTGCAGATAAAGAGGCGGGTAAGAAAAATATAGCCGCAAAGAAAGAATTCAACGCGGGAAGCGGTTGCAGAAACTAAACGCAGGGATTTGCGTGCATAAATAGAGAGAGCGTATGAGAGGAAGAAGAGAAGTAGGGGTGCAGGTAAGGAAGTACCTACACATATAGGGTGTAAAGGGATTTTCAAGAGAGAATGAGAGGGTGGTGAAGAGCACTTCCCTACCTTCCGCCTACCCCCCTTTTCTCTCTCTCTTACACGATTCGAGTGGCTGAACCACCACGTTGGTACAAAACTCCACCCCCTTCTTTCTATCCAGCTCCATTTCGAAACCCCACCCGTCCCCTTCCTCTCCGCCATTTTTCCTGCACGAACCTCCTACTCTTTCTCCCTCCCGCAACCACCTACCTGCCTTACCCTCCCTCGGCAATCCAGAGACCATCAAAGGCCGCTTGCAATCATTCCCATCTCATCTTCCTGACGAATTCAGAAATTCTCTTGAATTCCCCCCTCCCGCCGACCCACTCACCCTCATCCTCCACCTCCTCCTTCACCTCCTCCTCCTTCTCCTTCCCTCAGTCAAGGACTTCTCACACTCTGAGGCCACTCCTACGCCGTTTATTTCCACCCCCGTCGCCCTGTTCCCTCCCCCATCCCAGTCCCTCCTCGAACAGTGCGAGCTCACCCAAGCCAGAGCCAGCCAGCCCGTGCCTTCTCTTCCATCCACACAGCCCCACCCCGCTGAAACGGGGTTTCCACCCGACGCCCAACCAAATCTCCCTCGCCGGTACTTCCACTTTCCTTAATGGAAAAAGTACGCCTTCAAATTAAAACCCTCCCCGTTTCCCACCCACCAACAGCACCCTCCGCCCCCCGCACTTCATCCGGCAGCGAAACTCAGGCGTTCTACTCCCGCCCAGCGCCCAGCCAGCCAGCGATTTTCACCAGCTCACCTCCCTGCCCACGTCACGGGAGAATCACGAGCTAGGGGCGTGCGATACAGCAACGTATTGAAGGTGACTCTATAGCATTGTAGCTTGGATTTGACGTGTAGATTCGAGTTATGGAAATGGAAATCCTAATATGCGGAAGACGTAACAAAAAGCGCATGCATTAAGCTAAAAGAATAAGTGCTATGGGGTCTTCACATTTATTGTATTTAAACAGCAAGGATGAAATCATGCTACTTCAATGACTTCCATTAGGAATACTAAAACATATATTTGATATCGTAGAGATGTGATGACACCAAGTGTTCTTAATAAAAAATAAACACCGTTTCATGAGAAACACTGTTAGTTGACCAAAATATGGTCCTGCACAATTATAAATATCATTTTCACTTAAAAATGGTTTAAAAACTAATTTATTCTCCCTTTTTAAGGCACCAGGCATAACGATCCATATCCAAACACAATTATTATATAAGAGACGCGAAATGTATAACTATTCAATACCATGAGATATTATGCAGTACCATGCGATGTAGAGGCAGAGAAATTCATTAAATACCACTCGGTAGTACAAGTTAAGCTACCGTACGTTGCAATATTAAGCAGGATAATTTTTTGTATCCCCAGTAATCTCATATCATATGAGGTGATAACGTCTTCCGTAAGACGACAATGTCAATTGATATTGTATTTAACAGCACAATTTATTTTTATGCGAAGTAATGAGATCATATGAAATGGTAATTTAGTTTTCCTAGCTTGCACGACGCGTGATGTGCTGGAATTCACTTTCCAGTCTATTGAATGAATTAGAGTGTTTAGCCAGGATTAATAGCGGGTCAGGAGGCTCCTTATTAGTCAAAATCTTCCCACCTTTTTCTGACCTCTTAGATCCTCCTGAGCAACGGTTTCCAGGTGGTAATTAGTTGGTTTCCCGTGTCCCTATTGACATTTTTCTCCTCCAGCCTAATTTCAATAGCTTCTTTCGTGAGTCTCTCCCAAAAATAGCTGGCGCGGCAAAGAATCTTTGTCTTGTCCCCATTGGATGGCATGGTCTTTGTTGATACTATGGTCTGCCACGGCAAATTTCTCCGGTTGTCCGAGCTTTAAGTGTCTGTTGTGCTCCTTGACCCGCGTCGCAATAGTAAGTAAGCCAGGCCACATTCGAAATTCACGCTCTAGTCTGACCTATATATTCCTGCACCCATGAAGTCACGACTTTCTGCCCTGAAGACGATGGACGACTCGGCCATCGGAACGTCGGCCCCTATGGAGTCTCTCACCTAGTGAACTTCCCGAATATGTCTTCTTAACGAAATGCATTGTATCAGGATACGGCACTTGCATCCTTGCCCTGTTGTTAGTACAGCGTTCAAGGGTATATACATTACGTTCATTGAAATTTACCTCGGCAATGTTTCCAATGTATTGCAGAATTCTTCTTCAGGTCATTAGTAAATTGGAGGAAAAGGCGTGGTTTTACAGGAACAGGCTCAGGTGGTCTCCCCACATCCCTTTTTGAACAGGTTCTCCGTACTGTTGTTGGAGACCATCTTGAGATCGCTTACAGGTGGGAGCGCTTTTTCTATGAAGACATTAAAGACCAGATAACATTCTTTTAAATTTCTTCAAATTATCGTATGCAAAGTTAACAACGATATCGCCTGGCTTCGTCAAATAAGTTCTGTTACCTGAAAATATCAAGTGTTGGTACCTATATCATAATTATCACCAGGTCTCTAGAGTTGACCCTTGGAGATGAATGCCGCAGTACATTCGAAACATAAACGAGAAAATCTCGAATCAGTGCAATGGAAAACCATACACAATCACATTTCTCCATAACGCGTTTTCTCGTTTTATCATTATTTTTCAAAAGCACTCACGAGGGCGAAAATATCATTGCCATTCTTCAAAGCTTGTCAGATGCTATAAATCACTAGTTTCAATTGATGAGGTGCGTTCTGAGGACAATACAAATATTTGAACATTTTACCTCTAGAGATGTTTTTGCTTCTGATAAAGATTATGACAACGCAAAAGAGAGAACCGTGGTCCTACCCTCGAATATTCAAAGTACTGCGATACTCAAAATATCACAAAGATCCAATATCGCACCTCTCTTTCGGCCAACCTCCCTCCACCAGGGCCACAATCTTCTCCAGCACCCTCAGCATCTCTTGATTCCTTCCAACCCCCTTTTTGAAAGAATTCTCACAGCATCCACATCCTCTTCCCTCTCCTCCCTCTCAAAGCACTCTCGCCATCGAAAACCACCCTCTCCACCGCCCACTTCCGGCCTTTTCCACCCCCAAGAAGCACTCTCACCGCTCGCTCCGCTGGCTCTTCCACTCCTCCCCCTTCCTCAATCATACCTCTCTCTCCCTTCTTGTCACCCACCTCCCATCCTCTTTTGGGTTTTATTTTTATTCGGTTCATTTAAATAAGTGAAAAGATTGAAGGAGGGAGGGAAATAATTTAAATAAAATTCCAAATAAATGTGTATTATCATTAAAAATTTAAAAATGAGTGCAAACTATAAATATTAATATAAATGTGATTGAAAATGTAAAATGAAAATGTTTGAAAAATTACATCCAAACAACGGATAAATAATTTGTATTAATATATACATACATTGTACATTGATATTAATACATTCACCATATAAACTGAAGGAGAAAGAATGGGGATAGGTTACACGATGGCTGACTTCAAGCGAAAAAGTAATATATTTTCGAATACCGTGTCCAAAAGATAACTCACTATCAAACAGAGGGACTTTCTTGGATAAGGAAATATAGAACACCTTGTCAAACTATATGTAAGAAGACAAAATAACATTAAATATTAGTATTCACTTCAATTTAATATCTTTATGCAATATACGATATAAATAAAATGCTACCTCCTTCGAACAAAGACACATAGTTAGCTAACTTAAATTAATTAATGTATAAAATAAATAAATAAATAGTTTAGGTAACCCATAGAAGTAAAAAAATAAAAATTGTATGAATATTTTTATAATAGATTACGATTGTATTCGTCATACAGGTAAATGATAAAGTTCGTCTTAATTTATGTAATTTACTTGAGTTTATCATGTGGTCCAGCATATTATTCCATGGTAAAAAAGAGTGACGATAATTAATAGCCAGTTTCTTTACACTTTGGCACTTTGAACCACGTTCTGCTTCATAAAGGTCCGGTAAAATAATCCAGCTTTAACATTACGCTTTCATACATACAGATAGCCAGGTGATTTACATAATTATGTTGCGTATATAGAGACAGGTAGCTGGGATATTTTTTCATGCTCTAGAATGAAAGGAGGAAGCAGAAGAGGTGGAAAAGTAAAAAAATAAAATATCCAGATTTGTTTTCCCAACCATGATTCTTCTCACACCATGCCCTACGTCCAAGTCCAACCCCTCCTAAAAAAAATTCCCTTCCACCTCTCCTCCGTCCAAACCTCCCCTTCTCTTCTTGCTGCTTCTGCTCTGCCTCGACAAGCATCGTGTATGACAGCTCTTCGAGAAATTAGTATTCCATTTGAGTACACACTTCTCTCATTTGGGTCGGAGGGTGGGTTGGGCGTCAGGATGGGGGGGTTTGAGATTTCCAGTACATAGGTGGGGTGGGGCTGGGGGAGCTGAGGGGGGGGGGGCTGGAGGGGACTCAGTTTGGGGGAGGAAATGAGTGGGGTTTCACGAGAATTGCAAGGGGTGAGGGATGATAGGGTGGTAACGGGGTGGGGGAGGACTTGAAGAAATTTTCGTTGGAGGGGTGGTGAGATGTGAGGAGAAAGAGGATAAGGGGTGGCCAGGGGAAGGATGAGGCAAGGAGTATTCCGATGTAGTTGGAGGGCACCAGGGTGGGGATACCTCCTTGACAGGGTTGGGTACCACGCAAGAAAAAACGTTTTCATATCGCTGGGGTTTTCTTCGCCAAAGTTGCATGCACTGCACATGAAAATATTCTGTTTTCACCATTTGGAGCTATAAAGATAGAGATGTGGGGAAAATATTTGTTTTCAAAGTTTATAATAACAAAATCAAAAAGAAAAAAATCGTAAACTTTCCTAAAAATAGTGTATATTTTTCAACAGAGTTGTGAACAATAATATAGAAGTGATTGTAAAAAAATACGTCATATTTCACCTTTGAAATTAGACATTTTCCGAGAATGTACGTTTTAGAATAAAACTTTTTGACTATGACAATAGAAGAGGATTTCATACGCCTTCTTCAGTGGGCTGCAATACAGGGAGAGCCGTTTTCCCGCTAAGTCCCCGCCGTCCACCCGAATTGCTTAGCCTCCATCACCCACTTATCTCCTTTATGAAATCCTATCGTAGTTTGTCGAATTTGGATTAGCCTTTTAGAAAAGTATCCGTGGTTCTAAAAATTTTCTAAGATAATATGATGATGGAGTAATAGGTATTGGGGGAAAAGGGGTGGTTAAGGGTAGTATGAGATGGAATTCCAGGCAGAGGTTTGGGGGAAAGACAAGTGCAAACTTTTTACTTTTTTTCTCAAACCACACCACCCCTCTTCCCCATCTTTCACAAACTACAGGATCCTTCTTGAGAAAGGATATTTCCCTTCCCTCCCTCAAGAACGTTCCCACACCCTCCTTCGTCTCCTCACTTTATCTCCAAGGTTTCCTTTTTTTAAATGCCTCCCACCCCCGCAACACCTCCTGTACACAAAACACTCCCACCCTCTTTATTTCCTGTCTCTCACTTTGCTTTTTCCCTCAAGAATGGTGTCCTTCTTGCCTCCCTCGACAACCTTCTCCTCCCCTGTCCCTCCCGCGAACCTACCCTCCCTGCTTATCTAACTCTTCCCTCTCTTGTGTTTTTCTCTCACCGCACGAAGCAAACTTCTTGTTTTCAGTTTTTTTCGTACAAAAAATTCTTCGAAGAAAAGGATACGGAGAGGCTTTGCATTTTAGCATGGATGCACCCTCACTTCCTTCCTTTACACACTTTCTTTCCCCTGCCTTTTTCTTCAGTTCCTTCTCTTGCTTACCTCTTCCTAGCTATCCCCGCCACTCGTCAAGGATACATTTCCTAAGCCCGGACGTGTGTTAATGGCGCAGAATGTTCCGTTCTTAGCTCGTGTTTTCTTAGACGCCGTGTCACATTCTTTTCGTAGCCTAGTTTTTACGTCGCCTTGTATAAAGTGTTCCTGTCATCACTTCTTCCATCTCCGTGCCTGTTTTTAAGCTCTCGAGTTATTTTATGTATCATGCACGACATTGGTTTGAGGTTTCTATCGCTTATTTTTGTCAATAGTAAAAAAAATTAAAACGAAGCAACTAAGTATTGCGCTGAAAATGTTTTATCTATACTAGTTAATTTAATGAAATTTTGATTCACCTCAAGTGAAACCACAACCACGTATTGAATTAGTATGCTCACAAACCTATAAAATCACTTGATACATTAGCACTAATTTATTGCTTTTACTTATCACTGAAAAAGTTGGACTATTTCTAAGCATAATTAATTTATTATTTATGAAGGTGCTAATGAGCTTTAGTTAGACGAGCAGAAACGGAAGTACAAGGGGATATTATTTTTTAAACGTTTGTTTAATAGGTGGAAAATTAAAAAACACATTTCATCAAAACTAGGTTATTAATTCAATTATCGGTGCGGATAAATAAATAATGAGTTACTCTAAGAATTTAATTTTTCAAAGAAAAACCTTAAAGTAAAATATTTTCCGGGGCATACTAAAATAATAGTACCAAGGTAACCAAATCATTTATTGTCAATGAATTATGCATATTTGATATTGAGGCTTATTGGATTTATTAGAAACTGTTCTTATTTATGTCATAACTAAGAGCTTTATATATATTATTAGAATGGGATTTTTTGTGCAACATGGCCAACATCATTAACATTTATTGCCAGCTGGCATAAAATACTATATTTAATTTTGAAAAACACACCGGGGAAAGAACATTAATGTTTCAGTGTAGGGAGAGCTCCGTTAGCACACATCAACCAGGTTCCATGGATAAATATTATCTTCAAGGGGATAGAATTAAGCATGAAAACATCATTTGTTTCCATTTTAGTAAGAATAATACTATCAGCAATTATGGAATCGAAAGGAGTCTTGTATAGTAGGTATTCGTAAAAGCTACACAGTAAGCAGAAAAAGCATGGCCCAATTTGCCTTCGGAATTGAAACTTGCAGGGCCGAGAGTCTTTACCTGCATACTATTTTGTGAGGCACCGCGGTGCAGGGGTATGTATATCTCCAAGTCACTAAAGTGTATCTTTAAATGCCATTTATTTATGCCCACCCTCTTACAAAATAGCATGTACTCACAGATTGGAGTCAAGTAGATATTTGCAACCTTAAGTACTGATATACAGCATATTTGATACATAGTTTGTCAATTTGAAGTTTGATAATACTATCTTGTTTAAGGTGGAAATGGCCCTAGCAGAAATTTATTTACAAATCAACGTTGAAGCTATTAACATTTACAACACTGAATTTATCTTCTCTCCGCCAAACCTAGACCTACTTCGCCCATGTGTATGTATCAATGGGATATCAAAAATAAATTCTCTTCCCTCATAATATGTTTCCTAACGCATTGCTGTTGTATCCCAACACCACACAAGTATCAAATACACAATTCACACCATGCCTAGCTAGCGCTTGATGTAATCCTAACTACGCTACAGAGTTCAACCCAAGCGATACGCAACGACCTACCTTCTGTTCAAATAACAATGATTTAGTGGAACATGGATTCAGTGGAACATGGAAAACAGCATGAGAACAACTGAATATGAACTAATAGGCAGAGTGTGATATTCCACAGAGGAAAAATTATTCACCTAGGCCGGGATTCAAACCCGGATCCCTCGATTTCACGCTGAGTGCTTAAGCGAGGTAAGCTGCCGAGGCGTCCTCCTCCCCTGTGGATTTTTCTTGAAGGATTTATGGGAGCAGGTGGTTTTGGACTGCCGAACATTGCCCAGCAGTCCAGAACAACTTGCTCTTATAAAGCCCTCAAGAAAAATCCACAGGGGAGGAGGATGCCTCGGTAGCTTATCTGGCTAAAGCACTCAGTACGAAATCGAGGGATCCGGGTTCGAATCCCGGTCAAGGCGAATGATTCTTCCTCTGTAGAATTTTGCACTAATGTGAACTTGCGAGTGACTCCGTAAAGGTAACTACCGTGGATAGTCCCGGTATTCCCAAAATTTGTCAAAATAAGAGGCAGAGACTTACTATTTGCCTCACGCGTCTTCAATCCATTAGTCTGAGTTTCGTCGCATCCCTATAGTCCCGAGACAAGAGTCCATCTTCAGATATTAGCTCCTCCTTCCTCTCAGGCGTGCCTCAACGAACCAGTCACATCAAGGGGAGCAGACAAATTTCAACGCTCCCCATTCACACATCTCCCCTTTTTTTGACGCCTTAAGAAGTGTTCATGAGTGGAAAACGTTCAACCACGTTCGAATTATCTTAGCGGGCGCGTGTGGGGGCATAATTAGGATGGAAGGAGTCTTTTTAAGAGCATGCTAACGATCCCACTTACGGATCCACCTAATATACCTACTCACTTCTCGCACCGTTACACTTATTTCAGGTCCTCCCAGGAAAGGAAACTCACCACGCACATCTTCTCCTGTTCTTACGCATATCAGATTCCCCTTCCCATCATTGCAACCTCTCACCCTCTTGGTCCAATATCGCTTTATCCTCACATTAAAATGATTGGAGTTTCCATACCTCAAGAGGATGGGGTGAATCCTGTCGAACCTGGATTTGTGTCATAGTTGACTGGTAATCTCTTGAAGCTATTCTTGCAGCACAGGGTTGCATATTGTGGGTCAATCCATATATGCAAGGGTAAGTAGCGAAGTAATCTAGCTTAGTCAACGAATAATTAGTCATCATCATTAGTCGTTCAATCCCATTATTGGTTGATAGCAGCTATCAATCCTTCTCTCTCTAACTCTGGTTCCCTTACTCCCTATTCCTTCTTCATACGTACTTTCCTCTTTTTTTGGTACATATACTTATCCCTTGGTCTTCCCCTTGAGAATTAATTCTTTATTTTTCCTTCAATTATATTTTTCACAAACCCATCGTGCCTCCCAATCCGTTTCTTCTTTTCTGCAGTCTTCCATATGCGTGGTCCTTTACTCTTCTACCCTTATGTAAACTTCTTCATTACTTATTTTATTCGTCTAATTGACCTTCTGCATCCTCCTCTATTATCAGGTTTTAAAGTCTTATAATCTTTTCTGGCCTGGTTTTCCAAAGATACATGTTTCTGGCCCATGGAGTGCCACGCTCCACACGAATGTTTTCACATACTGTTTCCTCGTTCATTTCCCTCTCATCTTCTTGAACAGCGTAGTTACCTTTTCCTCATGAACGCTTTCTTAGCTTTGGCTGTTCTACACTTGAGTTTCTTTGTACTCCTTCCGTCCCATGTATTGGAATTTCCGAGGTAGGCAAAGTAATCCACTAGCTCTAATTTCTCTCCTCTTAGTGTGACTTCTGCCTTCGGCTTCTTTCTTTCGCACTGCAGGATTTTGTTCTTCTTTTTTCATGTTACATTTTTTAAGAACTGTTCGAGGAAAAAAAAGTAGAAATATGCAAAGGGTATAGTAGGTTATCTTCTGGTTAAAATGGGTCGAGAATTATAAGAAAACCCGTCCAGATTCTGTGACTTGCTGATGAGTGTTGCCAGATAATACGCACACATTATATTGGATGTAGAACCTCCTTCACGTGAGTTAAGCCTTACACCACCAAGTGGATTGGCACAGTAACTCTCATTACGCTGCAAGCGAGGTAAATCTAAACTGCCACTGTACTACAATGTGGAAGACTGCTGAAAAACACCTTACATTTTTAACTTATCGCACTGACACCCTACATTCAAGCCCTTATACAAAAGAGTCGATCGTGCCTTTGTCAAAGACACGGGTTTACGAATTTACGAATTCGTAACCCCATTCGTAAAAATTTTCATCCCAACAGAGTTAAGCTTCACCTAGTTTCCTAAATATGCTACAGTGTAGAAAAACCAGTTTAAGAATTCAGTTAGTATACTTTTTGGATTCGAAAATTATTTGAAAATCTCTCATTGTCGCAATGGACTTCCATGCAGTCTCCCCCTCAACCATCACCCACTCTACCACGAAACCTCAAAACAGAGGGTAAAAGTACTCTCCAATAAATTGAAATTACATAATTTCAAATCAACGCATACTAGCTAAATGAATCGAAATTGTACAGAAAAATATTGATCATAGCTGCATTAATGACAAAATTGTGTAGAGTGAAAAATATTCCTTCTACTGGTGTCCTAAGAGATACTTATAATCAATCAAAATTCACTTTACTTGTCGCTGTAAACTTTCAATTCACTTCATGAGTTGGGAGGATCCTTAGAGTTTCTACATACTAAAATACCATATCTATTTCAAAAATACCGTTAATGGCAATACAAGCAATTTAACTTTATAAATAGCCGCAATTAGTGTGAAGTAAGTGCGTTATGCTTTGAATTTGGAGCAATAGCCGAAATAACAGAACTGAGGAAAAGTGTACAATATGATTGCGTGAACGTGGTTCAACCAAATCGTCTTTTTAAATGCCATATCAGGTCCCTCTGACGTCGGCTATCACTCTGGCATAGGGTTCTCTGTCCTGTGCTTACAGGAACAGCTCCTCCATTCTTTGGATTCCGGTCCATTCCCAAATATTTCTTAGCCATGGCCTCTGCCTCCTACAAAAACCGCGCCTACCTACAATTTTTTCATTCATGATGAGGTGTGGCAAATTATATTTGTTGTTGCATAGAATAAGTCCCATGTATGCAACCATTCTAGTTTTAATGTTAAAAAATAATTTTCTTTCCATGCTAGCCTCTCGCAACACTACAGCGTTGGTGACCCATGGAAAACGCAGCATTCTACGAGTGAGCCACCTTTCAAATGCTTATATTCGGTTCATCGTATTCACCTTTGATGTCCATGTCAAACTAGAGAAGTATGGACCATGTGTAGCATTTGGCCATTTTCTGTCTCAACTTAAGATTAAGGTTATCATTACAGAATAATGGTATCATATTATTGAATACGGTCCTTGTAATCTCTACGCTATAATTCTCCCTTTTGTCGGGACCTATGTTGCAGGTGACCACACTGTCAAGGTTTCTAGGTTTAAGGAAGCATTTCTACGCGTTCTATAGGCTCTTCTTTAAGCTGAAGTGTGGCGTTATTATGCGACTGTCGGCTGAATATCATGAATTTTGTTTTGGCCACATTGATATTCAGTCCCATTTTGTCACCTACCTCAATGATAAGATTCAACAGCTCTTGAAGACACTGCAGGCTATCAGATAATAATAGCGTCTTCTGCGTATTTAATAATATTAATGCATGTACTGTTCACTATTATGCATATATCAGAATAAGCAAGAGCCACTTTAAATCCATAAATTAACAATTTGACCAATTACCTAATCGATTGTTCGGCTATGCTATGGGAAAAAATTCCTTGGATACACAAAATTGAAGTGAAGAAATATATTGATGACATCATGGGGCGTAAAATATTAATAAGTTCACGAAAGTAATAATATGCTTGATATATAATTTAGGAGTTACAATTTCAGCGCTCAAACGAGCTCGCATCACGTTTATTCGGGAAAAAAAGCATTTTGTCGTTGTTTCCCACAACCCTTAATTTCATGTGAAATATGTCGCTCTACCCGCCCATAATTCCTGGTTATAAAAACCACTGAGCGCAGAGACAACGAGATTTTTGGGTGATTAAAGACGTTGAAAAAGTTCATCGCTTTCAATTTTCAATACCTTGCACTGAATTTCATTTTTTGCACGCATATTTCTTTGTACTTCATAGTAACATTTGAAAACTAAATACACTCCCAAATGACTTCACCACCAATATCATTATCATTTGGCACGTTTCCTTTAAAAGTATCTAACCATTATTACTTAGATTTACGTGCACTATGTTTGTAATGAAAAACATTTCCGATAAAAAAAGTTTTAAAAGGCATATTTAAACCCAGAGCCGGTAGAGCAATTGATGCAAGATACTCATTAACAAATCTAACGATTCGTGTTTTCCGTTTCTCTTCCATCAAAATCGTTCGCCACAACGGCGCAAAGAGAAACTTTGGAGCGAAGTGGCCATTAATGCGTTTGAATTAGCTAATGGGTGGCTCAGCAGTCGAAAAAGTCTAAAATGTAAATAAAACATTCAGAAAAAATTCCGACCGCGTGAGCCCGAAACGGATCCTTCCTCATGCTCATCCACCGACTGCCAAGCTGTGCGTGGTATTAGTGTTTCAACGCATAACATTGATAGACATTTTTTATTGCACTCGACAAAAAAATCTCACCATTTAAAGAAGAAAAGGTTACATCTACATACTACCCCGCAAGCCGCCTCAATAGGCGTGTGACGGCACCAGACGTTTTAGGGCACCAGACGTTTACATATAAAAAGGAAACGCTACGAAATGAAATTACGCCTAGCATTTATTAAAGTCCCTTATTGTTCGGGGGAAAAACGAATTCCCATACCTATCCGTTTGGCAAAATATCTCTTTTAATTTATCGTTTCTGTCGGACCTGGAAATATATAATACTTCTCCGGGTTCTAATATTACGTTCTCCGTGTTGCTCTTAAAGATATCTATTCTCAATTGCTCAAGCAATCTAAGCCTAGCGCGCAGCCTCCGAGTCTCTAGCGGCTCCCAGCCCAATTCGTTTAACATTTGTGTAACGCTGTCTGTACGCCCGTAGCAGTTTTTGACGAATCGCGCAGCTTTCCTTTGTATTTTATTAAGTTCCCGGATTAAGTCTTTCTACACCGGATCCCATATGTTCGCTGCATATTCAAGGTGTGGCCGGACGAGTGCGAAAAAGCACCTCTCTTTTACTTTTTCATCTGAAAATCTTCCCACAATACGCTTGACGAATCCTTCTTCATTAGCTTCTTCAGAGCTCTGCCACAAATATTTCTAATATGTGTTCCCCACGATAGGTTCGAAGTTAACGTAACTCCTAGATACTTCACTTCATCCGTCGCCTTTATGTTAATACCATCCACAGCATATACATGGGGATAGTTGGACGACCTCCACAGTAAATGTACCGCCGTGCATTTGCTCAAATTAAGTTCGAGTCCCCACTCTTGGCTCCACACATGAACGTTGTTTAAATCCGATGATAGAATTTCAAAGTCAGAGTGATCACTAATTTCGCGATAGATGACAGCGTCGTCAGCAAATAAACGTATTTTACTGCTAATTAGAGAGAGATTAGGTTATGATAGTAAAAATGAGA
This sequence comes from Pyrrhosoma nymphula, assembly GCA_963573305.1. Classification (NCBI taxonomy): domain Eukaryota; kingdom Metazoa; phylum Arthropoda; class Insecta; order Odonata; family Coenagrionidae; genus Pyrrhosoma; species Pyrrhosoma nymphula. Next base: position 63,145,526 of record OY754339.1, read on the forward strand.
GAAGGAGAATAGCTATGCAAATGAGGCATTCAGCTATAGGAGATAAACAATAATGCAGATGTAGTGTAAGTATTTAAGGAAAAGATTACCATGGAGTTTAATATATGTATAGTGTAGCGTTGTATGCTGCAGAAACATGGACTTTAAGGAACGAGAATGACAATAGGCTTTACGGGTTTGAGATGTGGGTTTGGAGGAGAAAGTACGATTGGAAGGAAATCATGAACTACGACATAATGCTCGACATTGTGGGTGAGAAAACTGATGCATAAGATTGAGAAGCAGATAAATTTGATAGAACAGGTAATGAGGGATGAAGGGGCGCTTAGGCCTGTGATAGAGGGGAAAGGTTTGGGCGAGCTGGAAGAAAGAATAGGATTCATGGATGGGTTGAAGAGAGGCAGGACGTATACAAATATGAAGCATGAAACTATGTACGAAATTCAAGAGACTGCGGCTTTAAATAAAATTTTAAGTAGGTATTCCTACTTACAGCTATAAACCTACCTCACTCGATAGTTATCCTGTAAATCTAATGAAACGAGGAAGCAATTTGAGTCAGAAGAGGCTGGTGGGTTTGAATTTCGATACCACACTGCTTAAATAACACACACACGCACAATTTATCTCATGAAACGACATGGTTTCCAGAATCATATCACATGGTATCAATTATCGTCGCATTTTATCTCATCTCACCCATTTCTGTTGCATTATCCTCAAAAAGGTTTCGTGAAAAATTAATTTGTTTCTAATGTCCATTTTAGATTTTCAATCACCACAACATGATATACCATGCATCAAATAATATCTAAAGAATAGATGCCCCATATGGTGCGACATCACTTTTCAGTGCGACCAATCGACCATATTTCACTATAAATCAGGTGGCATTTCACATTTTCGGGTTACATTTTTTGATCACATTTTCGCCGTTTGAACACATTTGTGGAATTACCCCATTTCAAAGGAATCTTAATCTGAGCTTTAGAGTGGTAAAATGTACAAAAGGCTACTTTTATTATATATTTTTAATATATTAGATACATAAAAAAGAAAAGATAATTGTATTTTCGATAAAAGAAGTCAATATACAAAATATAGAAATTTATGACGCAAGAAGTACAGTGTATGAAAATCATAGAGAGGTAGTTTATTGATTATATACAATTGTGCGTATGCAGAGAAATGTATAAAATTACAATTTGAGGTATAAGTAGTTTTGAATTACATCATTAAATGAAGATAATTATATAATAAAAGTGTATAAAATTAAGTAGCAGTCGTAAAAAAGTAACCATTAGCAAAATAAATCATAAGGAACATTTAAGTGAAATAAATGAAATGGCATTGCTTGAAAAAGAAAATTAAGTTAGTATGAAAATAATTATATTTAAAAACATTTTCAGAATAATATTCCAAGGCTCTTAATTCAAAAAAGCTACCCTTAATTATTTTTAGGAATGTAAATACAGTATTCTGACCTTTTAACGCACGATTCATTTCTTTATACAAAATTGGGCCATCACATACGAAGCATCATTTGAATATTTTGAGTATTTGAAATAGGTAAGGGGAACAACATTTTTCTACAATAAAACCACGTCTTTCAAACATCAACGCTACCTAATGCGGTGTCGCACTGCATTTTCGAGGCGAGTGGGGGTATCAGTTTACCTGGGTTTGAGGGATTAAATTTTTCGCCGAGTAGTATTGACGCAGCGGTGTCGGAGAATATTTATGCATGCGCATGTCCCGAAATTAAAACGACCCACGGCTCTAGTAATTCCCACTACTTGGACCAAGGGGATGGACGCCTCTCCACACATTCACAAAGTCCAATTTTGGTGTCGGGATTCGACCGACGCTCCGTCTCTTTTGTCCCCCGCTTACCCCGCCGCTCCACCCCGGTCTCCGAAACCACACTCCCACAGTTCGAATCACGCACACGTGACCATTGATAGCTACGTCCAACGCAGCGCCCGCACAGTAGATGGGGTTTTCTCGTCCTCTCGCTCTTTTGGCTTTTGAACCCGTTTTGTATCAAAGTTTCCCCACTTTTGCCTCCTAATTACCCACGAAATTCAATGCTGTTAGCGACGGCCTTCAGCAGTGGGGCTACGAGTGCCTTCGTAATTGGCTGCCAGCTAGCTGGCACGAGACGCATTTTCTTCTTCCGGCCTGCTTGTCCTCCATTTCCTATGTCAGCTGTGCCCTCCCTTGCCGTTATAAGCGGTTTTCGCATGATATGCTTTTAATTGGAGTTGAGGGGATATCGTTTAGATAGTTGAAAAAATAGTATTTCTGAGTCCACTGAATTCGACAGAATGTATTTCGATTCTTGCATTTTTTTACAATTTGATTCACCTGTCAATGGTATACTCGTACACTCCTTTCAATCAATCCGTTGGGATTCATCTCTTTAAAAGAGTTTAAATTAAATGACTACTCTCTCAATCCTCGGCATAGGCGAGAGAAATATTAACAACGGTTAAAATTTCAGTATCAGAAAAGTTTGCATCTCATGATTCCCCAAATGTTGGTCATCATCTAATAACTATCAACTAAACGCTTCATTTGTTACTCAGAAAATCAATAAGATTATTATAAATGTTCTAGTTTTTAACTGTATAAAATGCTGAATTAATTATTTGAATTATGAACACAAACTCTTAAAAATTCAACGAAGCAAAACCAATGACAGCACGGTTTGTTTGACACAGTCAGCGCTGACAAGGAAAACAGATAGTCATGTATTGAAATACACAACGAACAGAATATATGCATGTAAGAAGTATATCACATAAGGTAACATCTTTTAATTTTATTGGGGTTTAAGAATTATTATTAGGAATGGAGTATGTGTGGTTGTTGAGTTCTACCGTCATTTACTTTCTCAAGCATTGATAAATTGGGATCAAGGAAAAATCAGTTCATATTAGCGAACGTGAACGACGTGGAATGAAAGATGTACGCAGGGTCCAGAACACAATATTCAGTAGCCTGCCAGGATGCAGCATTATTTGGGTTCATAATTACCACGGACGAATAAATTTTGCATAGTTACCGAACTCCTTTAAAATTTATTTAAAACGTATTTAAAAACGTAAGCTTATTAACAGAGAGTTATAAAAAACTTTACAATGTTCCTGTTTGACGCCCATACGGAAAATCAACACAGTACAACCATTACCAATTCTACTATCAACGTTTTTAGCCGTTTAACGCACATCACACTGCTGCCAATCGGCTTTGAAGTGCGTTGCCTAGTGCGCTGGGCCTGAGGCGAATGGAGGGTAAGTGCGCTTTTGTGCTGCTAAGTGATTAGTGCACTAGAACGAATTGGAGGATCCGATTGTGATCTGTTCTTCCAACATAAACACGTTGATGTGATGAATATCAGAATGGAGAGGATGGAATATGTTTTCTGCGCACAAATTTAATTTTAGCTCGTAGGCTTCCGCGGATGTAGTGTTGACTGTTTCTATTTTCGGGATTCATTCCGCGATGTTAAAATTGTAAAAAAAGAATATTTCGCGGGTTCTCCGGCCAGCTTCATTAGGTTAACTAAACTGATTCCTTAGTCTCATTCGTCTTTATATGTATATATATATATATATATATATATATATATATATATATATTATATATATATACATATAAAGACGTCCTCACTCATATAAAATATGAGTGAGGACTCCCATTGTAGCCGGAATTTTTAAATTTGAAAAATTCGTTTAAGATTTCTACTTAACGTGTAACCGTCTTCTTGGTTGACGTTCTCTTTGGTCTTTTCGCAATTTCTATAGCCTCTCTGATATACTTGAGTAAAAGCGTACCTCCTTTGGTATTAATTTTGTCTCCTCAAAGTTGAAATTATGAGTGGGGCCGCTGAGATGATGTTCGGCTATTGCAGAAATGCGGTAATAATTATTTTTAATTGCTCGTTAATGCTCTTGAAGGCGTATTTTTAGGGCTCTGCATGTCTGGCCTACATATGGATGTCTACAGCTGCACAAAACTTCATATATTCCTCCGTAGAGGTTCCGTGGTAGCTACCTATAGAAATTGCGAAGAGGCCGGAGAACGTTAACCGAGAAGACGATTACGCGTTGAGTAGAGATCTTAAACGATTTTTTCAAATTTAAAAATTCCGGCAACAATGGGAGTCTCACTCATATTTATAAAGACGAACGAGACTAAGGAATCAGTTCAGTTAACCTGATGAAGCTGGCAGGAGTACCAGCAAAATATTGTTTTTTTACAATTTTAACATTGGGGAATGAATCCCGAAAAAAGAAACAGTCAAATTTATTTTTTGTGAACAAATATTCTTTATATTATGAACAAAATAATTGTCCTTTAGAAACGTTTTTAGTTATGAGACATTTGAGATGAGCCTCTTTTCCGGGATCCAATGAGTACCTGTGGAAACATAAAGTATGGACAAGAGAGATCAGATATTCACGATCCATATTAAACGATCGATATAAAGAGAGTTGAGAAAAGTTTTCCGGCGATAATCCAAAAGAGGAGTAAGATCCAAAAGCTAGACGTAGCCAGATCAAAACCACATCTTAGTTTAGCTTATCTATTCACGTACTTGTTTGGACGAATGCCTATTGCATTTTTCTTCGAAAATTATTCTATTTAGTGTAGCTAGACGACATTTGGAGTTGATAGACGTCGATGCTGAAACTAGTTAAAGGAACTTTTTGCCGACAGCAAGAGGGGCGGTTTCGCGGTTAGGTGAATAAAGGAAAGGTTTAAACCTACGGATTATGAGCGAGTGACGAGATTTTAAGTTTCTAATGAAAAATGAAGAAGTTTAAGTCTTTAGGAAATTATCAGTAACAAACATGATAACAGAAGCAACGATTATTTCCCTAAGTATTGACAAGTTTTCCGGAAAATAATTGGTTAACCACAGCATAAATAAATAAATAAAATTTTAGGAGTCTAAATGCTGTTCGTATTAAAACATTATCAAATGACGTTGAATATACAAATAAGTTTTTCTGAGTTTTCCTGTTTAGAAATTAAAATTTTTAAATAGGGGTGGATAGATTCAGGTCATCGTTCGGTGTTCACCTGCAGCTATCGTTGTTTAAATTTTAAAATACATGAATGAAGTACCAGATATTGGGACAAACAATTTTAATACTACTTTCACCAAGCTCCCAACGGGAACGTAATCCCTCGAGGAAAAATATCTAAGTAGGTCAAATTCCACTCGCATATTCCTCTCCAGACAGCTCCCCCCCATTTTCACCCAAGAAGCCATAAATAAACTCACACTGCAGCGAAGAAAAACTTCCCTGATGAAGTCTCGAGGGTAGAGAAGGCCATAAACAGAGGGAAACAATTAACAAGACGCTGGATTACCCACCGTGGTTTTATTCGCCACCCGGTCACGAATCTCACGCTTGGAGGCGCAGCTACGATATCGTGAGGAGGACGCAGGAGACATATTGGCGAGTCGGCGCTATTATCCACCGCAAGGGAAACGGGAGGAGACTTCCTTCCGAGACGGCAGCAGAGGCAATTGAGCGTGTACACTAAGGTGCCGTTCCTCCCGGAGTGGTTATATAGACCAAGGAATAGGAGAGGGGTTGGAGAGGTAGAGGTGGGGGTGAGCATCTCGGGAGAGCTAATGGAACGGAAAGGAAACGAGGGAGACGACGATGAGGGACGCAAGAAAGGGTAAACGGGACACTTTTCGGTACAGCCTTCATCGACGCAGTCGTGTTGGCGCGTGTCACTTCGGCATAGGCCTACTTTGGAGAGGGACATATTGGCCCGACTGAACCTTAAGACAGTTTGAGCGATATTTTTCTCTAAACAAAGCAAAAATCGTATTCGAAATGTATCTTAACATACATGAATGAAATGAGTTTTATTTTTAAAACTTGCTAAACATTTTAATAACACTTCTCTTTAAATCTTCATTAACCCTGGATGAAATCTCCTCGGGTGTGGCACCAGGTTAGGCTTCCCATTTCTCATATCATAACCGGATTAACATATTGCGCATAACTGGCGTACAATAAAATAAACTATGAAGTTCTAACCAGGTGCCACACCCATCCATTAGACTCCATCCATATCATCCACTGGCAAAGCCTACGTTCATACTCCATTGCCATAATTTTGAACACAATGAAATGAAAAATCAAACTACATAAATTAATGTAAGTATAATGGGCAATTATTCAGCAAATTACTTCAATAATTCTCCCCTTTTGTAGAAGACACTGGTATTATGCTCACATTACCATATGGTTATGTCACTTATTTCCTCAATATTTAGATAATATACATGGTGCCTACTGCCAAACCTCTTTGGGAAATATTAATGACGTAAAAGCTTCACTTTTGTTATGGCTGAACTTCCCAGTAACCAACTGAATATCAATTATTGAGGCTTAAACCTAGCTTTGTTTTACACCTCGGCCGCACGTTTAAAATGCCTTCACATTGGACACCTTGTGAGATATATTTTTAAAACATTGCACTTACAGTGGAATTTCTAACACGACCTTTGAGTTTTTCCAAATAATTATGTCATGTGTGAAACGAGAATTTAATTTGCTAGGATTGTTATTAAGGAACATTTTGTATCCCTGAAGGTAATAAATATCGAAAATAGTTTAATATAAATATAATTTTATAAACCATCTTAGAAACTACATGCACTAACCGGAACGGACAGGAAAAAAGAAAAAATGGTATATAATATAACTTATAACCTAGATCATTTTTTATTCATTGATATTGGTGGACTTATCGGCTTTTTGACGTTTTCACGGTAACTGCTAAATGGGCTTGATGAAATGTTTGCGTTACCATAGCTCGGTAACAAAGGAGTTGCAGCCCCATGCAATTCGGACCAAATACTCTGAAAATCACCTCCCCTACCACCTCCATAAGTTACCCTGAGTCCTCCAGAAACATCCTGTATACTTCGCAGGGACATGTGTACTCACGCACACTAATGAGGACTTACATATACATATAAACTGGGGGCGTGTTGGAAGGAGGGAACGAGTTCGGCGCGATCACTTCGATTTGTCAGGGCGACGCTCTTCCGACTGCCAACAGGTATTCATTAGCCGAGGACTCGATGGAGTGGAAGGAGGTGTGGGGGGAGGGGGGGGAAGAGGAGAGGGAGGGAGACGGAGGGGAAGAGCCGTGGGAGGGGCGGGGGTAAGGACAAGGTTGAGGGAAAAGGACGAGAAAGATCTTTCGAGAGAAGGGGATGTGGAGCATTAAAAAGAAGGTGAGATAAATTCCTCTTAAGTCATATATATATTTTTCAGAAATCAGAATTTTCAGAGTCAGTGCTGAATATTTTTCAGCGTCAAAAGATCAAATATTCTAATGTTTCATATTTTCACAAGAAATGAAAAAACGAGTTTCATAGTCGATAAGACTCACATAGTCCTACAATTGCATATTATATCTATACCGAAAATTGCATGGCCTTAGGGTGGCAACAGATGAGGAAAACGTTTTTTCCGAACATCGATTCCTTGTGAACCTGCCACCCTCCTTCGCACAAACTATGTACTGAGTGCAACTACTGATGTTTGTTCACTTTTTACACGAATTAAAATGTTCTGTATATGATTTTATTAGGATGCTCATTCAAATTTCGCCAGTATAAAACATTTTTGAACCGGCTATATCGTAGGTAAAGTTTATTTTCAACGGCAAATGCCATAATATAATCAAACCATTGCGTGTAGATCTGGGCATGATACTTTAGGTACTAGAATTTTTTTAACCAACATATATTTACTTATTATTTACTCCATTAAATTAAAAATTTTAAGTACTGTGTAATAATTTATGCTTCAAAATTGATAAGAAACTTTGACTTACAGCTAATTAGCCATTTTGTTTTGAAAAATACAAATAAATTAGGCAACTTGTAGATATACTAGACTATAATACAAAGAAGATGTCAAAAAGTTAAATATCCGGCAGGTAAAATGGATTAAGTGGTGGCTCGTGTAATTTGTATAGGTACTGAGCAAGCAGTTATTCGGAAGGAAAAGTGAAAAAGGTATGCCTTTTGTGGAGTAGAATCACGGGTAATTGCAGTAGCCTTTAACATAGATTGAGCAGAGTGTCCCAAGAAAAGAAGGTACTTAATTATTGGAAGTGTACCAACTACTAGCAACACATGTTTGGGAATCTGCACATCGTGAAATATCTTCAAATCACGAGTCGAGATTTTCGGTTATAAGGCTGGAAAATCTGGATGACAACAGAAATAGAAAGAAGATCATTCAGTGAACGACGGAAACGCCACAGATAGTCACTAATGAAGAATACTGGCCAAGAGTATTGTAAAAAATTATGGAGAGCTGGTGTTTATTGAACACACTGCAAAATACTTGTAGGAGAAAAACATTATTTTTTAAACAATTCTGAGACTTAAAAGCCCTTGGAAATCAGTACTGAAAGGAATGATTGTAAGGTTCTTAAGCAGAAGAATACCGTATCGAATATTTCAGGCTGATGATGAGGGATATCAAAATTAATAAGTATGAAAGATTTAATCGTTCAGCTGAGAAGAGAATGCAATAAATGAGATCTTGGGATTGTAGAAATTCCTGTTTTCTATCAGAACAACCATATTTCAGGTCAGGTTCTCCGTATAGGCTACCCTTTCGATCCGTGAATCTAGCATTCAAACGTCAGCCAGTATGAAGAACCAGACTAGGTTGATGACCCGAGAGAACATTCTGCAACTTGTGCGTCAGGAAAGCACAGCTTTTACATAATCTTCGGATTACCCACTGATAACGTCCTCCAACACTTATTTTTTTCTCATAAGTTTCCGTGGCGTCTTCAAGTACAGGGTACTGCTTTTAGGATTCAGCACTTGCGACACATGGTGGCTTTCGGGGTGGCTTTCGGGATAACTTCCGCGTTATGTCATTTTTGTGACGACAGTTTTCGCGAGCGTCCCAGCTCGCTTCTTCAGGACCTGAAATAGCGAGCTGGGACGCTCGCGAAACTGTCGTCACAAAAATGACACAATGCGGAAGTTATCCCAAAAGCCACCATGTGAAGAAACCACTCCAAGGAATTGTTCACCAAAACTTAAAAAATCCTACTAGCGAGTTCAAGTCAGAAGTCAACCGGATGACGCCAGCAGAATGGCTGGAGAAACTGTCGTCATCAATTGACCACGCAGCTTGATGTGAATTCCGAAATTAGTACCTTATGCGCCTACACTTATGATTAAACTATGAAAGACCAAACATAGACTCGTAAGGAGATAGTTGACGGATTCATTTTGTTGAATTAAGGAAGTATAAAATGAAAAAAGTAATGCTTCCTCTTGGTCACACTACCCAATTCGCAGATAATCCCGCGTCATTAACAAGTGGTGTACCACAAAGAATTTCTAATAATACCTTTAATGCTCTTATTTCCTATAAGTTAGTAGATGGGAGTTGTTTTTGAAGGAAGAGGGATGGTATATCATCAGCATGATGAGATGAGATGGAATATACGAAGTATTATTCTATTGATATTTTCTAATTTTTCAATTCATACCTTCCAAATTAAATTAAAAGAAGAAGAATAATAAGTAGCATATTAGTTAATTTCTAATGCTTAATTCCATGAAATTACTCTTGACCTTTCTGGTGAATCGAATTGAAAAACGTATGCATTATTGGGGTAAGCATCCGGCGAGCAAAGGGGACTATAAGATCGCATGAGGGAGAGAGAGGTCTTTTGCAAGCGAGTGTACGTGGGCGGGAATACGTTCGTTCCATAAAAGGATGGGTAAACAGAGAGATGGGTTCGTAAATCAACGCTCGTGGCCAAAGCGAGAGAGAACAAATTTTCGATTGCCCCACGTTGCCATCCACGGCTCAAACGCCAAAAACGGTCGTATGAATGGCGATTAAATTTGAATGCAAGGATTTACATCCTCTCCGCTGAGAATCCGGCATCTGATTGAATCGGCAGTATTTAATGGCAATCAGGAAAAAATCCACGTGCAATGATACACAGGAAGGGGAATTTTTCTTGAAGCTAGCCGATGTTTTTCCTCGTTCTCCATTACCTAAAAAAACAAGACGGCCATCAAGTAATGCAATAGAATTCTTTCAAGGCTTTCTCTCATAAGTTTCACGTTAGATTCACTGACTGACTTTCACTGACACTTGATGAATTTAGTAATTATCAAATGTTTACAAATCTACTACATATATAGCATAATGTTCCAACACACTTATAATTATCGTGGTATTTCTACGTTTCACCATTGAAGTGATGGCTAAATACAGTGAAAATGAGATACCAGATTTTGGATTATATATTTTGATGAATTTAACGTTTATTCCACAAAGTTTTTGACTTTGATAGTATATAAAGAGCTTACCTTTTTAAATGTTTGTAAGTCGTGTATAAAAGTCAACTATTTTATTTTAGTTAAATTTTATTCAATTAAAACAAAATTTAAATTGTGTTCAGAATACAATTTTAAAAATTAAATTTTATTCTAAATACCTACACTCATTAGGTAAATATGGAGGTAAATGGGAAAATAGATGAATAAATTGAAAAAATAAATTAAAAAATGTTTTTAAAATGCATAAATACAGCACTTAATACGGGTGTACTTTTCTAAAGACTTATATTAGCTTATTAAAACACAGAGTTAAGAACGTGATAGGCATTCTAGACTTGGGGAAATCAGTTTCAACTTCATTCTCATTCATCTACTTCATTATTCGCACTCCCTGGAGAAGTCAAATCGTGCGGTATTATTTCGCAAATGCATTATTTTTTTAATAGTTTAACTTGTTCTTGTATATTCTCTTATTTAGACTTTCCTCGTAACTAACCACCTTAAAAACCTCGAGGTCAGAAATTTGGGTCAATTGGGCCTCGTCAAGTGCTCAAATACTGCGGTCTCCAACGGGAATGCTCCCACAAGTCCCTCCCCACCGCTATATCGTGGCGAGTAATGGCTCAATAGAATCTCCAATGAGATCATGAAGACGAAATCTTAATCGCCTTCGCCGCACGGACGATTCCCACAGCCTTTTAGCCTCCTTTTAGACGTGACCATCGGAGCTTAACACTCCATCACTTTGCCAGGCGAGATAATGGCGGCACAAGACCTTTCCAACCACCCACAGCCAACCCTTAGATCCTTACGAGGAACACTTGCCTAGCCCCCACATTCCTCCAAATGGGGATTGACGATATATGAGCATGTATCGATGTTTATCTGGTCAATTAATGCTAGCGTATTGCTTGGTGCCCATATTGTCGACCATGTCGATAATTTTGCTTTTATACTTAATGTGACACTTAAATAAAAAGGTAGAAAATATGTTTAAAACCCATAACAAACGATCCTGACTAAAACCCCTATGGTATCTTATAGAGCATGATGTAATGCCGGTTAGGTCATAATAATCAAGTAAGGAATGGAATTCAAACAAATTGCACATTTATCTCACCAAATCCTTTGACAATTTTATTTACAACTATCATCAAATCATTCCATGAAATGCAAATACTAAAAGGGATACGTCGCCATACATAAAAGAATAACATTTTCTCCTTGGATCCCTTTTATCGAGTTATTCCCTTCTGTTATATTCCTATTATCGAGTCTTTTATCATTTTCCACTTAATAAAATCATAGGGGTTCTTCAAATTATTCATTCATTTATTTTAAAATGAAAAAATAAGGAAGAATTGCAAGAATCAGGTAACTCTTCCTTGGTGTGGAAACAAACAGCGTTAAACATGGTTAAAATTACATTAAAATTTCACACCAGTTTTTATTGACTGACAGATATTGACGACTAATACGTAATTTTCAAAGTAAATTATTAAAAGGAAGGAATTTTTGTTGGTTTGTTGACACTTTTGAGAAATTTAATACTAGCAGAAAAATTTATGATAGAAGAATGGACAGTTTGAGAGGAAGGAATAGACTGAGGATATAATTTGAGAGTGTGGTTGGAGAAACACATAGGTATGGATAGAGATATTAGGAACCTTAAGTAACAAAAGTGAGTGTATGAAGCAATGAATGAATGATTTAATTCTCCAACTCGTCATTGGTACGTCCAACATATTCTCATCCCTTCCACAAAAGCTATTGTCTGTCCTCCTCTTCCCCATTCCTACCATGATATAACGTTATCATATCTACAGTTAGCCTACTGATATATCGATACATTGATATCAATGAAATGAATCGATATTCCATCCCTACTTCCGGAATCGCTTCGCTTCTTATAGTCCAGTCCTCCTTTAACCAACCCCGATTTGCCGTCACAGCCCGTCCCAAAACCCGTTTCCTTCCTATACAGCTGAACATCCAGTTTAAGAGGGGGCTAACGTCCGTGTTGTTGCGGCCTGCCGGTCTGCCACACCGAGCAGAAACGCTTGCCCATAAAAGGGTCTCGACCGCGCGCAGCTGCTGTGACCACGGCCCGCCAAATCGTTCGTCCCCACGCCACACTCGGTCATCTAGTTGACCACCACTATATCACAACATGTGAGGTTTGGCAAGCACATTCCAAAGCTGGTCACAATACCTGCCCCCCTAAAATCCCATTCCATCCCTTCCAGCCCTAAAAAACGTCCGCTTCCCAATGATATCTCACAGCCAGGTTCAACTCGGATAGCTTTCCGCACATCTTCTACTTTGCCTTTTAAAATAATTCAGGGCAGGCAATTAATTTAAGGGAAGACAATAATTTCATCACCAACGCGGTTTCCAGGTACTACACAAGGCAAATCAAGTTCTACAGCACAGCGTGGTTTGCAGTCGGCATGCTTTTACTGCCGACCTGAAATATCATGAAAATTAAGACGTATTTAAATTCATCAACTGTCGATATGCAATTGAAAATAAATGGCGTAGTCAAATGCTTTACTCATGCTTGTTTCAGAAAATCAAATGAAGCCTCTAAAATAACATTAATTTGAAAATATACATACAAGAGAGCATATCTCCCTCTGAATGAGTAATGTAGTCAATGGGTTTTTTAGTCCATAAGATGCTCAAATTCTGAAAAACGGTACAAAAGGGAACCAGGGCCTAAAAACGATGTTTCAAGTTCGATATCAGTATGATAATATCCCTGTAAACATACATAAGTCACGATAAGAACGAATTCAGTATTGTGCAATCAATAAGGTTGATCAGAAGTAAGATTATAATATCCAGAGTTAAAGAATATGGTCAAAATTTAGGAGATTATCAAAGTTTTTCAAGTAAGCAGCAATTTTAAAAAGTATGCCTTCCTTCATAAGTGAAACGGTATTGGGAATGGTAAGTGACTCAAATTGTCCAGGACAGGACCAAGTTATTACAAAAATTCATGTTTCACGAGTATCATGACCACGCGACAGATAATACATCCAAATACTATATTAATACATATTAATAAAGTAAATTAAAGATTAAGTAATACTAACAACTAATTAAAAGATATTTAATATTAATGAATAGTTAACAGATATTTAAGATTAAAAGAAAGTATCAAAGTGGACTAGATAAATATATGAATTATTTCTTCCCGTACACCATTTGTCACTTCATCAAGAGCAGATTAGAACCCAAATTGTACAATAGCATATTTCAACTATCACCCCTTTCTTCCTCAAAATGAATTATCACAAACCTTCCATTTTATGATCAGTATCTTAAACCCCGTATCAGTATCTACACGTTCTTTAGGCTAATCATGGAGTAGCTCGTGAATATGTACGCAGCTCTCTTCAAATCGCATGTCAATCAGTGGTGACTTTGTCCTGACCTCATGAACTTCATATTTCCACTGAAACTCAAGATCAGTGCTTAAATACATCATCTCTATGATGACATAACCGAGTATGAAACGCCATCAATATCAGCAGTCATTTATCTGACAATCAATTCCCTGCAGCTCTCTCCTTCACTCTACTCTCAGCAATCTGCTTCATTCCTACCTGCTTCTTCCAATAGGCGTCCTTCATACTTTGCCGGGCGTATTACATTATATCCATCGGTCTTGGCCCTCTACAATTCTTCTTGTTCATTTCTACTTTCCATTTTTGTGTTCAATTGGCTGTTGTGTTGCAAAATGTGTCCAATAATTAAATCCCTTCTTCTTCTCTGAGCTTTCATGATGCATATTATTATTCTCCAGCTTTTTGTAAGACTTCTTCATTGGAGCTGCTTTCCGTCCATTTGATACTAGTCACTCATTACTAAAACCACATCTATATTACTTGCAATCTCTTTTGCTCAGCATCTGTTGCTGCCAAGAGTTCAGTGCCAGATAAGATTGTACTATGTGGTATTGAAGCGATTTCTTGCTTCCTGGGCTTCCACTGTTGTGTTAATCGATATTAGTAGAATCAACTTCTGGAGGCATGTCTTCTTTGTTTGAACTTTTTTCCTTATAATATCATTATTGCTTTCACCATTGGGGGAGTGCTCTTACTTTTTCAGGTAGGAAAACTCTTCCTAATTTCAATGCAGAAATGTTGCGCAAAAACTGCGAATAAATACTACTTTAAATTTAAACTAAGAAAACCTAGATACGGCTGGAGGAAATTATCGAGGGGAGAAAAACTTGAATAGCAAAATTAGGCGGAAAAGGAAGAATTTTGCTATTTAACATTATAATACCTGGTTACCGACCGTTGCTCGATGTTAATTTGGTGTACTAAGAACTTATATGCTCCTATACTCAAAAACAGCACTACACAAAAATGTTATTCTAACGAAATTCTGAAATCATCAATAAATTAAAAATTTACATTGATTTCATTGTTTCCAATGTTCAATGACAGATTATTGTTGTTGTTAGATTAAAAATTATTCTATATTTCTATCCATACAACGATTCTCGTGTGTCGAAGTTATTGAGTCAGGATGCTCTTGGGAAAATGGTTGCAAGGTTGATCCATCTTCAAAAGTTGTACGAGCTGCTTCCGCAAATTCGGGCCATTCAGGCTTGCAAATCATTATGATTAAGAAGTCTGATGATCCAAGTCGATGGACAAAGGTCACAGCTTCATCAAAATGTTCAGTGAAAAACGTGTAGATCTAGGAAACGAAGAAAGCATTTCACCAAAAACAGCATTCTTTTTTTCAGCCAATTCACTCAAAAAGATACCCGGTTTGGTCTTGCTGATGTCAGAAAATGTTCTTCATCTTTAGGAATTAAACTACTTGAGGTTCCTGGGATTGAGTCATCAACTTGTTCAATTTGCTCCGGAATTACACTCTTTGAGGTATTGGGCATTGGGTCATCACCTTGTACCATTTGCTCCTGAAGTTCTCTTTCAGGTTGTTCTGTAGATCGGATCAATATTCTACAGCCCATGGAGGACTCACGTAAACACTTTCAAAATTACGAGATCAATAAAATTTAATCTATAGCAGCCATTAACCACAAATGGAGAGGTTAGGTTGACATATTCCAGCTAAAATTTCAAAGTACATTTGTAAAAGAGATTTTTTTATAGAGGCGTAAATGTCTCAGGCATGAACTCTCATTACATGCCTATACTGCGGTTCCCAAGTAAACCAAATATTCAATTGTTGAAGTAGTGAACAAATTTGAGATTTTCGAACTAAAAACTTAAATTCCAGGAAAATGTGATGGGTATACGGAAATTGAATTTAAGAATTAACACATTTTTCTTTCATTTTTCTTAAAGTAACATTTTAAATTTGTATCAGGAGTGTAAGCAATTAAACAAAGCAAACAAATAAACCTCTGTATAACAAAAGTGGTAGCCTTTTTACATGTTAAAAATGCAAATTTGTTTTGCCCAATATCTTGTAAAAAAGAGTTTTCCCAGAGTCAAGACCTAGGTAAATCGCTTTTTCGTACCCTATACTAGTAAATTTGTAACTTTCATCAAAATCGTAAGAGCCGTTTTTGAAATAAAACTTACAATATATATATATATATATATATATATCATACTAATATATAAAAATTGAATGGTGTCTGTCTGTCTGTCTGTTGCTCAATCACGCAAACACTACTGAACCGATTGAGCTGAAATTTTGTATGTAGTTAGAAAATGTACCATGATAAAACATAGGCTATATTAAAAATCTGTCAGGGCCCCCAAAGGCCCCCCTTGGTGGTCCCTGATGGTCCATGCTAAGCATTGGGTTTGGTGCAGTGGTTTTATTTTTTGCTTTTAAAAATTACTTTCACTCAAGATAGAGGGCTGATATTTTTTTTATTGGATGGCTGAATAAATGAAGTTTCTAATTATTTCAATCGATTTTCTTTTACGCTTCGTAATTCTCTGAAAATTATGTTTATAGGTGAAAAATCTCACATATTTCTCTGAAATCAACAATAGCATATTTCCTTGACAACCAGAGATTTGAATTTCAAAGGACATTCACGCATCTGGCATTTAAGTTTTCCTGCTGGCCCATGATATAGCACGTATAAAGAAAATTTGTATATGAGGGGCCCAGAGTCCCAAGGGCCCCATGATAGATTGCTTCGGGGGGTAATCGATTAATTCAATGCATATATACAGGTATACTCCTCAATATCTATTCTCCAAGTAGTTCTCATAAGGGAACTGCATACGAGAGAACACTTATGTATAAAACGATACACATAAAGGAATTAAACGTGGAGGAATATTTACGTGCAGCGAATAATAATGTTAATAATGCCTCCGTTGCTGCAACTAATACGGTGTCGTTTATTATATTTCAATACTCAGATGAATTACACGTAGTGGAACTTTCTGCCTCTCATTACGATTGCGAACTGTTTTTTAGACCAATTCCCACATAAACTTTACGAGTTATTTATATATACTTAAACGTGTTAAAATGCAGTTTACTTACATTGAATCAATCATCGAATTGCCTATTGGAGTCTTTCACTTGCCTCTGTGTTTCCCCTCCTTGGACTTAAAAATATATCCATAAACATGCCTTATAGAATAAAGAGTAACCTTTTGAAAAAATTTTCTTTAGCATGAGGAATGTCTTCTTTGCGAGAAAATGAGTTCTTGCATGAAACACGACAAAGGTTAGCCTTGGATGCTCAAAGACATGCCTACCAGCAATCTCATGATAATCTCCCCGTGGTGTTTCTCGGTGCGCTAAGAACCGCACAAATTTCATCCTAACCAAACCTACTGACGGGCAACCAGCTAAAAATCTGGTTCAAATATTGAGCCATTTGTTTCGAAACTTCAATCTGTTTTAAGATGGTGGAAATTATAATTGCGTCACTACATGCTTCTTACCCATAAGAAGAACGGATATTCTGCGCAATGGACGTCATTGGGGCATGAAAATTAGCAAGTGCACTAAGACTGATCACCATGGATTTTTAATTTTGTAACCATTGATTATGATTTAGGAAACAATGAATATAGTCACCCTTTATGCCAAAGGCATAGTCCGGGTATTGAAGGATTCATAGGAAAAATAAACTTCGCTGCTATTGAAAGTGCTCCTTTTGACGTTGTCAACCGCTAGATTATACTCTACTCTCCTATCCTGATTAAGATACTCAACGTATATATCAACGTTGAATGGCGGAATTCAATTTAGTCATTGAATGCATATATATATGTACACGAGGGAAGTGATCAAGCTGTTATTCACTCAGAAGACGGCTCAAGAGAACTTGAGGGACGTGTATTAAAGAGGACAAACAATCACTCAACTCTCCGCGCACGAAAGGGAAAACGAACGAATTACAACAAACAAGATAGGATACGAACACCTCAAATGATCACGCTGACAGTATTCTTCAGGTTTTGTGGTTTTCTTATAAAATAAGTTCAATGTTTTTCACATCCGTTGAAGTTCAACGGGTACCTTCAGCTAGTATATATATATATTTATTTATATTTTTTATTATAAAGTAGTTTATAATTTGCAATTTCCTTTGTATGAAGACAGAGTAGAGGTCCTTCAAGTTATACTTTAAATTTGGCGTAAAGCCACATTTTTAAATATTTTAAATCTTAATACATATTTTAACTTGAATTATATCACATTTTTATTAAGTAAATTGCAACTGGTCTGCGTCTTGCAGAGAAATATGCGGATTTAAAAATGCAATGAGTATACATGTATTTATTTTATTTTCATCTTTCTAAGAAAAAACATTGCAACAAAAATTACGAGAACATGAACGATGCAGACGTCGATGTAATTAATAAGAATAATAACGCTACCTTGTGCTGCCGCAGTCACAATTTCAATCGTACAAGTTCCTATAACCCACACGTTTCCTTCCCTCTTACGGTATTTTACGTCCGTCATTCAGGCTGGGGAAATAGATTCCGATACTACGTGAGAAATTGAATGAATCAGCCATAAAAAAGGTCTAGCAGTAAAAACAGAGTCGCGACGGTTTACTTGAGGGATGAAGTGGTGGTGAGTAAGCCGAGGAAATAGAGAGAAGAATGGACAGCAGAAGGATAAGGGATAAGACAAGTCTATATACATGTCTGAGGCCTTCGAACATGCCCTCTTCCTTCCTCCTTCCTGCAAAACCCCACTTCCAGCCACGAGTGGACGACAATAGACTTTTTGGAGAAAAGGGCCGCATTGTTGGGCACTGGAACACCTGTAGAGGACCGTCTGGACCATCTGGTCGTAAAAGGAGATGGATGAAGAGGTGAGTGTGGATGGAGGCTGGAATGGGGGAAAGGATTCTATAAATCGGTTAAGGATTGGAAGAGGGAAAGAGAAGGCTGGAATCGGGAGAAGGTCTCCAGATGGGATGAAGATAGGACCGATTTCGGTCTCCAACGGATGAGAGCATTAAAGGTGATCAGCGATACCATCATTTTCTTTTTAACGGATGCAATGCGATAATGAATGCCCACGGTATCAGTGGAGATTGGCAATATTCATATAAAAATAATGCACCAACATAATAATTAATATTAAGAAGGACTTTTCGGGTCTCCTATCGGGATAAGCGTTTAACTGCCGACGTTTCGGTGTCCGACTCGTACTTCATTCTCAAATAATGATTAATCCTTTCGAAAATATATGTACACTGGTCAGATGATGGAAAGTTCAACTTAGATAATGATGTGAACATTTTAATTATTTCATAATGATTTTCATTTGAATAACTTGGATTTTCATGGAAAAATAAAAGTTATCTAAATAAGACGGCACAGCTCATATTGGCACGGCAGATTCAGCTCATACTTTTCACAGGAAATTCATCAGTAGAGCGGTAGTTAATTCGGAAGAATTTGAAGAGGTAACTTAGAAATTACCCTTGGTTTACTTCATTTATATATACGTGATACGAAACTGAATGAGAAATTAAGGATGGATATTAAAACTTGCATCAAAATAAATACTAAGCGTTGAAATTACAGAAATTACAAGTACTTATTCCAAGTTTTGCGGTATAAAGCCACAGGTGTGGAAATTTGGAAATAGAGACTTAGAAAAAGAGGGCAATCACAGGCTTAGCAAATTTTCAACTGGTCACGTTGGAAACTTGATCAAGTAATATATCCTTAGTGCTATAAACGATCATAACTGACTGCATGCTCCCCATTGTTGAGTATTACTTATTTATTTGGTCAACCTGCCTGTCTTACCAACTTACAACTCTTGGAACATCCCCCTGAATGTTTTACCTCCATTCTACGTCATCATGTTCCCCCCTGCGTAGCTCATCCCATAGCTAAATAATGTCATCTTTTGGAATTTTCCCTTTGTCAATCCTCCGAAAAATACATGAATTAAATTTCCTCCATTTTGCTATCGACGACCATTTCTGATGCACCGATAGTCTTACTTTTTTCTCCCATCATATTTCAAGTCACAAAACCCGCAGCAGTGATCTCATTCACCTACCTAAATTCCGACTTTCACTCTCCTAGCGTTCTCTTTTATACAGACTCCTGAAACTATTCAGCATACTTGTGATCATGTGCGATATTTTAATAATAAATTTTTCAATTTCCTGTTCAACCAATAGGTTATGTATGTACACTAAAAATGGCAACATATATGTTTTCTTGTCCAAATGTTAAAATTATTGTATTATTATGAAAAAAATTCTGTTCTTTACTATGTACAAATTTCAAGTGCGTCACAAATGTATTGCTCTTTTGTTTTTATGGGTTTTGTACATAAAGAATTTAAATAAACTTATTCTATTCATATCTACTTCCTTTCACCCACCCCATATTTGGCCCCTCCATCTCCCGTCACTCTTTTACCACTCGAATCAAAAAAAAACTTGCCTCCTAATGCAACCAGTTTGTTTCCCTAGTGTTTGATTGTACGGGCCACCATTATTGTTCTTTTTCTTGATTATATTTTATTATTGTAGAATAATTTATTTACTTGTAATATATTCAAAGCCCAAGGTCATTTGTGACTGTTTTTAATATTTGAATCAATAAATATACATGCCTTCTCTAGCATCTTGAGTCCAATCTGAGAAGCTGAGGGAGAGCGAGAAGCAAGGACACTGAAATTGAACCACTGGTCGAACTTGAGGTAAAGGGAGGAAACATGGAGGAGGTACGGGAGGTTAGGTGGTCTTCATACGGATTTTGAGAGGAAGAGGCAAACGTAAAAAGCAGGGCAGATATTGCATTGGAGGACAAACACTATGTTATTAATGTTACTGGAGGGAGAAAGGGCAAAGGGAAGAAAAGTAGGGAATGTAGGGGTTGAGAGATAAGAATAGGACACGATTTGCAGGCAGGCAATGCTTCGATAGGGTATAATTATGGTGTGGGCGGTGGATTTATCTCATTGCCTTTGCAATAAAAAATATTAAGCTGATTAAATATTAATCCTTTACTATTTTTCATCCAATCGCAGGCCAGCCTTTCTTATAAGAGAAATGAGGGATCCGTCCAATGAAAGCTAGAAAAAACAAGAAAACTTTTGTAGTCTAAAAAAAGGAGATAATTGAATGAAACGGTTATGGCGTTCACTCACTGCTAATGATGGCATTGAAAATTGCCTATTAGATTGAGGCCTTCCGAATAGTTCAGAGAATAATTTAGATGGAATTTTAAGATTAACTGCAGTTTCAACTACAGTTATCTTCAAAGAATTCCATTTCCGCATCGCATCTCCGTGTAATGAATGTGAATACGCAATCTGATAAGGATCTCAGCGATATGAGTGAACCAATCCATAAACCGCTGAAGCGTAAAGCACACACTACGGAACCTATTCCAAGGATGACGGAGACCACAGAAATAATCGAACGCACATTGATCGGGCACGCGTTGTAATTGAAACAGTTTAATGTTGACAATGCTAGCTCGGTCGGCGCCGGCGAGCATTCTCGCGAACAAAGGAAGCTGTTGGAAAGGGGATGGTGTTGGCATATACATTTATGTATACATATATATATATATATATGTTCAAGAGCGGGGGCATTCGACGGGCGGTTGAATGGGTTAAGAGGGGTCGAATGGGAGAATCCCCGTTCGTGGAAAGGGGGTGGGGGCAGTGGAAGGATTTCTCCGCTGGCATTTACGATGCAGCGTATGGCTGGAGCGGCGATTCAGAATCAAGGCGTATTTTAAGAGAAGGGTGGAGAGTTTAAGGGCGACGTAGGTGATGGGGTCCTAGCAGGAGGTTGTGACGGAAGAAGGAAATGCAAGAGTGAACCGGCAATGGAAAGGGCGATCCGGGAAATAAACTGCCAAACCTCCTCGCAGGTTTATCGAACATAAAAGGAGACTTTTAGAACCGTCTCCATTCCCCTTCCTTCTCTCCCACCAACACTCCTCGATAGAATCGCACCTCACTAATACAATCCCAACACCTCCGTACTTTCTCACCAAACATCTAAGTTTCGGTCTCACTGGCTGCCACCTACTCTGTGTCGGAGTATATTCTTTAAGGGAAGTCATTATTTCATCCATCCCAGATTATATTTATTTTTCTCGTGTCATATGCCAAAGCTAAAACCACCTTATAACTATTATGTAAATTATTTACACGTTTGATAACGTTTACAAACATAATTTGATGAAATAAACTCCTAACAAAAACCAATTTTCGTTGTTGAATTCATTGATCTCATTATTTTCTCCTGGTTTAACTAATACTACCCCACAAAGAATTCCCAGTTCTGAATTTCAAAATATTTGAAAAAATCCACAGTAGCGGTTAAAAAGCCGTACGAGTTAATTTCCTCCAATTTAAAAACTTTCCGGTACTGGAAGGGGGTGGAAAACCTCAAGGATAAAATGTAGTGAATGTTTAGTGGGTGGATACAATGTGGTAGCGGGTGTTGGGTCGGAAAGGGGGGGGAGCGGATGACCGTTGGCATGTTTGAGTTTTGAAGGGTTGTTGGTGACTAAGGTAGCGGCGGGTACCTGAAGATGACGCCGCTGCGTCGAAACTAGTTGTACCTGAGAATAAATTGGTGGAATATAACAAAGTTTTCCTTTTCATTTACTTTCCGGTACATTAAATAAGGAACGAATTTTTCCGGGAAAATGAGTGGTAGTAAAGTTACGCTACCAACATTCTCTCCAATGCCTTACTCCCGCAGAGAGTAAACCATCATAGGACGGATGTTATCCACCAAAATTTAGGACATTCCACGGCAAAGGGTTAAAATGTAATTTTTGGTATATTTTTGTTACTCATAAAATATTTCCTGATAAATTCAAGGATATTCTATCCACCACAAATATATTCAAAATAAATTAAACTTGAAATTAAAATAAATTAGACGTGAGAATTGGTGGAGTGGAAAAATGTATATATTTCTCTATCAAATACTAGGAAGGTTGTTTTGCGAAATACTTCTGCAACAAATTCTTCTAGGAAGTCAAAAGCGACATTAATTCACCAGTTAATAGTTACGTTTTGATAATTACAAAACCTCTGCAGCTTTTTAAAGCATTAACAAATACAGCAGTTAATAAAATAATAATAATTCGATACAAAATTACATTAAAAGACGTTCATAAAATGATAACCACATGGCAAATATCGGGCGCAGGATTACATGCAATTGGCTGAAAAATTGTTCCTTAACAGTATATATTTTTTTAAAACCTTCATATTTGGCTCCGAAATTAAGTTTTCAATTAGTTAACGCTCCATGAGTGGAAACTAATTTTTATACCACTGTTCTTCAACCGATGATCCATGGAAGATGAAAATGTTCCACCGGTTCGCAAAAGCTTGCACCTTAACCTTGTAGAGACTACATTGTAGCCAATATATGATTAGATGAACATTGTATTTTAAGGCATTAGATAATGTGAGAAAAAAGAGTTTTCAACTTCGCTTATTATTTAGGCCTTAGTCGTCAGCGAGTCCGAAAAATAGTTATCCTGATTTTCTCAATCCACTGGTACAATAATGGTTAAAACCAATATTCTAAACAATAACAAAGAGAAATAAAACATTTCCTTGACTAACCAAGTTACCATAGAAGCTTTTTGTTGCAGTGTGTTTGTGTCTGTGATTTTGCTACCGTGTGCGCGTGTATCATGCGTGTGAGGCCAATGATAGAGACTGAATTGTGAGAGGGTTGGCCAAGAATGGACCGATTGGAGGCGATGGGACGATATGGTGGGTGGAGAACTTCGTGGAGGGTCGGAGGAGCTCTCTAAAGGGAGAGGAGGAAGGGAATGAAAGGTAACGTCCTCAAACGAACCGGAAAAAAACTGCTCCGGAAGTGACGTAGCGGCCAAACCCCCTCAACCCACCTCCTCCCCCCATACTTCCATGCCATGAAACTATTCAACCCTCCCCCAACCCCCTATCGTTCCGGTCGGACGTCTGAGAAGGCCTCCTCCTAACGTAAGTGATGGGAAGTGAAAATAAAAAAATATAACGCGGGGGAGAGAATTAGGGGAGGGAGAGGATAAGAACGGAAGTTATGGGGTTTGAAAAGAGCGAGTTAGGAGGGGGTGTTTTTTACGGCCGACACCGAGCGCAGGGGATAAGAAAAGGCCTTTCCGACACCCTCCTATGAACCCCCCTCCCCGTAGACGCCAACTTCTCCTCAACCTCCCAAGAACCACGGCCCACACCCCAGCCTTTCTTCCCGTCTGCTGCCCACTTAAAACCTTTAACCTTCTGAGGAAGGAGACTCCGACTGAAGACCTTATCTTACCCCCACACCAAAGAACAAGTACAATCTAAATATCGCTGTCTGCCTTCAAAAAAACTTCCTTTCGTTTGAAGCATAGACGGTGGAACACTTCAATCTATATACCATGCTAAGAAATGGCAACGCAGGAGGAGGTGGTGGGATATTAAAACTGTGAAACAATCATACTTCCCTTCACCTGCTATGAAACACAATTTTACCTGATATTAAATACATGGTCCGTGAAAAAAGTAACATATTACTAATCGTACTGCAACCCGTACTACAATACATCATAGCATCTTGCATCGCATTAAAAAGATCGCATGATTACGCATCTTAATTTATTACGCAAGATAATGCCTTTTATTCCATGAAAATATAATATTTTCATGCGATTACCACCAAGGACGGCCAATATTGCAATGCACTGAGGTACACTGTGACCTTAGTCTCTACAATGTAACACATTGTAGTCTATTAAATTAAAGCATTTCTCAGCCAGATTCTACGCAACAATTTTAATTAAGATGTATGCAAGGAATTAGAGAGTCAAACGTTTACCTAAAACAATTTTAACCAGAAGAAATCAGATCACTCAAGATTCCGATTAATACGGAGAATATTTTTCATTCACATGAAACATATCTTAGACTTAGAATGACATAATGAGAGA
The DNA here is from genome assembly GCA_963573305.1 of Pyrrhosoma nymphula. NCBI lineage: Eukaryota > Metazoa > Arthropoda > Insecta > Odonata > Coenagrionidae > Pyrrhosoma > Pyrrhosoma nymphula. Next base: position 63,170,318 of record OY754339.1, read on the forward strand.
TATATACTTTATAGATATGAGGTACAAAAATTCTATGCCAATATAATTAATCCCATAAACCAATAAACAACTAATGACTGCGGCAAGAATAACAGCGAGAAATATATGTATCGCAAAACATATCTCTTTCCATCATGCCCAGCAATCTCTATTCAGCTCTCTGTCTTATTTCATGCCAGTTTCTCAGCTGACCACTAAAAAACCTCCGAAGTATCTTTACCATTTTTCTCTACTCAAGACCTTATCCTCAACCCTCGAAAAGAAACAACGATCTGCTAAATGTTCATCACCTTCATCTCCCCTCCCATTTGAAGTATAGATGGTGGATCATCCCAATTCATAACAAATTTGAAAACAATCGAACCAAAAGTTAAGCAAAACTTTACGTAGGATATAGCTGGCAGCTATTCAAGAGAAGTAAGGGATAATAAATACTATGATTTTGTGCTTTTAATCTTCACCTTTGGAGTCAATTCATAGCAAATAAATAACGACATAAAATGATTCATGACTCATCCCACCTCCTGATATCCTTCCAATATCTAGTTAAATATTAAGGTAACGTTTTCATAGAAAACTCAAAAACAATCTTTGGAAAATTCAGAACAAAAACGTTACGGTTGACACACATAAAAATATTTTACCCCCACAATGCATCTGTAAAAAATATTACATTGAATTAAATTGAGTGATTAACAGTCGAATATATGAATTAATTCATCCCTCCCTCAAAACATTACAAAAACAAGAACACTTTGAGACACTTAAGTTTTTCCCTGAAATACAAATTATTTCTCAAATTAAATATCTCAAAACTAAATCCTTTTTATATTTAAGCTTCTTTCGTGGTTATCTCCCTTAGAAATATTAAATCATCCAAAGCGAACAGATCATACTATGTAACTTATATGCACTAATTTTGCACTGGCGATGAACGTAATTCTACAAAAATAGACTAGGCTGCCATATACATTCACGTCTCCCATTTTTTCGTAGAAATAAATAATTCCTTAGCATAAACACTTTTTTTTTAAACGCCCTCATATGCCATAAGTACTTCACATCCGAAACGATTAATTTCAAGAACACCGGCAGGGTAAAGATGCCTCATAATTCATACACACCAAAGAGAGTGCAATTCGCTACGAAAAAATCATATTAGTTTCCCATGATTCAAACTTGTATCTCATCTTCATCATGCAAGCCATCTTAATTCAAGGAGAATTTCTACGAGAGTTTATACGAAAAAGTTGTTCTCGTTGCCATAGCACAGGAGACGTTGCCATGAATGATATACTATCCCCCTCCCCCGCTGAAGTTCGCCTTAAATTAAGATGGCTTGGTGGTGGAACTGGCTAATACACCTGCCTATAAATTGGAAGACCCGGGTTTGAATCCCGGACAAGTCAAATTATTTCTTCAAAGTGAATTGCACCTCCCACAATCCGCAGTCCGCAATCTTTGGAGTATATCTTGTAGCTTTGCGCGTGACTACGTACCTACTACATAATTTGTGCAATCGCAATGTTTGAAATAAAATTTCTCACAACATTATTCATTTGCTGTCATTCCTATACTTGGTACATTTTTAGTATTAGATATTCCTTATAGTATATAATTTGTCTGAATTTCTCTTTTTCGTATATTTTTAACGATTATGATTACGTTTCCCAATAAATTTAAATAGGTGAAAACGAATATATCCGTTGAAGTAAATTTGACCTGTTTTTAGGCAGTTATTACGTTTAATACAATATTCTTGCTTGTGGAAAATAACATAAAGTTGAATTTTCAATGAGGAAGAAAACCTTTCCTTAAAACCTTTGTTTTCATCGGCAAGAACAGACAGAAGTACATTATTGTCTTAAAAAACCAAATCAAAACTGTATCCCTATATATTACCATAATTCATCGGTGCTCTGAAATCACAATAGTGTAATAAGCTGCATAAATTAGAAGAAGTACCGTCATTTTTCAAAAATAACAACAAAGCAAGTCCATTTAGAAAAAGATAAATGAATGAATAAGGATTCGGCGTTGTATGAGGTTAAAAATGTCCAGAGGCGTCAAAAACGTCAAAAGTCAAAAGCGCAGTGAATTAAGCGGTGATTATCTTACCATATGGATATAATGCATCGCATTCAAACAAGTTCAAGTTTATCCTATGGCTATATTTCCCTCCTTTACGATTCATCCTCCCTTTCCTTGCTGGAGGCATCCCCAGTAGACCCTTGTCTCGGCGTCAAGGCATTTCAGCTCAAGCCCTCCCTCCGTTTTTCAAGACAGCCCCCTCCCCCACTCACCCACAAATACCCCTTATCTCTCGCTTGTAGAGCTTGCTCGGTCCACTTAAAATAAAAGACCTTTTATTCTTCTATCCCTGACCTTCCCAGTCGTTCCATTGCAAATATATAACGCCTCCTATGATCCGTAACCTATCCACCTTCTCCCTTCTGAGGCTTCCGTTCCCAACGTTGACCTCTTCTCGTCTCTTGTACCCTCTCTTCAAACTCTCTCTCCAGCCCTTCCCCCCATATCCTTCTCCCGAAAAGAAAGCGAAGAGGTTGGAGGAATTATTTATTCTATTTTTCGAATAACCACTTCCTCATTGCTCAGATTCACACTTTTTCTTCTTGGTGAAATCGGATAAACAAATATCTACTTAAAGAACGAGATATAATCAGAATCCAATCAATTGTTAATTAAGGCCCGAATTTATAATGTCTGGCTAATGGATTCTTTGAATTGAATCTTTTTTCAATCTCAGATTTTAACTGGACAATGATGAAACATGACAATCATTTACTTTATGTAATTGTGTTGAAGAGGGGTTAGATGGCTGAAGAGACAGTTTTGTCTCAATCTCGCCCAAATAAGACCTTTTCCTTAACGTGACCTTGAGTTAGAGTCCGGGTCCTGTGACCCTTGACCTAACCCATTCCCTGCTTCCCTATTAGAGATCGTCATCACGGCTAGGGTATCTTTTTATTAAAATTGCTGAAATTTTTGATGTATTAATAGAAAAATTCCGAATAAAACTTTCCTGAGTGACATGTGTAAGGTTATTTTGCCCCCACACTGATTATTTACAAGAAACTTAAGTGAAAAAATAGAGATTTTCTATAAATAAAATAGAGATATCACGAACTACGGTATGCTTAGACTGCTCGACGAAATTTTCAATTATGGACACATTCATATATTCTGAATATTAATAACTTACTAATAAAAGATCCAAATTATAAACTCACACACTAACGTATGATGGACCAACGAGAAAATAGTTGCATAGATTGGTCATGATTTTATCCTTATCCACGATCCCATGTATTTGGAAATGCGAAATGATTAATAAAGTACGCTAATTCTTTACAAACTGGCTCTTAGTAATGAATGGTTTTCGAAGTCTTCTATAGGATTTTATTTGTAAATTTGATTCATCGCCGCATATATGTCGTCCGCTACGTTTCCGATTCATTGGTAACGTAGCGGGATAATTAATATTTCATGGTGTCGCAGAAAGTATCCTGCAGGTTATGCTTAAAACATCTTTAATTAAGTTTGTGTTGCATACATATACGGCGCAAAGGAATTAATTGCCTCGTCTACACTACAAGTGTACATAAGTTGAGTGTAATGAAGTGCAGCATTTAAATGCAGAGGAGCTACTACACACATATTATATCTACCACAGGGCTACCTAGTGATAATGGAACGAAATTTGCATAGTGCAAAAATTAAGTGCCCGAGAAGTAACATAAGATATTTTCTAGACTCGTATAACCCTATAAACAAATGTAAAAGAATTATAGAAATTGTACTATTACTCAACTCCTCACATAAACGACGTAAACACATGCATGAAGTGTATGATTATCGAAACTCCTCGACCTATCGATGACGAGACTTCGACCACCTCGACGGCACACTATCGATATCATCCAAGTCCACTTAAAAGGGGGTCTTCGCGTCCACTTAATTTGACCCGTTGATTAAGTGGTGAGAGGACGTATACACGGTGTACTTAAGTGTAAAATACACTTAAGTGCATACTTAAGTGGTCAGTGTAGACGCGGCATATATGCGGCTCACCTACAACAAGAGTTGAAAAAGTACATGAAGTGTTTTATTTTTTGTAGGCATTGGGATTTTACTATATTTTATACTATTTTTATTGCAATAAGCAAAAATAAACCAAATTTTTATGGAAAAAAGAAATTATGATTTATAACATCCATTGATTCTACTCAATTGTTAACACAAGAATTAAGGGATTATTAACGGTATTCTCAGGAAAAATTAAGTTTGGAATCTTTGTAACTAAGAAATAATTTATAATCCGTGATTACTTTTAGATTCAGAGGAAATTTTGAAATACTTTGGCATAAATATGCCACTATATTTAAATAAATCTTTGGCAACAACTATATTCAGCTTTGGAAAAGTGCAAACCTTAAATTGAAGCCTCTTTGCTGAAGCCAACTCACGTTCAATAGATTCACTTTAGTTAACTCTACCACAGTTTTTTATTCCTGAAATACACTTGATTAAACCCATTAAAATAGACATGAGAATACACATAACAACGGGAATATACTCGTATTTGCTCAAAGGATAAATGAACTGCCAAAGGTGGTTTGCTGTTATTGGGTGTCAAATATGTTTTTAAACCTTAGGGGAAACTTGACGAGCGAGGAAACGAAGTCAATTGATTGATTCTTGTGGTGTCATTTAAGCCCTGAAAAACTCCGCGATATTCACTTACCCACGGATGCAAAATGAAAACACCGATGCCAGTTCGAAAGTAAAATTAAAACCACCATCGAAACGTTTAACTATTTTTTGTAAGTGTCATTTTTACGTGTTTCTATGTTTTTCAACTGTAGCGATATTTATCCATGTGCATCGTCGCCGAGAGCGTTTTCTACCAAGAGATAATATATATTATCATTCATTAATTCTCTCAAACCGCTCAGAGGCGTAAATAAATTAATATTTCGTCCAGACAGAGAATAGGAAACACATAAAATGTGTACATATATATAAATTCTACTAAGCCGGGAATCGAACTACGGGCCTTTTGATTCCCGGCCTAATCGTATTTGTTTCACTGTGAATCGGCAATCATACTATCTTCACATACTATCTTCACCACCATTAGACGTCACAATTTTGTGTTTCCTATCCTCGTTCTTTCACCTCCTCTGTTTGAACGAAGTTATATATATATATATATATATATATATATATATATATATATATATATATATATATATATATATATACAGTATGCCAAGAGGGTGGCCGATAAAAAATATACACACGGAAAAAAGAACACTTACACATAAAAATTTTCGATATTTCGGTGAAGTCTAGCTCCACCTTTCTCAAGGTTTAAGGTAGGAATGAAGAAATTCTCCTATCAAAACTCTCTGAGCCATCTTTTTTCAACTCCCTTAAACCAAAACCCAATCTATCTCCTTCTGAAATCTCGGCCCTCAGAAAACTTACTCTAAATCCAGATATTGCCATCACTCCTTCTGACAAAGGCTCCACAGTAGTCATCCTCAACTCTTCTGACTACCTCGATGAAGCCAACCGACAACTTTCTGACACTTCCTCATATCAGCCTTTGTCCCATGACCCTAATCCTGAATTTTTGGATGAAATAATCTCCTTCCTTCAAATCAAAGGCCCTGATGAAGGCCTGTCTAAACAAGATATCACCCTTCTTTCTCCGTCACACCCACGCACCCCAAACTTCTATATTCTACCCAAAATCCACAAACCTGACAACCCTGGCCGCCCCATTGTCTCCTCTTATAACTCACCCACCGAACGCATGTCCGCATTTGTTGACTACTACCTACAACCTATTGTCCACTCCCTGCCCTCCTTTATCAAAGACACTTATCATTTTCTTGAACGCCTCCATTCTACTCCACTCCCCTCTAACTGTGATATCTTAATGGCCACTATTGATGTCACTTCCCTATATACCAACATTCCTCATTCTGAAGGACTTTCTGCCATCCGCCATTTCATCACTAAACGCCCTGCTCCTCATATTCCCAGCTCTGAGTTCCTTCTTGATCTTTCCAATTTCATCCTAACCCACAACGCTTTCTCTTTCAATAACAAATTCTTTCTTCAAATTAAAGGATGCGCTATGGGTAGTCGCTTCAGTCCTTCCTACGCCAACCTTTTCCTTGGACTTTTTGAACAATCTTTTCTATCTTCATGCTCACTAAAACCTCTTCTCTGGCTTCGTTACATTGACGACATCTTCCTTTTATGGCCACATGGTATTCATTCTCTCAACTCTTTTATTTCCTCCCTCAACGCCTCCTCTCCCCTCTCCTTTACTTCTAACATCTCTGCCTCTAACGTCGTCTTTCTGGACGTAAACGTCTCCCTCTCTGACCGCAAATTTAGCACTTCCGTGCATATCAAGCCCACCAACCAACAACAATACCTCCATTATAACAGCTGCCACCCCTCCCATACTAAACGTTCCCTCCCCTACTCCCTTTCTATTCGTGGCCACCGAATTTGCAACAACCCTGACTCCCTTGATAAATTCCTTACTAACCTCCATCAATCTCTTCTTCGCAGAGGCTATCCAGAGCAACTTCTCAATAAAAAAATCCTCAAAAAACCACACTCCCCCAAACTGCCTCCTACTAATAGCATTTCCCAAAACAATATCTCCCTCTGTACCACCTACTTCCCAGGTGTGGACTCTATTAGGCGTATTATTAAAAACCTCTACCCTATCCTGTCGGACAACCTAACCACTTCTAAAATATTCCCCCAATGTCCCTCTCTCAGCTTCAGACGCCCCCCCAATCTATCCGCCATTTTCAATATTACCAAACCCCTGTCCAAATCACTCAAACCCACCAAATCCCTTCCCACCCCTTGCAACCGCCCGCGATGTAAAACTTGCCCCATCCTCATCACCCAGCCCTTGCCGGACAAGTTCCTCGCTTTTCCCCTCCCTTCTGTCCTCTCACCCTCCTGCACCACGCCTAACATTGTCTACATCCTCCTCTGCCAATACTGCCCTTCTTTCTATATTGGCTTATCCACCACTCCTCTCAATATTAGAATGAATGGGCACCGCTCGTCTTGTAACGATTGCCCCTCCCTCTCTGTTTCTCTCCCTGTCGCCATTCACGTCTCCTCCCACAACTCCACTTTCAATAACACTTTTAAAGTCGGTCTACTTGCTTCCCTTCCCCCTTCTTCCTCTCCCCTTCAGCTCAAAGATCTTGAATCTTCTTGTATTTTAATCCACCAGGCTTTCTCGCCCCCCGGACTCAATAAATCACACTAGTTTCTCCCTCCCCCTCATCTCATCTCTCCCTGCTTCCTCCACGCCCTCTCCCCGCTCTTCGTCTTTCCCCTCCTTCCCCTCCTACACCTTCCTCTCTCCCTCTTTCCCCTCCTTCCCCTCTTACACCTTCGTCTCCCCCTCTTTACCCTCCCATACCTCAATCTCTCTCCTTTTCTTCATTCCTACCTTAAACCTTGAGAAAGGTGGAGCTAGACTTCACTGAAATATCGAAAATTTTTATGTGTAAGTGTTCTTTTTTCCGTGTGTATATTTTTTATCGGCCACCCTCTTGGCATACTGTATATTTATCACCCGAGTGATTTTCCTGGAAGTTTTATATATATATATATATATATATATACATACTGGAAGAGTAATTAATTTAATATATATATAACTTCTTGGAGAATCACTCGGGTGATAAATATATAATATGCCAAGATGGTGGCCGATAAAAATATAGAGACAGAAAAAAAGGACACTAACAAATTTAAACTTCCGATATTTCGGTGGGATCGTGACCACCTTTCTCAGGGTAGAGAGTTACTCTCTAGCCTGAGAAAGGTGGTCACGATCCCACCGAAATATCGGAAGTTTAAATTTGTGAGTTTCCTTTTTTTCTGTCTCTATATTTTTCTCGGCCACCCTCTTGGCATATTATATATATATATATATATATATATATATATATATATATATATATATATATATATATATATATATATATATATATATATATATATATATATATATATATATATATATATAAAACTTCCAGGAGAATCACTCGGGTGATAAATATACAATTGTATATATATATATATATATATATATGCGCAGATATATATATGTATCTGCGCAATGCATTGGTATCGTCTACGTGTCATAAATTATTATTTCACACTTATTCAAAGTACTGAATCACTCAGCACGTTTATCCCTTATTCCCTTATACCTAGTCAGAGAGTCACGGGATGCTAATCTTTAGAGAAGTAACAATAAAAACTGTGCCTTCGCAGAAAAAGGTAGTGTGCAGTTTTTAGTAAGAATTTAAATGTTTTTGTTTGACTTAAGAGGTGAAATTGAACGATGCGACGAATTCTTATACGCTTCTGATTTCAATCTCTCACGGATGGCGTATGTACTCCAATCGTTTCCCTCAACGTCGATTGATCTCAAGAAATTCCTCCGAGAGGTTAAAAGTAAGCGCCAAGAGATGGACGAAGGAAGTAACCTGACTTGGAGAAAACATGATGCGTCTGCTTTCCTTTCCTCCCCACAAACGAGGAGTCAAAAGTTCCCTTCCCATTTTCCGCAATATCCCACAGCGGCTCGTGAAGCGGAACATCCGAGAGACATCCTATCGCCACTCAAATCCATTTTCCCACCAAACCGAGCTGCGTCACGCCAAATCCGTTCTCACCTCCAATACCCTCACAACACCCACCCCACGCATCTTGACCCCTCCCCCCTTCCGACCTTTCCCCCCTCGTAACCCCCACCCCACCCCCGCAGTTCATCCATATCGACCTGCCGCCACCAATTCCCATCTCTTCCTCAAAACCACTCCACCAAGTGTACAATGCGCGGCTGGTTATTCTGAAGGGAGCCTTTTGGGAAACTCCGCACTGGTGGAAATTCTGAGTATTGGAGGCAACCAGAATTAAAATTGCCAACTGGGCGGTATCTAGAAAATCGTATCTGGTTTCCTTGAACCTGCAGAAAGGACCAAGACGTTGCTGAAATGGATTTCGACGAGACAGATTTACAGCGCTTGTATCGTGTCGTAAGGCAGTTTTTAACCTGTGGAAGAGAAGAGGACTTGATAGTTAACGTATTTATACCACCATGAGTGTTGCTGAAACGGTGCCATGATAATACGAGTTGAAATGATATTTCGATGGAAAGGAAGTGACATGTTGCGAGTGATTTTTGGCGGGAAACTATTTAAAAATTTATTTAAGTCAGCGTATAATTTAGTGTCTTAAGGTAGGGTTACAAAAATTCTTCGATAGCCTTTATTCCCTTGCTTTTAGAGATAGGAAAATTCAAAGAATGAATTTATTGCTGTTAGACCTAGGGAACTGGATCTCTTTTAATAACTTTCTTCATAATTCCCTATCCTTCACATCTCTTTCGCTTTTCTTACATTGATGTAATTCTCCATACACGCTCTCCTTTCCTTAAAAGTCGCAAAATATCTCTTCTTAATAATCTTCATTCGTCACATTCAACCAATACTTTCTTGGATCTTGACCTTACGTCTCGTACCATTCATTTCATTGCATATCTTTACTTCGAAAATCGGCTCTTATTCATTCAATCAACATGGTTAAGCATGCGTTTTTAAAAATTAAATTCGGCAAGATAATATAAATAACTAGAACAATGGTTGTTGTTTATCTCATCTGCAGGCAGAGGTGAATATCAGAGGCATCTATTAGATTAAAATAAATATCCCATTGAACCTTACAACAGTCATTACTGTTTAAAAAGCACTAATGTGAAAGTATTTAAAATTTGACGGTTGGTTAATGGTAAACGTTCTCTTTCACTTAACAGAAACTTTTAGTCAAATTTTATGTGATATCTAATATGATTACCAACAGATATAAAACTATTATGGATACTTTAATGCCATAAAAAACCAAATGGCAAAAATAAAAGCAGTTTAGGTGCCTTCAAGAGCTGGAGGGATGAGTACCGTTTCCGTTCACGGGACCGGTCATCTCACGCCGAAAAAAATAAAAGCTAATGTTAAACACGGTAAAGGCACTGAATAATATCTTAAACTTATTTTATATATGGACCTGTAAATGTTAATAAACCACATGGAACATAGAGACGTTTCTACAAGAGGTTCCTTATTTTGTAGTTAGCGCACGATCCCAGAATTAAGAAACATCGGTGTCAAAAATACAATCCTTCTTTTAAGCTAAGTGTCCAAATCAGTCCAAAGAAGGGAAAGGAAATGGAGTTTTGAACCCTGCACGACAGATGAGTGGTAAGGAGAGGAGGTGAAACTTTTGGAATGTATTGGAAAGATTATGTAAGGGGGGAAGGGAATGGATACTACTGGATGACTGATCGAGATTTGATGGGTTGCGAATGATCAAGAATGAAAGATAGGACAAAAAAGTGGGTTCTAACGGAGAACTGGATGAAAGATGGGTTTTTTGATGGATGTAGAAAGACGTAATGGATTTGAAAACGAAGAGGCTCTACGAATAGCCTGGTGGTGGCAGCAATATTTCTCATTTCTAGCCCAACGCATATTGGTGTCGAAACAAATGTACCTCTTTATGTATTTAAAGCAATTGATAAATGCATATAAGAACTGGGAATGCAAGCGAAAATAAAGACAGTTTTTTGAGCAAATAAGAACACTAGATTAGAAGAGAATAAAAAATAAACATAAAGCATATAGTTTAAGGGAAAAATTAAAAACAACAATGCTAAGTTAATCAGATGGGTATTGTTTCAGCAAAATGAGCATATAAATAGCAATCTTAAGTTTCCGGGATCGAAAGGTCCAAAATCCGTGAGCAGGGTAATTGAACAGATCTACCTTTATTGATCTACAGGTCCCGGGGCTGGTTAAAATATATTACAATCATAACTTACGATCCACTTCCACCAAAAGCGTTACTGTACCCACATTGATAATCGTAGGTCAATTATCAGGTGTAATTCTAAGCACAAATTTAATTCCAAACGCCTTTTGTTCTATCACAAAACCCTCGCAAATAAAGTACGCTGATTGTAAATCCAAAGTCATGCCCTTATACTACGACTTTCATATTGGAATACACATTACCTATGGTGGATGTAATAGGGAATATTATACCTGAATATTTACAGTGAAAATATCTTAAGAATTATGGTTCAGAGTATTCCAGAAGGAATCATCGTTACTTCTAGAGATGATAGGAGAAGTGATTTTAAGATTTTGTTACCAATTGAAATGGATTCGCACACTTATAGAAGGTATTAGTAAAGTAAACATTTTATCCATCACGCAAGAATTTTCAGAATTAACGTATAAAAATACGTTACCATAGGTATGAGCAAAAACCCTAAAAGCGTAATAATTACGCACCATTTAAACAAGTTTAATTCTCTCCACTCGATAAAGGCTTTCTTTTCCGTCATTATCATGGCAACTGCAATACACGGTGGATATATTGTTTACATTGCCAAGGCACAGTAAATTAGGAGTTGCAACTTCATACTAATCAGGCAAAGAAAGATTGATATGAACCTGTTCTTATACATCAATAAAAACGCATATTGCTCATGAAATTATATTTTAATAATTGATATTTGATCCGGTTAAAGCTGAGTAATTATTGAGGGACTCATGGAAATAATGAGCGGGGCAAGTAAAGGATATGTATAGGCATTTAAAACCTGAATATATTAAATAATGCAACATAAGCTTTTCAACACGTTGAAATAAGTCAGAGATTATTTATTCCCACACTTATAACCAATATCAATATGAGTTACGACATTTTGAAGTATACAGAGACCTGATAACCCAAGAAAATACCAAGTTAAAATGATTATCGGTACCACAACCATGATGAGCAACAATTTAATGAACGTACATAAACTGAGTCTGCTGAGCGTTATAATGATGAGGACTAAAGATTTCCACCACCCTTAGACGTTTTTCAATGTCCATAGGACCTAGAACCACATTACCTAGGTAATATCTACTATACCGAGATAAATCGTTGGAATACTGCGTTAAAATAGACATAATATATGATAATGTTTACTGACTGCGCCATTGAGTCAGGTTCATTCTACGTAAAAATAACATTGTATGAAATACAAAGTCCAATTAAAAATAATCATCAAAACGGTCATAAATTGAGGCAATTTAAAAAAAAGTCACTGAGCGTATTCACGCAAGATATTTTCTCCTGTTTAATGCTGGGAAATAACATTTAAAACCTTTTTGATCAAAAAATGGCTGTCAGATTTCTTCTTTGAGCGCTTTACAATTTTCAATCGAGTGAGGAGGCAATCATAGCATATTAATAAATTATTTGCGCCTTAAGTTAATAATATATCCCGATAAGACTATTAAAAATGACAAAAAAGTAAATGAGATATTCATGAAATGACAATATTAAAAATGTAATTTAACGAAAATATATATATATATATATATATATATATATATATATATATATATATATATATATATATATATATATATATATATACTGGAAGAGTAATTAATTTAACGTATTTTAATTGCATGATGTCTCATAAAAGAGGCTTGACGGTCACGACACGTCTAAGGTTCAACTTCACAGGTACTTCTCTGAGGTCACAAGGGGAGTACTTGCTCAGTTTTCGCTCAAAAGTATATCCGCAGCAGTCATATTCAACAAATAGTATCCACCATGGCAAATATATCATACAAATATTTTAAAGCTAATTAAGCGGAGGCATTGGAATTTTAATGTAGTCATCGAGAATTAGAAGAGCACGAAAACCCATTATTAAACATGCGAAATTCACAATAAAATTAATATTCATCAGAAATGGGACTTGCATACCCTTTCACATAATTTGTGCCGAGTGCTTTAATCTTCAAACCAAGATGCAGAACCTACAGACCTCAGTACCCTATTATACGTCATTTTCCCCCTCTGCAATCTTCGTGTAGCCTTGTGCCCTTCAGCATCTTCCTAATTATTTAAAAGGAACGTTCCTTTGAAGTGGCAAAACTCTGCGATTGTCAGGGATTTATTTTTTCAAATTATTTCAAGATTTCAGCCCAGAGAGACTGACTGTATGACTTAAGTAACCTTTTTGAGCTATTGAAAACTCTGAAATAGAAGACGGGAATTAGTATGGCATGAATGGAAAATGAATAATTTATACATTGATAATCATGCTCGAGTTGAACGAAGTTGTTACTAGTATTTGGTGAGACAAAATGCTGCTTAAAAGGGTATTATTGGGGGATATAAAAGTTTTTAGAATATGGAGGTGTAATGATTGTAATGCATATAAGTATGGAATAAGTAATTTGAATCCAGGTTATTAAAACAAAAAATATATGTAGATTTATAAAATATATGAAATAATTTTTTTTCCAGACAGTCACCCTTTATGTAGCATTTTCCCCTTCACAGTAAGGAGGTTAACCTACTAAGACTACCCAAGGTAACCTATCGACGCAATGAATTTCACATTGGCAAGAGGAAAGTAGTAGGTCTCACGAATACTGAGCGAAAAATGCTACAAAAGACTCGTATTTCTACGCATGGTGCCATATTACACTAGGCTCAAATCACTTTTAAACACTACTTTTACGAACTTAAAGCTATATAATTTTCACGCGACACTCGCTCAGGAGCTGTACACGCGAATGTAAGAAACTCATATGGAAAAATTTATCCGCCATCCACCATGAAAAAAAATCATTCTGGGTATCTGTGTTTGAATCCCATTTCAAGCGAATGGGTTTTCACTCAGCAAAATTTCATACATTTTTGTAACCTCTTGGTGTTTGTTGCCGTAAATATTATGCAACTTAAGAGTCGTAAGTAGGAAAGCCAGTCACAGTATCAGAACTTGGGTCAATGAACTATAAAATAATTGAAAAATGCTTAAAAGTAATGCGTCCAGTTTTGCGAATAAAGTATTTGTTTTAATGCAAGGTCCTAACAATAATGCTTATAACCGTCAAATATTGAGAATACACAAACTTGTTTCTTTTTTTCAATGCATTCATAGCATAAAATACGTATTCATCGGTGATGGCGAAACAACAACCCTTGACGGTAAGAGAAGGGCAGTACTGACCGGTTATAGGGAAAACCCTCCCTCCACAATATTGAGGTAAGAAAGGCTGAGGGCATCAACAGATTATATCTCGTAGAAAATTACGGTTGAGGAGGAAATTGCGCACCTATACGAAAGGAGAAGGGAAGTAAGAAAGAATTCTCGCAAGAGCATGAGATTGCACAAGGAGGGAGCTGCTTCTTTTTTTTAAGGTATAGGAACTTGGAAGGAAGAAAAGGGAGGCAGGTAGAGGAGAGAAGTAAAGGATGAAGTGATGAGCGTGAGTAGAAATGGAAGTTGGATATGAGAGGAGAAAAGGCAGGAGGAGGAAAGAAAGGGGAAGCAAACCGGTGCTTTCGGGACGGTAAGGAAGAGTTCAGTGGATTACAGAGGGGAGTAAGGAGAAGGCGAGCCGGGAAAGGTTTGGTTGGTCGGGGTGTGTGTATGTGAGAGTGAGCTGGATCTTTTCGAGTGTGCGGAAGAGGAGTGGGTAAGAAGGAATGGAGGGAGTGAGAAGGAGAGAGGTCCCCTTGAGTGATAAAACGGGATGGAAGGAAGAGGGCGACAAATTGAATAAGCTGGAGGGTGCCTATGGCGGACATCCTCCGTTTGGGCTGAAAGACTTGAGAGAGACGGAGAGGGGGAGGTGTGGATGGGACGAGATGGGAGGGGTGGATTTCTAGATGTAAGGAGTGTGGGGTGGCTTTAAGACCAGAGAGGCCCGGAGTCTTTGAATCTTTTGTGACTCACCGTAACGAATGAGTTCTTTCGTTAGGATGACGTCATTATCTTCGTTTGTTTCACAACCCTTTGATCGCGGGTCGTGAAAACATTTGTTGCAGCGTATGTATTGCAACAAATGTATTCCTTCGTTTGCGGGACGAACATTACAGAGAATTCATCTGTGGCTCATCGAAATTCATTTATTTCATGATTTTCTTCACTTTGGCGTTCCAAATTACTCAAGATTTACAATTATTTGATCAAATGAACACGTTTTTGCTAATGTTTCTTTTTAGAAAGGAGGGATAAGCCATCAGTAATCATTGCAATTAAAATTCTATGACAAAATGTGAGGTGGGTCTTGCGTCGATCGTCATATTGCAGAAGCAACCCAACTCATATTCAGGGTACCTTGGAACTCTTTGATATTCTTTGCCACCACAGAGGCCGCTGTACAACCATCGGGATGACGAAACGGTTTTTTTGCACGCGATAACGAATAATGCTAAGACTCATTCAAAGGTATGTGGCAGCAAAAGACTGTAAGGAAGCTAACACAATTGTCGTTGGCAAGGAAAGCGACCTTTTACATTGGTAACGCTACGAATGATGCAAGACTCGAACCAGAAGAGGGGGTTGTAGGAGACGGTTCACGGCCTTAAGGGATGGAAAGGTTCTAAAGAAAAAAAGATGGCTGTGTACTGCAGGATCGAGGTGGTGAGGGGTCAAGTAGTGGAGTGTTGGTTTATCCACAGGGAGAACTTTGTGGAGAAGGAAGTAGAGGTAAAGACCTTTCACAGAGATGAAGCAAATGGTGCAAAACAAAATCTCCCTGACCTCTTAAAGGCAAGAGGGTTAATGACATTCAGCCAGAGGAGGAGAGCGTCCGGTAGAAATTCTTTCACAAAAAAAGTTTAGCGGTGGATGAAACTAAGAGTAATAAATTCAGGAGTTTACTCTCATTATATAAAGCCTCCAGGTATCCTGAAAAGGCAAATAAGTTAGATGATTAAAACATTAATGCCGGCTTTAAGGGCTTCCATAATTGAAATAACCTGACCGACGGAAACAGAATTCTGCGCATTAAATTTTCTCTTAACCCCTTAAAAATCTTAGCAGAATTCATATAAATTTTCGATGGCGAAAGCATTCATTTTATCATCCACCTCATTTGAATTTGCTAGCCAACACACACCATGCATGTACTGGGTCCGTGCTCAGTAGTTTATTTTGGTATGACCAAACAGGAAAAATTTTCAACATCATCCCTGATGTGGAGCGCAAATAAAATGTGTACGTCGCTGCCAAAGTTTGATAATACAATTACGATAAGCACGTGTGGAGTTTTGCGGAATATTAATTCAACTGCACATCCTAAATGAAAGGAATTAACAAGTGATTGAAATATGTATGAATGAGAGACGCATTAAAAAAATTAAATTGCTACATCCTTAAGCACATAATGAGGTTATATTCATTTTTACCAAGCACCAAATCGTAAAGTATCAATATTTTCACATATTTTATAGTAATGTATATTATATTATGGGAGCCAATGTACGCATATATCACTAAAAATAACTAAATAAGATAGCACACCTGTGAATCAATCATTAATACTAAGCAAATCGATGAATAATATGATCAATCTTAGGCTCTTATTAGTGTATAAAACCCATGAAAGTACACAAAAGTAAGTTCAAGGGGACAACACATTTGCAGTTTTGTTTTGTGTAATAAATCAGCAGTCCAGAAGTGTTTCTCTTCACGGCTAGCCGTAATAACAATGAACATTCACTTATTGTTTCAATGAGCATTCGCCACCGAAACTTCAGAAAAAATATATATATATATACCAGACATATATAGGTAACTATCAAATTTACAGCGGTTGTTAGAATTGGTCAAGAACAATAAAATATATTGAGCCATAAATATTAACATCAAAATGGAAATATGAAAGTCACTTTTGCATTACCCTTGACGCAGTTTATCGAGTTATGACCGAAATAATGATAACTAAGGATTAGTGTCAAAATTAGGACAAAGAAACGTCATTAGAGGATTCGGAAAATTTAAAAGTTATAGTAATGCAATGATATCCTCGATTTGCTGATAAATTAAAATTTAATTGCGTTTATGTGTCAGCCAAAATCTCGTTAGGTTATCGTTGACAAAATTTAGCCCTTTCCATGGTCATATTAACAAGAATGCAGGAAAAAGATTAGAGTGAGAATAATATTTCAGCTTTTTGGCAACTAAGGAATAAGTTGAAATAATGGTGGAAAAATAATCTCACAGGCTCATCAATAAAATGATTTTATTAAAATGATTACCAGATGCAAAAGAAATGTAAAATAGAAAAATGTCAAACCCAATAAAATTATAAACAATTACGGCAAACATTTGAATCGTTAAAACTATAGAACAAATAGACATTGAGATATTTATCGACATCTTAATATTATACAGTATCCATAATGTATATATATCGTAAGCACTTTTGAAATGACCTTTATGAAATCTAACTCCAAGGGTGTTCATGTTTATGTAACTCATAACAAAGATGAAAATTTCGAAAAAGAAGCTTACCTACAAGGTTCTTTAATAATATGTTTAAATTATAATGGTGACATCTCGGGAAAAAGGATGGAGCATCAATTACAAAACCAATACAAATAAAAACGACAACCTACCACGCCACCATTAACGGTTGCCACAGGAATAATTTGTAACTATCAGCGAGACAATAACAGGCCAAAACTACAACCGTCATCGATACGAATATGGTTGGGACATAACAATAATAATAGCAGTATTCCTTTTAGGACACCCTGTGTGGTGTCAAACCCGCGCGGTGCACGACTATAAACAATAACCCATGACCAAGATCAAAGTGGGAAAAATATTTGAACCTTAGAATTCAGAGTAAATGAATGTTATGCTTAGTGGAATCCTATCATATTTAAGGCAGTGCGAACAACTTTATGAAATGCCGCAATAGTTCCACAGGTAAAGTGTTAATGAATGTTGTGGAGTGTAACAAAGTTGTCTCTAATTTGTATTAAAATTAAGGATTAAGGATGGTGATTAAATTTGGAGAAAAAATATAATTTTGGCATGGTTATATCCAATTCCTAATACCAATTCATTCATCATCAAAAAAGAAGAAAGAAGGTAAAAGCGCACAAAGTTGTTATGAGTTTAATAAAATAATCTTAGTGATAAACTAAAACCCTCGTTAAGAAGAGGACACCTCGTGACTACGCTTCTCATAAATAAAAAAATCTGAGCATCATGAAGAAAGTATCGAAACTGCTTTTGAGACGCCCTCGAAGTGTGGAAAAATTAACGAACGAACCCATGATCGGTAGATCAAAGCGAGGGCGAAGATCCAAACTTGGTGAGTCTCGTCGAGAATAAGGAGCGTTTGATTTCCGTCCGGAATTGAGAACGAAAGGAGAGAACGGGGTACCTACGTGTGGAAAGAGAAGAGTGACGGGAAGGGGATGGTGGGAAAAGCGTTAGGGGTATGGGGAACTGAGTGTTAAGGTTAGGGTCAGGATGGAGGAGAATACGGAAAGCGGGTGGCGGGTATCCGATAGCATTCCAACGAGACATCCCAAAGCAATCGTCATTGAGGATGAGAGGGGGGCAGGGATGCCCTGGGCAGGGTGCCAAGAACAGCAAAATGCGTGCAGAGAGGGTGGGAGGATAGGGACAGGGTACGGATTTTGTGGGGGAAGACAAAGAGAGACGGAGGGATGGAGGAGAATGGTAAGGGTTCAAGGTAGGGGAAACCCCACTCGAAGATTCTCTTCAGGGATTCGAGGCACGCGAAAGTGACCCTTCAACAACTCCCTGAGGCAACTCCGCCACCCCATTCCCCCGCCGTCTGTACCACTTAGCCTCGCCCTCAGCCACCGCAACTGAGGACGGGAAGTAAGTACATCGATACACCGGTACATAAATAAATTTTTCCAATACATCAATGCATACTTAGGCATATTTTCATAGCAAATTTGTGTAATCCGTTGGGTGCGCATTTCGAACAGCCACAGGAGCAGAGCCAAATAAAAGGGAATCGATGGAGGTAAGATGTTATAATATGTATATACATAATAGTGAAAATCAAATGGGTGGAGAGAATCACGAGTGAGTAAGAGAAGTTTAATAAATATATTAGAAAAAGGAAAGATTAATTTATAGGAGACATTGCTCGACACATTGAAGACAATTGAAGGAGACATTGAAGGCAATTGAAGACAACAATGGAAGGAGTGATGAATGGAAATAATTACAAATGAAAGTGCAGCAAGTCGATCTTCGGATTGATGAACTCTTAAGATGATGATGATTATTTGGACAGGAGACAAACAAATAAGGTGCTACGCACCATCAAGGGTAGGTGGTTTTGATGGGCGGTAAGAAGAAACCCGACGTCCGTAATGAGAAGTGATCCACAATTTAACGTCACCCACCTCTGGTTGACACAGTCTGAACTTCAAGTTCTCTCCTCAGCAAGCCCTACTTGGGATCGGTATTTCAAAGAAAAACTCTCTTCCACTCTTGGGATTTGAACCTAGACGCTTGGAATGGAAAGCAAGTTCTGTTGCTACAAAACCTAATCAATCCCCAATTAATAAGTGTCGCTATTTTTACACTGACATGCAGTGATCCATATTTCGTTATAGTGTAAGTTACTAAAAAGGTTAATATTTACATTCTGAATGACGCTTAAATTGCACAATGTTAATATCCAGCTACTACTGGCAATGTCGCACTATCGTTAGATTAGGATTATTTTTGTGATATTAGAATAAGGAGATTTACACGGGAAATAAATCTGCATCAGAGATCAAACTGCAAACTAAATTTGAATCGCACTAAGGCCAATGAATTTCCACAAAAACAAGCTCTAAAAATAAGCATTGTTACGCAATTCATAAATAATTTCATTCAAACGTAATCTGTAAAATAAGCGTTCTAAGTTAATTTAAAAAAATACTTTTATTCACCTTATTCCTCTTCCAACTATGTCCCTACTCCTTACCCCTGCTTACCGTCACTTCAAGCTCTCTCCATACGCTGTAGCCATACTCACATCCCATTCTTCCTTTACTCCGGCACCCAATCCATCCATCTTCCCCCTCTACTGGAACTCCTCACCTTTCCTCTCATTCCCCCAGAGGAGAAAAAATGAGAGCCCAACCCCAAATTCTTTTCCCTCACACGTTCCATTCATCTCCCAACGCACGCATTTCTCTCCTAAACTTTCAGGGTTTATCCAAATCAAACAATACCTCATCATTTCCTACCAAAAGTATATCATCCCAGGTGCTCTACCAATATTTTCATATTGGTATCGGGTTGGTATGGAAGCTATGGGGTACTCCCCATACAGTTGACATTACGGGCTCTTATTGAACTTCGTTTCCCGCGGAATCCCCCATAAGGTCGGGGGTGCAATGTTGCCAATATCAGAATAAATATAAACATGGTGCTATGCTGTGAACTAACTGCACATATAGAAATTTATATGAAAATATAACAAGTAACCCTATAGTACAAGACTAATAGAAGGAGGTCTTGAAACTATCCTAGAAGTGGTTATTGAGCATGCGGAGCCTATATTTGGCAACAGCGATTTCCGTAAAGTCCATACTTTCAACAAAATGTTGAAAACTCTATATAGTGTCGTTTTTCCATCCTAGGAGTCGGGATTCGAAATTAGTTTTTTAATTCCCATAGCATAATCCAGAATACGTATTTTAGCGGAATCCTTCACTTTCTTTGGAGGCTAAATGACATGTAATGAAAAAATTACGGAAGAAATAAGCATTTTTAGTGTAAAACATTCTAAAGAGTGCTTTGCTATCCGAGTCTTTTAGATAGCTAAAACAGAATTGGATAGAGGTTTTCCAAACTTAGTCCAGGAAGCTGATGCTAAAGATCAAATTGACGGATACGATCAGAGACAGAAGAATAACAGAAGGAATGAACAGAAGAATAGATGATAAATAAACTATTTGGAGCACCGTTTAAAATACATGGTCCAGATGTATAATTCACTCTTTGAGGCAACACAAATTTGTAAGAAACATAGGTAATAGGTAGGAAAATAGGAGGGAGAGCCACACGAAGAAGACCCAGCTAGCTAAAATTGGACATGAAACAGAAGACCTACAAGCAATTAAAGAAGTTAGCAGCGGACAGGGTGCAAAGTTGGACTACAGTCAACCAATTCTCAGATTGAATGATCTATGATGATTAACACGTATAAGGAACCCATGCGTAGAGATAGGTCTACTGCTCCGCTGCTGACGACGAAATTGTCATTCACACACAATTCCACGTTATCCATAGAGACGTTCTCATTCTTTTCACTCTTACTTCAATATTATATTTTATTCTTGTGTTACAAATGAGCGTGAGAAATATATTTATTTTTTGGTCCTATGAAATCACTTTCCAACTTTTGTTCCCTGCTGAGTTAAAATTTCCCGCTGTGTTTATCCAAAGCAAATGTACAGCATCTTCCACACCATTCCAAAAATAAGCATTTTTAAGTATTTAATTTCTCAGAAGTCTGGCGAGTACGATTCAAATACGATAATAATTCAAAATAAATTCAAAATTTCTATTCCTTTGGATTAAAATTTAGTATCTGCAGTATATTGATTCTACCGTAACTTGTGCACCAGGTGGCTGGTGAATATCAGGTATGGTAAAATAAGACCGAGAACTGAGGATATATTTACAATGGACAGGGATGTTTGCGGGTTATAAAGGGATTACATGTTGAATAGAGGAAAGCTGGAGAGATACCCGGCGCTGGCTTTTACACCGAAAAACACCAGAGAGTCCACAGTTTTACATCCCAACCAAGGGACGAAGTACTGCTGCTCTTATAATTTTATTCTTGGATCTATCTCATCCATGTCTCTCTGGGATTTCCTTGGCAATAAATTTAAAGTTAAGACAACGACGGGAAATTTTGTGTTAACATCCGACATATAACTGCCCATCCTGATATTCTGTCGGCCACATATACCTTTCGTGCCACGTACAAGGTTCAAATGAGTTCGCTCTCCCCGATCTACTCCTATTTTTGTTAAAATGTTGCATTTATTAAAAATATCATGTATCCAAGGAAATACCAGAAAAGAAAGAAATACCAGATTCATATCACACAGCTACAAGGTAAAAAAATTGCATTAAGTGCTAGCAGTCAAATTCCTAAAGAGAGGTGCATTGGAATAAATACATGGTCACTACAGAGTGGAGTTTGTAGAGAGTAGTTAACAATTTCATATTGTTCTAAAAATGTGATTTCAAACCCTTTTTTCATAAAATGTAAAATCATGGGTTCAAAGTCACTATAATGTTTATCTAGAAACAGGTATTTGGCAAATCGGTATCTTCTGACAGCCCACTTGGTGCTTCGTTGACGTACAATGGTGTTTTTTTCATTCCTCTTCCAACATTTGACTCAAGTTCCTTCCTCCATTACTATATTTGTAACAATTCCAAGGCAGCTTGATACATCCCCTTTACTTTAATGTAACAAACTCTTCCCTCCCTCCCCATAGATGGTCCTATTGCTGATGGTTTGCCTTTTAAACGGTTCCAATGTGTTGAAACATTGGCCTATAGATAAAGTGAAAAAGTAAACTTTAGGGATTGTTTAAAATGAATTTATGGCATTTTCACAAATTGACACATGAATTTACTCCTGATAATTCTGTTTTGTTCCTTTACGAAATATATTACACACAGTTGCACTTTTTCAGAGGATATTTTCATATTAACATGGGTTAGTCATCATTTCGATACAAGGCTCTCATGCCTCACTCTTCTCTCAGGTCTTGAACCTGACGATGACTCTGGGAAACGAAACGCGGTGTGATATTAAAATATCCTGTGGAAAAGTGCAAATTGTGTGTGATTTAACATGGATTCTTTCCATCATAAAAAGCCTTAATCAGTTGATCCTATAATAAATATAATCGACGTTTCCCCTCTAAATACTCCTTCCTGCTTCACTTCTTATAACGCCACACCCTTATCTAACACTTCACCTACTCTTCCCCGGCAGGTCCTCAAACCCTCAGATTCTCGTAATTCACCCACTCAACCCTGCCCTCGGATTCCAGATCACGTCCACGCAGGATAACCGCCACCCTCCCCCTTTGCTAGGCACTCCCAACTCCCCCTCCATTCTTTTCCCTGGTCAACTCTATTTCCGTTACACTTCGGCCACACCCCCTGCCTTCTTCCTTTATCCGGCCTCCTTGCGTCTCCTCATTCCCTTTCATCAACTCAACTCTCGTCTGACCCCGCCTTGCATCCGTCCTTCCTCTTACTACTTTCTCCAAAGGTCTAAGGAAATTTCCCTTTTAAAAACCACATCATCTACTCACCGCTCTACTATACCATCACCTAATTTTCTTATTGAATCATTCTTCGACCTTCTAAAAGGGAATTCATCAAAATCGCCTGTGAAGGTGTTACTCTGTAACGAAGCCATGGTCGTGATAAATAAAACTACATGTGGAAAAAGCTGTGCTAAAATTCATCTAACTTTTTTCAATCATTGGTTATCTATTCCTGCCGTCACACTGACTAGTGGATGTCATGTACTTGTTGTCTTCGCCAAGGTGTTTTTGCCATAGTGCACATATCAGGAAATCAAGGAGGCTTCGATCTCGTAAACAAGATTTCACCATTATCATTAGTTTTTTGGCTAAAGTTCAAGAATTACGGAAACGTAACATTTTACCTACACTAGAAATCCAATGAGTGATATCTAAGGGACCAACTGAGATCCAATTACTTAGCAATGTGAGGTCACGTTGGTGATTCAGTGATTCCGTGATTCAATAAATCACGAATAAATTAAATACATAGTAAGTATTGCGCATTTTAAGATAACAACGAATGTTTTAGCAAACACATTGCAAATTTAGAGGCATGCCTACTTTTCTCCTGAAAGTGGTCGAAAGAAAATTTAGAGAACATAAAGGGAACAAAAACTCATAAAAAGCGTTTAATTTGAATCCATAAAATGAATAAATTCATATGACATACCGGTTGCAGACAATATAGATTACAAAATGTTTAAGAAGAGCGTAATCAGTACGCTAAAAAATAATAAAATTCTGGCAATACATTTCCAACGTCACTCTGTAAAAACGTTTTCTTTGGAAAATTTAAATTTAAATGTATTTTTTTAAAGTCATTTTTTAGAACGAATTAATTGAAAGGAAAGTAGCACGGGAAACACGGATTAAGAGTGATAAACGGAGAGTAATGAAGATGGCGTATAACTATTATACTGATTTTGTTTAAAATGGAGACCTTAATATATTCATCAATTATATTTCCCGCAAACGTTCCTGGCGTAGACCTGCACGGAAAGGATGGTAGAACTTTGAAACACGGGAGCCGAACTACACCGCAAAAAAGTAGGAGGCACGCACTCGCAAGGAAAGAGGTTAAAACACCTATCACTATGACATTTCCTGGGACTGTATATTTAAGGCTCAAAGTAGAGCGAGTCGAAATAGGACAGCAGGTAGTCGTGATTCATATCTCAGTTCTAGAAACACTTGTGTTGACAGCACCAGTCAGAAAAGGGTTCTGACCAACCCTACGCAATAAACAACCTTCCTCCCCCGTTTTACTGAATTTTGAAAGTTTCTTAGACCAAATCCCAAAACTGTTCACGTCGTAGCGCCAGGAGTCTTTGGAAGATCTAGATACTTAGAGTAAATTTAGAGCCTGTTATTCTAAGAAACAAAATTGCTACAAGATGCCGTCGCTCCAAGAAGTAAATATATTTCCGCATCTTCCTTTTCATTCCATTCGGAATGGCAGCAACAAAAGAGCCTTCGCACGCCATACAATTTGGATAGGGGCAGAAGCGTTGAAAGAAGAGAGCTTCGATAGCAAATGGATCGAGGCAGTGGATTTGGAAGGTTCTTTAAATAAAACCCTATCTTATCATTCTAAAATGGCTACCGAAAAGAGAGGAAAAACGCGATGAAGGAAGGAAGATATAAGGATGGGATTGGAAAAAGCCGGAAAGGAAAAATCAAAAGGGAATGCGCTCTGGATAGGAAGGCAGAGAGAAAAAGGAATTTGGCGTATTGATAGCTGGAAATGCAAACAGAGAACTGCGGCAAACGAAGTTCCATACGGAAGAGAGACGAGTATAAGGGAAATGGAAGAGAGAAGGAACTGCATGCCATTGTTACCTACCGCATCGGAAATTAAATGGAAAAAAAATTGCAGGGTTCTGGGACGTGTGTTGAGCATGGCAAAGCACAAGAGGGGACACAAAATATCAGTAGCTTCGAGAAAACAACCAGAAAGAAGAAAAAAATGAAATTACCCTGAATTTAAAAATGTATAAGTCATGATAAAATTACATTATTTACAGACCAATCGAGGCAGGAGCAAAAATTATTTTTTAAATTAATCATCTCGTTAAATGATAAAAACTTAAATATAATTTGAACATTATCGTGAAAAATCAATCTTAAGTTGACATGACCTGTTTAAGTTTAAGTCAATGCAGCTTATTTGAGTCAAACCCTCACAAACTTATTCATCTCATCATAGTTTTACCTTCAACTACAAAATTCTGATTATCTTAAGAGCCATTTAAATGCTTTGATGCCTATAGATAATATTATCACAAAATTACTCCAAAATAAGTAAATTTCCAAACTAAGTTTACTTAACCAACAGAGTTTTCGGAAAATATTCGCAAATATCAAGATATTTCTGGTATAAGACTTTCAAACAACACCAACATCACGAAAGTTTTACCAAACCTAGGTCGGTAAAATAAAATCAGCGTTCAAGTTGACAAATTATTTTTGTGTTTATGTTGAATCCAAAGTCTCTTATTTGATCAAAAGTCCCCTATTTTTACAATATGTAGCCCAACACTAAAATTAAAAAATATATATAATATATTCGATGCCTGTATTTGGTTTATAAACTCATTTGCTCAAATTAAATAGCATTCGAAAAAACGGCATTCATTGCAAAGGCAAAGTTACAAGGTATTCTCCTAATATTTATTGTAGGGTTTAGTCCTTAATAACGTCAAAAACGATTCATTCAGGTAATTTATCGATATAAGAAATAAAAAGCATCCTAGGATTTCATTCACCTATAGAAAAGCTTGAGACATCTCACACACACGTTGAGATCACACCGCATACAGTGCATATTTTCAGACAAAATGTGGACCTACTAACACCTCTCCCTCCTCCACTTAAACGGCATAGTCTAATAAATAAGTTGGGAATTCACTAAACAAATATTTGAAGGCAAGCACCACACCAAAACTGTGAAGAGGCCTATTAATTAATACATCATCTCGCAAAATTCAGTACTCATAAATGCATCGAGAGCAATAATGGTGCGTGACAAACATGTCAATCGCTGAAAAATGAGGCTTGAGTATAATAAATAAAAAATTAAACTCCATGTGCAACATTTTTGTAGAAAAACCTAAGCTGGACTCACAACATCCAATCAGAAATCAGAACACCGGCTTCTAAATGAAGTATTGCGAAAAACTAACTTACACTACTTTTCATTTTACGCCACAGGGCACGGTGATGGTACTCTTTGACGTATGTATCAAAAAGGCTGATTGATTTACATTTTTTAAATAAAAATATAAAAAATAGTAAGAAAACATTCAACGGATAACCGTCAATCCATTACGGACACTTAAACCACGGAGGAGTGACCAAGTAAAATCTTACCAACACCGTAGCACACTTGTGGAGAGTAGAGCAGGAGAAACTCCGCCGAGACAATGAATGCCATTCCATAGCATCACCTTCCTGCCTCTTCCATTCACACGCGAAATACCACCAGTGAATAGTAAACACCCTCAGCTCAGCACATGAGTGGGGAGGGGAAGAATTACTTTGTGGTGCTTGGGGGCGAGCACGTGTCCTTCTCAATATCTTCGTTCCAGGTTTCCCATCCCCCTTCCCCGCTCCACTTCCCCCTTGTGAGACCTCAACTCCTCGCTACAGGATGAAGGGCTGTTCCGACGCTTTTGTGTCCCGTTGTTTGAGAGAGGAAGGAGCAGCATTCCGTATTCAAATCGACCTTTGTAACTGACCACGGAACCTCTGTAACTGTCCACACTATTCAAGTCAAAAGGACAAGCATCCCAGCAAGTTGGCCCCGGCACGGAACGCCTTTACCTTTCGAGAGTCCAGTATCTGAATCCAAATCGAGGGACTCCGTGAAACCCACTCCCCAATCGAGAGTATTCATGTAGCGTTCTTGAACATGGGATTCATGATAGAAAATAAATAGTGCAGGTGAAATCATTTTATTACCCACTGATTCCTATACAGTTATTTTAATTATTCGTATTTATCACAAAATGTATCGGTAAACTTTACAAATTCTGCAGAAAAAATATTCTACAACATTTCTTACAACCTTACTCAGCCCTTATTTTTGCAGATATCTAAAGATTCATCTCAGCATTTAAAATGAAGAAATGATTATTATATTATTTTTATGATAAAGGTGCACGAATTTGGTAAATAAATCGCACCAATTTATAGTTTAATAGATTGACTTGAATACCTTATAAATCAGGAAACAGAAAATGTTTTTAGAATTGTATTAAATGTATACAATCGTAGATCTTTTCTGGAATATATTGTTCCTACTTCAATTTTACAATTTACTGTAGTATACTGGACTGTATGATAAAATTTTCTTGAAAGCATCTCCATCCAGAAATGGTATTTACTCCAATCACTCAATACTGGAAACTAAACATTTACCTAACTTTTATAGAATTACTTATGCATATTTTGGACATATAGTGCTTAATGATGCCACAGTAAAAAACGTTGGATAAAAAATAAAATTCAAAGACAATTTGTTTGGAAAAAAGTTTTATCCGTATTTGCCATTTCAATTTTTATATTTCATAATTTTTTTATTTTTCGACTCGTTGAAAAATGAATCAAAGAAAAATGAATTTTCTGCACCAATGTTATTTGGTGGAAGCAGAAATTTAATATACGAAACATTACAATTACAGCAAATAACGATTAAAAGATTATCACTTTTATACCTGTATATTTAGAAACACAAACAAAACTTTTTTACGAGATGCTTCTTACTACTAGACCATAAGAATTTCCACTAGTGTAAATAAATTTCTACAACAGAAACCTATAAACTTTTGAATGAAGGAAAATGATATCTTTTTACAGGCACCACTCGGCTTTGGGGATTAAAATGATGAGAGAACGTGGGGCATGGCTAAAGCAGGGGTTTTCCCGAAGGAAGCAACACGATCGGAGCGAAAACATTTACCAAGAATTCTTCAGATTATTCGCTCGTTAGTTAACACTAAGGTGACTGATTGTGCACAATCAAAATTCACAGGAAAGATCAGGACTTCGGTGAAACACGAAAGTGGCCTTTTATCTATGCAACGTTTCACCCACTAAGAATATTGATGCAAAAAAATTGTAGGCACAAATATGTTCAAATCGATTTATGAGGCAAGGTGTGCCCGCATTTCGTAAATTCATTTTTATTTTTACGCGGTGGTGTGGGGTTTAATATTGGGAAACTATCTATCCAACGGGTTCAAGCTCACGTATTTCCTTATCGCCGAAAAGCAAGTGTTGAACAAGAGGCGACGGGGAGAGCTATCGCAGTCTACACGGCTCCTCATGGAACTGTGGCTCCAAGAAGATATATATTTTACAGTGAAAGACCGTGTTGTTTGTCTGGATAATCCAGATTCTCCGAGTTACTTTGGAAAGAAGTTTCCGGGACTCAAGGGATATGAAAACAGTTGTGAATACTAATACCTTTACGTAGAGAATTACACGAA
Organism: Pyrrhosoma nymphula; assembly: GCA_963573305.1. NCBI lineage: Eukaryota > Metazoa > Arthropoda > Insecta > Odonata > Coenagrionidae > Pyrrhosoma > Pyrrhosoma nymphula. The sequence goes on from OY754339.1 coordinate 63,199,099, forward strand.
ATAGATTGTAACACCTTGTTCTATACTACTGAGCTTGCTAACGATATCGTAAACGTTTCCATAATCTAGGTTCTTCGTAAAATATGTCATAGAATATACCTGGTTTTGTTTCCAATGATTTGTCTTGAAACTTAAAATAAATAATTGATACAACTATTTTGCATTAAATGTTGCCATAAGCATAGTGGATAAGAGAGTAATGCAGAACCATGCACTTAGACTATAGTTAAAGAAATGGAGAAGAGAGAAAATTAGAGACTATTCACTCCATTGAAACACGCCATGGACATAATTGTCATAAGCACGAATTTATATCTATTTAATGTTCATAAAATTAACCTTTCAAAGAATCCGATAATCAAACTATTAGTTGACATCACACCCTAAACTACCTGAAGTGATAGGAAAAGTAAAAGGTACAAGAGAAGTTTAAATTGAATAAGCATACATTTATGAATTAATACAAGTTTATGACCCTATTGCACTTCATGTATATATATGTATAAAATCCCATTTTTCATTTAAAACATGACCACAACTAAGAAACATTCCAACTACTATTCAACTTGGAAGATGCAAGTCGCTTGCATGATGTGTTCAAAAAGCAGATTTCTACACAATCACGATATTTATCCGTAGGTGGATAGCTGTAAAAAAAACCACTGTATTTTCATGATATTTTCTTAAGCAGTAGTTTTATTCAATTTAATCTTTAATAAATGTGCTTGCCGAAGGAAAAAGCTAATAATAATAGTAACTATGCATGGTTTGTCAACTATTACATGTTTACAAATCGAAGCAACAGTTTCTGACCATATGAGAAGACATTTAAATCGTGTTAAGGGAGAAGAAACAAGGCAATGCAAATCCATCGAAGTATTGAAGACACATTGACAGTGAAAACCGTCCACCAAATAGATAATTAATTCCAGCAGTGATGACCGAGTGAGATGATAAGTATTCTCACTCGGCTGTTAAATTCAACATTTTTCAGCTTATAGTAGCTTAAATATTCAATGAAATCAACGAGTTCACCCTAAGTGCTCCACATCCATGCCACGGTGATCACAACTACTTTAATTACACCAAAAATATAAAGTGTTCTTAAAACCCTACGTAAATATTTATCAATATATTGATCTGCCAGAATTTTTATTTTATTTGATAATAGCAGAAGAGATACCCTTTTTTTCAATCGACGGGAGTCAAGACATTTAAAAAATTAATTGGAAATCTGACGAAAATAGCTCACGAAATGCAGGAAACCATGAGAAAGTGTGTGACATAGTTTACAGAAAAAAACAATTTTCCAATATGGTGAACAATTACTCTCTGAAGACGGACGAATACGTTGGGAATAATCTGGAGCTTGTTCCGATGTATCGGAACCACAAATTCGTCTGTCGTTTGTACGCAGTTTTCTCTCTGAGAAAGAGAAAGTAAATTCACAGCTTTTGCACCCAGCCATCAAGAAAACGTGAAGAGGGAAAACGGAGTTTGCTCCACAGCAAAACTAGTTTCCTCGAACCCACTGCTATTACATTTTCGACCAAAAGCGTGCAGTTCAAAGGGATAACATGGGAAACGCAAGGTCACGCGACGGAACAAACCAGTTTAGGCCGTATTGACGAATCTCAAAGGGCAAAAATGTAAAAGTGGGCAGAAGAAAAGGGCTGTGCCATTTTCATATATTAATATCGCACTGTGGAGGGTCAGCTCTACTCATGGCAGTTGACTTTCATGGAAGTGGTGAGTGTAACGATATCTCGTATTGTATAGCTACCCTTACAGGACATCCTTCTGCTGACACGTTAATTTCGCGTTTTTTCCAACAAATGAACGAAGGAAGTTTGCAATGAATGAGGCTATTCCGGAAATTGCCAAACTTCATCAATCAACGAGTTAGAACATCACACACTTAAAGGTTTTAGACATAATCTGCATTCATAAATTTGTAAACACTAAAAAAATATATATATATATATATATATATATATATATATATATATATATATATATATATATATATATATATATATATATAAATCTCTTGATATAAAACGCTCTCAGCGACGATGCACATGCATAAATATGTACCTTGTGGAATATCGCATTTATGTGCACTTGCGGGTGGTTCTGTAAATGAAATACCGTTACTAGTCCCGGTATCCTTAAAAAAAATACGAAACATATGTTATTTCTTAATATTAAATGTATAAAAAGCAAACCTTTAAGTGACCTCAAGCATAAAAACTATTTCCAGGTAAAATAAAAATTAAGTACGCAAAAATGTCTCTCCTCCTCCTCTGGCCAATAAACTCATAGCTCAAATTTTTAATCCCAGGTCACTGTAATGTGATCGTGATTTCCTGCAAGCAACTTGCAAAGCCGTTTCTATAGAACTAACTTACATGTGTAAAGCCGCTTTTTAATATTTTGAACCGTTAAAACACGATCTATCACTCATTGCATGTCTCAGCTCATGTCCCTGCGCAACACAGTGTCAGGGTCAATGTCACCTGATGATGTCGCTCAGCGAAGAAACCTAGGTCGTAATAAAAATCTATTTCTGTGGAACTCACCAAGTTTTTCTTTTCAATTATGAAGCTGTTTCATAAAGTTTAGCCTGAAACCATATGCTTCACCTTGCATTGCACCAAATTCCACGCACAACGCATTGCATTGGATTTTAAAATTCTTACATTTTATCGCATATAGAATTATGTCAGATTACATACCATATGTAATTGTATCGCGTCACATTTTAATTATGTTGAATTGATTAACATTGATTGATTATAAATCAACGAATTGTATGATGTTCCGATGCATGGCAGAATATCGCATTTCATATTGAATCTAATTAAAAGGCATGATACCTCATATTGCATCACGTTGAGATAACGTAACACACCCGTCCGGAATTTCTCAAGCAATCTAAGCCTAGCCTCAGAGACTCTTGAGGTACCCAACCTAATCCTTCTAAAAGCAGTGAAATTCTCTTTATTCACTTTTAGCCGTTTTAAACTAACCGCACAGCTTTCCTTTGCATTTTATTAATTTTTCGAATTATATATTCCTGTTCTGGGTCCAAAATGCTCGCGGCGTATTCGAGGTGAGGCATAACTAGTGCGAAGTAGCACTTCTCTTTCACTTTTTCATCCGAGGACCTTCCTGCTATACGCTTGATAAATCCTAGTTTCTTCAAGGCTGTGCCACATATGTTTAATATGTGTTTTATCCACGATAATCTATATCTATAATTTGAAATACCAAGGCCTAACAAAGAAATTTTTCGGCAATATGTCAACACTTGGGACCAAAATTATTTCGTTCACTGACAAATAACGTGACCGAGGCAGAAACTGAATTTGGGGTCATTAAAGTGGTTAAACAATGGCTTATGTGCAATGAGAAAGTTCAGTTTGTACTTAAAAAAGTTATGTAAAAATGCTTTTAAAGGATATTAACTTGTACATAGGCATATGAGTTGTATGAGTTTGAACGTATGTGTATGTAATTATGTTTGTGTATGTGAATACATATTCATATATATGCATTGATATATATTTTAATTTGTGTGAACATATGTTATTTTGTAATAGTAATGTGGGATAAATTTCTCTCCATGTGCTGACTTAAGGGGTTCTCTAGAATATGAACTACTGAATTACTTAAAAATTTAATCACTTATCTAATAATGTAACTGATAAGCAAGAATTAGCACAATTGTTCATGATGGAAATCCCGAAACAGATTTTCCTTTGGGGTACTTATATTCCATCACTATGTTTAAATTGTCAAAGGTAAACCTGTAAATGTTTTATGAATGGATTAAAATATATTATTATATAATATAGCGCGTAGCCCCTTGGAATAGCGCTCCCGGTGAGAGTAGAGAGAAGGGGAGACAAAGATAAAAGACGATAAAAAAAATGAAGAACGGGAGAGAGCGGGTGCTCAGTGAATATTTTTCCTCTGCGACGTCTGAAGGGGGTCGGGGGGTGAAACTTGTTTAGGCCTCAGTTAAGAGAAAGAGTGATGGGCGACCGGGGGGGGCAAGGGGAGGGCGCTGTAAGGCCCAAGCAAAAGCGCGAGGGTTGCAAGAGTGTGAAGGCCGAAAAATAAAAAAAGAGCGAGAGAGTGGAAACGGAAGACTGGGCGCGAGGCGTGCAAAGCCGTGTAAACGCGAGCCGAGTAGACGGGGAAAGGATTGGACGGGAGTAACAATGCGTTGAGAGGGACGGATGAAGGTCCTGCGTGGGATGCTGTACCGGGATGCATTAACGGAATACGAGGGCTTCGTGAACGGAGTGAGATTGGTTTATAAGTTAAGAAAGTACCATAATTCCCGGCTCAATAGACTCACGCACTATGAGTCATGTTAGCACACGATAAGATTTTAGAAGAAAAGATTGTCCCATCAACATCCGTTGATGTTAAAGAAATATAGGACGAAAATGTTAGCTAATGCATTAAAACCATCCGCTTTATAATCCCAGAAACAAATGAACTATCGAGAGCGCACATTTTGCATTGCAGCAGCAACGCAATGTACGGTGAAAGTATAAATATGGGTTCAAAGAACTGCGGAACTGGCCGTACAGTAACTTTAAAGGCCCCATCCGCTAGTGTTCACACAATTGAGTTAAGTTCACAGGGAAAAATCATTTTTCTGGATGTAGATTCGAACCCATACCCCTCGATTACGCGCCGACTGCTCTAACCAGTTAACGCGTCAAACCCAGGCACCATCTTTCAATGCGAGTTTCATATAGAATTTAAAGAACAAAGTGTCTTTACAGATATTCCATTAGCAAGTGATGCCATTTACGTTGTTGCGCGGCTAGTTTCGTAGTTCTTTGCGTTTATCTAAAGTAAACACTTTTGTGCTAAAAGTTGGGCTTCACCTCGAGAACTTTGGCACTTATCACCCTAGCAGGGGTAGGTATCAATTTCACGCCATCTGTGAAGACACCTCGCTACCGGATAGTTTAACTACACTTAGAGCATGAAAGCATAGCTTTACCCTAAGTATACAAGACGCAGGCCGATTTCATGACGCATTCTAGTGAAATAAATTACGTCTTATATGCCGAGAAATTGTTGTAATTTGAGTCGCAACTTCTTAGCAGGGGTAGACACAGTGAATTAAAATGCACCGGTTAGAATAACAAACACGTCTTTTCAAACAAGCATGGCGATTACAAGTGACAATGAGCTCAGAGAGCAGACAGAGAGCAAGAACAAAAAAAAGAACATCGAATATGTTAGAACAAAACACAAGCATAATTATCGGCATATTTCAAATACCGAAATTGATATCCAACAGAAATATGGCATTAATTTTTTTTCTTGTATTCGAATAGAATTCTCTCGTACAGCGAGAATCATGAAATTCGTGGGTGACAAATCACATCCTCCTAATACCTCCTTCCTTACTTTCTTATCCTCTGCAATGTAGTCGCGTTTTACTCACGAAAATTATTGTTTACACAGCCAGCATATTAGTTTAAATTTTTTATTTAATGCTGAAATTGCTGAAGAAAATGAGAAAAACCTGAATACAGAATAGTGTGAAATCCGTTGCATATAAATAGTATTCATGGCATATTGAATGGTTTCAATAAACTGACAAGATTCACTCATTCGTACAAAGCATATCTCTTTCTTCCTGTTTCTTGTTCTTGAAAAATATTAGTATTTATTTAACATAATTCCTGATGTCGAATAGAATATTCATATTTCCGTTTTGAAATTCCCCGTCAATATTATATTTGGAAACTAACAATTTCATCAAAACTAATTGTAAAACGTATTTGTAGAATAGAATTTGTTTCGAATGCGTGCCACTAGCGTGCCACTGTGAACCAGTGCCACTATCAGCTAACTCAAGTACTAAGATGAAGGACGGCCTTTAACAGTACGGTATCCAAATACGACAACAATTCTGCCCAGTTCAGTGTATAGCATGAATATACATATGGATCCTAAACTTGCCCCCAGTGGGTGTTGCCAAACATTCCGCATGCACCGAAAAATCAGGACCAAGTAGATTGTAGCGCCACAACCACAGAGAAGGTGGTTCTAATAAGGAAAGGCTGTGATTCAAATGGAGATACTGGAAATAAAGGTACCGGAATTGGCCTCCCAGTTAAACTGTATAAACTCAATTCAACTCGAGTGGGGATAATTGCAAAGGTCTCAATACCGAGATTACAGGTCAAGCGAGATCGGTGAATACTTAAGGGCAGGATTTTTTTATTTGGAGATAAATAAAAGTAGACTCGCCGAAGGGTAATGTAAGATCTGTGCGCATGCACGACTTTTTGTTCGTGACAGCCTATTATTGAGGTTCTTATTTTACATTTTGATAAGGGATGGAAAAATTTTTCTTGAAAGTTGTTATTTAATTTTATTGATTTTAACTCACTTGTAAATTACATGCACATTTTAAATAGGATTGATGATAACTCACTTGTGGTTATAACCTTGTATTACGTACGATCTGTGCCAACGGAAGCCTGTTAAGCTGAACTGAAGATATGGTCGTGTTGACAGAGTAGTTTAACTTAGTGTAAAGAGGAGTGTTATAAGGTTTTTTCCACGTGCCCTCGAATTGGGGATTGGGATTCTTTTGAGTAATCTCCACCACTTCCTCAATAGTTTCAAACTCGGTCCAACAGAATGGGATGCCACACAAAATCTGTCCCCAAAATGTAGTGTTGTGAGCGACAAAGTACCATGTGCATATTTGCGGAGGCTGCTGCTCTCTCAGCAAAATATGAGTAGGCATATATCCTAATAAAGCTAAAAACTCACCAATTTGCTTTGTGACCTTTCAATATTGGATGTAAAATAATCATTTTCCGTTTCACTTAGCGATTATTCTGGAGTAGTTGCTTTCTCCACGATGTGCAGCATATGGCTTGCTTATTTTAGGGAGAATTATGTGATGATATCTGAAACGTTTATCACATCACGTTAACACAGGGTTTTTTTCTGCTCACAGCTGGGGCAGACGGTGAAAGGAAATTTTCTCCACTCTATTAGTGCCTTAAGGTGAAAATGCTGCCTCTCGTGGGTAGAGCAAAGAAAGGTTGGGCCAAGGAATTTTCCCCGAAAATAGCTTGACTGACAGCGAGAAAGAGAATGCGCCGAGCTTAAAAGACACCTGCGGTGCTAGAGTAGCATGAGGTCAGAAGTGAGGAAGAGAGCCAATACGTGAAAATATTCGTGTAGAACTAACTAACTTATGAATGAGAGGCCTGAAAAGTTGTAAAGACTAGCAAGAAATAAATGGACGTCTTGGATACCTTTCGGTAAGGAGATCCATTAAGACCAATCAGAATGTAAAACAAGGAGGTGCATAGTATTTTAGATGAAGAAAAGGTTAGATTATGAGAAGGAAAACCTTGAAACGTGATATATTTGCAGATTATATGCAAAGGGACAAATCCGTAAACAAAAAAAGATGCGAGGAGATCCCAAATACAGGCGCCTGGGGATAATTCAATCCACAAATTCAGAAAAGGTAGCAACCCCATGCCAGCATTAAGAGTCGCGCTTATTCTGACATCTTCTTTATTCCATTCATTTAACGTCAGCAGTTAGCGATGACATTCGGAGAGTAACTCCTGACACGCCCATAATGATTTTCAAGGAGGTGCGATTTACCCTCAAAATTTGAGGTATACGGAGGATACATGAGAAAGGAATCAGGAGGATGAACTGAAATTATGTCGCATCAAAAGATACTGCTTTCTTTACATTTCCTGGTAAGATCAATATCAACAACACGCCATTAATTTTTCAAAAATTACTTTTTGTTATATTCACATTCCACTCTTATAAGGTAATAATAACTAAAATACTCCAACGAACGAATGCATGCCCAAAAATCATGAATGTTATAACAAAAATTGAACCTAATAAACGCTATAAAATTTTTGTTAAATACTCAGTTATAAGGTTATATAGCTAAACATACACAATAAAAACAATAGAAGCATTGTGAACCTTTTATAAACATTGTCGACGGATACGATTTCGGGAAAGAGTTCCAGTTCGCACCTAAAACTCCCCGCTAGATCACGATTTTCAGACTGAGCAGGCAAGCGGGTAGATTTAAAGCGACTGCCTTGGTGAATTCAACATAAAAATTTCCAAGTGGACACGCAGGAAGAAAATAAAATAGCATGCCAGCGCACTAATCTAGTCCCTAATCGCGACTAGATGAGAAACGGCACTTGAGCCTTTCTCCTTCTCACGATTCATCCCCGGAAAAACTTTACCCGACGCCATCGCATAGTTTTAGACCGTGTTCAGTGAGGTGGTAGTGAAGTGATCGCAGAGAGAGATGTAAGGGAGAGGAGGAATGTACGCGAGAAAATGGAAGGAAGATGAGAATGAATATAAAATGAGCAGAAGGAAGGGAATGGCAGGAAAAAGAACGGAAACAATAAAAGAGGCCGAGGTTCAAAACAGACGGGAGGTAGGCCTGTGCCATATCGCGATACTCTGACCTCGATGTGCGATGTTCATTAGATATCGCATGGTAATATTGAGCCATTGAGCCGTCTGTCGACAAATTGCACATCAAATGACGCATATCATCTAATAGGTTCATACGCTATCACGAAAAATTGACGGAATTGTTCGAAATTCATTAGGTATTACGTTTTAATATTAAGTCATCGATCAACGTATTGCAGAGTGTATATTGCATTGCATCAAAAAAGTCCGCCCGATATCGCGACCGTGGTGTGCGATATTCATTAGAATACGCATGGTAATATTAAGAGGTCGGACGACGAATTTCACAGCGAATAACGCATTTCATCTAACATGTTGGTACGATATCGCGAAACATCGACTACCGTGTTCGATATTCATCAGGTATTACATTTTAATATTAAGACAACGGTTAACGAATTGCGGAGTGCATATCGCATTAAATGCAATAGGTCCGTCCTATATCGCAATGAAACGACCGCGATGTGCGATATTCATCGGATATCGCACTACAATATCCCTCCTTCGGTCAACGAATTGCACAGCTCCAATCCCATTACATCGAATTGCGCATGATACCGTCGTACTTGGCTGCTTAATAAATGAGTCTGTCTATTAGTGGCATTGCTTTCTTATAAGTGGGATCACTCCGCTAATCGGAGATACTATAAGAACTAATCGAACAATTTAAGGAGTACATTTTTCGTATTTTTAGGAAGAGCTTAACATAAATTATTCTTATTATCAGACGTTAAACACAATATGTAGTAAAATATATATTTCACTAACCATTCGTTATTACCTTCATGACACATTTATTCCAAACCCATTCCTATCCAATTTTACCCCGAGCACTTTTCAGTTACCCCATTCCTACTCTATTTACCCCATACACATGCTTATCCTCGATTACAAATATTACTCTGATCAAATATAAGGACATTTTATTTACATACCACCCATTTTCCAGATTTCCCGTTCCTCAGCGGCTATCTCTACAGTTTGTTAAAAAAAGATATAAATAATCAATCGCACATATTCAATTGGATAGGCCGTGAAAACGAAAAACGAAATTTCCCCAGATTTTGGCAAAGGATGCTACCGTGTTCCTGCATTTGAGCTTTGGCAATTGGAAATAAGAAACAATCAAAGAGCGGCTAAAGAGCTAATGCGGAAGCTTTAACGGCAGTTCTGAAGTTGGGAATTTGTGTGGAAGGCCTAAAGTCTCCCCACCACCTCCTTCCCCGGTGAAATATTTCAAAGCTGGCACTGACACTGCTGCGGCTGCCGCATTAGCTCTTTATTCACTTTCTGATTGGTTCTTAATTCCGATTTTCAAAGCTATCGCACCCTGTCAATACTTTGTGGTCAAAATTTGGTGTATAAAATTTAACCAATGGTGTAGATATCATACTTGTACTTTTCACCCACCCTTTGAAGTGCTTGACATGGATCGAAGATATTTTGCGAAGGGAGATGGTCAAGGTTAGTATACGAGTAGGAGACGCTATGGAATACGGAAGTTAGAATGCGGTATTTGGGTTGCGAAAAAGATAATCGGAAATCTATATCCTCTAAACTGTATTGATTTTGCATGTGATTTTTAAAATATACGACGATTTTTTACCTATTAAATTTATTTTCGTGTCATTAATTGCAGTTGTCAACCACTTAAAATTCAGAATAGGCAGTAGCTTTATTTCGATGTATGTGTGGAGGGATATGGAGAAGGCGCAGTGTACGGGAAGGATGACAAGCGAGGAGGAGCTTGGCATGGTGGGCAAAGTGAGGAAACCTTTGGAAGACATTAGGAGGAGGCAGAGTAGGCGGATGGAATTGTTAATTTGGGGCTAAGGGTTGCTGAAAGCCTTCAGGAAGGGTATGATTATGAGTAAGAGGGGAAGTGGAAGGAAAAGAATATGTTTTATGGCCGGGATAAATAGTGGTAGGATGCATTCTGAGCTAAAGAAAAAAAATTGCGCCGGTAGATAGAGGTCTGTGCCTGAGATTAGTCTAGATGGTTTTTACTCTCATCCGTTTAAACCAACCTTAAGGTAGTTTGAGAAAGAGATTTTCCTAGTCATATTGGAGACCATATTCGATTTTTTTTATTTCAGCGTCTGTAATAATTATGAAGTAAATTATGTAATATTAATGGTGCAAACATATTGTTACGCATGACAAACATTCTCAGTAATTAAATAAATATATCTATATAAGTCTGTAACTTGACTAAATTTTTTCACGACGTATGGTGAAAACACCTTGACACAAGAAGGTTATTCTGCGATTCTGTAAAAATTACTGCAGTAAGTAATGGATTAATGTTTATAAAAATTTGAGAAAATATAGATACTAACTACACCGGTAGTTTTTTGACGAAATCTAGGTGTTACAATTTCCTACTTTTCTTCAATATTCTCCCTCTGGAGGGAACAACCGTAATCTATCCCATGTAAATCAGTTTAAATGTTTAGGGAAATTTCTCCTACAGTAGTTCGGCAAGGGGTTAACATTTTGATATAATTGGAAATATGGTAGTTCTATCTTTAAAATGAAGTCAAATTCATCAAATTCTAGGTGAAGTAACATTTCACTCAAACTACCTTAACCGATAGATTACCCTAATTAACAATACCGCAGTGGCGTTCCTAATGAGTATCCCACACCGATTTCGATACTTCGCTACATCGCTCAGAACTAACGGGGAGAAGAGATGGGTGAAGAGGGTGTGCCTTTTTTTTCGGCGGGGAAAGAGTGGGTGGAGGTAAGGAGGTAGGGTTTTCTGAGGGAGGGAGGAGGGTGAGAGAGGTGGGGAGGAAAGCTTCGAGAGCAGCGCAAGGGACCAGGAGAGGCGTTGAATACAAAAGAGGCCTGAAAGGTGAAGAGGGTGGGTCGGTGGACGGAGAGAGCACGCGAGAAGAGTGCAATCAGTCAGAGAGTGAGAGACGGGGGGGAGTTGGGAGGAGAAGGTGAAGGCGTGAGGTGGAGGAGGTTAGGAGAAGGAGAGAAGGATTAAGGTGAACCCGGAGAGATATGGCGTTAGTAAGATAGTAGAAAGAGGTGGCCAGACCTAAAAGTCGAGTATGTGATACGGTGAAACGTAGAGTGAATAATAATCGTTATCCAGTACTACACTACCACATTCATATGTACATATGTAACGTTACATATTATCGGTATAAGACGCATGTTTGTTAGCCGGGCCAGCAATTACAATAATTTGAAGTAAATACTCAATTATACGCCATTTGTTGATACGCCATAATCAATCTCCAAATGCCTGCATAATGCATAAATGTCTTCTACTCGTACATTTTTCAGAAATTCAGAAATTATCCAAAAATAGTTATTCATAAGCTAAACACGCCCACTTCTCATTTGTTGCTACGTGGATGAGAGATGTGAACATACAGTTTTTATAGACCCACGCTAAAATTATCGTTGAACTAAGATAGCTTATTGATGTAACTATCAATCACATGTGACTGGAGATCCGGTTTCGAATCCCGGTCAAGCCAAATAATTTTTATGGTGAATTTTATCTACTCATAAACCTAATGTTCTAATGTAACTTTCAGTAACTCAGCTGAACTTCTTCGCGCTTCATTTTATCAAGTAATATTGCAGAGACCTAGAGAGACGGCATTGATTAACACCACCGAGCGAAATATGCATGTAATAAGTGACCGAAAAGGCGCGTGTTTTCATAGAACATTTTGCTCTCATTTTAACTCAATTTTGGAGGTAAATATTTGCCAACGCAAATCTAAAGATTGGTGATCTAAAGCTTTGAGCGAAAAATTGGTGAAATAAAGCAAATGTGAGATGTAAAAGCATATTTGTTGCATCCAAATACTTTGATATGACCGAATGAAGATAAATAAGGTTTAGTGAAGTATGTAAGTGTAAAGGTACTTAAGAGTACTACGAAGATGTAAAAAGATTGGAGTGTAAGGTATGGAACAGTATGTGGGCACTAGGATGGAGTAGAGGAATCCCAAATTTCCAAATGTTTAGCCATCGAGCTTGGACTCGATTTTGGCAACGCTCGCTCAATGTTTTGCTCGCGGATTAGTAGTGATAAACGACAGATTACAACATGGACTTCGGTGCCTCTTCGCTTCAATCGCACTACGGTGCAGTCATAGCAACTCCATTGCAAAACAACATTCCATCGGCTTAGCGAGCGAGGTAACATGACTTATGCCACGAGGCATTGTTGACGTTTCACGTCATGTCATCAGTGGAAACATTAACTGCGGTGTGATACGAACAAAGCAAATTCTCCGCAAGCAATGTTATCGGCCAGACCAAAAGTGATCCAGTTTAGCATGCTTACACGGTTTCGTTACATATTAGTGGTTCACGATTTCCATAATTTAGCTCGTCGTACCAGAAACATTGCGCAATGCCTGAAAAGTAGAAGGAGAAAAAGAATTGTGGATCTTCAAATATATACCTATTCCGTTGAGCTCTGCAGGATGTTTTTTTTTGCTCTCTTTATGGAGGAATCTGCTTAACTTCAGAAGCGATAGGATATGTGAATTCAAGCATGTTTTCCATGGATTACAAGTGGTTGTAACTCCTTACTAGTGGAGTTAATGTAACAAACATGTTAAACTAGCACACCTTGCGGATGCAAAGGAAGCGCCAATTAATTGTGACCTATTTCGATGGAGAGAATCTAACAATCGTCTCGGCGGATCAAAAACAAATATAATTTTTTTCGTGCTGCATTTCAAGCTTGTTTACTTATTTTCAAGATAGCACCTTTATTGGACGTTTTATGGCAATATAAACATTTGCTAGAGAAAATGGATTTGTGCCATTTCTCCTGAAGTAAGGGTATGCGACCCATGGCCACCAGGCAATATATGCTTAAAATCACATCACATTACACCTCCAGAAGCTACATAGATTCTTCCAAAAACACCATATACCTACCTATATTGGGATGGAAAAATAGCCAGTATTGAATTTATATCATGATTTAATCAATGAAATGGTTATATACTGCTAATACGCTCGACCATATATGTTCCGGACAGGACATGCTTCTCAAAGTTTTCAATCCTCCCACCTCCATTGAATTTTTTTTTAAATTAACATTTTTTTTAAATGCCTGTTCCTCCTCATCCGTGCTTATCCAACATTCATTTATCTAGCACTCCATACAACATTCCGATTGCTCTCAATGTATCAATCCAATTTTTTGCTTTCTGCGAATCTCCGTCACCAATTTCTATTCCTACCATCTTTGATGACTCTCCGTTATATTTCCTCGATGTACAGTTTCCCTATGCTGAGAGCTCTCGTGAATATCGAGCCTCGTCACTTACGAAAATTTGGCGTTAAGGCCTTGAAACATTCAAATTATGCCATTAACAAGTTGAAATTCTGAAACATTGTGTAACTTTTGAGGTGAAGTACTTCCTAAATAAGGCTCCCGTGCATCATATCCGTTCTTCTTTAAACCCATATCTAAAAATCCTCCAGTGTCTGTTAATCCACTCTCCGCAATTGCATGGCGAAACGCTACGCAATTTTCTATAAAGATTTCTTAATATTGTCTACGATCCTTTTCATTGTTTTCGCCTAATCCCCTTCCTTGTCATAGTTTTATCTCATACGTGTCACATATCTTTATAATATCTTGTTTTTAAATTTAATTGTAACCTTCTTAGCGAATGATTTTTCTGGAGCTTTGGTCTATTATTTTTTTCAATTAAAAAACCAATAATTCGCCACCGTTTCGTCTTTTTATATAAGCTTCATCAGGGCTTTAGGTGACATAGAAGATAGTAAAAGGTTTATCCCAGTATGTTTCCAAATTTGTTTTACTGGGATAAACCTTGTACTCTACTCTTTAAATGTCACCTAAAGCCCTGATGAAGCTTATATAAAAAGGTGAAACGTAGGCGAATTGATGGTTTTTTAATTGAAAAATATAATAGACCAAAGCTCCAGAAATAACATTCATTCATAATTATGGTCAAGATTATATTTTAGATCTATACACAAGTTAAAACTTCATAACCTTATTACTCCGCTAACTCCTATAAAATACTCCCGTGACAAGTAAACTACTTTGTGATATACCATTTTTTGCATGGAGTCAAGCCTTATTATCCCTTTTCCGTTATCTCATCGCCTCTTTTTGAAATTTATATGCATTCCATATATTTCACACTGGGTCCTTAATATGACGACAGGTATTACGGAAAACCGTCACACAGAGACATGGACGAAAGAGGAAAGAATCTTGAAAAATGGAAATCTTCTTCACAAAACTTCGTAAGTCTTCGCAGGGATAAAAGGAACGCAGTTTTTTTTCTTGAACTCCGAGGAATCTCAAGCTGTCAGCTCCTTTGTGGCCTTTGCTATGGCATTTCAGTGAAAATCTGATCAACTACAGTCTAGCCATCAATACTTACAAACCGCTTACTGAATGCGAAAATCAAATAAAAAATTCACCACGCGATGTGATTAGGGTGAAAGTTGCAAAGGTTTCCTCAAAGGATGGAGATAAAACTAGGATGTGAGGAGAATCTAAAGAGGTAAACTGACAAAGGAAAAGGAAAATGGTGAAGCCATGAGACGTGCGGAGTGGAAGTAGTAAATAAAATAACTAGGAGATTTATGCGAATGTGACAGGTGAAGGAAGTTTGCTTACTGTGTGAAAACTGAAACTAAATTTGAAAGGAATAAACGAAGAAGATGTCGCTAAACTCCATATTTATTTTGTCAAAAGGCAAATGATAGATCTTGAGAGCAAATAATGTTGAAAAAATAACCTATGAAATGAGAATATCACCATATAGTATTTATTTCAATTAATGGTTACATATCGTACGCCATTTCACTGGTACACTGATTCAATCTGGAGCAGTGTATCATATATTATCACTTTTTATCAATATTTCAGCACGGAGTTAACATAGTTTATTCGGGCATTCCACCCGGTTAATTCATCCATTACTTCCAACGTTTAAATTAACAAATCGTTCGTCATCTTCAGGGCTAAGTATCGAGAAAGTGAAAATGATCAGTTTATCTAGTCGAAGTGGCTATTTATTTATTTATTTTATTTAATCAAAAATGTCCACATACAGCAAATGTTGCCAATTTACAGTGGCCCAATAAAAAACGTACAGAGAAAACAGGTACAGTAAAAACATAACATAATAACAGATATCATAACAAAACAGGAAATATCGGAAGGAAACTGAATGAAAAAGTATTGTTAGCTATTTTCAGAAAGATGAGAGAGAGCCAAGTTTGTAAAGATGTTGGAGGATAGAAACAAGGGATCAACGCTCTCAGGAAGGGAATTAAGAAGGGAGGGGAGGCGGAAAAAAAGTGAGCGTTGAGCGAGCGATAATCTAGGAATTGGTAAATGGAATAGATCGTGGGTGCGCGTAGGCCGGGAGGGTACTCGGAAATTCATAGAAGAGAGGAGATCGGGACAGTCTGTGATGGAGTTAAGGATGTTGTAAGCAAATTTCAGGTCACTTTTAAGGTGGAGACAAGGAAGATTGTGAATGGAGAGAGAGGACAGAATGGCGTTAGTGGACATATCTCGCATGTGGGGGAGTCTGTACTTCACTATACTTCTGAAGAAATGGGTAACAGATTTAAGGGCTGCGAGATTGGAAGGAGCAAACATCGCCCAAATAGGAGAGCAATATGTGATCACGGGAAGAACAATCGTTTTAAAATAGGATTTAAGAGCTTGGGGGTCTTTAATTTCTGTGTAGCGGTATAGAAGGCCTAGGAGAGACATAGTTTGGATTTAATTGTGTGAATGTGACTTGAGATATTAGATGCTATTTATATAGCATCTATTATTGGGTAAATTGCCTTCTGATTGGTCCGTTTTAATCCGCCATTCAGTAAGAAATTGTGGCATAGGGGGTAGAAACATCGAATTGGAAGCGATGTTTCCGCCTATGGTACCAGGGCGATGTGCCATTCAATTGCCCACTACGCAAAAAAAGAAGTTTTTCAACACTTTATACACATAAAAATACCTCAAGGGCAGAACTTGTAACGCGCGGAAAATTGGAAGTGTGTGATGAAATCTATTTTTGAAGGTAACCGTTTTTATAATTATTTATGTAACACCACAATATGTTTAATGGTGCACTTTTAAGCGCCACCCCAACAAGCCAATCCATAACTTAATTTAGAGTTAGCCAGTGCAAAATATATCTGCCTTAAAAAGGATAATGGGCATTTATTACGTAAGTAGTAAAAGTTGGTTAGACATTGCCTTAAGGTTGATGCTACACCATCGATATGGACGTTCCACTTTAGCGCAGAATCTAAATTCGCTCCCAATAGTAGTAGTATTTTGGTTTAACGTGCTTCGACGGCTAAGGTCATTTCGCACATACTGTCTGCCACGCGCAGACAGAGGCAACAGCACTCGGACGAATCGGAGGATCACCGATCACCCCTCCAAACTCGAGCCGAGCCCAACGATGCTTAACTTCGGTGACTGATCGGGAACCGGTGTTTCCATCGTGGCAGGCCGTTGCCCGGATAGTTTGGTTTTTGTGTATCCCAGGTATTGCATTTGGGTAACACGTTCAATGTCAACACATTTTTCACAGTTGATAAGATTACAGTTTTTTGTATGTTACATAAAGTTCCAGTTTACATTAGATCTGTTACATAAGTCATATATTAAATACTTTGTTTTATTACTTAGCAGCAACATATTATAATCAAACCATTTACGAAGCATTTTCAAGTCGCTGTCTAATTTTCTTTTGACATTTTCCCATGATTTATCTTCGTAACATATAGCTAAGCATCGGCAAAAGCAGTCACATGCCCATTAAATGTAAAGTAACATAAATCATTTATATACATTAGAAATGAACAGGACCAAGCACAGAACCTTTTCGGGACACCTGCCTTTATAATGTTGTCTTCGTTAAAACTATTCCCTACCCGAACACATTGAATACGCGCGTTTAAATAACTTCTAAACCAGTCAGGGCGGTGCCTCTAATTCCTGCGATATACATTTTACCATAGAGAGTGTCATAATTTAAGGAGCCAAATGCCTTTTTGATATCTATAAACAAGCTGGCTGTGAGCTTGTTTTGGTTAATTGCACTGTATATGCTGAGAATATTGCTTATGAGCGCATCTTTTGCACTTTTTCCACTTCTAAAACCGAATTGACTACGACTAAGGAAACCCAATTTATCGAAGAACTTTAGAAGTATTTTCTTAACTAGCTTTTCATGATTCCTTAGAGATTCCTGTAATAATATGATGCACATTTCATGACAAAATCCCTGAAAGAAAGAAATAGAAATACTTTGCTTATTTTCTAGCAAAGTATTTCTATTTCTTTCTTTTAATATGGATTTCTACAAAGTAAAGGCCTCAACCATGAAGTGTAACAAAATCCCTGATTAGAACAGGTTAATGAAACTAAGCCTCCAAATTAATTACCGCTTATCTTCGACTAGCGAAAGCCAGCAGTCTTAAGACTTGCAGACGAATTGCTTGAAAACTCTTCAACGATTTTCAAATTACGTGTATATAAATAAACGGCATCCAATACACTAATTCAAAACCTTTATTGACCGATTTATGCTTATTGATAGTTTTATTATAACATTATAGAACGAGGTCGTGTATAGAATCCTCGCTTACACGATAGGATAGAAATTTAGACATTTATTTTAGTATATTATTGCTCTCATCGTCTACATAATTTTGAGGTTTTTTACGTAAAAAAGTACTTAACGCATGTCGGAACGAATGGTTCTCAATTTTGTGAATGTTTATATGGCCCTCGTAGAGAAAAAGGGAAATTATTAGATAATCCTAGGTGGCCCGTGATCTAATTCAAGTTGTTTGGTAATATTATTTGGTAGTATTAACATCCAGGTGAAAATAAGAAAACGTTCTACTTTTTTACGCTCTTGGCCCCTCATTTGGCGCGGTCATAGAAACTAACCTTTTCCAAAAATAAAATTTTAATGCACATTCGCTTTAAACTCTTTTCAACATTCATCACTCCTGTATCTTGCCAATAATTTCGTTTATAAAATATTTATTAATGGCTATGTGTCAAAACTGTTGTCCAAAAATTGATTTTTGGAACATATTTGTTTATATTTGGTCCCATACTTCCACAGTGAAATTTATCAGTCAGAAAACCAATTTTAGGCAAGGAATGGAATGAATAGAATGTTAAAAGTGTTTTTTTGAAGAGCTGGAATATAAATGAAGTATTACATCTTACCATGCTTCCCCTGTGTATCACCATGGTTTGAATTTTCGTGAATCAGGCCTGACTGTCTTTTTCAATACCACAACATCTCAGGCAATATGGACACAAAACATTCAGATCAATGGCGCATTCAGCTGGGTCGTGTATCCCAGAATACATGTATTGCGAGTCAAATCCCCATTAGCGCTATAAGAATGCCACCACCAACTTATACTGATGGGAATATAAATGCATGTATGCACCTTTCTATGGAACTATACTGATTGAAAATGAAAAATGGATAAAAATTCAAAATGTAAAACCACAAAAACTGTTTATTGGTTTGGTCGAACAATAATTAAATTAAATTTTAATTAAATTAAATTAAATTAAATTAATATATATATATATACGAGTTCGTGGAAAATCACACACGAGATAATTTAAATAAAAATAAACTTTGCCACAGGTGGGGCGGAAATAAATATAGAAACACAAAAAAGAAGAACACTCACACACTATACGTTCTGATATTTCGACAGCCGAGCTGCCTTTCTCACAGAAGGAAGGATACAGAAGGGATTCTGTATCCTTCCTTCTGTGAGAAAGGCAGCTCGGCTGTCGAAATATCAGAACGTATAGTGTGTGAGTGTTCTTCTTTTTTGTGTTTCTATATTTATTTCCGCCCCACCTGTGGCAAAGTATATATATATATATATATATATATATATATATATATATATATATATATATATATATATATATATATATATATATATATATATATGTTTTTAAAGATTGCCACTGCTACAAAGCTACTAGTAGGTGTATAAGCTTTTCAAAGAATGACACTAGAAGGCATGGAAAAAATAACCAAAACGACAATGCTACTAGTAGGTATGCTCGTTGTTATTTGGCTGAAATGGAACGATATCCCATTCATTATAAATGGAACGCCACCCACCGATCATTGAAACAAAGAAAAATACAAATGCTCCGTCAGAATTTCTAAAGATTGAATAGTTAATTCCATCCCAAATCATGACAGTTCGGCCAGTAACGTATATACGAAAACCACCAAAGAGTGATGGGGGGGAGGACAAGTGAAAAGAGGAAAAGAGAATAAAAGTAGAAAGTGCCCAGGATAAAGGGTGGAATGTTACCAGGGAAAGGATTCAAAGCGGTGACAAGGTGTGGTCAAGAGAAAGCGTAGAGGACGGAGAAAGGGCCAAAAGATGAATGGCATACGGATAAAGGCGTGAATTGGAGGACGGAAGGTGGTGGGAGAGTATGCTGTTTAGTTGGTTTCAGAGGATTACGACGGTGGTCCACGCGGAGGGGATTAAGAGTCGAGCGAAACTATGGTTGCGAGGGGGACCACCTGGCGGCAGTACGGTGCGTCAAACGAAAAAGATTAATGAAACCATGACGCCGGAATTCATTAAAAGGGCAATATAGGTGTTAATGGAAAAACAATATTTTTCCCTGGGTATTTTGCCCATCAGGACCTTTGCCCCTTACACCCTAGAGAGGTTCCTCGAAATGCTTTGTCATCGTACACATATCATTCCGTTTTGAAGATCGGCAGAATGACTAGAATAAAATAATAAGTAGGACGATTAAGTAATATTACCGAAAAGCATATTTCTTACAGGTAGTATCATAATTTTGATGTGAATGCGATACGGAAGGAGAAAGAACGGTAGGTTAACTTCACATGATATCCGAGAAACGACATAATTGAGCTGCCATGTTAGAATAATCAGTAAAAAAATATTTTTGCGTACAGTTTCAATAATGTGGTACTTAAATATTCATCTTTAATGCCATCATTCTAGCCATTACTAAATATTCGTGCAAATTATTCTTTTTTTTCTTTAATTCTTATTTACGCCACAACTGGTTATTTCACAATCTTTCACCCTTCCTAAAGTAATCTTTTTTCTCCCTTTCACACTTCTAAGGCTAAATGATTTTTGACTGCACTACTTACTTGCGATCAAATAAGCATCCTTCGGAATCGTAAAGTAGTAAGCTACTTCTGGTAACGAGAAAAATGTAATAGAGCCCATGTCCTACGCTACAAGTTTTCCTGAGAGTGTCCGGAGTGAGGGAAATATTTTCCCTACCTTATATAAATAAGTATTTCCTTAAGTGAAACTGTCCGATATATTTAATATTAAAAACAATTACTACATAAACTGCACCATTATTACAGTAAATACTCTTCTAAAAAGTATATAAGAACGATATCCTGAGTAAATAAAAGCTTAAATTAGAAAATCTGTGGCCCCCATACCTCCCACATAAGACAATGCAAGGAGAGACTAACCCCCCTCCAAAACTAAAACGGTCTTGCGTAATACTTGTATTTTTTCAATGCAAAAGGCAGGATTTTTTTATCCGGATAATCCTTCAATCCTAAGATTTTCTAACTGTAGCTTTCCATTCTATCCTTTACCTTACTAACTCTTTAATGTCCTTGTAGGTCTTCCGTTTCATGAGCCAACGTAGCCGGCCTATGTATATGTCCCTCGGTCTTCTTCGAGGGCCTTTCCCTTCTATTATACTTCTTACAAGTTGGTCCTGTCTCAAAGTGTGTCCTATCCATCACGACCTTGTCTTTCTTATTGTGATCGATTTGCTTTTCAACTCTCCTATTATTCCGTACACCTCCTCGTTTCTAAACCTATCCGTTCATGTCAGCTTCTGAGTCCGCCTCCAGCATTAAGTTTCAAACGTCTCCATTCCCTTCTATTCCAACTTTCTATCTTGATGATTCCTCCTCATGACCTCAATATTTTCATGCAATTATTTTTTTCTTCTTTCAGGAAATATAGGTCTATAAATTTGTAAGTTATTTTTTCTCTTTGTCTACGTTTCGCATTTTTATCCTCAGATCTACAATGAAAATTATTGGGCGTATTGTACATCAATTGAATATGGTTTACAATTTTGGTACATAGTTATGTAAAAAAATTATACATACATTTGATTATTCAAGTTAGCTCAGGTAGAGTTCCTTCATTTTATTTTCATAGAATTTATTGTTTGACGACACCTTCGTGGATATTTATTGATGGTTTGTCAATCGTTGTGAATTTAGGTGATTTAAAAATCAAAATAAAATTAAGCGTTGCTATAGCATATCAATTTACAATACATTTTACTAAATTTGGTGATCTATTTTTTTATCGCAGGTTGTTTTGATATTTGTATGTGCACCATTTCTTTAAACAATCTTTTGATTGGTTAGGTTCCACTTCTATTATTTTTGTGAATGGAAATAAAATGCGTAGTTATTTTTGATTGCATAATTTGCTAGTGCACATTATTGAATTTTGGATTTTATTTAATAAAATAAGTCATTATCATAAATAAATTAAATAATGTCATCATCAAACAATGAAGTCAGAAGGAACTCTCTTTGAGTTGCCTTGAAAAATCATATGAATATGTATCCTTTTTTTACATAACTATGTACCAACCAAAATTTTAAACCATATTCGTTTGATGTACAATACGCCCAATTAATTTCATTGTTGCCCTGAAGAAGCATGTATGAAAATTCGAAACTTCGGCAAAGGGAATATATAATTTACAAATTAATAGACCTAAATCTCCTGAAAGAAAAAATAATTCCAACTTTTTATAGAACTAGATATCACTGTATTTTTGAGCCCATATTTGAAGGAGGGACTGGCAGAAGGTGAGAGGATAGCATGAGATGGAAGAAGAGGGAAAGAAGACCAGGAGATGGGGTTATATAAGATGAGAGGATGGCGCTATCGAGATCGGCGGGGGCTAATTCAATTAGAGTGAGTAAGGGAAGAACTGGCGAGGAAAATCAGAGGAGAAAGGATAATGGGCTCGCCTGGTGATACAACAAAATCATCGGCTGATCGGAAATTTATCGCGTTAGCCCTACGTGAGGAAAAAGGAACTGGTTGTCTGTTACTCTTGGCGAACTTTCTTTCAAATTATTTTATGAAATAAGGTGATATTTAGTGCAATTCTCCTTGAAAGGAATAAAGTAAAATTTTGCCAAAAATTAATAAAGGGAATACAACCAGGTCTATTACTTAAAAAGTTAATAACACCATGGTTATTGGAATGGTTTGAACAAGAAAATTCATAGTTTTATAAAATTAACATTTTTATGCGTATGTTAAACTTGGATTCAAAAAGGCTTTATAAGGAGCAAAGGAGTGTTAATTTATCACAACTAATTTTTCATCAATTTAAGTAACTAGTATAACCTACTCGAGTTTCATGCTTAGTGAAAAGAGGTACCAACTCTTTCCATGTGATATCTGTGCAAGACTTAAATTTAGGGATATAAGTCTTGCAATATATAGAATTTTATCGTGAGCAACATCCATAAGACTGGAATAAAATTTATATTTGCGGTTTAACGTACGAAACAAAGCAACGGTTGCCATGATTCTTCAATATCCTGCATCCAACCCATCACTTCATCTTCTTAAAAATTTATAAATAACACTGTATTCATTTTTTCGGTAATATGCAGTTTTTTCGCAAAAAAAGCATTGCAATACAATTATTCGTTCGGGAAATGAAATTAGCTTGCAGAGACACATTATTCCATCTTTTCACGAATAAAATTTCTACCACATTCAAATAGTAAAAATACCACATTAGAATAAAAAAAACGATTGATTGATAGAGAATGTGAATGCAAATTAGAGAAAAATAGAGAGAACAAGCCAAATGAAAGTTCTCAGGTTCAAAATATCATGTATTTTTATTTGCTATTATACACAGAAAATGGACTCGAAGTCGGGAATATCTATTTAAATATCACAAAGGCCAAACCTTTGCTTAAATTTATAAAGCTCTTAAGTATAACTAGTCGTTCAATTCCTATGTAATAATTTACCCTAATGCCTTGATTACCTTTTAAAACAGTCAACGAGAAAGTTTCCAGGTGAACTCGAACGAAATAAACAATAAGAAAAAGAATACAAATAGCTAATCCACTACAATTAAATGCTCAATCTTGGGTCATTGGTGTGTTTTTTTGTTACAGAGAAAGAAATTTTATTCCAAAATACCAGGGTTCTCACATTGGAAATGTTAGTGATATATAGTGGAATGTCGAACCTCACATTGGTGCTGGATGGAGAGAAATTCAAGTACAGCACTTAGTCTTTCTATTAAGACATTGAAATGTGGGCCCCATGGCCACTACTTAGGAGTACGCTAACTTTACGATACACACGTTTCTCACAATGTTTAATCCAGCAAATCCTCCTTTCAAACAAGCTACCCACCTTTCTTCGACAGCGCATATGACCTAATTCCTTATTACTACTCCAATTTATCTAGTGGAGTACAACTTTCAAGAATTAATTGTACAACTCACCACAGACGATGTCAGAGTTTCTTGATGTAAACACTGCCTAATTGGTTCTAGTTCTATCACCGATATTTCTTTTAAACGCTCTAATCGCCGGTGATTGCAAATTGCATGCAAGACTTCTTTGACAAAATAAGCATCGTACTTTTTCCGGTTCTACTTGTCCTGTACTACTATCTACTGAAGATCTAATTGAAGACATTCCCGTGACACGATTTTGAAAGTGATAAATTGGGTTCGATTTTTCGTGTTAAAATAAGTGCCGTATGAAACAGCATTAAGTAAGGTCAGTTATCAACAATCTCCACTACTTAATTCTAAATGGGCGAAAATAACCCACCCGGGGTTTATAGTTTTAACCAATAACCTCATAGAAATACGTTATTTATAGCCGTATCGATGAAATAAAAGTACAGGTTAAGTGAACGAAGGTATCTCATAAATAGTCGCTATCTACATTTTTAAAGGAATGTTTATATCTCGGTAGCGAGGGCAGTAAAACGAAAACAGAGGTTATGTGATACAATATAGTAATTAGTAATTTATCACACTATAATAATAAATAATATATTAATTATACAAAATTTCGAGCTTCAGGCAGCCTCAGAAGTCTCAAGCCTGTGGGAGGCTACCGTCCAAGTATTCAACCATTTGCTACCGGAAATAACTTCATGCATGACATATGTAGTAATATGAGCCTAAATTTGCATGATACTGACACTTCTTCGTGAAAAGCAGGAATATCTTCCTTTAAACTTCCATCTACATTGGGCGGAAATTATTACGCCGCATGAACTAATGTTTCAATATGGAAACAAATAAAATACAAATACAAAACTTCTGCATTCATTGTCAAAAGTAGATAAACAATTGAAGAACGTGTTGCATATAGGTATTAGATACTTAACAGACATTATTTTACTTACAATTTTAAAAATACATTATGTAGCATGCATTTTTACCCTAAACAATAATAAACATTCAAGAAAAAATATTAATATCATTATACGCAAGTATCCATTCATTTTCCATTTTTTAAAACTGCTCCTATTTCATCTGCCTAAAATGCAATCTGACGAAATAGGTCGAAATAGGCAATAGGTCGAAACTTTTGGTTCCTTGCGCCAAAAATATGTCTTTTTCTTTGAAAGATTAAGCTCAGGGATGCAGGATATTGTACTTCCTGCGTTAATAATAACATGTTCAGTTTCAGTAACTACGGGCATTTTACCACTCCCTGGTACCTGCGTAGATAATACAGTAGAGAGTAGCGGATGAAGTGACGTAGGAAGAAGGCAGGGACAGCTGTGGGGAAATATGAATTCGATAAGCAGAAGGAAAGGGTGGGAGGACAAGGAGGCTGGAAAGAATATGGGAGGCTTTGAAGGTGGGGGTGGGTGGGAGGCGAGGAAGATAAAGTGGCGGAGGAGGTGGGAATGGAAAGAGACTAAGTAGGCGAGCGGGGAAAGATCGAGAGGGAACCGGCGTGCCGGCGCAAGAATAAGAAACAAGCGAAGCGCCGTAAATAAAGGCTTTCAAATGGGTGGATAAAGCGGGCTTGGTGGCGGAGCAAACGACGGAGTGATGGAGCAGCGAGGCGGTGGCTGAGGACGCGGAAATGGAGGCGACGGAACGGAGAGCTAGCTTGGGGGCGGTATGGAAATTTTAGCACGGGGGTGAAGAGGAGATAGGGCGAGCAAGTGAGGAATATTCACCGAGAAGGAGGGTGCGAGTCGGTGACGGGCCACGAGAGCTGAAATGTTTTCCCGAGTGTGAGGCACCCTGTCACCTTAATAAGGAGAGGCGTAGAAGTAAGGCACAACTGCAATCCTTTTGTAACGTTTCCAGCAACAATTTTGAGCGGGATAAAGGCTAGATACGTAAATTCTGAATCATGCCGTTTCGAAAAGCAAAGAAAATTATTATAAAAATATGCATAGCTAGTATCAATTAACGTATTAAAAGTAAAAATATAAACCTTTCTCAAGTATACCGTGTAACTTTCCATTGTTCCTTAAAATATGCGAATTTCCGCTGGGAGTTTCATCAAGTACCTATACCGGGTTGTTTTTCATTTTTTCTTAGAGTACGTACATTTCTGCTGAAACTTTTCCAGCATCAATTTAAAGCGGGATCGTGGCTTTACGGAAATATCAATGGCGTTTAGTTTTTCATAAAGCTAAGCAGTTATTTCATTGGATTTGAGAATCTATTAAAATATAAAAATGAAAACTAAAATATCATCAAGGGCAACATGTAAGGTGTCTCCACAATCAATTTACATAAATTTTGCCTGAAACCTTTGAAGAGCCAATTTTTCGTTGCATTATGACTAAATTAAACACCTAAATACGTGAAGGTTTCCAAAAACGAAAAAATTCATACCACAACTTATCAATATGGTGGCATTAAAGTTTCAGCAAAGAAAACTATGAAGTGTCTTATATTAAATGTGTGTATAAATAAAATGAAAGCAGTCCTACGACAAATTTTCTAAAAATTATTGTACAATGGGTCGTTTATGCAAACATGCGTGAAGTCCTATAAAAGAGGTGAAAAGATTTTTTTTGGCAACAGTTAATCGTCAATAACATTCAAAACCTCAGCAATAGCAATTCTAAATTCATGAAGTATATTAATTAATTAAGTACACGTTTTTCTGCAAAATGATTCTCAAAACCACTATTGCGGGTAATCAAGGGTTCACGAACATCATTCAACTCCTAAACCTCTCCAAAATCGTGTTTAACGTAATACTTCCTGACTTATATAATTCGATGCGCTAACTTTAGAAAATTAAAATCACCAAGGGTCTCGTCTAGGATGCTTCCACTAATAATAGCTAAAAGCAATAATGTGCACAAAAGATGCTGACATCGGAAATGCAAAGGACCACCAGTTTTGGGCAATAACTTTCCGTCATTTAATGAGACCTGTTGCATTCCTCTTTCACGGTGGCCGTGTCTTCAGGAATTCGCTCAATCTGTTAGTTACACAGGTTTTTTAATCGCATTTTTTAAGAGATAAGACTGTATCAAAAATATTTAGGTAGCACTTTTTCACTAGATATTACTCTTAAATTAATTAATAATAGACACATTTAGCCTTTTCCTGAATTACGAATGAATCATTGTTCTGATTGTTTCCACTCTGCATTAGAAAATCATACGAATTTGCCAAAACTAGTAACATACACTAAAAAGCATAGCAAATTTCGATTTTCTCATTCACTGAATTTATTTCTCTCCTTGCTATTATTATTTGAGTTTTCAACTCAACAAAATCGAGGAATAGCATGAAAAACCTTTATGATACCTTTATCTTAAAACCTTCACGATTTTTAGATATTTTGAAATCATCGCTAAGTCAGCCATCAAGTTCTAGAGCTAAGCCTTTAGTTTTACACAATACATGTCATGAGTTGAGCCTAATATGCGTTTGTTGATCTGACCAATCGATCAGAATACTTAAAATTTCCTGAGTTCAAATGCAATGGCAGTAACGGCAATACGCCTGAGGAACTCCAAACCTCACTGGGATGTCATGCGTAGAATCTGTGCGTCGGAAGGGACGGATACCTAACTGCTGAATATTTTGCATGTCTTCTGCAATGCCAGAGGGATAATGCATAGAATATTGTTATGAATGTGACAGAGGTGGTAGAAAAGGTTTAGCACTTGCAGGTGAGCTGGCGTGCTAGCGAGACCGAAAATGTGGTTTTCCTTAAAATCACGAACGAGGGCCTTGCTTCCTGGTCTTGAGGAAGGGAGAGAGGGCCAAGAAGAAAGCTCTGGGGACTCTGGGATCGAAGCAATTTAAACTGACTGTATTTACCCAACACCCTAGCATCCCTTACTTAGGCAAACTCCTCCTTACCTTTCATACTAGCTATTTCAAAGCGCACTTAGGCTAGAAACTTCTTTGTATGGTTAATCTTAATCATAATATGATGAAGGTTTTCATTAAAATGACTGAATTTAAGAGAGGTGTTTACAGTACGCACGTATATGCACTGATGTCAAAGCAAGATGTCCACAACGGATATCATTACGAGGAAAAAATTAACCAAACATGAAAACACTGGGCACGAATGTCGATGAATATTTTTTTAAAGCAGCTAAAATACGAGTTTTCAGGGTTAACCTGATTCCGTGATGTAATATTTACTACTTTTCTAAGTAAGGGCATGAATGAAGCGAACGAGAATTGTTAGGTTTTGCAACAGCTTTAATCTCTGCCAACTATATATATAACTATCACTTGTTTCACCGGCTGCTGGGACCAACGTCAGTAAGCGCAAAAACAGCACTATGATTACTTATTAAATGGGAGCAGCTTATGACCAAATAAAATCATGAATGCAGCCGAAGGCGGTCGTAATTTTTGTGAGCATCTTCATAGAAATTATAAAATCAAGCACTGAATCTGCATAGGCGATAGAGTGGTGACTCTTGATTGAAGCATTGAAGCATAAAGCTACACTGAGGTGTACGGAACTGAATTTTCATTCTGAGGGTCCGGGTTTGAACACCGTAAGTGGCGGATTTTTTTCAGTGGAATTCACATCTTTTCTAGGTTCTCCTTCAAATTTAATAAGCCTGCATTTTTACGTATCATATCTCCAAGGCCTCAGCTCCCTTGAAATCATGTCATATGCGGCCTCCACATTTCTTTATTATTTCCCCATACGGAGCAATTAAGGAACATATTGAGAACTCATCTTGGTTTTGGCTGGTTTGTAGCACAACTTCCTAAAAATCAAATAGTTTCAGATTCTAATTCCAATTCGGGAAAGACTGACGTGTTTTTCACAGGTTTAGAAGGACGTTTGTCTTTGGTTTACAGGGATATATTTACTTACTGGCACTAATTTATTTAGTTTTCTTTCACATTATTTTTAAAGTTTTAAAATCAAATCTTTATTAATATTTTTATTTAAACACTTCCCCTACCTTTGGTTCTACAAGGATATTAAAAAATATGATATCGTGCACAGAAAATGTAAATGTTTTCATTATGGCTGAATGTTTAAAACAAAACGTCTAGCAAACAGTACATATTTTCAACAGTAATAGAGAAAACGTTGACAAAAGTATGTTTCAATCATATTTATACCTATTAAATAAGACATGGACCTATTGTATCACCACATCTTTAGTGTACTCATTTCTTATCAACATGGTCTTCCCAGGGCACTTTATTTTAATATTATAAATTAATCATTATTATAAATGAATTAAAACACATAAAAGTGAAGGCTAATTCCTTAGGTGCCGGTGCATCATATCCCAAGTCTGTAAATACTACTGTAAGACATTTGTATTCGTTATTTTTTCCTGGTAACTTATTATTATTCAATTTTATGCTTTAATTGTGCATATTCAATTTAATTATTCATGCATAACACCAGTTTACAACATGGAAGGAATTGCATTAAATATTTCCCCTTTGCTCTTAAGGGTGAATACACAGGGTAATAATAAATTATTTTTGTTCCTTCATCTTTTTATTTCTCCAAACCCCGACCGCGTACCCTTACCCTCAGACCCTAAAACCCTTTCCCTCTCCAATCCTTCCCACCTCAGGGACCCACGAATGTGCGGGAGCCGGGAAACCTCGACGCGCCAGACCGCCTTAAGTAATCCCTTCTCTCTTTTGCCTCGACACCTTCTGCGCTTATATTTTGACTCCCTTTCGTTCCCTTACTCTCTCTCTCTCTCATTATTCCCTTTCAACTCACTCTTATAGCTTTGTTTTCCATATCCATTCTTATCCGGCGTATATCTTTCTCACATCTTCCTTCTCTTGCCCTTTTGATCTTTTTAGCATCTCATACAATGCCCCATTTTCTTCTAATAGCTTTCAACAATTGTAGCAATTTCTACACTTGTAAGATCAACCTTCATTCGTACCTCTCCTCATTCACCATGGTAATTTCCGGTGCTTACTAACTGTGACGGGCACCATCTCTGTTTCTCATCACCTCCCATGGCCACGTGCCCATCACGACGATTGATCGGATGATGTTTAACTGTCACTAACGTGCATTTGGGTAGTATGGTGAGTTTATCCGCATAGAAAAATTTGCCATTGTCGGGCGTTCGCATTACTGATTCTTACCCATGGAATAAATCAAAAATGTATATTTATAGTAAAGTAAACGTGGAACAAGTATCAAAATGCAGTCACAGTCTTTTAAACCGCTTTACTACGATCTACACACTTTATTGTCGTATATACATTCATAATTTCTTGCTTTGCGCTAGAAAAAACCTTCATTACATTGGTTTTATTGGTGATTGTGCGTAAATTATTTTAGTGAGCAGCAAATGGTGCAAATCTGAGCTCTATCCATTACGACATTAAGTTTCTAGCTGTGTCATTACTTATTATCGCT
Source organism: Pyrrhosoma nymphula (assembly GCA_963573305.1). Lineage (NCBI taxonomy): Eukaryota > Metazoa > Arthropoda > Insecta > Odonata > Coenagrionidae > Pyrrhosoma > Pyrrhosoma nymphula. The sequence goes on from OY754339.1 coordinate 63,229,630, forward strand.
TTATTTTCTATCCAATGAAGGATATTTTTGAACGAAATAGCCTTTTTATCAATAAGTTGATTAAAATGATAGAGAATGTTTTACGGAATAACATGCACATAATATTCGATTGGAATGCTAAAACTCTGAACACCACGCACATCTGATTCTGAAATTGAAGTCTCTACACCTGTTTCATCGCATCCTATAGAGCGTATAGAGAGTATTCATTGAAGGTATATACGCCAGTGGGTGTGGTAATAATTTTATCAGATCAGGCCTTAAGTCAGGTCTTAAGACGTTGGTACGGTACTCCCATTAAACTAGTGCTCAATATATAATAAAATCTCTCATTTGCGGTTATTTCGGATATTTAGCTCTAAATTACTACATACACCCTATAATTTCAGACTTTACTTTGTGGCAGTATTTAGTAGATATCCACACTTAATAATATACTTTGTATTTTTAACAGAATTTATTAACGGAACAACGCGATTCACCGATCTAAGGTCAATAAACAAAACAAACTAGGAATTTGTACCAGATGATGCCGTAGATCGGCGAAATGCGTTGTACCGTTAATAAATTCTGTGAAAAAAATGCAAAGTATATTATTTACTATGGGTACTGAATTAAAAAAGCCTACTTCATTAATGATGAACGCTTTACGTTCAAACGTCTATTATGGTATAATAAATTTCTCACTAAAGCCATAGCTTAAGCAAGGGCTAATTAAAACCTCCATAACGCGGTTTTATTGCGAAAGTTTTAATTTGGTCGCTATGTTTTTAGTAATCAATCAATTTTGTAACCAATTTAATAGTTGATCAATACGGAATTTTCTCAAAAAGATATCAAAATTGTATTTGTTTATTTTTCGTTATAATCTTCATAACGTTTTTCTCAAAGCCCAAAATGTCAACTGTCATCGCCCATTCGAGAAGCCTACATCATCTAATGCTTATTGTTTACAGATGCTATAAAACTGGGGGCTTATTTGTACTCCAAAAGGAGAGGCATGGACGGATAGACAAAAGTCAGATAAGTAATAGGAGTCGGATGAGTAGCCTTAAGTGCCTTGATTCACAGACCCTTCACCTTGGTCCCCAATCCACTCCTCAAGGTCAGAAAGACCCTTGGTCATGCTTTAAGGGGAAAACTCAACTTTTCATTCTTGACAGCGTCTACACTTAGGCCTAGTACTAAACACACTCCGCTTAACCTAACTCTTTGATTGACAACGTCTGCTTGACAGCATGGGCATGAACCCAAGCCTTCATGAATGGGAAGGCTGTAGCCTAGGCAGTACACTAACCTAACACGTATATTCTGCATTGCAGCATTGGAAGTGATTCGCTTATAGTGCATAGTTTTATAATTTCTTATAAGAAATTACACAGACAATATCGGCACCTAGGGCTGCATTCATGATTTTCCAAAACCAACTCTGAGTACTTCGATTTAATTGACAACGATTCCGTCAAACGAGTATCCACAGAATTGGTGCTAACTGGCCCGCGGAAATTGTATTAACTGGATCCAGCGGCCTTAATCGGGGAGGGGAATTCACTTATCCACTAATCCACCGGGGTCGGCCCCGGTAGCAGCGGGGTAACGTCTGCCAATCTGAGGGTCGCGGGTTCGAAGCATGCCTGGGTGGACTTTTCTCTCCACCCAGGACATGGTTGTTTATGTAATGTAATGAATAGGGCCAAATGTAAGAGAGGGCTGCATAGCCCTAATTTCGCGCTAAAAATAAAGGTATTAAATAAAAATAAATATTAAAAATAATCCGTTATCTACTCACAAAATATAGGAACTTAGTAAATTTGAAGAATTGTATTCCTCATCAAATCAAAATTTTTGTGGCAACATAAATATTACTAAATAATAATAAGGGAGGGGAAATTCTTAATTACTATAAATTGATTAAAGGAACTTTTTAAAAGTTTCGGAGGAACATTACTAAAGATATTAATTAAAAATGAAATACTTTACCTAACAACAAAATTTGAAGAAACCGTCAAATTGGAAGTAAAATTCGCCAAATTTAACTTAACCTCAGCTTGCTGGGCCCAAGGAGGCCAAGCAAAGTGCCTACAGCCAAAAAACAAGAATTAAATAGCAGCTACACGGCGTTAATCGCGGTTGCTTTGGTCTATAAAATACTATAGCTGTAGCTAGCCTGAGTAATGAAAAAATAAAATGCACATAGATAAACTGATTAAGGTTTTAAATATCTTTATAATCATCCTCCAGGTACATCAGGAATAAGCAGAACCTTGCTAACTTTGGTTTAGCATGAAATCTATTAATGCAGCCAAAATTGTTTTGCAGACAACCACTTTCAGCGTGCTCTAAATGGGGAAATGTGGAAGGTCACATGAGTAAGGAATGCAAGGGAGTCGCAGGGTTGTGAATGCGAGACGGGTGAACATAGGCAGTCTAAATTGCCTCGATTCCCCAGGGCCTTCTCCTCGGTCCCCTTTCCCTTCCACAAGACCAGAAAGCCCCCACCATTCGCGCTCTGAAGGGAAACTCCGCCACCTTTTCCTCCTCCTTGCCGGCGTCACCACACCGAACTAGGACCAAACCCACCCCTTCTCCCCCTTAAAACCTCCACCACCCCCCTGCTCCACCAACCCCTTCCCCCCACCCCCGGCGTTGTAACTCTCAAAGATTTTCATTAAGTGCGTCGGGAAAAAATGGGGTGGCATTACGGAGGGCACAAGATAAATCACCCCCACGGAGCTTAAATATGGGAAGGAAGGCAGGGTGGGGGAGGGGAGGGGTGGGTAGGGGCCCAGGGACTCGAGGGGGGAGAGGGTTTTTGGTTGGAGCGAAGCGTTTGAGGGGGGTGAAATGCGGGGGTCTCCTCTGGGTAAGGGGGCGTAGGGGGTGGGTGGTTGGGTGACGGGTGTCAAAATAGTGGGGGCACGAGGGAAACTGTATTCGGAGGAAGAGCGTCAACTCGGGGGAGCCGGAATGGATGCCTAAGGGATAGAGTGCCTCTACGCTCTCCAGTCATCCATATTTCCAAGTCCCTTTCCACCTCGCGAACCCTAGCCCACCAAACAACCAGCTTTCTCCTAACCAGCGACAACCTCCGCCCGTACGCCCTCGTTCTTAAAAGGGCTTAGTGCGATATTCGAATTTCAATATCGCACGACACGCAAACGGCACGTAAATTTTGCATCGCGCAACCCTCAATATTTCGCATCATATCGCAAGTAGCACGATATCGCAACTGCATCTACATACTACCCTGCGAGCCGCCTCATAGGCGTAATGCAGGCGGTGTTAGGACACCAGCCATTTAAAGAGAGGGATAATGGGGGAGGGGGGAGAGGATAGAGGTGAATTGTACGATGTACAATGTGTGATGAATGCAATTGTACGAGGTTTAACGATGTGTCTTATGATAGCATCACGCTGGCTTTTTAATAATCACCAATCGTGCCTTGAAAGAAGAAATTTATGCAACTATCAGGATGATAGTGTTATCTCTGATATTTTATCGCTTCTGCCATCATACAACATGCCAGAGTAAATCAAACTGCGCATGATATGGCCCATCACAAACGGCAGGACACTTTTCTACTTGAAACATAGTATCGTTTCTCAAATTGGGTACCGGAATACACACGATATATCGGATGATATCACAGATAATGATATCTGGTGGCGTTACTGCCCTATGCAAAATATCGCACATATAGGGATTGCGCATATCGAGTCACATATTGCATTTGTCTGGTCTCATTACGCCACAATAAGAAAATCTATTATCTGCTGATAAATATTGCAGTTAGGTATATCACTAATACTGGCGGTATATCGAATTCGTCGGTCGTTCAACATACTGTACATTCCTTTAAAATCGTGTATCGCAGGCGATACATTTCACGCGTCCTGGCACTTTTCTTTTATCACCTCACCTGCATCCACTTTCCTCGCTTTCCAATAACACTTTCACCGCCTCACTCCAGCACCTACTGTGCGGGCCAACTTAGCTTTGCCCTAGATCTCTTCTCACCCCTAATCCCTTGTAGTTCCCATTCTCAACCTTGCTCACCTATTCCGCTCTCCTGTGGAAGTTTAGTGGAGATTTTTATATGGTAAAAACACAGACCATATTCAAGTTTATTTTAAAATCAAAAGTTTAGACAATCGTGGAGTCATTACAGTAACACTAAAGACACGAAAACGTTATGTTATAAGACTGAAATTCTCTTTAATTCTCCATACACTTATATTCAAGGCTTTAAATTGATTTAGTCGTTACACGCTGCACGCGTAAAACGCATTCACAAATGCAGTTTTTTGCTATTTTTGACTAGTATGAGATTGGTTAATAACCTTTTTTTTAAATAATTTTTGACACACTAGACTACACACAACTGCATTTCTGACGCGTGCTGTGAGTCAGAACTTCGGCATTTTTTTTAATTTCTCTCAGTAGCACAGAGCCTTTTCCAATCCATTTAAAAACAGCTTCAAGTTTGTACAAATATCTCGTAAAGTAGTGTAGTAAGTGGATAATATATCGGTATCAGAAGGACCACATCTTTTTCTTATAATAAAGCCAAATTCAATGGAATTTATGCAAAGGTATATCGTGCTTAAGCCACCTAGGACTTAAACCTACCGCCGATTACTAAACATGCTTGCTTTCTGGGAGGTATTTTTTTTTTAATTCGTCACCTGCTTACCGACGCCCCCTATATTAACGCACACCAAGCGGGCACGTCACATAAACACTCTTTCTCCAGGTTTTAAACCCTCCTCCCATTCTCTTCCGAAAATGTCACCCTTTTCGCCTTTCCTTACCCATTCCCCCGTTCCCCCTGGTTCTTCTTAAACACTTCGCCCTCCATAATTTCTCCTCATTGCCACTTCATTTCATCGTCGCTGTATACGCCCTGCGCTGGATTTTCTCGATGGGGGTTCAAGTTCTCTCGAAACGCGGATTCTTAAATTACTTAGATTTTATGATGCTTTCCATCCTTAATTTCGTTTGGCTCCGGCAGGATTTCTTTTTTTTTATCTTCACCTCGGCAACCTCTTGGAAAGGATGCTGGGTAAAGGGCGGGTGTTAAGATACCGCTTCGCGTCAGATAAAAAAAAAATAATCTCAGATGGGGGAAGTATATGGTTTCTTTTAGGGGAAAACTGGAAAAAATGTGGCTCAGAATATATTATATCTGTCTCGAGTAGATTTCGGCCTTATGTCAGTCTCCTTTAGTTCATTATTTTACGTCAGTCACATTTTTTTTCTTTTGCTCCATTTTAGCATAAGGGGAGGATTTACCTCCTTTCTTTACTAGCATATTCAACCCGTGGAGGAAACTGTTTTTATACTATATCTTATATTTATACTATAACTAACTACTTGTACTTACTATTTCTGAGACAAAGTAATCATCAACATAGTCAATGAAAGGTCCTTTAATCAATATTAGTTTGGGATGCTGAAATTCACCTCTGAACTATCTAACCGTTTCGAAGTGTTTCATTGCCTGAGGAGAGGTGAGTGTGAGCAAAATTAAACTACAATAGAGATTTCCACGTCCATTATATTGTATTTACATTAGTTTACAAGGATTTCCGGCGAGATGTGGTGGAAAAGCATCATGAAGTTAAATATATAAACAAATAAAGATGGATAGACAATAAAGTGGACAGATCTAAGTTTTGTTTTTTCATTTACTTAAGTTGAATTTAAGTTAATGGTAGCGTCACGCTCTCCTTTTATGTAATAATTTAAAACAAAAATTATTCCTTAAAAGTTAATATGGGAGCAATCTAAATTTTTGTATGCTTCGCATAAATTAAATGGAGTTCCATTGTTCTATCCAAGTCTGACTCCTCGTAGCGTACATTTAATTGGTATATGTGAAAACTAAGGCACTTTTTAGCCATCTATGCAAGTAGGAGTTTAAAAATGCGTTCATAGGAGTTTCTTTTAATTTTAAGTTAGAAATAAAAAAAATTGATCGCTTCTTTTTTTAATTGAGTAGCTAATAATGACAACTACTAAGAAACGAGTTGAAACACCTCATTACCACTGAAACTCAGAATTGAGAAAGAGACTCGTCAAATACCCACCGATTATTAAAACTTCAGCTATTTTATGATAAAAATGATTCACTGTTCCTGCATGACATTATTAACAAAGTTAATTGTGTAGAATTAGTTGGTAAATTAAATTTTATAGTCCCAAAAAAGAGAGGGAAGCAATAAGAACTTTTTACATGAGAGATGTAAAGACTAATTACTGTAACAACGCACCATTAAATAGAATATAAGATTCATACAAAACATATTGTAAAGAGGTAAATTAGAACTTGTCAAAAGAAAAGTTTTGTAAGGATATACTATCAATGTTATCAAAATTGTAAAATAGTTTCTAAGAAAAAAATGATCACTTTTTGTTATCAATACTATTATTATGTCAAGGTTTTATGTAATATCCAGTCAGCCTTGCCAGATGTGCTTTATGAAGGATTTAACTGTGTATGAGTTTACCCTATTATTATGTTTGCCATGTTGGGTGAACAATAAACTTAATAAATAAATAAATAATAAATAAAAACATATATGTACCTAAGGAATAAATAGGACAACAATAAACTTATACATCATAGGTGTTTTTTCGACTTGGTATTGAAATATAGAAACTAAGAAGTACAAATCGTTTAAAATTATTGGAGTGTTTTTCTTTACAACTTTTAGTATTCTGTATTTAGCATAGTCGTAGCATTCATCTGCGCACTTAGTATAGATATAACAGCTATCTGCTGTCAATTCTCTTCCCCCAGTCTATCGCAATCTCTTTCCTCCTTAAGAACCGGTCGTTCCTTTTCCTTGCAACTCCCTTCCTACACCTAAATTTCCTCCCACTCTTTTTTTCCATTTCCCCCTCCCAGAATATCCCTGTTCAACCCCCTCCCCACCCCCTTTGTCACGCCCGGAGTCCCAATTCATAAATACCCTCCTTTCCCGTTCCGCTCCGAGTCTTTCACTCCCTCGTCGCGCGCGTTTTTTATATTTGTCCTCGACCTTATTATCGCCCTCTCATGACTCTTCCCCGGGCCGAAGTAAAATGGCCTCGCCGCGGTCATTTGTTAAACTTCCTCCTCCATTCAACTTCTCCTTTTACTGCCGCACTTAATCTTCCAGAAACCCCACTTTCTCCAGAAACCCTCTCACCTCACCCTCGATTCGATACGCTTATATTCTCCCGCCAGTCTTTTGAGCCTGTTCCGGGACATGTTCTATGGGGACGAATTTGACAAGAGGAATCGAAGACTTCCATTGAGAAAACATTTTCCTTGCTTCTTCCTCTCCATAATTACAATTTTAAATGTTTATGGCACTCTGGAGACTTTATACATATGTTTCAGCAACTTATAAATTACTAGAGACGGTGCCCGTTGAATATCAACGAGAAGAATATTATCATTTACATTGATTGTAATAAATCATTCATATCTTATTTTGTGCAATGAATTATTGGGTTAAAATATATACACGGAATCTCGACTTAAACAATAAGTATGGTCATTATGGAGACGATGACTCAAAAACGATAAAATATTGCGAAAAATCATTATGTTTTAGCAAATATTTCGGAATTTCGACCGGAATACAAAATTCTATCGAAATAATAAGACTATCCATTGTATTTTCTTTCTATTGGTACCTTACCCAATGACAAAAAACCACTATTTCTAATTTAATTTTGCAAATAAAAAAAGGTCTGGAGCCAAATGATGATTCAGCTTCACGTGTATTTCTTCGGTGAAAGTTACTGACATACATCTACACATCAAAGATACTGACATATATATGTATATACACATCGGTGATTATTCTAGTAGACTAGCTAAATTACACAGCGTTGCTCGGGATCACACTTCCATCATAACTCATCATATAAGAGGTGAACCGATTGAAAAAATGAGAAAATTCATTCTTTCGGATATCTGATAAAATAACATTTTACTCTCTATCTCAAGTGAAAGCGGTTTAAAAAAGCAAAATATAAACCACTGTCAGATCCCAATGCTTAGTATTCCTAATCAGCTTATCTGCTTAACTAAGGAAAGTAAATTTTAAATGTGTTAAAGACAAAAATCTGGATGCTAAGGAAATATGCTATTGTTCATTAAAGAGAAAAAATATGTGCGTTTTTGTAGCTAAAAACACGATTTTCCGACAAATACGAATTGAAAAAGATAATCGATTGAAAGACTTATAAACTGCATTTATTCAGTCATCCAAAAAAAAATGTTAACCCTCTATATTCATGCGGAAGTAGTTTTAAAAAGCAAAAAATGAAACCACTGCACAAAACCCAAGACTTAAACCAACTAACAAAGGGCCACTTTTTGGGAACTTTTGGGGCCCTGAGGTATTTTTAGAAAGCATAAAAAACTTCTCCTTGAAAAAATACATATATGTGCCAACTTCCATGGTGATCTGTGTAACGGTGTCGTAGACTATTAATCTCGAACAGTCAGACAGACAGGCAAACAGATACACAAATATCCATTTTATTTATCCATATATATATTTAGATAACATCATGTAACACACATTTTGTCTTTGGGTAATAAGTGTTATGCCTTAATTGCTAATGCTATATAGGGACAGGAAATTGCCATTATTCGCCCAAAACTTAGCTTTTGTAGGTTGGAGAACGATATTACGTCACTTTTCCCGCATTTTTTGAGCAATTTTGAATAGTTACACCTAATAATTTATTACTCCGTGAATAACTGTACCACCAAATTGAAACAAACTGATTTTACTGGCAAGTGACCGCTCATGTAATGAAGAAAATTGTAAGAATCATGTAAGAATTGTAATTGGTTCACATAAAAAATTCAACTGAAATGCTGCAATAATTTTTATTTTTATTTTTTTTTTATTTTTTTTTTATTTCTACATCCCCGAAAACAGCACTGACGACCTCTTACATCGGTTATTTTAACATATAACAATCTACGAACCACCCATGTCCTGTTTGGTGAAATCCACTCAGGCGTGACTCGAACCCGCGACACTCAGTTTAGCAGACGAGGTCTTAACCCCATGTCGCCACCGGGGCCGACGTAGCCCATTTAAGTAGAAAATACGCCAAACATAACTTCTGCAAATAACAAACAGCAGAATGGATGGAGGGGCAAATCACGTGATAAACCAACAACGCCATTATGTGAGCGACACATTGTCGTCGTGTTGACCAAGTTTAACTTCAGTCTGAGTCATTTTTTGATACTTTTTGTCTATTCCGTCAGTGTGGGCAGATGTAGCAACACACAGTATTCAGAGATGGCATCAAGAGCATGTAAGAATCCTCCAGATGCATACTGCTACGTGTGTGGGAAATTTATTTAAACAAGAGAGAAGAAGTTTTTTGTGGCAGCATCTGCTAAAATGTGTTAAGCTTACAATGCATATTTTGGAATGTCCATAGGGGATGAAGATAAATCTTGGGCACCTCATTTTACCTGCCAGAACTGCAAACGGACTTCAGAAGGTAGAATTCGTTTTTTTTTAGTTTTTAATTGTATGTTTGCAGATAACTGTCAATAAAATATGTTCATCCATTCTTTTTCATTTATAGATAGAAAACTTAATATAATTGCAAAGTAAGTACTCCTTCTTTCGCAACTGTTAAAAGTGTTTGCCTAAAATTTAGTGGCCGTCAGGTAATTTTAGAGTACCTATGTTTCTATGCACATTAGTCATTTGTCTGGTTGCGTATATATGCTTCTGTAGAAGTGAATATATATTATATTGCCACTACCATTAAGATAAAAATTTTTTTCTACGCTGATAACTTGTATGTAGATATAAAATTTACCTCGCTCTTCTGCAGGTTGGTACAGAGAAGGAAAGAGAGCCATTCCATTCGCTGTTCCCAGAATCTGGCGTGTACCCACTGATCACTTAAATAACTGTTACTTTTGTTTGGTGGACCCTTCAATACGTCGAACCGGTAAGAACGCATCCCCTGTGATCTACCCTAATATTCCATCACCAATTGCCCTTTTGCCTCATTGTGATCAGTTTCCTATACCTAGTACACCAAAGGTATTACAATCATCTGCAAAAAATAGCATCAGTTCAGAAGAAGATGTAAATTTTGAACGTGAAGACGACATTTTCACGTACCCTACCAGTAAAAGAATTCCATACTATCCCAAACAAACTGACGTCAATGATTTGATCAGAGATCTTGGCTTGACAAAATCTAAAGACAAACTTTTGATATCTAGACTTAAGGAGTGGAATTTATTAGATGAAAGGGTGAATGTTACCAGTCAGAGGAAACGACACCAAAGGTTTTCGAGCTACTTCTCCAGTAGGGATGGACTCTGCTTCTGCCACAATGTATCTGGAATGTTTAAGGGTATTGGAATTGAATGTGTCCCAGCTGAGTGGTGTCTATTCATTGATAGTTCTTGCAAAAGCCTTTAAGCAGTACTATTGAATAATGGGAATAAATACCCCTCTCAACCTGCGGCTCATTCTGTGCACCTGAAAGAGGACTACTACAGCGTCAAGACTTTACTTAAATTTTTGAAGTATGATCAGTACAAATGTGAGGTTATTGGAGACTTCAAAATTGTGGCTGTGTTGATGGGTCTTCAAGGGGGTTTTACGGAATTTCCCTGTGGGATAGCAGCGACACTGCAGCACGCTATCAGAAGAAGGAGAGGCCACAACGAACTAATTACCCTGTGGGAGAGTACAATGTCAAATTTGAGCCACTGGTGGATACAAAGAAAATATTTTTTCCACCACTGCACATTAAACTTGGTCTGATTAAGCAATTTGTGAAGGCACTTGACGAAGAATTTCCAGCTTTCCAATATTTTCGAGACTTATTTCCCAAGCTTTCTGATGCAAAAGTCAAAGTTGGTGTGTTTATAGGGCCACAAGTGAAGAAGATCATATAAAGCGCAGAATTTTCCAACAAGCTCACTATAAATGAAAGAGATGCATGGAAAAGCTTTGCAGTAGTCGTTCAGGGCTTCTTAGGCAATAACAAGGCACAGAATTATAATGAACTGGTCAAAGTACTGGTAAGGAACTACGGTAGAATGGGTTGTAGGATATCCCTCAAAGTGCACATCCTTGATTCTCATTTGAATAATTTCAAGCTGAAAATGGGAGCATACACAGAGGAGCAAGGCGGACGCTTCCATCAAGATATTAAGGAATTTTAACAGCGCTATCAAGGAGTGTACAATGAAAACATGAAGGGAGATTACATTTGGGAACTTGTACGTGATACTGAGCTTTGTTACAGCCGCAAATCAAGGAAAACCAGTCACTTCTGAACATTTCTGAATGTCTTTATGTTTATTACTGTTTTCGTTAATACAATTTAAATCCAAATCTGTCCCTCAAAATTTGTTGATATTATTACATGTTCTCATTGTTGTGGTTCTTTTTGTCACTGAGAAATTTAATTGATTCTGTCCCAGGAATGTGTTAACTTACTATTTTCTCATTGCTGTGGTTCTCTTCGTCACTGTGTAAAATATTTCCGTCACAATAATATGTTTACAACTATAATTAAAAAATTATTTTCTAATTGCAGTTCAGGAGATGAAAAAATAAATAAATTGAAATCAAAGTAAATCTGGCTTAATATGCTTATTTCATAGGGTAAATGGGCTACTTCTGGTACCATTGCTGCTGATTTATTTTTACAGGAACCACTTACGGTTTAGACACGAAACTTTTTTATTGGCATAAGTAATCCCTTGAAAATCAAATTCAATTTATTTCAATTTGTTATTGCAAATATTTATTTAGCAACAAATAATTGAGAGCAAAGATGCATAATTGCTCAAAAACATGGGAAATGTGACGCAATATCGTTCTGCTACTCACCAAAGCGAGGTTTGAAGAAAATTGCAGGAATTTCCCATGTGTTTTAGATGTAAGTAATAGGAAACTAATAATATTTTCCCAAAGACAAGAAAAAAGTAAAATTTTGTTACATAGTGTAATTAATGACTTAAATTAAAATGTGATAATGTTCTGACGCATCGATCACGTCAGAAATTAAGATCTATATAGGTTTTATGTTGTATGATTATTTTTCCTATTAAAATTATTAACATTTTCAATAATCAATAATAACAATTTCGGTGCTGAAATCGCAAAAACATCTTCGTTTATAAAGGTCTATTAGTGTATGTGAAAACAAAACTAAATTAAATCACCGTATATGAAAATTTATTCATTACCGAGGGCTTTCATTAAAAAACCTCACTTTAGTTACTTCATTCATCCTAATACCTTTTTCTCCTTCCTAGATATTTTAAAGTAAATCTCGAATATTGTCCACATTACATTATAAATAAATAGAACTTAAACTACCTGATGATTCATATTCTTGCCTATCTCTTGGCCACGCAAATCATATATGCGGAATCGTTCAAAAGCAGACAGTAACAAGTAAAAGAGCTAAGCCAAGGAGCAGCTACTTCGGCTTTATCAACTGAAAAGACATGGTTTTCAATGCAACGGCTTTAGGCGCAAGCCCTCAGAATTGAAATCCATTTTTTTTGTAATTCTTGATTTCTACTTCTCTAATTTACGATTGGCTGAGGTTATGCCTTCGTATGGCGAATTTAAATAACCAACTCAAAAAAAATGTTGATGCAAAATTTTATTGCTAGTAAAATTTACCCTCGAGGTAATTTTAGTCATTTATTATTTTTTATAAATTGCTTAAACATGTATAAACCCTAATGAAGAGCTCCCGCATAGAAGCTACCTGTTCCGTGTCTGGGGACTTTTTTATATTTGGGAAGAGCCGTCAGAAATAGGTCATTGTAGCAAAAAGCAAACGTTGCAATATACTTATTTACTTAGATAACTTGGCAAAATATTAAATAGTCACCACACTTTCCCCAGAGACGTACTTTTGCCCCTATTTGAAGCCTTATTTACCCACTAGTTATCTGCTTCGGGACCTGTTGGAGGGAAGAAATTTGATTAAAGTTATCTGAGACTGCCAGGGTGAAAATGTTATCACTTTCTGTCGAGGATAAACTTATGTTTATGGTTCTTAATACTTGAAAGCAGAAAGTATAAGTGTGACAACAGACGCATGATGTTACGGGAAAATACGGCAACAGGTGAATTCACCTAGCCCAGCAAACATACCGGATTCATGAATGCTCAAGGTTAACGGAATATTTTAGTATAATGCCTTTAAGTGTAGACTGTAGAGGTTTTATTACATATTTTATTCCATATTTTCTTTAATACTCTCCATTTTCAACCAGTCTAATCTCCAAAGGTAGACTCCAAAAAGGTTCACAAATGGTGGGCATTAAATCTCCAACTTAATCTAAAGGTAATCAGCAAGTTGTAGACCATGATATTATAGGAAAGTTGAACCTGTTGGAAAATCTTTCGCCACTGACTATTCAAATGAAGGTCAATGGATAGGGAAGAATAATTTAAAAGACTAGCATTCCCACCGTACCGACCAAAGACCGAACGTTGTCTCAACGCTATTTAAGACGAATTTCAGCAATGACGTGTCCCGTCAAAGTTTTAAATCTTGCTAAAACTGTTACGCAAAACAGCATTTGCTAAAAATTAAATAACAAAAAATCTTTCCGCTAGTCATCAGTGTTTTGAGACTTGATCAAGTGGACGAAGACCATAGTGAGAATCGACTATTTCCTTTGTGGAATCGTCTTTACTCTTTTCAAACAAAACAAAAAATACTTTAACATCAGAGGGACTGGCGGGAAATATAAGCTAAACAATAAAATCTTTCCCCATTTGTATATTAGGCAGCTGCGTGTTATAATTTATATGCTGGCAGAATACATGCATCACGCAAAATTTTGTAGTCTAGGTAGCAGCATTTTTTCCAGTTTTTTCATCATTAAAACGGACAGAGGAATTAGAATATATCAGCACCAAGTTTATTGGTTTTAGTCCGCCAATAATCCATTTTAGTCCTTTATTTCCTAATTTACAATAATATGCTCAGCAATAGTTCTTAAATGGCGGGTTTTCAGGAAAACCCGCCATTTAAGAACTAATCCTCAATCATTTGAATGATCATTTCACCTCAGAATCACGTATTCTCACGGTTTTGATTGAAATCCATTTAAAACCAGTAAAGAAACCATTTTGAAAATAACCTATGGACACGTCACATATAAAAGTTTTTTTTTTAAACAGCTATGAGTCATTTGGAGGATCTTTGAGAAAATTGTTAGAAACGATTCACTTTGATAGAAGCAAATAAATATTTCTAGCAATTTAGTATTTGTATTATGTTTAGTATAGTATTTGTAAAACTTTACTAATAATGTATTTTGCTTGAAAACCTTGGGAGTAAATGAAATAACCTCAGTTTCCTCTGAAACATTTCACCCCACTTCGATATTCACTACGTTCACACGTCTTAAGTGCTTCATTTCGAGATGTGGAGGAGAAATTTAAGAGAATGAATCGATAAATATTCTTCCTGGAATAATATTTGTACAAATACAAAGAAAAATGTATTTTGATATCTTTGAGGCTCTAGCCGACTCAACTCGACTAGACTCCGAAACTCGACGGGAAATACAAGCTTGATAACCAAGAATTTGTTGTGAGCACACTAAACAGCGGTGTGATATGTTTTATATGCTGTGCTAACCTTGCAACAGGTGAGCCTATTCTAGCTAAGTAGCAACCCATAAGCATCTACGCATTGCAGGGACTAAATGCTCTTTTATAATGCTACTAATCTTTAGTTATTTAATCAATTTATTTCATTCTACTATTTCGTTTTGTTTTATTGATTTCATTACACTTACAATTACCTGATTTTCTAATTTCCTACAAATTACCTAATAAAACATTTTTAGGGGCTAACTTAGCCATTAACATGGAAATATAAATTTAGTTAAATAACAAATATAGTAAAACGTCACCTTAATTTTAGCTCATTTTCCTTTTTTGCCATGGTAAACAATGGAATTATGGAACTCTGCGCCGGTGATAAATAAACACCTGCTGTAAACCCGGAGGTTGTTTATGCAGCTGTGGTAGGAAATTGGTTGAGCTAAGCATTAAGGCGCGCGCAAATTGACATTCCAGAATAATTTAACCAAACAACTTTTGCATCTGAACCTCAGGACACCACCCACGCTATAGAGCCTAAGGTATTCTATCCTAGATACGCACTAATAACGCTATCCTCAAGCATTCGAAAACGTTTTGAATAAAATAAGCCGGTCAATCTTAAAATTGAAAATATATGCTAAAATAAATACGAATATTTTTCATGTGATTCCCACTATACGTAAATGAAGGTATCAAAACATTGGGTACACTGTATCTTCATCTTGGATTTAAATGTGACATACGTATATTCAATGAAGTTTTTTTGCATGCAATACTTAAAATTAGTGTGCTTATTTTCAAATGATTATTATAAGTTTGAATCAGACAGAAGTTCCGAACTTTTTTCGATTCGCTTACGCTTTAGTAGCCCATATTCCTTCATAGAACCCCGACTTGGGACTCCTCGCAGGTTTTACAATCGCATGTACGTTGCCGTTCTCATTCGGCTTTTTCACGAGCCACTACACCTCCAGGTACGTAAAGGAACCGTAGGAAAATATTGGTATAAAGTTATGCAATATTCTAACTTCCACAAAGCATTTCTATTGACTAAGTAGGCGGAATTATCTGTACCACCTAGTCTTCTCGTTGCATAACATACATTTGCTACAATCATAACCTTAACACACTGCAAAAATCACAGTTCTTACTTTGCCAGCGAGACCAACTTCCTTCCCATTCTTTGGATAAAACGAGGGAGCAAGGTCACTTTCAGCAAGGACTATTCTCCTTCATTATTCCTCAAAAAGCTGACGAGACGCACGTCTCAACAAATGCTGAGATATCCAGAATCAACCCAATATTCAACACCCAGGAGAATCACGGTCCTTCCACTAAACTCAAAAACAATGTGCTAATGCAGAAATACCTGTGTGATGCTGATTTGAAACCCTAGCGAGGTATATACGGTAACCCATCCTGCGGTAGTATCATCAGTAGCAATTCAATCCAATAATTAGTATACAAGTACTGCACCCTTTCATTGCACCTTGTCCCCTCTTATGCCTTTATAGCTCTTCTGCTTTGTATCCCGTTGAAGCTAGCTTATGCATTTCTCCATCAATCTTTCCCGTCGTACCTTACTTTCTACTTTCCATTCTATATTATTCCTTTAAAATTTGTTTTGTCTCAAACTGTCGCCTATCCATCTAAACCTTTCCTTCCATACACTGCTGCATAGGGTTTTTTCTTCATGTATTCTTCTGTTTACTTCCTCGTTTCTGTTCTTGTCCCTTAATTTGATCTTCACAGCGGGGTATGCGAGTCGGTAAAGGTTACTATCCGCTCGAAGACGACGCACATGGAGGACACTCAAAGCGTTCAGGGAAAAAAGAAACCGCGCACGGTTGGCAGCTGGAGAAACGTTAGCTCAGATTATTCTCGCCTTACTTCTCCACTCCAAAACGCCCCCTAAGTCCCGACCTCAACTCCCACTAGTCCTCACGGGCACCTCCTGGCAGCCCGCATTCCAAAAATAACGTCGGCCACCCTTTGAAGTTTTCCTCACACACGAAGAAGGAGGAGGAGGAATCCGTAAGCCCAATGCCACCAGCCTCACCTCCAGCCTCCTCCCTTAAAGCAGCCACTCATCGCCCACAGGCCAACCCAACGCTCTCGGCTGGCCATGCTCTTCATTACGTGCTAATTTCCATCCCCTCGGGAGGAAGGAAGGCCTTATACAAATACTCAGGATGGTGGCGGCCACCAGGTGTCAAATTTGCGCGCGTGCTAACACAAACACAGGGGAGCGAGGGGAACATTCTTCCACTCCCTCTTTCACACCACAAAAACCCTTCTTTCCACCCCTTTACACGAGATCCTGAATATCTTACGTCTTTCCACACCTGCCAAATGCGCACCTTTGATACTCACGAACCTCCTCCTTGAGTGCTCCATCCTGAATTTTGCTCCCTTACCACTGACCTCTGGTAAAAAGTTAATTCCCCTTAAAAATGAAAAAAATGGGTAGACTTGATGATTCGCACCAACAACAAGTTTTAAGACATTCTCAGCTCTTTTATGCCCCATAAATTACGGCTGCAGTAGCAAGGTGGTTAACAAGCTGGCCTGCCTGCCTGGGAGAGTCATGGTCGAACCCTGCTGCCAAAGTAGATGGTAAGCTTATCATAGAGATAATCACCTGGTTTTTTGGAAGGTGACTGATATACATGGTCATTTATGACGATAAAATAGACATGGACAAGATTGCAAGGAAATGAGAAAAAGTGCAGAGAGAAACCAGGTGTCAACGTTAAACAACTCAAAACAAAAGGCCCATATTGGTCTACCTGTGCAGTTTAACGTCCCATCCAACGAATTGAATACTCAAAGCTCACAACTCACACTCAATACTCTCTCAACACTTCACCCGAATAAGGATCGAGATCCCAAAGAAAAAATACCCGTCTCCACCGAATTCAAACCCAAATTGTCCAGATGGGAAGGCAATACTCCCACCACCACACAAATCCGATCACACTTCTTTGGATCAAATGACCACACTATTGACATTAACCAACTTTGTAAGACAGGACTGTATAGCCTTTTGCAATATTATCGCCTAAAACCCAAGCAGTCCATAAGTCATTCTTTCCCTTAAATACCTATCCGATTTTGCTGAAGATTGTTGGGTACTTATACTAACAACGCGCTGAAGTCTCTTCCATTAGCCACTCTTCTCATCAGGCATCACTGGGGCCAAACAGCCAGAGCTTGGTAACAACACCTAATCTCTGGGGAAGAAAAACCGGCCGAGGTAGGAGTCGATCCCGTGACCCTCGTATTAGCAAGCGAGACCTTTATACCACTGCCACAATGGCGGCTTAACTACATTGAACATAGTTGTATAAATTCTTAGCATAATTGTTGGAGTATAGCTAGAGAAAAGCATTTTCCCAATGTAGGGATCAAATTAAGTAATTTAAAAAAATGAGGGAATCTCCAGCACAGGGTTTCAAGCTGTGCAGTACAGGACGAAAAGTTATGATGATTGGCGATAATTGTTTTGAAATTAAAGTGGTTAGGGACAAAATGAAGTACTAAGGAATATTAAATTTATTAATTATTGAAATTAATTCAAACTAGTGAAAGAAATGTTTCATGATAATTGTTAAACCTCTGCACAGTAGTTGATATATAGGTACAACGCGTTTTAACAGCGCACGCCTATAATATCCATATGGCTTGTGCCTCTTGCCCAGAATAAGGCTGTCACTGGATTTATGACTTGGTCATTAAAATCTCCACAAATTTAACTGAAGGAAAAGTTTCATGGAAAATGGTACCTAAAGATAATTAATTTCATTTTTAAAAGGATGGGATCATTTTACCATTATACGACATTCCACCTTCTATTTCCAGGTCTGTGATTTCTTTTCCCCAGCTTAAACAATGAAGTCAACGCACTGATCATCAAAAAAATTAAGACAAAGAAAAAAGTTGAATAGATTCGACCGAGATGTTCAAAATTGGAATTATAATGGGATGTAACTGATTTTCCACTCCGCATGACTGCTTTGAAACGGCCGATCAAGGTAAATGAAGATACCTGTTAGAATACCTTTTCTTTATTATTATTTAAGTATTACATCCTGAAATTCATTTAACAAAATATTACCAAACACTTAGAAAAATTTCATCATTACAACACATTTTGCAAAACTGATAACCTTTTATGTTTAACAGGAAATAGTGATATTTTATTCATCATTTAGTTATCTAAACTTTTATTAACACGAAACACTACCCTGGGAAAGTTCTTGCCCGTGGAGCATCTAGTGACAAATATATTCACTTCTTGGATGTAATGACAGCAGTTTTAGTTTATGCCATTGTGCCAGCCCTGTGTGCATTTCTTACTCTATGTTTATACCTACAGGCAATGTGATCCAAATTATTTGTAATTTTACTAACCTGACCTTCTTTACCTTCTAACAGATTTAAATTACTAGTATTATATCGGATTCCATAAAGGGAATTTTTAATCAATAAGGGATGAAAACTTTTAATTGAGTACTTAACCCTTTTTAAATTTAAGGTTCTTCTTTTTCCCAATGTATTTGAGTGACTAATGGAGCACATGTGTTCAAAAATATCAATTAAAATGAATACAAATACAAATAAATCAAATTTAATAAATGTAAATCATAATGGTATTACTATTGAGTGATAAAATTATGATCCAGCAACCCTATTGAATGCTTTTTCTATTCACGAGTAGTGGAGCAGTTCCCAAACAAAAAGCCTACTGAAGTCTAAATTATCAAACTGAAAACTAAATTATCAAAAGTAGGTAGCAAAAATTGTTTTTGGTCTATGCACACTTTGGAAATAAAATACAGTTACATAATTTCCAGCATGAAACCTTAGTCTTGAGAGAATTATGATAGTATTTTAGGATGCCTTTCAGCTGCTTACACTTGCAATGGCAAAATTTAAGATTAAGAGGAATATAAAGTAGCTTTTTATGCCTAGTTGTAATCGATAGAAATGTAAGTAGGTACATCGAGAATAATTGGGCTACAAACGGTAATTTAACCAAACATAGTGTTTGGTCACCACTTATTTTCCAGATGACTAACGCGTCTTTCCCCTATAATCATCCCTACATAATCCAGATTCTTCCTCCCCAGCATATTTGTCTGATAAAAAAATAAATTCCCATTTTTACCTTTTCTTTCATCGCCACTCCAAACGTCAATATTTCTTCGAATATTATTTCTCCCCACTCTCCCGCATTTGATATATCCAATGAATTGTATTCTTTCGCCGGTGGCTTTTGAAGGGGAAACGGTTGAGCAACCTCCAATATTTTGACAGCCCCCCATCGTTTTGAGCCACTTTCAATGATCACTTCCCGGTCCACTGAGCTTGTCCCTGACAGACAGCAAAGCGCAGTGGGTCGAGAAATAGCTCTCGAACATTTCTCGCGCGCATTGGAAAAATTCACCTGGTGGGGCCACTTTTTCGAGCGGAGACAATTTTGTGCTCGTGAACGTATTTTCTTCAGTATCGACTGTTACACGAAATGATTATTCAGTTAAGTCTTTCCTCACAATACTTTCATGTAACTTCAATATTTCTTTCTTGAATTTACAGAAACTTGTGAACGGATTTTTGTATTTTGACGAACTTTAATTATAATTATTGGTGCTTTGAACTTAGGGTGCCGAGTCTTGAAATGTGGGTGCAGAGGAGAATCGAGAAAGTGCGCACACAATGAAAGACAGATGAAGAAGTACTTGGTACGAAGGGGGAAGAGAAGTAAATTCTGAAGGAGATTAGGAGGATGCAGAATAGGTAGTTTGAAGAAGAAATGGGGGAAAAAGGGCTGTTTAATGCCAAGGTAGAGGGGAAAATGTTAGCTAAGAAGTGAAGGGAAAGCAAAAAAATGGGCTGGGCTATAAAGAGAGAAAGAACGTATGCCAAGATGAAAGATTAAGTCGAGACAGGAGATTAGGGCTTGCGGCTGCGGATGATAACTCTTCTTCCATATAAACATCCCTAAAAGTATAGATAACACCAAATTAAACTTATAAATCAATTTGTATTTTGGTACCTACTTCTTAACTTATATAAAAAGGGAAATAATATTGGCTATGCATTACCTACATATCATAATCAACTGTCTTCCTACTAATAATAAGCATTAAATTGTGGCATTTCCGTAAATGTCACCAAATTTCTTACTGTTCCTGTTCTTCAAAACCATAATCAAGGCTTTTAAGTACGAGATTTTCAAGCAAAGGAATGTATAATTTTTATAACAACCTTTCTCATTTCATGTTGTTTATCTAGCTACTCTAGTTTCATAGGCTGAACACCTTCAAGGTTACTTGTCCGATCTCCCAACAACTAATGGTATCAGCACACTCAATTATCTGTAATATCTTGTTCAGTACCATTCACAGATCATCTGCTTTAATTACTTTCAACCTTATCATGTTTAATACCATTTGAAAGTATTAAGACTTGTATATTGGATGTTTTCCAGCATTTTCTGAATACACAGGCCTGACACTCATACAATTTTCATAATTATATACAATTCTCCGCCTGGCATCAACAGCGCACAATTTTGCAGCTGGTATCAATATTTTCACCACTTTATTTTCACGTCTCTTCATTTAGGATGCCAGTTAATTCAGCACTCTTGGGAAATGTACTCCTTAAGTATTCAGCGTTTTATTAAAAAATACTGAAGTATTCCAATTTATTAAAAACAATATTCAATGAATGTTTTTTTCATAAGAGCGGAATTTTACCTGGGGAAACTGAGGAAGTAACGTTGCAATTATCACATAAATAGCCGAACTGTATATCTGCTTGAAATACGAATGAAAGCCATTTAAAAATTAGTAATATACAGGGATGTTAGGAAAAAGGTAGCTTCCATTTGTCATACAAGATCGATCACGGAGATATACATAAATTGACTTTAAAAAGCTTTAATTTAAAGGTAATTTGGTAGTTTTCATATTAAACAGCACCACTACGTTTCGAGGCAGAATAACAGGACTCCTTGCCCGGTGACACTTGTGCGAGTTTAATAATACCACCTACTTCTTAACTTTTAGAAATTAATATTAACCTACAGAAAACCGAAGCTATTTGTATAAAAACTTTACACAAACCTATTTTCCCGCAGAACGAATCGAATGAGCCAGTAGTATTACCAAAGTCATTTTGAGGCATTTTGTCGCAGGAAGCAGACGCAAACTTTCAGTGACAAGCTGGATGATGAAAGACAGCCGTCGGTTTCAACAAAAACCCCTGCTTAATCCAAGGGTGAGATTTGCGAACCAGGAGAAACCGCAAGATTCAAAGGGATTATTTGGTCCTTCAGCGGCTCAAATCGAGTAGTTGATTAACAAGAGTAACATCATCTACTACCAGGGCCCAGCACAGGTAAAGGAGAATAACACTATATTCTTTCAGTGAATTAAAAGAAATTTTGGGATTACCAATAAACTAAGGATTTTGGAAAATCACTCTCTACGGATAGATATGACAAGGTATTTTTACACCAACTCAATCTAAAGAAAAATTTACATTGAATAATCCCCTGGATGGGAATTAAAACAGACGACAATCTTTGAACGTGCTTTGAGATGCAATTTCCTTGCAAAATCATAAAAAGTATCTGTAATTAATGATTTCTACCAGTGAGAAAGATTTGGATACATAAAAAAATCTGCTGGGCGTCGAACTTTTCCCGGCATTAGCAAAGATACATAAGGAACTCTCAACGGTTGTAACTCCGGCTCCAATTCACCTAGCACATCAGAAATAGGAAACAGTTTTCAATCTCCTTTATATTTTGGACAAAAAAATGAACATAAGGGCATTATAGGCAACTGGAACAGTATTAGAATTAATTCTATGGAATTTATAATTTGATAAATAAATATTTTTTTAATATCATATTATCTATATTGCATCTTCTAATTATTTTTTTCTTGACAAGTCTAACATTTAAGCTTTTCTTGAGCCAGTTGTTTAGTCCTTTTCCTTTTTTTCCGTTTCCTAAACTTAATCTTCTTCATCCTTTTCGCACAACTACTACTTCACACTTCTCTCTCCCTCCTTATGCTAGGAATTTTACCAATGAAAACTCACCACTGCTACATGCAAATCTCTTGAGAATGACGAACGCGTATAAACAGAGATGTTTTCCAATCTAAAGTATAGAATTTTCAATGATTATTCCTTTACCTATGTCTTTATGAAGTTTATATATTACAAAAACAGTCATTAAAACAATAATATTAGCATTTTCTGTAGTAAAAGTGGCGCGGTTTGTATAACATTACAACTTAATGTGGTATTTTTTTTCCAGGAGCGACGCATCGCTTCTTTGGAAGTTATGGCATCCCTAACCCGCCGGCGTAGCCAGAAACTGTTCACCTGAAATAATGACGTTCAACAAATACAAATACGTTTATTTGCAGCGATGCATTGAAATGCAAAACATTTCCACGCATCCCGCGGTACAAATGCAGTCATAGTAAGTTACTGTTCTTTGTAACGTTGTTAGCAACAAGCTACGAAACGGTATATCATTCAATTCGAAAGAAGTAATTGTAATTAGTAACTGTGCATTAAAATGTCAGTAGCCATGAAATTCCTCAACCGGTGGAGTTACTGAGAAGAGTTGATGGGTCTGAATTATGTTCAGTGTACATGCATGCAGGACATTCCCGAATGCATATGCGGTCACGATAACTAGCTAAACATAAAAACGTCGATAGCTATGATGTTTTTGATCCCGAGGATATATAGAGAAGAATGCATGGTATTGAGTGGTGCACAAAAAATGCAAAAGTGGTTATTTTGAAATTTTCAATTAAATACAAAATAAACATATCCCCATCACAAATGTAGTGATTACAAGTTACTGTATTTTGAAACGCTGGACGTAAGAAATACAAATACCCTCCAGTACAAATTATAATGAATAGAATAGTTAATGTGTTAATAAACTGAATATTGACATCTGTGTACATCCTTTTCCGGAGATTCTCAGGCGATTTTTCAGGACTTAATGACGTTCGACCATCATACCCTTCGGTACAAAAGCAGTTAATTGAAGCAGCTGCAGAATGCTTTGTAGGAAACTATGAAGTTCCATACCCGATGAAGTTGTCAGTAAAGGTTCATGGGAGTTTAGTATGATGATTAACGAACGTATGTACATGCAGTATTCACCCCGAGCAAATATGGTTATTGTAAGCAGCTGAAGGCAAAAACTTAGGAAACTATGAAAGTGCATGCTGGGTAGGATAACTAAGGAAGAGTTCGAAGGACTGAGTGACGTTCAACAAATACAAATGCGGTTAGTCGGAGCGATCACAGGGGAAAATTAAAGGAGGGAGAACCAGAGGGTAGGGGAGTAGCGAGTACCACCTATCACCTCCTTTTATCAACTCCTCATATACCCCATCCCTCCACCGAAATTCTCCCGCAAGCTACCCCTGTGCGGTATCCTTCCCCTTCACCCCCTTCAAATCCTGCCCCTTCCTTACACCCCTTCATCCCTTCCCCCGTACCGCACACCGACAACTATATCCCCTGTGATGTATTATTCATAGACTCTTCCCTTCTCCCTCCACCCTCCCCCCTCCGCAAACCCCAAACGCCTCATCCCTCCTCTCACCCCCCTTTCCCTTCGGATCTGGTCACAGAGAGAAATTTTAATGACTGCTGGAGTGTGAGTGAACCCGTGTATATGTGCCTTTGCTCGAAATTGTGTGCAGCGCCTCCTATGCTACATCCCTCCACACCGCATAAGCGACCCACCACCACCAGCTCACCATCCTCTCACATCCCCCTTCCTCTCTCCTGTGCCCACCTGCCCATCCCCCTCTCCCTAACGCTGCATAAACAACACCCCCGCAACCAACGTCACCCACCCAATGTACACGGCCCATCCTTCCGACCCTCAACCCGCTAACTTTTACCCTCACCCCGCTACAACCCCTTACTTCGACGTCTCCTCCCTCATCCCTCTCCTCCTCCCTGCCGTGCATCCTAATACAGCAGCCCCCCTTCTCCTCACGGTGCCCTGAGCCACCTATCCCCCCACCCACACCCCGCAGCATCCGCAAAGCTTCTTCCCTGTTCATCTTCTCACTGTCTTACGCGAAACCAAGCTTCTAGTCTAACACCATCCACCACACCTCCCCGCCCTCCGCTTGGAACAAGAATGAGAAATGAAGAAACACTTTGCTACTTCTGGTTCAATCTTTATTTCCATTGACAGATCATGTTCTAGACCAGTGTTTTTCAACCATCTTTTAAATGCGCCCCC
This sequence comes from Pyrrhosoma nymphula, assembly GCA_963573305.1. Taxonomy (NCBI): domain Eukaryota; kingdom Metazoa; phylum Arthropoda; class Insecta; order Odonata; family Coenagrionidae; genus Pyrrhosoma; species Pyrrhosoma nymphula. Next base: position 63,254,591 of record OY754339.1, read on the forward strand.
CTGCAACCTATTTGCGTCTCAAAAATAGAACCACGATTCGACATATTGGTAAAAAATAAACACGCACAGCCTTTTCACTGAAATTATTGTTGTGTCTTTAATGTAGTGTAGGTGTACATTGGGATAATATTTAAAAATTAAATTTTCTCTGACCTTTTTGTATTTTCACTGTAGTGTAGGACCTATAACCCTAGCTTTTTATTTTATCTGGCTTGCTACCGCGACCCCCCAATCAAGCCTTTGCGACCCCCCTGGGGGTCGCGACCCACAGATTGAACAACACTTGTCTACACTAGCCAAACGGAGTAGGGTTTGTGTTTTCCTAATGAGTAATTTTCGTAAATTCTTGACGGTGTGTTGGGTATAAATAACGGCCAAATTTGATTCGTGCGGCATTCAGAAGCCTTGGTGATGAGTAACAAGTCGTACGTTGTAACGTCGGCAGATATGAAGCCTATTACCTGGAATACCCGTGGACTATTTTTGCAAAATTTTCATAGGTTTTCAACTAGAGACGGAGATATTGGCTGCTCTTCAACAATGACTCCAAAGCAATTATTTATGGTTGTAATATCACGAAAAATAAGCCATTGTGGAGCACCGCCTTACCCAAGACAATCGCATTAATTTTAGCGTATAAATGTACAGTGATTAGCAGAACAGGATTACTCGGACACCTCAGCGCATTATATGACAACAATTCCTCTCAGGGACAACACACTCATGCTACCATCATTAAAATATTTAATTCCATTGGTATGCTATGGTCTGGACCAGTCTAACAGAGTAGGATTTGAATCTTCCTGAGGTATGATTCTTATAGAATCCTCACGGGTTTTCCAACAGGAGATTCAGTCACAGACTGCCTAGACAGCCGAAGACTGACTCCCTCACTGTCTTCATGGCGTTGATGCCTTGTAATAATAACTCAAGAAATAAACCTCCACCGCCGAAACCTTTGAATTAATTTTAACGTAGCAACAGTGATTAGCAGGATTACAGTGAGTAGTAGGATAGGATTACTCGAACGCGTTAGCGCATTCTAGGACAGTGATCCTTCTCAGGGACCACCATAATATTTCGGTGAGTGTTACTTTTCAATATTTTTTCATTGATCAAGTCCAGAAAAATACTCAAGTGGGTCTGGATGGCTTTATGTTTCTGGCGCTAATTTAAAAAAATGATGGTCCCTTCAAGGGGAAGAAAAAATTATGCCAATATACCCAAAGGAAAAAAATTAAATAAACGGTCAAGGATCAATTAAAATCAGACTTAAAGGGTGGAATTTTATCCCGGTCGGGTTTGCTTCATTTGGATTGCGATTCAAGTATTTTCGTTAGATTATTCAGAGTGTAAAACTGTCTGATAAATAATTCAAGGGCCAAACCCTGTCACTAAATCAGCCATTACGTTCTTCCTCCAGCCTACCATATTTGATAAGTTAAGGCTCGGTCATTACGCAGGCGTCAAAGCAATTAATGGATTGCGCTGACTACACTAAAATGTTTCACTGAACCTCTGTTAATGTCTTTCTCCTTGTCTTAATGTAGTCTCAAGGCTAATTATTTGTTCTTAAATTCAAAGAATTAATCATCGTGCTAGTGAATGCCAGAAACGATGGGGGCTAGAAAAATCATTTTGTTATAATTAGGATCCACACGAACCTAGGCTTCTACGTGCAATCAAAGCTGAAATGCAAATGAAATTTATTGTGATAAAACATTACTATTCTTTACTTCATTAAACATTTAACTTAAGGCCAAGAAGCATCAGGCTCGAACGTACACTTGAATGAAGAAAGTATGTATAGATTATTTTCTGGTTTAAAATTTTATAGTGACGACAACCATTTTTTTTTCTAAAAGCCCTTTAAGGAAGGTGTAACTTTAAAAAAAGCTGAAACTTTTCTTCTAGCCAAAATTTAAGATAAAGTAACGTAGATAGTTGTGGATGGTAAAAATAGTTGTTTCCTCTAAAAAGTTCAGTGTTTTTCAAGTCTCTGACAACTTTGCATTGTCTTCTTTCCCTCAACCCTCTTCCACCTAACCTAGCCCTTCACCCCCATCTCCTGTTGGAGCGGTAGGGACCAAAGGACCATGCATGTTTGTCTTTGAACTACAAGCTCGTTAAAGAGACGTTAAACTGAGTCTAAAACTTTCCCGCAAGTTACGCGCCACTGGCACTAATCAAAGCACACGTGTTAAAAATAAGAAAGAATATTTTTTGTAACTTTGTAAAAGTCTATGGGACGAGGTTTTTGGAAGATTATGCCCCAGTTTTCACGTCGTAGGCTCCGTGCTCTGTGTATTACGGACACCGGTTTTTTATATTAGGAAATGCTTTTTTTGTGAGAAACTATTCTCAACACGAAAGAAACTTCAGAAGTGCACTAAAATTTTGTTTACGTCAAAAAAATAATAATTATCAGGTTTTGATTATAATAATAATTGATTGCCGTTATGTATTGACGAGATAAAAATGCAAATAAATTAACACCACTAATAAAAGATACAGTCATAAGTACATTACGACAATAATGACGACGCGACGTAAGCTCTATGCGGTAAACAAAATATATTTTATCAACAACTACTAGTCGTATTTTACACTTTAGCCTGGTTTTATTATCTCTAGCTGAATAAATTTGCGGTGTGAAAACCGAGGTTAATACGTTCTCCCATCAATAACACTTACGTAAAATAACCTACTGGCTGCTTAAAGTTACAAAACCCGGACTCTGTTTGCATCAAGTTCGCGGAAAGGCCACGTCAACCCACGGTTAACGCTAACCAAACATTAAGGAACCAGGCATTAATATTTATTGACACTCTGCGTAAATGACTGATTCCCTGAGCTTAAACTTATGAAACAATGAGTTATATATTTCTGGTAATTGGTGGTGTACGTCTTTTCTTTTCCTGATTCACATAAATAAATTCTCTCCATTATGCATGTACCTACAATGTATTTCCAGTCTATTTTCTCAAACCTCCCTTCCTGTTTAAACGATTTCCTGAATTTGGCTTCATTTTTCCCCGCTAAGGAACGTATGTTTCTTTTATATTCGATAAAGCATTTCTTTTATTTGATATTTGTTACTTCAAATCATTTTGACATAGATAGACGTAAATAATGAGTGTAAATTTATGCTTTCCTGACTTCGTATTACAAAAGTGAGGCTAATGAACTAGATTGTTTACATTGTGAGGTTTCTAAAAAACTCAGTGTACACTTTAAGTTTCAGTATTTTTAGGATATGTGTCCTTGTTGTACATTCACGAGACGGGGTGGAAGATGTATCTCAGGATTTTCGATCTCATCAAATTAAAAGGGGAAGTTTATCTTTATTGCTTATTAACGAATAGGGAGGACTTAAATAGATGGAATTGATAATAACGGGGAAAGCATGTTAAAGGTGGTGATAGAGGGGATGATGTTGGGTAAACAGGGGAGTAGAAAAGGAATAGGCTTAATATACGGTGTGAATAGAGATACGATGTAGGCTGAGATGAATAATTAAATCGAGGAAGGATAATGGAACCTACTAAATAATATGAATGATTAATGGATATAATTATATCTCTTTCCAAAGCTACCTCTTAAATAGATAATCTGACAATTTATGCATAAAAATACAAAAATTTAAAAATCATATCTGCATAGTGGCAGACTGCCTTTACAATTATATCACACCCATCGACAATGGAAGACAAAGAAATAAAAGAGCCTTGTTAAATATAAATAATATTAGGCGGGACGACTATTAAGTTGAAGACAGAAAATGCTTGAGAAGACAGTTGCTTGCGGTTATTTATAGGATTAGTAGACATATTATTACTTACTTTCCTATCCTACAATCTACGAATGGACCTACCTCAATCCACAAGATTCATACAATAGCGATATAAATTTATGTATGAAGTAAAAGGCTGCAAGGCAATAATATGCATTGGAATTTATCCATAGTACATCCACTGACTTAGTAGTTATTTTTACTTGAACAATAATACTACTACAATGCGTTTTGATGTACTTACGCCATCATTATGTGATATATCTGATAATTTACATTTTTATATACCGTGATGCACCAAAAGATGGTGTTTTTACGTCAAAATACGTTGCACTGGAATAACCTAATGAAAAATTACAACAGTCCACATTATTGTTTCATAGATAAATGCCACTATGCTAATCTAGCCCCTCATCAAACTCACAGAAGCATAAAACTATTCTCAACGGTAGGACCACTTACCCTTCCAACTCAATCTGCTTCCCCTATGATCTGTTCTGCTCTCAATAAACCCACGGCGATATCTCCTTTAGTGGGTACTCTGACTGACCGCCGCGTCCGTACCTTAAGCCCCGAATCACGACTTGCCACACCTAGCATCGGAAACACCGCATCGTGCCCTACGCCCCACGCTATTCATAATGCATATTTCCTCGCCTCCATCCACGGTCTTCAATCTCTCGCCCTTGACAGCGTGCTGAAATTCCGCACGATACCCGGGAATAGCTCTTTCTGGGTAAATCACTAAACAGAGACACATCATTGGAATGGACAGAGAGACTGAACTTCCAATTGGTTCCTGCCCTTGTAAAAGTAATGTGAACTGAAATAAAAGAATATATTGTTTCATTTCAGCATTGGGAGGTCCTAGTAATCTGAAAGCAGGAAGCAGGAAATTTCAAGTTGTAAAACAATGTGTTGAAATGAAAGTAAATAAGTCTCATTTCAGCTATAAGTTAAACTGTAATTTAGCTGGAAGATTTTCGGTTTGGAGTGAAAATATTTTTCAGCAACTGTTACAACAAAATGTGTAAATATACCATGCAATATAAATTATTTCGCCTGACCGGGTTAGGACACCGAATCTCCTGATTTCCGTTCAGGTGCGTGTAAACAATTTATACAGAACCTTATGAATTTCTCAGAAACTTCAATAGATATGTCATGAGAAGGTCTGCATTCTTCGCCGGCTTTGCCGTTGTTGCTGGCAGAGGAATAACCTGGCGATTCAGCCGGAGTTAAAGGAATCGAAATTAAACTGAACATTCGGTTTCTCTGCAGCTTAGAGCGAGAGTATTAGAGAGAAAATATTTGTTTCGCTTCGCAATTGAAATATCTCTTGACGAAATTGTCATAGTGAAACAAAATTAAATTAAGTGTTAGTTTCGAAGTTATAGTATCGTTCAACAAATAGGAGACGGTAGCAGGAATTTGGATAAAAAATAAAGAAAATGGGACACCGGTGCTGTAGCTTGCGTAACGATCATTTTGTAGGTCGTTCAGTCGGAACTGAATTACGGCATTCTATAATCAACAATAAGCCCTTAGTTACGGAACCCGTCCTTGATTTGTTCCCTCTATTAAAATTCTTTGGGATCAGGACGATCAGGACCAAAATCTTAAGCTTTTTTCTTCGTTAACTTTTTGAGAAAACTCATGCAGGTGGAGTAATTTTTACAAAATACTTACCACTAAATTGACAAATCTCAGCACAAATTTCTCAGTACTATCAACTACAAACTGACAGCTTATGCTACTTTGATGTCCCCTATGGCAAAACCATGGCATCTCTCTTTGCGCCCTAACGATAATGACCTGTTATTTTTCTTTGAATTATGTATTAACTTAACTAATAGCCCGCAACTCTTTCAAATTATTCGTTTTATTACACCATGTCTGGGTAGTAGAAACTGCTGCGCACTTCTTTGAGAAGAATTGGTGCCAAAATTACTCTTCAACCTATCCATTTAGGAAAATTTACCTACCATTCGTGGCATGAATATTATACCCCCCTCAACTTGTAAAAATGTGCTAAAAAGTACTAATTTACCTAATCGTACACGTTAATTTCCATTGTATATAATACATATATGTGTTCACTGTGATCACGTTGATTTGTTTGTTTGAACTTAAAGTTTCATTTGTTTGCATTGCTTCTGCTACTATTGATTGTCGTAATAATGACAACAATAGACAGAAGCCCACGTTTGATTATATTCAATTCAAATTAAAAAACCTAAAACGAAAGAGTTAACCTCGTTCTAACCAAAATTTAGTTTAAAACTTTACTCGGATTTTAATTTTCCCCCGGCATTTATTGCTGCACAATTGATCCATTTCAATTCTGCTTCATTGAAATTGCCACTTTAAAAATTCTTCAAGAATCGGGTCTTACAATTTCGGTTCATTACCGCTCGTGTCCCAGACCTTACATCCTGAAAGCAAATGAAAGGGTTGTAGGCTTAACTTTGTGGAATTTATCCATCACGGAAGAGTTAAAATACCTTAGTTTATTCTACTACCAAGATTTATTGCAACGACCCGGGTTTCGACACTTTGTTCCATCTTCAGGTTGAAGGGTTAGCCTGAAGATGGCACTAAGTGTCGAAACCCGGGTCGTTATAGTAAATCTTGCAAGTGGAATTAACTAAGGTAATTTAATTCTTCCCTGAAAGCAAATGTTCGATAATACGTTTCACATAGTAGCGGTTAATGCGCAACTCAAAGCAGATTTGAATTGCAAAATCAAGAGTGAAATAATGCGATACGACAACGAATGTCATACGTTTCAAATATGAACGCAAGTCCTGAACTAAACTTGCAATTTTTATCGTACAAATCGACTTTTTTGTTGTTACAGAGTAGGCTCGCATTTTGCAACGTGGTTTTCCATTGATCCGTAAAATAGTTTCAGCAGAATAACAAATGAATATATACGGAAAGGAAACTTCAAAGGTAGAACTTCACCTCACTTGGGATACACCTGCAGAAATCTCCATTTCCAGCTGCCGCTCTACCCTTATTTTTACGTATGGCATTTGTTTTTTTTTTCGAATAAATGCGACCTCACACTGACTCAAAATATAAAATATTTAGGGTGTACACTTCACCAGCTCATTTCTTCTCACGTTCTATAAGTATTACATAACTGATGCAGGGCTACGTGCATCCAACTTGACCTTCGCCTCTCAAAATAAAACAATACCAGGATATTGCGTACTTGTCTGCATGGAATTAGTATTCGGGCTACTCTCTTAGGCATCATATTTATAACCGCGTAATTTTCAATGCAATTCTTTGCTTTGCACGGTGTAATTTTTCTTGCTCCTTAGTTCAAGCAAGAGTTTGTGCAATATCTATCACCGCGCAAAATGGCCTTCGGAGTAGCACTTTCTTTATGATGCAGTAGGAATGCGCAAACAACTGCGAATTGAACTAAAAATCTAGTAGTATCTTCTGCATCCACATACTTACTTTTTCCACTTATGCACAATATAAACGCACTCAACGGTAATAAGCAGGATTAACCTAGCACGGCAAACAGGCACCGAAAGAACTAGTCACGTCCTTATTTTGCTGCAGTATAATTTTATTTCAACCCACCGGCGTACTTATTCAGGGCAGCTGGCTTTCCAGCAACATTTGGCTGTTTTTTTCCTTTTTCTTATCTAGTCCAAACACAATTTAATCCATTAGTATCCAATTTAATCCATCAAGTGCAATACAGACGTGATATATATGATAACAACGAAGGATTAGGTAAACATTCCCCCACTTTTTAACGGTGCATGAGAAAAAAGCACTTTTGAAAATACACTCGGCAACGAAAACTGTGCGTTTAATTTAATACCGTTAATAAAATTAGCTAATAAATTAATTTTCATGGGATCACGTTTTTTTAAATTTTTGTAGGCATAATTAATACAATTCCCCAAGAATTTTATAATTTCTATGGTCTTCAAAATTAATGTTTTAAACGCTGATTCTTTAGCTTTAAACCGGATTTAACCAATGAAATTTTGTTTAATTGTTTTCACGGATAAATGTATATTTGCAGAGCATTATATTCGCTTAGTCAGAGGATTAGCGTTAATTGAAACTACTATAAGTTAAATTATGGTTGAAATTCCTCGAGTTTAATCACTAAGATGAAATACTTATCAAAGCAGTACATATTAAATAGTTATTGGTTAAAGGTCAAGGTTATAACCTTAAATGGAGCATTTTTTAAATGTGATAGGCTCACAGTCATGTGTTTTAGGCTTGAATTCGCGAAAATTCGTAACTAAAAGTACAAAGCTGTTGAAATGTGTATTGTTTTTGCTAAGATAAGGTTGCGTAAATATAATAAAAAAGCATTATTAGGTCGCTCCATCTAGAATTATTCTTCAATTTACATGCGCCAATATCAAATAATACTACAAAAGAAAGATCAGTGTTTGCTTTTCAAACAATTTGATCAACCGATAATGCATTCGATGATGTACATCAATCAGTAACTTCATAAGGGTAATTATAATCGAAACAAAGATTCGAAAATTACTGTATATGAAAATCAATGAGTATTATTTATGTATATTGAAATAGAAAATACACTTCCGAGATGAATCAATGGGAAAAATAAATGTTATTCCGGCAAGTAGGATAAGTAAAATTAATACAATTTCGCAATAACTGTCAAAAAGGTAATAATAACAGTAGAAAGATAATGTAAAAGTTGGTGATTGATCAATATTCACAACAAGTTAAGAGAAAATTAACGAATTTATCACCATTAAGCCCGCCTTCTCAGGTTTGATAGTTCAGCGATACGATATATCTTTCAATTTATCTAATAAAAACATTAAGTGTGCTTTGAAAAGGGAAACGACTAAGAAGAGAAAATATGTTCCTCAACTTACGGTTACAGCAGTGGGAACAGAGACGAAATCCCAGACGTCTCCATGGTAACGAACACGTTGAGGGTAATGATGTTCAGTCGCTGGCAGCAAAGGTTGTTCTCTGTAGAGACAAAATGAGAGAAAAAGGTTACAACGGAGTTGAAAGCGCTTTGCCTCAAGTCATAAGAATTCCAATGTAACTCCGTGCGCCCGCGGTAAATTCATATGCACGGTACGTATATTTTGATGGCTGAAACGGCTCACCCCAAGTTTAAGTAACTTAAGCACATCAGTCAAAAGTATGCATTCCTTTTGCACGAACATTTTCATTAACTCATCGCCACACTACATACACGTACAAAGAAGAGAGCGTATCTAATTTTCTGGAGTAAGTGCGAATTAGTATAAATACTATCATCTCTGGAGATATATAGGTCTATAAACTATAGTATAGTATTACTAGAGAGTTCGAGAATAGAGATCATCTGGGTATAGGAAGTATCCTTAGCAATTCCATTCAGTAAAGTTGTTCACTAAGTGAAAAACTTGATTGAATTTACGTATATATTTTTGAACACTCAATAACATAACCTTTCATTAGTGCATAGCTTTCAGAATGAAGGATTATTACAACAACTTTCTCGGCTCATCAACATTCACCTTGTGTTTCGTATTTTCCTATCATTCATAAAAATTTTCAATGCATAAAACTATGGCCAAGAAAAGTGTTGTATTTCCAATGTGGATGAAGTCTACCCCATGGGCCGAGGTAAAATACCACTAAATGTTTTAAGCAAAAAATGAATCCAATGTGATTTTTAGCATTTTCAGATGAATGACATATTTAGACGCGATTAAAATAGATGGAACAAAGCCTGGCTCGTTGAAAACAAAGAATATATTCATATAGAGAAAACAAAAAAGTTTGAATTTTTTCATGGAGGATTTTGTAAAAGAAGCTCCAATATGAGTATTATAGTTTAAATTATTTTCTCGGTGAATCCTCCCTGTGTAAACTTAAAGATGCATCCAAAATAGGAGCAGGAACGTACTTGAGGCCCTTCCCTACATATAAACTCATTGGCTATTAGCGTTCAGAAAAACTATATTTCAAACAATTGCAATACATATAATTTATTTATGCTATGAACTCATGCCTACAGAGTTTGAGAAGTCCTGTTAGCACCAAATCTAACGTTGAGTAATAATCTCTGCCCGTTCATCTCCCAGTGAACTATTCGTCTTTAACACAACTTCTAGCGTAAACATATGCATATCAGGAATGTGTGAAATATGCTTCATCATGCTTCATCTTCCGGCTGGACTGCTGTTCACTGAAAATAAGGGCATCAGAAGATATTTAAAACTAGACTTTTTACTAGCTATTTTGAAGTCAGCTGTACCCAAATTCAGAAACAGCTTCAGGGTAACTGAAAACGAGCTTTAAAAAACTCTCAGAGAGTATTAAATCGATCAGTCAGTGAAATATTAAACCTCAAAAACTGTCCTTAGCACCTCACACATTCCTATTTCTACCAAAAGTCAGCTCTATATGATGATATGCTATGTATAATGATATTCTAAACTTAGCAACGAATCGCGTAAAATTAATTTTCAAGAAATGCACAGCAGACAACCAGGGGGCCTGGACACTGAAGGACAAAGCAACTAGAAACTTTGACCTAGCGTTTCGCATTAGCTGGAATTTGAATTTCCGTTGAGTGCTTAAACGATTTAAGTTGACCAGGCGTCCTTCTAAGCTGTAAGGTTCATTCACACACGAGTAGATAGGCTCACCTATTTTAGGGATCTGGGCTCGAGTCTTAGACCAGGTCAGTGGGTCAATTCTCGAAACGTGTGATAATAATTTTTACATGCTAAAATACTCGTTTCATCGCATGATTCCGTTAATTCATCATTCTTGAGTTATCACACATAGGCATGCAATAATTATGAATTGAAAAGTACCAAGTAGTCTTTCAACATATAAATCTTCCACAAAATCATACGATATAGAGAGTGATATTTTCGCGGAAGCATCTCGAAATGTTGATAATCGGCCCCCAAAATGATTTACTTCACCGTAATTTCTGCTCTGGTTCTAGTTTATATTTTACTACATTTGTTTATTTTTTATTTTAACAACAACCACCACAATCAACTCATGTGTGGCCTTTATATTGTGGTATTAACAATTAACAACGAACAATCACATACAACCATGCCCTGGGAGGTGGAAAATCCTCCCCAGGCGCGACTCAAACCCACGATCTTCGAGTTAGCAGGCGAGGACGTTACCCTGCCACCACCTAGGCCGGCCATCTTCATGGCAAATCGATGCATAGCAACAGGACTCTAACCTATAGACTTGCTCATCACATTTAGCCAAAAGAAAAAAATGGAGAATGAAATAAAACTGGTCTGCGCTTCACCGTCGTCATCACCAGTCAAAAAATAGATCCCCCTCCACCCCCCAGCCGACTACCGGCCGATCAGAGCGACACAACGGGGGAAATTCGTTTTTGGGGGCGGGGGGGTGTGGGTTAGGGGAACGGAACATAAAGCACCGGGGGACGACGAATTGCGAACAGAAGAGGAAAAAAAACCGAACGAGAGACAAAGGTCGAGACGTGACAGACGACGAGGTGATGGTTGGGGGAAGTTTTGGAAATGGTTTATATGTCATATATCGCGGGGTTACAAAGGGGAGGAGAGGGGTGAACAGGAGGCAGCCCTGAGGTGGGAGATGATGAGCTTGGGTGGGAAAGGAACATCTGGATGGTTCAGTGCAATACTGCGACACTTTGCGATATTATCGCATAAAATATTGCGATACGCAAATTCGTCCTTGTTCATAGCTCACCTACAAAATTATTATATATACAATGTAGGCAGTTGAAAGTTTATGAAACTTGCAGCTACATTGAAACTACATAAACTATTATTCTCAACATTTACAATTTAAAAAATAGAATGTAAGTTGATAAAAACCAAGTTAGTAAAGAATATCGGTTTATATTTTTTTAAACAACTAGAGCAGTCAATGCCGACGTTTTGCCATATTTATTTGACTCTCTCAGGAAATTTCATTTGAGTTGTTGATTAAAATAGAGACTAACTCTCTACTCCACCTTAAATATACAATAAACGGCCGAAATACAGAAGAGATTCTGATAAAATTACCAACAGCTTTAGGTAGCATATTAAGGCTTTCGAGAATGGTAACTACACACCATAATATCAGTACAAAATAATCCGAGTAAAGATTTAATTTTAAGTAAGCATTTTAAGCCAGAAGTGAGTAGACAAATAATGATAGGCTAATTTACGAAAAAAGTACTTCATATGAATATTTATATTTAAGACATACATGAAAAGCAAATGTACCTCTAGGATAATTTTCTGGTTCTAAATTGAAAAATCTTAAATTTCTTCAGCAGTGAATACACTTAGGAGAACTTTTAAGTCATGTTAAAGTATATTACGTAAATTTGGGCCAACGTTTTCAAGGAATCTTCTGAATATGGACTTATTTACTTCAAGCAAAAGGCACAATTCTTCTACAGTCATTTCTTACATTCGTTTATGCTATACTTGACGCTCTATCTTGTGAAGAACATTCTTAGAATATAGGAGTTGATGCTTTTCAGGATAATAATTGACCGGTGAAACAGCTCTAAAGATGATGGAGAATTCTTCCATTGAAACGTCGGCGGAGATGGAAAATCTGACCCGGTTGGAAGCCCGAGTGAACTTCACATCAACATTCTTAGAACTTAGAATGCACAAATGGAGCAATTATAAACCTTTATTATATAGGATAGTTAAGATGACACACTATTGTCCTGCACACTGCAAGTTCAAGACACACTATTGCCCTGCGGCACTTAACCACACGGGTTGGAAATATTGGATGGGAAAGGGATCTTAGGGTACAGCTTTGTAGAATTGAGACATTGATTAGATTTTGCGTACTTCGAAGTTCTAAACTCGATAGCGCTTAGCTGTATAGAGCCACCAAATCCAACAAGTTTGGGCTGGTATGTGGCATCTGGTTAGTAAATGTAAAGATGCATTCAATTTGGTATGTGATATTCATGAGGTATTGTATTACAATATTAAACCACGGATATTTGCAACTTTAAGTGGCTAATAGGAATCCAGGGAAAATTGTACAATATTGGAATATATTTGCTGTGATAAAAGACTTAAACGGGATATCGCACTGCGATAATTAGCTCATACAATTGGCAACACATCACCTAATGCTGTAGTGCGATACTTGATAGAAAATTAGAAGTAACACAATATGTAATTGTAATGCAAAATGATGCTATATACAGTCAATAATTTATTTGAATTCAAAGTGCTCGCGATCAAGGGAGGCGCTGCAATGAGCCAAACTTGCAACTTTAAAATTAATTCTAACCAAGTTCAAATAATGGCTAAATGTAATGATGTTTGCCTTTCAGGGAACTGATACACTTTTTTGATGCATGATATGAACACGATGTGATTGCAACATGATAAATAATGTAATATGATATACCTACTTAATGCGATTCGAAGCATTTTTTCGATACGAAACTTAGGCAGTCACAATGTATGAAAAATTAATTCTTTATTGCTGTCATTATAAATAAGCGTATCCCATCTTAATACTGTTTTCAAAACATTGCCTACTTGCAGCAATATTTTTCGAAATGTTGCCAAAAAATAGAAGTCGCTTTCTGCATGATTCGATAGCGCTGTTTGCTCCGGAGAGACAATTTAAAAAATTAAGAAGCTATGCCACATCAATTATGTCAGAAATGCATGGGTGTGCGGGTCGTATGTCTTCTAAATTATCATTTAAAATAAGTTTATTACTTATCGTAACACGTTTTATAGAATTGCACCGTAACCTTCGGTTTTAAGTCGTTTTAGTGCACGGCGTGATCAAATAATCAAAACTCAAGTTTCAATTATAAATATTTAGTTGATTACTGAGAGGTTAAATAATTAAAATATTTAAAGTTAAATAATGGGTACAATAGTACTTACTACTTCATGGTTCCAAAAACTGCATGGAGTTCCAAATGAAGTTATAGTACAGTCATTGCTATTACTAAAGAAATATATCACTACATGTACCTCAGCAACATAATGAGGTGTTGAACATTTGGAATTGCTCAGGCTTCTAGCACGGTAGAGAATGGGGAAGAAATCATTGGGGATTTATCACGACGAGAGGGGAGAGGAGGAAGGAAAGGTGATAGAGGGGGTGAGGTTCATGGGGGAAGGGTGATATCACCTGCGGCTGCACATACAGAGGAAGGCCGCGGAATCTGCATATTGATAGAGGTTTCAGAAGACTGCGAGAATGGCTGCGACTGTGGTTGTTCGTGCGTTGAGCGAAAAAGGAGCTAGAGGGTGCGTGAGCCCAAGGCCGCGTTCAAACGTAAGCCGGTATGCAACTTCGGTGTAAAACATGAATCCTATTAGGTTTTACGACCGTAAAAAGTTTCTTTTTCGTCATAGTGGATTAATGACAATTTAGTCACACTGAAAACATTTTATTAATCCACCAGAGTTTTGATTTATTTAGTATTGTCGGCCTTGGTGACGGCGGGGTAACGTCCTCGCCTGCCAACCCAAAGGTCGCGGGTTCGAGTCCCACCTGGGGTGGATATTTCTCCTCCCAGGGCATGGTTGTGTGTGTTCTCCTTTGTTACTGTTACAACGCCTGATGCAAAATGGTCCTCGAAGCTGTATTCAGGTTGATGAAATAAATAAAATAAAAAATTAAATAAAATATAAATATAAATCTACGTCAATGCATTGGTATTTTCTAATAATTTCAAGTTTTGCATATAGTCTTTTGAGGATGTTAAGTTGCCAGTTTATCAAAAATGATTGACATGCAAATAACATGCATGCAATCAATGTAGGTACAACACAAGACTTATGAATAAGATATCGCAATCACAGTTGGACCTTTTTGAGCTTTCAGCCCAGAAAAGGTTGAGTAAAATATCATTTGCTCTATAACGTTAGATCTCTTTTAATAAATTTTGCAATCCATTTTGCAATTATTCATTTATTTATTTTTAGTCAGGAGCGACCTTGTTACAGGAGTTCACTGCATTTCCAGTCTCTCTTACCACTCTACCCACAATCCTCCTTTTTTCTTCGTAAAAAAATCCTTCCAACCAACCAGCCAAACAAAATATTGCAAAGATTAACAGCATAATTTTTAAGTAATAAGAGCACACAAAAAATAAGAAACAGTACCATAACGCCAAAGCATCAAACTTTACAGCTCCGTAAATGTAATGTAATGTGGAATAGTTATTCCCTGAAAAAGATTAAGTAAATAAACCAAAGCGTAGGCAGGTATGTGAAATCTCTTCAATGTTCGATGAAATCCTAAATAACTTACAACTACGAAAATTTAACAACGTACTTCGCTTCGCTAAAATATGAACGTGTCCCACACTTGCAAAGTCATAGGTAATGAGCACATTTAAAATATTGTGACTAAAGAAGACGTCCAATAGAAATTTTCAATATCCCATACTTATCAGACTCTCTACAAGCCCATCGTTCTTACTCAAGGTATCTGTCAACAGTTATTTCATCATCAGTCATTAATCCGAGAATCGGTTTGCTGTATGGCTCTCCTCCAATGTGTTTTGATTATTACAAATTCCTTTATAATTCATTTGAACGCCCGCCGTAATTTTCTTCATGCATTCCATCCTTAGTCCCTCCCCCTGTAATTCTTGACATTAATTTCTTCTTCCATTATTGTTTTAGAACGTTGGCAAAAAGTTATCCTATTTTATTTCGTAGAGACTTCCTGACGCAGCTTTTCTCCGCGGTTTGACGAAAGACATTCCGTTGGTGATTTTTCTCCGTCCATTTGATCTTCATCATAACTCTACAACACCATATTTCAAAACATTCTAACTTTCTCTGCTTTGCTGCTATTGACATTGATATTCCATTGCAAAATAATAACTTCCTAAATTATTAAATACTACAGACGGTACCCGTTTAATATCAACGGGAAGAATATTATCAGTTACATTGATTGTAATAAACCATTCATATATTATTTAGTGCAAAGAATCATTGAGTTAATGGATATTTACACGGAATCTCGACTTCAACAATAAGTATGGTCGCTATGAGGATGATGACTCAAAGACGCTAAAATATTGCGAAAAATCGTAACGTTTTAGCAAAGATTTCGGCATTTTGACCGGAATAAAAAAATTGATTGAAAAAATAAGAATCATTATTTTATTTTCTGTCTATCTGTACCTTTCCCAATAAAAGAAAACCACTATTTTTAATTCAATTTTGGAAATAAAAAAAGGTCTGCAGCCAAATGAAGATTCAGCTTAACGTGTGTTTCTTAAATCTGAAAGTTACTGACATATATATATGTCATATATATATATATATATATATATATATATATAATATGCCAAGAGGGTGGCCGATAAAAATACAGAAACAGGACAAAAAGGACACTCACAAATTGAAACTTCCGATATTTCGGTGGAAAGTAGCTTCCACCTTCATACTCTCTACCTAGAGAAAGGTGGAAGCTACTTTCCACCGAAATATCCGAAGTTTCAATTTGTGAGTGTCCTTTTTTTCTGTTTCTGTATTTTTATCGGCCACCCTCTTGGCATATTATATATTTATCACCCGAGTGATTCTCCAAGAAGTTATATATATATATATATATATATATATATATATATATATATATATATATATATATATATATATATATATATATAATATATATGTATATACACACACATCGGTGATTATTATTGTAAATTTTAATTAAATGTATGATTACATCAAAGATGGCTGGATTATTCTTTTGAGAAAATACTACTTTGGCCTACTCTGCACATTGCATCTTTATTGTTTCCTTCCTCAGTGACGTACAAGTACGTCGAGACGAGCATGATTTCGCAGAAATTCGAGGATTTAAAGGAAAGCCGACGTTTCCACACCTGACCTGGGGCGAATTCAAATTTCTCTCTGGGCTTCTGTTGTTTCGATTCCAACCTCGCCAACGTAAAACGTGAATTACGACACTTTTGGAAGTAAAGTTCACAGGATGAGTTTCTAGGACACTAAGATAACAGACCGATGGAGCCATTAAATCCAGAGCCTTGGACAGCCAAGTTCGCCTTTAAATGGCAACGCATAAGAGAAGCGAAATGGCATGGTTGCCACGCAACTCAAATGAGCATTTTGTTTCTTCAGCTTTAACGACTGAGATTGTCCACTGATCTGTTAACCTTCATCCATGGAACGCATAAGAAAGCATCAAAGCCACTACGCAAAGACTATTCAATCAAGTTTGGAGTAGACACGCGGCTTTTAATACCAGGAACCACTACTACCTTATTTTTAGCCTTTCAAATGTTTAACTAAGGGCATCCACAGCACTCCTCATGATGGATACGAATGTATAAGATTCCCTTTTTGGAAATATGTTCATAATATATTTTATTATTGAATTTTTTAAGTTTGTTGATATATTTTGTGGTCGTAGATCACTTTCACTTGGAAAAACGTATGCAAAGTAATCAGGTAGCATTGATTGATATGAAGTTTTCTAGTTGGTTGAAGGGATAAAGTACACCATGGAACATGACACTTTTTAGACACTTATTATCTCACATGTTTTACCCTCTTCTTTCCTTGATGGATTTCAAACTATCGTGATATTTTTTTATCACTTATGTCTATTTTCCGACACTTGACGATACAGTTTTGAGGATTATATAAAATTTTAAATATAGCTGAGCTCGATCATAGTTCTGAAAATGTGATAGATATTTTCATCCGCATGTGTGATAGATTAAATTATAGCTTCTGTCCACGAATTCCCGTCACGGTCTGCCGAGATAGAAACCACGGTTCCTGGACTGTCATCAATATTTAAGCATCGTTGGGCTTGGATCGAATTTGGAGGGGTGGTTCTCTTATTCGTATTCGTCCGAGGGCTGTTGTCCCTGTCTGCAAGTGGCAGATAGTATGTGCGAAATGACCTTAGCCGTCGATGAATTATGAACTACAATACTACTGCTTTTCACCAAATTATTTTGAGTTATTATCAATTACGTATCCGGGAAATTTGTTCTTACAGTTATAAAATTACATATTTTAGAAACCAAATTACAGCAATCACAAATTTTCACCCAAAGAACACATATTTTTTATCTAAACTCCTGAGTTATTTAAAAATTATAGTTTTGATTTTTTCTCGAGGAAGAAATTTTAGCCGTGAAATGCCAAGGAAGAGTGCGGTTAAGTTAATAAAAACTCGTTCTTTCAAGCGGAAAATAAACCATTGCTTGCAACCAGAGCTCGAAATTCGTTATTTCTATGCAAATGATTAT
Organism: Pyrrhosoma nymphula; assembly: GCA_963573305.1. Taxonomy (NCBI): domain Eukaryota; kingdom Metazoa; phylum Arthropoda; class Insecta; order Odonata; family Coenagrionidae; genus Pyrrhosoma; species Pyrrhosoma nymphula. The sequence goes on from OY754339.1 coordinate 63,272,683, forward strand.
GTATAGCTTTTATGGCCTCTCGACGCAATTTCTTATACATTCGCATGTAAATATTTTAATTTTTGTCGACCCCATGGGTAAACGGAGACACAGTGCCCTGTAAACTTGCTCAGCGACCTTCTTTCAGTCTATACGATGGATTTTCATAAATTGCAATCCCACTGTTCCTGTATTCATGCACTGCTTGTGGTTAACGTTATGAGAGCTTATTTGGAGCGTGATGGAAAAACTACAGAATAAAGGACCTTGCACAACTCCCTGTTCTATCTAATTGAGTGTCATTTAATCAAATGTTGTAGATACGGTGAGTTAGCCGTGACAAAACCTTTAGCAATGTCGTCTGCAAGTGCATATATAAGGGCAAAAATTCCAAAGAGGAAAAATCTTCTACCCCGACCTGGCTTTCCCGGTCTAGGTCAATGCAGACCATTTTACATTTGTCAGATTTGGAATATTTACGATAGTACCAAATCAATTAATGAACAATAAATTACCTATGAAGTTACCCAACTTTTATAGATATTCTCCGGACTGAAGAAGTCCAATTTTTTTAGTACTAGAAAGCCAAACCTACCGCTGAGGTCTCTACCTCTTTGGTATGAGAACAGCTCCACCCTATGTAGTGTTAACAAATGATTGGAAATAATAATAGCTGTGATGAAGAACCTGATAACAGTAGTAGAGTATAGATTTTCCTTTTGAGTGAAGCACTAAAAGGTTCTCAAACTTGTGAGAGGATGAGAATAGATAGGTGGCTTTTTAAATGCCACTTTGGAGAGGGATCTAACTAGGCATAGAGAAAAACGTACAATGAGGAATTAACGCTGCTTGAGGGAAATATTTCTGAAGTCATATCAGAGACCGATTAAAAATGTATCTTTAAAAGAAGCAGTTGTACGAAGCATAAAGCTATTGCAGCAATATTATTGGCGCAAAACATTTATATAAATGCTTGCTAAATTCACCAATGATAATGCATCGGAATTGTTTTACTAATTCATACAAAAGACAAAGTTATATAACACAATGAGCACAAGAAAAATTAGGCAGACATCATAAAAGTACAACACAGCCCTTCCATTCCAAAACTGCAGTTGATTACAAAACCTCAACAGTTAAAATGACAAACTCATAACTTCTACGGTATTATTATCACGAGAAATTAGTTATAAAAAGAAAAAGAAATATTTTTTTCCTTTTTCCAGACTTGTTATCACTAATTTTTTTAGGAGTGGTATTAAAGGTAAATGTTCCGAAGTGCTGAGAAAATTCACTGAATCACTCAGTGATTCAAGCCGAAGGTTGATTAGGATAGTTAAGGGCTCACTAAGCCACAGGCGTGTGAATTTCACACATTCAGGGTAGGGGGGCCAGTTCCTTTCCCTGGGCTCCGAGGATTGTTTTTGTTCGGGGGCGTTCAAAGGCTTCACCCGGATTTGAACCCGAAATCCTTCGATTAGTAGCCAAGCACTCTACCCACTAGGCCACCATGTTCCCCATCTTACTGAAAAAGTTAGTATACCATTGTGAATGTATGTCATTCCATTCATTTTCAGTCAAGCGTATCATAAATTGGTTGACCTATTTATACAGGATTTCATGGAAAATGAATTTAAGAGATAAGTCATTTTAAGATTAACTGAGGGAAAATTGGAAAAGAGTAATGCATTAAGAAACACTAAATTTAAGCCGATAGATAAGGTTTTTCAACCGATAATGCACCCTGACTATGGTTTGTCAAGGAAGGTGCTTGTACTTTTAATAAGTACCTGACCGTTCTGAACCTATAAATTTACTTGTGGGCATAAATGAATCACATAAATCGTTTTTGAATAAAACTACCGACCATTCTGTTTTACTACTGACACATATGCAATTAATTACTTCACTATATTCACCAATGATAACGCATCGGAAGGAGTAAATCTCAATGCTGTTCATTTATGCACGTAACGAGAACACAAACTGCTCTTGAATACATTACAGGGTAGTATCAATAAGCTGAAGTACATATTTGTCTTTATGTGACCTCGTATCAAAAGCTTTGGCCAATCGAATAGCGTCCAACGCGAGTCAAAACTGAACATGCCTACGTATATGGATATCACTATTGGTAACCCAACATATGGTCATTGAAAGGGCTATAAGTATGTCACCTTATTTCTTAGATTCCACATTGGGTGGTACTTAAATAACTATTTTTCATTATTTTGCAACTTCTATTATTCTTTGCAAAATTAATACAAAGTAAAATAGAAGGCATAACCCGAAATTTACTACAGTACCTTAGTGTAAGACATACTTCAATTGAATTGCACACATTTGCAAAGTAAATTTAGTAGCCTCTGATTTTAACATTCTTATTTAATAATTTTTCACTATTATAGGGGATTTCCCTAATAAACTGAAGTCAATAAAAGTATGTGTTCGTGACAGTTGGGAGACAGGCAAGTTCGACAGTAATTATTTAAAGATGAGTATAGTTAAACTGATAAAAAAAACAATCCACACTAGTTAAAAGGAATGAAAAAATTTTTATTGCTAACTAGAGAATATATGCGCACTGGGGATTGTCCTAAAGAATGTTATTTATTAACAGGGGAATTACCCGCGAGGCTGATTCAACCGATAACCCATCAGAGTTAATTGGCGTCATTAGTAAACCACAAGCTCTCAGATACGCTTTTGAAACATGATTTGAATGGCGAGTGCTGACTAAAACGCAGAGGGATTCAAAATCGCAGAGGTAGTCCAAATATTACTCGGTCACTAGTCCGAAATCAATTCTCCGTGTCATTTACGTCCATCATCTGATTTCCGTCCTACCATCTGCCAAATGATGTAGCGGAATATTCGCCTCCGGTCAAACAAACATCCCTCACCAATGTGGTTAAATCGGACGTTCATCATCAGGACTCTTAAACACAAAGATTGGTTAGATGCAGATCTCCATTCCATTCTACTATCACCTTACCTTTTCATATCTTCTTGATTCCTAATTTTCTGAATCTTTTGTGAATTGTTGCAAGCATTCCATCTTTGGTCTTCTTCACTAACTCTTCCCATTCCCTTCGTTGTAAGTACTTGCTTTATTTAATTTTGGAGAAGGTTATGCTTCCGAATGGGCCCCATAAGTTTGTCTCTTCTACATCGCTTCGTTTTCACTTAAAATGCCTTTTCTCACCTTCGTTCCTTTACTGAAATTTGAAATTTTTTCTTTACATTTTATCTTCATCATCCTTCGATGATACCAAATGCAAAACTAATTCTCTTAATCGTTTCTCCTCGGCTTCTATGATCTCCCAGGCTTAACTGCGATATACTAGTATCCTCCATTATAATCATTATTTGTCAATACAACCTAATTTTGGCTGACAGCAGACTTTCATCCTACTTTTTCCCTTGCTAACTCCTTTACGCCCTATTTGCTTTTATGTTTTATGAACAGTTTTATTTGGCCTATGTATTTGTCCCACAGGCGTCCTTCCTTGAGATGCTTGGTTAAATATTCCTTAGAAATACATAGCGTCTCGAAGTGTGGGCTATCCATCTGTCTTGTCTCCGTGTAAGTGCTCCATATGAATTTCTCATATCCTATTCTTCTATTCACTTCCTCATCACTGATGCCATCTATTTATTGATCTTCAGCATCCACCTTCAGCGCAAATGTTTGAAAGTCTCTAATTTCCTGTGCTTACGGTTTCAAATGTCCCATTTGCTATGAGCCCCTGGCATGTTACATACAATTGTTGAAAAGCTACGTTCTTGCTCCTTTAACACCAGTAGTTCTACTTATTGGTGGGGAAAATTCTATCCATTTTTCCAGCTTTTGCAGTCCAAGTTTGATTATGACTTTATGTTCTTGATTTTTATAACAATATTCCATTTTGGTTTCATTCGTATGCATAATCGGGATGTATTTCTGAACAGCTTTTTTTCGATAACATTTAGCGTTTTCTAAAATCTTTGCCCTTCTCTGCAAAAACTTCCATCCCATAAACTTTTTTTTTCCATCCACACGCATTGCCATTTTAAATCTTAGTTCTCGCCATTTCAATAACTTTAATGACGAGGAACATTATTGTCCTTAATTGCATTCGCCTTAAATGACCAGCAACTGTTCCTCACTCAGTCTGCATATTATTTTTCTTTCATTAAATTACAACTACACGTTCTTCGGATAGGTAAATATTCTGTTACAATCCTTCTTATTTAAATTTTTATTCCAGGTCAATGAATTTAATGTACGCGGACTGGCCTTTTTGTCTCCTACCCCGTAAATTTGTTTCTCTCTTTACCCTACTTTTCCTGAAACAAAAAAGGTCTCATCCAAAAATGCATTGATTTTTTTTCTCACGTAACAACAATAAAAACTCCATCTTTCATTAAAAATTGCAAAGAGCTTGTGACAAAGCCAACAAAGAGACGAGAAGAAGGTTTTGGAACCACTCCAAATACTTAGTGTACGCACTAGGCTAAGATGACTGAAAATATTTTGATCACGAGAGTTTCAAAGAAAGAAGTTTCGGAGAATATTACTTTTACGTCGCTCAATATCTCTCGACAGAAAGAAGGTTAAAATAATAGATTCGCCGCATGAAGATATATACTAATAATCCTTCCCAAGCACCTCAAACGGCCAAAACAAAATTAGAGCACGACATGATTTCGTTAATGTCCATCTTAGTTATTCTACTTTCCCTTTTATAATTCCATTTATGACTGCTCTAGTTCCTTTCATGGCTTTCATATTACTTCTCCATGGCTGATGGTACCTAACAGCTCTGACCACCTTCTCGCGACATGTATGAAGATATTGACCAAAGGCTAACTGTTCTAAAATTATCACATATCTTGGCACTTATTTGGAAAAGAGTAGAATTTACTATTAACCTGAGAACATACCATTTTGAGTAAAATATGTAATATTCAATTTAATGTTCGCGGTATCAAACAGATTTTCTAATGCTTGACAGGCATTTTACATTAATAATATGAAAGATATACGCTTATTACAACAGATAATTGGATAATAACAATGGAAATAGAACATATAATAGAAATAATTAAACAGATTTCTATCTAATAGAAAGGCCGTTTAAGTACTGAATACTGAAAGTTATGAAGCAAGTACTATCACAAATTTTTGAAATAATTATAGATGTTCTCTTTTGGATTTGGGTTGGATTAGGCGCTATTTCGATGCACTAAAATCTCCTGGTGACTCCTCTTTATGCTTTCTGACTACTTTTAACGCTTTCAACGTCTTTCCTGCCCACAAACGCTTTTCCAAGCCCCGCCAGTCACCTCACTGTTTCTCCCTCCTGCCCTGAAATTCTCTCACCTTATCGTGCGATCTTCCTCGCTTCTTCCTCTCCCCCACTTCCTGTTTACATTTTTCTCTGTCTCTCCACGAATCCCTAATCCCCGCCAACTCCTCCTCCGCCTCTTTATCTTTCCCACTCCACACCCATTCTTTATCTTCCCTCTACCTCATTCTCCCCTCTTCCGAGCTCATTCGAGATTCCGTTTGTAGCCAGACGACTTTAAAAGACTCGAATGGATGAGCGGGCTCGCATTAAACTGAAAACAAGCGCCGTCAGTGATATCGGTCGGATGAAACCTATATGAATTTCGTTATCTATAAATTCCAAATACCTCTAAACGTCAGCGGGGCCCTTTAGCTTGTCATTTTTTCATGTTTTGCACCTATCCCTCATTCCAAGTGAATTTTATTTCCGTGCCTCGTCATGAAGTTTAGCACTCCACTCAAGCTTCGTAAATTGCAAAATTCGTGAACGTCGTTTAAGAGAAAATTTGCTTACGGGAAGCAAGTTATCAATCATCAAAAATTAAAGGGTAGATGATCCACATGAGTGCAAACTAGATGCAAAGCATTAACGACTGATAGCAATTATCTCCGACTCATTAGCTGCTTCTCCAAGTTGATAAGATATTAATTAGCAATTACACCGAGATTGTAAAGGTGGTTGCAATATGGAATTTGGCAAGTTCTTAATCTCGGCGTTTAATATTTGAAACAAGAGCGAGCACCCCATTACGATCAAGAGACGTGGCCTTAAGAAGAGCACGATGGAATGAGATGGGTGAAATATTAGATTACGATGACTATGAGGAGTAATCGCTAGAGCAGAATTGATATTACCTCAGCAGTAGCAGCAGTTAATAATGCGTAAGCCACCCATGATAGGTCTTCAGTGGCATCGAGTATATTCGCGTTAGCATATAAGAAGGGTTACCCGTAGCAGGTGAAGGTTAGAGGGGAACAGGGCGCCGACAGAATTCGACCTATTACGAGAGCTGCCAAAGGAGCCAAAGTTTTATGTTCCATCCGGCAGGATGTACGTACTGCAGCTTAGGCACTCTTTGGATGGCACCATACCAGGAACTGAGATATTTCTGATAAGTTTCAGCCACAGTCGAATCGATATTCGTGATGAGAAATATGTGACTATGAAAACTTAGAAGAAGATGCAAATTAACTGGATATAATTTGTGATATAATAGCTTATTGAAAGCAAAATTAGAAGAACAAATACATGGGAGGAATAACTGAGGAAGACCACGAATGGAATACATCAGGCACATAATGATGGACGACAAAGTAAGGAACTGTATGGAAATGAAGCGGTTGGGAGAGGGGAGAGTGGAATGGAGAGCTGCTGCAAACCAATCTTCGGATTGATGACTGCTAATGACTGATGATGGTTTCAAAAATGCTTGAATATTATTAAGACACAATAGATCGAATAAATAAGTTTTAATTGATTAGGTTTTTATAATAAATTAATAAATATTGCCACAAAATATACATTAATCCATGAATTTAGGGAACATCTCACCACAGTTTCTATAGGGATATGGTAAAATATATGGGTAATGATTCTACTAGAATTACGGTAAATTGCTACAAATACAACACTGGTTCAAAAATGTTTCGTGCAGCCAATGATTACAGCAGAGCGATTAAAATTTTCATTTTTTTCAAAAAAGCATTTCTGTTTTCTTAGCTTCTACTATGAATAGCCAAAGAAACTTTCTGGTATAGTTTCTTATTATTTCTTGATTCTATAATTTTCAAAGTTCCCTATTTTAATTTTTTTCCACCTTGAGGACGATTAGCGTAAGTGGCATCCTCTAACTTAAATATGAGTGAACTTGGGGCCATTAGTAAGTTGTTGAATGCATTCAAGTTAGAAAAACATAAGTGAATAAAAAATACTTGTTACTGTTACTCTCTCCTAGACGCTGTTAACAAAGACGTGATATTCTGAGCAAATATGGATCAAAACAAGTAAAATAAGTTCACAAACCCGAAATCTTTTCCGTCTATTGACAAAAAATGAAAACACGATTTTTATGTAGTAACTGAAGGCTAAGGAAAACGCAATCTGCTTCAAGTAGTGAAAATAGCGCAATGAGCACAAAATACTACCTGGTGAGATCCCAAGACTTTAAAAAATAATAGGTCGACTGGCCTAAGAAGTTGAAGTTCGATGATTTTCTTATTCTGATACAAGAAGCATATCACTAATTAACGACTCAGATCCGTGCAATATCTAATAAGTACATTCATGAACACGAATGTAAGTCGCACACCCCGTTAAAAACTACTACGAGCGAACTGAGTTTTCGATGCCAATTTCATCAGCCTCACACACGATGGCTGGCTTTAACTTCAGTCCGAGAATCTTTCTTACGATCCCAACATATAAAACTGGTGACGTTTTACAAATGACGAGCAGAACTTGCGAGGGAAGTGGCCGAGGGTCGCTCGGACTCTAGATCTGAATTAATATTTGTCCAGTCGTGTCCACCTTCCCCCCGTCCGTCATATTTTTTCTACCTTCCCTTCCCTTAATCCACCTCTCCTTCAATCACTTTTTCTTTCACACGACGTGTTTCCAAGTCTCATGGAAACTCCCTTTCATTCCCTTTCGTCCTGCAAACTTTCTGCTCCCCATCTCTCAACTGCTGGATGCCTCGTCTGTAAAAGCCAACGCAGGATCTTCTTCTGTAGACTATGGTTGGCGCATGGTGAGGGAGAAATGATTTATGTTTCCACACAGTACTCTGGATGAATATTTGAACATAAAGGATTTATTTTCAATCATCCGAAAAATACCTACATAACTTTCGCAGCAATTAGTGACTGATGGGATATTTTTTCTAAAACTCATTAAATTTCGTATCTGGCCGCATTGGCTTAAATCCCGGGGTGGTGAATTCAAGCTACAGATAAACAGTTCTATCCTTCATCTGCTGATTTGATTAATTCTAGAAAGTTATATTCCTAGGCTAAAATTCTCGTTTGAGACGTGTATCTATTTTCCTGTAGCGGCTTAATCGTGATTACAGAAGGTTTGCAATATTTTTCCTTGGTAGATGAAGAATCATTTGTTTAAAAATTGAATAATTGTATCATAACGCGGTAGCGCTTTTTATTAAGAAAATCACTGAAAAGCATCTCATATTTTTTAATATTCCGGGTGACGTGTCGTCTATAATCCGGAACGAGGATTTTCAAGTCACTTAGAGTAAAGACTCTTCCTTTACACTGGCAGTGTAATGAAGTGGAAGTAAATCAGCGAAATTTTCAGCAGGATCTTTTGATAAGCCCAGAATCTTTAATTCCTAAAATTAAGTCAATTTTAAACAAATTACAGATTTTTTCCGACAATAGATTAAAGCAATACCCAGGAATTTCATTCAGATATTTATATCATCCCTCAAACCCTTATAATGAGTGTAGCATTGTATGGTTCACAAACATGATAAATACAATAGAAAGATGAGCTTGAAGTGAAGGCCTTGGACATGTGGTATTGGGAGAAGAAAGGAATATAAGATAATACTATATCATGGCAGTAAATCTGAATGGAAAAAGTATTGAAGTGTAACACTAACGGTTAAAGAATATAATAGAGGTTAGAATGTTGGGAAGAGAATAATAAGAATTTGGGACGGCATCAAGTGAGGCAACACGCAAAAATAGTAAAGAAAAGGATTCAATGGTGGAAAACAGAAAGTTTTAAGGAGACTTCAGAGACTCCACGATGGAGGAAATTACATACAGGGAATTCTAATGATCTATCGTTTATATATATAAACGTTTACACTGACTGATGATCACATATTATGATATCAAATTACAATCAAATTGAATTGTAAATAAGATAGTCTCGGTGAAAATTGTACTGGCTTCCCATTTCATGGCCACAGGTTTAGAACCAGGCAGCTGAAGAGAATTTTTTAGCAGCTTATCACATGAGTGCTATGTGGAGAGCACTGTGAAGTACGCCGTCCGACAAAACCGGCTCTGACAAATGCCTCCTCCGCAGTCGTTTACCGCATGATCGCCAAGTCACGATTCAAAAAGCCTTGTGATTAATTTCCTAATGCAATGTTCAATATATATATCGAGTTTCATTATCGACGAATAGATTAATCGAAGTATCGCACAGGTCTGATTCGAGTGTCGTAAAACCAGCCCTCACAAATGTCTCCTCAATTGTCTCTCTCGTTGAACACCCCATGTTTCCTTTTCCTCCATCCCATCTCTTTGTCTCCGCTCGTCCCGACCCCAATACCCACGCACTCTGAAACCATCACCTAAGACGAAACGTCCACCGTTTTTTGTCACAATCGCCTTCGATGTTTTTTGTATCCCTTTCCCTTTTCCAGGCGAGGTCCCTTCTATCCATCGCCTCGCTAGGCCCTTTGGAGATATTAGCGAAGGGCGAAGGGCTTGGGAAGGGGAAAGGAGGGGTATGGTAGGATGTAGGGGTCACCCTCTTAACCTCCCAACTCCTTCCAATTCCGCCATTTGTCATCCCCACGCTCAGGAGAGCGACCATTAAGCGATACAAACACGTGCGGAGGTCGAGGGCTCTTTTCCCTCGCCTCCTTTCCAAGCTCAGAATTTTTGAGTCTGTGAAGCCTAAAGGAACTTGACCGTTCTGGTCATTGTAGTGACATTTCTTCGGCTTTCCTTCTTCTATGGCGATCAAAAAAGGGATCATATTCCATTTATCCTTTAAACTTAAGCAGTCAGGTAGGCACAGTAATATTAATTTCGAAAAAACTTTTTTTTTTAAATGAACTTCTCATTGTCAGCATAAAGCTACTAAGAGTACATATAAGGGACTTTAACTTGAATAATTTGTTTAACGCCGTTCGTCTGACACCATATGTCTCCGTTTTCATATTTACGAAGACACAAAAATCTGTGGTTGAAAAGGAAATGTCTTCAACGTACGGCGTTAAAAAAATTAATCATGTTAAATACTCGTATGTGTACACATACTTAGTTGCTATAAACTGAGAAGTTCCTTTTAAAAAAATGTTTTTTCGTCATTGATATCACTGTATCTACCTTCTTGTGACTGCTTAAATTTAAAGGATAAATTAAATTTGATATGTACAAACAATAAGACTTGACACAAATCTAGCACAAACTAATTTAGCATACTTACCTAAACTGTCTTTTATCGGTAACATTTTCCTCATGCACTTTTCAAAGCAAATGTTATTACCGCATATTTATTTCTGATAATTGGCCCTTAGAGCATTGGACAGCTAATGCAACACTAATGATACTAAAGAACTTTGAAAAAGCCTAAGGAAGCCATATATTCTAATTCTTACTGAATATGTTGTTTAGACTAAGCATATTGATGTGTATCACACTATAGATGCCAATTGTTTTCTAAAACGTTTTCCTAATGTGTAAATGACTTTTTAATTAACTAATTCTTCGGAAAGTTATATATGCTATTGCTTGGGCTGAATTCAGCCTACATTTAACGTTAATGAAATAACTATAATAGGTTATAAGGGAATATTTACAGTTTAGCAATTATGAACTTAATATTTTAATTGTGGATGTTATTGCGTTATTTAGATTAAAACCATTGTTTTGAAGGTACATCCTTCGAAAAACCTCGAGACAGATGAGCTGTTAAAGATTTCCAGTAAGAATGAGTCCAGTTAGGCTTTATTTCCTAAAAACCGGCCACTGCCGATGAATGGGTAGTAATTTCTGTGGGTTTTTTTACTTTTGGCTACCATGCGTTCAATTTTCCTGCCATTCCAAATACATGGAAAACCAGACTCTCTCATTCATTTTCACTCCTCATCTACCCTACTTCCCTCCTCTTTACCCCTTCCCCCAGGCTCACGCCCTCTATGATGTAGGGTTTTCTGCATCTATCTGTCACCAGTGATTGCGAGAGCGATCATTTGTTTTTAACTGGGTTTGCTGGCCATTTACTCTTTTGATGATGAATGGAAACCACTGTATGCTATGAAAGTTAGGTTCTTTAGTTTACTCGTTTATTATAACGTCTATTTCTGTAGCATTTTCGAAGGCAAAATTGACAAACGAACCGTTATAGAAGTAAACGTTACTGTTGCAGGATTCAATTCGTGAAATGTTAGACCGTTAGTACTCATAATTAAATGGAATACTTAGTACTTATCTACAATCTTTTAACTTCACGTTATACCGATTTAAGGTATCGTCAGGTTCAGAATATTATTTTTAATTTTCTGTTTATTGTTGCAGTAGTTTCTGGGGGGAGAAATAACAAAGATTCGGGGAAGGTTGAGAAAGGCATGGGCCAGTGGAAACAATGTGGATCAAGGGCTGGTGAGGCGGGAGAGGTTATTGTTATTCAAGATAATAATTTTGTCTTGAAGGAGTGGGGAGGGGTTCGGGAATAAATGTTCGTTAAATAGGTTTGTGGAGTGCCTTTTAATTTCAATTTCTTCGAGAGCAGCGTCACTTTCCAGGCCTTTGGGAAGGACGTAACATTTCGGGGGAAATCTCGCTAACATGAATGCCCTTGAAAGTTTTCTTTAGATGGAAAATTCATGCCTTTTGCCTTGTAGTGAATGTATGTAAACCTGGGAAATTCAAAGTGCCACTGTTATCGTGAAGGTATGTTCGACTGGATAAAGTTCAGATGGTTTAGGAATGACTGCTATTGGCCATTATTTCCAGTCCAGCGGCAGAGGATGTCGTCCACGTATCAAGGCCTGTATTTTACAATTTCCAGCATTGAATTACTTTTCCTCCATAGAGTTGAGGAAAAATTATTTAATTCTTCACTTAAACTCCTTCTAAAGAATAATTTTAAAAGGCATTTCATTGAATAGAGAAGGTACAGATAGTACAGATAGAATGAAAGTACAGATAGAACGTAAACATAAATATAGCATAGCAGACTACGTAAAAATAATTCATGCAGATGGAACCTTGACAACTTGAATGTTAAAAAAAATACCGGAGTGAAACAAGACTACGATGCGCATCAGTAGGAAAAGGTAGTCAAGGACTGCTTCCAAATCTGATTGTAAGCTTTCTCCTCCACCTAAAATCTTAGCTGTGGGATTTTCTGGCCACCGGAGCTTCGTGAGAACTCTCACGTGGACTTAGGAAAGGATAAACTCTTATGTCTGAATTTCACACATCGTAGGGCACATTGACAGAGACCCAATCCATCTAAGCCGAGCATAACCTAATCCCAATGTTGACTGTGATAGTGTGATACAGGCCGGACATTCCCTCGTATGTTAACATGATCTAATTTACTTAGGTACAATTTATAAAAGTGAAGCTTGAGGAAATGAAATTTAGTTGGAAAACAGGAGACTCGGTGACACACTTAGAATGGTTCACAGTATAATATTTACTGGCGATTCCCTTATTCGCCCTTCAGTCTATCCTCAACGGTTGCCTAAAAAACCACCAATCAAGCAGTAACCTGATCCTAAAAAAATCATTTTAAACATTCCAACAATTCGTTAATTTCTATGTTCTACCCTTCCTTTGCTCCCAGCTAAAAAAAATGGGCTCAATCATCCAGAAAACCCAGGTTTGAAACCCGGTAGCGTCGGAGTTTTTTTCGGTGGAATATTCTATGAGTGTAATGTTGAGGGCATTCCAAGTGCATTGACCTGTCCCTTGGGATGGGACGTTACACAATGGACCCTTTGGGGTCATTCACTATGAGTAGACTGATGGCAACCTCTTGTTTCTCTCCAGCTCCACCCTTCCTTTACCTTCTTCATTGATTGAGGGGCTAAGTTGGGTGCCACTAGAGACTCTGAGGCTACCGGCTGCTTTAAGCTTCCTGGAAAATTTCAGGTCATGCCATTTTGTGATCATTCATGGTGACATTTAGAGAACTATTTGAACCCGGAATTATAACTGTATAACTGATGGAAGGGGCAAATAAAAAGTGATAAACCGCCGAACTAATGGGCACGAAAAATCCTCCATTTAATGCATCAATAATGGCAAAACAGAACGAGAAAGTAAGACACTCCACTTTCGTCTCATTTCTAATCGCTTTCTCTTATTCCATCCTTTTTTCCCTGAGGTTTTCATTAAACTCCAAGTCTCACGGCTATGTGGCAACTTATTGGTTAGTATTTTGATGCAGAAATGGGGAGAGCCTCTGAGGAATAGTTATTTAGACCTCCCTGGGATAAAATGTTTCCCCTTTTCTTTGCCATTTTAGAATACTTGAATAACTGCATTCATCTCCGTCTAGTTTCATTAACAGGATATAATCCAATTTTTAATCATATATTATGTTTGTTTAGTAATGTATGTAAAATTGATATTATGTAGACGCACTTCATACTGATCTAACCATTTATCTTGATTGATGCAAACTACCTCAGTTGTACGTCGACTCCATAAATAACCAACCGAATTTTGGTTAGCCAGCTCAATCTCAAAAGCACTTCTCCTAACTTTGCAGTAGATTTTTCGCGGAACTTAAGACACTAACGACATTCATCGCCATATCCAACAAACTTCATTGAACATGATACAGTAATATAATCCAGTTATTACCAATATATAATCCATGATATAATCCAGTTATTACTAATTATCATTCGTTTAGTACAGATTGTAAAATGGTTTCTATGAATATGTAGGTGTTCCTCCTAGTCAAGCCTTCCCTTTATGATTTACCCATCCATTCTCGCTGGCGCAAATAATCCAAGTTGTTGTTCGACTCCATAAATAACCTACCGACTTTTGAGTCAGCCAACTCAATCCTAAAAATCCCTTTTTCTAACTTTCCACCAATTCTTTTCTCTCTCTTTGTCTCCACCTCCCCTCAGCTTCCAGCATGGTCGAACAACGGGGTGACTCTGAGATTTCGAGGGTCGCGCGGCATTGTCCGGACGAGAATACGCATAGTGAAGAGAGAGACGGGGAAATGAGAGAGGATTGCAAGAGGGATAAAGTGGAACGCCAGCTTCGGAGATGATGCGAAGGGGTTAAGTGAGGGAGGAGTGGTATGGGACCAACAGGAAAAGTCTGGGTGGGCTGGCTGATATTATGGGGAGCCACAAGATAGCACAAGGCGCATTAATGGAATGGGATGAGGGTCGTACCTTATGAGATGGAAATGATAAAATGAGAGAGGGTGGGCAAGAGCTTTGGGATATTTTCACCGGGGGAATACCACCGGAGAATGTGAAGGAATTAATTTTGAATACCTTTCTGTTCATTTATGAAATTATTTTCGCCATGCCATTATCATTTTATTTTACCTTTTTTTCCTAAATTCTTCAAACCACTCCCCCCTCCCAAGCTCTTTCCCCCTCCGTGGATTTCATTCACGTTTTTATTATAATCCACGCTCAAAAGGACGTCAAAAGCTTTTATTTTAATTAGACCAACTTCCGTGGTCGTAAATTTAAAGGCCACGAATCCAAAACGACGTGAGGCTTCCTATGGCTTCGGACGAGCAAAAAATCAGGTCTTAAATGCTGAACGAGGAGGTTCTACGGTCCCATGATTGCTGAACACACCACAGTATGGGTGCACAACTTTTACATGCATTATTCAATCAGATATTTTTGTGTTTCATCCAGAAAACGGCAATTAAAGATGAGGATGTAGAAAAAGCCATAAGTTGATTGTTGTTAGATTTCTTGTTTTTGTGTGTCGGCTTATTTAAAATAATTCGAGAATCCAAATCTTTTAATAATTCCAGATTTTTTTAGAAATTATAAAGTTCAAATTCTCTGCTCCGGTGTACATTTATAAAGAACGCATCAAGTATATACAACCAAAATGAGTTGTACTTTCAGTTTTAAAGTTCCTTAGTCAATGTGAAAGGATATTGGATATCACTTTATCAACCTAACGCGTTACATTTGTTTCCATCACAAATAGTTAACGATGGAATTATACTGATTCTACCACAGCATCTCAACTTATTTGAAAGCTAGCCTATGCCATAGTTGGTATCTTAGATGTACATCGGTAAGTTTTGGGGCTAGATCCTTTTCAATTAACATACTTTCCAAAAAAGATGATTACTGTTGACAAATGCACAAACAATAGTAGTTGCAGGGGTGCTAAAATTTTTGTGGGGCTCATACCTGAGATATCTCACTCCAGAGTAACGATAGTTAACACATCAAGCTAACGTTACACGACTACTCATGTAGCATAAGTGATTATTTTTTAATTATGTTACCATATATTTACTAAAAATAGGTCAACTAATCCTCAAGGATGACCATTACAAAGGCACATCAGTATGTAGTGATAAGAATATGGCTTCAAAATTACTTTTCTGAAAGCCACGTTTTCTACCAAAGAAAAAAAATTTGGATTCTAAGCATTTTGGAAATTTTATCATGTCAAAATGGGTGAAAAAAAATTCACCAAGAAGTACATTCATGAAAAATGTTTTACGATTACAACTTACAACTTCGGATCGATTCACTATCTCAATCTCACTTCATCGTCTCTCTCATGTTCCATATCCTGTTTAAGATGGCCTTCGTACGATTTTGCCTATGCACGAACCTCACATTTGTCCCTCTGTATTCTTCGAGGGACTTTCGCTTCTATTCTCCCCTCTACCGCGTTTCTTACAAATTGCTCTTTCTAAACTTTGAAGCTTATTCATCTGAAACTTGCCTTTCTGATAGTTTTTTATATGATTTCTCCTATTTTATCTCTCCATACAATAATTCCTTGTTTCTGATCCTATTTATCCATTTGATCTTCAGCATCCGCCGCAAGCATCACAGTTCGAAATTACCTATTCTCTCTTGCTCCAGATGCCTTATGGTCCATGTGTCAAGGAAACCGGATAGAATTGAATACATTCGTGGAAAAAATCAGCATAAAATTGTGGGAAAGTCAATGGAATTGGGGAGTCATGTAGAGGGATCACAAAAAGGCAGCGATTCGTGGCAAGAACGATTCAAGTCCTATGGCGTCCGCGGACGATAGCCTATGCACTATGACTGAGGTGTAGAGGAATACGGAAGAGAGACCAGAGAATGAACAGAGCGGAGAACAGGAGGAGGAAGGTAGAGAACTGGATAAAAGGGAATCGGTATGTTAGCTCTCTCAGAGGGGGCTTCCATCATATTCTTATCGGTCCTGGGGTCGTCGTCTCCATCTGCCCCTCTTATCTTACATCCATGCACCCCATTCCCCCAAACAGGCACGTGAGGGTGCGTCCAACGCGTGACCCTTTAATGGAACGGGGCTTCATTAAGGGATTCCCCGGACTCATCTCCAAATCCAACTCCTGTGTGGAGGCCCACTCCTTCCTACTCCAAGGCCTTCCCCAGTTCCTTACATCACCGGCAGAGGGGCAGGCAGAAAACCCTGGAGGGCAAGGCTGTGCGATATTGCAGTGCGATATACGATATTATTAAAATACCGTTTTTAGGCTCTTGCCAGAAAATATCGTGAATTTAGTTATTTTCTGAAGCGTTTTAAATATTTTCAAATAAGAAAACACTATAATTCCCAAAACAAAGCCACTATGAAATTAGAAACATCTTTCCGGTATTTTTCTTTACTCTTTTGAATTATTTTTTATTTGAATCGACTAAATTACCCCCAGTTTTAGATATTTGATTGAAAATAAAGTCATTCCTCCAAGTAATTTTTTTTATAGATCCACACATAGATGCAACATGCAACTCCAAGTATTGTACTGCGATAGCATGCAATTGTTTGGTAGGTTCCTTGGGAAATACGACGGACAAGCGAGTAAATATGCGCAATTGAGGATAGTTGTGTTGATTTGATTAGTGAAAAATTTCATGGGGAATAGAACAAGGCTGGAAAGAAACCAGGCGTGGGCACTAGCCTACTCTTAATTTAATTACTACCCAGTGGATCTCGAACTACCTCCACGTTAAACCCAAAGGCCGATGACTAAATGTGCTTGAACAACTGGATATAGTACAGCACAATAGACATGAAGAACTTTTCAATTACATCTGTTTCCTGAACCATTTCTATGAAATTTCTAGCAGACGTGATTATTTAACCGTTCATTTATCCCTTTTTACCCACCTTCCCTCCCCCTCGCCTCCTCCATTGCTCAACCTTGCATACACGAGTCTCTTCAAGAGAAAATTTGTGTTTACACCTGTACCTAAAGATGATGTAACAGGATCGAAACGCGTTGTACGGGAAATAAAAAAGCTGTGGAAAAGTGCAAACATTTTTGTTCTTATTGAAATGAACTTCTGATTCCGTCAATTATCTACTCTTAATTTATCACGCGGATTAAAATGGCCGCTGTGGGCACTGCCGGCCGGATTTAATTAGGTATGGGAAATCAATAGAAAAACTACGGATTTAAACACCAAATACAGCGCGCATTTTTCTTTACATACAGCCGTAGTATCCCATACTCCAATGTACATTTAAATTTACGCTAGTTCTTCAAAGGTTAACGAAAGGCGCAAAGGGGACCAAAACTTAACGTCCCATCCGGCGAAAAGGAGTGCTGCACTTGCAATGCTCTCCACTTGGCTTCCAAGTAAGGGCTGGGATTCACTCAAAAAGAAACCCGGGATTTGAACCTGGTCCCTCACCCTACAACCACCATGTCTCACCGTTCATTTGATATCACGTTACCTCACTCGAAACGATACAAAATGTGTCATGGAATACCATATATATAAAGCTATAGGCAATATAAAGAACAAGTTGGTGTAGTGGACCCAAAAGACTTGGCATCAAAGCTAACTCAATCGGGTTTTAGGCGGAATCTTTTCAATAGAATTCATATCCCTACTTGGGTGCTATTTTGAGAGCTCCTCTAAAATCAGTAAATCAGCCGTCGGATGGGACGTATAACTGTGTACCCCTCGATGAGAAGATTTTATAATTAAGCTTGTGGACAGGTAGTGTATTTAGTATATAATTTTCTTTATAATGCTTGATTCTTAATATGCTACATAGCGCTAAATGGACATATCTCATGCTTCCTTCGTAACTCTTGTATCTCTTTAAATTTTGTAGTAGCAAAATACATAAATATTCATAGTTTTTATAACATTAGTCGCACACACATTGCGTAGTGCATGTCGGTGAACTTTCACATAATGACAGGTATTTGATATAGTTAAGTGCATAATGCTGAAAATTTTTCCTGCCATACACCCTTCCAAGGCATAATGCAGACGTAGATGTCTGTCATCAAGAGACTCATTACAACGCCCACTTTCACTCCATCCCTCCTGCATTCACCAAATGATGCTTTTTTTTAACAACTTTCCTCTCCTTAATGGGACAATTGACTATAATTATTGCTTTTTGGACGCCTCCTCAAATAACCAACCTACAAATCAACCATGCAACCATGGAAACCATGCAACGTAACGTAATACGATATTTGCAGCATCGAGCAGTTTGCAGAGCAAGGTTCATGTGTATCACAATGCTTAGTGAAATTTCAGGGAAAACTTCATTGGAAAGAATGAGAAGTGAAAACTTCAGAAAGTACTGCAGAGAATATCCAGCGCGTTGATAAGCGGGGAAAACAGGTTTGGAATGGTCACATCGATAGAATGGAAGACGGAAGAATAGTTAAGAATTCCAGAGATATCCTTCAAAGTGGAATAAGAGGAGTGGGCAGACAAAGGAAGAGATGGTGGGTCGATGGAGCAGGCGCAAGCATAGGAAGAAAGCAGGAAGAAGAAATGCGATGGTGAAAAAACTAGTCTGTGAGAGATTGAAATGCGAGCTTGCGATATAAAATAAGAGTGCACATTTTTTTATTTGAGTGCACGCAATTTTTAACTCCATAAAGCGATATTGTTATTCGAGTATGTAATATTGAAATATACATACCAGGCCACGGGGGGGCCCGTGCCCAGCTCCGCTTAGGGGACACATCTCCTTATTTCCCCTTGGCCACCCCTGAGAGTAAGGAAGAAGTTCGGTCCAATCGGCTTGCCTTGTAGCACCTGCAAGCCATTCGGCCCATGGCGCACACAGCCCAGAGGTTCCTCCGCTATCCGATTAGCGAAGCGGAAGTGCTTAAGAGCTCTCCCCCAACCCACCTAGGCATTCCCTCTCCTTTAATCCCCCACCTCCTCCCCCTCCCCTACTTCCCCCACTCCTGCCCTCCTCGCTTCCCCTAATCTCACGCCTCCGCACAAACCCTTGGCACACCCCGCCGACCACCCATCCCCCACCTCCCCAATTTCCACGAGAGCTTTGCCCACAAAGCTTTCCTCTCTTCTTTTTTTTCTTCCTTCCACACACTCTTCCCATCTCCTTCTTCTTTATTTTTACGATCCCTTAATCTGTTAGTTTTTGCAATTAGTTTAGTTATTTTTTTTAGTCGACGAGGGGGGCGCGTTCCAGTATTTAACCCTGTTTCTCAATTTATCGCCTCTTCCACTGTTTTCTCAAGTTTCCCCCTCTCAGGCCTTTAAATAAATAAATATCTTTTCCTTTTCTTTCTTCTTTAATGCCTCCAATTCCACCGATCGACCTCGTCTGGATAAAGTTCTTTCTTTTTCAAATGTATCTAATCGTTTCGCGATAGTTTCTCCAAGCCCGTTGATGTAACAAAGGAACGTGGATAGAGCATTTCGATACTTAACCTCAGGTGGCAACATCCAATGTCTTCAGATATAGTAACGACGTTATTTCTCTCTTTCTTTCAAGTTGGCCATTATATTTTTGCGCCCATAAGTCTTGAAATTCTGTTTGATAATAGGGAATCAGAACGGATAAGACAAAGAAACGCTTGAAAGTTATTCGGCCTCATAAATTCGTGACTAATGACGTGATTGAATAAAATGCGATTCCCTTCGATCGGATATTCGGCTAAAAAGTATTGATGGGTCTGTCGTTAACGATCGAATCTCCTGACCCGGTTCATCTCGGAGATTGATCTGTGAACGGGATCATTCAGATGACCGAGGGGATAATTTTCGTCGTCGTTGGGTCGTCGACCAGGGTCGTTCGCGACCCTGGTCACTCTCGTTCAATCAATCGCGGCACGTTGGTCATTTGTGATTATTTGTTCACCGAGAGGGTCACTTTTGGACGCAGGTTGTTCAGAACCAAAAAGCTACATGTAGAAGTCGATCGATGTGGATAGAACTGGTTGTGGGCTTGTGGTGGAAGACAGAGGTGCTGCTGTCTCCGGAATCCTTTGTTTTTCAGTCCCGGGCCTGTCGAAATTTCAAGGTAGAATGTAGAAATAAGCAATAAGACTGGGAAAGAATATCCGTGGTTTCCCTTGACAATTCATACCAATTCCTTAAAATTTCAAAAGAAAAAGCGAACATTATGAGCCAGTGCATCCTCAAGAACCGCGTGATTTCTTCGAAAGAAGGTCGGAATCGGTGCTACGGACACATTCAACGACCCCGAAAACTCCAGGAAAGTCACCCAACATGGGCATATTGACCGCCAGGGGTTTATTGTCAGACGTTGAAGTGCCATTTAAGGGAGGGTCGTGATCTGCGATCATTCGCGCGGGTCGCGATTGGCAACAGGTTCGTGATTTCCATCCACTTTTTACAATAACGACCCATCATGACAGAATCACTCGAGTGAATGGTGATCGTGATTGGGATCACGGAAACCACCGACTTAGCCCATCACTACTGCAAAGTGAGCATCGTCTTTAGCGAAACCCGCCCATGCGTGTGGCACCAGTGAAATCCCGCTGTCAATTTGGGCACAGGCGGAAATTTCCGCGGAGTAGGTACACCTCGCAAACATAATGTGTTTGCGTGCTGATTTTACTTCCAATCGAGATATCTAGTCAGGAACTGTCCAGCTAAGTCCAGAAACTGACTGATTAATTAAAATTTTAAATAATTAACGAAATTTCATGTAAAATTTCAGACGAAAGCCCACATTCGCCGAAAAACACATAAGAAATGCACGTGGACTTCATCGGATAGGGCGTCCGTTTGGCCATCACGTATCAAGGCTATGGCCTCGGCGGAATGGGTGAAGTTCTTCGGGAACGCCGCAAAGTCGACTCAACATGCGTCGCACATGACGGTGCAAATAACTCGACGGCCTCTTAGAGGGCGTTACCCACTAGCACAAACGCAGTTTTCACAGCATAGACATGGGAAGTTGTTTTTTCTAAGAGATCATGTACATGCACGGTTCCATTTGTCAGTATTTCGCCATCAATTTTACAAATGTAGTCTCTTACGAATCATCACAATAGAAAGCCATTCCATTCACTCTCTATTATCCGGTAGGGCATGATTCACTGGCTACAATTAAGAATATACCCTATTATTAAAAATAATAATTTTGCCTCTGAAAAGTTAGAACATTGCAATTGCAAGAGATGCTCCAAGACAACAATAGGAAGGTATTAGGATATCGAAAGAAATTTCCCGAGCCGGAATTTTAATGCAGAAATTTTCGTGGGAAATTTCACAGAGAAAATGTATCGGTTTTTCGGTAATCATAGTGAATAAGAGCGGATAATAAGAAAGAGACCAATTCTGTTTTCTGTCATGAACTGTTTTCTAACTAGTAAAAAATAGCTTCAAGTAATAAGTTTGCAGCGAAAAAGGAGGGGTTGTAGATTTCATTGCAAGATCACGCAAGGAAAAGTGTTAAAAAAAATTTTATATTCTTTCCTCCGGATTTTTTAGCCGAATCATCATAAATATGTTTTCAAATTTTCTGAAACTTTGAATGAAACCATTTCTTCCTTCAATTTCCTTGATTCATTACCATGGATTTTACTACATCGTAAGTCTCGCAAGATTCGCACACCCTTCTTCCGTGGTGAAAGTAATTCTGCAGGTTTTATCTTCGTCAAAGATATCAGCGTTACGTTTTCCCCTCAATGGCTCACATCATTCATATGTTGTTCAATAATGCATGTATACAAAAACAATTAAGTTTGTATCATACGACCAAAAACATTATAACAAAATGCTTATGCTACTCAGGTGATAAATGGAACAATTGAATAAATTTTCTCAATGTCGTCACACAAAGACTCTTATCTATGTATCCATGTAAATCCTTACCTAACAGTTATCATTTTTCCAAACACACTTTTATTTTTACAATTAATTCTTGAACACACATTAAGAGTCTTAAGAATAGAGCAGTAAAGAAATTATTAAAAGAGAGCCAATTTCCTAGTCCTTTCATAAATAGCTAAGTTCTTTGGTCTTGCCTTCACCGAAAGGGAGCGGTGTGATGGGCACATATGCATGCATGTTTTAGTAAAATTCCTCCCCAATGTCCTCATTTTTTTATACATATATCCTAAATTCCCTGTGAAATAGTTCGGAACCTTAACTTATCATTTCTCAGAAACCACGAAACCAGCAGATCCAGGCTGTCAATTGGGCATCAGCGAAATGCTGAGAGAGGGGCTGTGGCCGACAGGGTTTGAGGCTGGACGCCGTTGCCGAGCCAAGCAATATGACAGAGGGACAAGAGAGCTGACTTCTGAAACACATCAGCTCTTGACGCATTCCATCCGATCAATGTTTCTCGAGCTGTGACATCGACTGTGCTCTTTTCACTTCGTCCCAATGATTCCGCATCGCTCATCGGATTTGGCACGACACACAATCATCAGAATTCCTTCATCCCACGATTGATTTGCTGCGGCCACCCCTCTCAATTCACTTTTCGGCTTAAAGATTCAGCTTTGCTTAATTTTTATTTTAATATAACTGATGATTTTCTTTCTACAATTTTTCGCTGGTCTTCCTCGTCTAGGCATCACGGTCAGAGGCACCGTGGTGAAGTCCTGGTCTGCTAACCTTAAGGTCGCGGGTTCAAGTCCAGCCTGGGCGGATTTTTCACCAGCCAGGATAAGGATGTTTGTGTGTCGTAGTTACATATATAGCTCATCTACATCTCCTTATTACTTTGTGAGCCACCGCAAGAGGGAGTATAGCAGGGGGTTTTAGAACACAGCTGTGAAAGGGGAGGGAATAGGGAAAAGGTGGGGGGTGAGGACAGAGGTGAATCGTACGTTGACGATGTGTCTCATGCTTGTGTCACGCTGATGTTGTTATAATCACGAATGGTGCTTGGAAAGAAGGAATGTTTGTACCTGTCAGTTCGGAAGTGTATCCATCATGTAATGTAGCTTCTAACAATTCCGGAGATGTAGCATCGGGTATAAATAATTTCGTCCATGATGTACTGAAAAATGCATGATCTGAATTTTTCAAGTAATCTAAGCCTAGCGCGTAGCCCCCGAATTTCTAACGGCTCCCAACCTAATCCTTTCATCAATTGTGTCACACCCTCTGTTCCCTTGTAGCCGGGGTTATTGAAGCTTGCAGCTTTCCTTTGTAATTTATATATACTTCATCCATTAAATCATTCTAGGCAAGGTCCTCGCGACATATTCGAGGTGTGGCCTAACCAGAGCAAATTTGTATCTCTGTTTTACTTTTTCATTGGATAACCTTCCTTAACTTTAATGAATTAATTGTAAAAAAGATAAAACTACCTACTATATAGATCTATATTTGCTTCAAGTAAAGAAAAACACATAATTATTAATCATTTTTCCAGTAATTTATCTTATTTCTCGTTTTTCACATAGCTGTTTTCAGGACTCTAATACGTCTCATGAGAATGTGTCCATTAAGTATGTATAACTCTATTCCGCGGAGTTTGCATCAAGTATTAATAGCTCCTTTTCATCCAACGGATGGAATTCTGCTCATATTGTACTTTCCACATGTCTTTCCATAAGCAAGGATCGATATTACTCTGAATAATCTTCTATAATCACCCAAATCCTCTAGATTGGACCCCAGTACTAAACCCACCAAACTATATTTATCCCAATTTACCTCCATGATTGCAGCAAGAAGTTGAATTTTTCACCTAAGATCACATAAATAACTTAAGATGAGTGGTGGATTTAACGTTGGGCGGACTGGGCGGTTGCCAGGGGACTATAAACCCGGAGGTAGGGAAGCGCCAAATTTACTCACTCACTTTTATTTGAGTACCCGAATGATACCTGGGTACCCGGGCGATTACATTAGTACTCTGATGAATACGTGAGTAAACAGACCAATACCAGGTTACATGGCCGATGAAATGAGTATTCGGATGAAAACACGAATACCCAGCCTCTGGGCGGCTACTTGAGTGCCGCAATGAAGACTCAAAAACCTGGGTGAAAACCACTAAATAAGAGTACCTGAATTGAATACGCCAGCGAATACAGAGTAGGTATCTCGATGAATTCACGAGCCTAGTTGATATTATTTGACTACGCGGTAGCCTTAACTGTCGCGTGATCACGCTACGTCAGCACCCCAAGAACCGGGGGACCTGGGGGGGCTATTCTGTATGTTCTCGGAATTACCGAGCCTCGAAAAAGAAGACATTTTGACGTCACCGCCTCTAAAATTTCAAATAGGGCCATTCAAAAGTTGAGATTTGTCGGGGGAAGTGACGTCATATTCACGTATTTTCCGAGGTTCGGCCATGTAGAGTTCTTACTGAATAAGGCCCCTGATGGAAGCAGACCAACGCCCGATTTTGTCAGAGTGGCCATTAGAACACCTCTATCGAGTAAATACTCGATGTCTGGATGTAACAACCAAGACGGAAACTTACCCCCACGCCTTGGAGGTGACTCGCCGGGCATATCACAGGAGTGGATGCATATTCGTTTTCCTTCCGGAGAACTTATTGGATGACCAAAAAGCCTAGTGTTTCCAATCTCAAAAAACCTCTAAAGGCAATTTTGGTGGCACAAACCAGAAATAGAGCTTTGATTTCCCTTGAGGCAATATATTATTCATTTGATTAAATTATTACATTAATTACAAGCTAACTAAGCTGACGTTGCCTACAATGATTACCTAGGAGGAATTTTAGCCTTCAATGTTTGATTTTTTTTCGAAAACTATGCATTTTTACGGGTTAAATTAGAAACAAAAAGCAATAGTCTTCATCGCTAGCAGTGTAAGGGATATATAGTGTAATTTTTCTCTTCGCCATATTCGATCGCGTATCTTAATTTAATTTTATTTTCTATTGAAGATACCTACATTTTTATAATCTCCATCGAGCACATTTTGCACGCAAGTTCCCAGCATTCTCGCGCGCGTAAAAGGATCAAGTACTGTACATGTAATTTTTTAAATATAAATAGGGAAACATACGACATAGAAATATGTGAGTACTGATATTTTCATTATTACTAATGTTTTTTAATAAAATCATTTCTTGAGTTAAAAATAAAAACGAAACACGTAGTCGCTATGCATGTGCATTGTTATGAATATTAATCATAGAACCTATTGGTAAAAATTAAAAAATATAAAATTTTGGGTACACTTGGTTGTAGCGCTAGGTGACCTCCAACACCGAAATCCGCAACTGCATTAAGGTTGATCCGCGGGCAGGCTTCACAGGGAAAGATAATAGAATGCGGAAATTGATGGTAATGTATAGTAGCGGCTGAAGGAAATCATTTGAGGGGACGAAAATGAACTCGGGAGACATCACGCCTCGAGTACTTCCAAGTGCCACGGAGCTTCAAACCACTTAACTGGAGTATCACGGCTCAACAAGCATTGCAGCACACGCTGGGCGTGATCCCAGTCCATTAACTCCTTCTCATACTTGTGGCCTGAGACCGGGCAAACTCTAGGAAGCCGCTCCGCCGTCGTTGTTTGCTACATTCCACTGGTATTTCCGCGTTAAACTAGTTGACACACGTTTTCTAGTCATAATTTAAAGCCATTAAGCCCGGCTAAATTAAAAACTACTTTATTTAAAAACTTCACTTTACTGACGCTCAGACTAATTCACCCGATTATTTAAATTGCTCTTAGAATCACCTGATTATTTAAAACCTACCAATAAGTTGACTTTCATCCTTATTCTTAGTTTTTAAAACAGTACTTCTTTGAAGATGTCAAGTGTCCAATGATGGCTCCTTTTTCAAGTCATGATACAGTTTTCCCCACAAAATTTTAATTTATAGAGAGCCATTTCGGGGTGTAAGTTGCATATTCACTCACGAAATATCTTAAAATCACGCGGCTCCATATTAAAGAACCAGACTTGTATCTACATCTGCATTTCACCATTTCATCGCTGGTGGCTCAAGTGAACCCAACAAGGTAGATTCTTAAAGAGTTCCACTGGAAAAATCACTCGTCTTTATGATGGGCCGACTTGACAAGATAATTTTCATATTAATAAAACCCATATTCTACGATATGCTCTCAAACAGTGATGCACACGCCCTCGACTTATGCACGAGTTAACTCATAATGAATTACTCTTAATTAGATTCCCTCGTGACTGCTTGAAAGTGGAAAATCAAACCTTTTCGATTGTGTCGTTAAGTTGCTTACTCTAATTTCACTGATTGCATGGCTTAGTTGATGGAAATTAAATGCACGAAAGAAGAACTTTGTCTCTATATCGGTCCAAATAACTAAAATCGGATTCCTTTCTAACCCAAGGAGTGGACAGCAGCGCAGTTTCTATTAAACTAGCCCAAGATGGCTTCAAACATTTCTAATGGTTTGCTTGCAATTCAAAATCAAATATAGTTTAGAGCACTTACATTCCTGTTTTCTGATTTTCGGAAAGTAATAGATTGTTGTATAATGTTTTCGCAAAAATGACGACAGTAAAATAAACTTTTTGGTCACCCACTGTAGCCTTTGAGGCCACGCAATGTTTAGTTTAGTTTTTTCTATTTAATCTTTATTCTTAAATCGCATAGGTAATGCTTTCTATCTGTTTCACGTGTTCTAAGTCAATCGTATCAGTTTACGTTCTTAAGTTGCATCCTTATCCCTAGTGAAAACTAGCCTTGTGACCGGAGAAGCGAGAAAAGTGCAACAAAGCTTCTCGGCCATTGTTGCCCGCCATCCTAGGATAATTTTGTTTCCGAGCCAGCGTGAAATATATCGACACGACCGCTTCTATACAGTTTAACCTCTTATCCGACGATTATTGCCCCGCGCGTGCGATTATGGGAGGTGGGTGGGGGGATGGATATTTTATTTCTCGTCCAGGAGAGCACTTCATCACCTAGGTGACTCAAAGCCGGTTCCCACGACCATTCGCACGCTTGACCCCAAACCCCGTCTCGGTCTAATGCCTCAATCCCACGAAGCGCCTCCGGCCGCATTTGACACAGCAGTCCACTCTAGCCAGCCAGCTCCTATAGGAAGGCAGTCAGTTCATCCGCTCCATCAGCCCTTATGCACATAGTGACACACCCAGCTCCCATACCGCAGCCTTGATTGAAGGTCCACACTCAACATAGGAATAGGCTGCGGAAGGTTCTCGTCGCCCGTCCCCGCATCCGATGCATCTCCAAGCGGCCCTAAAATAGATCTATAAGCTTTTCAAAAGGCCTCAGCCTTCTACTCTCGCTCCAATCTCTCTCAAGGCAAGAGTAAAGGAGATCGTAAAATTTCTCGCACGGCACAAGTCAAATTAAATAAATCTTAATACATCATTTCGCCAAGTTCTCATTGCTATTTCTACAGTCCTCCTGAGGCCGAAAATTCTGACAGTTACCACATCCAATGCTTCCCTAGAACCCAGATTTTCAAAAATATTCACCCTCTCTATAACTCAAATCTTTCACAATGCAAGCCGACTGTAGTAAAATATCCTTTCCAGACATGATCCACATTTAATATGTCTCCTTAAATACATTTCAACAAGGGCGTAAGGCTATTATCACCGTATTCAACGCGAACGGAAGTGTGACGGATGACGAGCCGCTAGGCGTTTCCTCGCATAAAACCATGGGACTCACCATTACAATAGCTAGATCATCCCTTCCTTATAGCCACTGAAAACCTCTTGAATAAATCCGGCATCCTAGCAAGCCTATTTCTTACTTCGATGTGCACGTATGCAAGGAAATGAAGGGGACATGGATTATCTTCAAAAGACTACCATTATACCTTGGAACTCAGCCAAGCTCACGGTTCAGAGACATTGTATGAGTATTCATCTCTAGCAAACACTGGATGAGAAAATCATCAGTTATAGATTATAGGCACATTTTACGTTTTCACGCTGACCAACTCAGTAGCAGCAACATGCATCTGCACGAGGCTGCTGTGATCTCTCTAAACCGTAATTATTTATGACGAGTTTCAGAGAATTTCTTGATTCATAGACACATGAGTATAGTTTCTCTAATGCTTCATTTCGAAGTGGAGCCGCAGGGAAAAGGCATAAATGCATTACGTTGAACCATAATGCCATGCAAAAAGCGGCATACCATTTCTCATAAAAGCATATTATCACAAAAATTTTATTAATTGCCCATTTTGGCCTTACCTACTATAATTTAGTGGATACGTACTATGAATATATTATAATATTATTTTAAAATATGAAAGGCCAAAATACTGCAATAGCATTCCATTCAAAAAAATGAGAGCTCATTGCTCTAAACTCTAATAAATTTTAAACTCTTCATTTTTAAAATAACAAATAATAAGTAGAAACATAAGTAAGCTGATGTATTTCTCTTAGCCTCGCAAACAGTGTTTAGCGCTCATAAATCTCAGATAACTTCTCCTTCATGACAACACTTTGTTCCATCCTGAGATTTTCCGATATACAAGCATGATTGAGAGTTCGTTGGAACCAATTTTACAATGTTAGCGGGTCACATAATTGGACTCAATTCTAATTATACCCGAGGACCAATTCATCACTCACATGTTTGGCGAGATGAATCAAGGCCGATGACCCCCACGTCGATTACCTAAAGGGATCACGGACTGGTTTATATGCTATGATTACTGTAATTTATTTTCCTCGCAAAATATGGTGACACTTGGGTTTAAAAGAATATTGCAGTAAATGGAGGTATTTAAAAGTCCCCTAAAATGTCTCCCTGAAATAGGAGCAATAAAACTGGATGATTGGATACAATTCTGTTTTAAACCTATTGCAGTGTTGGTTACTCAAATATTTATATTTCTCGAAAGACATTACCTGACTTACTTCATAAATTTTCCACTTCATAAGCGACTTCATTTGGAAAATGTCGCGGACAAAAAACTTGTCACTCCTACCATGGCTTAAAATAAAATAATGGAGACATATTGGCAGGCAGAAGTTTCATGACTTTTCCTTAGATAAGTTAACGTATCCTACTAATACCAAGAAACAAGTTATTTCAGTTTTTTAATAAGTGTCATCTAAATCAATGTATAGATTTCAACTGTAGATTTCTCATCTCCAACAAAATTTATGTTCTTGCCGTTGCTAGGACCTGTTCAAAAACTACTGTATCTGATCAAACAACGCACCACTTACAACTTTAACAAGTAAAATTTCTAAGTTTCGCAAAAAAAACAATAGAATAAAGTACTCAGTGCGCACCTTATTCACCTATCTTTCAATGCAGCCTTGCCATTGACTGATTTCATACACGCATCCCATGCTTCAATTCGCCATTTAAATCCACAGCTTACACAAGTGTTTTTAGCCTTCGCATTTACATTTAAAATTACGATTAAATATAGACAAATAATCCAAAACACATGGGTTCACTACGAATATGAATAACTTCTTGATAACTGTCATGATTCTATTATTAAAATATACATGATCGGACTTAAGACATTAGGTCACGTTATCCAATCCACGTCGCCTATTTACACGTCATTGAAACACCCTTTTCTCCTCCTCTGCAAAATCAGTAATTCTTTTTAGGCCCAGGCAGAGAATCTTAGGCTTTGAGATGAAATTTTCATTTGATTGGATGTTCCGTCGACACCACTAAAGAAAGATAAAAGAAAAAGATAGTATCTGAAAAAGTACTGCAACACTTAAGGAAAGAACGAAGCACCAAACAGGCCAAAGATATGCTTAGGCTTTTCGTCACACATTGGAAAAGCCAATCTGTAAACATGGGCTAATAACAATGGAGAGAATTTTCATTTTAAATTGAGTATGTTGAAGTATTTAGCGAATGTGTGCGACCCTGAGAATTTCGGGAGTCAAGCGCGGACACTGCAATACCTACCCGAGCTGAGCTAGTTTGCAGGCAAAGGACTCTTCCGCTGCAAAAAGCTTTGCGCAATGGCCACCATGCTTCTCTACCACAAAACAAGGGTGAGCGTCCCTTTCCCTCCCCTTGAAGAAGCAAGGTATGTTTCAACGAATACTAGGATGAACAATGCATGATTTGTTTAATGTGCCACCTATTTTTGGGCTGCCACGCCCTTGCCTACTTATTTATTTGGTACGGCGTTAAGAGGATGTGTCTACAATATAACTTAATCGCTCCAAATAACACGCTGAACATCCCGAGGGAATATCAGATAACTTCCTCGCGCCAAGTAGCACAAGCTTCACAGGGTGCCGAGAGAAAAGGGTTCTTCGAGAGAGGACGGAAGAGGGGAGGCAGAGGGAATATCAGATGAGCAGATCCAACCACCTCGCTACATCCCAGACCTCAAGCACATCCATTGCCCCATCCAATTCACGGTAGCATTTTCGGAGGTGTTTCCTAGGCCCAATCAGGGCTAATCATCAGAAATAGTGGTAATGCTTTTTCAATTTTGCCAACATTCTACGCGTAAAGTACCCGTAATCACGTATTATCATGAAGGGAAACTCTGAAAAAAACTTATACAGTAATTGGTTAATTTCAATTACACTGAAATTGTGTGTATCCAATAATATATTACAGTGAGGGCTGACTTCTGAACAATATGTGGGACCTAATTCAATGAATCAAAATGGGTATAAGGGTAACGTAGTAGGTATAATACAAATTCAGTGGACACCCAATCAGTTCATAAACATAATTATACACTAAATTAACTAATTATCTCACTAGATACAATCACTCCTGCCTCACTCTGTATCCAAATTTGCAAGTGATATTATTTAATAACATTACCACAGTAATTTTGGGTAAGAATATTAATGGTACGCATTAGCGTATTAGCTAGGACCTTATTTTTCTGGTATCGTCACTTATTTACCAGTGTTCTCCAACATGTTCACTACCGAGGAGTATCACCGAGGTCACCCACCACAAACCTGGTTTCCTATTAATTTTGTCAATGACTAATAGTTTACAATTATTTTTGGCAACTGAAGAAGAGAAAGACAATTGCAAACCAATGAGAATGGCCTAAAACGCGGCTGAAGGAAGCACGGAGAAGGGAAGGCACAGCGAATATCAGGGGTCCAAGTCCGACCACTCCGTCTAGTCCCAAACCTCAAGCAATCCCGCCACCGACCCAATTCCACAAGGGCAGAGGGAGCAGTATCGTCTTCTTCGCGGCAGAGGAAAGTTGCCGTTGGCCGTTTCGTGGCCTGCCTTCGGTGGTTGGCTCGGAGGAACATTACTCTATCCACCCTTTCCTCTCTCCTCTACAACACATCGTTCTTGCATGCGAAAGTGGAACGCGGGAACGACGAAAGAAGAGGATATCGATATCCCGTACACATACTGCGCATGCGTTGGCGTCAACTGTAAACGTGAAAGGTGAAAGTAGAGCCTACTAAACTCTAACGTAGTGGACGCTTTCACGAGAATATAAACGTATAAATAAGGCCCCGAGTATTCAAATCGGAGTTGAAGTTCACGTTGACGCTATCGTAAAACGGCTTATACTTTTAAAGACAGCCATGCTGCGGGTGAGAGCTCTTTTAAGGTGGTTGGGGCAATTTTTGTTTATGCACAGTTGTTCGTGAAGCATTGCACACGAATTCTCATTTGTGACATCTATCGGATAGAGTGAAAAATTGCAGCGTATTCATTTGGTTCTCCGGCAATTCAACTCTATTTTAACATGTTTCCTTATGGCACATGATATATAATTTGTGATAATTCGGTTAAGTATGCTCGGTGTTTCTTCTAAACGCGAAATCATATATTTCATCTTATTGTAGGTTAAAATATCAAGGTGCCAATGCGAGTCAAATTTTCGAAAAAAACATATCAATATAATTTTGTCGATCAAGGAAATCAAGGAAAAAATGCTAAATATAATTCTTTCATAATTTCCATAACTGCCTGTATGATGCGTTCCGACGCATAAACAGATGCACTCAAATTAAATTTGGTCCAAAAATCATTTCCCGAATCACTAAAAAAATATTAACATGTGCATTCAATGTCCAACAATTACCGCGCTAGCCACCGTAAATAAATTGGTCGTTGTTAGGAAGAGCGTATTTTTGGGGAGTGAAAGAGAGGACGGAGATAAACCCGACGTGACGCCGGCATTAGGCTGCTCTTGTAGAATGGCACCCAGGAGTCCACGGTTTAACGTCCCATTAGACGGACGGATTACTGTACTTGAAGCGCTCCCCCATATGATGCCTAAGTAGAGATCGGGCTTCCACTGAAAAAAGTCTTTGCCACAGCCGGGATGGACACCCTAGCCCTCAGTATGGGAAGCCTTTGCCCTGCCAAAACCGCAACGTGATGTGCTCAGTATGTACTGCCGGCATACTGGATTATGTGTAGCAAATTTCAGTGCGTCATAAATTTCTTCCTATTGCTGTTGAAAATATTAAGGTGCCAATCCGAATCCAATATTCGAAAAAAAACCTTGTCTGTCATTTCTTTACCTCTTTTCTCAGACCCCCCTCATAAATTACTTTGAAAATGCTTCTTTAGCGAGGGCAATTCTGCATCTGGTGTCCCTACCACTAAACCCATTCTACTCCAAAATACTACCCAAAAACGTAAACATCTCGACCTACTCTATCTTGGGCCTTCCCACCCTTATTTTCACCCCCACCTTCTTACTTCTAGGAGGTCTCATCACTTACGTATTCTTGTGGTTTATCTTTATTCCATACCTTTCCCACAGCACCTCTAACGCATTCATCTAACGACACTAATCACCCCTAGGCAGGGTGGCATACCAAAGCTCGATCATCTGTCCGATGAACTAAATAAATTAAATTTATAATTCTGATATTAAAAGGATTAAAAATCAGCCGTAACTGAGCAAAGATCTATTACTTATAAAAAAAATTAACGTCCCTAGTGAACGGAGCGAAAGCGTTTAGGTCGTCCCCGGTGAGGTAGAAGGGACAGCTGAAAGAACCGGTGGACTGGGTGAGGCTCGTGGGTTTAGTCAGTCTCCTCATTCGCCACTAGTCCCACAGCGTGGACAAGAAGAAGGAGAGGAGTGGAGGTGGTGGGAAATTGTGGGTGGGGGAAGGAAGGGGAGTGTGGCAGGGGGTGTGGGAGTATTGCGCCGCGGGGAACGAAAAAGGAAGGGCTGGGGAGGAGGAGGAGGGAAAGGCGGCATTCTGCAAAAGAGAACGAGTTGACAGTGGGGTTTTCGGGAGGACTAGTAGGGTTTTGGCGTTCCCTCCACACAATGCGCTTTTCACTCCGTGCTGGTATTTGGAGAGAAGGGGAGCTTGGTGGAAAAAAAGACGGGGACAGGAGTGGAAAGGACCAGGGATGAAGGAAAGTGGACGTTTTAAAGGTATATGCTCAATGAACGACGTAGCAAATCAACTTACGGTAGTTTGAGAGATATATCAATTCACCTAGAATTTGACCACATTTTAAAGAAAAATACACCCATCTTTCCAATCATATCAAAATGTTAACCCCTTGCCGAACTACTTTTCGAGCAATTTGCCTAAAAATACAAGCCTTTTTTGCATGGGATAGATTACGGCTCTGCGCTCCAGAGGGAGAATTTTGGAAAAGTTAGAAATTTCTAACATCTAGATTTCGTCAATAAACTAACGGCGTGTAGTTTGTATGTTTTCTCAACTATTCATAGAAATTAATCAATTACTCACCGCAGTAATTTTTACAGAATCTCAAAAACCCTATTGTGAAGGCAATTTCACCGTACGTCGTGAAAACATGAGTCAACT
The DNA here is from genome assembly GCA_963573305.1 of Pyrrhosoma nymphula. NCBI lineage: Eukaryota > Metazoa > Arthropoda > Insecta > Odonata > Coenagrionidae > Pyrrhosoma > Pyrrhosoma nymphula. Next base: position 63,306,872 of record OY754339.1, read on the forward strand.
TAGAGACTCATGTGGTGATATTTTTTTTAATTACTGAGAATATTCTTCAGACAAAACTATATTTTAGGACCATTTATAGTTCGACCCCTATTTCTCAAATAAATAGAGTTGATATTTTCGCATGCCTAGTGCGCAGTTCAACCCTTGTTTTCTTTGTTAGAGACCCTACATATTTTTCATGGTCGACATTCCCCATCATACACCTACATATTTTTCTTAGTACTTTTACCTTTTTGACTGAATATTAGTAATTTGAATGTGACAGAAAACACGTTATTTACTTAATATGTAACTTCGAGGTAAAAGTATAAAGGATATTGGCAGAAACATTTCGGTTGCATTACATAAGTCGACTACTTGAAGGAGTTTGTTGGAGGAAAATGGGCATAATGGTGGATATATTAAAAGAGGAATAACGATAGAAAAGGAGAAATTCACTAATATAAAATAATTATTGACGGTGACCTTGTTTATAAATTAAAACAATGGCGAAGACTCCAGTATGGAGTTTAGTGTCTTACAATGCAGTGACGTGGACTTTGAAAAGAGAATGAGTTGCAAGCATTCAAGATGTGAGTGAGGAGGGTAATGTAGAAAGTGCCGGGGACAGAATTAAAGACAAATGTGGAAGTGCATGGTGGGTGAGGAGAGGAAGTTAAGATGGGAGTCTAGGCAGAGGCAGAGTATATGGTTGAAATAGGCAACGAGAGGCTAAGGGTGCGGACGGCCGTGATATAGGGGAGGATATTGGGTAAGCAGGGAAAGGGAATAAAGTGAAAAGGCTTCATTGATGTGATGGAGAGAAGTAGGACGTACGCCGATCGGAAGACCCAAGCTGAGTGCCTAAGGTTTTAGATGTAACTTACAATTAGATTTAATAATTTTCCATCTAAGCATACTTCACCAATCGGCCACTTGTAATAATCATGTTACTTCATAAGTTCCTGCTCAGTGTTTTCCACACCCTGCTATCCTCAACCATAGTTTCGACAGTTACTGCCATCTCAATATTATTATTATTATCATTATTGCTTACTTTTAAATTGAAATTTACTGTCTTAATGTTGGTCGAAAATAAAAATGTGTAGATTTTACTAAGCCGGAATTTGGTGAGAGACGTACGTATACAATATCTAAAGAGTTAAGCTGGAAATTCATGTTTGCTAATAGTTATTTACTCCAATTTGTATGATTCTCATCGTCTATGGAAGTCCAGTTCAGTCCGGGTAAGAAGTAATCCTTTTGCGCTGCTCCGGGCTCAAGCTCTCTACATTCCTGGAGAAGTTCGAATTAACAGTATATTTAAAGAGGAAGAAGGCTTTATTTGGAGAGATCAGGTGAGGGTGGAGCTTTAGAGTCCACCCAAGATAATAGCGCAGTTGAAATATACTAATTTGGCTTGGAAAGAAATGAAAAGTGAGCAACATTTTCACAATTATATGATTTAGACAAAGGTTACCATCTTGTATCTTAGGTCACGTGATTACCCTCCCCAAACAGCATTGGACGTGAATACTGGTTGACTGCATTTCTGTCAACTGCGCTATTATCTTGGAAGGGCTCCAGTTAAGAATAGCTGGAAATGTTGCGTTAGCGGGGGAAAGAAGCACAGTGGTGATTTGTCAAGGGGTTCAGGTTGATACAGATGGAGGAAGTGAAATATTTTTATATATATTCTTTTATTTATTATTTTGTTATATTATTTAGCCTTAAGTCAGAAGACAAGATTCAGACGTTATCAATGGATTTGCGGGGCTTGGAGCATAAGGTGAATGAAGGGTTCAAATTTATTGAACCTTCATTTTTTCATTTTCCCACTTAGTGAAGGGAGTATTTGCTGAGAGTATTCAATGCGGTCTTTTCGGAAGTTGGGGGACCAGAGTTGAGATGAGTGAGAGTGTTTCATGAGCGTTGGATTGATAAGGAAAAATAGAGGGAGCGAGAAGCGTAAATTGCAGTGCGCAGAACTGTACCTACTCTTCTCCGCACTATTGCACGGCAAAAAATTTAGCTATACTTGGATAAGCATAATAGCAGACTAAATGTAGTGGGATGAGTACTCTGAGAAGTGCTTTTGGTATAAGTGAAGGTAAAGAGTTGGAAATGAGTGGGTGAAGAATCAAAGTGGAGTGAATGTTCCGGTAATGGACCAGTAATCCAGATCTGGTAATTATAAGAGCGTACTTCGTTGTTTGGAAATGACAATAAAATGGATGAGAGTCGGACAACTAAAAAGAAATATCACAGTGGAGAGAATGGCATGCAAGGAAGGGGAAGACCAAGAAAGTCATGGATAGATGTAGTGTAAGAGACTCTTAAGATGAGGAATATTAGGAGTTATAAGAGTACGAGGGCTTATATATATAAGCAATGCATGAATATGGTATAAACAAAGGTGTCTTGCAAGGATAGGACGGTATGGATGGAACTATTGAAGCACAGTTAGTTTTGGAGGCCTATCACCGAAAATTCACGTTTTTCACCGTTCCTTCCCCGATAGGGAGTGACGTTATAGGGAATGTACGTTTAATTCTTCATTCTGGAGCAGTTGTACAATCTGAAGCGAGGCATCGATAGCTTTATGAAAGCTTGAAATAATACTTAATCATGTCTCCTTCGAGTTGGCCTTTGCCCCAAATGGGAGTGGTAACACTGATCGTTCGCGCGACGACCGAAAAATAAATGAAAACCTCTCCGAACACTTATTTCACGAATTTGCGTCGGTCATTCGTTTTTTCTCCCAAAACCCCTTAACAATACGTCGTCATAGTAGTCAGCTAAATTACGCCGACCAACTTCGCACACTTCGGGGAAGGTTGTGGAGACTAGTGGAATGAGAATAAGCGTTGGAGGAGTGGGAAGGGACAGACTGGTGGGGAAAAGGGAGAACTGGTCGGCCAAAGTATCGAGTGGACTGCCGATGATACATTCCGCTCATCGACATCATAGCCATCAATCACTCTTCTGCCTCGGTCATTCCCCTTCGGGTGGCTGAGCCTCCCACCCCCTCTTCCCCACCCTTGTTACCACCTTTCCCAATACCCGCACACTATCCCTTCTTCCCATCATGCCAGAGACCCCCAGGCATGCGGAATACTACCGTGCTGCCACTGCTCTACACCCAGTTCTCTACACTCCTCCGAGAGCCGGGATACCTTTTCTCCTAGACACATTACCAATTTGCCTTCGTGTTTCACAGGTGCCGTTTAGAGCTTTGCTGTGGGCAGTTTCCCGATGAAGGCAACGTTTGAACGTCCGTTCAAAACAGTTTTGTGGTATTATCTGAATATTGAGCCACGAACGGAGGCTAAGGAATTTTACAGCACTCGCAAAAGCTGGTGGCAGATGCCCATTGGAGGGTTTTGGGACCGGAGGAATCTATTTCATACAAACCAGTCTCAGAAAGTAAAATATTCTACTCACCACACCCGATCTTGCATAATGTAAGAGATCATTTTTATACAAAGAACAAAGATATTTTTTAAGGTATGCAAGGTTCCACCAAAGAAATAAGAAATTGAGAGTTTTTATCAGTTTATTGAACAAATATCAGGGAATGGATCCTTGCATATAATAATATTGATATTTTACTCTAACACGCTTATCGAAGTTTAGGTTGGACAATGTATGTCAGACTATGTATACTAAATAAAGTATCTTCAATAATGGAAATTTAAAATGTACGCAAAATAATTTATGTCAAGTAATACATACCATACGTTGTGTGGTGGTTTAGCTACAGTTGACACTGAATGTTTGACTCGTGTATTTCATCTTGATAGTTGAAATTATGCGGCGGAATCTTGCATGCTCGATTTATTTAAAATTAAAAAGGAAGATATACTCGCCATATATAAAGGCGCTTCGCTATTATGAATTTAGGTTTTTAATTATTAAATGTGTCATATGTTAAGTTACTTCCTGTTTCAATGCATTCAATACTTGTACGTCAGCCTTCCAACAGTTTTGAGACCTTTGAGGCTGCCTAAAACTTATAATTATAGGCAATGTGTAGTGATTGCATTTACCCTGATGGAGTAGTAAATTATTATTCACTTCGGGTAAATGGGAATTAGCAGCAATATTATCGAAGAATAATGAAGATAAAATGGAAGGAGGAAATCACCAATGAATGAATCCTACAAAGAGCTGGGGATAAAAGAAGTGAGCACACCAAACTGAAGAAACAAGATTATTGGGGACATTCTGCTACGCAACAACCAGTTGAAAATAGTACTGGATGGAGAAATAATTGAAGAGAATTAACGAGAAAGACCAAGGATGAAATATATAACGAAAATTATGAAGGACGTTAAATTTAAAATTAAACTAAAACTGTTCGCCGAGAGAAGAATGAATTACAGAGACGCAGCGAAGCATTCCTTGGATCGACGACTGTTGTTGATGATGATGAACTGGCATTGTGCTTTTTCAAGCCCATATTTCCACCAATAATATTTAATTTACTTCCAATTTGGAACTCTTTTACTATTTCTCATTTTTAAATTAAATATAAACTTAAAAGAAAACTACCAATATCACCACCCACATTCTGATATCACATAGGGGCTCTGTGATCCCCGACAGCAATGAGGCTTCAACTAAAGCCGCTGGACGGCTCTGAATTAGCGCGGCCCGCAAACAGCCCCATAATTCCACCAAACAGATTCCATTCTTCTTCTCGCCCATTTAATTCAGTCTTATCTTTCGACTAACAAAACAACATGCGTTTCGGAACATTTTCTCACTATCTGCGACGGCAATAATGAACAGCATGCGGTCGTAAACATCCTAAGCACGAAATTAAATTTCATAAAAAAACTGAATTTTAGATTTTTTTTTAAATGCCTCCCTAACAGAGCTGGAATGAACGGCGACAAATCCAACACGTTTTTAATGAAAGAGGGGTTCTGGGATGTTACCATATACTTTTTGGCAAAATTTTTACTCTATCTTACTGTCAAATTATTTCAGAATAGACGAAAGATATTTAACTTCATCGGATATTAATAGTGATTTACCTACAAAACAAAATTTAATTAAGCATTTCATACTATAGTGCCTCAATTTAAGAAATCTATTACCTGACAAACATCTATATGAGGCGCTATGTACTGGTTACAACTAACAGAGGTTATGGAAGAATATTCGCTATATTAGCAGTGGCCCTTTAGCACACTACGAGACTAGGAACTTGCATTAAATGTGTCAATATAACCATTCTTAACAGGAAATAGATTCCATGAATACATTTATTGTCTTGCACTGAAATATGCCACAAAATAATTTTCAATCACCATAATGAATCCCCGGGAATTCAATACTACCGAAACTTAAGTATATTTCGAAAACTGTTGTGCTTATCATTAAAAAATTAGATAATTGATTGAAAAATAACTTCCGATTCAATAGTTTACTGGGTTACGAATTCATCTCTACAGAGTAGCGCTGATGTATCTATACTTCACGTTTTCAGAATGACGTTACTGACCACTAAGTATACAAGCCTACGGGGAGGAAATCAACCACTAACTTTGGCCTGGAATGGAATATACATGAACCTTGAAAGTTTGTTGCATTACTGATAACTTCAGCATGAAAATCAATTGCATGGGATGATAATATAGCTTTACACTGAATGAGAGAACACAGAAGAAACCAGTGAAAATTCTACCAGGATGAACTTGATAAAGGCACATAATTTCCCATCAAAGAGTCGACTCTCCGCTCCTTTTCCCATTACGTAGGGAGTTAATGGGCCCTAAATTTGCATCATCACATTTGTGGAGGCCGCTTAAGCGAGGCATGGAAGGGAACAAAAATGTACGAAGGGAGGACTGAGAAACGAAGTAATGTCCAAAATAAAAATAAGGAATAATATGAACAGGTCGAATAGACAGTAAGCAGGGGGGATGTACCGAAAAGGAGAAACTGAGCACGTAAACTTCATAGCAAAAATTAGTATTCACCTGGACTGGTATTCAAAACCAGATTCCACTACTGGTCATCAAACTCTTTAAACTGAGAGAATTATTTTAATGTAAAAACCACATAGTGCTATGAATAATCATAGAGTTCCCTGATTGTACAACGCGTGGCACTAGATGGCTCTAGAGTATCAATCTGGCCCCAGGTTCTAATAAAGTCATCTTTCTTAGAATCTATATTAATATATCTTTCCAACAGAAGCAGAAAAAAGAGATAGGTGGCGCAAAGAATCGACGAACACAACGGTGTCCTGAAGATGGAACGCCAGACGACTGCAAGTGAAAAAAAATAAATGGACCGGGAAATGAACAACAGACCTTTCAATATCGATTTCAACCAGCCGATTTAATAAACACTTGAATAGAGGAAGTTTTTTATTCAGCGATTATCCTCAGGAGTAACCCTTAAGAATGATATGGTAATAGGATACAAATTCACCCGGTAAGAGCATCCACCGCAAAACTAGAAGATCCACTGTTCTATTCGCTGATCAACTCGCCGGTTCCCGAACCCGATCACTTGAATTTTATTCACGTGGAGTCTTTCATAATTTCATATTCACACCACCATTGTATTCATCGACTTTAAGCATTACCTAGCCCTTTGTTTCTACTGCTGTCAGAAATATATATTTATATATTTGCACCTATTAGCGTTCTGAACTAAAGATTGAAGTGTTATAAACATCTACATGTCACTACATATATATTTCCATCTATCTGTCAATGAAGGACCGTCTGCTTGCCCGGGGGATGTCATGGAGGAATTCTTCTTGGGTGTGGTTAGAATGTTCATAGCCCACGTTTCGACGAGCCACTCGCCCTCTTCCTCAGGGCGAAACTGACACTGAGTGCCGAGTTTAGTGTAAGTCGAGTTTTAATGCCATAGTTGACTTCTGGCTGACTTAAGTTTTCTGCAATGTCTCGGCTAGAGCCACTGTCCACAGCTAGCGAAAATGCGTAGCGAAATATGCTTGGAGGGTAATGTGTGAATAAAAATGCTGTATCAAACTGTATCACGCATTTTTGAAGGGTCTTTTCTAACCTTTTGAGTGCCAGTCACTTGCTTGAAGGACACCTGGGGTAAGAAGCCGAACTGAGCAATGTTATGTGTCAACTTCCCCAGGGTACCCAGAGAAATTACTAGGCAGGGGCCAAGAAGGGTTCAGTCAACCCGCTTGTAAATAGATTCGAGCCCGGAAGTCAGAGCTTGTCTCTAAAACAAGTCAACGCTGCTGCTGTTAATACTTCTTTGTAATCGCAATGTATATATTCAAAGAAGCATGTTGGTCTGTTTGGTTTGTATTCAAATCTACAGTTTTATTCCGATCGTGCTGCAATTTTGCAGACTAATAGTTCAAGACATGAGGAAAATTGTAGGCTATTTAAAGAGATTTCAGAGCCCCAAAAGGTCCCAAAAAGGGGCCGGCCCTTTGGTACGCAACGTATTTTTGCTTTTTAAAATTACTTCCTCTGAAGATAGAGGGTTGAAATTTTTTTAATTGGATGGCTGAATAAATGAAGTTTTCTACTCCTTCATTCAATTCTCTTTTGCGCTTCATATTTGTCAGAATATCATGTTTTTAGCTGAAAAATCTTACATTTTTCTCTGAAATCAACTATAGCATATTTCCTTGACACCCAGAGATTTGATTTTCAAAGGATATTCACGCCTCTAGCATTTAAATATCACGTTTTCCTGCTGGCTTATGATAGCACGTAGAAAGAAAATCTGTATAAGAAGGGCCTAGAGTCCCAAGGGCCCCATGATAGGTTGCTTCGTGGGGTAATCGATAAATTCGATGTATATTTACAACAATTATAGTCTTCGATGTCTATTCTCATAATAGCTCTCATAGGGGCACTGCATGTATATGAGAGAACACTTACGTAGTAAACGATACACATAAAGGAATTAAATATACTACACACTTCATTAAATGTGCAAGAATACTTAGGTGCAGCGAATAGTAATGGTAATAATGCCTATGTTGCTACAAAAAACACATCGTTGTTTATTATCCTTTAATACTCAGATATATTAAACGTAGTGGAACCGTCTGCCTCTCATTACGATTGAGAACTGTTTTTTAGACCAATTTCCACATCATAAACGTTGCGAGTTATTTATATATGTTTAAAGGTGTTAAAGTGCAGTTAACTTACATTCACTCATTTTTGGTTTTCCAGTGCATGAAAGAGGATCATCTCTCCGTGCACCTGGAAAACGGTCAGCATGCCTACTACAACGTACAAGATAGGATACAAACTCCTTAAATGACCACGACAACAGTATTCTCCAAGCTTTGTGATTTTCTATTAAAATAAGTTCAATGTTTTTCACACCCTTTGAATGTCAACGGGTACCTTCCGCTTGTCAAAGAATTAAGTATTTGCAAACTTTTGTAAACAATGTGACAATTTTGCCCCGCTTTCATTCTTTCTGAAACAAGATATGCCCCTGCTTTAGGATATCATAATATGGCAACCCTAAGACTATACTTTACCTAACAATACTACATCTAACAACGACTGCAATTCTGTTTAAGGAATAAAAATATAGAGATGACATAAGAGAAAAAGGCAAATTCTGAAGATTCAGGTGGTATTGTGTGGAAACGAAACATCACTGAAGAATCACAAAAACGGGCGAATTCCTCAGGTCAAATATTTATTATGACCTAGGTTTTTCTCATTGCAGCATTTTCAGGTGATAAGCAAAACCTACGTCGTAATAAATATTTCACTCGCGGAATTTGCATACTTTTTTGATTTGTTAGAAGAGAGGAAATGAGGTTAGTAACGCCAGGAGAAGAGAATGGAGGGCCAGTGGACGAATGAAGGAAAAAATTGCCATAATAGGTGCCCGGGTCGCTATAATGATTAGATGAGAGTTAGTTATTGACCACTAAATTATAAAAGGATGTTTCCTGGAGAGTTAGTCTTCAATAAATTATATCACATGAATCAATTATGAGCTATGGACGAGTTATTATCTTTGCTTCCATTTATTTTCCATTCTCATCGCTAGATGGCAATATACAAATATGTTAAGTATATTCAGAACATATTTGTAATATATGATCGTAATTAGACACTTTTGTATCTAGCTATATTTCATAGGTACGTTTAAATGCTTACTACATTGTTGGTACTAAGATTCCATACACTTTTGTTGATCACCGCCTTTTAGTTACTAAGAAATATTACAGATACTATAACAAATGTGAATATACATAAGAACAGTCTGCATTTTCAGAATTCGTAATCTAATTTTGTCCAAGGAGCCTACGGTGCTGGAGGGACGATAAATCGACCGAAAGGTCGAACTAGACCGCGTTAATCTAATTTTCCACCACAAGGTACGGCAACGTATTTTCTTAATACAATATTTTGAGTTAATAGAAATTGTTAATACATGTAGGTACTTTATATCACTGTTGTAGTCCTGAGATGAAAAGGTAAATTTTTGAAACGTAGGCAAAAGTACTCATGTGATATAGTTTACTGAAGACCAACTCTCCAAAAAAAACATCCTTCTATACGAATTAGAGGGAAAGAAGTTGTCCTTTTGGTGGCGAGGAAGGAGCAGGATGCGGCAAAGCAGGCGGGCTCCTGGAGGTGAGGGAGAATAAGGGTGGGTAAGAAGAGGAGGACGACCCTCCGAGTTATAATAAAAGGGGAATTGGTATGATGAGGGGGTTGTGGGCGAAAAGGCGGGCAAAAAGAGCGAAATTAGAGTTCGCCCAGGCGCGGCTGTGTTTGTGTTGGGGTGCGGTAGGGGATGGGGGACGCATGGAGGCCTCTGGGGAACGAGCGGAGAATAAGGAGAGGGGTGTGTGAAAGGGGGGAGGGAGGCGGGGGGGTAGGTGGGGGAAGGATGCGGGAAGAAGTGACAGCAGGGAGTGGGAGTGGCTGTGACGGTTGGCAGGGAATATTATCGTGACGCGGCTCCTTTTTTCTGATCGGTAGGATGATGGGATGTGGCCTGGAACACCCAGCACCCCGGGTAAGGGTGAAGTGATAAGGATGGGCCGAAGGAAGGTAGTGGAGTACGGCCTTGTGATGTTGAAAAATTTCAATATGGAATGGCCATGTGAATTTCGCATCGGCGAAAAGAGGTGATGCATCGCATGTTGCATTGGAATGGCATGGGATTGCATCACATCACTCAAACCACACCCGAAAAGTCTTTTTGTCATCAGAGACAACTAAATAGGGTTGACGTATTACCGTCAAACATCGTGAGCAGTTATTGAAGTTTGTCTCGATGAATTATCAAACGGATTTCGGAAACATTGTCGGTCCTAGGATGGCAAAGTGAAAGAGTTGTATAACCTTGTTTTAGTTAGGTCACATCTCGAATTCATGGATAACAGTAGATACTGTGAGCAAAAAGATTTAATTCACAAAATATAATTCAAAGGAAAGCCGCACGCTTCATTAAAAACTTCCATTAAAAAAATTAAAAGTAAAATAAAGTATAACTCAGCTGATAGAAGGGATGAGAATTTTGCATCAAATAAAATAGACGATAAGTTGCATATTTTATTGGAATGATAAGGCTAATTCATCGCATTACATCACTTATATCACACCAATGGCATATCAAGAAATCGGGATGGCTAATAAGAAACGTCAGAGAATCACCCTAACTTCAGACCTCAAATGGGCAACTAACATGCGAACCATATGTGACGCTTTCTTAAGAAACTATTATTTATCAAGTGAGGAGTTGAAAGGTACTCGGTTGGCAAGGAGATAGAGAGATATTACTTCTCCAGTTAGACCGCATCTCGAATACTCCTAGAGCGTTTGGGACCCTATACAGAGATAAATTGATAAGTAAAACAATGAAAAATACAAGGAAAGTCACAAGCTTCCATTAAATATGAATGATTAAAAAGAGCGCACATAAAGCTGACAGAAGGATAAATGTGGGAGCCACTGAGAGACTGCATTCCTGGCTTCGTTTTATAGTAAAATTGCGAGTATCAGGTTGACAAGGGTGGAATCATTTAGACTCCCCACCGTATCCCTAGTCCTGACAGAAGCGATAGTCAGAGAGATACACTGATTGAAGTATTCTACCAGCTGATTGGTAGGTTTTTGGACAGTCACCATCCTGAATCCCAATTTCTGAGCATTGTCTCTTTTCCCTCCTCAGGATGTCCCGCCGTTAGATCTCTTTTGAATCCCTTATATATTCTGCAAATTTTACTGATTTTATCAGCTCCCCTCCTACCTGTACTCCCACCTCCTTATCCCCCAATGTCTCCCTTACCAATTCTTCTGAATACACGTTCAAAAGCAACGGCGATACACTGATAGGTAAAGAAATTCCTCATTGCGATTCTCTCACGATTAATGACTGGTACAGAAATGGAGCCAGACATTTAGACACTTTGTTTGCATGCAAATCACTTCCGTCCTCCGTTTCAATATTACCTTTTATTTAATTTTTGGCGCCCTAACACCCTCTGCCGCACGCCACCGCGGCGGCTCGTAGTGTATTTAGCAGATGTAGATAGAATTAATTGAAACTCACAATATAGTAAATGACGTTTCAACGTTCTACGATGTACTTTGCTCCTCAATCTCAATGCTTCACGGTAATTCCAGAGTCGTTCCTATTTCTCTCATTTCCTTCCGTTGTCCTTATGTAGCTTTCGAAAAAGTTACTGGCGCTGCGTAGTGGACGATTTTACAACATGGGCTAAGCAATTTCATAATCCTGTGAAACGTTGGAGGAAGGTTGTATAAAGTGGAAGGTCCGCCAGAAAATCTTTCTAAATGCTGTCAACACAAGCGCTTCAAGAAGTGGAATTGCTCACCACTACCTGGCGTCCATTTTTGACCCGTCCCACAGTGAGACCTCATGATAGGGTTCCTGGTCCCTCCTTTTTATTCCAGGCATTTTTACAGGTAACAACAGACGAACACATGCCACCATGAGTTCTTACTCCGGCGGGATTCAAACCATAGACCTTAAGGTTTTTGCAGGAAATCCGCCGCTACCCGAGCCAAAAATATATTAGTTCAGTTTGAATCGCAAGCGTCAAAATTCATCAAATTGAATCGAACTTTCAATTGCACTGTATAATATTCAATTTCTGCGAATGTATCGCATTATATCCCACAGCATGGAATTATATACTGAGGCGCATACATCACATTACATTCCATACCCCCTTGCAATTGCATCAAATCTCACCGAAAAAGACGCAATGCATCGCATAATGTTTTATATGTTACGTCATAAATTCACTTGCATCGCATTACATAGCATTATATTGAAAATATTGCTTTGCGCTGCTCTTAAGTTGTATACAATTGAATTACGTACATGCATACACACCCATAACGCGGTTCTTAACGAAAAAACTCTAGGTTATAGGCCTGTGAAGTTGTTTCCGCTTTTATAATTTCCTACGTACTACCCTATCCTTGCATACGTTATTTTCTTCAGTTGCACTCATACATAGCCTCATACATGCCCGTCCTGTTCTTAAGACTCCTGTTTGTTTCTCTTAAGAGTAACTTCCACCACATTAACCGATATCTTTCGCGGTCTACCCTTGCACCGTTTACTCCTCTTCCATAAATATACTTCGTTATTCGATTTTCATCCATTCTCTCGACATGACCAAACCAATGAAGCACGATCCTTTCATAAACGTCCATTACCAGAACATATTTTAGCATTTTTTCATCACCCACTCATTCTTAAGTCTATCCTTTCCGCCTTTACCACTCGCAATTCTCAGATACCACTACGCTGCTGCATTTAGTATATATTTACACTTATTCTGGAATAACCTAGTTTAAATACCAATGCAATACTTACAGTTTTTAGAATTTACAAAAATTTTAACTAATATGGTGCGGTTTTTACAAAAAAGCGACGTCAGAAGCAACGCAAGAAAGGCCGCGTGTCTTCTCTGAGAAGCGTCAATATATATTCTTTTTAAAGCATGTTACCGCAGATTTAACGTTTTTGCCGTCGATTACCGCCGTCGCTTCAATCTTTCTGCTTTCACTACATTACAATACGAAGTATTGTATGACTCGAAAGATCAACATCGCCACGCGATATTTCGGAAATATATATCGCGTATCGCCGACGATGGATCCAAAAATCGCCCGCAGCCCTATTAGGAAGGACGATGGTGTTATGGCGTTGAGGCAAAAGGGACCACGAGAGGAGGGCGGAGGGGGCCTTTATTTGCTATGCATAGGACTGTCCCCGCCGCATCCATATACATCGGGGTGTGAAGGGTGTGGGAAAGGGAGGCTTTAAGAGTGCAAGGAGGGGGAGGTGGTGAGAGGGTGCGAGGGAACGGGGTTGAAAATTCTGAAGGGGTGGAATCAGGGAGGGTGGGAGGGGGCAGATGAGAGGTTGCTGGTGGAATGGTGAGGGGTTGGCGATGGGATTCTGGAAAGGAGGTTTAGCTCGTGGACGGAGGGATGGAGTTTTGATGTGAGGCAGACAGCAGGGTGATGTTGGTGGGGCGATGAGGGGTGGAATGTGGAGACGGGGGAAGTAAAGACGAAATAGGACGTGGTTGGAGGCGGGTGGGGGGGAGGAAGGGATTGGAAAATCCTTGAACAGAAAGCACCCTTCCTTCGCGGAATAAGGGCAGTGTTGACAACCCTGGGGGAATAAATTTACAAAATTTTTCCGCGAGACTTTTTTTAACCATCCTCCGCCAACTTTTTAATATTGTGAATTACGGAGTAAAAAGAGGTTTGGACGGGGGAAATGGGAATGTGATACTGGATGTTGAGTCATATATATATATATATATATATATATATATATATATATATATATATATATATATATATATATATATATATATATATAACTAATATATATATATATATATATATATATATATATTTAGTTATTTATTTATTCTCCCCCACTAAACTTGCATATCAGCATGCAGGGACCAATGAACTTTCCGAAGTGAGATTGGTTTATTAAAGAACTGTATTGGCCAAGTTTTAAGTAAAGAAAGGGCACATAAACGGATTATAAGTAAACCCAAGAACTCCTCATATAGTTTGTCCATCCAACCATTACTAAAGAGACGCACATTCGTAAATATATTTTCACACAATTGATCCATGTTTAAAAAAATTACCAGAAAATATGCACACTTATACGGTTGGTTTTGTAATATGGAAACACTACGGTAGGAATATATGAAATATGTAAGGGGCCAGTGACTCACCAATGGCATTGGTGATATGGTGTTCTAACTAAAGATATTATCTACCCCATAAACTTCATATCAACAGGACCCATGGACTTAATGAAACGGGATGAGCACAATGAATATCCAGATTAGTCTAGTTTAAACCAAATATGGGGGCAACAATCCGATAATCAGTCAGACCAAGGACTCCTCAAAACGAGTTTAGAGGCTTTAACGTTGGAAATTGGTTTCTACCAAGGCTAGTAAGTTGCCTTTACTCTTTATGCATTTGAAAGTACCTATGGACATTTGTAAATACGGTTGTCAGGCACCTACTAAGTTCAATCAGAGGAAACTAAGTGAATCTGTATTCTTACTAGAGTAAGGCATAACTTAGCAAATTTCACAGGAATATATGTGGTACCTAACCACTTTTCAGCTATTTTTATCCAGGCTTTTGGCATCTATTGGAAGACTTGATAGTGGAAATCCTGGGTCGGTGCCATAAATATTCCTAAGGGAATTTAATAATGTTTTCCATTGCGCGCGCACAGATGATAGCATTTCAAATAATGCTGGAAACGCAAGAATTTTGACTCGATATAAATTTATCCAGGATTAATTTAAATATCTCGCCTGTTTAACCTCTCCAGCAATGTCCGCAAAAAGTATTTCCCCTTATATTTACTTAGTTTCCTCTTTTTGAAGAAGCGCTCAGTACAAGAATAAAATTTTCTTCATATGTAATACTAATTAAAAGTTCATATGCACTAATTAGTAAATTCTCCGACTTTTCAGCTCTAGACAATGACGACACCCTTAACAAGTAATCCTTCGTAGAATCAACGTCAATCATTAAATAATTCAATCAAAAGTCATGATATTTCTAGACTGTGGCGTGACATCCGCGGAATTGTCCTTCGTCGAGTCTTTCCTGTGTAAGGCCCTAGAGATGTCGATACTTGTCCATGACATTGTTGAGGAAGATACTTCCCCAGGGTTTTAATACAGGAAGGAGTCAATATAGTCGAGCAGCGCCAATGACGAGAATTTGACGACACAGTCGCAAAAAAAAATCTAAATAATAAAATTACAATAGATGAACCATTTTGAGGCTGTGATTTCACAATCTCGATATTGTCGAGGTTTGTTAGTATCGAGTTTTTTTCTATATGAGGTCCCTGAAGACCATGTATTAATACATTAAGCCAATCCTTCGACGAAGTCCTATGGTGCTCATGAGATATTGAGAGGTTTCCAATTCCGCTAGTGCACAAATAATTCTTAAACACAACAGCGCATTCGCGCTCCATTCGTTTTAGACCCTGCGCATCGGGCAGCGCTCTTCAAAATAGATCTGGATCAGAGTTTATGTGCATTGGAATGCACTTAAGGAGAAAAGGCTTTCGTTAATCACACCCGCGATTGTGAACGTGGATAATTCAAAGTTTTCAATTACTGTGCTGTTAATAGGATCACTTATAAGCATAACTAGGGAGGAAATATTCGTTTATTATTAATAATTAATCGCCCCTGACTACACCTGTTCTGTGCAAATAGATTGATACCTACCGGAAGGTTACCGAGAGTTTCGTATACGCACATCGTCCCATTCATCGTCGTTCATGTGCTGCACTAAAGTGCGCTAATGTGCTCCAATCTGCGTTAACTTCATCATCATGAATGACAAGATCCCGATATATTCCAGAGTCATTCTAAGCTTGGTATTATCATTGAGTTCCATCAAGCAGAACTACTTCTTGTTTGCTAATCTTTGTCTGCAATGAAAAAAACCCCTCTGGGATATCGCCTGAAACTAACTGTGAGATGGTTTGTGACTGCAACTGACTAGTATTAATGATCGGCAATGTGAAAGCCCGAGATCGAATCCTAGTTAAGTAAATAATTTTTTTGGGCTATATTTTTTTCACACATCGGTAGAACATTTAAAAAGTGATGTCAACCGTGTCCGGCGAAATGTGGGACGACCTTATTTTCAAAAATGAAAAATATTCGATGTGGTAAGTTCTACTTTATTTAAAATTAACAACACGTGTTTCGGTTTTTACTTGGACGTCTTCATCACATTTTACCTGAAGATGGCTAAGTAAAAAAAGCAGAAACACGTGTTGCCAACTTGAAATAAAGTGGGCAGTAGCATATCGAATAGTTTTCAATTTTTATTTAAAAAGTGCACTATGGACTGTCTTCAGTGTCTCTCTATCAAGGTATACCAATTGGTTACAGCAAAAACTCTTCCACAAAGTACTTGGAATTCGTCTTTTCCACTACCTAAAACACTCACAGAACAAGCTTATAAATTTCTGCGCCACGGGTTACTCACTACACTAGGTCCTTGCATGCATGACCTGAATTAATGGATTATTACTATTATTACAAGCGACGAAGTCGTATTTTCTCAGCCGTATTCCGTCGAGGCACTTGCGAAGGTTCTTTTTTTTGTGTTCCTGGGGAAAATTGCCGGAAATTTGGAAAAATTGGGAAAGTTCCTCTCTCCCCTCCTATCTTCTAGGTTTGCAACACTGTGGAAGCGGGAGCGAGAGGTTAGGAGAAGGGAGAAGAAGTAGTGGGTGGCTATCTCGGAGAGTGGCGGAGACTTTCAGAAGAAGCAGAAGAAGAGAGCAAGGGGGGCAGTTGGTTGGCTCTTGCCGTGTTGAGTTTTTCGGAGGATGTTGGTTAGCCGTACGTGTGTAGGCGCCGTAGTTGCTTGCGTGGTATGAGAGAAATGTAGGGGGAGGCTTTTGGTGGGTTTCTGAGGATGGAGTAGGATGCGCGCAAACTGCTCCGAAGAAGATGTGGTGAGGGTGGAGGAGGAAGAAGAAAAAAAAGGTATGAGGGTGGCATAGCAAAATAAAAGGGGAAAGTTCAGGGTTTAGGGGGTAGGGTGATTTTCGGATAAAGCGTACACGGACGGAAAATGGAACAGCAGGTCACCACCCCCCCCCCCTACACCAACACGTACGCAGTTGCTGAAGCTAAGCCGGAGAGTGTATTCTGCTACAAGTGCGGTAAGTGGTAAGCACTCTTCTTCTTTATCCTTTTCCTTGAGTAAACTGTCGGAGGAATTTCTGTGGCAAGGAGTCAAAAAGATGCCCGGTTCTCTCGCGTGGATTTTTAAGTGGCATTAATCCACAGAGGTTATGAATTACTAATCGATTAAATCTCTTAATTGGCAAAAAGGACAATAATTCAGAAATATTTTGACTGAAAAATGGTCTACGTCTATAAATTTGGTGATAGCTACATCAAAATTCAGCATAGATGAAAGTAAAAATGGCCTATATTTATGCTTAGTGAGTCCTCATTCTCACTCACTGTGGATAAAATACTGTAGGTTACATAGAGGAAATACTGCTACAAGTACCTAAGGTATGTGGAACACTATCTTTTTCAATGATCTTCTTAAGTACTTTAATAAATTGATTCCGCTGAAAAATGTGACATAGATGCCCAGTATTTCACGAATCCATTTCAATTGGATCAATTCATTCAATCGCTATCCAGTCAAAGAGTTTTATATTTCTATCGAAGAAAGATATTCAAGAATTGTTCTCTGAAATTAAGCCTAAAAGAATTCTACCATAATTACGGTGAACGGCACGGAACACAAATATTATACAATTCTCCGTAAAAGTTTTTCTAGATAAACCACCTGAAAACCTATGGTGAAGAATTCAATAATTAACGACGGTATTTTCATTTTTTATTATTTGGTATCTTAATTTTAGTGTCAACGGTTTTCCCATATTATGAGTTACCAAAAGATTAAGTTACCTGATTCACTATGAACAATTTTTTAGGTGTTTTATTTTCGCAGAAAATTTTCCCTATAATAACCTTACAGACACAACTTCTTCATACTCGAATACTCATCAGTATCACTATAAATGTAAACGTAAGTAAATTTCAATCATGAATGTCATCATGCACACTTAATAAGTAATGAGAGAGAAAAGGAGAACCTGTGAAAAGAAACGAGAAAAAAATATGAATGGAGAAAAGGGACGCATCTTATCGGTTGCAACATTATTTTCACAGAAATTGAAAAAAAGAAAGTTTTTTACAAGGGGAAATTGATTCACCTAGTTCCTAGAAAACTGCTCTTTCTTCCTTTTAAACCCTCAGTTAATTGTGTCACCAGGAAGCGTCTATGTTCACTCAAGTAATCATTAAGGTACGTAAAGCGTATGATCATACTTTAGAATCGCAAAAGCTCAGATTAAATGTATTCACACAACTAACAAACAAATCAAGTGAAAATCAACCAGTGTACCAATGAGCTTGTTTTTCTGAAATTCCCATTCAGGATAAACGAATGACTGCCCCAAATTGCCATTATATTCGTGGGAAAATCTTGAAATGGAATGCGGAGTGGAGCAAAATGCACAAATTGCTTGGAAAATGGAAAAATAATAGCAATAACAGAAGAATATTCCGCCAACCTTATGCAAACAAATTCCAAATAATGATAATCAACGATCAAAGAAAAATGGAAGCTAAAACAAATGAAAAATGTAAACAAGAATGCAACCCCCTTATTGTAAGATTTCAACCAGCACTTTTCAACATATACCAAGAAGAAACAGTCAAAAAAGCTCAAAGATAGGTAGTCAGAGGAATTAAGCTGAATGTGGAAGAAATCAACAAGGATCGTTTCACCGATGACATCAAAGTAATAAAACACAATCCAGAAGACCACCAATCATTCCTATATGCAACCAATAGAATAGGTGCTACAAGGATAATACAATCATCCTTAAATACAACCTACCTATCGAGTACTACAAGGATAAAACAATAAGATTTACAGGAAGAAAATTAAATCTGTAGAGAGAAGAATAAAAGAAAGAATAAAGAGAATACCTAATGGTAGGTATAACCCTAAAAGTGGAATTCTTTACGTGCCTTGAAATCTGTATGGCAAGGGATAGTAGAAGTTCTCGGACATCAAGAGGAGAGAAAATTTCAAGCCATGAAAACCTACATGATGAAAAAAGAGATGATGTGCTCAAAAAAATAGGCTTGCCTATAAATACGGAGTGCGTGAGAACATTCGTTGCATATCGCTTCACTATTCATCTCAGAAACATAGAACATTGGAAAGTGGGGACAGAAGAGAAGAAAGAATATCAAAACTCAGTGATGGATGTGTATTTTTGAATTTTAAAGGACAGATAAGATCAGAGGTGAAGTAGTAGGGTAATATATAGATAAAAACTGCAGAACACAATAAGAATGAAAAGGTTCAGATGGATAAGCCACATTTGAGGGATAACGGATTTTTAAGGTAAATATTAGAGGGGTTAATAGCAGGGAAAATCCCACAAGGAAGACCGAGGGAGAAATACATAAGCCAAGTACAGCGGAATATGAAAAAGAAGAGCCACCACGACATAAAAGAGTAAGAGGGAGATTAAGTAGAATGTAGTCAACCAATGATGTAGTTAACCAATCTTAGAGCTGAAAGACTAATAATGACGATGGGTAACATCTTCATATTCACGCTATATCCCTAGGATCCCCTGCTCTAAGTCCCTGCGGATGCTCTCCGGGTATGATATATATGACGATGAAACGACTGTACATGCGCTAACTATTTACTCTGCTAGAATATCTTTTATTATGACGCATATTAACCTTTATTCCACGTAATTTGAAGTAATAATTACCACCAACTTCTCGCATACGCCGTGATCATCCTGTTACTGCGAAAGGTTTGAGCCTCGCGGTTGAGTCACTGCCCGCACTGCGCCGCAGTCATAACGGCAGGAGAGGTATTCTTGCAGAGCCTTCCCCGTCGCGTAGCTATTATTGCACCCAAACCGGCAATAATGCGGGAAAGGGGGAGGAAATAAACGAGAAAAGATGAGAGAAGGTGTGAGGAAGAAAGTGGTGCAAGGAAGAAGAAAAGACACACGGAGTGAGATCAAAGAGTAAGGTGGAGGAATCAACCAGCGGAGAAACGTGTCTTAAAGAGGTTCCAGCGCAAAATGAAATACATCTCATATTATTCACGGCAGGTTTGTATATTTTTGGGAGGTGACCGGCATCTGAGGTATTTTTTACCATGGTGGATAGGCGGGTGGATTGGTAATGGAAGGATATTTCAGGGATCGGAGGAAGAGTGGAGTTAAATCCAGCGTCTGGATTAGCCTGCTCTTAAAGAAAGGCACAAAGAGAACCATATTTTAACGTCCCACCCGGCATACCGCGGCAGTCGGAGAACAGTACTTAAAGTACCCTCTACAAGACACCCCAGTACGGATTTGGATTCCGAAGAAAATAATTGCTACCACCGAGATTCGAACTTCGAGGTTCCTGGACGGGATTGGTATCAGCCATAGTTTTCGAGATTAGCCATAAAAAGGAGGGAACAAACTGAAGCTGGTGGAGCATTTCAATCATTAGAGTATTACGATGGAGGAAAATGTGCATCGTAGCATTGTTTCGAGAAGAATAACGTTTGAAAAGGAGATGTTACTGATGCGAAAGAACTAATGACGAGAACCTTGTGTATGAATGCAACAAACATACTGGTAAATGGTCTAAAGGAATTTTTACACGATGTTTGCTTCAGTGCTAAAAATTGATCTGAATTCAGTATATGCTCAACCTTCCGGTGGGTGCAAACGCGTACTGAGTTAACGGAGGTTGATTTTCGGCGTTTAAATCCATTTTACCGTAGAAGGGACCAACTTGGGACCCTTTTCTATTCCTCATTTGTACAAATAGCCTTCGTAGAATGGAGAAATTCTTTTCTTAGAAGGAGCTTTTTGGGGAATAAGAAAGCGAAACGCGTCGTGAAGTCCACACGTTGTGCACTGCGAGGCCCGGTGAATATAGAAACACTCAATGTGTGTTCGTATATATTTGTTATTCTATAAGATATTGACTTTTTAAATGTTAACGATAATTGGGTATTTTCCACGTATTTCAAACTATCGATATTCTGATTCAGTTACTTGAACTTATTGCGTTGGCTAAAAATTTTCTTATCAAATTGTATGAATTTCGGTTTTAAAAGCTAAAGAAAGTAGAAGGTTACGAAAGCTCCCGAGAACACTCCGAAAACAACCGAATGGCCTGTGACGTCATTTTCGCTGTTTACATTTAGACCCAGGCGTTTCCTTATGCTTACAGGGGTAACAAATGCGGCGAAATTAGTTTCTGACGTGTTCGTGTTTCTAGATATGCCTTTAAATGGCATCTAAGTTAGGGATATAGATGGTGTTTTGTGCCACAATGTACGAATACATCGGTTGAAACACCGAACAAGAAATTTATTCACGAAATCACGACATTGAATGATTGAAATTTCTTCCTTGGATTCCTCAATGTCCACCCGTAAAAATGTATACTTTACTCCGCACTTTGTGTTCTGGATATATTCTTGCAATGACTGTGCACAGTGGTCCATCTCTCTTTACTTGGACGTATCCTATAGCATTATCACCATAACTCTCACGAGAAGCTTTATAATATAACAACACTTAAATTAAACTTTGAATAGACATTTAGGAGATGAGAATCTATTTTTAGGCATTTCTACAGCAGATAAGCCACTTCTCGAAACCTCCTCTACAAACAATCACTTATTAGCAAATAAAAAATTAACGTTTTAGGTGTGTCGAGTATTGGCAGCGCAAACATTTGGCGAGTACTGTGTTATGTTGATATGTTACTAAGATACAGTTTGTTTACTGTTACATGTACTGATATGGACTTCGATAAAGAAAGAAGTATCATAATGAATATGAGTGTATTGGAAAAACAGTTAATAAAGTTCATACACCAAATACATAATTATATCTATCAAAAATGATATAAAACAGTAATGACGATTTTAAAAGCAAACTTTAGGCTTACATTTTTTGGACTTAAGCTCAACGAATTTCCGCAGCATTAAATCGCTCGTCCTTCTTCATTAAAACGCCTACCATAAACATATCCACTTTGGGTAAATTATCTTATGTGGTTTTAATAAAACCATTGTACGCCATAGTCTTTGATTTCAATGAAAAATCTTTAAATATACGGTGGATCTTCTACAGTTACTCACTTTCTCCCTCACATCCGTCTATCGCTCAGCGAAAATGACGTCAAGCCAATCAGATTTCGTTTCGCAGCGGCGTAAAAAAATTTGAAATTTCGACTATTTTAATCTTAAATATCTCAATTAATATTGAATCAATTTTAAAACTACTTTCACTCCGCAAGCTTGTTCGAGTTTAAGTAACATATAAAGATCCATAAACTTAAATTTAAAATTTTGGAAAATACCCAATTGGCAAAAACATCGCAAGTTACTGATTATCTATTCATATTTTTGTATGGCAGTAGTTTTATCCTTAATCATTACGTGTGTTGCGGAGATCTGCTGTGATCATGGAAACAACATCTTTGGAAGCACATGTATTTATCTGTATTTTCTTACCCTTACATTTATATCAGAGAATGAGCCACTTTGTATTGTATAAAAATGATTTTGTTTTGCACCAATGGATATTGTACCTGTCCCGCTCCCCTCAACATATAGTACTCGTCGTATCATATCATGCAATAAATTCATCGTATCTTATGATGTAAAACCAACTCCTATACATATCGGGTTCTCTGCTATACAACAAACATACCGAAAGGTCAAAATGCAATTCGAATATCTTGATAAGCCTTACGTTATAAAAACGTAAAAAGCAAGACGCCTGCGTGGGTAGTCCTCTCTTTTCTGTGTATTATTTCCAAACCTCGCCGCCCCGCCAGCACAGGTCGACCCATGGCCACTGCCCCCGCGCCCCCCCCCCATGCTGCTTCCCCTGCCTCCCCTCTCTTGCAGAGGGGACCCTTCATTTTTCGCTCCACCCCCGATGGAGTTAGCATGAGAGGAGGAGTGCGGTGAGGGAAAAATAGAACAAGTGGGGAGAATGGGAGAGAGACAGTGGTAGGGAGCTGAGGACGGCGAATTGTGTTTGGTGGGAAGGGGGCGTGCCGCCGTTCCCTCTCACTCTCTCCGCACACCAATTTTCGTTTCATTTCCTCTCTCATTAATTTACAACTTGCTCCCTTTTTTTATCCTGCGGGAATCCGTTACGTTTGGGCTTCGAGGCAGGAGAGAGTGTGTGTGCCCCCGAACGGTATCCTTGAAGTTTCGAGTCATACTATATTTTTCTTCTTCTTCATCAATATTTTCATTTATCTGAGAGTGAAGGTGGTGTTAAATTCTCCGATCGCCCGACAATCCAGGGTCACTCTTAAAATATCACTTTATCGTGCTTCTGTTTCGTCTGTGTAAAGAGTTGAAATTTTATTCGAGGGACTACCAGGGAAAGGTACAATTTAGTCGGCGCCTTTGCTCTTGGCACAGTATGATAGCAAAATTTATAATCACGTTTAATGACCCTTTCGATATAATACAGTGTAACAAATTCAAGGTGCATAATTTAGGAATACATTTTCATTCGTAGAAATAGTAAAACTTGTAATGGAATAATTATTCACTAATTTTGGGCTAAATTATCGTCTTAAATGTTTGTAATTCATTTGATAATTATGCAAAATATATCCTGCGTCGTTGCAGGTCTGACTTTTAATTACATTTTATCCAAATTATATTTGATGGAGAAGATGATTCGATCCAATGATATCCCCTAAGTCCTCCATAATTTCATTCTGAGGGACTTGTGGTGTTGATTGGTGTAGGAAATCTGTCAGGTGGCGGGGCAATCCTCCCAATATAAGTTGTTATCTAATGAAACATAGTAGATACTTACATATGCAATTCCAATATCTGATCCACAGAGGGAAATTAAATGTTATCTATTTTCTTTTATCTTGATGCAAAGATTCTTCCTCAAAGCGCAAAGCTCGCACATCTTACGGTTATCCATTTTGTTACAATATTTTACCACACAACCGAGGCGTTAGTTATCAGTTTTCTCACGACATGCGCGAAGAAGCTTTCAGTCATGACGTGAGAGAAAGATAAGAGGGTTTTGTAGTGTAAAAATGCGTCATTATGGTCAAAATATGAGTTCATACATCTACTATTTGTTCGATTAGTTTGCCACAAAATCAGTGATTTATTTATATTTTACAATGATGCAATTTATCCTTGGTCAACTATAATACTCTTGACATATGAGGGTAAATTAAAGTGATATTACTACATTTACACATCAAATAGTTGATTTACGTAATGAAGAAATCATTCGTATAAACTCGGATACGAACCCAGATTTCTCGTCAAGTGGAGAGTTTTAACCATCTCAGCTGTCCTTAAATTTCATCGTCTTAAAAAACTAGATATATTCGATGCTTTCACGAAATGCCGATATTGCAACCTGACGAAATACTTGCGTTTGTGTGCATGACGCCAGAGCCTAAGACTGTAAAGTCACTTCTAAACACATGACTCTTTATCACTGACAAAATGAAAACATGAATTGAATTAGTCCAAGGGAAAAAATCAAAACACAAAAAAAATTAACTTAAAATTCAAGTAATTATGCTATTTGGTGAATTTGAATAGTTGACTTTTAAGCGTTAGATCTCATCTACCGGTACAGGTGCATGAGTAAGCCTTCGCTCCAGGCTTAAAAGTGGTTCTACAGCTCAATTCATGGTGCTTATGTGAAATTTTATTCGAGGGACAACCAGGGAAAGGTATAATTCAGTCGGTGCCTTTGCTTTTGGCGCAGTATAACAGCGACATTTTGAATCACTTTTAATGACCCTTTCGACATAATACAGCGTAATACTATACTACAGGCGTCAGAAAAAGTTTAAATTCTCTGGCATTTAATTTAAAATAATAACCTTCTATTTGAGCTCGCATCCATGTCACACGCCAAAACGCGCACGTGTACTGCTCTGAGAAATAAAAGTAAATATTCAGCTCTATTCAGCACTTAGATTATATTTTCGGGTGAAAACCTCATCGGAATACAATGGGACCAGATGAAGCAGTAGTGAATTCAACCCGAAGAGTTAAAGTAGTTGCCTTCTTCACATAACTAAGGTGAAACATTTTACCAAGGCCTTTTGGCAAGATGCGCTCCGCTCAAATTCCCCACTACTAGTAGGTCGAAGGTTATCTCCGGAGCGGAAACTTCTTTCGATAATGAAGTGCTTTGAATTCTATATCCCGCATATCGATTTGAAACCCATTTCATGCAACGTTTTTGAAGTTCCCCGAAAAACGTTTTACCACGACCGTTTACGTTGGTGTTTGATCATTTTCGTTTGAAAAAATAAAGACCGACGAATGATCCACACGTTCTCGTTCCAACCTTGGCGGCATCAATTGTCCCTACCCCTTATACTACTTCCCTTTAAGTCTCCACTCCTTCCTTCTCCCCCTTTTCTTGAGCCGAGTAAATACTTGCAGAAAGCCCCTTCGAAACTTTGCTGCTCAGGTATTCTCCTTATCAAGTTTTTCCCTCACTTTCCCACTTCTTAGAAGCCCCTCCAATTCCTCCTCTCCTCGACTCCCCTCCCCCCCCCCAAGCGCTTCCGTCCGTACAACCACACCATTCCAATTCTCTAGCTGCCCTCCTCAAAAACTTCTCATCACATTCCTCCTTTCCTCCTTCACATCTTAGTCCAGATCTAACTTCAGTTAAGTCTTTCAATATTAGGAATCACTCTTGGTGCAGTAAAGTATCAGATCAATGGATAGATTAAACACAATGACCTTTAGATCTGGAAAACAACGCAAGGCCTAAAGAAGACTAGAGGGTTCATCGATGGTTCTAATTTTAAAAAATGAGTGTTGTGAGCCAAAGGGAGAAAAAAGCACAAAGTAATATTTTTCTCTGTTAGTAACTGTTTAAAAGGTTTCTTCATTACCCCCTTCCACTTTGACTTCCCTTTTCATTCATAAATTGTACCTTTATCTTTTTCAGTAGATAGAAAGTCTTTTAGCGAGTTTTCACGGAGAAATTTATCCCATTCCCCATTCAAAGAATACCGACCGAGGTGTTCCCCTGGGCTCCATGATAGCACCACAATCGCTCTACCTATTGGAGGCTAGCAGCGTCCGGGGTCCATTGGTGCTGTAGTGATAATAGTGAATGACTTCCTAGACCTCGGTCAGTCGAAGGCACTTCAGCCTACTTCAACAGAAGCCACCAGGCCTTGGTAAGACCATAGAGGAAGCATATGCTTACTCTATGGTAAGACCTAAACTCTGCCGGATCATTTATATCTCTCTTTCGCTCTTCCCGTCCAATTCCCGCTTCCCTTCTATGTCTCCCCTCCCGCAGTGCCGTAAATGTGTCTGTGTTTGTCATTTCTGTTAGTACAATAAACTTACGGCATACCCCATTCACGTATTCTTATTCTGACCATTCTGGCACCCAGGACAAGAATCCACTCTTTCGAAGTGTACCGTGTTGCGTCGTAACAGCGCGCACAACGCAAGAAAGCTTCTATCATTAGATAAAAGCAAACTGAAAACAATAATAGAACTGTTAAATGGTCACTATCGAGTGAACAAGCACCTCTGTATTACACGAATTGAAGATGCACCGAGTAGCAGATGGATTGAATAAGATAAGGAAACCACATCCCATCTAGAGTCAACCAATGCCTAGCAACTATCAAGTTCTAAATCGGTTCCTAGGATTTCCCTTTCCCGAACTTGAAGATATCAGGGATTTGTCAACTAGGGACCTACTTGCATTTGGTAAGGCCATACGGCCTCAAGGGTAAAAATTCTTATTAAGATGGCTGGTATAATGAACCTATAGGTCTAACAATAAGATCCTTAAGGTCCACATGGGACTCCGTCCAAACCATTTACAATACAGATGCAATCCTACACGTATTTACCCACGTCTTTGAGCATCATCGTTAATTTCCCAAGTTTCTAACCCGAACAGCAGTCACAGGGTAAAGACAATAATCATCCAGGGTTTTTAAAGTGCGCACGAAGAATGGTTACTATAGTGATGTGCCTGTTCTACACGCCAGGATAATCGGCCCGGATCAGCTGATCCCAATGCGTAGAAGTACAACGGTAGCTCTGTCGTGGGGGTAGTATCACCTGGCCTAGGGCCCCAAATTTAAGCAAAGCACGACACCAGTTTTGGATTAACCTTCCTTATTTTGAAATTAATATGGTTCTTGTTCGTATGAAAGGGTTTCTTTAGTGCTGAGCTCACTCTTGGAAACCTAAAGTTAAGGCGAAATGGGAAGAAATACTGAAAACGTTGTGAATCTTGTTACTTGACTACGCAGTGAAAGCGGAAAAGAGAGGGTTAGGTATGACTGGGAGATGAAAGGATGTGATATGAATGCTCCCTCCAGTAATGGGCATGTGAGAAAGGAGTGTGCTTTGCTTATTTTTTCATTTCAAGAGAATGGATGAAAATCGAATAACAAAGCAGGGCTGAGGAGTGAATGGTGAGGGAGGAAGGGGTAGACCGCAAAAGTCATGGGTGAACGTAGTGAAAAAGGCTCTTTAGAGAAAGAAAATTGGGAGACTTAAGAATATGAGAGCGAGAATGAAGCAACGTATGAAGGTATTGGAAGAAAAAGAGGTATACAAGGATAGACCAATACCTACGGAGGAAATTATTAATACCTAGTCAGCTCACTCACAGGGAATTAAACCTTTTTGACTCTGTCTGCCCCAAAATGGAACGGTGTGTCGTTATGCATGTATCAATAGTGAAAATAAGAAGAAAGGTGAACTTATTTAGTTTAGTTACAATATTCCATGCTGCGAGAAACAACTGGAGAATAACAGAAGAAATAACAGAGAATATAAGAAGAAAACTAAACTTATTTAGATGAGAACATTCCATTCTGCGAGGAGCAGCTACTACGTCATGTTGCAAAAACTTTCACCAATTAGCCTATAGGGAATCGAGTTTCATTGGTGACTTGAGTACTGGCTTCCCATCTAAGGGTCCGAGTTTGAATCCCGGAAATGGAGGATATTTTGCGAAATTATAAACGCTGAGTCAGCTTCACAAGGGTATCATCGAGAATTTTACGTTTCTAACTGTTTCTACCCCGAAAACGAACGGCGTGATGGGTATGTATGTATGTTGGCATTATTTTTCGCGTGGTCAGAAGAAAAAAAATGACCTGGCCATTGGTAATAAAAACGATGCATGAGGGTCCGTCCTGGGATGATATGTTGGGAGGCACAGGAAGAAGCGGTGAGGTGGGAGGAGCCGGTTGAGGAATGGCCGAGAAGTGTGAAAGGGGCGGCCTGAGGTTGGGGCGATGAAGAACTGCTAAAGGAAAGAGCGGGGACAAGGTTTGGGGGAAATAGGAAGGAAGGGAAGAGAGATAGGAAGTCAAATGAAGAAGGGCCGGCCACAATGGAGGGGGGTTGGCTGGGGTGCATGCAAAGGTGCGAACAAAAAGGAAGGGCAGAAGGAGGAAGCAGAAAGAAGAGGAGTAGTATGAGGGGAAGCCGGAAGATAGGGCGCTGGCGTGGGAAATGACCGCGATGAAAAATAAAAATGCTAATTTCACTCACCTAAATAAATCCGGAGGCCGACTCCAAAAGGCCTCGTCGAGAAGGAGAAGGAATTAAGGGGTGAAGAGTTGGTTGGGGGGGAGCAAGGCAGGAGGAGGTCCAGACCTGGGGTTAAGGCAGAACGAAATGTGAGCAGGACTACAGTCCGTCCAAGATAATAGAGAAGTTGTGCATCCAAACAAACGACCAATAAGGTATCGGCGTGCAAAGGACTTTCGGAGAGGCCGACGTGACGCCATCATGGATGAGTAGCAGCTGACGTGATTTTCAATTAATGTTTTTCAATGTCATGTTAGTCAATGGTATTCGATGGTACACTTCAATGATTTCATGGTTTAGAATTTGCTAATTAAATATACTAACTCATAAAAACTTTCATGGGAATAATAAGATACGAATTTAAATCACAGTTCCACCGTTGTGTACTGTACATCAGAACATTGAAGTAATGCCATCATGGCGGCAAAACTACGGCTAATTACTTGCTAATATACCTTCTAATTTGGCTCAGAAAGAAATGAAAAATAAACAATTTTTCACGATCATATGATGAATCAAAGGCTTGGTTATCTAATAACACCAATCTTGGATTCTTCGGTCCCGTGATTTGCTTCCCCAGACGGCATGGAACCCGTTAACTGATTGGCTGCACTTATGTCAACTGTGCTATTATCTTGTTCGGACTTTGGGTGGGAATGGTTGGTTGGTTATTTGGGGAAGCGACAGAGAGATGAGGTCATCTGTACCATTCAGTTGGGCGAGACGATGTGAAGGAGCATTTTTGGAGGAGAAATGCAGGAGAAAGACCTGGCGAGAAGAAACGAAAGTGCCAAGATCAACGTCCCATTCGACGGTCGAAGTACTACGTTTAAAGTTGGTTCGTTGGTTAGAAAAGAGGAGTTCGACTCGAATATTTAGGCTTGCGCCATTTACAGTAGTCGTAAAGATGGCTATAAAAAGAATTATTCAAATATGAAGGAAATCTGGAGAGAAGCCCGGCATCAGCAAAAACCTATTTTAAAAACTAAATTCGTAAAAATGGGTCAACGGTTTAACACCTCAGCCAATAGGGCAGTTAGTTCGGTAAGGAAGAATTTTTGAAGATTGGAAGGAAAAAGAAGAAGAGGACCTGGCATTGGAATCAGTCAAGGCTCGAAGAAAACGTTTCATAATTCAAAAATTTGTTATTCCTATTTCTAGGACGGATTAGGTATTTCACTTAAAGTAAGTACTGGTTAATTATTTCAGAAGGTGACAAGCAACTGAGGTCTTCTCATCGGATTGGATAGTTGGATTGGAAGGTTTGGAAGAATAAACTTATGATGAAAGAAGTTCGGAAAGAAACTCGGTGACTCTCAATTGAAGAAAGATCTGGAGTTCAAGTCCCTTCCAAAAAAATATACAACTGTATCTACATTATAGTATCAAGGGATAGCAGAACTAAAATTAAGGGCTAAAACCTGCTGGCTATTTCGGGAAGTGACTTCTGAGGTAATTTCGGCATTTAGGGTTGTAATGCAAGATGGTAGAGGACTGTTTTAACAACAGTGGATGGTTGAAATTGAAATCCAGTGGCTCTCAACGGATTGAACCAAGTGATACAAAGTTTAAAGTCCTAATTTAATTTTAAAAACTTCATTTAGGCCCAAATTTATAATGTCTTATAATAATAATATACTTGAATCGTCACGTTAACTAATATTTGTGTTAATGTGGGTTTTTTACCAGCATAAGGTAGATTTTAGTAAATCAGATCGTCGATTAGTAAAACTGAGAAAGCACAAGGACAGAATGCATTTTGATTGAATTCCATACAAAGAAAGTTTTCAACTATAATGCAGGGCCTAACATTTGCTCTTTTCATGTCACCCAAATTTGGGTTCCAGATTTCTCATTAAAACCTCAACCACTGCCGGGATTTGAACTCGAAGCCTTGGGGTGGGAGGCCAGTGCTCCAGCCACCGTTCAAGATAAGGGGTCAATGGAGGATATGCATTGAAATATGAATGCAAGTACGACGGGTGAGAAACGCTAGTAACGGAGGGAAGAACGGCATTTAATGGGTATCTAAAAAATTTAGTTCTAAGAATTTATTTTGTAAGAAGTGGTATTTAACCTTCCTTATTGTAAAAACCGTAAATTGGAGGTGGACAAAAAATAATCTTGGTCCCTTCACCAATGGTAGACATTTAAAAAAATACTTCAAACACATTTCCTCGAAATCATATTAAAAAACACCACATGCTTCAAGAGGTCACAAACATATAAAAACATTTTTTTAAATGTTAAGATCAAATTTTTTTTCCATTTATAATCTTAAATTTTTAAGGTTATTTGCTTTAGTTATAATTTTTTCATGAGCAATTTCAGGTATTTCCATATAATTTATTACAATCGATTTTACCGTAGGTACTATTTATTTTCTTATAAAGTTATTTTGTAATTATTATAATTTTTGCACTAATATGATAATGTTATTTTCAATTCAGCAACTACTTTAAAACTACATAAAGCTCGCATTTAAATTTTGATCCTTAAAAAGTACTTTTTTTATTTTATATGAGAAATGAATTTACTTATTGATATCTATTTACAAAAGGTGTGGAAGATAAAAGTCTCGAGTATTATAAAGTCTCGAGTATTATTTTATTAATTTTTGCTTCGGAACATGAAGTACAAAGTCCGCTGTTTTTAAAAGAGTCAACACCGATCCATAATAAATATAACTGTTTCAGGCTGGATATGGTGGAAGTTCTCGATATTCATAATGAATAAAAACACTAGGTAATATTCCACGAATTTATTCTTTGGCACGACGCGTTTCACCACGCTGTGGCATAATCATGTGCTCAACGCCGTTGGATACAGAGTGAAATGAAAATCTGGTATTGCAGGCGGGACGCCTTTTCCCACTACCTTTATTTCCCGCAATCGGAGTTTTGAGATAAATTGCACTGGGAGGAGTGGGATTCATTCATAGATAGTGTTAAAGAGTGTGTGAGCCGACTTGCCTATCAAACACGTTGCACAATTGATAAGAAACTCCGTCAACAGTCCCAGGACGATGCAGCACCGAGTGGTTACCCCAGTGTAAATCCTTAGATCACCTTCACCCTATCTTCAAGGATAGTTAACATTTCGGATTGTGTCCTTGAGGAGAGCCACCTCCACCTTCTTAACAAAGGGTCGAAATACGCCCAAAATTATCCCCTCCACACGGTGTCATTGAAAACCTCGCAGCCGACTGTGAAGTTGCTCTACGGCGGGAAGGAGTCGCTACGAAGAAGTTGTTTGCGGATACCATCGTGACCTGCGTCGCCACCAGAAGTTCACCCAAACCGGCTACCATCGCAGAAGTCCGGACCCTTCGAAGACTGCGAGATTTTGTCATTTCGGAGGAACTCGTCATCCAGAAAGCCGACAAGGGCAACAGTGTGGTGATTATGAATAAAAGTTACTGTGTTAATAAGTGCTACACGTTCATTTCTAGTGCAAACATAGTGCCTCTCTCAGTTGACTCAACCCCAACCTTTCAAAATTTAGTGAAAAAGCTGTAGTAAGTTGTAACCTGTTTAGTCGTCAAGAAAAAGAGTCAGTGATGCAAATTGACCCAGCTTGTCCTGCCCTCTACGGCCTCCCTAAATTACACAAGGAAAATATTCTGATTAGGCCAGTTTTTTCGTCAGTTGCAGCCCCTTCCCACCGATTGGCCAGAAAAATATACACTATGTTTATAGAGATTACAAATTTTAAACCCAAATATTCAATTAAAAATTCAATTGTTTTGGCGAATGAGTTAAAAGAAAAGTCAGTCCCTTTAAACGACCAAATTGTTTCATTCGACGTTGAGAAATTGTTTACTTGTGCTCCTTTAGCAGAAACCTTGACTAGGGCCCATAGTGCTCTATCAACTGCCAACGTTGACGTAAAAACGACCAGCGAGGTGATGAAACTGCTGAAAGTGATTACACAACAAAATTACTTCCGATTCCAAAATAAATTTTTCCAATTAATAGATGGCTTAGCCATGGGCTCGCCCATTTCCCCCCTTCTTGCCGACAATTTTCTGGACAACCTGGAAACGAACCTATTTAACTAAAGACACTGCCTTCTCCAATACGTTCAGTATTACTACCGGTATGTGGACGACATATTTTGTGTGTGGACAGGAAGTGACCGTCAACTGGGGTTATTCCTTAACCTTCTAAATATGCAGCACCGGAATATCAATTTTGGCACATGATTATGCCACAGCGTGGTGAAACGTGTCGTGCCAAAGAAATAAATTTGTGGAAGATTACCAAGTGTTTTTATTCATTATGAATACCGATCCATAAATTCTCTCCAAAGTTTAAAGAGAGGGTCGGAGGCCTTTCATCCACTGGAAGGGGTAGCAAATGGGAGGTCCTTGTGGATGATGGAAGTGTAGGAGGGATTTTAAAAGAGTAGAAGGACTGAACTTCTAGAAGAAAGAGGAAACGCCAAACACTAATGAAGTCAAAGGGAAAGAAGATCATTAGCGTGACTATTGCGCAAAAACCATTAAGGTAATGAAATGGATACTTTTTCGGAAATAATTATGGGATCTATGACCTGAAGGAACTCGACGCGAAATAAAAGAAAGAAAGAGATATTATTTGAAAGAAAATAAATGTTACCTCAGTGGGAGGATCAAACTTTAAGGCAAAAGTGAGATTCCCGAGGCTGCAACATCCCCAGTGTTACAAAAATAGCATTTTCACGGGGAAGAATGAGAAAAGTAACATAAATAAATTTTTAATAGAACTAAGGGGATTCTCTCAAACAGGTTTACCTCTCGCAAAAGCAAATAAAGCGTATTTAAAAATGTGTTATTATCACCCACTTATTATACATATATAAAAGGAATCGATAGAATGTTTTCAAAGAAATATTATCCCTTAACGCATTTAAGTGACAATAAAGAACTAAAAATAACGTATGTACTCTACATGGAGTCTCCAATATATGTAATTATTATTATTTAAAAAGCTATAAGGAACCACTCGTGGAGAAGCACTTATATATGCACTTTTAGTATATTATGTTTGCCGAACAATAAATTGCCACAAAAAATAGATATTTTGAATTTAAAATAAACCGTATTTATTTTAAGTAACTGTTATTTGCAATAATTAGATTTAGTTGCGACATATTGCACATGAAATGGCAACCGTAGTCACTTTCTCTATCTGTAAATGACCAACCAGTATTAACCTCGTAGAGTTAAACGTCATTGAGATCTTCTTGAACGATATGAAGACAACAAAAGCCAAGTTGCAATCACAGCTTGTTTTCAGCCTTTGCATAAGCTTTTAAAAAATTGCAAACCAGATAACTATCGTAAAAATTAAATTTAAAAACATTGAATTAATAACGCAATAAATACAAAGAAAATACATAATTTGGGACGGAAAAATATTTAAACACAACACTACCCATGAAAAATGCATTTAAAATATCACGTAATGCTACTACCAAATCTTATTCGCTGTCGTCAATAAACAGTCCTCATGTTACCTAAGTAATAGCTCTATTTGTCATATATGATGATACACTTGCACTCTTCGAATATTATAAATATAAATAAATAAAAATATATACAAGCCGCATTATGACACGCAGCAAAAATTACATCCTCTGAATTTAACTAAGGTCAAGTTTTTTGCTTAATTTACTTGAATGAGATATCAGCATAAACTTCGCAAGCCTAATCGACACTTAACCACCTTCACGAACGCTGCGGAGATGGCAGAAGCCAACTTGCATTCTCAGCGTGTTTTCAGCCTATTACAGCACCTTTAAAAATTTTCTCGAAGGCGTGCGTGAGAATCTAACAGATAGCGAAGAAGTTTTCGGGGGTGGAATGGAGGTGGTTAAGCAGTCGCGTCGTAGCTAGTTGTAAGATAAGGGGACCCAGTCAGCAAAGAGTTTGCTTTGGAAATAACCTCGCACACATGCAGCCAAGACAAAGAGGGTGCCGAAGTGGGAAAGAAACAAGCAAGTTTTCACGGAGGAGAGCTGGGGGTGTGGAGTAGTATAAGGCGCAGTCGAAGTCCTTGGAAATCATGGAAGTTCTTAAGAAGAAGGGACCCCCAAGTAATGGAAGCGTGGTCGAATATACTCTTGGGACACCAGCTGTTTACGGCAAATTCCCGAAGTTAAGGGTAGTTTATGGAAATACTGAACGCCAAATTAACGTTAGCCTAGACTTCACGTGAGACTTCGTTCCTTTCCAGCAATGGTGGCATTAATTTTGACGCCGCACTATATCTTTGGGTCCAACAGGAAAGATAACATAAGATAAATACATTGCCGAAAAAATTGGTACAAAAATTCGTTCTTCCCACGCACAATAAGTGGCCATAATAAAAACTGAAATCCACTAAAAACACTGTCGAAATACACTTCACCTTTTCACCTCCCTATAACATTCTCCTTTACACCTTTACGCGGATGGTGTCCTAACACTCCCTGCCATACGTCCATGTGGCGGATCGCTAGGTACTATGTAGATGTAGAAACTTAAGGGGAAAATTAACGCAGCGTTTCGTCCAATTTCAGTAAGCGTATAATTCACTAATGGATGAGGTGAGATAGTGGCTAGTTGGTTGGTTATTTAGGGATGCGATCGATAACTTGCGCCGATAAGATTAACTGTATAGAATGGTAAAGGGCAGCTTTCTTTGTAGAACAGAGCAAGGGTACCTCGGGATCCACATATACGTCCCGTAGGACGAACAACTGTTTATACATTTCTCTCCGTAGAGTACTCAAATGAATATCGGGATTCCTTAGAATAATCTCCGCCAATGCCGGGGTCTGAATCCAGGTACTTCCTGGATGAGAAGCTAGCAATAAGAGTACAGTCACCTCACCAAACCCTACCACTTTCTACATTTGAGTTTAATCTTCTCAATTCCGCCAGTAAATTCTACCGGCAGCTTTAATGCTCTAGGGAAGTTATTACTCAGGTCACCACACCAACCTGTTCCTCTGGTAGTCTTCTTTGGGCATTTTCTCTAATAATTATTTTATCTAACACACAAAGACAGGAATGAAAAATATTGGGTGGCAATTATAAATTATTTGCAGAACTGCAAAGACGATATTTCCCAAAATTTTGTAGTTAATTCATTAAGCCCGACGACAACACGCTCATATTTCCATAAACGCTAAACAGTCATTGTTTTCCTTTGACGTTAAGTGCTTTAGTTTATTTGGCGAAATTTTTTCATAAACCCCTCTTAGATGAATGATGTTGGAATCAATTCAGACAATACATTCCTCAGCGAATATGTGACTGACAAAAGACGTAAAGCGCCTTTCATCTCCAACTTCTAAACACCTGTGGATACGGCTTTCATTATGAAGAGAAATAAGCCCTTGAGCTATCACCGTTCGGCTCACGCCATTTACTATCGCTATTCAAACTTGGGAGAGGAGAAATGAGAGTATTTCCAGATCAGATCCACGCAAGAAATGGAAAATGTGGAGTCGAGCCATTTATTATTCTTTATTCTTCATGATGAGATAATACTCCCCTTCACACAAGTCTCAATGCTACAAACTGCAACTGACGCCTCGATTGTCTGTTTTTAAAGCTTTGAAAAAGGAAATAAAGAAAAAAATCGCAAATGAAATAGTCATAAAAATCCTTCTTCCCAGTTCCAGAAATGGGTCAACAGGGCTTCCTAAATTTTAACTTTATTTTCAGCTGGAAGATTCTGAGAAGACTTTTCAGAAATCAGTAATTATACCATATCACCATCGCTTGAATCTTGCGGTCGAATTTAAAAAATGTATCAAGTAAACTGAGGTTAATTATTTTATAACTAGACATTTTTTCTTAAAAAATAAATTTTTAATTTTAGAGCTAAGCTTAATTTCATATGTTAAGGGACACGTTTGTTTGTCAATACTAAATAATAAACGGAACTAATTAAAAGGAACGCGACTTATTCTAGACATCAGTACAGTTGGTTACTTATACGATCAATAGTTTTAACCCTGCCAACTCCTAACTCCCTGTAACTACTAAAAACGTGGAAAAAACAGGGAAGCAAACACTGCAATGTCCTTAATAAATGTATAAACTCTCATTGCTATGAGATTTTGTTTTGACTCACTTATGACTCATTTAAGAAAGA
Source organism: Pyrrhosoma nymphula (assembly GCA_963573305.1). Lineage (NCBI taxonomy): Eukaryota > Metazoa > Arthropoda > Insecta > Odonata > Coenagrionidae > Pyrrhosoma > Pyrrhosoma nymphula. The sequence goes on from OY754339.1 coordinate 63,343,743, forward strand.
AGAAGAAAATACCATGATAGAAATCAGGAAATTGGGTTAGGGTTAACTAATACGAATTCAAATTATCTTTACTGCCTGGTGATTACAAAAACTTATGACATGATATGCATTGTAATATGTATTCCCCTCACTAGAAAAATGTGCAGTTTCTCCATTACATACAACAAGTTAGGATAAAGTAAAAAACTAAATATAAATCGCATCAATACCCAAAGGTCGAAAGTCGGATTAAATATAAGAGTCGACAATATGTGGTAGAAAATGTATTGACATCTATTTCAAAGACAATCACATATAAATGCTAATGAAAATCGAGGCTGTTACGTTAAATCAATTAAGGTCAACAACTGCAAGAAATTGTATTCCTGCGGAAACCAATCCTCTTTACCATGAGTACGATGAAGTTCTTAGAATTGCAACTTCATATCAAAGTTCTGTTGAAATGAGCGACCCTTAAATTTTGGAGACCGCTACTACCAATGCTGATTTAATTTCTTCACAATTGACCTAGTAATTTTAAATATCTATCGTAGCAGCAAACAAGATCCAGGTACGTTATCATTATAATAAGTATATTCATTCAGATTTTCCTCTTAATTCAATGCAAGCATGTCTTATTAACTTATTGGCATAAGCATTTATTTAAAATAGAATCTTAAAATTAGTATGATTACATGCAATATAAGTAAGAACTTTACAGTCAATTCCGGTCCGGCCTCAAGTGTAAAATATCACAAGCGCTTATTTTCATGTGAAATTTCTATTCATGAGGTTCAGCCACTTATTTTTCATGTGGAATTAAATAAAAAAATTAAAATACATGTGGCAGATAGTCTAAGCATGCATAATGCGTTTTGAAAGGTAGACCTAATTGTAAATAGCCATAATATTCCACCGCTGATGAGTGGCCAAGGAAGGACTAGTCAAAACGAGAAAAAAGTAATCAGATATTGTGGTAATACGATTACTATCACCTAAATAAATACTATCACCTTGAATATTCAGCGAGCATATGGGATCCGGCGCAGAAAGACTTAATTCGGGAACTTAATAAAATACAAAGGAAAGCTGCTCGATTCGTCAAAAACAGCTACGGGCGTACAGACAGCGTTACACAGATGTTAAAAGATTTAGACTAGGGGGCCGCTAGAGACTCGGAGGCTGCGCGCTAGGTTTAGATTACTTGAGCAATTAAGAATAGATATCTTTAAGACCGAAACGGAGAACATCATATTAGAAGCCCACTATACTTCCAGGTCCTACAGAAACGATAAATTAAGAGAGGTATTGGCCGAACGGATAGGTATGGGAATTCGATTTTCCCCCGAACAATAAGGGACTTTAATAAATGCTAGGCGTAATTTCATTAGAGCGTTTCCTTTTTATATGTAAACGGCTGGTGTCCTAACACCCCCCGCCACACGCCTTTTGAGGCGGCTTGCGGGGTAGTATGTAGATGTAGATGTAAATTAGAGAGTTAAAAAGGTCATGAGCACAATGAAGGCAGAAATTACACCTTCCTTTCACTCCTAATTGCTTTTGCAATCGATAGGGAAACCAAAGGCTAATCATCCAACGCTAGGAAAACCAGGCGGTCCGTCCCCCTTCGGCCACGCCCGAGAGAGTATCACCCGAACAAACCTCTGGGGACATTTTTTGCCTTCGTTCGACCCTGCAGATGGGGGGAAGGCGACAGATTACCCGGCCCGGGAGATGCCGCCCAATAGACAAACCGGGCCGGAGGCTGGGATAAATTGCGTCAGGGGAGTCCTACGTGAAGAGCGAATAGAGGAAAGAAGGTGTAAGCCTTTGAGGAAGAGAAAAGGTAGGAAGGGGGAAAGCGATGAAATATGGAGAGGCTGTAGAAGCACAAAGTCGAATAGGAGTCCGGCATCCCATGTGCGGTTTTTAGGATCGATGTTCGTTGGTGGTGAATTTATTTCTTTGGAAATGTTGACCCACAATAAGGTGCTGTTGGGAAAGCACATCAAGTGTTGTCCTCAGAGCATCGGATGGGATGTTAGGCGTGAAACCTTTACCTGTCAATCTTTTGTCAAATACGAGAAAACATACCAGTCTTTGGTCTACAAACAGACGTGAACATGTAATAATCTCCATCAATGTAGTTTTTAAAAATAAGTCACATTGGAGTGACCAAGTTGAGTTTATCGTATCACGATAATAGCTAAGAAAGCAGGGCATCACCACAAATGAGAAAATGTGAACTGAAGTCAAGAAAACTAGTTCGCTTACATTCGTTGAAAAAAATGCTTATAATTCAAGTGAATTGTGAGCGTAATCGAAGAACATGCTTGAACGGCAACCCGAAGACCCGATTCCGTATCACATTTAAGTCAAAAGATTTTTCCGCGAGGAAATTTCTCGATCTAGAGTAATAATAGTGGATAGTTTTCAGTAGAATCTCAACTACTTGACTCCCCTTATTAAGAATAGGCCAATGATGAAGATGGCGATGGAAGAATTAGATGACGATTTGCGAAACATTCAGACCATGCGAGCTCTGGTGGGACACGGATGATATTATTTTATCACCGCACTTTTTATAGATTATACTGACAAGAAGCGACAAAATAAGTGAGATACACTGCAAAATGTAGGTATAAAATTCCTTCTTTCCACCATTAGTGACTTAAACAAATAATTAGCAATACACAAAAGACACTCCGTTATTATACAATCCCCTTTCGTAATCTTTCACTTCCAATTTATTTCCCCTGTTGCCTTCCATTTTTCATGGCTAATGTCGCGTATTTATCGAAATTCGAGTATTTGCCCTCACTACACAGAGGCGAGGGTGTAAGTGGTATGCGGAAGGGTTGGTGGTCGGTGGCGTCTAAAACGAAAAGCTTAACGTTCTCTGATCAATACAAGAGAGCACCTATAGTCTTTTGTGGGTATATATATATATAATATGCCAAGAGGGTGGCCGATAAAAATATAGACACAAGCGAAAGACACTTACAAATTAAAACTTCCGATATTTCGGTGGGATCGTCAACCACCTTTCTCAGGGTAGAGAGTAGTTGACGATCCCACCGAAATATCCGAAGTTTTAATTTATACTATTAATTAATCTATACTATACTGATTACTCTATACAATTCAGAAGATGGCAGTCGTGCTGCCGAAATATCAAAAAAAAACGTGTGAGTTATCTATTTTTGTGTGCCTATATCTTTCTTAGCTTGTCACGCCTGTGACACCTCAGTTGATATTTATATATATGTAACGAGACACAAGAATAACACTCTATATCTTCAATCTTTATTCACTAGCACTTTCTACACCCTTTCTCCACCATGTCCCGTCTCACACTGCCCTCCCCTCAAGTCCCCTCCCCGCCGCCGTCCTTCCCCCGCCACCGTCCTTCCCCTCAAGTCCACATTCTCGCCCCTCTCCCACCATGTCCACCGCTTCCCCTCCATGGCTGCCACTTTCGCATTCCACCTAATGGGTCATGCTGCGCGTCACACGACGTGACACATTGTCGCGTAACATATATATATATATATATATATATATATATATATATATATATATATATATATATATCAACTGAGTCCGCGAATACTCAAATTTAGAAATAGGAAGCAGAGTCCCGTATCCGCATTTCGGACTTTCCAGGTCATGGCGTTTCCGCAATAACACCTAATTCTTAAAAGATAGAATTTAACGGTGAGAGGTTCGTTTTAGGCGCCACCGGCAACTAACTCTTTCGCATACCGCCTCCTCCAACTTCGCCTCCGCGCAAATACTCGAAATTGCGATCACAACAGTTGAAACACTTCGTGCCCTCACGCCTGCCTCACAGGGTTGTACGTATGAAGACGTGGATGTAAATGAGAATCCAGCACTGTGGCCACCACACCATAGCAACCCCTACCCCTGTCCCCTCAAAAGAGTAGGTAATCAGGAGTGGTGGAAATAGGTAATAGGAAAAAGAAGTAGGAGATTTGGCGAAGAGGAAAACGGGGGAGGGAGGGATTTATGTTTGTGAGAGAGAACGAGGTTGGCAAGGGGACGACGCTGAAGGAAAGTAACGAAGTGTGGAGGTGCTAGACTACCTCGCAAACTGCCATCGGAAGTTTGTCCGGGGCGTCTACTACGAGGAGGACAGGGGGGGAGGAGGAGGAAGAGGAGGCGGAAAAGTTTTCGGAGATTCGAAGCGAAGAGTTTGGCTTCCAGGAGGGAAGGTAGGATGTGTTGAAGAAGGAGAGGGATGGGGGTACCCCTTTGATAGGCCGGACGCTAACTCCCTAACCCTTAACACACACATGCACACATACCCTTCAAACACCCGTCCCCTTTCCGCCCCACCTTGTCCACTCCTCTCTCGTCCACATCACCCCTGTGACCTCGAACCGCCCAAACACGGGTCCGAGCGTAATCGATTCGTCCGATCGGGAAAGACTGGGGATCGAAGACGCGATCTCTTGCCGTGACCTCTTTCCGATTGGTGCGTTTCGACGCCCATCTTTAAAGCAATCATGGCATCGATCAAACCCATTGTATTACTGCCAGACGAAATAAAAACTCTTTACAGTTTGTCTCAATGGAAAACTTCGTAGAATTATTCATCTTTATCATGCATATGTTCTACACCACATTAGTCATGAGACAACATTATTAATATTAATCCCATTAAAGGTGACACTATAACTGATATAAGTATTGGAAGTTTCCTTTAATACCCATATTAACGTAACCGATTCTTTGACTTGCCAGTTTTAGAGCAATTTATATGACCCGCCCTTCTCATTAATATCAGATTCATTTGCTTTTTCATAGTCTATCATTAACAGTATATTTGTTTGCATACATCTATTAGCTCCAAGAAAAATATAATAGCTACTAGGCAAGGACATTTTCAGCTGTACGAAAAAAACAATATTCTCCCATAAAGTAATGATGTTTCTACACGAATCACAATAATATCTTATTGAATTTGTGCCACCAAAATAAAAAAGGTGCATCCTCACTCCCACACACAGCTTATCTTTTCTTAAATTGCTATTCTAAATAAAAAATTATAAACATCGTTTAGAGATAGGTATGTACTTCACACCCATATTTCTAGGATGGATGAATGATTATATCAATGAAAATATTTAATTCAAATTAATACCAGAAATTTCCGATACATCGAGAATCGAGAAGAAATTTTGCGTAAAAATTAGAATTCATACAAAAATCTAAGAGTTAAGATTTAAGAACGTGGGTGGCGAATACTATGTGCTACAAATATCCTCTTCGGTAGAACATTTCGGATGAGCGCAGCATTTGAAAACGGAACCACGGATCGAACTCTTTTTGTAACTCCCGCAAGACCCGATTCGCAGATTCTTGGGCCACATCCGCTAGAAATCATAAAATATGCAAGGCCATCAGCAAGTGAACTGCGTGGCTTTCAGGGGGTTTTTAACATTTTGTATCACAAAAAACGATATTACTGGCAAAATACGTATTCCCGGCAATTAAATTGCAAACTCACTCTACTTTATTTGAACAATTGCATTTTGTGTACTTCGCATATCTACTTAAAGATAAGGGAAATCTACAGTATCTCACGATTTAAAAAATTTAAAATATTACATTAATATGACAATATTACATCTTGTATCCCAATAATAGGAATACAGTAAAGCTTTTACTGATAAAAATAATACAGGAAACATAGGTATCGCAAACTAATTTCAGAATTTTTCACCCGGATATTAGTGCATAAAATAAAAAAATGGAAGTAACTTTTTGAAACATAATAAATTGAATAAAAAAATTATACCATCATTGTAGAGAAAATTGATAATATGTCTTTGAATGCTTTAAAAGTACACCCAATGTAAAATGAATGAACTTAAATTTACAGATAAGAGGACTGGTGAGTGATAAAATACCTATAAGTAGAATTTTTGGAAATTGTTGATAATAAGAGATGAAATTAACTTGTTCTAGTGTAACTTTATGATAAATCATTGTTTAATAATTAAATTAATATTAAAATTTAATTATGAAACTAATTAATAATTAACTTTTTTTTAAAGTAAACTTTATTTGGAGAACGGCTCTAACGATTTTGATGAAAGTTACAAATTTACTAATATAGGGTACGAAAAAGCGATTTACCTAGGTCTTGACTCTGGGAAAACTCTTTTTTACAAGATATTGGGCAAAAAACATTTGCATTTTTAGCATGTAATAATGCTAGGGTACTCCATTTTTGTTAAACAGAGGTTTCTTTGTTAAACACTCCTGATACAAATTTAAAATGTTACTTTTAGATAAATGAAAGATCATATTTTTCAATTATTGCATTCAATTTCCGTATATCAATCGCATTTTCCTGGAATTTTAGTTTTTAGCTCTAAAATCTCAAATTTTTGCACTATTTCAACAATTTAATATTTTGTTCACTTGGAAACCGCAGCATAGGCATGGAATGAGAGCTCATGCCTGAGACATTTACGCCTCTTTATAAAAATCTCTTTTACAGATGAACATTGAAATTTTAGCTGAAATATATTTCAACCCAACCTCTCCAAGTGTGGTTAATTTCTGCTACAAAGTAAATGGTATTGATCACGTTATTTTGAAAGTGTTAACGTGAGTCCTCCAGGTGCTGTAGAATATATTGATCCGATCTACAGAACAACCTGAAAGAGAACATCAGGAGCAAATGGTACAAGGTGATGACCCAATGCCCAATGCCTCAAAGAATTTTATTCCGGAGCAAATAGAACAAGTTGATGACTCAATACCTGGTACCTCAAGTAGTTTAATTCCTAAAAATGAAGTATATTTTCTGGCATCAGCAAGACCAAGCCGGGTAAAACTACATGTAAAAATAGGTTATTTTAAATGATGACTGAACTAAATGATTCTTTCTCTCAAAAGAGGAACGATCAGAAAAGAATGACGCAAGAATATGAGTCTTCCGATGATCGTCTAGAGCAGTTAGAAATGATACGTGATCTTGTACGAATCCAGGGAAATGGAGAATCAAACGAACAAAGGGAACTACGTTTGTAAAAGATAAGGCAACGACAAAATATCCAAAGAACAGAAGAATCAGACTCACGAAAAAATTAGCGGCCTCAAGACATACACGAACGAGCGGCTCAGAGGCGATGCGAATGATCATCATCAACGATTGCAATAAGAACACCAGAGAAATTTAAGACGATAACTTGCATTACGGCTAAACCAAATAAGTTCCTACAAGGCAGCTACGGCTGATATTTCTTACCATAGCTTGCAACCTTTTAGTTTTGCTTTTATTCTTTATGGAGCATTGCATTTTCCCGAAGAATGTATGTCAAATCTAATTCATTGAGATTCGTTTGGGGACTGCTGCTTGCATGGTAGGATAGATCTACCAGAATTTCCGAACGAGTTAGCGCGATCGTTTCTACGGCGTTATCCATTTTATGATGACTTGTATGAAAGTATTCGAAATTTGAATTTTTGTTTTGCAATTGCTTCATTCACCGTAAATGACTTTCGAACAGTCAACGGACGAGGAGTGTATAGTTACATTCCTAGTGGTCAGGTTTATCACCAACAAAATGCAGCAGCTCACCCTGCTCAAAATGATGGAATATTTGAAAAAAATTTGATGGAAATTTCATATCTGAAAATCCATCTGCTCTTGGATTCATGTTAATGCGGGAAGTAGAAGAAGAAGCTAATAGACGCGCTACTGCAGAAGGTGTAGAGCCGCCTTATGTTAAGCTGCTTTTTGCATTACCTGATGCCATTGATCACAGAAGGTTTAGTATCCCTCTTCTGAATTACCCTCAACGCTGACCAAAGCTTTCCAGATAAAGAGTTAATTATTAGTAAACGTGGGAAATCTTTAGTTACCATGAACAATATTGGCAGTCGTGTTGGCCCCTTTACTTATCCACTATTTTACCGAATTTTTCCATTTTGTATTCTCTGTATCAATATTCCTTTAAGAACACCTAATACCAGTCATCAAAATTTGACTCGATTTTAACTAGTTCAGTACCAATTAGCACTTAGACCTCAACTTGGAAAATATTTTCTTTCTGACACGAACCTAATAAATCCTGATCTGTGCCTTTTGAAGTTCAATGCTTTGCATTTCGGTGGTCGGCTTTCTCAGCAATATCTGATTGATACTTATATAAGAGTGAAACATGACCGTATCCAATGGATTAAGGCAAATTTAAAAAAAAATACTTGTAAGAAAACGTACAAGAGCGATTCTATGTTTGAGTGAATTGACTGAAAAAAAGAATTATGTTGTTGGTGAAAGGATTATTTTGCTTTCTTTGTTTCCTGGATCTACATGTTTTTACACTGAACATTTTGAAGAAGCTATGGTCTTTGTCCGTCGACTTGGATCATCAGACTTCTTTATCACAATGACGTGCAATCCTGAATGGCCTGAATTTGCGGAAGCACCTCGTACAACTTTTGAAGATGGATCAACCTTGCAACAATTTTCCCAAAAGCGTCCTGACTCAATAACTTCGACACATGAGAAACGTTATATGGAAAGAAATATTGAATAATTTTGAATCAAATAATAACAAATATCTGTCAATGAATATTGGAAATAATGAAAACAATGTAAATATTGAATTTATTGATGACTTCAGAATTTCGTTAGAAGAACATGTTTGTGTTAGTGGTGTTTTTGAGTATGCTTGATACTACCTAATTGCATCAATCACTACTATATTTAAAAAAATAAATATCCGTTATGCTTTATAAAATTTGTTTTATTCAAACCTTTAGTCGCACTATGTGAATGCCCAATATAATGAAAATAGACAATAAGTAGCAGAATAGGTGCATACAAGTTCTTAGTACAAAAACTAAACTTCGAGCAACGCTCGGTAACCAGGTACTTATTAATTAAGTGATGAAGTGGTTTTTACAAAAGTTTAATCATTAAAAAAAAAGGATTAAAGATGGTTTCAAATGCAAAACCAAAGATTGACAATCGCGATTTTGGCATATGAACTAGACATACAAAGTAAATTTTATAGGAATTACTCGAGGTTTTGAAGCTCATCTTTACAATATTGAGTTTGAAAAAACGGTTTAAAAAATAGCTTGAAAATAAAAGTAAATATTACCTCCAAGAATAAAATATTACCTTCAAAGTAAAACAACACTGAGTAAGCTGCTCAATCTTTAAATTCTTCATAAATACATATATCCAATAACTCACTTCGAAAAAGATGAAACTGTAAGTTGCTCAAAGTAACGCAGGCAGATGAAAGATGTTTATATCGGTACACAAGAACGCCATGAAAATAAGTAGAAACACATCATCACGATGAAAAGTGGATTTCCACACATTCGGTGTTGTGACATGAATGTTGCCCCAAACGGAAAGGAAAAAAATGTTTTCTTCAATTTTCACTTCGCTTCGACTTCCTAATGAATGAACGAGACTGCGGAAGCCGCTTCTGAATCACCGGATAGGCGTGTAACTCATCGTTATGGTTTATCCGAACCCAAAATATGATCCCATGGGTATTCAGGTGATCCGATCGCAACCGCTAAGTCCGCAGCAATATCCGCCAGTTATATGGGATCAATTGGGACTCTCTTCCGCAGTCGATGATTTTGTGAATATCCCACGTGGACGTGAAAACTCGTGGCATAAGGCCTATGGCATAAAATTCTGGAGGTCAAATAAAGTTACACCAACTGAAGCCTTCGTGCTTAATCACCTTGGGACAAATCGGGCCCGATATAATTTATTGTCCTCTGGCATTTGGACGAGCGTAGCAGCAGCTGAAATATCAATTACCAAAACAATGTCTGTGAACGGCTGTAAACAAATCACGAGTCACGGGGTTTCGAAATTCCAACTCAATCTCCATTATATAACCTATCTAGGATTGAATGATGAAAAATTAATATGTTCACACTCAACTTTAAAAATGTGCGTAATGATTAGGTGGTTCCACCGTAAAATCAATTAAATGTCATTTTATTCATATTCTGCATACTTGTAGAAAAACGTTTTCTCTATCTGAATTGAACAACAAAATGTTACCTTTCCACGCGATTTAATTCTATAATTGAACTTGAAATTACATGGTGTTAACTGAGAGAATGAGAGAAACCCAGGGGAAAATAGTATTTTTCCATAAAATGTATTTGCCATTTTTGCGGAAAACTGTATATAAGAAGGAAAATATCCTGATAAATTGAATAAAAATGTAATATAGGCATCTTATCACCTTATTTTTCTAGTTATTGGGGAATTAATGCCGTAATTGAAGTCAAAATGCGGTAATTCGTTAGAAATGGCGCTGCAGTCGACTCCTATGGCTGGAAAAAAGTGCTTATTTAAAATATATTCGTGGAATAATCTGCATATTTTGTACCTTACTTTTGATTTCCTATAGGTAACGGATTTTATCGCCGATATCAGGATTTTTTGTACAAAATAGAAAAAATGCGGAATTTAGTATTTGTTTTGACTCACACAGTCGCGGTGGTACCTCCTTAACCTATCACGGCAAAGTTTAATCGTTTTCTGACTTTGAAAAAATCACTGACCACTTTCAGACCGCATTAAAATGGAAAGTCGTATCAATACTCTTAATACTCTAACCCTCTTTGTTTTTCAATCGAGACCAGTATTCAAGCGCATTTATAAATAAAGAAAAGAAAGCATCATTGTGTTTATCCACACTGTAGTTAATTTAAAATAATTTATTATCTTTAATGCGAAAATGCAAATATTCCACTAAGGTTTACCTGAAACTACTTGGTGAATTTCCAATGGCTGATGAGTGATTCACATATTGTAAACTAGCCCTGATGATTCAGGTATTAGTAGTTAACTTTCTGGTAATCAATAGTTATTTTTTATGCTTACTTTTTCCATCAATCCTTTTGAGATAATGTTTCTCTTGCTTTCCCCACGGTAAAGTTGTCTATTATTAGCTTTTAAGATTCGTTTTTGAGTAAATGACGAAGTAAACAGTAGGGAAGATAAACCAAAGAGTCAAAAGCCCGGTGAAATCATAAAGCATCCTCATTTTCCAAACTGAATACTTTAATGTGGCACGACCTTTCACCTGGCATTGAAGTGCCCTTTCCGTTAATCTCCAATCCTCAGACAAAACATTAATATGAAAAGGTGTTCATGACAGCGGTGTGATGAGAATTACATTATTTAAAACACTGTTATGGCCGTTTTACACGAATCATTTCACAGTGCAGTTTGATCGAGCTTCAATCCACGTTTTAAAACATGAAGTAAAGTGCACTGTGCGAACATAGAGCAATGGCTGTACGTGGTACTGTACGCTTTTGAAATTACCGCACATTAAAATGAGCTAAAATAAAAGCAACAATGACCCTTGCTATCAGAATTAAAGCAAACATCACAATGCCCTTTTCGTAAACCCTCGAACCTGGCAAAAATTCGGAAACCAAGAGGCTGTTTGTAATACTGCAGTCAGGGGAACTATGTCATTTGATGATTTAAAGTGGTTGGAGCGATATTATTCCCTTCACAGATTCGTGAAAACTTTGCATACGTATTTTTATTAGTGATATCTATAAGTAAAAATTTAATTTTACCTATTTTTTGTTAATTTAAAGCTATTATAACACGTTATATTATGGAACATGATATACATTTCATAATAATTCGATTACATATGCACACATTTTCTTCTGAACGTGAAATAATACATTTCATAATCGTAAAATGGCTTTTAACAAATCTCAAGGAGTCAAGCCAATTGAAATATTGGAAAATATATTTTTGCTAAAATTTCGAATGCCGCGCCGAAAACGCGAGTCGTAACATGGTTCAATTTAGGCAAAAAATGTAAAACATAATTCTTTTATCATTTCCATTGCTGGATGTATGGTGACTTTCACCGTATAAACACATTCGTACTTATGTGCAATGCGGTCCTGGAATTTTTTTTCTACTTGCTGAAAAAATTATTACAAAAATGTGCCCTAAATGATCCACGATTACCGCTCCAGCCACCTTATGGAAGAGAAAAAGGGAGCTGCGTGTTAAAACCCTTTTCGTCCAGACGAGACGCGAACTACCCAGTCTTTTCTCACCCACACACTTTGCTCCCTACACCGCTTTCCCGGCCAGACTCTCCACTGATGCCCTTCCCTTTAAAAGCGAATCCTTTGTCTCTCGGGGTGGGCGCGTGATTCTCGACGCACTCCCAAAACCCAGACGGGATTCATGCATTCAACGCATTATTGGTGAGCCTCTGGGACAATCCTCTCTCTTTCGGCGACCAAGGGGGCGACCCAAAACATTTCCCCCGGCGGGTCCCCGTCTGTTTCCCGCATCGTCCGCCACAACCACCCTCCGTCCCACCCGGAAAGCCCACCTCCCCCCCCCCCGCCGCCCCCACAACTCACCTGCTCTCCAAATCAAAAGCGTCCCGGCAGTATGCCCAATCCGTTTGTTTTTATTTAGATCCCCTCTTCCGCCGAGCTTTCATCTTCTTTCCACGGGTGAAGGTCTCGCTGAGCGATACACTGCGTCGAATTGACCGTAAATTGCGATATTTTTTCATTAAAACCGCATTGAGATAATGAGCCACAAGGCAATTCCACTTATCGCAGTAAAGGTTAATTTTTTTTCCGCGGCGTCCGCAAGACTTTGTAATTTCTCACCACTGTTACAAGCTAGGACTTAAGGTTTTTGCCGATTCATGCCCAAAAGGTTATCTTCTTCAAGGATAGAAGGAAGTTGTGAAGAAGGCCAGGGATGGGCTGTAGAGTCGATAATGACGATGATGCCTAAAAGTTACTTTCCCTAACTTTGTGTTCAAATTCCTCTATCAAGAGCTCTGTCAACCAAATTTTGTAGTTGAGTTGCAGAAATTTGGAGTTGAACGATAAGTGTATCTATTCCTCAGTAATGTACAACAAGTTACAAGCCTGATTTCTACTTCTATATGCTTCCGTTTGTAGTAACCTATGTAACATACAGTAAAAGTAGACGTATATGGCACTTTTAACATAAAAAGGGAAGAAAGGCATAGGTAAACTTGAAAAAGTAGGTTTAACAGATTTATAAGTTATGACTCCTTGGATATTGCATGGAAAATATTCTTTAATGCATCGGGACATTTAGTAATTTGATTATTTTCAATAAAATGACTTATTTTATTTAAAAAAACAGATTAAACATATGTGGTAATAGAGTCATCCTCACACGTGAATTTGGACAAAAAATCGAAGCGAAGTTATGGCAATTAATGGGTTTTCACAGATGTTTGAAATATTGACTTAAGACTAAATAATTTCGTTAAAAATACTGAACTACGGATTAAAATGTATTTAAATATAACCAGCTGGAATGGTTCGTTGCTATATTGTCTCAAACGTCTTCTTGTGTCTCAAATATACTGCCACTCACGAAATTCCCCCGGGACGTTTCGTAGATGACATTCTGTGCTTCTTAGATTCAGAATTCATTTCAATTTTATACTCTTACCTCTTTCTTCGGGCATTTACTTTCCTAATTTGGATATATTTATGCGTTTTCTATGAAATTCACCAAATTATATTGAAACCTAAATCTCTCAAATGATTTTAACCTTTCTGAACTCAATTCGTTTCATGGTATCATGATGATGCTGTCACAAACGAAATCTAGGTCGTAATAACTATTTTACTTGTGGAACTAGCCCTTTTTTGTGATTTCTCAGGGACAATTTTGTAGCATCGATGGCAAGCCAGATGGTTTCCCATGTCTAACAATTTACACCATTAACATTTCTAAGATACTCGTGCGTTATAAGATGTATTCGCATGAAACTCTCCCACAGACTGGAAACGAGCTCAGAATTACTGGGCTGGGTGTCCAATAGATCTATCCATCGCACGAATCCATTCTACCTCCTGATTCTTGCATCACCCATCCCACGGTCCATCTTCCTATTTATCCTACCATTCTCCACTTCCCAAACCAAGAACCTTCTCGAAACAACCCATATGAGCAACCCAATACGCTGGTTTTCATTCAGACCCATAAGGCCGGTCTTTCATCTCCAATTCACAGATGCATCTCTCATTTTAGGATTGATTGATATAGCTATCCAGCGTGATATCAGAATATACATTGAAGTGGGAATGGACAACGATTGTCGTCTAGCACCAATCACTGCTTTAAGCCTGGGCTGGATTAGACGAGAAGCCGTCTACTCTTTCTCTCTGCCTAGGGCAGTTGAAATCTGTAGCAAACCATTCTTTGGATTGATTATGCAAAGCAAAATTAGTAACGCAATGTTACAATGAAACTTCAAATGCTCACTGCTCTTTTCATCAATTATGGTGCTTGGCCATCAGTTCGAGTTGGTACGAAGTTTTGCATCGTAATACAACGTTGTACTGTTTAACTGTCTAGTTCAGGAAGAAAAGGCATCTGTCTGTAGATTGCAACTGAATCCTAACCGGCCAAGTTATTTGATTGTTCACTTAAGGAAATGATGTGGCCTTCACAGTCATCCACATCCCATACACAATTATTTTTCACTTGGAAACGTTTCTTGCGGAATGAATTATTTTCTTTTGCAAATACATCTGTATCGACATTATACAATGCAAGCCATTACAGGCGTGTGTACATGGAGGCGTTAGAACATAAGCCATGAAATAGTAAGGGCACATGAAAAATGCATTGGAAGACAGAGAAGACAAAATATAAGTTTTCTCACGAAAAGTCGTAGTACCTCTCTGTTTTTCATTGTAGCCACCAAATTTGTGAGAGAAGAAGGAATTGTTTATGCAACAATCAGTTTGGAAAAGTATATCTCTCATTTTATCGCTTGCATCAAGTCTTGAGATGTGGTGCTAGGTTTAAATAACTCCGCGCCATCCTGAAACTCGCCTGATCTGCAACTTTGGAGTAATACATGCCTTTTTGAATGTTTATTCATCATTGTATCTAAAAAAAAAAACGAGTCAACTTGTGCGAATGCGCGACCACACGTCTTTAAAAAAAATTGCCTCTTTTCTAATCCGGTAAAATGTTCTCGCAAAATCTCTCGCAATGTCACGCGCGATATAATGCATCAATTTTACGCTTAACGAGAGAAACTTTATAAAAATATAGACACTTCCGTGACATCTATCTCGTAAACGTGCATGTAAACACAATCGTGGGCCGATGAAGAACCTTAATTCGAAATAAATTTGATGGATCGTGCATCTCCCCAATTATCACTACCATTAAACAGTGGTGATACTTTCTTTGAAGTGGCATTACTGGCATAAAATGTTTCGCAATATTTATATAGTTAGAAGAGCAAAACTATTTAAAAAATTAGCAATTACAATTATGTAAAAATTAAGTTAAAACCTGTAAAGCTAACATTTTTAAAATTAAATAAAAAATTATTTCGCAAAAGAAAAGCGAAAAAATACATTTCTAATTTTTCATTTAAATTTATAGCAAAATGAAGAGAAATACTTTCTCCAATTTAATTTCAAATTGTGTCTAAATAGGTTTGATGCGGATTATGTGTGGCCTTCGGGAAGTGCGGCAATGGACAAACCAACCCGGGCGGCTCGCACTGTAGCTACGTCACTACCATCTCTTTCGCTTCTTCTCCCCTCCGGACGCCCGTCTTCCCCCTCATACCTTACATTTTTTTGATCCCTTCCCTTGCTGTTGCTTGATCCTCCGATCCACCCAGGCCGGCCCTGAAAGCGTCCCCATCCGACCTACCTGTTCTCTCAAAACCCACTGATCTCCACGGATAGCCACCCTTTGCCTCCTATGCCCTCTCACGGGGGTAAACCCATGACCCGCTTGAATAAATGAAATTTAGAGTTCTGCCCCCCCTCCTGCCCCCCTTCTCTCTTCCTTTCTTCTCTTGCCCCCACCCTCCCCGTTCCTCTTTCCTACCCTCCCATCGTGCGCTACCCTCTCTACTGCTTTCGTTCTGCCCCGGCCCAGCCAGGGAGCCCTCTCTGAGGTAGGGAGGGAAGCTGGCTCATTAAACATGGAGCGGAGTGGGAAATGGAAACCTAAAATCGCACAAAATGGACGGACGTGGCTCTTCTTACCCTCACCCCCTGTCCCAGCCAACTCCCCCGTGCCAAAACCCCTTCTCTTCTCAACCCCATGTATACAACCCTTCCTCATCTCCTACCAACCAAAATAAATATCCTCCCCTCCATGACTACCATCCCCCAAGCAACTGTACCCGGTGATTTTTTTCTCCTCATAAATAGGTGTCCTCATATATAGGAAGCTCGGGAGAAAAATACCTGCGTGACGACCAGTTTGGGTTACGGAGAGAGGTCGGAACACGTGACACCATAACAGCGATGAATGCGGCCAGAAGCGAAATAATAAAACTTTTTCCACTTATTCGTAGAATTTATGAAGACTGAGTGTGGCCGGATGATTTCAAGAAACCAACACTAACTCTTATACCGAATAAAATTTAGTCAATAACACGCGATGACTATAGAACAATACATGTAATATCGCACTTTGAAAAAGAAGCTCGATTTATAAAAAAGAGGATAGTGAGCAAGGCTAAGGAATACACGGATGACCACCATTTTTGGATAAGGAGAGAAATGTATGACGCCATAGGAGTGATCAAGACGCTGAGAGTATCAGAAATAACGGTAGAAGAAAACTTTTTGCACTTATTCGTTGAATGTATTAAGGTGGAGAGAGACCGGAGAAATGTATGAAGACAACAATAACCTCTATCCCGAATCAGATCAAGGCAATAACTTGCGACAATGTTGGACAATAATTTTAGTATTAAAAATGGAAAAAGTAGTTCTTCAGGGTTGTATGTAAGCTAGATAGCATGTCCAGCGAGTACTTGTGTGATTGTGTATGTGTACTTGTGTGTTCCCATACTTCTACTAAACCGACACAGTGTCGGTTTAGTAGAGGTATGGGAACTCGTAAGACCATAAGAGTGATGAGGACGCGTGTCAAAAGAAACCTAGATTACGGCCAAGATATTTCTGTTTGCTTCGTATATTTCGAGAGGTAGTTTCATAGACGAAATTGGATAAAACTAATAAATCTATGGATAAAATAGGGGTAGAGTGAAGGTACAGACGTATCACTCCACATCTCTACATGAACCACACGGCTAAGGTGAGGGTTACCGATCGATAATCGGATTGGGCTATGATAAGATAGAGAATAAAGGCACTAATTAACACTGTCTTCTTAGAGATTGTCCAAAAGAAATTAGAAGAGACGCATGGGAAGTATAGGGGTGGAAATAAAATTGAATGGGTGCTGATAAATATAGGTTAGCGCTGCATTAGTCGGAAAGTTGGTCATTTTGCAAAGAGGATAATAAGAATAATGATGACTTTCTTTAAGGCACAATTAGAGCAATGCAGCCCTCTATTACATTAAACCCTCACACATTAACACTCATGCTCTGAGTGGAAGAATACCCACCAAGGGGGGACTCAAACCCACGATCTTTGGAATGGCAGTCGAGGACTCTACCCCGCTGGCTTCGGTGGCGGGGTATAGTCCTCGGTGGCGGGAGGATGGGAATAGATTGGAGGAATTTGAGATGTGGGTTTGGAAAAGAACGGAGAGGGTAGGCTGGGTAGCGAGGGAGACGAATGAGGAAGTATTGGACATGGTCAGACAGGAAAGGAAATCGGTGGCGGGTATTCTGAGAAAACAGAATATTTTGAGGGAGAACATATTGAGAGGTGATGACACGTCGAAGAGGGTGTTGCAGAGAGAGAAGAACTCTGGAGTAGCGCGAAAGCGGAAGACGGAAAATATCTGAAAATTAGACGAACCAGGCAAGGCAGAGGGTATGAAAAAACTACAGTGATCTTATGGTGAGCGAGTAATGCTTGGGAAAATTATAAGATATCCCAGAAATGAGGAATTTATGGTAAAAACTGTCCAAAAAATACTTCCAATAAGCTGGTAGAATATCCAATAAATGAATGAGGCTAAGTTTAACCGAATAGCCAAGTGTAGTACCGATTAAAGAGTCCTGTTCCAAGAGAGTAGAAGGAGGAGTAAAACCAAGAGGAAAGTTCTCAAAATGTCATTAAAATTATAGCATGCAAATATGACAGAATGTCACATAGTTTCGTGTAAGTATCGCATGTCTATCCACCAAAAGATATTTATCATGTAACAGTTATCACATGTGAACAAGGAGTGACAACTCATCATTGCTGAATTGACGAAACGATTTGATAATATTGCTATTTTAGCATATAATAATGAAGGAGCTCAACTTATGCTCCCATGCTCATGACGAGGGCAATTTTAGATGATGTGGCCAGGGAATTTACAGGACCACAGGTCTTCTTGAGCCTGTAAGCAGGGACTTACGGATTGTCTACTCCAGCGGTTGCCGATCTGTGGTACGCGTACCCTAAGGAACATGTGCTCCGTGGTTTTAGGGTACGTGAAAATATGTAGCTGAATTTTGGTGGATGTATGATGAGAATAGCAATGACGATGTACATTTCAAATACTTCACTAATAAAATGGATGGATGCGATCGTGGATTTTCCTGGAAAACATGGCACTACATTTTAATCTAAATAACGTTCATTATTAGTCAAATGGCACTCAGGAATAGTCTGAGATAGTGAAGGCACTATTATGACAGCGTAATGAATTCAGCCCACACGCCGGGAGATTCCCAGGGTGGCAACAACGCAACGTCTGGGTTGAGCCTCATGCTTCAATAAATATTAGGAATGTCACCATTATCATTAATCATCCATTCTAAGATCTTTTGACTGCTGCCCTCCATTTTACTCAGTTTCCTGCTAACTCTTTCATTTTCCTTAAATCTATTTTGCTTAATATCCCATTTTATCTGGCCTATCTTTGTATTAGTCCCTAGGTCTTTATAGAGGGACTTCCCATTCTATATTACACCTTACCAATTCCTTGGGATTACAGCTGGAATGTCATAGTGAGCCAAAGGAGCTTGGGTACGATTTAGCTAACTCCATCATAACTACTTCCACTCCCGTCGAACGAAACCCTTAAAAACAGTGACTCTTAAGGATCGCCCGCTTCATCACGCATTTCCACACATCACTACATTCTCACAGAGAGGCGAAACGGCTAGGAAACACATTTTTTTCCCCGAACACCCGACAGCACATTCACGTGCACCGATCGATCAGAAAGGGAGGAGGGACGAGATGGAGCTTTGAATAGGGCGCTTTAGCCTCGCAGCGCCAACAAAACAAAGGGTTAACAATCGGATTGAAAACTCAAAAAAAAGAGCAACGAATGGGAGTGCGGCTGGAAATCGGATCCCTCGTTGAATAAAAAATCAAGGCGACGATCGATCGATCTCCGAAGCCGTGGACGTAGAAAAGGGCGAGCTTATCGCTGCAATCATCTGGGAGGCTGAGATTTCCACGGAGGCAACCATCGCAGTGACGAGGTCCTGTACCCTTCCAGTTTTTCCTTGTTTTGGACAGAAAGAGGACTGAGAGTGTCACATGGTAGCCGGTTTCCCCAGTGGAGGTGAAGAGATAGATGGTTGGAAAGAGGAAGTGAGGAGCCCAAAAAAAATCTTCAGACAAAGGATGCCAAATCCCAATCCCAATTAAAAATCCCAAAAAATGATCATTTGGCCGGGAAGGTGACATAGTATTCCGACTATGAAAATACCATGGTGTGCTTCACCCACAATTTCCATTTTTCCATGTTTCAACCATTGACGATGCAGATGGTCATAGTAGACAGGACATTTGAAAGAGAAATGCTTTGGGGAGAAAGGCTTCCAGTAATAGGAGAGTGCTGAATACAGGAACTTTGTATAAGAATATGTTATGGCCGATGAAGAGAACGAGGGAAACGCTATTAAAACCGTCCCATTATTTTACCTGATTCAACAATAACTAGCCGTTAAATACTTGTGTGCAGGGATGCAATAGATTATTGGAATGAGTTTTATGTTATGGATATGTTTAACCGCGAGCGTCAAAAAATCGAGTAAATTTCGTCGCCTTCCTCAACACGTGGTCACACGTAACACCCAAGTAAACACAAGAGTTCAAACACAAAATTCTACCGTAAATCTTCGGTAGGAAAGTCAAGGGGGCATAGGATATTCTCCAAACTATGCAAACTTGCGTGAGTCAGTGGTTTTATTGCAAGGTTGTGGCAACCTCTCCACAAAAGAGGAGGAGGTAGTACGTGCTGCTATAACGTAATGCCAAAAGGAGGAAGTGTTATTCACACATAATCTGCATGCGCCATAAACGCATACTTTGTAGCCACTCATTAACTCTGCCGCTCCATAGAGGCAAGACAGTATTCCACCACGAAGCACAAGAAATGACGCTGGTTAATTGCGGCATCCCACGTGCGACGCATGTCCCACGCAGTGCATGCAGGGAAGAAACGTCCACGGGAAAGTTCTTACTGCAATCTACCGTGATGAGCCATGCGCAATTTTTTAAATGAGTACGCGACCAAATGAATATATAAGGCCATGAGTATCCATCCTTAAGTCTCCTCTACTACTTCAGAACTTTACAGAGGCTAGCAGTGAATTGCCCAAGTTGCAGTACATCCCCTCTAATTAATAGTCCTGAAAGTATTTTTACGCCATTGACGGTGTACCAAGTGGCAGTATCTCATTTTAAATCAGTTCATTCATTATATAAAATCATTTCTATGTTACAAAATTTCCCAACAATAAAACGAACAGAATACACATAGAAATTCTACTTGTTTGCGATATGTTGATATGTTTGATATTTTGATAGCTTAAGAATACCCGTTGTTAACATGCCATTTATGCTCATTCTTTAAACTTGTATACCAGGCATTATGAAGGCTTGCTGATTTGGTCTACCATAGTTTAACTATCAGTTTAACTATCTCAGATGCATCTGATTCTAATGAATTAGCAAGTCAATGTAAAAATTTTATCTGGCTCTTTTACCGACAATTATTCATCATAAAATCTGAAATAATATATGTAGGCTTTGAAAAGTAGATATTTGTGGTTAAAAATATGTATGGCCGCAAAAAGATTAACTAGTTCAAAGTACTAGCAATGGCTTTTATAATTGAAATACATGCACCTTCATTTAATAACCTGCAAGTAAAAAATCTTAGCTACCTACTTCAGTAGATTACCTATCATAATGGAAGGATAGTAAGTTTTTGAAATTAAAGAAAACGAGTTCCTTTACTCCTTATATAGACAAACTGACGTTTTTTAAGGCATATTCTAGACGATTTGTTCTTTTAAAAATTATCACAAATGTCTTAAAAATGATTGACAATGCACACCTTGATAACATATCTCAATGTTATAAAGGTTTCCAAACTTAGTTGATACATAGACTTAGATTCCTATATTTGCATTAGCATTAGGAAATTAGTATACTGCATAACGTTATGATAATTTTCCGGCTGCTATTGGCAACGTTGTCCTTTCGGGGTAATGGAGAGTTACACAGTAAGCGAATTTCCATTATATCTCTTACTGTCAACTATATGTGGAACGCCCTATACATGAAAATAAACTTAAACCAACGAGAAATCCCTTCCCTACGAATTTCTCGATAAAAAAATTAGTCTGGCGATTTATTTTCAAATGCAGCTATAGCCTTGAAACATGCATGCAACGTACTATGGCTGAAATGAGCAGAAGGCAAAAAACCAAAAATACATAAAAACCCCGCAAAGGTATTCAAAGAACAGATACTTAAAAGTATTTTTGGAGCCTATCTTAATGGCTTATTTAAAATAAATTAAACTCATCCGTGCTTAAAAAATTAAAGTCCTTCTCGAAATACGAAAAGGCTAAATTTTTCCGACCCACCCATCGCCCGATCCATGTCGATTCCAACTGAGGAAAAATAATTAGAAATTACCTCTCCTTCAGGATTTCAATTTGGAATTCATCTCATTCAAAATTCAATGGGAGGAGGAGAGCCTTCTCGTCTTCAGAAAGAAAAGATCAGCAGAAGGCTACAGCGCCGCCCTCTCCTTTTGACTCATAAAAGCTCGCCAAGAGGGAAACTCAGAAAACGGGCGCATCAAAGGGAGTGAAAAGAAGCAAAACGCTTTTTCGACAAATGAAAGACGCTTCAAAGGGGAAGTGCTGACCGTGGGTCAAAATAAAAATCACCGGTTCTCTCAAGATGCCACCCCTCCCTCTCTCTCACTAGAGAAAATAACTAGATCTGTTAGATATGGTATCCATTCGAATTATTTCCGGTGAATCAATTACTCCCCCATTCGATAACTCCCGTATTCATTTCGCTCCCACTCCATCATTCGATAAGAGCCCCCATTCATTGCCACAGCCATGATGCCACGAGAGAAAATCGGAGCCAGGGCCTATGTTTTAATTAAACCTAAGCGCTCACCTGCATTTTCGAGTATGAGTAATAAAACATGGTGACTCATCAAATTATTAGATCAAAAGCCTGCTACAAAGGAGGATATTCTTTTTCCAACTTCGGTGACATAATATGCAGTGATGAGAAAGCCATTTATTTGAAGCCTTTAGGGTTTTTCTACATCAACTTCATTTAATTTTTACTTATTTCTTACTTTGATCGTGCAATGGATGGTAGAGGGTAACGCATGATGAAAAATAGTCCTTAAACGATTCAAAACATATGTCCCTGCTAATGAAATATAGAGCAGGTGATGTGAAAAGACTATGACGCATAAAAAGAAAAATAATAATTATTCAAAAAATCTTTTCGATTAAAGTCACTTTCCAGGTGCATTTTACAAATTTGTATGCAGTAATCAAAATTAAGCACAGGTGAACTAATTTCTCAATGTAACTACTAATGGAACGTTTTCTTTCGTAACATCAGTCGCTATAACCTATATTATTATCACGTTTTCTACCGATTTAGAATGTTTTAGATGGAATACAAGATAACTAATCATTGAAAACCGTATGCCCCTACCTCTTACATTATTTCTTTCTTCAGTTTGGCTCACGTTTTTCCACTTTTTATCCCATCCATGAAGCGTATTATTTTTTTATTTCTCGGCTCACTCTCTCGTTTCTGTCGATGTCTTCAGAATTATCAACATTTACTATAGATATTTCAACATTGAGCAGAAAATATCGATGTTCCAGCAATTGGTAGTAATGGTCTAAGCTCCACGTAATGTGCTACCAACGTGTGATCTGTGTAATATTTAAGCTTGCATAACAACGACGACATCAGTGCTCTTAACAGTGATTTCATGCCCTACGTGTTTTCCTAGATCACTTCATGGACTGAACGAAGGAAATGCTAACCATCTGGGTTACTTCATCTACGGAAATTTTGTTTTGATGCTGTATTTATTTTCAGCTCCCAGTCGATGCTAATGCTTTTTCCCTGGCAGAAGGTTAAATGAAAACCAGTCACCTCACAATAAATTTCGTCTTTGATACCTCCATGGGTTCTCAATGATCAATAATCCTTCTTACAGGCGTATCCTCATTGGTCCATTAATACGTGTTCCAATTTAATTAACCCTTTTCCTGCTGGCATGTATTGAGGTTCAGCACCATGAGGAACGTGTTTCTTGTCGTAAAGATTGCATGTCCACACGTATTTTACATTTAGGATTAATTTCAAAATGTAAATGGAAAATTGTAAGATAAGTATACGTCAAAAAATGGGAAATGAAAAGCCGCAACGCATTCTAGGCAATAGACCCTCCATTTTGGTAAGAAAAACACGGCTAATTATTCGCCTGGAAGACCGCCACTGAAGGTGCCAATAAACACATGTTAGGGATATGTTTCGCTGCCAAATGGCGGAGGAGTATCCAAACAATTAAGAGGGATACGAAAAAAAATACTCTTAATAATATCATGTTATGGCAGGGAAAACCCAAAGGTCACCGAAAATAAGGTACGACTACGATAAGATTAATAAATTATATAAAATCTTAGTACTCCTTTTGTTGTAGAATAAGAGTTTTATCAAAGTTTGGGTGAGGAATCAAAATTTGATGCTCACAATGGAATAACGAGCACCACCAGAATGATATATTATTTAAAGGAGTTTTAAGGGGTATTTATGAATATTTATGGAGTATTTTGGGGTATTTACAGGATATCGAATTACGCCGAGAAGCTGTAAGCACCACTTACCAATCCGCGCTTGGCCGATTGATCCTGAAAGAAAAGCACCAAGAATCATTGTTGAAAAAATTTTAGCCCTGTCGTAAAGGTAGCAAAAATAATATGAGAAGGCAGGAATTAATCTTCTGGATCCCAAAACATTGGAAGCCGAATGGGAATAGAATCTACCCGACTCGCCAAAGCCCCTGAAAAAAATTGACGGGAAGAAACAGGCCGTATCTTAATTGACGAAAAGGGTGGAGAACTACGAGGACCACGGAGGAGACATGGCGCGATAGGGACTTGTAGGGGAAGGAGCGAAGGAGTAAGAACTGGCGGGGAGAGAGGTAACGCTGGTCCAGCGGCCTGGAGGACGTCTTGGGTCCCAGCCTCCCAGAGTGCACACTGTTTTGCTCGGTCGGAATCAATTTGCGAAACAGCGGCAGCGCCGTAAATAAGCAGTTCTGAAGGGGGACCCAGGGTTTTCCCGGGAGGTGTGGGGAAGGGTAAAGGAATCGTGATAAGGGATATAGCGAAGGGCTTCACAGGGTGGGGATGAGGAGATAGAGGGAAGGGATGAAAAGGTTAGAAGAAGGGGAGAGTCAGTCCTAGAGGTATAGGGAAACCCTAGGGACATGTGCGCATTGCAAAAAGCATCCTTCTAATAGTACATACGTACTTGCGGAGAGGCCTTGGAAGATGTTGGTCTAGAGAGGCGATAGAAAAGAGGTCCCACTACCCTGGATGTCCCAGAGTCTGTGCAGTACGGACGACGAGGAAAATAAGGTATTCATCAAAGGGGATGAAATTTTACACGAAAAAATTATTTGACATGAAAGGGATTCCTACATCTCCCAATTCCCGGTCAGGTGAGTCACTCAGTTGCACAACAAAGCCATTTTAATTGAAGCCGAATTTCAAAGACGGTTTATAAGCACTATATAAGAGAATTATAAGATAACTTCTCCAAATCGTGGTGAAATCCAATATTTTTCTCCATGAAGGATTGCATCCCGTTTTGTACATATCTTTGTAACTGTGCGCGTGACTGCGCGCCATGTCATTTTTACATTCGTAGTGTATGTGAATTGCCAAAAGTTAAGGTATACCACGTCAATGTCCCCGAGTTAGGGTAGAGGGGTTTGCAGTACAGCATTTCAATATTGGAATTCAAGTATCGAATTGCGATGTTCCATTATGCATGAATACTTATATGCAGTAGATATAGATAAGAGATCAGATGTAAGAAAAGCATGAGGAGAGGAGTATTTCTGGTATGGTATAATATAATTATATAAAATGGTATGATATAATACCAACGAATTATATTTAAAATGTATTATTGAAATGAAATAAAAACTAATTCCAGGAATACTCGTGCACTAACAAATAATGTACGATGAATTCAATGATGGGAGAAAAGATAGGATACCTGAAGTGAGTACTGTAACAAACTCTGAAAAGCCCTGGAACAAAACATGAATAAATGCAACTACAATTTTTATGTAGTTTGAAACAAAACGACGGTTCTAAGAAGGAATCATGAAGACCAAGTCAAAGTAGTACATGAATAATAAAGTGGTTGTCATAAAAGAGATTTGAGTGTACAGCTACAGCAAACATCCAACTTTGGATCACTGAAATCCGGTGAGGTTAGATGTATAATCTCGCGTAGTTAATTGAGAAAATTATATTGATATAGCCATTTAACTGGACCACAGGATGAGTAGTCCAGAAACGAATTAGAGTTTTAGCAACCCAAATGATCCTTAAAAACCTAAATTGCTTGGATGAGTTTCCAAGGAGGTGATCGGAAACTGAAACCCATTGTAGAGAACATGTGGGTAGTTGTATGAGAAGGATCACATCAGGAATGAAGAAAAATTGAAGGGAAACTGGTGTCATCATTAGACTATACTCTTAACTAAGGGTTCACAAAATAAGGAGTTCACAATTTTCTCATATAAATACAAATTTTAAATATCACCAAATGAATTACCATAGACAATTCTCATATTTCGCTGCTCTATGCATGCATAGACGCTGAATAATACTTTTAAACTGGGAGTAACACATGAATGTATACAAAAAACAATCCCTGTATAATGGAAATCCACCCAGGTTGAATTTAAATCCTTGATCTACGAGGTCGTTGCTTCATTGCTATACAGGCCAACATTTTTACATAAAGTATTAAATATTAAATCCATTCATCAAAAGAATTCCTGCACTGCAAGTTCATTAATAATTAAATTCCATGACTGCGCAATAATATTCTCGATAAAATATTATTTCCACCAATGATACGAAAACAAAGCAAGGACTAAATTGGCTGCTGCATGAGAAAATGAGAAATGGCTGACGCTAAAGAAAATTGAACTACTCTTCAAAATCATCGAGCGAGGGTTACAACTCTTTCTTTTACAGAATTGGCTCAACTTAGATACATCATCATTTCCGTAAAAATTGGTTTAAGATGAAGCATAAATCATCATACACCCGTATTTACAGTAGCATTATAAGATTTTCCATTGCAAAAATGTTTCAAGTAGGTACATTTGAAGTCCGAACCTTTATTAGTTCTCATGAAGTCATCATCTAGTGCATCCAACTCAAATCTTCATTTCGAGTGAAAAAGGCACAAAGGTAATGCTGCGAAATTGACTTTTCCAAGAGATTTCTAGTTTTCGGAATCTGTTATTAAGGCAATATTCCCGAGGGAAATACCGAAATCTTTCATAAAATAACTTCATAGGAACAGATACAAAATTCAGGTAAAAATTAATCTTGAGTTTCAAAAACTTTTATACATTTCCACGACTCTTTTCGTTTATCCACTGCCATATTCAGGACGGTCCCTTTTTAAGTATTCAAAATTATCCTTCGGGTGGTTAACTCTCGTTAACTACCCATAAAACATTTTTTATGAAATATAAACGAAGGCATTGTCACCAAATGAGATAAAAGACTGGCGCCGTAAACAAAGGAAGCTCAAATTAAAAGGTTCGCTAAGTGAATACGAAAAGTCTAGTACTCGGAAATAATGGCATAATTATTATTGTTATTATTACGGAAAGCAATCTGACCACTTGAGTGAGTGAGTGTGTGCTTGCCGCCGGGAGTGTATATATTTTGATCCCGTGGGCAAGGGGCGGAGATAAGCTAATATAAATGAGTGGAGGAAGAGGAGGAGGAATGCAAATAAAAAAGCGTTAAAAAAAGCGGAGAAATTAAAGAGGGCAGCACGGTAGGGAGGATAGTGGAGGAAAGGAGGTTTGGAGAGAGGGAGAGTGGAATGGGTGGACGAGGAGGGAATGTTAATTGGGGCGAGAATAATCTGCCAAGGGATGGGAGTAGAGGAAACAGAGGGTGGGCGCACGAGAGGACGGAAGGAAGGAAAAGGGAACGAGATGACATACAAATCTGGAGAGGACGGGACGAAAGTGGAATGGGAGAACGAAGGAGAGCCGAATAGTGTATAATATAGCAATTTTCTCTCCAGATGGTAATGATGAAAACTGAAATGATGCATCTCTTTACGTGTATACTATCTACTAGTTCGCTATTCTGTCTGTCAACCGAGCCTGTTTGAAGAACTTTCAGCTGACTTAGGAAGTTGAATTTTGGCACGAATACAGGTCGTATTGGCACAAATTGGCACGAATACAGGTTAAATATTTGGGATGTAACATCACCTATGAAGAGGTCAGAGAAATTTGAAATAAAAAAACTAATTACAAAAGAACAAGTGGGGCTATAAGAAGAGCACTGAAGAGAATAACTGCAAAAGAAACTCAAATAAAATTTTACAAGCTAATGGCTTTCCCCACATAACAACAGGAATCAGAAGCCTGGACACTTAGACCAACAGACTTAAAACAAATGGAAACGTCAGAAATGAAATTCCTTAGATCTGTGAAAGGCTGTACACACCTGTACCATATAAAAAAATAAGTCATAAGGCAAGAATTAGAAGTACCACCAGTAAGAGAAATAGCAACAAATTATAAAGAAAGATGGATAAAATATGTCGAGGGCATGCTTCTAAAAAGGATTCCCAGGAAGGTTTTTATAGTATGTGCCTTTAGGGTCAAGAAGTGTTGAGAGGCCGAGATTTCGATGGTGAAGCCGGAACAGGCAAATTGCCTAAAACTGGAAAGGAGGAAGAAGAAGATAGAGGTCGTGTCCTAAAAATGAACGGTAGAATAACCAGCTCCAAGGTATAATTTTGTTCGGTATTCTATTTTACAGTTGTGTCTTATTTTGATATTCCTTTTATTCGTATGCTGCTAGCAATGTTTCATCCGTAAGTCCCGAGTGGCGTTCAGTCACACTGCTTCGTCTGCTTCGACACTCGACCGAGGCTACCAGTCGTTCGCTAATCTCCCATCAGTAGCAGTCGCCCTTCAGACACTTTTTAGTCGACAGACGAACCTAGCAGCAGGGAAACATTCCTCTTATGTGCTGCGGTGTTCTCATGATCTCCTCTCTACTTAGATGCTGGCCACCCCCATGGTGACTCGCCGAGCTACAGCCATCCTCTGCTACCTGCTACTCTCGTGGGCCCGTCTACTGCCGGTGTATTTCAGAACCAACATTTTCATTTTTTGTCATCTAATTTATTTTGCTTACCATATAATTTGCTATAATTTTAGCCCAAATTAAATGTGGCTGTTATATACAGTCCACCTACGATCATTTACCCCATAAATATAATTGGGTTGTTTTATTAAATGGAATTTATTTTTTACTTTATTTAAATTTATTAAACTCAAAATATAGGGTAATATTTTTCACTATTACATGGCCGTAAAAATGAAAAAAAAAAAAACGGAAAAAATAATAAAACCGCGAAAAAAGATATAAAGGGGTTGTTTGAGTATCGTTTTTGTTACCTTTAGCCCCGTAAGAAAAGCTTTTAAAGTCGGTGCAGACATTTCTTTTCTTTTCATTTTTTAATTGCTTACACTCAAGATACAAGATCGAAACTTTACTGATTCCATTTAGTAACAGCACATACCTTTTATTTTCATCATTTTATTTTCCTTATTATTTCGCATTTTCCTAAATATTGCGTTTTTGGATCCAAAACCGTCCATTTTCCACCATTTCCTTAATCAAAATTTTAAAAACGCTTTTAAGCTTGGAAACTTATGCCTGATGCCTTCATACGGGAAATACACGCACGTCGGGTGGCCAATCGAGCTCAAATGTTCTGGTTCGGTAGGTCATGATTATTTATTCAATATGTCGAAGCGATACGGCACACCTCCAGTAATTTTTTAGAAAAAAAGCATTTAAAAATCGTAAAAAAGCATGTCGCGGTATGTAAGCTCTGTAGAATATCGCAGCCGCAAAATCTATCGCACTCTTAATTAATAAGGCGGCGGTGGCCCAGTGGTTAAGGCTGTCGACTTCTAAAGGGAAGGTTCTGAATTCGATACCCACTCGTGGAGGCTTTTTTACTTTATTTTTCTAGGTTTTTATTGTTTAAATTTTCATATATTCTTCTCTAATCATCGTTACTTCAATGATAAATATTATTAAGGCAATTATTTTAAATATTAATGAGTTTTTAACAGGATAAGGAATTGAGCAATTGCTAAAATAACCTTTTCAAGGGTGGTTATATATGTATTTCCTATATTTAAAACTATATTAGGATATTGCGATTATAAGTTGACATAGACAGGGGTGGGGACAGAATACTGGAATTGGAATTAGTAATTGGGGGTGAAATCCATCCTAAAGACTGCTCATTCTTCCATTGGGAATCGGGAATGGATCAGGGATCCATTCCCGATCTGGATTTTGAATAGAGGCTGGAGGGTGGATAGCAACCCGGCGTCGCTTTAGCCTACTCTTAACCAGAGTCCTCTGGATTGCCGATAATACACTACATAGTTAAGTTGTCGCATTCCGCCATCTTTGTTCAGAGCACATCTTGTTTACTGTGTGAAAGTGAAGGTGGTAGGCAGTCGCTCTACAGGATTTTCATTTTTTTGTAGAAGAATTAAATCAAAATGGTTGGTTGCTCTGCTTCTAATTGCTCTAATAACACTGAGAAAGAGTTTCGAAATTTTAGTTTCCCTCGAAATTCCGAGAGAAGAGCGAAGTGGCTTCAAATGTGCCGAAGGCAGAAGTGGCAACCAACATCGTCTTTCCGTCTATGTGAGTTAAGTTTTTATTACATAATAGTTCCTTAAATATAATTACCTTAAATTTTTAACAGTATTGATCCATGTATTTTTATTATTTGGTTTTAAATGTGCAAAAGTAGTTATTTTATTAATATGTATAACGGTGCAGGTAATCCAACGATTCTGGAGACCGGTGTTAAAATCGCATTAATGCTGCTAATGTGTTTTCTATTGATAGATGTAATATGTGAAATTTTGTGTCGGAAAATATGATTTTTAGTCTTGATTGCTGTGATTATTGACATAGTTTTATACCGCACACCAGGAGGCGTCGCTATTATTTTGTAATAGGTACATGTTTGGTTGTGTTAATGCCGCTAGTTCTGTTTTCAATAGAAATATGTTACTATAAACAATGTAATCGCTAACCTTTAAGGCCGGAATTTTGTCATTTGGAACAAATTAAGACAATAACATTTTTACCTAGAATCTACATCAGCATCTCCGGATGCATATTAAGAAAGGAATTCTGCTTCTTATTGCTTTAAATGTGTTTACTCCAATGGAAGAAAGACTATCATTTTTCGCAATACATAGTATTAATGCTAAACTTTAGAATGCAATTAAAATCGTGACGAGTCGCTTTTGCGACGAACTTGTTCTCGATTCATTCCGTATATTCAATTAGAGTTTCAAGAAAAAAATTGTGGAGTACAAACTAAAAGCCAACAATCTCATCATGACAGTGCAATAAAAATATTATATGTAATGAATTTCATTGCGTTAAAACTTAACCTCAACTTAAACTGTAGTACATATAAGCTTTTCTTCTATTAGAGTACAGAAACTTATGAATAGATATCACTGTTTGGCTGAATTTTTATTATTTTAGGCTTGACATCAATCTTTCCTAAAGATAGTTTGGCTTCATGAATAAACATGCAAAAGATATTTCATATTGAAATGTATTTTCAAGTTTTCTCGCTTTAGTTCACATACTTATTTTTTAGGAGACCAAATAATTCATTTGGTCTTCGGTAGGATACATTAGTAGTGCCTTGTTTGTCGCTGTTGTACGGAAGAATGTTAAAAGTATGATGTAGAATTGTAATTCTAATTTCCAATTTTCTACTTAAGCATATGGTAACAAGATGCTAAAATAAAATAACAGAGAAGTGCAAAATCATCGTTCGTGGAGAGGGGGAAATTAAACACAAAATATGTTTAACCAAAGTAAACATTGAAAGTAATATTATTATCATTATATAATTTTCGGGAAGCAGAGCTGTTAAATAAAATAAAAGCACTGGAGCTGTGGCTGGAGGAGAAAGCACTTCAGGCCACAAGAGCACACCTCCGAGAAGTTCGAAGACTTCTTCGTAAAGTCTTCAGTGAGCCGAGGTTTTGATGACTACCATTGTATTCAGTGCTATTTGCCTTTACGTTATTCTGGGGTTGAAATCTCTACTTCGGTACTGTGAGTTTTTCTTTGGGTAGGTAATTTTCTTTTTGTTGCACATAAATTAACAGCCATTCTCAATTTCCTCTTATAAATTTCATTCATTTCATAAATGTTAATTACGTCATCCTGCTCTGCAAATTAGTGTTGGATGTCGAAAATGAGGAATAAGTATGAAAAATTCCATGAAGGTGTTGATGAAGACATATATATGGTGTTTCTCTTTGTGATGAGGTACATTAATTGGATGGTACGATGAACAATGACTTGAACTCCTTTCTGAACGTTACCTACTCAGGGGTTGAAATCTCTGGGGCACTCTACGGATTACGGGCACATCTACTCTGGGGAACTTTACGATGACATTTTTGTGGACAACAATGGCGGAGCATAGTGCACTGTAAAAGTCACACCCCCAAAATTTACCCCGTTATGCCAGCCATGCGATGTATATTTTTCAGGCAAGTGAAACTTTTTATCAAACGACTACAGAATTGCTCAATTCTGCTGGAGGAAAATCGGAACATTGCCTCAATAGAAGATGCGATCAAAATCCATTCGCGAATCCAAATGGAAGAATAAGCAGTCTTTAGGGTGGATTTCACCCTCAATTACTTACTCCAATCCTAGTATTCTGTCCCCACCCCTATATATGTCAATTTATAATCGCAATATCCTAATATAGTTTTAAATATAACAAATAAATATATAACCGCCCTTGAAATGGTTATTTTAGCATTTGCTCAGTTCCTTAGCGTGTTAAAAACTCATTAATATTTAAAATAATTGCCTTAAAAATATTTATTATTGAAGTAACGATGATTAGAGAATAATATATGAAAATTTAAACAATAAAAACCTAGAAAAATAAAGTAAAAACGTGCCCACGAGTGGGGATCAAACTCGGGACTTTCGATTATACAGCCGACCGCCTTTACCACTGGGTGACCGCTGCCATATAGAAAACGGCATTCTACATATGTTACATAACGCGACATGCTTTTTTACGATTTTTAAATGCTTTTTTCTCAAAACATTACGGGAGATGCGTCGTATCGCTTCGGCATATTGAATTAATAATCATGAACTACCGAATCAGCACATTTGACCTCTATTGGCCACCCGACGGTCGTGTATTCCCCTTGATAGTGTAAGTAAAGTGATCATGTGAGGATTACAGTAAGATTTTAGAGGGGGCATTTTTTACCCTAATCTTTCCACAGTAGGTTTATTGTCCCTGCATCGTAATTGTATTTTGTACATTTTGTACATTACTTCTTTGCATCTATTAAAATTGTTTTTCCTTCGAATTTCAACTGGCAACCTTACCAAGTGTAAAATAAAGTATGAGAAAATTGAGCTTGGTGTGGTAGCTACTGGCTTCCCATGCCAAGGTCCCTATTTGAATTATGGCACAACAACATGCCAAGCATATGATCAGCAGTGCCAATTCTTATGTTTTCAGCGGGTCTTTCTGGAGTAAGTTGAGTATATTCCAATGTGCCGGATGTATATGCTAAGCATATTTCTAGCACATCACGTTGCTCACTGGGTGGAGCAATTGATTCAAAATCTGGGGGTTTGGGATCGTATCCCAGAAGTAAGGAATATTTTTCTTGTATCCTTGTCTCTAGATTTGGTGTGTGTGCAAACCAGTTCAGTGCTCAGTCCGTTGAATAGGATGCTAAACTTTGGGCCCCTTATCGATGGCCAATGCAAACGTTGAATTACACTCGACCAATCCTTAATTCCCAACAAAAACCTCCTCCATTAACCGAACAAACCAACATATTCTGAATAGTGTTCATGACCGTAGCCCTACATCGCCTGATCCAAATAACCAACCAAGAAAGCTTGAAGATAAAGCCAGAATGACAAGGGAGTGGAAAAGCTGGAGCACCGGATAGAACAAAAAAGGAAAAATTGATATTACAGCAAAATTAAAAATAAAATTCACGCGCATGAGGAAACGATCTGAATGATACACTTAGCAGATTATAAATCTTTTTTGGCAGAGAACAAAGCGTTGATTATAATGTTTGGATCTATAATAAGACTACAAAATATAAGACTTGATTAGTTTTAAGACAAAACCTAAATAATGGTTTGCCAAAGAATTGAAGAGAATAAAAACTTTATGAAGGCAAAAATTGGAAAATGTAAAAGACTTCAGGTCAACAGTAGAAGGAGGTAAAATCGTCAGAAAAGAAAGAGGAATAAATATGATGACAGCAATCAGGATAGCCTAAGTAAAGAAGGCAATCTATATGACATAGAGTAAAAAAATTGCTAGTAACATGAGTTTGGAAGTGTTGATACACTTCAATAAAAAATTAAAGCAAGTGCTTGGTGGGTAGCAACAGCGAAACGTATAAAATTGAGAGCAATAGAAATACGTAGGGATAGGAATAAGGTGACTATTAAATGGACATAAATGATCACCAATGAAGACGTCTTACGATGAATAGAGGAGAATGAAGTGTTTGATGAAAAAATGCTTGAGAAACTTTATGTAAAACCTGAAAACATTCTGAGGAAAGGTTTTTCCAACGTTACAATGAATATCTTCAGCCCCGGTGGCCGTGATATAATATCCTCGCATTCCAATCCTATGGTTGCTCCCAATTGGGTGGATTTTTCAACTCCAAGGGCATGGTCGATTGTGAATGTCCAATAGTGTTAGCTATAAAACCCTTGACGTAAATACCTGAGAGAATTTTATCGGGTTGATGGTAAATAAATAAAATAAATTCTTACAACACTCTTAAAAATTTATAAAAGTAGGAGATATAAATGGAAAACGTTAACGAGCTAAACCAAAGACGTGAGTCAAATATTAGGGACGTTAGAATGAGAAAATGAGAAGAAATGAAGTTGATAGCTAAAAAAAGAATTGATAGACGAGTTGCATCAAACCAACGTTCTCATTGAAGTCTTCTGATGATACTAAAAGTAATGATGTGGGAATTTCGGAACTGAGAGAAGGTATATGAAGGGCAATTGGGGTAAAAGAGACCAAAGTCACCAAAAATCCACAAGTGCCAAGAAGGATTTGAATATGGGTAGAGGGTAGATGAATATCGGATGCAGATACGAAGGTGGTGGAATAATATAAAGAAGTGTAAATTCGTCATAAGAAACATCAACTGACTTTACAGGGATTCAATCCCTGACCTGGGGTGAGATCAAAGTTCCTGCTTTCGTGTTGTTGCTATAGTTATCCAAAACGCAACCCGCTCTAGAAGAGCAATACCCATAGCTACCCTCCTAAGAACGCACTCCATCAATTAATGGTAATGGTTCAAATCACCTGACAAAATTATGAGGATGGCGATCTCGTTTTCACTCTCATGAGCGCAATAGAAAAATAACGAAAACGCTTTATACAGAAGCTTGACTGACCCCCTGATCTTTATCGGTAGTAGTATCTATTAATCAGTAACACCCATTGCGAAAGCCCGTGGCAGAGGCTTGTTAAATGATTTTGGGATAGAGTCAGCTTCCTAACATATCGATCACTGAAGGTGAATGGGCCTCAGTTCATTTTTTAACAACCCTGCATACGGTGCGTCGACCATTCTAAGTGGGTAGAAAATAAGACTTCTTGAGGCAGATATTTTTTCACAAACACTCCTTAACATTCCAGACAGTCTTCCAGAGTCAGTTTGAGTGGTACGAGATAGCAAACAAAGTCCACTATTTAACGCTTCGCTGTCGCTCAGAAGGCATTGTCTAGCTTTATGTCCCACGGCCTCATGGAGTATACCCAAATCTGTTACTTCCGCTTTTCCTCACTCAATGAGCTGGAATCGTTTAAGGTAGCTGGAGCATGGTATCAAAATCGCATTAAATTCAAAGAAATATTTCCACAATGTCAAAACGATCTCATATTTCGATCGATACCAAAGTTACAGCCAATTTTAACCTTACTACTTTATTAGATTCACGCAAAAAAAAACAGTAGCTGATGTCTATGTTGTATGGTACGGCTATGCGCTCCAGAGAGTTAAATTTTAAAATAATATAAGAAGATCTGATGCACAGTTAACGTCAGAAATGTAACTGTGTGCAGCTCGTATGCTTTCATAGCTATATTTTATAATAACTCCATTACTCTCCGTTATTGTTTTCACAAAATCGCAAAAAAAACCTTCGGTGGCGAATGCATTTTCAGTGCTTGGCGTGAGACAATTGAATCAAGTCAAAGACCCAAATATAAACATAAAGGCAATTTCTGAGAATTTCAGTCATGCAAAACAAAGTATGGCGTCATTAATATTGCTTCATTTACTTCATGCTTCTTACACATTTTAGTTCGAAGTAAAATAAAATCATGGTCTTTATTATGAGTAGAAAAATATCTCGCCTGAACTACCTCAAAACAGCAGCAGCAGAAACCTCTTAGGCAAATTTAGTGATAAATTTGCCATTTGGCATTATTTGCTTTTCCTTTGAATAACATTGGTAGTTTGAGAGAGGTATCACTAAAAATAACTAGATGAATTTGACCTCATTTAAATCATAATCTCTCATCTTTCCAATTATATAAAAATAATAACCCCTTGCTGAACTACATTTCCAGCAATTGGCTTAAAAATATAAAATGTTTTACATGGATTAGATTACGACTGTGCACTCCATAGAAAGATGACTGAATAAAATACGTTGTATGTACGTTTTCTCAATTATTTATAAAAATTAATCAGTATTTTTACAAAATTGCAAAATCCTTCTGTTGTGAAGGCGTTTTAACCGTACGGCGTGATAGTACTATTAGTCAAGTTAGAGATTGATGAAGACAGATTTATTTAATTACTGAAACGATTTGTCATTACTATATTTTTGTGCCATTAATGTTGCAATATATACTTCATACTTATTACAGAAGCAGAAATTAAAAAATAAAATTATAATATGGTCTCGGTAAGGATTAGGAAAATATATTAAATTGAATCATTAGTGTGGGCAGTATCTTTCTGGAACTATCTCATAAATGGAGAAAGCAAATTTGAATCATCCATACTTTTTAATGTTTGTATTTGGTGATTTAATACCATCATCATAGTGATTTCTTTTCTATTTGTAATTATAATTTCGATTTAATTTGATTTCATCATAGTGTCATTGATATTGGTTTAAAATTATCGAAACTGGTCAGATCATAAGCAATAAGTCTGGAATATAAAGAATAAGCATGGAAAACATTCAAGTGCTTTTTCCCAAATGGTATTGAGGATCTTGCGGTGTTATCTGCGAGATGAAAAATCATCTGCATTGACCAGAACTCGGATTCTGATCCCTCGCCAACGCGCCAAGTGATTTTAGTCTACCGGGGAGTCCTCCCCTTTGGGTAACCCCGCCCTCAAGGAACTAGATGATCCCAATTGCTGGACATATGATTTCAAATGCAGTCTCATTGTGCTCAAGACGCCACCATTAACGGGGTTAAGCAATACTGTAGGCAATAAGAAAAAGGTTCTCAACCAGTTGGGAGTGCCTCGATTAAACAGATGCAAAGATGACTTAGGCGGCATTTTGTGGGTGTTGAGACAGCTATTATGCCAAAGGTGATGTACGATAGGTTATGCGCTATCTTTAAAAGTGCAGTGCTATTTTATTTGATTATCTGGCATTGAATAAAATTTATCAAGTCCCACAGATTAAAAGTGATTCTTTAACATGTGTACTATTTTCATTTTCTCAAATAAATTAAAGTTTAACCATTGAAATTGGTTAGGGGAATGGAATTCTGAAGTATGGTGACAGGAGGAACTGAGCAATAAAAGAGAACCACAGCTCTGTGTTTATCTTCACGTATTTAGGAGGATAGGTACCGTGAAAAATCCGGGGTTTTATCTTTAAAGAGTCAACTGCACATAACATTGTAATGCACATAAGTGTAATATAGTAATTAGTCTGGTATATATTTTACTTACTTCCACATATCTAAACTATTTTCTCCAGTGCGACTGTTTCACATATTCTCATGTGCTTAGTGGCTTTCTCTTTCTCTAATCAACTATGTCCTTATACTACGCTATTTTTTTATGTGTTCCGAGTCTTTCCCCGAAATCGTCCCAATACCCCCTTTTATATTTTCCTCGTCTCGACTGGACGGCTTCTATCCGAACACACCCCCCTCCAATTCCCTTTCATGCCGCTGCCTGTCCCGTTTTATTTTCAACAGTCACATTCTCCTTCAAACCTTTTCCTCCCTCCCTCCCCCAGCACCCTGCTTCATTCATTCATTACTTTGAAATTGATATCTTTTCGGCCCATTCAATATACTCGCCCCCCAATCCACCCCTTAACCTCCCCCTCTTCCATTCGGACACAAACGCAGGCAGTCAAAACCCTCTCGCCCCTTTTATTTCATCCACGTAGCTTCCATTATTTCCCAATTCTAACCTCCCTCCTTCCAAAAAACCCCTCCCACCCTGGCTGTACCCCTTTCCTCTTCCCGCCCCTTCCCCCATTGCCCTTTCACTTCATCCTAACCGCTCCCTTTTCGCTCCGTACCACTCACACCCTTACGCAGCCTCAATGTACCCTTATTCACCCCACCTCCCCCCACACCCTGAATTTCTCCCTCCTCCTCTCTCTCTCTCCATATTTAGTTTCCTTATCTCCGCACCCCAAATCCTCCCTGCATGCCTTCCTACTCCTGCAGAAACCCTTGCCCCACACCCGGTCCCTCCCAATTTTATTTCTTCATAACCTTATTTTTTCAAATCTTCGCACCCCTTTCCTTCATTTTTTGCTAAAATTCCACTCATCTGCTTCCTTGTTGCGCCTTTTCCTGCCTTCCTTTTATTCCGTTCACGCCTTGGCCCACTCTACTCCTCCTCTTAACCCTGCTCTCTCTGCTTTCTTCTCTTTCTCTCTCCTTCGTTTTCCCTTCACGCGGTCCCTTCCCTTATCTTCACAAATCTCTTCCGTTTCCCGCTCTTCCCCCGCCATTTCCAGCAGCGATCTCTGTTCCTCCCTCTTTAACCCCAATTATTCTCTCCCCCTCCATCTCTTCTTTCCTCCCAAGTTTACTCTTCCCTCCTCGCTGTGTTTCTCTCTCTGACTCCTTTCCTTTCTTCTTTCTTACCGCCGAGTGTTAATTTTGGTAGCTTTCGATCTTTCTCCTTCTAGGGTTCTAATACGCTTCTTTTTCCTTCCCATCCTTCTTTCTCACCACTGAAAATGCATTAAAGAGCCTTTCCAACTTTGTGTGTCGAATTTTTTCGATCTTAATGCATCAAGCCATGAACAGGTCACTCATTTTCACCACATTTCGCTGTCTTCAGAACTACTATAAAAACGTGCACGGGAAAAATATTTTAATGTGAAAAGTGGCAACGCAACACGC
Source organism: Pyrrhosoma nymphula (assembly GCA_963573305.1). Taxonomy (NCBI): domain Eukaryota; kingdom Metazoa; phylum Arthropoda; class Insecta; order Odonata; family Coenagrionidae; genus Pyrrhosoma; species Pyrrhosoma nymphula. Next base: position 63,382,806 of record OY754339.1, read on the forward strand.
TCATATCTCTTATGCATGCATACATGTTACTCTATCAAGTAACATGCAACATGACTTGGATCAGCTTAAATTATGGTTTACTGTACATCGAATGTGCCTAAGCTCTAAGACGAAGATTATCCGCGATTCATTGAAAACACCTTCCGATAGTTTACACAAAATTTAAATGTAATACATGCATCTCTAACCGAGATATTCATTGTAAGGATTGTCATTTAATTGAGCAAGTAGATACCATTAAATACTTAGGAATACATATTGACCAATTCCTCGGCTGGAATAATAAGCTAGAAAAACTGAAAAACTATATGACTTCCGCATTACGAAACTTTAACCTATTGAAATATGTCTACCCACTCCCAATATTGAGAACAGTTTATTTCTAGATTGTTAATTCTAAGTTTCAATATGGCATAAGCTTTTTGGGAGGTGCCTACCAATCTAAACTGAATCCAGTTACTGTGGCTAAGAAAAAGATAATTAGATGCATGATGGGTACAGTTAGGTATCAACTGTCTCTTTCATTATTTTAATCCCGGCAAATTAAACCTGTTAAAAATGTTATTACACCTGTATATTTTTAGGGTTTTGCGTATTTTCTATGCTATAAATGGGCATATATTAGGGGACCTAACAGTGTTTTCCGATACGTTAAAGTCCAGAAACTTTGTTGCGAAACCACGACCATATAAGGAGTTTTACAAACGTTCATACGAATTTTGTGCTCCAAAATGTTTTAATTTGGTACCAATAGAAATATCTTCTGTAATAAACAAACACATATTCCTAAAAAATTTAATTAATGGCTACTACAGCAATATTCAGTGGATTAGTTTTTCAAATAGTAAGCTTTAATGTTGTAATGATGAACACAAAGAGGTATTTGTTTCATTTTATATTATTATCTTTTGTTGTGAAAAATTGTAAAGTATTGATTTCTTTCGTAATATGATATGTATGGTGTGCTCTCCTTAAGATTGATTTCTTTTATTTTGAAGTTTGCATGATGTTTAATTTTTTCCAGTTACCTCAACACAACATGTCATTGTTCATGAGGTATACTATTGTGTATTATTTATTGTATTAATGTCATAATAGTATATTTATTGTATTGGTTAATTACTGAATAAATAAATAATAATAATAATAATATCTCGCCACCCATTGCTCACAAAATGCCTAGATTTACAAATGTCTTCTCTTTTTATCTTCTCATAATGATATCTTAGATACTTGACCTAAATTATTTTTTCTTCTCCCTATTCTCCTTCCTATCTATTTTTAAGCTTCCTAAGTTTCCCAGTTAATTTCTCTATGGCTCCTTGTACAATGTACATGGAGCCATAGATGCCACAATGTACATCCCCCTCCTCATTTCGGGGCATTTACTCCGACACTTTTGGATCGTTTGACACCGAGTAATATTATTCTCTTTGCTGCCGAACTTAGGGTCTCAGAGACTTCATCACGAAAAGCTATGTTTTGCTTAGACTTTCAAAGAGGCAACCTTGGAGACTATGCCAGTCATCAGCAATAATCGAAACTAATCACAAAATACCGCTGATGCAGAATCCGCTTTTCTTTGCCTCCTCGATCTATACTCTATCGTATCCTCAATTATTCTTTTCTTCTTCATTTACTTTCCCTTTTCCAATTTTTATTTCTCTTCCGTTTCTACCTCTCATTCCTTGTTTTACCTACTATTTACTCTCAAGGAACCTTTCAATCGCTATGCATCGAGTCATATGTAAGTCATTATTGCCATTCTTCGCACATTATACCCCTGCACTTGTATTCTTTTTCCTGCTTCAATCTCTGCTCCCAAATAACTCCACGTTTTATTTTCAATGATCTTCATTATTTCCCATATCTCTACGTTTCTGATTCTCACTCGTTAATCTTTATTTTCAGCCCAGACACCAGAGTTCACCCAGAGTGTTCACCCAGAATGAGGCCAATGGCAGTAATATGTTTTTGAAAACAGGGAGAGACATAGGCTTTTGAGGGATAAAAATTACTTGGAAGTAATATCGAAGTGAGCATCAAGTTTACCTATATGTATTTGTGTCAATTAATACAAGAATTTACCTCATAATGAGTAAAAACACTTGGTTATCTTCCACAAATTTATTTCATTGGTACGACGCGTTTCACCACACTGTGGCATAATCATGATTATGTGGTGAAACGTGTCGCGCCAAAGAAATAAATGTGTGGAAGATTACCAAGTGCTAATATTCATTATGAATATCGAGAAATTCCACCATATCCAGCTTGAAGCAGTTATATTAATTCAATTCATATTTATTTTAATTCTCTCACTATAAACCTTATTTCAGATTTGTTTTCCATTCCGCACCACCATAACCTAATACCTTTGTGTGCCTCGGTCCATTTAATAGGAAATGCAACTCCGCAGTCTCCGTCTGAATAGACCTAATAATCTGGTAACTTGTATTATTTTCCTATGCCGGCGCACCATCTGCTTTACCACTAATTAATCTAAAAAATCCGATGTTGTTAAATCATTCTAAAGCTTAATATCTCAAGAAGACATATGAGATAAGTTAGGATTCCGTTGAGTGAGACATAGGCTTCATGATATAGACATTCACCTAGAGTGCTGCAGTATGAAAGAATCTATATAAGTAGTTCTCGTTCTGTTTTTTTTATGGAGTAAAAGAGAGTCAGTGAATGCCAAAGGGCTTCAACTGCTTGCTCTAATATTAATTTAACGACGTTTAAGTCCTCATAATTAACATAGCTTAGTACTAATAACTTCTACTAAGTAAAGCCTTCAACAGTCGAGGAGATTTAAGTTGTTTTATAAGCCAGAGTTTCTGTAATTAGCTTCCTAACATTCTCAACCATGGAGTAGAAAAATCACACTTAAAAAGACGATTAAATATTCATTCACAATTAAGAAAAATAACTACAAGGATAGTTATATAAAACTTAATGTTGTTCTTTTGATTTAAGGCTCTTATTTATTTTACCCATTTACCCGTTTTAATTACTTGAATCCCCATACACATTCCGTTACTTCGGGATGACGGAGAGCTCAGAATTTTTAAAGTAAGAAATGATGGGCTTAAGGTAACTATTAAAAGCGGGTCGTTACATATTTCGTGAGCATCCTCCATTATGTATTCAGAGGCCGTTCTATAAATTTACAAAACGCAGCCCATCCTTCACTGCCAAGCAAAGAACAAATTTACTTCCCTCAGTCCATCTCTTTCGTTCTACGGACACTCCTTTATATTTTACCATCCGTCTCACGTCTGCGCCATCTTTTTATTTTATTACCCCGGTCGTTAATCGTTAAATTCCTTATTTTGTTCTTGTTACTCGTCCATACAGCTTTTTCATTGAATACCAAGAGGCATGACGTTTCTCAGCTGAATATATTTGAGTGCCTAGTAAATATTCTGTCATCATCATATCCTGCAGTCGAAACTGCTATCGTGCCTTCTTACTCTTTGCCTCTTGTTCGTTCTCCCCATCTTCTTTCTTTGTTATCTCTTGAGTTTTATCAAACATTTTACCCTTCGTTCTACCATATGTTTTCATTTTCCATGTTTCTTCGTAATAAAATTCTTAGAGTCAAAATGACTAATGTGTACACTATATCGTATACACATTCGTCATACTAATATTTTAACAGTCAAAATTAGCATGGTATAAACGGTATAAACTCTTTGCCACCTACTATTAAGAACATACAATCACAAAACACACACACACACATATATATATATCTATGAAAAAATTACAATTTTGCTATTCAAATTATAGAAAAAGAACACAAAAATTACCATCAATATTTTAAAATGAAGCAACTAGAACACAAAGGGCGAAGAAAGATATACACAATTGTGGGGAAAACGTAAGGAATAAGGAGCTGCTATCCTTAACGGCAAAATCCACTGTAGGAAAATACCCACACTTGAAGGGGAGTGTGAATAACCCGCGAAAACCTACTAATAGATAAAGATAATGTACCTTTAAAAAATAAATCAATGTATGAAGTATATAAAAAAAGAAAATGGGAGCTGATATGCAAAAATAAATTTGAGTTTAAATATTTAAAAAATTACACATCAATAATTTAAAAAGAAGTCATGAATAATAAAAATATGAAAATTTGTTAAATTCGATGATGAAAAATACACGGTGATTGGAGAAGGAGAAAAAACGCAAAGCACGGAATAGTATGAGAAGCATAATCGTTGGGGAAATTGGAATGGACTGGGGTATAAAAGAAAGGTATTACAAATTATACCAAATGAATAATTATTTTTGACCCTACGGACCCTAGGGACGTTTTTCAAGAAATGTGCTTCATTATCTTTGACAAAAATCTCGTAAAGTTGCAAGAACTGTTCTCGTGTTTTCCACCAGATTAAATGATTCATGGTTTATACGCTAAATGCTTCATGGTTCAAGGTTTCGACGACCGTCTCGGACATGGTCTTTAGCGTGGCAACTTCTCCATAGAATGAACCTCTTAAATTCCCTGAAAACGATGTCCAAGTTAAAAATCGAAACAATGACCAGCATGAATCATACAACTCGGTAGGAAACCTGAGAAAGATTCCTGTATCTACTTTGCTGAGAAAAAAACTAGATATTAGTTCTCGTTAAGGTTTTCATAGCAGGTGCAATGATGACTCAAAGATAATAAAGAAAAATAAGAGTGGTTTGCGTCAATATATTAACTCTCTTTCCCTCAAAAAGGATATTTTCATGTTTCTAAAAGATGAGTACAGGGTCAACCAACCGTCACCATTAGCTCCCTGATTTCAAGGAAGTTGGTCGTAATCATTATGGCAATAACTAAATTTCCATTGAAATATAAATACCTACTAATTTTGAGGATACCGGGACTAGCCACGGTAGTTACCTTTACGGAGTCACCCGCAAGTGCACATAAGTGCGATATTCCACAGAGAAATATAAATAGGAAGACAACTAGATAAACCAGTTGTACAAGAGGTTAAGGGTAGCAAAATATCCTACTCAACCCTTTTCCTGATATATCTCACTCGATTTGTATTATGTTCATTGGTTGATCGAAATATAGATACATGCTATGTCACGTTGTACAATCCATTGCTTGAAACATGCTGTCCATTTAAATACTTCAAATTAGCCAGTGCATTAAAATAGTGAGTGGTTACTCCAGGTTTACAAAACTAAATAGTATTTTTATCGGAAATTTCCAGTCTATGATTTATTTGGTAAGACTATTTAGTGCATGCGATTGCTGCTAATACCACGGTCATACTATGTTTGTAATGAATACGCATTATGAGTTGTTTTTAAACCTTTGCATTTGCGGGCTCATTTATTTTCATTTACGTCACCACTTCAAATGCTGTCTAATCGTCTTAGGGGATTAAAGAAAAGAATATATTTACTGATCATGATAACTATTAATTCTACGGTACGCTCCAGGTGTCAATGCAGTTGAAAATCGTAACAAATCTTACGAAATCCTTGGTTACGAATATTGAATACGCCGATCATTTGGGAACCTGTACGGAAGTATTAAATTGGCGAAGTAGATAAATTACAAAGGAGAGCCGCAGGCTTCGTTAAAAACTTCTACGAGCGAAAATAAAGGGTCACTCAGGTGGTGGGCATTATAGGTTGGGGGCCTTAAAAGTCTATGAGACTACACGCTAGGCTTAGTTTAGAATTATCTACTTGTAAATTTTGGATCAGCCAAGTGCCAGTGTAACACGGAGGGGATTATTTCAACCCAACGCTACACCTCTATAACTTATAGAAGCGCCATTACAAAAGAGATACACTGCCAAAATGATAGGTACAAGAATTCCTTCTTTCCTCTGCCCATTTGTGACTTTAATACAAGCAGCGTGGCACTATATTAAGACCTATCGGTAACCTACAATTCACCTGACTTCTCCCCTTTTCCATATTCCATCCCCTTCCATGGCTGGTGTCCTAACACCCGCTGCCACACGCCTCCGAGGCGGCTTGCAGGGTAGTACGTGGTATAGATGACATATTTATATCATCCCCCAAGGAAAGAATCGACATTCGGGCTTCTTAACGCATTCGTTTACTTATTTCTCACACTTTCTCTTTATAAACTTTCACCTTCGCTGTACCCTTCCTACTTCTGCCTCGATTAATTCCCTCATTTCATAAGCATTCCCATTCCTTCACTCTCCACCCAGTTCCGCGTGTTTCACCCTCTTCACTCCATTTTAAATCCTCTCAAAAAGCTTGTGCTAATTTCCTCTTCCGTTCCCTAACTCACTCCGCAGCCCATTCTGCTCACCCATTGCCCTCCCAGCATTCCCAAAACTCACCCAAACCCTCCTTTTATACTCTCCCTCCCTTATTCCCATCTCTTTGCCATTTTATTTCGTCGATGCTATTCCTTCCTCCCCGTCCAATTTCCATGTCCCTCCACCTTTCTATCCCACTCGAAATTCCCGAGACGTATTTAAGTAAAGGGAGTGTTCATCATTTCCTTTAAAGCTGTTAAATATATTACATTCTTTTTAATGAGAGACGAGTCAAATGTTATCCTCTTCTCTGAATTCTCTGCGTAACTTCATGGACTAGTCATTATAGCATAACCGTAGGCTGATAGAACAATGGAAATTTATAAATTTTTCATCTTTTTCAGGAGAATTCTTGGTTTAAATATCTGATGTATTTTACTGCTATGGCAACGTTACGAATATTTATTTTCGCTTCGTCATGGTCAAAATCAATTCACAGTATTTACAAGGAATCAGTAGTTAATACATGGTAGGTACATTGAAACGCTCTAATGAAATTACGCCTAGAATTTATTAAAGTCCCTTATTGTTCGGGGGAAAAACGAATTCCCATACCTATCCGTTCGGCAAAATATCCCTCTTAATTTATCATTTATGTCGGACCTAGAAATATAGTGAGGTCCTAATATGATGTTTTCCGTGTCGCTCTTAAAGATATCTATTCTCGATTGCTCAAGCAATCTAAGCCTAGCGCGCAGCCTCCGACTCTCTAGCGGCTTCCAGCCTAATTCGTTTAACATCTGTGTAACAACGCCTACAATGCCTACAATGATTTATCAAAAATATGGTATCGGCATTATCATAAAAAGCATATGTGGAAAAGAGTGCACTAAATACTTTAGTTTATTTTATTCATACATTGTGTGTGGATTATTTGATGGTCACTTGTAAGCTAAGACATTTGACAAAAGTTCATATTTTCAAAATGAAAAAATTCGTTTTCAGTGATATTATAAACACATTTAATTTAAATTGATTTCGCTGAAATTAACTGTCTTTTAACTGTTGCAGGCTGATGAAAGTGAAAAATTGCATCAAACACGAAGAGGTAGTCGGGTACTTTTCATTCGCTATAGTGCGCTAATCACTTCGCAACATCAATTCGCAATCACTTTCCTTTCGTATTATACCCTTTGAAATAACAGAAAATGCACTCAAAAATGATCAGGAGTAGTTTTGAGGAGCGCTAGATTACTAAAGAACTTTGATATTCGTATCCACGGAAGTTTCCTTCTGCGTTGATTTCTAGCAAAGGCATCATACACGGTTAATCTATTCATTCAAGTATTCTACCAGCTGATTGGTAGGTTCTTGGACAGTCCCCATTCTGCATCACAACCTCATAGACATTATCTCGCTTTCCCTCCTAATGATGGCCCTTTATTAGATCCCTCTTCAATTATTCATATCTTCTACCTCCTCTTATTTCGTCCAGAATTCCTATCCTCTTCCTTCCTCTTCCACACTTCCTCAGTGTTCTTCCCTCTATCACTCTCTTCAACATGCCCTCTCCTCTCAAAATCTCCTCAATCCATCTCTTCTGCCTTCTCCGAACCTCTGCCACAAGCTTCCTCTCTTCTTCGACCATAAAGTTTTAATTAATGTGTGGTAAAAATTATACCATTTTAGGTGAGTAACTTGAACTAATTTCATGAATAATTAAAAATTATTCGGCCGTAATCATAGTGTTATTAGGGCTAAATATGTTTATAATATCACTCAAAACTTTTTATTAGCTGTACGTATAGAATTCTACCTTATTACCGACTTACTACCTGTGCATATAGAATTCTACCTTATTACCGACAGGTAATACATTCTGACTGGTCAATGTAAGAAATCAACCAACATCTTGATTGATCAACTTAATGATATAAATCATAAGGTGAACATTATCAATCTCCTGCGTTATGCTTAAAACACATCTTATAAATGCTATGAAGGTCATATATATATATATATATATATATATATACTCTAATTATCATTTTAGCTGTCTTAGGTTGTGTTCAAAGTTCAAATTGAACCGGTTTGGTATGAAGTTTTCATGAATCGGGACGCAGAATTTGTAGGTGAACTTGGAAAAAGACAACACACAGCATTGCGGTGAGAAGGGATAGAGGCAAGATTCATTGAAAGGAGTAAAGTATCTCAGAAAAATTTCAGGGTTGTCCCCATTCTATCGCAGTGTTGTCATCTCTGTACCGATAAAGATAATATACCTGACATTGAATCATTATAATGGGTCCGAATGGAGCAAACCGTACCATATTACCTGCTAAATCTTCACCTACCGGAGTAATATTCTACCACGTAAAGTACACAACAGCGTATGACAAGAATACAAAAGAGTATGAGCCGAACAAAAAGAATTAAAATTGGAAAAAAATACTTGAGACGATATTTGGTATACGAGCCGTTTAGTTGCAGCTGTCAATCATTCACAGCGAAAAAATGGGCGATAAAAATGTTATGATTCTGATGAAAACTTATAGCCAATGAGGCAGTTGGTAAAAAGACATTTTATTGACACCACGTTAGTATAACATCACACTAAACAGTAGACCCAAAGAGAAATATATTAACGGCACGTGTTATCTCAAAATGGAGGAAGATAAACAAATAAAAAAATGTTTTAGACTCACGTTCCGGAAGAATGATTCCCAATCCAAAGCCGAGCCGTGGAGCCAATGTACACCAGAAATAGCCAAGAATTCCTGAAAAGTTAAGCATATAATTACAAATTTAATTAATGAAGATCTTAAATAACCTATCCAAAAAAACAAAGGGCAAAACAAATGTATTTGTAAAACATTTCAGGTAAATTTAAATATAACACTAAGCACAGATTAATGAATTGTTACATTAAAATAACAGTAGCTATTCCATGCATTTTAAATTTGCATATCCCACAAGAGTACCCAATCCTTATTCGAGTTAAATGGCACTGAGATGAATGAGAATGAAAGTAATAAATTGAAAATGTATCAAGAAATCACCACTAAAATATTATGTCTGAAAAACTAATTAAACTATGATGCATTTGCTAATAAACTTTCGGAGACTTACGAGGGATATATTTGTAAATATTCTTTCGTATTTATATTAGTCATTCTGGTAGAAGGACCAGTTTTTCAAACTGGTGTTGATAATGTAAAAGTGATAAAACCTTAGGGACGACATTAGCTCAGTGATATTGGTTGCTATATTTTATTTACTTTCATAAACCAGTCTGTACGTCTACAAAACAAAAACATTTAGGAACAAATATCTTTGATGATATCGACAATCAAAGCTTTAGTTTCACAGTACTGTATTTACAAGAAAGTTACCAGCACTGTGGCAAAATTTATACTTTGTCCGCTTGAACTTGAACTTTGAGTCAGCGATAGCCTGGCAATTTCCTGAGTAACATTCAAACTGCGACTGCTAATAAAAGAGACGTATATCTACCTCTAAAGAAGCTTACAAATTCCTAACACAACATCAAACATGGATCAAACCTAAGCATTTTAGAAATTAGAACATCCCATTGATGAAGTACGAAAAAGTACAAATTTCCTTTCATATGCAGCTTATGAAAAAATTATAGCTTACAAAATCGATTTCGATATGCTCGAAAAGAGGATATCGTTCTTCCTGAGGTTTGCGACAGCGTTTTCACTGAAGCGGCACTTCCACGTCCACTAATACGAGGCTAGTAGGAAGAAAATAAAAAGCTCCAACACGCAATTTCCCCTTTTCCATAACACATCCGTAGTAGTATCCATATCGAGTAATCAATAAAGGCTCGGAATAAACAACTCTGGCTAAACGATCCCTTTCTGGAGAAAACCGTTTTCTTTACGATGTCGTGCAAGCAGAACGTTTGCGGGAGTGGTCGGCTGTCGAAATGAGCGATATATCGCGCTCGCAGATACGGAAAGTTGAGTTTTTTTCGTAAAAACGCGAAGATGCAATTCTTTCCGGAGGAAGACCCTGGGTGTGAGAGTACGAAAGAGGTGTGAGAGTTTGCGCCCAGGAGAAAACGCTCTCGATTTCACGCGTGTCCAATGAAGCTAGGGGTTGAACGGAGTTCCACGTGTGACGTCAAGCTGAGGAATACCCGTCCTCCAATTCTTGCGACCACGTGGAGGGCCTACTTGTCAAGAACTATTTGACATAACTTTCGAATAGACCAGTTTACTAATTAGAGAGAACAATTAAAAATAGAACCCAAGAAAGGAAAACAATAATCGGATTCTTTGAGTCCTTCTTGTGGGATTAGAAATATTTCTACGATAAAAATTTAAAAATGATAAGCACTCGTAGGATCCGTCGTGTGTTATGACTGCGAAGTCTGAGTGATGAACAAAAACCTAGAAATAAGATTAAGAGCTGATGAGATGCAACCTTAGAAGCAGTGCCCGGGTATCTCGTATTCAAAGAGTTAGGTAGGTACGTTCCATTGTTTCAGGCTCAACTAGGTGGAAGTTGAATTTCGTAAATGAAATACTAACTTTGTTTCCTTCCACAGATTTATTTTCTTGGAACAACATGTTTCAACACATCGGTGTCATCATCAGGTGTTGCCTGATGATGACACCGGTGTGTCGAAACATGTTGTACCAAGAAAATAAATCTGTGGAAGGAAGCAAAGTTAGCATTTCATTTACCAAGTTAGGTAGGTATTAATGTGGAAATCCGCAATCGTATTGATCGATAAATACAGTAATGGACAGAGTTGAGAAGAAATAACAGATGGTTTGGTCATTTGTTATGAATGCCAGAAATTCGATGGCCCAAACGTACATTCTTGTGGACTCCACCCGGACCAAAGAAACGTGGTTGACCCAGACGGTCATGAATGGGAGATACAAGGAAACCGAGGGAAAATGGAAAGCTAGAGTAAGATATAGCCGAAACAAGATAATTGGAGAAGATTGGACAGGCGTCATCCAGCTGTATAGTGATATGCTACATATGGGCACTATGGGAATTAGAGAGTATGTACTATTCCAAATGTACATACTTTTTGACGTCATTGGTGGTGTACACAGGTTGTTGATAAAAACACAAGTGCCATATGCATACCCTTGTAGAGAACATGAACATTATGGCGAATTATTCTTATAATTATTTTCAAGGGTGCCATAGTTTTTCCTGCAATTGAGCTTTGAAAAGTGGAATTCAGAATCCATCAGCAAGCCGCTTCAGAACTAATGCGGCCCCTAAGGCCGCAACAGTAGCGCCAACACTGTTTTGTTTCCCAAAAAGATAGTCAGCGTCTCAGCTTACAACCATGCGTGGTTTGGGCAGAGCTCGCTCTTGTTCCCGCTGTGGCAAATACTTTTTTCCGTTATAACCCGATTTCTACTTGGGCATCATGTATAAAACACTTTCAGTACAGTCATCCGTCCGCCTAATGAGGAGGTAAACCGTGGACCACTAGGTGATATTCGATAAGAGCTAATGCCGACGCCGCGTTTATCTCCGTCCTTCCTACCACTCCCTAAAAAAACGCTCATCCTACCAAACGACCAACCTATTTAAGGTGGCTAGCACGGTAGTCATTGAAAGCAACTTTCAATGATTTTACAAGTAATTCGCAAAATAATATCAGGGCAACATTTCACTTAAATGCATCCGTTAATGCGGTGGAACTCACCAAAGATGCAGTAATAGTAATGATGCAAGAATTATATTTAACAATTTTTGCCTACACTAAAGCATGCTATTACTTGATTTTACGGCCTTTTATTTGAAATTTAGGCGAAAATTACGATTGAATAAGTATTTTTTTCGTATATTCTGACTCGGTGTGACACCTTGATTTTTGTTAGCAATCGCTATAATAATATGAAATATACTATTTCGCGTTTAGAAAAAAACTGTACGGATGTAATCGAAATACATATATCTCATGTTCCATGAAGAACCTGTTAACATAGCACTCAATTTCCAAAAAAGTGAATCGGTAAAATGCATTTATTTTCACTTTCATCAATATCATCAATAGATACCTATCCCTAATATAAACAGGGACGAAAATATTTTACGCGAATTTGCCCACAGACCGAAAACGCTCAAACCACATCAAAAAGGCACAAATAACATTAATAGTCAAGAGGCCTCCCGAAAATAACCAACCTACTCATTTCATCGCCTCCTCAACACACAAGACTGCGGGGAACTCCTCTCTCCACTTTGCAAAAACCTCGGCTACAGCTACCTATACGTACGGCCACCTCGCGTGCCAACACACCGTCCATAACACGGAATCGCGTGCGTTAAGTCTTTCCATCTCCGAATGAGCGAGGGGCGGTCGAGTTTGAGAAGGGGGCTTTCGGAAGGAGAAGAAGAGGGAGAGGAGGGGAGTATGAGGGAACAGGGGGGGGGGGGCAGGGAGAGGGGGGGCTCATGTCTTGCGAGACTCTCTCATCGCTATTTTGCCCGGAAGGTGTGTGTATTAGCGCGAGGGGCCCATTCCGGGCAGCACCGCCCCCGAAACATCCATCCTCCCACTATTTCTCTCTTTTCAACCACTTCCCACAAAAAATCCCTCATCCGAAGACGTGCACGTGCTATCCCCGTTCCATTCAGGGACTCATTCTTTACAGAATCTGGACCCACCCACCAGGATCTCTTCTTCTGACGCTGCTTCCTTCCTCACTGGCACGAATCCTTGTTCCGCCTTCCCTCTCCTTCTTGTCCTCCGCCGACGATCCCTACCGATTCCGTCTTTCCTCACCTGCTCACTTTACTCACACGCTTTCGCCCAGTTCCCGCAACGGCATTATGGACCCTGGTACGATTACCGTACATTTTCCCGAATGCACGTTTCCGAAGGACGCTCTCCAGAAAGACTTCCACTTTTCATTTCAGACATTTTTCCAAGATCCGTTTTCCCGAGTCCTTTTTTCCGAATCCGTTTTCCTGCATTTGTTTTCCCGAATTCGTTTTCCTGAATCAGTTTTCCCGAATTCTTTTTCCCGAAACCGTTTTCCCGAATCCGTTTTCCCGAATCCGTTTTCCCGAATCCGTTTTCCTGCATTTGTTTTTCCGAATCCGTTTTCCCGAACCCGTTTTCCTGCATTTGTTTTCCCGAACTCGTTTTCCCGAATCTGTTTCTTCGAAACCCTTTTTCCCGCTATCATCTCTTGAGCGAAGATACAAAAACCCTCATTGTTGCTTAACGAAGCCGGCAGGAGGGTCAGCGAATGGTTGTGCTTTAATGAGTAATACTGAAAGGAAGAATGTAAAAATCATGCAACAATCCTTATATTATTATTTTTTGTCTAGTATCTGTGCCGTTTACTTATTTAAAAAAATAAAACGAAAACACATGAGCGAAAATTTTCACACACACGATCGGGGGATATAGAGCGTGAGAGGATAGTTTTTGCTACCCGCAGAAATGCAGAAGAATATGAAGTATACAAAAAAGAAGATTAAGTTTTAGAATATTTGCGAATTGTGAGCTGTAATAGTGGTATTGACTGAATAAATCAACATCGTAAAATTTAATGCTCACTTTTTATCTCTTTGAGGAAATGTCCTTTAGGGAAAACGGATACGGGAAAAAAGTTCTTTCGGGAAAAAATCATTCTGAAAAACATCAAGTTCATTCTAAAAAAACATCCTTCGGGAATATGGATGGAAATCCCGTGGTACTATCACATGTGTGCCAAAATCGCTTTGTCAATGCACCTCCGCACAGCTGTAGCACGCAGCTCAAATGCTGCCATCCTTACTGAGTTTGGCACTGGCGTTGAGGAATAGGAACCAAAAATATGGATGGTCAGAAAATGAACACAAAATAGATTAGGGCGTGATTTTACTGCGTTAAATAAACGAAGGATAGTTTCATTTTCCTTTTAAATAATTCCAAATATAGCTGAAGAATTCATGAATGCGGGAATTATAATTTCGTTTGACATTAAAGGCTGGCTATTCACTTTTTCACAGCAATTACTCGAGAGGGCGACATAGAGCTAACGCCAATTAATGCCAAAGTAGTAGTAATGCATGTAGGGTTGTTACGCCGGTACCTACATCAGTAATGGCAACAGGGCATTAATATGGAATGGTAATGCAAAAGATACCGTCCAGTGTATTTAAGTTGGCTAATCACGAATGAGAATGATTTCTTAAGTTAACTAACCAGAAGGATTTGACATGCATAAACCACGACGACAAAGGGGAAAGCAAACATGTTGGCAATTTATGTACACCAAAGAGAGTGAAATTCGTCATGAAGCTACCATTTGACTTGACAGTCAAATAATTTTTTTCATGACGAATTTCACCTTTTTTGATGTACACCTTTGCACCCGTGCGCGTGACTGTGTACCATATCATTTGTGCAATCGCAATGATTGGGAATTTGCTAACTTATTATAAATGGGGTGCATCTCGTTCAGATGAATGTCGAGCAACCTTCCAACTTTAAAAATTTCACATTGATAGCCAATTTATGGCGTGGAATTGTAAACATTACTGTGAAATGAACACAATGAAAGACCAAATGTTATTGATCAACTCAAATATTGCCAGCAATTGGTTCGAAGACACGTGGGTTTGCAGTATGAACTGAAGCCACTCAAAATTTGAAAATTTGGTTTGGAAAAGTTTTTCTTAGTTTTTTTTTATTTGGAGCGATCTTTGGGCATCAACAGGGATGTACTTAAAACTTGTATTGGTTCACTTATGGAAAGAGAGAAGTATTCTCGTTGGTTGCCTTGAAGACACAGCTGACTGCCTGATTCTAGTACATATTAGGAGTACTGAGGTATGTCACGTACCACTAATTAGCGTGTGTCGTCAATTGATGAGTGGGGGTATTTCAAATGTTTACAGATTATTGCATTATCTCGGTATAACTTATTGTAAGTACTGTAGATATTTTGCTTCATATAAAGTGGCATTCAGTCATGTATTTAGTCAAGAATTTAGTATCATTTGGAAATACGAGCACCAAATCATCCGGTATTGAGCTGAACAGTGAGGGATTGGCAATTTGCGCCTCTCATTGCCTCCTTTCATTTCACTTATCTTTTAAACCCTTATTACATTTAAAGTTCCGTCAGGCGTACAGGCCTGTCGATGGGAAAGGTATGACAGACAGTAGACACAATAAAATATAGACAAGTCTTTAATATGATAAGGCATAATTATTATTATTTATTTGCATTCGGAATCGTTCGTTCGTGGGATGTGATTCCTTGAAGCAACCCGGCAAAGCACTTATCTTCCTCTTTAGGCAACTATCATTCACTCTATCCAGTTCAGTTTTGCCCCCTGTGCGTACGTAGTAATGACAGGAGATAGAGATAAAACTTTCATGGTAAAAAATAAGAGAGTTGATGACAAAATTCCCTTGCTACACCTTGTAAATTAAAAGCAAATTTGCTTTAGAGGAATTCTAACGAATTTCACATCGCATTTAGCAGGTTTGAAATACTTCAATCCATCAAACTGCATCACGTATCCCAGGAATGTTACAAATATATGCTTTCCTTTTTGTAATAAGATAATTTCAAAAATTGTGAAAAAAATACATTTATGGCCATAATCTTCACTCAAACGTTAACATTAATTAAGGCTTATGGAGCAATTCTGTTTGAAAATTATTTCCAGCAATTGACTCTTAGTGATACTACTAGGTAGTAAATGTGATTGCATGTACTACAGGAAAGTAATATGCTAAAAATTTGCCAAGTACTTATTAGAGACGAGCTACCGGTAAAGATAGGTTTAAATGAAGGAAGGGTAACTTTGCTAAACCTTTGCCCTTCAAAGGGATCGCTAACACTTTCCGCCTCTCCAGTCTCTCAGTGGTCGAGTCTGAGCTTTTGCCCCTGAATCCCAGGAGAAGGCAGCAATCGATCAAACCTTAGACTGAATGACTTTTTATGACGAGCTCTTGTCCAATTTTGTTTGAAATTCCAGTTTCCATTCAATTTATATGACTTGACTACTTTTAGTTAAAGAATCGCTGTCTACGACTTACTCGAAGTCGTCGAGTGAATGCTAGGTAAGCAGTTGTCCCAGCAACGTGGACCAACGCGAAAGAAAGACATTTTCAGGTGCCTTAAATCTGCTTGTTAAAAAAAAAACTTTGGAATTATGTACCTAACTTGAACTGTTTTCTTGAAAATGATGTAAAACACTGAAACCGGATGCCTTAAAAATGTATCAGTGGAAAACTGCAAAGAGTTAACTTCGAGGCGTATATGTGTTGTTGAGGCAAAAAAGTTTTTTCTAAGATTTCCAATAGACTACAGGCATCAGACCCATGAAATCGACCAAACCGTTAAACCAAAGTCGAATAAATAGTAACTGCATCAACCACTAAATGACTCTACGGTGTGCATTCAAAGACGCTAAAGTGATCATTTTTACTGGTCTTATTTCAGCTTGCTTCGTGAGTTTAATCGCATATATATTACCCAACTTTTGAACCATTCCCGTTGTTAAATCTTTCCCAAACTTTGCATACTTTTTAATTTTGATGACAGAATCCAGGGAATTTTTTTTTAATTTTTCACGTTATCAAATATAATTTAATCAAATAGTTTTAATTTATGTGCATAGAGAAAACAATAATAAAGCATTACGAATTGAATTGTAAAACATTGAAAGCATTGCAAAACATTGAGAAACAAAGATTACGATCACTAAGACAGGAGTGGTAACGGAATTTAAAAAAGCTAAAGAAAATTTCAATGATTGTTAAATTAATAAAAGTGTGAAGACTAAAAAGGAGAAAATAATTAAATATAAAAAAACAATTTTTTTTAAACTAATCATACTTCAAAATGCACTAAAAAGTAAAAAATAAAAATGCACTAAAAAGTAGAAAATAAATTTTAGATTGAAATTTACAAAGTTAAGAGACATTCTATTCCAATTTTATAAATATATTAAAGTTAAAAGTGAAAATGAATATTTGTTTACTTTATCTGTGCAATTCGTTGATTATTATGATGCAAGAACGTATAATCTTACGTCTAATTGATCATCATGATTATATGACCAGGGTACTCAAATTCAACTCAGTAAATTGCTTTGCAGGCTCAAATTCAACTTAGTAAATTACTTTGCACCCTGGTCTAATAATCATGATGATCAACTAGATGATCAATTATACGTACGATTATACGTTCTTGCGTTATAATCATCGACGAATTGCTCAGATAAAGTAAACAAATATTAACTTTCACTTTCAACTTTAATTTACATATTTATAAATTTGGAATAGGTCTTAACTTTGTAAATTTCAATCTAAAATTTATTTTCTACTTTTAAGTGCATTTTTATTTTTTACTTTTTAGTGCATTTTGAAATAAGACCAGTTTTTAAAAAGTGTTTTTTTATATTTTCATTAGCATGTGCTCCAGTACACGAATGCGAATGGTTTTGAGTTTTGGCATTGTTAACAATATTTTGGAGCTTAGTTGGACTGAAACGCGAGAAAAAACAATCACCTTCCTATAAAATCAGAATATGACTCTAGCCAAGATGAATTTGCTTAATACATAAAGAGAAAATCATTCGCACTGACTAAAGATCGAAACTAAATCCTCCGAGCGGAGAGGCGTAGCCAATGAAGCAACCTAGGACTGCACCCTCAACAAATTTCAAGTTCCAAGTCTCATCAGCGAGTGACTACCGTTAGGCTTTCGACTTCAATATATTCAGCAACCCCCTGAAAGCTAGATTGGCGTATTACGTAGCAAGTTTTATGTCGTCGTCTGCTAGCTTAGTTTGAAGAACCCTCAACCAACTGGTCGATGGAGCTACTATCGCGATCCACCTCAATGCTAAATATACGATTTTCCTCTTTTAAATCAATTTTTGAAATAATTAGCATGTAGAAATTTAACATATGATTATGAATTCACATTTTTTTCGCATGCGGTATTGATTTTTTGGCACCAATTGATGGTTTTCAGGTAAATATAGACTCTCAAGGATACCAACATCACTTTTTCAAGAACATATTTCTTATCAATAAAGTTCATTCAATTTAATTAATCCCAAATTCCTCCAAAATAAGATATTTTTACAGTTGACATGGTTTTTTATTCAACAACAACACATTGCAGTCAAGGGAAATGTCATCCAACGGCATTATTTAATTTTTATGCAGTTGCTTTTCTTTGATTTCCAAGCAACGATAGGCGGCACGCGTGGTTCATTTGTCATGAGGAGCTATTCCCGCCTTAACTGTTAATTAGTTAACTGTTTTGTGGTCACGGATTTGTAACTCACGAGTTGTGATTTCATTGACAACCAGAATTTCTGCTGTTTTGCAATGGATTTGCTTTATTTGCGGAACAAGAAGTGTGCGGCCGTTGGATGCACCTCGGTGTCTGCCGAGTATAAATTTTTCGTATTTCCTCGCAACCCCGAATGGTATGTTGATTCGATTTGTGCTTCTTTCTCATTTCCCTTACAATTCTTAAATTGTTTTACACTGTCCACTTGCTTGTTTATAGATGGCCAACATTTCTCTATCTGTGAATTTAGTTATTAAGTTATATTGCCGTCTCTTCCGTTTGTATTCCAACAATTTCTTTTGTTAGCATTCATAGTTATAGAATTTGAAAATCACTTAAGAATGTAACGTAACTGGTAATGGTGCAGTATTTTTTAGGAATTCTGAATGCTAACGTTATGCACTTAAAAGTTATCGTCGCATATGATAAGAAAATATATTTTCTCAAACTGGTCATGGATTTATTGTGAGCTGCCTGTGACAGAGAATGATGTTATAACAATGTACTATATCATCATATGCACCTGTCTGCGCGGTTAAATTTATAAACTTCTACATTCAGACCGGGGTTATTCCTGCCATTTGTGATGTTTTTATTCTCAGCAGCCCAGAAAATTTGTGAAAATTGTATTTAGACACAGAATGGCAGGAGGCCATGACCATCCGGGGGCCATGTGACCATCATAAATGTATCTAAAAAAATATGTGGAAGACATGCAGGAGGCATGTTACAATTTTTATTTTATTTAAGTTCACCTTCAATCATCTTATAACAATTTGGCCGTGTCTCTGAGTATTATATAAATGGTCAATTTTCAGGTGTCTATTTAGCTCAATAAAGAGGCAGCACCCTTTAATTTTCATTGTTGCAGTGTACTTTCAAGTGCTTGTATTCCTTATCATGAAACAAATTGAAGGGTAAATAGGGAAATCAATATTAATTTCTAAACTTTTTATGAGTCTTGAAATTCTGTCAACCTTTGCTATGATTTGCAGATAGTAAAGTGGAAGAAAATGAGAAATTAGTTGTAGTTCAGTAGTCCGACACAATTGTTATGAAGTATTTATTATTACCTTCAGGTATTTTGCATTTCAATTATGCATTCCTCAAACATGTGTTTATGAATTATGCATCCCAGGTCAATAGGGAAATCAATATTAATTTCTAAACTTTTTTATGAGTCTTGAAATTCTGTCAACCTTTGCTATTATTTGTAGATAATAAAGTGGAAGAAAATGAGAATTTAGTTCTAGTTCAGTATTCCGACACAATTGTTATGAAGTATTTATTATTACCTCCAGGTATTTTGCATTTCAATTATGCATTCCTCAAACATGCAGTTATGAACTATACATCCCAGCCACTGCAAAGACATTCAATGGATGTCACTGACATCCCATGGACATCCTGTGGATGTCCAAATGTCCCACTTGTGGACCTTCATGGGATGTCCATTTTAGGCTCAGGCATGGATGTTGATAATTTGCAGGGACATCCAATGGATGTCTATTGGATCACCTGGATGTCAGGTTAAATCCATGGATATCCAATGGATTTCTCAAAAATCCACTAACATCCATTCGGTGACCAATGGACTTCCCGTGGATGTCCACATGTTCTACTTGTATTGACCGTATGACCAATATTGGAATGCCCATTTCAGGTCCCAGCTAGGATGTTATAAATTTTTTTCATTGTTCCTTTAAGCACATAGAGCTAGATTAGAATTAAGTTATGCTTAGAAATCAATAAAAAGTGTGATTGTTATGTACGTATTAAGAATGCATTGTAATATTTACAGCATTTAAATCAAAAGTCCACGCAGCGACCATTAAAAGATGGGACATATGAAGAAAAAGATAAAAAGAATTTGATTTTCAAACAAGTTTTAAGTGTTTGCGTATTACTTAATTCTTAAATTTACAATTCAAATGTGTTTGAAATAACAAAAAAATGAAGTGACAATGCTTTTAACAGCATTGTAACATGACCATCTTTTAATATAGGTACATACTTTTTGAGACTAAATATTGGGAGAGTTGTATAAAATGGGTTGATGAGGCAAAGCAGGACAGAATTATATTGCTTGGAACAATGTAATGTATATTGCTTCAAGTGAAATAATTCTGCCCTGCTTTATATATATATATATATCCTACGAAAGAATGCATAAAATTTCTTAGTAAGAAGGTCGAAGAGGACAAAGTGCAGGAGTGCATTGCTAGTGACCTCATATAACAAATGACAAGGTCAGGAAAAGAAACAGTGTTTAACCTGAATTATTAGTCTGAAAATTAACTCCTTTGCCTGATTAATTAATACCTGATCTGGCATTTAGAATTTTGCTTATTGGGCTGAAAAATATAGTTGAACTGTCTTCCCGTAAAGAGAATGTTAATTTCATTATTGTTTTAGTGAACAATTTTTGTAAATATAATTCTATGATGAACATAAACATTAATTCAACCCTCCTCCAGAAGTCAAAACCCCCCCACCCCCAAGCAGTCAATCCTGTGTACACCACTGCACAACATCATTTAAAAACTTTTGGAGGCCAGAGGACTGAGAGGGCTAAAAGAAGGTAGAAAAAGGTGAGGCCAGCATTCTTTCAGGTTGCATCCGTGTGCATTGCTTTTGTCACAATATTTTCGCCAGTTCTCCTACTGGTGTCCTTAGGTGGAGGAGGATTCTGCAGGAAAGCTGGTAAAGCTATTGTTATAAAAGCAATGCACGGGGATGCTTCTTGAAAGAATGCTGGTCTCATCAGTCCAAGGTCGCGAAAACCTGCGAACTAAGTCAGGAACCATAGAAATGATTGCTTTTATCGTTCAGTCTCCGCTTACTGACTTTTGGAGATCATTTAATTTCTGACAAGCATTGTGTCGAAAGAAGAGATGGTGCAGAATACCTTGAAAAAAGGAAGAAAAGAGTTATGAGATATATCCAATCCACGGAATATCTTACTCTTCTTTTGGAGAATAAATATCCCTTGTGCTAGCTGGGGAATGACTTAAATGCCATTTCACTAAAAATTACTTAAATCAAAAAGGTTTTAAAGTTATTTTCTGGATGTCCAATGGATGACATTCAGTGGAATTATAGAGGATGTTATCAAATGGTCATCATCTGGACGTCCATTGGGTTATCATTCCATGGACTTCATATGGATGTCATAAAATGGCTACCTTCTGGATGTCAGTCCATGGATGTCATAGGGATGTCATTTTCTGGATGTCCAATGGATGACATTCAGTGGACTTACAGAGGATGTCGTCAAATGATCATCATCTGGACGTCCATTGGGTACCATTCCATGAACTTCATATGGATATCATCGATAGTACTGTTGAGTGGACAATAGTTTTGTTGCTTATTTCAATGAATTTTTAAGTATCGTACATTAGGAACGTTAGCAAAGTTGGGATGAGATACTCGGGTCCTGTGTTAGTCGTCATATTCTCAATGTTGGTGGAGTCATTTTGTTCCCTCAAGGTTAAAAATTAAAAGTTCAATTTTAGTTAGTAATTATTGGTAACCACATGTGAATTATTACTGGTTACGGCTAATTGTAAGACGTACTTCACCAAACCAAACCACCATTGATTATTTTTTTTTGATTTAAATTAGTTTATTTTCACTACAAATTTGTGTACCTTCCTCAGTTGTTAGGAAAAGGCACTCCACTAAGAATATATTTCACTGAAAATGGATCTGATAGAGCTATTTATACTATGCCAGATGTTTTCTCCTCTTTTAGGTATAGGCAATGGGCAGCTGTATTTTTGGAATGTAAAGGTGAGATATCTTTCATTTCGATTGGCATGTGGATTAATGATAACAGATGTGGAATAACTTTATTGGTGTTTCAGGAGGATGATCCAGTACTTTGATGAATTTTGAGAAATATGAACCAGTCCATGATTGTTGTGATGGAAGACGTAGTATGTATTTGATGCCTTTGTGTTTTCGAAATGAGCATTTTGCAATTCTTGACCTGAACACTGTGAGATAGAGGAATAGCCCTGATGTGATACATTCCTTTCACTGGTCAAGGAAAGAGGCAGTATTTTTGGAATGGAAAGGTGAGATATCTTTCATTTCGATTGGCATGTGGATTAATGATAATAGATGTGGAATAACTTTATTGGTGTTTCAGGAGGATGATCCAATACTTTGATGAATTTTGAGAAATATGAACCAGTCCATGATTGTTGTGATGGAAGACTTAGAATATATTCGATGCCTTGGTGTTATGAATTGAGCGCGTTGCAATTCTGTGTTCTGGGAAATTATTGGTTTGATAACATTTGTACTGCTTTTTTTCATGTGTTTATTTGAGATATTTTCTCTGGCTTTGTTTTTCTTTGATACTTTAACATTTTCTTTTTTTTTCTCCATGGTATAACCCTAGGCTAGGAAACCTAAATCAACCTATTCTGATTTGGAATTGATTATCAGTATTCTAAGATGCAGGCTTTTAAGAGTGGATTCCTGTTTTTCCTTGCGGATGTTGCAGGTTTTATGTAGTAGTTAATAGTACTCTTGCATATTGTTTCAACTGACTAATTATTGCCATGCCAAAATGATGAATTATTTTCCTTGGCTGATACTCATTACTTTGTTACAGGTAGTGATTTTCATTGGACTAGCTGGTGTTTGAATATTTGATTTTACAATTTTTTTACCAATGTATCATGTCTTCAAGAGGTTATTGACACTAGTTGCTTGGAACGACAGCAGAATCAGCAGTGGAACAGCGCATATTCTAAGAATAGTGTTCTCATGATTTATTTTGGTTAACTTTTGCTAAGACAAAGGACGTTGACTGGCTGTAAATGATGTTTTAGAATTTTTTAGGTAAGTTTTAATATCTGGAGCTAGTTACAGTTTTTTAGTGTTATCGGTTTTCAGTTGGTCTTAATATCCTTTTTCTATCGTTTCAGGTCAAATGAAAAATGGTTTATTATTGTCTTCATAACCATATTGTTTCACTTATCATTTTCATTTGCATAAATGCCGGAACTTATACCCCTTACTTCCTTGATGTGTGGTATAATTTGAAAGTCACATGGACTCAATGTATAACTGAAATGTATGTATAGGAACGGTAAGAAATTTTCTTCAACTACTCAACTAAGTTCAGCTGTGAAATTTATTTAGGGGGAAATTCATAATACAATACCATGAACTTACATTCTGTCAAGTCTTACTTTATTGCATTTCAGAGTGATTTCTAGTTTCAAGTTTTTAATTCTCATTCCATTGTTTGTATTTGATATTGTGATGAAAAATGTTAACGTCAACCACTTCTATCATGTGCCTGTGTCATGTGATAAAATCAAAAAGTCTTTGGTAAAAAAGGAAGACTGTTGTAAATCTAATTGGAATAAACCCTGAATAATTTAATTATTTATTTTTTGTGTTGTGTGCACATACCTACCCTGTGGGAGAATCACGATGAGATAGAACTTTTTTGGCTATAATCTGCCCTTTAAACCTATACCTACTTGTGACATAATAGAAAGAAATATTGTCAGGTAAAATTCCAATGGATTTCCACTTGTGGTGAGTGTGGCTGGTGAAAAACAATCTGGTGAACTATGGGCATGAAATGTTATTTTTTAACTTGCTAAAAATTAACGACTGAATCACTGTAATAACTTTGTAATTTTCTCAATTGATGTCTTTATTGGCAACATGTTTCACCGCAAAGGCATGATGATCTCGCCTTTGCGGTGAAACAGATAAGGAGTCAATTGCGAAAATTACAAAGTTATTACAGTGATTCAGTCATCGTAACTATATCTACCTAGGGTCGTAATTTGAATTTCCCGCTCGAATGTCGGTTAGTTCTCTTTTTGGCCTGGAAGAAGATGAGGTCGCCACCGTAGCCATTAAGAACTTACTACGCCATTTTTAACATACAGTTGACAATCTTTCCTGAGTATATAATCTTTGATATTCAGGTCCATTAATTTTTACTCCGCAAAGAAAATTGTCGAAAAATCATATTAATGATGTTTATAACTTTTGTAAATTTCAATACGAGTTAATTATAAATTATATTACCATACTTTACTTGTTCAGTTTGCCAAACCAATGTTCAGTTAACCAATTCAATACAGTGTATATACATACAATACATTATATGTAAAAATTACGCGAGAACCACTTTTTGTTTTAAAATTAAGAATAACATTGATGAGAAAGTAAAAAGAAAATATTGTGTTTTCTCGTCTTAATCGAAAAAGTTTCCCTAATGAGAGTTAAAGAACCAAAGGATACAAATCTGTCTACAATAAATGACTCAAATTGGCTTAAAAAGGTTTCTATTCTTTTATAATGCTGATCAGCATTCATAACTTCTTTCTTTTTAAAAACGCCCGCCATCTATCGCCCAAAACAGAAAGTACGATAACTAACGCTCAGATA
Organism: Pyrrhosoma nymphula; assembly: GCA_963573305.1. Lineage (NCBI taxonomy): Eukaryota > Metazoa > Arthropoda > Insecta > Odonata > Coenagrionidae > Pyrrhosoma > Pyrrhosoma nymphula. The sequence goes on from OY754339.1 coordinate 63,407,821, forward strand.
TCTTTTGATGTCTCGTTTTCGTCTGTATAACAATTTTTTATGCATCATCCGGGAGTTTCATGATTTCCATTAATATCTAATCTTTACATATCGCGTCTCTCCCGGAAATATCAAGAAATCTCCATGAATTTAGTTAACGGAGCTCACTTTAATCAATGTAACCACAAGCTGAAACTATCAAATTTAGGTGGATTTTTTCAATCCAAAGTAATTATGTGAAACGTGACTTTTTCATGCCAATAAATGCTAGTCGGTGAACGTGCTCCGGTGTTCTCAAATCATGATTTTTATCATTATTGATTAATAATTGAATAAAGTCTTCTCGGGACTCCAACCGGGCGAGAGGTTCCAGACAGACAAGCTGCTTCACTGCGCATTTTCGCATTCTCCTACGTCTTCTCAGCTCGCACTGTTTGACGTTGATGGGATGTGGAGTTTGAAAGGATGGGATAGCGAATAGGATCCGATTTGATTCAGGAAAGGGTTTTTAGTGTTTTTTCATTGCAAATTTGGTGCGACTGGCATCCCTAGATTTTGGAACCTATTTTCCTCGCAAGTATGAATTATTTCAGGATCGGCGGCCATGCGGCGTAAGGAAAATCTCGAGTCACAATTAATATTGTTTTTCTCGATCCTGGTCTTTAGAGCTTCCTTCGTCAGTCGGTCCTAATAGCTGGAGGATATAAGAATGGTACAACTTCGCTCCGCCGAAGTTGATGTCATGGCTGCATGTAATGCATGGCCACTTTCTCTGGCGGTCCAAGCCTCATTTGCTACCGGTGCTCCTTGAGGCGCGTTTCTGCGGTTCAGCCAGTCTCCCCGATGTAGGCTTAGCCGCGGTAGACTCCATGGGTATTCAAACCAATCGGGTCTCCAGTTCGAACGTCTCTGAGTTTGGCCCAGTATGGTCATGATATTGAATCTTCTCAGTATTCTAGGGATCCTGTCGGAAATGGTGGAGATGTATAGCTGGAAGGCAAGACATGACTACCGATCCTGAAAATAGCCAAACTTACGAGGGAAAATTGGCGTCAAAATTCTAATCAATCAGAGGGCACTTCAATGGAAACCGGCGCTATGTATTGCGGGCAGCCCTAGAGCATCCCTGATGACGAGGGCTGCGTTGAATCTCGAAACGCTGAAGAAGGAGGAACCTCTCACCCGGTTTACGACCCAAATAGACTTTATTCAACTGATTCGCCGGAAAGCACAAGGACATTTTTACAAATTAACCCCCATTTTTCTGTTTTACTTGTTCCTTCTGATAACAAAAATCAAAACTGTTTCTGATGCCAGTTCGTGAGACTCCTTTGTCAAGAAATAAATATAAATAACTTAAAGTAACCACATAAATCGTGGAAAATAATATTTATGAGGGATTAGCAACTTATTTCCATTTCATCAAAACACACGATGTAAAAGTCTTACATCGAAAAGTCGGCGGAGAAGGAGAACCTAATCCGGTCGGAAGTTGGAGAACAATTCACTTCAGTCATTCTCCATGAAAGAATCAAACCCTAAACTTAACTTGATTTTCCCCCGTATGGCACCCGAATAGGTATCGGTATTCCCCTGAAAATCTTAACCACTGTTGAGAATCAAACCCGGGTCTTTGTAACGGAAAATCAATGTTCCAGCCACCATATTAAACCTTTTCCCCTTCACTTCACTGCGGGACTTCATCAACTTCCATTACTTCCTTCGTCAGCTCAGCTTTTGTCCGAAATATTTTCATCACATCCATAGATCCTGTAATTTTCATTATATTAATTGCTTATTCCCGTCAATAAAAATGACTTTTTATGGAATTAATCAGGCGTTACTCAGTGGAGAACATTAGCGCGCAACACTTTGAATATTGAAGGACACGGTTGATTTCCACACATTAATTTCTAATAAACGAAGTTGGTTACGGCGCTTTATTTTGGTTTTCGGTCGTAAAATTTTCCAGGTCCTCAACTATACCCCTGGTCCATGCTTTTCAGTAACGTCACACCTTTTTTCTCGTTCTCTCGGAAAATTTTCCATCCTTCCTACCAACACGACTCGCCATGGCTACAAATCCCTGCTATCTCCTCTCCCTCCCCTTCTTGCCCTTTCATGTTCCCCTCCCCCTCCGCTCCTCTTTTCAATCTCATCTCTGCCATCTATACAAAATCCTTCGCCTTCATAAAGGAAAAGGATTTCCCTTCCCAACCGTTCCCTCCCCCCCCTCCAACCCCCCCTATCCTCCATCTTCCTCCGCCCACACAGTGAGTCCCTTTGGATACCCTTCCTTATGCACTTTTCCCACGCTCTCAGGCATCTCAAACTCCCTATCATCTTCACGCACAGGCGCGAGCGACATTTCGATGTAGAGACTGCGATGTTTGATACTAATGAGATTTAACGCGACCTTTCCAAGATAGCGTACGTGGTCGCGTGATGGCAATGCATTGGTATTACAATATGCGATTTCACACCGTATGCGCTTTCCAGTAACAAACGACGAAATGCGTTACATTATGACTTTTGTGGATTCGAAGTTAACTACGTGATGCGATACAATTACACGTGATGTTTTCTATAAAACTTCCATATTTGCTTATGCAAATACCAATGAAAAGCGATATATAATACGATGCATAGGGATTGCGACATAGTTTTCTTTTCCCCTCGAAATTAATGTAGGGATACCATCCAGAAATTCAAGCACACCGCATATCTACTTCGCCGGAGCGGTATTGTGAAATACCCTTCGGGCCATATGATATTATTAGTCATCGTATTTTGAAAATGGCTATCGGACTGTAATATGAGGTATCGCCTCGTGATATGCGATGCATCAACTGGCAATGTATAAATTTTGATATATTCGATTTTATTGGTTTGCGATGTCATAAGTTTGCGATATAATTGGACTGCGAGATATATTATATCGTTTTTATATCGATATATCGATGTAATAGGCATGCGATATAATAGAATTAAGATGTTAATCATATCTTCTTGGTATATTGATACATCGAAATATGTGATATTATCGGCTTGCGATATAAACGGTTGGCGATGTTCAACATGTCGTTTGGGTATATCGATGCATCGAGATATACGATATTTCACCCTGTGATGAGAGAAAACCCCCATCCCTTGGTATCTCTTTATCCCTTTCACTTTTCCCTCCCTCCCGATGAGAGACTGCTCCTCCCAGACCGATCATCACTACCGCGTTTCCTTTTGCCGGAAGCCGGGGATTTTGCGGAGTGTGGAGGAGAGTTTGGAGGGGGAAGTCCAGAGGTAGCCGGCAGGCCTGCTGGCCGCCAAAAGGTGTGGGAATGGTGAATGGCCAAGGGACAAGGAAGGTAAAGGGAAGAGCTTGTATACTCGGAAAGGTAAGGGGCGTTGGTAAGCGAGGGGGGGGTGGAGGGTCAACGGCGGAAGATGGAGTGTTTTTGCGCCGAGGGGGAGTTTCGTTTGGGCAGACAACCATCTCGTGATTTGTTGGAACGTCGCGATAAGACGTAATGGAAATGGCCAGAATATAAATCGTTCCACAACTCCGTCCACATTCACCATATCCCCCAACCCCGATTATGCCGGCCACTAACACTTGTGTTTGTACATATATACACACACAGACCTATATTGAAAGAGATTCGCCCACTCTCTCTCTCTCTCTTTTTCTCTCCCACCAAGGTGTATAACTAATAAAGCTCATAACGGAGAGATATATATTGATTATAAGGACTGTGTTGCGTGATCGCCTTCCCTTTAGACCATTCTCTCCCGAGATCCTACTCGGAGAATCCCTCAAGCAAAAGGTTTTCATAACGCGTTCACTGGGAGCAGAGAAGTGATTTACATTAACTCGTGTCCCGACCCTTATAAACGGAGGCATCGTAAAACTTTTAGGTAATCTGTAAGGGCCAAATAATGGAGTAATTCAGGATTTCTCTCCCCACTATCGATTTACGGTGTCCGTAACAGAATGCATTGTGTTATAAATCCGGTAACCTTCCCCAAAGATATGGCGGCGATACCACGTATAAATATTTCGTTCAACATTCATTGCACATTTCATGGTATGTATTTTGAGAAACAATATACATGAATTCACCCCTTTGACTAAAAATACAAGGAAATGTAATGCATTTGTACCTACTATGGTGGTTTTTTAAACCACTAAACATATAAAGCGTCGATCACCTTAGAGACACTCAAATAAGCATCTTCAAAGAAGATCAAGGATAAAAAACATTAAACAAATTACAAGGAACGTATTAATGAACACTGATGTTGGAATGACATTCTTAGTAGACAATAGAGTGGAGTGGAGAGCTTCAGCAAACCGATATTCGCATTTATGATTGAAAATAATGACAAAGTATCTATGCAATGATTCCTGACAGAGTTGGATATCCAAAGACGGACGAAGAAATTGAAGGTTGAGAGTAACGTAGCACCTGCCCTTGAACCAACGAATATACACCGGAAGAACACCTTCAGTAATTCAGGTCAAGACATGAATGGCTTACCCGAGTGAGGATGCCGCTTAGCTACATAATTTACAGACTTTGCATCACGTGTGTAAGCGGTGAGGGCGAGGGGGAACCATCTTCAAAGTAAGAAATATAGGGGCGAGTATTTGTAAACCATGCCCTTGGCTGGAAAGGCATGGAGATAAATCGGTCTGGTAATTAATTTTAACGAGTAAGTCTAAAAAGAGAAGGCATATGGTATGGTGTATGGACTTCTATATACACTTCGTATTCAATTGCCTAAGAGAATAGATATTATAGAACGCCGGTTTACCAGTAGAGTCAACTTCAAACGTCCACCGTGACTGAAATTCGCGTCCAGGTTCTCTCTATATTATTAACCGGTTACGCAGTCCATTGGCAATTGTCGTCCGCCTTTAGTTGTATAAGTATGTTTGCATAGAGATAGGTTTCCTAATATCAATTTCATTTATAATGTTAATACCGATAAAGTATCATTAACACTTCTGGTTGTAGTCGAGAGAATGTTATACATATTATTAGCACTAATTAATATCGTAAAAGCATGAAAAAACAACTTATATACTAAAGTTACGTACAACACATGCGCTGGCGTCAATTGTTATCCGCGAAAACGAAAGTTGGGAGATAATAAACTTTGAAGGTGATGATTATCGTTAATGGTAACAAATGACGCTATCGCACGTAAACATCGATGCATTTAGCTCACCATAGAATTTAAAGTTTGCGTTGATGCAACACAAATAGATAACTACTGTTTTTATGGCCACTGGTTTCTATTATTGCTTTGACGTAGTGTCGAATTATTTATAAATTTTCTGCAGTAACATTTAACTTATACTTTTGAGAAAATTTATTTATTGAATTGGGGACTAATAATATTTACTCGAACAATAAGTCTAGTGTTTTTTTCTGCGCGAGTTTCATAAAAAACATGATCCCGAAAGAGAAATTTTGCGATAAAAACTGTGTATGTAACCGGAATTTCTTGTCCATCTGGAACAAGGGAATGTGAAAAATGAAATGAAGCATATGTCATATTAACTTTGAGTATTTTTGTGTTAAATCATTTCAAGATAGTAAGCATGCATTTATATATCTAGTAGAAATGAATAATTACGCGGGTTCAATAACATAGAAATTGCAGCTCAAAATGGAGCTAAAAAACTACTCTAAAGCCAATTATTTACCTAGTTAATTAAGTTTTACATTTCTATCAACCAAAACGCAGTCTAATAAACTAATTAGGTAGTCATAAACGCAGGCCACCCCTCCGATTCATTATATTATAATGAGAATAATTATTAGAATTTGAAATTTGAAAGAAGTCTTAACTCACAACTCGCTCGCCATAAACGGATTCATACTTTGGCAATAAATCAATGGCAATGCCAGAATGATATTTTTAGAAAGTCTTTAACCTGGAATTGAGTTCAGTTCTTTTGCTAACTAAAATATCATAAATATTGCCACAGTATGAGAAGGGTAAATATTTTTATCGCTATGTGTAGTTCCTAGAATGTTAGGCAAAGCAAAGGTTTCACTTAGATTTGAAGTCTAAGCCCTTCAGTTTGTAACGTACTTTGCTGCCATTATGATTTTTGATTTCGTTTGATGGTTATATTAAAGTTGGATGCATTGGTTGAAGCATTTAATTACGACAATTCTTATTGAATAAGTAACTGCCACAAGAAAATAATTTTCTAGTAATGAAACCGAAATCATTGATTATCATTGTACTAATGATAATCAATGATTTCGGTTTCATTACTAGAAAATTATTTTCTTGTGGCAGTTACTTATTCAATAAGAATTGTCGTAATTAAATGCTTCAACCAATGCATCCAACTTTAATATAACCATCAAACGTAATCAAAAATCATAATGGCAGCAAAGTACGTTACAAACTGAAGGGCTTAGACTTCAAATCTAAGCGAAACCTCTTTGATCCTGATGACTATTTAACTACTGCATTTATTTATTCGTCATAGTTTAGCAGTATTATATTACTGTTGCTTCAGGATAAAAGAGCAGGCCCTCATACCCGAAAACAGAGAATGTCATAGCGTTCGTTATGAGCTTAATATGAGGCCAGGTTATGAAACTCATCCATTGTTAGGCATCTATTGATGTTTCGTCCAATCCATAAACATTGACCGGCTCATCGAGCCAAAGTCATAGAGGAGTAAAATCTTGTAACAGTGGAACATACGTGTCCAAACCATTAAAATACAGGATGACGTCTTGGGGCCGGTTCCAATGTTACATTCGCAAGGTATGATATTGACTAATGGCACGCATGCAAGAAGTAAGCGACGCCAAATGCATAAATCTCCAGTTAATCGCCATCATCATTATCTGCAGTCTTTAATCTGAAGGTTGATTTTTTTTAAGTTCCCCACTTCATTTTCTTTTCAGCTATCTACTTTTTCCCTTGGTTATTCCATATTTTTCCATTCTTATGATGTCGTGATTTATTTATTCCTTTAGTCTTATTCAATTACTCTTCCCTTTTTATTATGCCAATTAAAGTTTGGAGGAGGATTTTATACCTGAGAATACTAGTAGGTCTCTTATTGGTGGTGGTACGAAGTAGTCAGTAAAATCCCGGTCATTTCTCGAATGTGTGACAACATCCGCTAAATTAATGTGAGCTACTCCAAGGCAGTAGGTTAGCAAAGCTGATTATAGATCTCTGTGAAAGTAAGTTAACAGCTACTTGATAAATATGGGACTAGTTGGATTCAAGAAATCAGGAAAGTTTTAGAAAGAAGTAACATAAAAGAAGAAGAATAGACAGAAAATGATATTATGGAAGAATTAAAATACATTAGTTAGTTCCACTTGTATGATTTATTGTCCAAACCCGGGTCGTGACAATTAATCATACAAGTGGAATTAACTAAGGTATTTTTATTCTTCCGACATGAATAACTTCGACAAAGTTAAGCCTACAACCGTTTCCTTCGAGAAAATGAGATGTTTAGAGAGAAAATGTTGACTGGACATGGAAGGAACTCTCTAAAGACTCCTAAGTGACAGGTGGTCCGAATAAATTAAAGATAAACATTGTGAAAATATGGAAAAATATTGAAATAAGAGAAAGTAACAAATGATGAGGACTTTTTATTGGCACGTGGTACATAGAAAGCTCGAATTATCACCTGTAGTCATCAACTGGAAGGATGGTTGTCTACAGCTTTCCCACCACCACTACACTCTCATCAGCTAACCACATCGTTCCAACATGATTTTACCCCATGCCGTGCATAAACATTCGTCTAATGTTTCCCATTCTTCATTTTCCTATGTTATTTTTCCCATCTATTAGTCCTTCCATTATATTTTCAACACGCTATTTTGTCGATAAATATTACAAAAAAATAGTCTCTTCTTCTTCTAACAATAAAAGTTTTCATAATACTTCTTTTCTCTCCCACTCTTCGCAGGACTTCGTTTGCAATTCTCGGCGTCTATTTAATTTTCATCACTCTTTCTTCATTCTTCGTCATTCATCGTTGTTCATCCATCTGATCCCTAACGACCCAAACGAAGCTAAACAAAATTTAAGTATCGTCTTCGCTACGACAAGAGAAAAAGCTCCCTGAAGACTGCGTTAATTCCATTCCCTCCTGACCAACGCTCCAAGTCCACACACGCCCACTTCCCTTCGTCGCCTTCTGCTTTTAGATTCGCGTGCCCGATCCACACTTCCCCACTGCCAAGGTGAGGAAGCCGATTATTGACTGCCGCGCTAATCATTTCAACGGACTCCCTCCCTCCTTCTCCGCTCGCACATCCGCAAAGGTGTTGCAGCCGGAGAAGACCAGTGGCAGCGGAGGCCCCCCAAGGCACGCTTCCTCTCTTTCCCCTTCTAACTTCTTCTCACGGAGCCCTCCTCCAATACAACCGCCTACAAAAACACCTTGATTCTCACCGAAAACCCGTCCCCTAGGCAGCCGCCGCGCCTTCCGTCGTTCCGTCTCAAACACTTCTCCCTTCCTGACCATCCACCGCAAAGAATAAGTACTGAAGAGAGGAAAAACATTTTCTTTGGATGACCAAGAAGAATTAAACGTTTTTCGTGCGTAGGGTAGGAATGGGCCAAAATACGGTTATATAACATTGAAAAAGTTCTCACAAATAAGATGCAAAATTAAGTAAAATGAAGCGGCTTGGCTCACTTGTGAACAAAGAATGTATTAAGTGGCAACTGGCGGCGTTTTGTCGTATTAAAACTCATTCACACGCTAAGATGAAATTTAGAGAAATTTTTAGTAGCATCTCGTATTAAAAAAATGATTTCAAAAGGAGAAACTAGATAACTAAAGGTAGTATATTCATGGTAGTCTATCATAGAAAGCTATCGAGTTTCTACAAGTTTGTTACAGTCAAACTAGGGCCGCAGCCTTCCTCCGATTGTACCGCAATCTGAAATGTTTTCGTTTCGCAGCCGGAGAGCATGTATAGCACGCAGGTGATGTGGAAGGTTGAAAATGCAAGGCTTAATATAGTGGTGGCAGGTAAAAGCCAAACGGATTACCTCGGAACTATTTCGCATTCACCAGAACGACAATGAAGCTCGTTCACGCGGTAGTTTATCGACAAGGATTTAACGTAACGGTCATCGCCTTCAGACGGAAGAGTCGTGAAAATTGTATCGAATTTTTATCGGAAAAGGATCGATGAAAAAGACCAAGAGATTACTGAAATTATAGCACGAGAAAACTCTCGATGAAACAAAGGGCGGAAAAGGCAAAAAAACAATGATTTTCTTTACCAATGTGCGAGAAAACATATTAATCTAGTAAATAATCAAAAGTCAAATTTGAATAATGAAAGAAAATTATGGATATAAAAATCCACTTTAGACCATAAAAGTACCATCAGAGGAAATAAATCCGTTAATGCTACAATTTTATTTCAAATAGATGATAATTTAAGTAACCCGTTTAAAGCAGCTGAAACTAAATTGATAAATATTAGATATAGAAACTTATAGATAAGTTGAAGTGTTTTTAACTCTCCAGTAACAACTAATCACATATAAGATGGATCAAAAAAGGCCGTATTAGAAGACCAACATCCATTTTCTAAGGGAGAACTTCAACATTTACTTCTCAACTTTTTGTACTCTATTTACCAAAGGAAGGGGCTCAAAACACTAGGCGTTTGACACCAAAGGCGCGGCTCACATAGTAAAATAAGGAAATGCAAACTCAGAAAGGACAAGTTCAATAGGAGTGTATGAATTCAGGCTTTCCCAGCGAATGTGATTTTTAACCCGCTGAAGTCCTCAAAAGGGTTGCTTCCAATGTTACAGTAGGCGACTCGCCGATCCTCATCAGGGATCCTAGAATCCAATGAAAAATCAAGAAGCTCCTTTGATTCCAAGATTACCGATAACTATGGGTGAGTCGCCAATTGAAACGTTGAAAGCAGAGGAGAACCTTACCCGCTCGAGAACCCGAGAGCTTCTTAATCTTCAAGAAGAGTGCTGGAAACTTGACAAAGCAACGATATAAATATTTATACTGCACCGTTAGGCGAGTAAAATAAATGGAATCGTCAACAGATAATCTTTCATTTTCATTTACTATAATCTACCGGTTAGAGGTAGGTTGTGATGAAAGTCAGAGAATATCCAACGAACTCTTACACGTGCCGTGCCCTTTCTACCTCTAGTATTTCTTTCTTCATCTCAGTATAAGGCCTACCTTTCTTCATCCCGTCCATAAAACCTAACCTCTTTCTTCCCCTTCCCCGCCTACCCAACATCCTTCCCTCTATCACGGCCTTCAGCAAACCATCGCCCCTCATTACCCCTTCCAGCCACCTACCCTGTCTTCCCCTAATCTCATCTATAAGTTTCCTCTCCTCGCCCACCATGTCAAGCACTTCCTCATTTGTCTTCCTTTCCGTCCAACGCACCTTCTCCATCCTCCTCCACACCCACATCTCGAAAGCCTTCAGCCTATTTTCGTCTTCCTTTCTCAAGGTCCACGTTTCTGCCCCATACAACGCCACACTCCATATCAAGCTATTCAGCAGCCTCTTTTTTACATCCTTACTTAAGGTCCCCGTCATCAGCTCCCTTCTATTATTGAACGCTTCCTTCGCTAGCGCTATTCTCCTCCTAATGTCTTTGCTACTATGTCCTCTTTCTTCTAGCGTACTACCCAAGTAATTAAATTGTTCTACTTGCCCCAGTTTGTGACTTCCTACTATTATCACCAGCTTCCCTTTCTTTGTCCTACAGAATCTCATTACTTTTGTTTTCCTATTATTTATCTTCATTCCGTATTTCTCACACTGCTTTTCCAGTGCATCTACTAAAGTTTGCAGTCCTTTCGATGACCGACTGACCAACGCCTGGTCGTCTGCGAATCTAACCAACTTCATCCACTGGCCTCCTACTTCCATTCCCACATCTATCTCATCCCATGCCTCTCTTACCATTTCCTCAGCATATATGTTAAAAAGCAAAGGCGACAACGGGCACCCTTGCCGCACCCCGCGACCTATGACTGCCCACACTGATTCACCATCAGCTACTCCTATCACGACAATCTATTCCTATTTTCCCCAATATCTGCATTAGTTTCTTCCAGTTAACTCTATCAAACGCCTTTTCGAAATCCACAAAGCAAGCGAAAACATCCTGATAGATAATCTTTATAGTAGTCAAATATGAAACATAATGGTAATGCGAGAGATATGAATCTGTATGGCGTTCTTAAGATACCTTGCAGCTTGATTTGCTGGAGAGGAACTCTCTTATACTTTAATGAAAAGAAGTACTCTTGCTTGCTTTTAATCGTGTGTTTTATAAATGATCTCATTTGAAAAAAAATCATTTTGGGGAGGTGGGAATGGTTGAATATGCGAAAGTTACGCACAAGTTTACCTGTAAAATTTATTACTATTTAAGAATATACCTACTTTTAATGTCACTGGTGTTGTTGTGTGTTAGATTGGAGAGTTTATTCAAGATTGACAGATTATAATATAAGCGATCCATCACCTTTTAAGTGAAGCTATCTGCCGTCCAGTTATCCAAACTTGAGTACGGCACTGGGACATGTGAATTTTTAAAATAAATTGTGCTTTAGTCTTTGTACGAAGTTACATTAATCGGTGGTAAAATCTCTCCTCAGTCCATCAAAATGAAAGAAAAAAACTAACTGCTGTCGGAACCGAACTCGTATCCTTTAGCATTGAAATTATACACGCTACCACTGCACCAACGTACTTCACTGAAGAAGCTATGTTTCCTTTGGGTATTAATGGTTAACCACGTAGCCTTCGCTTGTCTGACAATAAATCGTTATTCCGCTATTAATTCGTATCTATGAAAGATAAACACTGAACAAGCAAGTCTGAACAAGATGACTTCACATGCAAGAATTGTGAATAACCTTCGTTTCGAGTACATCTTTCCCTTCATGCGATGGAATAAACCACTTTTCCTCATGATGTTCAACTTCGCAGACGATTCGTCCTCGCTTGGGATATTTTAAGGTAAACTGTAAACCAAAACTTCCGTTTAACTTGTATTCACACATTTAATGACACTGAGCAACATAGCACCCACTTTTGGTTATAGAAGATGGCTGGAGAAACTCGCGAAATATATTGAATGCTTTAAATAATAGCTAAATACGGCCACCATATTCACTTGTAAAATCTTTGAGAATTCACAAATTTTCCGATTTCGTTTACGAATCACTTGTGAGTCACACTTGTAAGATCCGACTTGTAACTTGTAGAATTGTAACTTGCGGACTTGTAGCTTTGAGAAATGGCCCCTGGTTTTATGATTTCTGGTTAAATATCCGTTTGAAAATCGAAGTTCGTGTATTCCGTCGTGGATAACACTCATGACAACTAATTGACATTTTGATATAATAAACAAAAAATCAAACTTTCAGTTGATACTAGGTTAAAGAAAAAGTTAAGTCATCTTTTGGTGATATTTAACCAGGTTTAATGAAACCGGAACTTATTAATTCTTTTAATTCCGTAACTCGCATAATTTCAAATAGCAATCACATTGGAATAGGCAAGGCGAGATAGAAATTAGGAAAATGATACACAGAAACCTAGAATCAGAAAACACTTGAGGACAATTTATAATTACCACACCTCTTATCATTGAAAACATTATGAAATAATCTCTCTTATCTTCAGGTTATAAGTTAATTATTGCCAAATAAACGTATCAAGCGCAAACGCGAAGATTGAAAAAGTGAGCTTATTAAATCTCACTTAATCTTCCCACCCATCTTCCATTGCATGCATTCAAATTATATTTAAGGCGATAAAAATTTACTTTAAAAATTAAATATACCTTAAGTTCTGAGAAAATGGAAGGCTGGGACATTTGCTTCCATTAATAAAATGCATCCATAAGCAGTAATCTCTATCTCACTATGCATTTTCCCAATTTAGCATTGCATGGTGAGGACCACACTCCAGGAAAATACAACGTTCCAAAAAATGAAAGTAAGAGTGATTAAAACTAATCATTGATAGATAAGAAACGGAATACATCGAGGAAAATCTAAATTAAAACCGCTAAGTAATTCCGGTGGTATGAGAAAAGGATGCAACGAATTGAAATATCAGATATGGGTTCGATTAAGCAAATTAATCTGAAAATGTATTGTCTACCATCGATATGCATGAAGCTGGAGGCCAGCAGTGACTTTGATTCAAATATTAGCGCAATCATTTTAATTTGAGGACAAAGAGAGTACTTGAGAATAAATCCTGAATTTCTAACTGCTGTGCGCCAGTAAACTTTTGCTCAGGCAATGCAACTCGTAAAATATGATCGCTCGGAAGTTCTTCTGAACTGTACGAGAGTTTCATCAGTATTTTCGGTAATAAGCTGAAACACTGCCTTTACACACCTGATGCCTACATGCACTCCGATTGCGTGGAAATATTCGCCAGATAGGTTCGTTGGAAACTGTCCCGTAGCTGGCCGGTAAATCACAAGGAGAGACTAAAATTATGCCATCCATTAATCAACCTCAATGCTAACGATACTCAGGCTTCAAATTAAGGCTATATTACTTCATACCACTGAAATATCCACTTTCTCGTCCTCCTTTTTTAGCCTTTTAAATAAAATATTTTGCCACTACCAATGATACCAGTAGAAAATAGCATACTTTCTTATCTAAATCAATAAAAGAGGAAAAAATAGAAAACCAAACCATAATGACATATACCATTTAAAAACTGGACCCAATTGCGAATACAAAGCCAAACTTTTACATGTGTAAGGAAAAAATTGTAAACTGAATTTAATTATGTTCGAAATTACTAGACAGCCAATTTCAGAAAATGTGCAAATTTAAATCAATAATTTGATGTAATTTAGTTTCTCACAGTTGTTTTTATCCTATTTACGTTTTGACATCCTCCCAATCCCTCACCCCCTAAAGCCTAAAAAATTCGTACTTTCCACAGACGTCACCACCTAATCCTGAAATTGTTTATCCTTTCCTTCCCTTCCTCCTGCTTATCAACTTATTAAAAACAAAATTCACTCCCCACAAAAACCCTTTAAACTCCTCTCAACCTCGTCAGCGGTATTAAAAGCACTTCAAAAGCTGTTTATTTGTCAATATTGCCTTTAAAATGGCTCAATAAACGTATAAATAAATCGGTGAGGTAAACAACCTAAGTGAAATGATACAAAGTGATTTCTTTTCATCATGCTCAGCATATAAAATGAAATGAAAATGCTTTTTCTTGCACATTTACCTCAGGAATGGAAATATATCTAACCTATTATCCTAATTTTCTGTACATGAGAATGGTGTAAAATAATATATCATGCACTTAATTCACCTAGAAAGGAAATATGTCCCTTCGATGGACGCTAAATATCAGTCAATTACTGAGACGTATTCAGACAAAACCCAAGGAAAAGTACCCGAAATGGCCACATCCGATGTTTTCATATGAAGTAGGGTTCGCCTGGACAGGAAACATTTTTTTAAATTGTTTATTTAGCACAGTCATTAAGTATGATGTGATGATTCATGGTAAATTCATGGGTAAAGCCACAACTCCATTTTTTATTTTAGCATTTACAAATTTCTATGGATTACTATACAGTGTATTAAAAATACTGGTAGCATAAACATACCATTTATTAACTAATTATGAAATTCTATTTGAGTCCCAATGTTCTTCAACGTACCTATTTCGCACATGAATAAATATTGGCATATTTGAGACGAACTATTCATTTAAATTTTATACACCAAAACTTTTCCACAATTAACAGCATAACGCTGTATAAAAAAATAAACAATCTCATTTTCATGGAAAAAATTCATTAATTCATCTCGTTGACGTCACAACCATTGTTTAATATTATAAGCCTTTTCATCGTTTTTTTTGTTACAATTTTCAATTCAGAAGGCTCTTCACCCAAATCCCTTAAAATCGCCGTAAATATACCCTGACGGTTAAAACTGGAGCAAAGGACTAATTTCATCCTCTCTAAACATGGCTTGCACAGTAAATGGCGATCCGATTATACGTAATTCAAAAACAAAACACATTTATATATGTCGAGATTTGGAGAACATTCTTCCGATTGCAGGCTCAAAAGTGAAAGTCTATTGAAACGGAAGAATTACTTCCCTTTGAGGGGAAATTAATCTGGCTTTGAATCAGACGACACCACTGGGCAAAATTCCCCCGGTTTCTGTAGCCAGATTTGAAAGGGCGAATCTTCGAAATGAAATTTTCTTTGAAAGGGGGTCGTCGGACAAAGGTAAGGGTAAAGAGGAAAGAGGATATGGATATGGCGAATAAAATGCGGAAAGTCTTCAAGAACACGCTCAGTTTACACTCAAGGGTACTGTTAAATGATACGCACTGAAAAGGGTAGTAATGAAAAGGAAAAAAACCAATGGGACAAGAACGAAAATGGAAGCAAAACGAATTTTAAAAATTATTATGGTGGTGGGGGAATACAAGAAGATATGTCAAAACCAGAAAGTCATGACATTCAATCTCCTTCGCTTTATAAATTCAACTTACAATAGAATTTTACTGCAAAGCAAATACGCATGGTAAATATTGATTTTATGTTTGTACCGTTGAGTGAAAAAATTGAGTTCGCCAAAAATGTTACTCTAGGGAAAATTAGGCTAATTTAACTATAAAACAAAAACTTCCACGTATATTCATCTCAACGGCTCGTTCACAACCATGATACCCGATGTAACACTGTATTTATTTATCCAAGAAAACTTATGGAGAAAAAGATGCATGATGACAAGACTTCGATGCAAACGGAAAAACATGCTGAGCAGATTCTTTGGCATAACAGCATCTTGAAGGCTATAGCTTAAAGTATCAGGAATGGGAAGAAAGACCAAGTAATTTCAAGGAAAGAATATATTATGAAATACATCAAGCAAATAGCGAAGGAGGTAAAAATAGGAAATCATGAAGAAGTTGAGACTGCAGCTGATAATGGAAAAATAGCTTAAGCAAATCAATCGTAACGCTAATGATTTAATTCAGTTCAACTCAAAAGTTGTTCATTTCCGGATTTACGATACAAGAAAAGGAAGGAGAAACAACGATAACAACAAAAGAAGAAAACAAAAGTAAATGCGGGGGCCCCGCTTTAGGATTAAGCCTCTTCAGGGCGGGAATTACCGTCACTAGATTGGAATAATTTTGTACTTCACCTGCGGGAGAGGTTTCGGCTCGGCATTTGCCTGATGATGATGACCTACATATATAAATCGTTTACATTAACACCGAGAGGTGGAAATTTGGCCAAAAAAGAGTCATAAACTACTTTGGATGAAGAGCCTTCTGAATTGAAAATTGGAACCAAAAAACGATAAAAGACTAAAATTAAACGAATTTTTGTGGCGTCAATTGGATGAATTAATGAATTTTTTCCAATGAAAATCGGATTTTTTATTATTTTTTATACACCGTTATGCTGTTGACTGAAGGTCGGCAGGGTAACAAACTCGGATCTTTGTTCTTGCGAGTCATGAGGTTAAGCCTGTTCACCAATCCAACTTCATCTAAAGGGAAATTTCAGAGTTACTTAACGAGAACGGAAACAAAAATCTTAGATTTGCGGAGGAAAGAAGCTGAAGGTCGGGCCAGACGATTCAAGGAGAGGTGCTTTACGAGTGGATTCTTTCACCTAACTAGGAAGCTACATGATGTGGTATGTAAGGAATTCCAGGGGCATCAAGCCAAGAATACATCAAGTAAATAAAGCGTTCATGATAAAAAACATCTTTTGCGTTAAAAGAGAAAAGAATTGCCAACAAAGAAGAAGTGCCTGAGAACTTTCATGTAGAGCCTTGGACTCATGAACTGAAGCCACTAAAAATCTTGAGAAGAGAAGCGTAAGGGATTTCAATACTTGTAGCTCGAGGCAGATGCTGACGATCAAATGGTCGGGTAACAACAGAAACGAAGAAGTGCACATAAAAATAAAAGTGGAGAAAACTAAATTGAATGCTTACACAACCCATTTCTAATTTCAAATAAATGCAGCATCATTCTCCTGACGTATATTAAAAATTAAACTTAAGCACGTGGCACAGTTCATTTCATTTCGAATTGGGTGGGTATATAACGCTGGTAAGGGACACGTGGTGTCCCTTAAAATGACTCTCCTCCAAAAGCAACAATACGAGAATACTGCGTACGTATCTACATGTAATTATAACAGGTGACAAGTAGAGTCACGCAATTTTCCTGCAATGTGCCGCTAAATACGGTGCAATATTACCCCATTGTTTGTGCAATAGCTATCGTGGAGTGAAACCCACGTCTAAGCAATTGGAAATTGCCAGCAGCTCTCCACAGGATTTTGTTTACATGCAAAAGGATTTTTTATATTCGGGTATGTATAATTACTCTATATCTCGTTTACTTTTATATAATACTAACATACCATAGTTTTTCCTATTTTCACAATTTCAACAAAAACTAATATTTTCCTCGTTTTCATCAAAGGTAGGTATCAAAACTCGTTTTCCCATTCGCTTTTAACCAATAAACTCGGCGAATAATGATTCAGTTACCTTTTGACATTCCATGCACATCACTGAGGGGTGTCATTATTTCATTACGCGTATTTCCGCGTAGCAACCAGAAAGAATGAGAATGTTTTTAGTGGAATTTCAAAAATGCTCATCACATTGCAAGATTTATCATAATTATTAGGTATTAAATTAACCACCATATCTATTTCAACAAGTTTACAGGTTTTAATACTTTAGGTCTTGACCTGAGATTTTTTTAATAAATAAAACATACCCAGTTGCTTTAATAATTGGTTTTATCACATTTAATTTTTTAAGCCGTGGGCTCTTAAAATTATTTACTATCCACTCTTTGATAAACTTATTTAGTAGGTATCTTATTTAATAAATAAAATACTGCTTAGCAATGCATCTCCTTTAAAAGTAACGCCACAGTTGCGGTATAAATAAAACAACTACGGCTCCATATCTTCAAATCATGTAAAATTAATGCTATTTTCAAATCTTGCTAACATTGATTCAATAAGCCAGTTTAATAAATAAGTTCGGAGTTAAGACAATGTAAGGAATGGTTTTTACTGAGCCAATCGACAGTCACTAAGTTATTTGTAAATAAATATTTTCTTACACAAACATTCGTGAATGTATAGAATTAATGTGTCTCAATAAAACGAATAAAGCTACGGTAAAAGAGAATCTCTTACTTAATAGATGTTTGATATCACATTAAGCACTTGTATTTAAAATACATTTGCTGTGAAAGCTCAGCACTGAAACATTATTTTTATGCGATATTTCATTTCGAGAAGCTCACAAATATGAACATTTTACAGTTGAATGTGCTTCAGTCTTGCCAAAGTTATCCAAAGTTTCTAAATAAAATCTTCGGATGTGGAGTTGGACATAGGAAATTTTTCACATTTCTGTGAACTCCGTGGGAATTAATTTCATTATTTCAGAAGTAAAAAGAAACTAGGCATAATTATTATTTTAACTCCAGTCGCAGGATTGGGAAAGTAGACACTTGATAAGAATAAAATGTTTCTCCTCAGAGCAATGAAAAATGAGAGGGCATTAAGAGAGATTAATTTGTCTTAATTTGTTCCAATTGAACCCATCGCCTGTCACCTCGCGAGTAACGATTGGTCTCCCCTCTTTCGTCTATCACTCACACCTCGCCTATTCAACTTTTTTTTCTTTCAATCCCAAACCGATACTCTTTCCCCCCTTCGTCCTTTCTCCAATATTCTGGTTCCTTGCTCCCAGACTTTCATTCAGATTTCTCCACGAACCATTCCTCCTCTCTTCCACATAAAACTACCAATTTAATACCACATATTCCTCCTGACTATTGATAGCAATTCAAAAAGTCAACCAAATGACGATGAATCCTCCAGCAACGTCCTTCTTTCTTTCCATTCATTGTTGAACGGATTGGATAAATTCCGTATTGCACTTACGAGGTTTTGTAATTTATTTTCTTCTTTCAGGAGATAGGTCATTAATTTGTAAATTATTTATTCTCTTTGCCGAAGTTTCGCATTTTTACATATGCTTCCTCAGGGCTACAATGAAACTTATTGGGCGTATTGTACATCATTTGAATATGGTTTAACATTGTGGTGCATAGTTATGTTAAAAAGAATTTATTCATATGATTTTTCTAGTTACCTCAGAGAGAGTTACCTCTGAATTAATTGTTTGATGATACCTTTGTTTCTATTTATTGTTTGTTTGTCAATTGTTGTAAATTTAGGTGCTTTAAAAAATCAAAATAAAATTAAGCGTTTTGTACCATATCAAATTATAATAAAATTTACTTTATTTGGCCATGTCTGTTATTTTAATGCAGGAAGTTTTGTATTTTGTGATGTGAACAATTTCTTTAACTAATATTTTAGAAAGGTTATGTTCTAAACCTATTTTTTGTTGGAAATTTATGTGAAGGTGGTCTTGCATAAAAAAACCACACATTTGATTTCCAACTCCCAAAAATAATAGGTTTAGAACCTAAGCTTACGAAATTTTATGAATTTACACCTTCGGCATGTAAACAATAGAGGGCGCGAGCACGACCCTTGTTTGTATTTTACTGGGGACAGAGCAAGTTGGAACATGTGACGTCAGTAATGGTAACCAATAAAGACTTTCACATGATGAGAGCAGGATACCGCGTTTTTTCGCACTTTTCATCCCAAGCTTGTTTCATACATCTGACGAGTAAGCGATGATGGATTCATTACACTATGTTATTTCGGAAAGAAGTTATTTTTTGGGAAAACTTAATATTTTACTACTAAGGCACCGACGCCTTTTCCGCTAAAAACAAATATGGTTAGTGGCTAATGACGTCTTCTCCTTTGGAAATCCTTCTTTATAAAACCACAGCATTCTTTAAAAAATTAAACTTCCCGCCAAGAACGCAAGAGACGAGATTAAATTTAATAATGATGTTTCTTCTGCATAGACGTTCTAGGCATTATCGGGAGCCTCACTATGTCTGACGATACACTCATTGGGGATCCTCGGTAGAAAAATTTCCACGCCGACAGGGTCTCACATGATATTGTGCTCGAAGGTTTACCCTTACATATTCGTCACATCCTACAAGCCTCAAAAAGGCCGTGTGGCTGACGGTATTGGGACGCTATTGAAAAGTCGGCTGTTCTATTTCCGTAACATGGATTCCTTCTAAGTAAATCGGTAATATTTAACGCCCATAATAATTATCGTATCCTCTTTTGCAGCGCCCGACGCACAGCAGGCCGAAATTTTAGAAAGACTGGCTGAAAATATAAAAATGCTTTTTTTTCATTCCGGCCGTTAAAATGTTGCATGGTCAATCTCCATTAGTGTCTGCATGCAGTATTGCGTATTCTTTGTCATACTATTTACTCGTTGACAATTAGCAACGGTTCAAGAATGATCAAATGCCACGTAAAACGTCCACGACCTTTGATTATTTCTGTCAACCTACGGATTCAGGCGTTTGCAGAACCTCTTTAAGTAAACTTATGGAAGACAAAAGTGTTTTGCTACATAAAAAACCTATTGCGTTCAAAATTATTAAAAGTAGGTGGTTTTCGAGAAGTATATGTAGAAATTAAATGGCAAACACTACTTAAACTCATTTTGTTAATTTAAGCAGTTAAATAGTCGTCAGGGAGTTTTTCGGGATTCGTCCACGTTGTCATTTTTAGTGGTGACGTTTCACTTACTATGCTGTAGGCGTCCTCAGGCCAGGCTGAAGTAGAGAATGGTTCAAGTTCAAGTTCAACAAGTGGTTTATTCCGCATTTTCAAACAAATTACAGGAAATAGAACGAAAGGGCTGGTATTTATGTTGTTCAGAGGGGATGTCTTCCCGCCAGTTCTTCATTGATTGGCCCATGGCTTACATCCGCAAAACGCGTGAAGTGGAAAGGGTACTTTTTGGAGCCATGGATTACACGTTTCCAAGTGTTTGAAAGAGTGTATCCATCTTCCCTATTCATGCTGTATGGCCTCTTGATTATTTCCACAGCTTCTCTGATGATTCTTGGGAAATACCTCTTTTCTTTGGCCAGGATGTTTGGTTTTTCGAAGTTGATGCTGTGACCTCATGTTGAGCAATGGCTGATTTTTCTTCCTGTTTGTGCTTGAGTGCCCGTGCATGTTCTTCAAGCCTACATTGTATGACCTTCTTGGTTCGGTCAACGTAGGATTTCCCACAGCTGCAGAGGACTTCGTACACTTCCTCGTGGATCCCAGGTGGGAAGGGGTCTTTGGCTTGAGTGAGAAAACTGGCTATATCCGCATTCAAACCTAGTTTGGGTGACCAAACCACTGACGAAAGGGATGAAAGCACGAGCAACTGGATCTGGGCTCACCAACAAATTAATACTAACAAATTTGACAAACCCTGGAGAGGAAATTATTCCTATAACGGAGTCCTTGCTGTATATATGTATAAAGAAACGATACATTACTATCTAAATATTCATGTACACTAGCAGCATTGAAAAATAAACACCTTTTGACTTGACTTGAGCATTCTCCACTTCACCCTGGCCTGAGGACACCTACATCATAGTAGGTGAAACGTCGCCACCAAAAATGACAACGAGGACGAATCCCGCCTGAAACCTGCCTGACTCCAAACCTGAACGCCGCGAAAACCTTCGTCAGAAGTTAAATAGTCGTCCTAATCCCCGATTTGGTCATTTATCTCTTCCCCCTCTCCCCAATCACTCACCGTGGAAAAAAATCCCCTACTCTCCCATTCCTCACCACTTTCTTTATGATGTCCAAATCTTTCAACTTCTGCCATTGTTTTTTTTATACTTTGTTCCCTCACTCAACCCTCTGAATTGAATATGTAAAAACTTCGAACTCTAGCAGCTGTGTTACGATAGTGAAAATTATTTCCGAAACCATGGTTGAAGATAAGAATATGTGAAAGTATGAAATCCGTATGAAAATATTAAAGGTGCCCTTAGCACCACTTGTCACCTGAAGATGATTTATTAGTGTTTAGACTCGGGTTGAAAGTAAATTTTATACGGCGGAAATTGTACAGTTTGTTGTTTCATCAAATATGTGAAACATACAGGGTACAAACTCATTTAGTGACGTTTATCAATTTCATAAGTTACGCGTTATCACTTTTAATGAAACAGCTAAGTTTTACACGGACATGCACCGAGTTATCCACGCATCATCCATCTATTTTTTTTATTTAATGGATATACTTAGATGAAGGATCTGGTGCTTTCCCAGCGAGTTTGCTGAACAAAATATTCTCGGGTCTTCATCCGGCTGACAGATTCCATTTCGTCCAACGTCCGACACGGACCAGCATCCCTAATGATGAGGGCCGTGTCCGACCTCGAAACGATGGAAGAAATGGAACCTGTCACCCGAGAACTGTCACTCTATAAGACTCAAGAAGACTTTACCCACAAATACCTAGATATATTGTTGGGCATTTATAGCAGCACGCTAGCACATCGGAGTTGCGGGCATGTACTCCGTGTAAATGTTCTCTCAAGCCCTCTGCCAGTCGCCGCTGGGCCCACCTCGCATTTGCGTAGCGCCCAACTCAAGGTCGAGCTCGCAATCATAATCCCATACCCGATTGAACGTGACAACATTTGTTAGCAAGTAGAGCGAGAGGGCATTTATTTCAATATTGTCACTAGTTACGATATAATTGCGTCCGAATGGATCAACCTACATCACCGTTTCCGCTTTAGTATTTCATTGTCAATCGGATTTTAATGACGTAGGCACGCCTATACGTGGAAATGATATTAACACGATGGCTCACATGCTTAAGTCAAATCATCTTAAATAAGATTCAAAGTTATTGAGGGAGTTAACCTATTGATATAACAACCATAAAGAGACAATCAAATGGAATACAACAAAAGGATTAAACTTTCCATGAAAATGCAATTTTCCATCACCGGAACTCGATCCCGGATTTCCCAATTGTCGTTACGCCACCAAGCCATCCTATTACAAGGCGCATTTCAGCTGGAGTTTCTTGGCGAGTTTCAGCCTCATTGGTGTATATATTTGCATCTGTGCGCGTGAATTCGTACCATATCATTTCTTCAATGACATGAAATCACAGTTCAGATTTATCATACCAAAATAATGAGTATTAAAATATTCTAGAAATTGCTTTGGTAATGCAATTCATTCATGTAATAGCTGAGGTAAAGACTATTTCTGATCTTATGTTCAATGGAATCCGCCTTTCATTCTATTCAACCCCGCCATTCACATTTCCATCCTTGCTAGTTATCCTCACCTCATATTCAAACCAGTAGTCCCAACCCTTTCCATCAGGCTTCGCCACTTTCACCCTTCATTTTCCCTCCCTTCGCACTTTATCATCCTTTCCTCGTCCCTTCCTCTCTCATCCTTTTCCATCAGGTCCAGCCTCAGAAACTTTATGGTAATGCAATAAGAAGAGTTTTGAGGCTTAAGTCTCCAACATCGGGGAAACCGAAGAAAATCGCTCTTATAAAGTTGAAAAGAAGAAATTTGAAAAGAGCCTGAGCCACGTTTAGCGGCGAAACATTTTGGTAGAACAACCCCTAATCATGTTTCCATAGAATATGAATCGCATTAGGGATTCTATCAGTAATGCCTGGAAAATCTACCACTATCATTATCCAACTTAGGTACACCTATAAAATATTCATCTTTTTAAACGTATCTAATTGCAACCTCCACACGAATACCTAACACGTATATCTAGGAGTGGGATACTCATGAGTCAGCATCAGAAGTTGAGATTCACAACCATATTTGAGGTCTGTTGAAAAAATGACCGAACGTTTTGTAAAAAAATGATTTTATTGTACTTGGGTTTGCGTAGACTTAAGAGAGTTTAAGAAGTGGGTTTGGAGAAGGGTGGAGTGGGTAAGATGGTTGGCGATGAAGACGAACAAGGAGTTGACATATATGGTTGGAGAGGAGAGGAATCTTGTGGCGAACGTTCGGAGAAGGCAGAAGAGATGGATGGAAGAGGTTTTGAGAGGGGAGGACATGCTGAAGAGGGGAGATAGAGGGGAGAGCACTAAGGAAGCGTGGAGGAGGAAGGAAGAGGATAGGAATTATGGCCGAAATACGAGGAGGTAGAAGATATGAGGGATTTAAGAGGGATGTAATGGCAAGACATCCTTAGGAAGGAAAGGGTCATTCCATGTCAAATCAACCAGTGAATTTACCTGACCCTTTGCGATTTTGATGAAAATTGGTGAAGTTGTTGGTCCTACAAAGAAACTAAATAGTACCAAGTTTTACACCCCTGGGCCAATTACTTTGTTAGAAAATTGGGTCTAAATATTACCCAAAAATCAAATTTTAGGTCTGCAGTGCACTTTTTGAATTATTGTAACTCTGATATTAACACACTTAGAGAGTTGTTTCTGGTGTCATTTTAAAGCTCTTAGTATTGCCTTTCATTTGATATGTAACATGCCGGGGTTAAAAATAATTATTGGTCAAAGGTCAAGGTCAACATAGTTTGACCTTGAATTATGAAAAATGGGATACTTTTTTTGCTTGATTTTTTTTTCTTAACAACATACATACTTTTATAATACCTATATATACCAACTTTCAAAGTGGGACTCCAAGTACGACCGGAGATACGAATTTCTTTGTACTCCTAGGACACTGGAAAGTTATAACTTCGTCATATACTGTTGGGCTTATTTACATACAGGGATCATTTTAGACTTCAGCAGACATATCATACAAATTTTTAGTATTGGTATACAACTAATGTCAACAATAAGAAAGGTTACCTTTTCAATTTTATCCGAAATCAATGTATTGTATTAATCCCTTACAATATCTCTGCCCCCTATTGCCACAGTTATGATTTTCCTCTGCATTGCAACACTGTTTCATTTCTCACTCATTATATATACACGCACAGAACAGTAATGGCTCTTTTTTCATATCTTTTCAGGTATATTCATCTTACGAATTATGGCTTTGAGGGTACAGTACTCCTTTGCTTTGCACCTGTGCACCCCACATAAGTACATGTAGAAGTACATGTAGTACAGTATAAGCACATGTAGTACAGTGACTTGAAAAAATTTATGCTATCATATGCAGGTAATAGTGATTTTTGCCAATCTTGGAGAACTGGAAAGAACTATAGATCTGTGGTATTGGTGTGGAATAGGTATTTTAACATCAATTACAACTTGTACCTTGTATTCCAAAGCACAATGAGTGACATGCCTTTTTCATATTATTGCTGTAATCCATTTAAAATTGACAAGCATTCTGCGAAACCTGGTAAAAGATTAATCACACGAGGAATGGTTGATAAGATGTCATCTTTGGAAATAGGAAAAAAAGTATGTGAAGGGTGCAGGAAAAAAATTAATAAACTGGCTAACACAAAAGAACAAGTGGTGAGTTCTGATTCCAGTCCTCATTCATTTGGTCCTAACTCTAGTTTTCCAGAAGATATAGATACTGAAGAAAAGTTGGTTCAGTGTGAAACAGGTTTGGAAGCTTTGAACCAAAGTTTGATAGTGATCGGAGAGACTCCTATATCTAAAAAACATATGTCTCAAAAAATATATCCTAAGAAAAAGGCTAAAAAGATTAGTTTTGCAGTTAAGAGGAAATTGTTATATATAGGGGATTCTGAAACTGATGAAAGAGAAAATTATGAAGATGAGATCATAAACCAGTTGAAAGAAAAATTCAGCTTAAGTACAAGCAAGAGTGAGAAGATTCAAATACTAACCATACTTCCCAAGAGTTGGACCTTGAGCAAAATAGAGCAAGAGTTTAATGTATCTAACTTCATGGCACGTAAAGCTAAACAGCTAGTCAAAGAAAAGGGGATTATGGCAACACCAAATCCCAAACCTGGAAAGCCATTATCAGTAGAAGTTGTAACACTTGTTAAAGACTTCTATGAATCTGAAGACGTGAGTAGGTTAATGCCAGGCCAGAAAGATTTTGTTTCTGTAAAGCAAGAGCATATCAAAGTACATGTTCAGAAGAGACTTGTGTTGAACAATCTTAGAGATATATTTCACACATTCAAACAAAAATATCCCACACAAAAGGTTGGATTTTCTAAATTTGCAGAGCTTCGTCCAAGGCACTGTGTTTTGGCTGGTGGAAATGGTACACACACTGTTTGTGTGTGTACCATACATCAAAATGTAAAACTTATGTTAATAGGAGGCAATATTAGTGAATTAACTAAAAATGATGAAACCCCTTTGAAAACATACAAAGACTGCCTGTCAAGAATGATATGTAATCCTCCTCAACCTAAGTGTTTTTTGGGATATTGTGAGTTCTGTCCAGGTTCCTCTCCAGTAAAGGAACGTATAAGCCGTGGAATGTAAGACAACTTAGTCGATTCAATTATTTTCAAACAGTGGGTATCTGTAGACAGGTCTACACTTGAAACAATTTCAAAACCCACAGACGAGTACATAGAGACTTTAATAGGAAAGCTGAATGTACTCCTTCGCCATTCTTTCATTGCTTCACAGCAAACAGCATTTCAAACTAGTGTTAAAGCAAACCTACAAGTTGGGGAGTTTCTTGTTATATGTGATTTTTCTGAAAATTATTCGTTTGTTCTTCAGGATGAAGCTCAAGGCTTTCACTGGAATAACTCCCAAGCCACGATTCATCCTTTTGTTATTTACTTTAGCAATGGTGAATCAAATATTACACATGAAAGTTTAGTCATAATATCCGACTGCCTTCGGCATGATTCTGTTGCTTTTCATTTGTTTCAAAGGGAGATTATGAAATTCCTAACAATAATATCAGATGGAAAACTACAGAAGATATATTATTTCTCTGATGGTGCTGCAGCACAGTACAAAAACAGAAAAAACTTCATCAACCTGTGTAACCATGAGGAAGATTTTGGTGTACAAGCAGAGTGGAATTACTTTGCCACATCACATGGAAAGGGGCCTTGTGATGGTGTAGGTGGCACTGTAAAAAGACTTGCTGCTCGAGCAAGCCTACAGAGGCCATATGAACATCAAATTATGACACCTCGTCAACTTTTCCAGTGGGCAGCAGAAAACATAACAACAGTTACATTTAAATACAAAACAAATTCATATTATGAACAAGAAGAAATATTTCTCCAAAAACGATTTGCAGAGTCACGAACAATTCCAGGGACTCAGAAGATTCATGCGGCGATTCCGTTAACAAAACAAAAATTAAGTACCAAAGTGTATTCTTTTTAACCCGTCAGCGCCCAAAGTTTTTTTTTAATCAAACATCGTTCATTTTTCCAAAATATGATACATATGAGCAATAAAAAAGGCTCCTAAAATTTTTCCCCAAAATATTCCATAGATCCAGAGTTACATGCCGGTGCCATATGGCACCGCTGGGCGTTAGTGGGGTCTTTTCGCTCATAAAGGTAAGAGGACAACTTTTTGGGAAGAATCAATCGTCGTCAACTATAATAAAACCTCTATTTAATTTATTTATTACACATTAGATTTGGAATGGTAATGAGCGAAACATTGAACACAAAGACCAAAATTACTTTTCTTGCACTCGGTTCTTGTTTGAGACATGCAATAATCACCAGCACATTTTCTCCTACTCCCCTTTTGGGTGGGAAAAACGAGATGGTTTATGCCATCGTATCGTAGCATATTTGCTGCAAGGCGTCCGGCATTTTTCCCTATCTGTTTTCCCTGATGTGAGCCAGTTCCGTACTTAACCAGGTATACTTGGACAATAAGCCTCCTTACCTCCAGCTGCGATATATCCACTCCTGATTTACGCATCAAAATCCAAGTGTTGTGTACACAAACATCTAACAGCCACGTAAAAATTGGCCACCACCATTTCTTACGGCGCACACCCACTCTGTAGGGATTTATTCCTCGGTCCATCAGGTCGGTACCACCCATGTTCTCATTGTACGCCTCAAATAGTTTTGGTCGCGTCACAGAAATTTTCTTTTTCGCACCACTCGAGTACCTTGCTACGCTTGTAACGGGATGCACACCATACCGTGTTGATGCACCCATTACAACCCCATTGTCCACCCATTGAACAAGGATTATAGATGTCTCTGTATCACAGCTGTACTCGTAACTTCCCCGTGGCTCCTTTTGAAAAATGGATTTCGGGGTGAGGTTACTTCCTTTCGGCAATCGATTGCTCCGGAGTGTACCAGTGCCACTATAGCCCCTACTTTTCAGCTCCATCAAGAGGTTCATTCCTACATAAAAAAAACCAAAGCTTATTTCCTTCCCCTCGTGGTAAACAGATAGTGACATCATTATTTAAGAATTACAAATATACCGCCTACCTGTAAAAAGGTTGTCGAAGAAAATATTATACGGCAGGTGCCGTGCATCTTCTCTGAGATTGTCCAACATTGATAACATCGCATCGGGGCTGTTGATTTTCCGCACCTCTTTTCGTATACTTCATTTCCATTATGCCTTTTTCCCTGGTATGCCTCGAAGTCGATTAGGTAACCAGCTGCACTATTCAAGCACCATACCTTGTAGCCGAACCTAATAGGCTTGCCTCTTATGAATTGCTTACATCCATGGGATCCGTAGTAAGCCACCATACTCTCGTCATAGGCAATATTTTGCTCAGGTCTAAATAGTTTCCTAATTCGTTCCTGCAATAGGTTCATTAGAGGTCTCAACTTCCAATATTTGTCGGTGTGATGAGGAGCATTGTTGTCCGCACAATGTAGAAAGCGTTCAATTTCCAGGAAACGGTTCCTTCGCATGGCATTGCACACAAAATCGTTCCGTACGTCTCCCCCTTCCTCCCAGTAATTGCGCTTGTCAGGGACCTCATTATATCCGGAGAGAATTAAAAATAGTTCAAAAATATCCACAGCATTTAAATTCCGGAGGTCTGAATAGTCAGCGCTAGGGAAGAAAGACTCTGTACCATTGATATCTTGGTTTTTCTGCCATATAAATTTAGAAATTTCATTATTTTTCTTCGAGCTGCAGTTAGATACATCTCCATCCATTTTCTCTCTCCGTTTTTTAAGATCCGGAGCTCTTTTTCTTTTCATATTGCGCGATATTCCGGTGACGGGCTTACTAGAATCAACCTGAATTGTTGAGATATTATGGCCACTTTGCTCATCAAATTCTTCATCATCATTTTCTCCACCTTTTAAAACCAGTATCTCTGCTTTTGCTCGGAGCTGACGACCAGATAAGTTGTCAACTAAGCCACCGTCATCATCACCTGAATCTTCGTCAGTCAAAACGGTGCTCTCTGGTGGCTCTACAAATATTTGGTGGACGTTATCAACTTCTTCTTCCTCTAGGAGGTCTAAAACCTCTTGAAGAGTTAAATTCCTAAGTGAACAAAATATAATTAAGAGCTTGGAGAAAGTAACGTGGCATCAGCAATTGAAGCATTTTAGAATAATAGAATTTTAGAAATGTAAATAATTGTAAAATACACTTCTTTTAACACTTCATTCGCATATTTCCTCATGCAAACATAATGTATTGCTCTACGCATGAATGAAACAATTCTCAGTACAGTGATAAAAAGGGTTTATTTGTAAGAAAGATATGAGACTAATTTGGTGTTTGAATTTTTTCGAAAAGTAAAAATTCACGAATCATAACCTTGAAATTAACCCACAGCATTATAAATCTACCAACAAATCCCACGCGGTGAAACCCAGAAGTCATGCAAACGTTTGGAAATCAACGCCGTGGAAATCTACGAGTCAATAATTGTATTTCTTAAATCTTATTTAATAATATTTTATATGAAAATAAGCGTTAAACATAGCTTATATACCTTTTGAAAACGTTCAGCACCCATTTCTGTTAAGAAAACTGCTTTACGATGAAATATAGAGCTGTAAATCGCAACCGTAAGCAAAATAGGACCACAAGGTGAATTGATACGGGTAACGCCCAGCGGTGCCAAACGGCACCGGTAGTGTTTAACTTCACATATCTCAACTTTTAATCACTAGATCCTGCTAATTCGTTTACAAATATTAGTTTGTACTTTACATTTCAAGAAAACATTAAGGTATTGCTTTTAAACTAATAATTATAGACACAGTGAGCACTTACCTCGATCGAGTACCCATAACTCATGGGTCCGGAAAAAAACCTTTTGCTGTGAAACAGACTGGACGATCCGATGTGGTGCGAAACACAATTCACACTGGCTGAATGATAGAAGAAACCTTCTACTAAGTATGCGCACCGAAATTTACGCTAAGAGTTACATATTAGTTACGCTGTAGGAGTTTCGGCTCGGCGCTGCACTGCGGTGCCGTATGGCACCCGTGGGCGCTGACGGGTTAATGTATAACAAGAGAAGAAAGAATAACTGTTACAGAAGGAGAACTCAATATTAAAGACATCACAGGATTTGTTACATGTCGTTATGGTAATCAGTGGTGGTTAGGTTGTGTATTAGAAAGTGACGATGAAAAACTAGTGAAGATCAGTTTTCTTCTACCTGATGGACCAGCAACCTCATTCGTCTACTCACAAAAACCTGATATCCTTTGGGTTCCAACAGTAGATGTTTTAACAAAAGTAGATCCCCAATGCCCAACAAGACGAACCTATAGTTTGACACACACGGAAGTTCAAGAAGCAACCAACAGACTACAGTCCATACTAATGAAATAGGAATATCTAAGGCCATATCTGGGAACTCAGTTATGTCAAGTGAGTGAATGAAGGTATTGTAAACCTACTTTTATGGTAGCTTTTGTATATAATTTATATTGAACAAGCTTAAACATTTTTTTCCAGTGTACTAAGTGTACAAAGAAATTCGTATCTCCGGTCGTACTTGGAGTCCCACTTTGAAAGTTGGTATATATATTATAGAAGTATGTATTTTGTTAAGAAAAAAAAATCAAGCAAAAAAAGTATCCCATTTTTCATAATTCAAGGTCAAACTATGTTGACCTTGACCTTTGACCAATAATTATTTTTAACCCCGGCATGTTACATATCAAATGAAAGGCAATACTAAGAGCTTTAAAATGACACCAGAAACAACTCTCTAAGTGTGTTAATATCAGAGTTACAATAATTCAAAAAGTGCACTGCAGACCTAAAATTTTATTTTTGGGCAATATTTAGACCCAAGTTTCTAACAAAGTAATTGGCCCAGGGGTGTAAAACTTGGTACTATTTAGTTTCTTTGTAGGACCAACAACCTCACCAATTTTCATCAAAATCGCAAAGGGTCAGGTAAATTCACTGGTTGATTTGACATGGAATGACCCGAAAGCGAGACAATATTTCAGAAATGGGGATGCAGGATGGGGACCGGAGACTGTTACGGCATCCAAGAAAACCATTCACTAGGTATTCCGTATTGGTATCCAGCATTGGCATTGGTTGCGAGCGATACCATTTCTGGCACTATTGGAGCCCATGAGAATGAAGAAGTCGACCCCGTTCATATGACGTTAAATGGAAATCCTGGGAATGGAAGGAAATGGAACATAAAAAAAGAAGAATATTTTTATCAAACCAATGAGAATGGCATTTAAGCTCATGAGAAACCGCGAAAACGCTGATTGAATGTTTAAAGTTATTTGTAGTAAAAGGACATCTGCCTACGGTCGCATGTGATTATTGTTGTCATTTATAGATTATGGATAGGTTGGAATGCATATTAATATCATTGTAATCAGAAATTTTACTGGTTTTTTATACCAGTCGTAAATGATTTCGTAATCAATATTATTATTTTCCAATTATTTTTCAATTTTATAGTGAATAAAATGTCTAACAGTGGAATACACCAGGAATTATATCAGGCAATCACTCGATAATGCCCATGTTCACACAGAATTGTTTTTTCGTGGAACAACTGAAGTGAAACCTAAATGTAAGGTGGTACATGAATCATTCCACTCTTTTAAATTCAATATTGTTAATTTCATATCCGCGAGTCAATATTTACTCTTTAGCCTCATTAAATGTGTATTGAATGAGAAGCAGTAACTTTGTAATTCCACATGTATTTATTGGAAACGACCTAGGTTTCGACGTACCACGTCATCATCAGGTTGACGTAGCACGTCATCATCAGGTTTCTACGTCAAAACCTAGGTCGTGTCCAATATATACATAGTGGAATTACAAAGTTACTGCTTCTCATTCAATATGCTAAGAAAATTCCATAAGGTTACGCCTGAGACAACGGAGTTCATTAGATATGCACTATCATCAATGAAATACAACTTTAAACGAGAGAATAATGCGTAAACAAAACTAAAACACACATTCCTCGGGGGAGTCCGTAACTCCTAGTGAACGCGTCCCCTGGTGGCGGATAGGGGAGTGCACTCACTGGTCTACAGAGTAGACCAGCGGAGATGTGGTAAATAAAATACCACCCTTGGACTAAACAGACAGCGCAGACGGGGCTCTAAAGCTGTGGTGAAAGATGCCTATGTAGGAGAAGGAACCTCCAAAATCAAACCCTGGTCCTCCAGGGGTAGAGGCATTAGGATAACTCTCTATCACTCACAAAACTGCAACTTGTTAAAATACCCAATACCAAGCCTCGGAACTATGGATCGGATAAACGGAAGCGACATAAGCTAAGAAAAAGGACGACGATTTTTGGTACCTGGAATGTGAAAAGCCTTTCTCGGAAATTAAGTGAAGTAAGAAACGAACTCAAAAATATGAAATTATTGTTCTGATCACAGAAACTAAGAAAAAAAGAGAATAAGGCTCGGAAAATGCAGGTTACTATGATAATTTTTAGAGTGGGGTTCAGAAGGAAAAAAGGCGCAACAGGGAATATCCATCTTTATCCGAAAGAGTCTCAGAAAACACATAACATCACGGGAGGCAATAAATCAAAGATTGATAAAATAAATCTCAGTATGCACGGCTACAAGATATGCAATAAAGACAAATACTCACTTGTAAATGGAAAACATGAATTTTTTTAAACACCTATATGATGAATTAATAAGAATTGGCAACTCTAAAACAACTTATTATAATGGGAGATCTAAATAGTACAGTTGGTATAAGTTCAAATGACGAAGTTGCGTGAAAATACGGAAAAGATACCCTTAATTACAATGGAATTATGCTGACAACATTGTGGGAATAAAATATTCAAAGAATATCCAACATTTTTTTCGAAGATAAGGATAAGCATAAATATACATAAACTTTCTACTGGAAATTGTAATGGAAATCTTAAATAAATTATTCACCACTACATTTTAAAGCAAAAATCATGGATAAGAGTACAAAATGTTTGAATATACCAAGGAGTTACATGTGGCAGTGATCACCACCTGTTAAATTCTAAGATGTTTCCGGTCTAAGACGCACGTGACTTAAATGACATCAGAAAACGGCATCGGTGATATTTACGGAATAACTACCAATGCCATTCCGAGTAGCTGATACAAAAAGACCATCGCCGGGCAAATAGAATCGGGCACCTTAGTTGCGATGACCCCCATGGTCAGGGCAGGCTTCAGACAAAATTTTCAACCGGGCGAAAGAGTATTCAGGCGACCCTCCCCGCTTATCAAACCTATTCACCAGTTAAACTTTGTGGTAAAAAAATTAATTTTTAAAATTTATTATATGCTGATTCCTGGAAGAGCTATGCATGAGCAAAAGGCTGTCAGCTAAGAGCAGTAAAATATTTCTTCATTTGAGACGCTCAAAAAGAGTGTAATATAACTTTAAATACGTAGGGACAACTTCTATTGGCGATAAAAATAAATAACCCAGTAGCCCCTAAGGCTATTGTTCGTAAAAACATTTCCCCCGGTTTATTCAAACCTTTTAATGACACTAGGGAAAATATATTTCGCGATGAGGTCTTAGGGTAATTTTTCACACCTCACTGAAATCTAAACTGTTAATATTATTTTTCAGTTCCCCATAGGAAAGCCATACGCACCTTGTGTGCAGAAAATTGAGAGAAAGTTCTCTTGTACATGATAACAAACGATATGGTGCACGCATCAATGTTTTCTGTTTTTCGGTGAAGATAAACCAAACAATTGTACAGCTACTTTCATTTTAATACTCTGAACTATCATAGCTTGCAAGTTGGGGATCTTTAGGTCTCAAAATATTAATTCAAAACATGTTTTCGATACAAACCGGTAACTACTCAACTAAGATACGATCGTATTTTACATGTGCACGGATAGTTGGTACAACGGACAAATAAGATCATTTTCGCTGTTAAGAACAGGCAGGTAGGTTGATTAAGGGAGGATTATTAAGGAAATGAAGGAGAGTAAATTGGTTGGTTAATATCTGGGGTTGGCATTAGCCTACTCTTCATGAAAGGCACCACTGGATGAAAATTTAGCATCCAATAGACGGTAGCAAGAAGTGCTCTTCACAAGACATCCAAACCAGAGAACAGGGTTCTCGTTCGTTATTAAAATGAACTGGCACTTTTCCTCGAAATTACTTTTTTGACGAATCACGTTTCGAGTAATCATTAGGTGACGGTCAAAGCCACTTGATGTTGATATCTGAGTGATCCGAAACGCTATGTGAAAATCAAGTGTTTTAGTGGAAACAGTAATAATTAATTTTAATAATATAGAGTAAAGTACCTACTATAACAATGAATAACCTACCGCTATATCTCAAATGAGGCTTTCAAATTCACCAGGTTTCTCTTGTAAATCTTGGACATTGCCTGGATATGAAATAGTATGTAAGCTACCCGGCCTATTGGCCAGTACTCTTACTAAGCCTCCTATCGCTCTACTTAAATGTACCCTACGTCTACCAGTGTTTTTTCTCAATAGGAATATTTCCAAAGTTTCCTCCTACTCAGCCTTATACTTCCCTATTTGGAAGAACGTTATATCCATACATTTTCAGACACGTCTAATCCAGGTCTTGTGACGCACAACTCTCAAGGTGCATGCGCCACCAGTTATTTCTTAAATTCATTAATCGCTGTGTCCTAGAAGTACCATGCACGAGCAAAATGTTGTATTCATTCAACATAAAAATATATCTTTAATGGGGAAAAGGCTGGAATATTCTATAATATGACCTACACAAAGGACTCGTCACTCTCTCTCTCTCTCTACTCAATGATGAAAATCAATATCCAAAATGACAATTTTTAAAAAGGGATTCCTAAATATTTTTTTTGGCCCTCTAAATGGCATTAGACATAAATATTTCGATGGCCGATTTGGCCAGTTTATTCAGAGAGTGTAATGGTGTTTACGTGGGACAGACAGGAAGAAGCTTCGGTGTGAGATGAAAAGGACATTTAAGTGCTTATAAAAATGACAATGATAGCAAAACTATTTTTTCTAAGCACTTATTATGTTACAACCACAATAGTGATTTGGAACTGGAGTTTTTAAAATTTTGCAATGACCAACACAAACTGGACTCACGAGAACAGCAAGAGATTTTGAAAATTATGAATGAATCAGACATCAAAAATGGCTTGCAGCGTCGTAGACTGTGGTTCTATGGACCCAATTATGAGAGCTACATTGAATTATATGCACGGTACATTGCAATATAATCTATTTCCTTGAAACCCTCCCCGAAACTCACAGTGGATGAACACGCCTGGTTTGACTAAGTAGATACAGTATTTGACGTGAATTCTGGGGATCTGGTTACGGATCTGAGTTCAGGTGAATTACATTAGTACCTACTGGTAATTCTTTAAATTTAGTCTGAGTACGGGTTACAAGGACGGAAACAGAGATTTAACGTTTGCAGAATGATCTATGACGACACTATACCTACGTGATTGATTGAAAGACAGAAATAAATAAAACCTATTGAAACAGAGTTTACGACTTAAGTACGAGCATGATCTTAAGTTTTCGCTGCGCGACCGTGAGGCGAGGATTAAGGCCTTGCGCATACGCGGCGGTCATTTTGGGCGCAGGCGAAAATTTCGGCGCAATGCATCTCGCGACTCTGATGCGCTAGCGCGCTACTTTTGGAGCCAAAAGAAACATTTTTTACTTGATGCATAACTACAGGCTATCTAAAACAATTGCTAGGAATAAATAAAAAAGATTGAGGAAATTTAAATTGGATTTTGGAAGACATCGCATGTTCACAAGAAAAGGCTTCAATTACAAGCGTATTCAAAGGCGTATTCACATAAAAAATACTGCCACATCCTCGACACAGCGGCAAATGACTCTTTCATCGTGTGGTTTTAACGCATTCCTGAACCAAGGCTTTCGAAGAGCAGCTCACGCGGGTGGTATACCGATTCCTGAACCCCTCTTCTGGAGAAAAAAATTAACGATGGAGAGGGCGAGAATACGTCAGATACGAATGATAAAGGAGAGGCAGAGGAGGTCAACAGCTTGGTGGGCTGGGGCGGGAGGGAGTGAAGAACAGATCGCGGGTGGAAAAACATTATTTTTTTCATAGAGATCGCGAAGCAGCAGCGCTCGGTCCGTTTGAAAAGCGAGCGATGATGATGACTGTCATGATGATGAAGGCAAGCAGGGGGGTCGTGTGGGTCAGAGAGGGCAAGGGAGGGGTAGAGAGAGAGAAGGGGGTAGAGATGCGGAAGGACAGAGGTAACCACGAGAATACCCC
This sequence comes from Pyrrhosoma nymphula, assembly GCA_963573305.1. Taxonomy (NCBI): domain Eukaryota; kingdom Metazoa; phylum Arthropoda; class Insecta; order Odonata; family Coenagrionidae; genus Pyrrhosoma; species Pyrrhosoma nymphula. The sequence continues at coordinate 63,444,489 of OY754339.1, forward strand.
GAGGGACAGAATGGTCGTATCGGGCGGAGACAAAAGGGAATCGGAAATGAAAGGCATACTGGATAGGGGAAAGAGGAGGGAGAGGAGGCCAAACCCGATCCTCCTCACCTGATTGAGAGCAGCTCCGTGCGTTATATATCGATACTATTTCGACATCAAGTAGTTATATCGATACAAGAGCGATAGAGACGAAGATAGAAAACAAGTTTATTATGCAAACAAGGTCGCTGTCTGCCAGGATGACACTGACTGGAATATCAAAATATTAGGGTAGAAACGAAAACCAGAATATATAATGAATATAACCACAATATATAAGCAATGCCATTAGAACTGTCGCACATATATCTTCAGATCATCGAATACTTAAGTAGTAATAACAAGACCAAAAACCTCAAAAACGAAGCTGCTTGTGGAAACGATGATTATAAGAGTACTCCTCATAATTTCAAGATACATGTTTTCGAATAGTTTTACAGTTTTTTTTATTCATAAACCGCTGATTCCTACAAGTTCAATGCAAGAGGAAAATGTTATCTCTTAGCATTAAAAAGTATCTTAAATGGGGAAGAGGCTGGATTATTGTAAATTATAAACTAGATAATGAACTCGTCACTCGACTCGGTCGCCTCTTGTTCGATTTAGAGCAGTGCGAGAAAAATCGTATCAAATTTACCATCAGGTCTATATATCGATACAAGATCAATAGAGACGAAGCTATAAAACGGACCTATGAAGAAAAAAAGGTCGTCAGCTCCCTATCCGACAAAAAAGGAGTAACAAACATATTCGAATAGAAATAAAAGCCTGAGTATATAAATCTCTCCCTAGACCTATCACATATACATCTTCAGATCATCACATACCTAAGCAGCCAAAATAAGACCAGAAACCTAAAAAAACGAAGCGGCTGATGGAGACAACGGATATGAGAGCACACCGTATAACATGAGGATTACTAGGATGTCTTAAAAGAATGAAAGAAATGAGGAACATGTCAGATTGAAAATGTCGAACTCAAATAAAAAGAATGGAACAATCAAGTCAGCAGAATGGATCTTAAAAGATAGAACAACAACAATAGAACTGAAAATAATGCTCGAGACAACTAAACAATTGGTAGACGGGGTAGAAGAATACCCAAGAGACGTCTGAAAGGCAACCTAGGCATAAGTAAAGAAGAACAAGCCCCTGACCTAATATAGGAGGCGGAAAAATAAGAAAAAATATACGCGATGGCATTCGGAAATTTGTGTATCTCCCGGCTTCTGCTACAATGACCTAAGTTTAATTCATGAATGGACGGGGTAAATTCAATACTTACGCACCCTATAGTATGACACATTTGTGCGTTATAGACGTATGATTTTACTTGCAGCATACGAAATCGTATAGTATGTTTAGCCACCCGACACACGATTCATTGCGTCTAATTCGATAGTAAATCAATATTTCTATTATCAGCAGTCATCAATCCGAAGATGGGTTTGCTGGAGCTCTCCATTGCACTCTCGTCTCCGCCAACCGCTTCTTTCCTACACAATTACTAACTTTGACGTCCTTCATAATTTTTCAGATGTATTTAGCTCTTGGTCTTCCCCTGTAATCCTTCCCAGTCATTTCTCCTTCTGTCATTGTTTTCAATAGGCTTTTTGTGTCATAAAATGTTTCCAATTTGTTTCTCTATTCTTCTTCTCAGAGTTTTTATTACACGTCATTTCACCTCAAATCTACGTAGGACTTCCTTGTTGGTGATTCGTAGAACTTTCTCTTCGTCATCCGATACTGAAATGTGAATATCGTACAGCCTCAATTTTGTTAAATATTATTTTATTCGAGTGAGGATCAATTGATATTCTCAAATAGTTACGATGCATATTAATTGCATGATATCGCGTATTTTTCGATTCCATAATGATGTCGCAATCTGACACCAACTGAAAATCGAACATCGGAGAACCCCATAATGGAAAGCCGACGGTGCGAGGAACAAATCGGGGCTGTATGGCAGAGTGGTAGCTGGTAAACTACCGACGGAATCCTCAAGAGTGACGCCTGAAACGAAGAGGGTCGAGAGGGACGATGGGAGAGACAGGCAGACTGCAAAAGGGGAAAAACAAGAGAGCGGGTGAGTGTGACGCGGCGTGCCAGCTAATTAGGCGCGAGGCATGTTTTTCCCCTGTATTTGCTTCGCCTGGAACTTGGCTGCTCTGGTCTGTCGTCCTTCTGTGTGCGTGTGTGTGTGGCGAATGGCCTTTTCGAAAAGAATAGGGTGGGAAAATTGAAGGCTGTGAACCGTAACGATGAAGAGGGGTTGGGTCGGAGAAGGACACACCTCCGTAACGCGGGGAAAAAGGAGCAGAGGGTTGTTATGGAGGAGAAGGCTCAGAGGAGGACGGGTAGGGGAAGGGTTGGTATGAGAAACACGGGCATCTCGGGCTAAGGGCGGAAAAAGGCACGGCGAAACTCGGAGAGAGAGAGAGAGAACGGGTGCGTGTATAGAGAGTCGCATCGGTTCGAAAGGTGAAAGAGTGACGACGCTTGGCGAAGTCATCTTTAACGGATATCGCGGCCAGAGATCGGTAATTATTCCGGCCTACTTGTCGTTTAAAAGATGAGGGAGGATTTGGAGAGACAGGGAACTCGCTAAAGACCATGACGCGATATTGGATTAAGGTCGCCGTGCGACCTGAAAGTGCGGGATTTTCCTATTATTTAGCGCATAATAAGGTGCCCTGACTGGATTTTTTTAAATCGTTAATATCCTTAATGTCTATTGAAATTTTCTCAATGCATACCTATATCCACTCCCATAATATCATCAGTTATCTAATGATTTGCATAGAATATTTATCTAATTACATTGGTTCTTATTGAAAATGTAATACGCACAGAGACAGAGGGACACAATATCTCCTAAATGATCAAAATATAAAAAATGATGGATTAATTACCAGGAATCTAAAGAAATGAAACGTAAAGTTACAAAATGTTATGTGTTGGTTGAAAACTATAATTCATCTCTCGGAATATTCATCAGTAAATTATATGGTAGCAACAATCAAACTGCCAAAGGAGTCGTTAGGGAAATGGAAATATAGAACATATAAGGCAAGGAACAACATGTACTCCAAGGAAGGTTTAAGCCATAGAGCAATTGAAGTAGAGGGCTCACGCTAAACGCGCAGGGCATGACGTCACTAAACGCGTAAAAAAACCTCTTTCTGTCAATCACGTGTCGTGCGTACAACTCCGCCTCCCCAGGCATAGCTGTGTGCTAATTTCGCTTGTCTGTTCGCAAATAAAAGTGGTTACAATAAGTATATATCTATTTTTATCGGTATTTATATGTAACGGTTCCCCCTCTATGCTAGCTATAACTTTTTAATCTAATACGGTGCTATTTAGTGTCAACATTTTTCAGGGGAGGCAAAGTAAACAATTCATTATTCAAAAAGTGCATTTAATACTTTGTTTACGTGGTGTAAAGAAGCCCGTTTACTGTCTAATTTCGTTGATTATGAGCCAAAGTTTGATTTAGCGAGTGTTAGTTCTTAGTCCTTCCATTAGTTGGGTTACACCCTCTGCTCGCTCGTAACAGTTTCTAACGAAGCGCGCGGCCTCCCATTGCTTTTTATTCATTTTAATTTGATATTCGATTTAACTATTTCTACTCAGGGTCCCATACGCGTCCAAATCCGAGCAAAATACCACCCCTATTCCATTTTTTCATCCGAGTAACTCCCTAATATTCGATTGAAAAATCCGTGTTCCTTACATGCCGCTCCAAAATGTTTTTTTTTTGGGTTTATCCCATGCTACACTTGAAACTACGGTTTTATGGTGATTAAAAACACTGTCTACTTTTCCACACTTTGTATTAGGTTCTACAACAACCGTTTTCGATGTCCTACGTCATTTTTAAGTAGTGCACAGAGCAAGGTGGAGGTGACCGGGTTTTATAGTCTGTGAGGTACTGTACTGATATAAACTACTGGTGGAAAAAATAAAATAGGCAATATCTTGATTCAGATAAGTTAGATCAAAATCAGAAGAGTACTATGATACCGCGGCAAATAACGGAACTATCCTATCTATCCTATCTATATATAAATAACGGAACTATCCGGAATAGCGATAATTGTTGCACACGATAATTAGTGTTGCCGCGAGACTCGAGACTTTCTCGTCTCGTTTCGAGTCTCGTCTCGAAAACGAGACGAGACCGTTGGGTAGAATTCGAGACGTGACCACTTTTTGGCGAGACGAGACGATACCACTTCCACGAGACTCTCGAAAGTCTCGAAATACAGATATATGTCCGTAATTGGTATTTGGTATAGCTTTATCCCTAAAACTATGTTCTTCTGTTTAGACGAAGTAAATTTTACGTTTTTCTTAAGTAATAAATTTGAAATATAATTCATAATAACTTTTCGATAAATTATCTAACTATAAAAAAGAATTTTTGCCGAAAAATCAATTTCTGAATGCATGAGCGTGACTTCTGGAGCCAAGTAAGGGATAATGTCTGACTACTTTTCCTTGTTTCCTGCGATAATAACCTTGGAAAATTTATCAGGCAAAAATTGGACTATTTTCTAAAGTGGTAATTTTCAGTGCTTACTTCTACGACAAAAATATCTTGGATTATACTCGCATATGTGTAAAGTATCGCCCAGCGGCACTTGCAATCCTGCTTATAGTTTGCATGCTAGGAGAAAATGATGGCGCCATTTCGAATCGCGCAGAGCACATCACCTCGGCAGTAAGACGAGTGATATTTGAAATAACCATGTACCTCTTTTTGCATGATATATCTTCCGAGGTTAGTGAGGATATTTAGCATAATGTCGCTAAATTGTGTTGAGGATGTTACATTAAAAAAGATAACTACAATTGGCTTTCCTTTGATTTTAATTTCTTTCATTTGCCTTTATTTTGCTAACCAAAAATCCATTTAATCAAAAAGTCCATTACTGGATCATCTGACCGGCATTTATTCATCAGCCACTCATTCTAAATCCATTCATCATATTTTCTCCAGAAACACCTGTTAGCAGTAGGTAATATTATTTCAGCAGCATGCACTCCATTCTAAAAGGGGCCAGAAACCTGTCGAAAAAATCTATTTGCAGACTTGTGCGAAATTCCTGAGAGGAAAAATCATTCGCCCTGACCGGGATTCGAACCCGGATCCCTCGATTTTCGGCCGAGTTCTTTAGCTTAAATGGCTAAAGCACTAAGTTTTGATAACACTGATCAGCATTTTAGATGCATAGCCCATGTACTAGACCTTGCAGTACAGGATCTATTAAGAACGTTGTATCTGGAGGACGGGGTTTCAGAAGACCAGCTTTATTAATTGACAGTGACGACGAGGATTTTGATTTTGAAGAAGAAAATAAAACTTCAATTTCCAAAATAAGATCTCTAATTAAAAAAATTTAAAAAGTGACAAGTTACGAAATAAATTCCGTAGCGCTTGCGAAGCTGCAGGGGAACCATCACTGAACCTTGTAATAGACGTCCCAACTAGGTGGAATTCAACAGACGATATGATTGGAACAGCACTTAATGTTAAGAGAGGTATTTCAATCCTATGCGATAGTATAAGTGACCTGAAACGCCTCAAAATCACTGGATCAGAATGGACACTGCTTGAAAATGTTCACAAAGTATTAAAAAACTTTAAAGTTCTGACGAATAAATTAGGAGGAGAAAATTACGTCACCCTTCCACTCGTTACCGTTCCATTTAACTTGTTGTAGGATAAGCTAGAAAAAATGATGGAAATACTGGACAACAAGCCTGGAAGGAATGAAGGTGATGAAAAACTGTTGCTTTCCTATCAAGCTGCTCGGAACAAGATGCTAAAGCACTACCGCCTGACAAACTGGATTTATTGCGCGGTATTAATATTAGATCCACGTCATAAATGTGAAACTTTCTCCATGACGCCATGGGGAAAAGAGATGCAGGAAAAGTCCCTATTGAAATTTGAGGAAATGTTCAAAGTCTATTACGAAAGGTATCCCACTCAAATACTGTCCGCTCAGTCAATGGATCTAGAGAATCTTGAGAGATCTGTTTTGGTAGAAAGTGACGAAGAAGACCTTCTAGATGTATATTTTCTCTATAAGCAGTCAAGACCCAGTACTGGCAGGTATTTTCTCCTTTTCGACTAATTTCTTTTACCTTAACTATTTTGACCTAAGAGAGAAGTTCAATTAGTCTCAGAACTTTTATTTAATTATTTTTTACTTTTAAATAGAAATTTAACCCTTTTTCTATTAAGACCTAATGTTTTTCATACAATTGCTCCTAATCTATCATCCCAGCATGAAAAATGGAGAAAAGAACTTGAAGACTATCTTCAACTGCCGAGATCCCCTAGTGATGTAAACATATTGACATGGTGGTAGGCAAATGAGGAAACATTTCCAGTGCTATCAAAAATGGCGAGAGACTTCCTCAGTATTCCCACTACATCTGTTCCAGCGGAAAGGTTGTTCTCAAGAGCAGCCTTGACAATAAGGAAGCATAGAAACCGCTTGGGTCACGAATCAGCAAGAAGTTTACTCTATGTGAACTCGTGGGTGACGTGCAATTTGGCCAGTCAAATAAAAAACTTATGTTAATTAAACTTTTTTAAATCTGAAAATTATTTAAACTACTTTATTAAAGCGAAAATTATCTCTTATACCACTCACATTATTTTTGCGATTATTTTCCTAAACCTTCTGTGGATTTCCCTGCAGTAAATTTGTGTTTACATTCCCTTTTTAGAAATTTTTTGTTTTATGTTACTATTTTATTCATTGAATATCAATAAAACCAATGATTTTACTAGCAGTTTGATGTAATTGGTGTCCAGCTCAATATATATTTAAAATTTATATTAATGGCTTTCCTATTTCGAGTGTACCGATTAAGCGATTAAGTACGCAAAGGAAACGGCTTTTTATGGTGCTAAATTTATTTTGGGGGAAACGAGACGAGACGAGACTGGGGTTCACGAGACGAGACTCGAGACGATACCCGAGTTCAGAAAACGAGACTGAGACGATACTGGCTCAAGTCTCGTCTCGTCTCGCGGCAACACTAACGATAATGGCAAATGGATTTCGTTGAAGTATCGCACGCTAAACAATAACTTGAAATATTCCATTTGGTAATTATCGCATGCCACAAGAGACGATGAATCAAGAGGGCTGTGTCGACGAATCAACGCGATGAATATCACGGCGTACGAGAATTGACTCCCCTTGGGGTCGAACGCCGTGATTGTTATTGAATGAGAACAGTGTATTGTATCATCTCGTTTTCCCTATTCAACATCAATGAGTTATATTAATTATTGCAAGAAAAATAACAATTAATGGTGAAGAATACGATACTTCAACAAACCCATACCATAAAATCTGCTAATTTCGCACACGATGATTAATAAGATGTGTCAAGAATCGATCTCCAGGTTTACACCCTCGAAGGTACCAAAATTTTGGGGATTCGGAAACACTGACGCTGGCGCAAGATGCATAGCAATGAATTGGAGTGGGGAAATTAGGTAGAGTGGGTCCTTTTACCTCGCCACTGTAAACCTTCGATCTCGACGTCCGAACCCCGCGTCAGTTCGCCGAGTGAATTCGGGGGATGGCAATTGATTGGATCTTTGTTGAAAGAGAGGAAGACACACACACACACGCTAGAGGGCAGCACTGGGCAAAGGAGGAGCGTGGCTATTGGACGAGTCAAGGAGCTCGTCGACCCCAATATGGAATCGGGCGACACTGGTCGAAAGTCCGCGGCATGTCTCGAGAGCAGGAGAGGCGTATTCGTGAGTTTTGGAAAAGAGAATCGGAGCCCGAACGAATTAATTCTTGAATGCTTCTCATTGCTTTTGGAAAATAGACGTGTCACGCCTTCAAACGGAGAGTCTTATTCTTACGAAAATGAATCGAGTTAGAGAATCATAGAATTATTCGCAGAATCTTCAAAAAGAGACGACGTCCCTTTCTAAATCAACAAAATATGCCATGGAAAAATTTCTACGATAAATTCACACTTAATGATGAAAATTTTGAGCTCTCTTCCACTATATGTCATGGTAATACAACAAAATTAAATAGAGAACAGATGTGAATCGAAGACGAAAATAGATTTATGAAAAAAAATGAATGGTGAGAGAATAATGGACGAACTGAAAGTTATGGTTCAATGTAGTGGAAGAGGCTCTTAAGAAAGGAGTTTCAATAATAAGAAAGCTAATATGAAGCAATGCATTTATTTTACGGAAGGAAATACGGTGTACAAGGACAGGGGAGTGTGGAGGGGAGTATGGAGAAAAATATTAAAGAATGCCAGTTTCCAAGACCTAACTACAATAATAAAGCTTTTTGACTTTTTCTATTACGAAAGAGAATAGTGTGACGGGTAAACATGTAAATATGTGTGAGAAGATTTTTCGCCAATCCGATTTAACTTTTTTTGCTTAGCACGAGGCACGCGTAGATATTAATTTAATTGGTAAAAATGATTCACTATTTTAAACTCAGTCAATATGTCACGGTAAAAAACTGAATTTATTTACTTTAATTATGCACGTAACAATTTCATTAATATAGTAAAATATTATTTGACGATGTCAAATATTTGGATCTTCACATTACTCCAAAATTATTTGAGTTACAAAACAATTTATCGAAATATTTAACGAAAACTAAAAAATAAAATATCTCAGTCATGCTATAACTCTTTAATTCTTTGTCAGGTAAATGGTGCTAGATTACCAACAGTACCTACTGTCTGAGTAGCAGCAATCATTTTGAAATAAAAATTATAGTGAACTTTAACATAGATAAAGCTAATTAATAATTAAGCTTATCAGTATCCTCCTTAAAACTCTTAAGGACTAGACCATTTCATCCATAGGGAAAAGGTGAGAGCTCTTTGCCGAGAGGATACAATTTGGGAAAGATTGGCCAAGGTAGGCATAAGGATACGGCTCGCTGAGAATAACATCGACAGAGACTGGTGGTACTCTCCCAGCAACTCGAGGAAACCCATACTGATAATCATTCGAGAGGAAATAAAAAGGCGAATGTCCATGGACCAATCTGAAGGCACCTTAACCAACAATAGGTTCTACATAAAGCGGCCACTCCGACAATATAAACAGGACATTTTTCACTTTGTCGACCCTAATCCGTGTAGTCCTAATCCGTGAAGATGATGAACGATGCGTTTGTGGAAACGTTGTCAGTTATGGAATAATGTACCCGGTGGAATACCTATATAAACTTTCATAATTAAGCGATTAATTTTGGCGAACAAAATACAAAAGCACTACATATTCTTTTTTCGTTCAATACCTGTAAAAAAAATAAAAAATACTAATGGTTATATCTTTAATGACGAGTATTATATCACTGTTTCCACTAATAAATCAACAAAGATATTTTTTATAACGAACATAAATAAACAAATATAATACGTAATGTAATAGCTTTTAACAGCAAAAATACTCCCTTTTCTGTATATCACCGAAATCTACGCAGCAATAAATATTGTGTCTCCTGCGTCTCCCTGCAGGCGTTTGTAGCTCCCTCACTCTCTATTCCCCGCACTCATTTCCGCCAATAGTTCAGAATATACACGCCCCAATAAATCTCAATTGTGGCGAAGGTTACCGGCGGAGCAAAGCGCTGAGAATGCCGGGAACTCATCGAAACTCGTTCCATTCAATAAATGCCTTTTCGGGAAGGGGGGCCATCTTTCACCTTAATGATGTCACTCGCAATCTCCTTGCGTGGATCTTCTTTCCAAGAGAGTTCAGTAACGAAGGAAACAGTAAGAGTGGGGAGAGAAGTGAATAATGATCACAGCTTGGCGGCCCGACGCGTGCTTTCGAGTCTAAGGAGTTTTCCGTGCATCGCACGCGAAAATACTGTGGAGACTAAAATGTTAGCACTGTCGAACGACTATTTCCTGGTACCTACTTTTCTCTTAGAGACAGCGCGTTTTCTTGTATTAATAGTCTCAGAGAGTATGACGCCAAGTGGGCGGATTTAATGGGGATGAATTTGAAAATGATGGCTCAGAGTATACAAGAAAAACCCTCTGAAAGACCATAGTGAAAATGTGGCTGCGTAGTTCTTTCATCGTGCTCATCAGAAACGACAGTCGTAATAAATTTAACCCACATTCCTAAACGGCGAATTCCCAAGGCAAAAGGTGTGAAATCAACATGGGGGAGATAGAGACAGGGAAGATAAATTTCCCAAAAGTGTAGATATCCTGTATACCACAATGTGTACATAGAATAAGTGCAATTTTCTATCTTCATTAATTTTTTCCTCTGAAGAAATATTCACGGAAATTATCTGACAGAAATCATCTCAACTTCGGATATACCTATTGACTCAGCCTTATTGGAAAGATCGCACAACTAAATTTTGCTAATATGGCGAAAGGTCAAGTTGGGTAGGGTTTGGAGGTTTTGTTATTATTTATACATTCTTTTTCCTTAAACTCATTGCTGTGGGTTGGGTGGTTACATACGTCCATTGAATGTTTAACACAATATAAATAATAGCTATCCAATTATGACATATAAGCTATTGAGGCAAAACATTAACAGGACTGTTCAGCAGTATCTTTAGGTGAAAACTCGCCCTGCGGTGTCTATACGGGAAAGTACTCTAGTTTCCTTTTAAGTGAATAAACATACGGCAAGAACGATAAAAAAATTCAACGAGGAATAGAAGGAACTAAATTCGAGTGCCTAGGACGAAATAAGCGTCTCAGATCAACATATTTCAGGGAGTATGAAACAAATTTCACAGTATACGTACAAAAAGCAAATAATTTTAGGAAATACGCAGTACCCATCCAATCCTCTCTGTACTGATACATAAAAACACATAAAAATGCACACACATTGCTACATAAAAATATTGCAGGCTAACAAAGCTCGTAGAATAACTATTTAAATATGGCCTTCTCTTCCATGATGATTTATGAATTTCTCGCAGTCTTTGTTAGACAACGAAGTGTAAAACAACAGATAGGTAACTATCCTGCATGATAACATAGCCTGCAGAAGGGTTAACGTACTTGAGTATCAGAACTAAATGAAAAACGTAGGTGTTATATTTAGAACACCAAAAAAACGACAAATTTTATGTAGCTAAGCGCTTGCGAGCGGTAACGAGGAGATAAAATCTCGGAATATAATGCATCTGAACGAAAATAGACAGGACATAACATAATGTTAATCCAGATTCTTCGCTTTATGACTTCAACAGACGTTTAAATTCGTTTCCTTTGTATTAAGTATTCAATGCATCACTAAATACGAATATTGGGAAAGCAGTCAAAGCTGAAAGTGCTATAAGACTATTTCCATCTTGCACGAATATACACAGGGTAAGAATGAGGGAGAATCTCCCCATTTAGAGGGATATTGCCTTCCATAAAAATTCCTCGTTGTATATTGCAGCCATTATTTTGGGCATTCGTTTAGTCGTTCAATGCATCGCCACACAATATCTAGAAGTATATCAAGTTGGAATTTCCGAACGACTATTTTCTTCTTGTACGATTAAACCAAAGGTAAGAAGGGCAGAAATATCCGGGCATAGAAAGGTATTTGGATCATGAAATCCCTCGTAGTATGAAGGAAATTCAGCAGTAGCAATGAAATATCATCTCGTCAAACAGCACAGTTGAATAAAAAAATAATGTAAATACAATAAAGTCATTCCGAAATAACCGCCATTTATTCTTACATAACTTCAATAAAATTAAGAATTGTTACCCTTAGTAGGTATTTCCATGATTTAATATGAGTTCATGACAACATTTGGAGCCATAAAACTTTGTATTTCATAAGGACTATTATAATTTACAACTAAAAACACTGGGTAATAGTGATAGAAATTTGTTATTAGTCATTTGTTATATGCGATTTTTTGTGTCACTCCGGCTCTTGGGATAAAGTAGATATGTCGGAACAATATACATTTTTTACAAAAATGGAATGAAATCTCAGAAAATACTTAAAATACAGCACCTTATTTTTTGCATACCCGCAATTCGATTTTATAATGTGTAGTACTGATAAAAATTCTTTGTCACGTCTTTTCCATGCATCACCATATGAACCATAAAAGACTATAAACTCAAGTACTGCCACGAAACTATTTTCACCCACTTTAAAAAAAACAGGATAGGAATGATAGTCACGTATTGTCTAAACGCGAATAATCCTAGTACGTGTGATATCCGATTGATGACGAAGAAATCAATTCTCGAAAAAAATACACTTCAACGAAAAAAGACAGCACATTACTTAACGTAATACCTATACTGTATGTCGTGCTTTATGCTGATAATTGCAAGTATTTCCATTGCGTAGAGTTTTACATGTGTATGGATAAAAAAAATGGAAGACTGTCGAAGCCTACTGGAGGCTTTTACAGTGATGAGATGCTCGGGGTTGGGTAATTCCCAGGTTCCGCTAGGTTCGTCCATCTTCGCAGTGACGTTTGGCGTCTATTGCAGGGCGCATCTTCAAATCATCATCCAGAATATGATCATGCAAATGTTGATCTGAAGATGGGTCCTTATGTGGACGCGAAATGCCGTCACTGCAAATACGAACGCATTCCGCGGAACATGGATGTTCCCCAATCTCCAAGCCAGAAATCCCGAACAGCTCTTTCTTCTCTCAAGAAAAAATTCAATTGACCGAAATAAAAAAATATACTTGAAAAAATGTACTTGAAGGATACTAAGCAGCATAAAAGTTGGGGCCATCTTTTATGTTTTTGCTGTCAGCTACAAGTTTAGACATGGGTAATTTCTCTATATACTGCCGCACAGAAGTGTCAAGGAAACTTTAAAACCTTGTGTTACTGAATGACTTTTTTTCATATGATTAACAACGGACTAAAAATTATACGAATCTCCGTGTACAGAAAAGCATTCTTGCTCAATAAAAATCGGTCGCAGCATTACTACCACCAACATATAAGGCATTCATAGCATGCGATTCCTTGTACTTGAAAGAAATCCGAGCGGAACAAAATAAAAACTCAGAACAATACACTTCTGAACATAAAAAATATATTTCAGAGCATATAAGGATACAGAACATAATTTAGTACCAATCGGAAGTATTCACCGTTAAAGCACGCAATTTATAAAAATATATGCGCATACTTAATCATCATTGCTCATCTTTTCCTCCATTTATTATTTATCACAAGCAGTACCCATGAGTAAAGGTATAAAAGACAATGAGACTAATTTCTTGGTATTACTCATATTTTACTAGCAGAGGGCACCCGTTGAAATTCAGTGGTTGAAGAAAACCTCGATTATGATGTATTGGATACAAAATAATACATCTTATTTGCTTTTCTGGCGTATATTGTAGACATAAATCACCTCAGAAGACTCGGAACGATAATTGAATCAGCCATCAAATAGGAGACGGATAATTTTACAAATCTCTATCTAAATTAAATATAAAGTCTGCTTTGAATTTGTATATGTGCGTACTATGCTAATATTTGAGTGGCTCCACCCCACCTCAGTCCACTGACAACCTTACTATTATTACATCTAAATCGCACTGCTGAAATATTTGGCGTAGCTTCTGTCAGGGATACGCTTGCAGTTGGGCCACCTTAAATTTTACTTCTCTAGTTCTAACAACATACAAGTATGATCATACTGGGACAAAATTAACTCTAATTAAATATAAAAAAGCTTCCCATAAAAGTCATAATACTTCGTCCAAGTATTAAAGACACCCCTGGTCTAAATTAATAGTAATTTGAGTTAACTTTACGTAAAGTAGAAGGAACAAATATTATTATAATTATCCCGGATTTTTGAATCCCTCACGTAGAATTTACTTGTTCATATATGAACAATCTCCTGGTCATTAGTAGCGAATAAAATCCAAAATGACCCGCCATCACCAATGATCTTGGCTAGAAGCTTTACAAAAAAAATTGAATGTCCCTAAGTGAATCACGTATTAACAGTATTCCTCTATCTACTCATCATTTCACAGAACTTATCGTCCTTTGGCGTTTAAAGTTTTATCAAATAACATGAATTTTAAGATAATTTCAACAATAGTGATGGTCCTCTTTGAACTGTGCCACTATTGCCATCAAGTAAAAAAAGTGGATTGTATGGCAAGAATCTCTTAATATGCAGAGCCATACTAGTCACTAATTTTCCCTTAGTACAAAAGAAACCGGAGAGTCAAGAACAAAGATAAATCTTGGGAAACAGTAACACTGAACGATAAAAAACAGCGTATACTTAAATGTATAATCCACTATCATTCCTGACTTGTTCAGTTAGTCATTAATTTTGCATGAAGAAGTTTAAGCTCAAGTTTACATTTAAAGAGAGAGATTCTTTGGGAAACGACACTTGTTTGATATTAAGAGAAAAATATGTAATAGGTGCAGTAACGGGTATGTTGTAATGAAAATTCGGCAAAATGATGAATCAAGCCAAATCAACATCTTTCTTAGTCATTGATAAGCGAAAGGATTTGCTCGTAGCATGAAATCTTTCTTCTACCCAAAATAATCACTAAAAACTTTTTGTTTTTGTAGAAGTTGTAAGTTCATCCTCTCAGGTATGTATCGGGAATGAGAAACGTAGCATTTTGCGAAATATAACCTTTCAGATATTTTATTTTTTTCATTTGTAACCTCTTGAGACATAATTCGTCTTCACATTTAGCTCCATTCCTAAGGTAAGGATATGTTGAAAACGCCAACGATATGGGTTTAAGAGGTGCTAATACATCACTATGACCATTACAATACACCAGCATAACTGCGTGAAACTCCTGATTAATATGATCCTATCGTTTAGTGGCCTTTATCGTGACTTGACTTAGTCAGATCGAAAAAATAACTGGTTTAAACCTTACCTATTTACAGAAACAGCATTAAGTAATATGATAATTTCTTCATTTTCAGCAATGCATTTCTCGAAAAAAGATATAAGGTAATGCATAGCAATTGGCTTAACGACCAGTTGACAGCTTCATGTAATACGGGGATAACATCACGAAGTACCAACTACAACGAGCTTTAGTGGCTTAGGCCATTTGCGCTCTTCTTACTCGTAGCCTTGTTCTTCACCTGAACCATAGTATCTTGAGTCACAGTCCTACGCCAACAGCGTCGAGCTAATTCTCTAAGCTCCTTATCCAATTGAATCACTCGACTAATCAGCTTGGAGTAGCTTCGATAGTCCCAAAATGCTTTAGGCACTGAGGAGGTTAGTACTAACGTCTTGTAAAAAGTCCAATTTAATTTTTTTGCTTTTAATTAAGGTTATGTCAATGGTAAAGAAAATATTCTCCATGACCAAGTATTTGTAGTCAAAACAATTACACAGGAATGGTTTAAAAACTCATTAATTATATAAAAGTTTCACGAGTTTCCACTAGGTAATAGGCTTCATATCTGCCGGATATGAAGCCTTTTGCCTGGTGTAATACTCGTGAAACATTTATATTTCAGATTCACAGGGAAAATCTTAGACTATTAATTCCTCATAAATTGTTTATGGATAATTTAGAGAACGTAATAATTTCTTTTTACAAAAACTCTCTCAACGCTAATCTGAAAATGTAGATAGCCGGACGTAATTTCCATAAAGCACCTGGATAAATATACTATAAAAACAATTACAGAAATGGATGGAGGAATGCGTGGGAAGAATTATAGGGGAAGACCAAGAGTTGTACACCCAGAATTAAGAGACAATTAAGAATAAAAACTTAACAGGAAACAACAAGGTTGGATGAAAGAAGAATAAAGTTCACGGCTGCATACAACTATTCTTTTTGCTGATACAATCGCTGTTCATATGATATTGGTAGATTACAAAGTTTTAATCTTTGAATTTTTTATGCCGATTTTAAACCTATTTTCCCAAAAGTTATGAAAATTACGCAGGATTTGAAGCAGAGAATCATTAGACAAATTTTTGGCCTTGATTCAAAAGTTTACTCTCCAGTCTCATTTGATCAAAAACGATGTATCGTCAAAGGAAACACAAATAACGCGTTTCACTCCCTTTTATCTCTCGTGCCGACCTCTTTCATGATAAAATCGACCTAATCAGAGCAATTTAATGTGCCGTCACTCGATACCCTTCGGGCCGCGGTTTCAGGCATCTTTTGAGGGCATGCGCCGCTATGGTTCTTGCCCTCAATATCCTAAATGCGTCAAACGTTTAAAATATAAAAAATCTATCGTATTAATCGGCAGTAATCAATACGAACATTTGGTTGGCTGCAGCTCTCCACTCCGTTCTCTTTTCAACTAACCACTTAGCATAAGTCCTTATTAAAGTATTTCTCATGATTTACCCGAAATTCTCTCTTCAGCCCTCCTCAGTATTTAATCTTCAACGTTTGGAGGAGGCCTATGTGTCCTAGAAAGTCTCAAATATGTTTATATCATCTACTTCATGGGATTTTCATGAATAGCTTTTATACATTACTCTTATCAACGGTTCTAGATTCTTTCCATCCATTATGTCATAATTCTACGATAACACCGCATTTTCATTACTTCCAATCTAATCAACACTGCCGATATAATAGATCAAGTTTCACTGCCATTTAAGAGCATGAGTGTTTCAATTAAATGTTTCTCCACTTCCGAGTTAGTGTCATTAGCTGTTAGCGGACTCTTTCTCAAGGCCGTTTTAAAGGAAATATTTTGTACAAACGAATGTTCGTACGTACGTACTTTTGTCTCAACGAAATTAAAACAGGTTCTATTTTCCGTCCAGGCATTGAGACATTAGCACAAGCGTTCATACAATTGGCCGCTTTACACGATACATTTTGCCTCATGCAAGAGTTCATGGAAGAGTTTGTACTAACAAATGTACCGTGTAAAACGGCTTTTATGATGAAATGCCTTCTTTTCTTACGCTGCTCTAAACATTATAGCTTCCTCGTTACTCCTTTCACTGGTGATCCGAATTTCAACGTAGTTTCAGGTTTTACCCTTCAAAGCTCATGGTTATCTTTTTTAATTGATTTCTTCGACTAATTTACTTAAGTTTCGTACATTAGTCATCAACTTTTTTTCTCGAAATATCTTCCCAAACAGCCCCGCAGTAGCACGAATGCAAAATACCTCTTTTGCTAGAATGACTCAGCTTCCTGCATAAACGTCGCTTATTTCTGATTAGTAGGAACGTCACACTTCTTCCAATTGCTCCAGTTCTCGCAGTCCAACTCTCATGGTGTCTTTTCCATGTTGATTTCTTCCATGAACCGTTATTTAGGTTAAATAAAGCAAAAATACAGCAAAAATGATAATCCAGCTGACAATGCTTTCGAATTGGAGTCACTGTGCCCTTCCTGAGGAGGGGAATCTCTCATCATTTGGTTGCCTGAGGGTTTGAGGACTGACTTCCAGGTGGGGGAGGATGGGTGGTTTTGAGGAGTGGGAAGGGGAACGGAAGGTCAAAGGGTAATAAATTGGAGAGATTTGGAGGCGTCTGCTGGTAGAGGAAAGGCCGGGGAGGAGGTGGGTCTGTAGGTAAGGAAGTAGGGAGGGGAGAAGTGGCGGAAGGAAGGAATTGGTTAGGAGGAGGAGAGCAAAGCGACACGGGACCTGGCCCCAACTGCCTCGGATGGCTGGGCACGCGAGGTCTCCGGTTCCGTCCGCCGCGTCACCGCTACACGGACAGAAACACGACCACTCTCTTATGATACTCCTCCTCCTCCTACTGTCTTCTTCTCCCATCCCCTTCCCCAAAAGCACCCTCCCCCTTAACCCCTCATTCCCAAAGATTTCCCCTTCTCCGTAGGCCTGTGACGGGTTTTCCGATCCCGCTGACAGTGAGGTAACGTCCTCGTCTGCCCACAGCATGGGTCGCAGGTTTGACTCCCACTTGAGGGCATTTTTCACCCCATTAGACATGGCTTTTTTTATTATTTTTTGTTCTTTTCTAAGCCACCTAGGAACAACTATGGCTTATGGTACAGTGAAAATCACAGGCAACATTGAAATGATTTAAACTGAAAAATATGAAATATGATCTACTCTGTGCAGAACAAAAAAGGAAACAAATACTTGCACAATATTGTAGGCAATGGAAGAAAAGAAAAATACAATTATGATGATATCGTTAGACTGATATGTAATTAGCCATATTTATTTCTTTCTCTGTTTAAAATATTGTATATGTATTTGTTTTCTTATTGTGCACTCCACATTTCAGTTGATGTTACAGATTTTTTCACCGTGTATGGTCTCAGGTTAGATAATGATTTGCTTTGTTCAATACGCTGCATGGTCATGCGTGTGTAACAAATATTTTTCGTTGGGTATGTCGATGAAAAAGGCTCAGGAGGCTGGTTTTGGTGATAAATAAAATAGGAATCTATCGTGGATTTAATTTTTTAAATGCTATAGCGCTCGGACAGAAGAAGAAAGAAAGGGTTGAGAATACTTCAATTAGCGAAATTAACGGCGGTTTAAAATGAGGAAATATGGCATATTCCAAACCAGAATATTTATCAATATCGCGCGGAGTAGATACTTTATCCAGGTATATAAATACGTGACTCTACATGGTATGCAAAAAGCAATGTGCAATATAAATATTATTTCGCTATGCGACATATATTTTGCGGTGTGCAGTTAATGTAAAATCAGCATGTATCGTTTAAGTCCTGAGATAGGTATATTGCAGCACTTGTTCCCTTATAATATCTTCATACCCTTAACGACGTTACCCAAAAGCCACGTTATGGCCACGTTAAGGCTTAACGTGGCTGGAGCGGTAATTGTGAGTCATTGAGTGCACATAACACATTTTGTATGTAATTCGAAAAAAATTCTTGGACCACATTTCATTTGAGTGCATCTTCTTATGCGTTGAAACTCACGACACAGTAAGTAGCGGAGATGATACAAGAATTATATTTCCCTTAATTAAACTATGTAATGAGCAGCGTTTTCGGCGTTTTATTTGAAATTTAAACGAAATAAAATTGTTGCATATTTTTTTTCGAATATAGGACTCAGCTTGACCCATCTATATTTGTCAGCAAGAATTATAGAAATGAAGTAGATATGTATAATTTTGTGTTTAGAGGAAATTATGTACATACGAAATCGAATTAATACGAAATATATGTCAAATGCTATAAGAATACGTGTCAAAATAGCGTTGAATTACCAACAAAAGCAAATCAGTAATATGCCATTTTTTAATTTTTATCTATACATGTCACTTATGAGAACACGTCTGCAATGTTTCACGTAAATCTGTGCATAAAAAAATCGTTCCAACCAATTTAAAGCTCTCGTTCTTGAAATTCTAAATGCGATACTGAACTCCGATTATCACACAGTCCTATTTCTCCATCTTCCCGACCACCGGCAACCGAGTGTCACGACATAACCTCTTGTTTCTCTCAGCTCGCTCGTCTACGACAAACTAACCCAAGTTCGTTCGCCCCTTCATTTACTCCCCACCTCTCCCTTCCCACACCCACCCAAAAGCCCTCTCAGTACCTCCACGACAACGTTCCCGCTCCGAGCGCTGCTCGCCTCCTCCTTCCGGACGCATGTGCTCTTTGGCCGTGCCGCAGTTACCAAAGTAGGAGATATATTTGTTCCCCCCTCGATGCACCTGCTGTGACCAAACTCGAGCCGATCAATTATGTTGCTTTCTTTGGAAGTCGCTTCCCCTGCCCTACACCCTACTCCCCCCATCCTCCGAAGCGGTTTGCAAGGCGACGGCGTTCCTTGTCCGACAAACCACTCCCAGTTTTAAGGGGGATGGAGTAAACTGGTCGACGACTTAACCCTCGCGACCCTAAGCGACCCTTTCGTGGAAGGCGAGCGCCTTGTACCCTACCATAAACTATCTCTACGTCCTGTTTAAAACTGAAGTCCGGTGAATATCTCTTTCGCCTACCATATTGCTTAATATCCTTATATAGATTACACCTATATATTTTTACAATCTTATGGACTAGCGCTACCAAATAGTTACGGTTCAGAAGTCAAATATGAACTGTTACCATAAATATATGAAATATGAAACAATTGTTTATGACATCATTCCTTAATATGCTGCATAATTATGGCTAATTTTTAAATAGTTTGTATGAATTTATTTTTATGCATACAAATTAATACCAAGTAAATGAAAAAAGTTAACATTAGCATAACGACACATTTTCTGCTATTACACTACCAAACGCATGTGGTAACAGCATAAAAATCGAAATATTCTCTAAAATCAAAATTGACGAAGAAATAAATTTATTTCCCAGTGTGCTACGCATTGCAGTCAATCTAGTTTCATTACTCACAAAACTTTCAAATATATTTCATAAAATTAATCCAGTTCCCAATGGGTTTAACGCATCACGGTTAAAAACTGTACAAGTCCGTTCATGGTAATAGCTCAGTTGAAATGTACTGAATTTGCTTTGAAATGAATGAAAACTTTTGAATGAATGAAACGGTTTTTTCACGATTTTATGATTAAAACAAAGGCCACCACCATGGATTATTTGGTCACGTGATTCACATCCCCAAACAGCATTGGACGTGTTTACAAATGGCTGCAGTTCTTTCAACTGCGCCACTATCTTGGATGGACTTGGAGTATTTAAATCGTCCTTGCGTATGAACTGAAGAATTTAACAGGGAAATAATAAAATACAATGTGATCGCTAGGGTAGTGTAAGTTAGGAGAGCCGGTTGATGAATAAAGGATTTATTTGATAGAATGGAGAAAGGGTTGAGAGAAACCCGGCGTCGGCATTACCTTGGCCAACTCTTAACTAAAAGCACCAAAGGGTCAGCTATTTAACGTCCCATCCAACTCACTTGTTACGTGTTGAACTTGATATTCTATCCACACAGTACTGAAATAGAGGTACGGAATGTCGCTATACTATCTCCTCCACTATCTTTCTGAATCCGGGTCATCTCCAGCAACCACGCAAATCCGAACCTACACCCACTCCCAGTTTAATCGGAATGAAGTAAGCAGGTCGATGACGTAATCATTTCAACTCCCATCGGCTCTTTCGTGGAGAGTAACTAGTTAGCCATTTTAAACTCAATTTGCCCGTAGTGTTTTAATTTGAAGTTTGGCTAATTTTTCAGAAGATGCTGATATCCCAGAATATTGTCATAAAACAAGCATTACTTTTTAAATAACGGTGATTACTAAAAATAATACCGAAATATAATATTAGAATTATCCTCGCGTAGCAACTAAAGTAGGTACATTACAGGGTCGTGAGATACCTTCGACTCCAGTCGCATGACTCTTTTTGAAGGAGACATTAAACCGAACTGAAGTTACTTTTACGTCTCTTTTAACTGTCATATTCTATAGTGTCTGGAAAAAAGGATTTTTTCAAAAAATGCATGGTATCGGGTAGTATAATAAAGGGAGTATGAGTTATATCTTGGGTAACTGCTATTTTATGCGAAGGGAAAGTTAAAAAATATAATAATTCTTTCATAAAAAGCCTTATTGAAGATTATTGATTATAAGTACACTTTTGGCTTGGCTGTCAAACATAAGGCCATATTATCAAGAAAATGAATTCATTTCACAATTAATAAACTGGTTTCTTCCCTTATGACACTGTAACGAAAACCGAGAAGTGTAGTGCGGTGAGTAAATGTAAAAAATGGGTGACAGAATAGTCCACTGTGAGTGACGAGATGAATTCCTATCTAGATTTATAATCCATAATTCCGAAGTTTCAAATGCCTTTTAGTTAGGATTAACCGACAGAGCATGGTCGTGTACTCGAAGTGTTATCTGGATTATAGTCAGATTCAATGACGTGTAGACTGCGTTGATGTGACCTAACGCCTAAATGAAGACCTTAAAACTACATGTATGTCTAAGCATGTGTAATTAATCATAGGTGAGGGTGTATAAATACCTAAACCGTAAGAGTAAATGGTGTTTTTGAAGTTCAACAGGACGGAGATGGACGGGGGAGTCACCGTTGAAGAAGTACTAACAAGGTTAAAGAATAAACTCAATAGCAGGAGATGAAATGTGTTGGGTACATTCTAAGATTTATCAGCAACTCATGTCAACAATTACTAGAGGACCGAATACCATATAGATTGGGCAAAGTTATCGAGGAAGACGAAGGATAAGTATAAATTACGAAATATGCCAAAATGGAGTCTTAAGAGGGTATAAAGCGGTGACGTTGTATTCTCTTTAGGACGAAAGTTCGTGACTAATGATTGATAATATCCGCTGCAAAACTAAGTTAAATGATATTTATTAATGTTTTTACAACCCTCATCTCCGTAAAGATCACGACCTTAGTGACTGCCGCATCTTATTAACAACTTAATCTTTATTCTGAATAGCAACGTCCATTTCCAAACACGAAGTACAAAATCTGCCTTCTATAATGTTTTCAGGCGTTTTAACAGTAGGTATTTAATCCAAAAATAACAATTAATTAAGAGAAAAAATCGCTCCAAATTTAGCAATAATAACTCATTGAGAGAATGATCGTCAATACTGTACCACTTAGTTGCATTCTATGCCCCAAAATTAATTGAACATAATTTGCTACTGGCCAATGGATAACACCATTATACAATCGAATCATTTCACACTTCATAATACAATTCGCTAGTACAGTGGTATGTTTCCCATCGCTATTCTTCTTAATAAAGGGAAACACTTCTTAGATCTCGGATACATTAGATATTTCTAAGCATATATCTACTGACAATTAAAATAAGGGGGTTGAGGTACATAGCGTACACCAATTCAGATGAATGTTATTTGCTAGCCACGAATTTTATTTGTAAACTTTAGTAAAAATCAAATCTAAAAAGTTCTACTTACATCAATTCAGATGAATGTTATTTGCTAGCCACGAATTTTATTTGTAAACTTTAGTAAAAATCAAATCTAAAAAGTTCTACTTACATCAATTCAGATGAATGTTATTTGCTAGCCACGAATTTTATTTGTAAACTTTAGTAAAAATCAAATCTAAAAAGTTCTACTTACATCAATTCAGATGAATGTTATTTGCTAGCCACGAATTTTATTTGTAAACTTTAGTAAAAATCAAATCTAAAAAGTTCTACTTACATCAATTCAGATCAATGTTATTTGCTAGCCACGAATTTTATTTGTAAACTTTAGTAAAAAATCAAATCTAAAAAGTTCAATTTACCCTGTGAGATGCATAAAAATTCACGTAAATACGTTCTCCTTCAGTGCATATAGTTCATAAAGTAGTGATTAACTAGAAAAACTTTAGGTGGCAGTGAAGGCTTTTCGGGCATCCACGTATTTTAACTGTCGTAGACGACAGTTTCGATATCATTACAGGTATGTTCTTCAGGTCAGAAGACGGCTACCCTCTTCAGGTCACTTCTGACCTGAAGAAGATAGCAGCAATGATATCGAAACTGTCGTCTACCACAGTTAAAATACGGGGAAGAAAGCTCGAAAAGCCTTCTCTGCCGTCTCAACGACTCCGAAGAAGCCTTCGAGTTAAAAAACTTTGGGTGATTACCAAATAGCCAAAGTTTGACGATTACAAATGCAGAAAATTGGTTCCTGTATCACTTAACATGAGGTCGATGATAAAAACTATATATGCCCATCTCTCGCTCACACTAACCCCATAATGCCATCTCATTACGCTTAAACAACAGGCAGTGAGATCTCCCATCACATCCCTATCAGTGGAAACTATTACCACTGAGAAGAAAAACGTAGATTACAATACTGCTCTATTGAAGGAATACTAAAGAATTTGCATGTAAAGGTCTCTGTCTAAAGTAAATATGTTGACTCCTCGAGAGTTATCTAGCGAGGGTCACTACCATGGCGTCTATGAAATCTATATTTATTTTGTATATGTATTATTTATGTTATATTATATACACTCCATGGTCACTACTTTCACATCATTTATACAAGGAAAGAGTAAAGTCTATAGATTTTACTCATAGGGATCGCAGGCGTAATTGGCATTGGTAACTTTATAAAATTAATGAAAATCTCATTTCATCAGAAGACTCACGATTACATATACCGTTCCGCCATATTATTTTCGTCGGTCATTTTTCAGAATAAATTTCTTCGTGCATGCAATGTATGCATAAAAGCTTATAATATGTAACGAATAATTAATTTAAAATTCTATTTATTCATGAGTTGAAATAAGTCCCACATTATATGCGTCAATATTTCATCAAAGAGAGAAAGAACTACACCGCAAACTTGCTTCTCATTGGCCGCTGAAATTAAATTTTGATTTAACGGAAAGGTTAACATTCCGAAAGAGGCGGGCTAAGTCAACATAGTCGGAATCACTATTTTTTGGTTTATTAATTTCACACCTCCATTCAGAATATGAGGATTTAACGAGCCATGGAATAAACTGATCTTGAAATAGCGACCCCGGATTGAGAATACCCCCTTAGTAGCCGGTCGATAAACAAGACAACTATTTCATACTTAATTAAAATTACTTCATTTTTCTACTATAAAATAAAACTGTCGAATTGGGCTTAAATAATATCATTAATACGCTTAAAATCAAAATCTTAGATAGAACTGTGTATCCATTTTGTTATCGTTTTATTGACTGAAAAGATTGATCCTAGGTTTATCTTCACAATTATAATTGTTTTCAAGGCTGGAAAAAATAACAAGTCTTCTAGAGCTTCCCTTGTGCCCATGTAGTTTTCAGATATATTATCAGAGAACATCATGACGTAAGTTAGCTAGTTTTCTTGTCATGATCAGAAGTCAGTTAGTTTCCCTAAATATAGGAAGAATATGAACAAGAGCATTTAAACCAACTTCCTTTTAACAGTTATAAAAATGGCATCGCCGGAATAATTTTCATGAGGGTTACATTAATAAGGCAGTGGTTTTATTTTTCTTGAACGGGAAGGGAAGAAAGATATCGTGGGAAGTTAAATTTAGAACGCAGAGGAAGGGGACTCTGAGAGAACTCTGGGAGCACGAAAAGGATTACCTGCCGTAAGAAATAGTGACATGGGGGATGGAGGGAAAAGGATTGGTAGCATTGGGACGTTGCGGCTGGGTGAGCAGAAATCGGAGTGGGCCGATTCACCTTTCTTCCTTCGCAAAGACATTTGGGTCCGCAGCGGTAAGTAAAGACATAGGGAGTAAGTAAGAGGTTGGATATATGGTAGTGTGAGCGACTTTTTTCGCCAGTATTAAAAGAGATCTTATCAACATTTATGTTTCAAAAATAGGTAGTTGTAAGAAGCATGAAGTAAATACATATATCTTATAATAATAATAATATATCTTATCATAAACTCACAATCGAGTAATGACTATACGCAGGTATAATTTATCTCAAAATGACGGCTTAACACGTTTGATGAGACGTCGTGTTGTTGAGAGTATTAGGTACGAGAAATTCATTGGTCTAGGTCTGATCTACAAGAAAATTCGTATAGGGACCCCTTCTATTGCACATTTCCACATGACTTTCTTGGTCAACTCACAGCATTCACACCTACACCATTAATATATTTATTTACTCGACTTTTATCCATTCTCTCTGCATAGTAAATGAGAAAGTGCGACTCTTTCTTGTGCCCACAACTCAAGCATTCATTCCACGTTCTTACGCTCTCTCCCCTGATTTGCCACCAACATTTTTAAGATAACCCATTCCCACTCTATTAATTAAGCGGACACTCATGCTTGTCCTCGCATATCCAAGTTTCCCCACTGTATAATAAAAAAGGGGATATTAACACCTTTGTGTGATCTGATTCTCTCTTCCTTAGACTAACAGTTATTCCTTGATATGATCCTCATTCTACCTACGCATTTTTTAGATTTTTCTCATTTTATAAAGGTCATGAATGGAAAACCCGCAAATATGTACTGATTCAGAGGAACGATTTCTATCCTCAGGGAGGTAAATTAATCTATGTTTGTGCTATTTATAACATAATTTTATTTCCATAAAAATTGGTTCCCATGGAAACCACCCAGGACGAGACTCATTGAATGACTGGCCAAGGAAGTGAAAAGGATAGAATGACAGAGAGAAAAAGAGACTTAAAAAACATAGACACTGAAGAGAGAAATAAGCAGTGTGTCGCACACAGTTGAATCTAAGAGAAAAAGGTGAGAATAGTTGAATAGGAAACACAAGAATAGATATGATATGATGGATGGGGAGGTATCTTACAGGAGACAATAATGTAGAGTATTAAGAATTTGGCTGAGAAAGATTTTCGGGACAAAAGACCGAAGAGTTAATCATATTCCTCTGACGTAAAACTGCAACCAGTAACCTGGCAACTATGCTCGTATGGAAAGAGATACGTCCATGCATATCAAAAGACTTAATTGCTATTCAAACTCTGACTTCGACATCAAATAGTGAAGCTGCATGATTCTTCATCACCAATCAATTAACTCAATTATTTAGCAGCACTAAATTGCTTTTTATCCCTTGGAATTTATTATAGATAACATATAGGCACATGAGCAAAGATGAAGGCCAATAGTAATTAATATAATATATCGTCACCCCTGTAAAACAACTCCTATCACATTTTCGGCGCATTACGACAAGACATTTAATTTACATTAGCTGTTAGTTAAATTAGCACTTCCAGAGTTGAGTAAACCTTAGGATAGCTCTGATTTCTGATTTCATGGAACGTCAGTCACCTTCATATCTTTCTTTTAATCCCGCTTGGGAATAATGAAACAGTGTTCATATCAACACCATTTGATACGCTCATACTTCAATTCCGGAACGTAGACGATACATTTAAATTTCAAAGTGCACTCGGCATTTCCATTCGATCTGAAAACCGATAACACAGATCGTTGGTCCCAAGTTACCCCAATGATGCCATTCTCTCCCACAAAGAGCTTGTCCAGAGACAAAGAATCACTCCAATGTTTCCCCGTCTGGGAATCCCGGCACTCAGGCCGCATCACCGCCACCGCATCTAATATTCACGACGGACGTGGCAAGGAGAGAGCCTGAGTACCCTTCTCCCTGAGGGCACCGGTTTCGAGCGCCGCCAGGGAGAATGGGACGTCACGACTGCCCACTTAAACGAGGTCAATATCCGCACTCGAACAATTAATTACAAACTTTTTACGAGGCTACAATGAAATATTAATTAATTTTAAATGCTAAGCACATTTTTAGAGCATGACATCAATGTCAGTCAAAACGTAAGGCAATCCGCCTAAGTAAACTCATAAGTTTAGAGCATTATACTTGACCGGGAATAAAACCTGGATCTCCCAATTTCCGGACAGTTTTATTAGCCAGTTGCACCAACTACCCATCTTAGTTGAAGGCAAATTTGAACCTGACCAAAAAACTGGACATACGGGTTCAAATCGATACCGATAAGTATTAGTTGCAGATAAACTCCCACTTAAATTGGTCTTGAAATAAGACGGACAAGATGGGAAGTAAATGACTAGCACACCAGACTAAGCGAGAACACAATCTGCACTCAAACAATGTATTAAAAACGCGACGCGCGCGACTGCGCACCATATAATTTACGTATTTTGTACCAGCGTTGGAACCAAAGCTTTAGCACATAGAATCGGAAACCAGTTTTTGAAGTACCGCCAGACAAAAGCCCATCGCAACCGATCATTTAAACAAGACCCCATTCCCGGCTAAAATAAAATTAAATACTTTTAGTAACGTCACAATTAATGAATAATTATTTCGTAAACTACATAAAAAAATGTCGAGCACAACGCCAATGCCAACGCCAAAGGTGTAGAACCAAATTTAATTAACCAAAACTAGACCAGAGTTGACAATCAACCGTAAATGGCCTAGTACCGAAGTTAAATCAAATCTTTATCGTGACACATTTACCGACACTATAGCCAATGAGCATAACATGAATGAAAAACATTGCAAAATTGTTGGCATAAATTCATTAAATTGTAACACAATTTATGACGTAAAAGCTTTAGATTATAACACCAAGTTAACATCAAAATTTAGATATTTCCAACAAAGTAGCCACAATTATTTTTAGCATAATACTTTTATTCCAAAATCTGAAATATTTGCTTGATTTCAACAAAAAAATTGTTTATTTACTTGGAAATCGCAGCACAGATATTACGAGTAAGTGGGAACTTATCTACGTCACATTGAGAGTGTACTTTTAATCCCATGCAGCAATTTGAATTTTTTAAATTCTCTCCGTTGAATTCCAATGGGCACCATTTCATAGAATATCTATATATTTATTCTGGTTGAACACATTCTGCATTGATATGCCGTACCCTTAGACGTGAATTGAGCAAAGCACGCAGTGACGGTTCCTTCTCTTCGGTGAAGAGGTATGAGTGCTTTCGTGGGCAATGGCCTATCCTCAGTCAAGCTATCAATACATCTAACTGCCGAATATTTTTCATCGATGACCTTAATAGTAGCGCGTCATCCTAAATGCTACGCGATATGCTCTCTGGAATGCCAGCCCATATATTTCCCATTTATCACGAAGGATGTCTTTGAGCACGAATTTCAGGTCCAACGCAGGTATGTGATCAAAATCACATTCAGTGATGAGTGAATGATCTCATTTCGATGATTACACTAAATCATTTGATCAACTTACGTGAAAGTACATAAAATATAGCTATGAACAAATAAAACAAGAAGAAAGATACGTGAATACTGAGAGAAAATATCACAACTGCCTTCTAACTTCATCGCCCGTTACTACTCTAATTGTAAGTATAAATTAGCCCTCGTGTTGATTTTGCAGGCCGTTTCAAGTCCAATGCGAGGAGTATGACCGTGTTTAATTCAATTTTCGTACAATTCCAGATACTTGAGCAAACTTGGCCCTCTTCAAAGCAAAACATTCAATTCGAAAACGGCCAATTTCGCTCGCATTTCGTAGAAATACGAACTATTTTGATCCTAATTTCGGTCAGGATAAAATTAAGTCAGGATAAAGAGGGTGAACTTGCTGAACCTTTAATAACCTGTAAACTGATCTGCTGCCATTGCTGCTGCCTTATTTTACACTTCTCTATACGACCCTCTTCAGAAAGGAGGTGAGTACATACGAACAAACTAGCAGAATAGGGGGAAGTGAGGAAGAAGTGAGCCGGGGTCAGGATGAAAGCGATGAAAAGGATTTGGCGAGAGGTTAAAGGCAAGGGGAGGGGGGGTTGGTCGACAGAAAAGGACAAAAGAAGGGAGCTTAGGGGAGAATCCCGCAAGACTGCCCGTTACGAAGGCTTATGGAACATGAAGAGGGAGAGGAATAAATGGGGTTATACAGGAAGGGAAGGAAAAGGACTGGTTGGAAGAGGTCCTTACGAATAAACAAGGAAGAGTGAATGAGCGAAGGAAGAAATCGGAAACTCAAAGGAAAAGGCTTTGCGATACATCGAAAAATCGCCTGCGATATTACGATGTATCGGCTGTGACAGTGTGATATATATATATATCCAAATTTACGCTTTTACCACTTCTGAGTGACTGAGTACTGCTATATTTTCTTCCATGTATGTAACTTCCATGCCTGTCCTTTACGATGCATCGCCTGCGATAATGCAATATATCGCCCTCGAAAATGTGATATATCGCCAGTGACAGGGGATATTCATAGTTCATCGCTCATATAAGCGTTAAATACTTTTTTGCCGAGCTGAGAGTTGAAGTTTATCCTTTGTAAAAACTCATAACTACTTTATTCTTGCACATTATAGGTCATAAGCGGGTCGTGGTGGCCTAGAGGGTAGAGCGCTTGGCTACCGACCGCAGAGTCCTAAGTTCAAATCCGGGTAAGTCCTCTCTGTCCCCTCCGAAAATCCTCTAGGTCTGATTATCTGACTGTCATCGAACATTGTGGAATTTCGCAGGCGGACCAGAGAAAGCAACTGGCCCCCTACCCTGAATATTTAAATTTCACACGCCAATGTCTTAGTATCTACTCTCACCCATCAAAACCAACCCTCAGGTTAAAACACTGAGAAGTAAGAAACTATTACACTATTTGAAAAAACTGATTTCGTTACGGGTTTTAAGGACATGGAGAGAAAACTTGTTGCCGATAATGGTTTCAGTTGGATAACGTAGTAACTCTAGCAGATCATGGAAAATTAGATGGTTTAGGTTCCAGTTGGTATTTTCACTTAAAATCACCATTTTTCCATCTTTTAAATAAGGAAATGATGTATTGGTAGTCGTAAAATTGTGATTTATTAGCATCCTTCAACGACTGAGGTAACTTTACGCTTAATTTCTGCTACTTATAGAAAGGACAATGACACTCTGGACGAATAAGAGAATCGCCCATCCAAATTTAGGCAAAGTCCATTGATACTGGACTAAAAAATATCGAATGGGAACTATTGCTTCCGTCGACGCAGGCCGCTACCGGTAATGTGGTCCATCACATTCCGATTTCATTCCACCATTCTGTCTAATGAATGTCCCTTTCTGTCTCCTGAAAAATAGATCTACAAAGAAAGAGTGATCGTAACAATACCGGTGGCTCATGTCGTACCATTCCTAATGTCGTATCGATGCTCATGGCCGAATATGTACGCATGCTTGGATATATTCACATTGAAAACTCTCGTTTCAAATGAAATTGGGGTTTTCGCCTGCGAGCTTGTCCGGCAGAGGGGAGGTGCTGGGAGGAGAAGAGGTAGTGGGCTGCAGAAAAAAAGAAAAAACAGAAAGGGATGATGCGCACCTTGAATCCCCACCCCTTCAGTAAAAAAACACCAACCTCTTGCCCCTTTCGCCTTCGTTTCATCCGTCTCTCTAGCCCGCCACCCAATAACCAACCCTTTTTCCTTCCGTTCGGCAAGTTACCCACTCCTCGTCTTGATTTGCAGCTAGCTTTGTTTTTACACGAATAATTACATGTATACAATATAGTGAGCAAAGGAAATAGTAAAAAAACAGAGGCATCAGAAATTAGTGCAAGGCACTGATTCAGGCCTAACTTCGTGGAACCATGTCATAGTTATAAAAACCAAAGTTATTCGCACTAAAATTTAATACCGACCTCAGCTAGATTTTAACTTTGATGGTAATTAATAATTACTGAACTCATGGTCGGAAATACATTTTAGTTTGGATAATATTAAGCTATCATTTTTATTATTGTCAGATTTTCAAAATTAGTAGATTTAGAAATAAGCTAGAAGGTAGTACTTTACAATGGCTGGGGTGCCTAAAAATAATGAAATAGAATACAATTTCCAGAGTTTGGGAATTAGGGAGAGTGAGAGAGAGTGGGAAGTAACCTTGGGGAAGACCACGTAAGCAATGGATAAAAGACGTGGAAAGATGTTTAGAGAAGTGAAACATATCCGGGAATGAAGTGGATAAAAAGAAAACATTGAGTGACACAAAAAGATGGAGAAGTTCGTTTAATATCTTGTCACACAGAAGGTGGGACTTAGGAAAACTGGAGTTTAAGGCAGATGCTGAAGATGAAATTGACGGAAAAATAAGAAATGAAGAGGTATATAGACGAGTAGATGAGGAAAGGAGCATATGGTACAGTATACAGCAAAGAAGATACAGATGCATTGGGCACACCCTGAGGAACAACGGAGGTATATAATTATTGAAGGATAATTTAGAGAAAAGTCCCAAGAGGAAGGCGAAGGGATAAATACATTAGCCATATAAAGAGAAAAGTACGCGAGAATAATTACCAGGGATTGATGGAACAAGCATCAGATAGGAAAGAATTAAGGGCTGCAGCAAACTAATATTAGCATTGAACGACCAATCACTGAATGAATGCATAGTGGAACAGGACCAGCTAAAGATGGATAATATAGTGAGCTTAGAGGAGAAATTTAACGAGGCGTTCAAACAGAATCAAATTCTACTAAGCAACACTAATTTGGAAGTAAAGAAGCACTTTACTAAAACATATACTTAAAGGTCTATCTCTGTAAGCTTTGGCGATAACTGCAGCAGAAAGAAGAAGGTCGAAAGCAGTCGAAATAGAGTGATATCGAAGAATGAAGAAGATCAAAATGATGGAGAGAATTATCAATGAAGAAGCACTGCGTAGAAAACTTCTGAAAAGGAAATAATTCAATTAAAACATGTAATGAAGAGGAAACAAAATTATTGGGCGCACTCCAAGATACAACAGCAGCCTATTGAAAACAGTGATGGAAGGAGAAATGAACGAGAAGAATCATCTGGAAAGACCAAGGATATAATACATGGGACAAATTGCGAAGAACGCAAAAATTATGACTCTTGAAGATATGAATATTTTATTTGAGAAGAGAGTAGAGTGGAGATCTGCAGAAAATCAATTTTTGGATGCGTAACAAATGATGATAAAAGTTTCAATGGCTGTTTCGATTTCAAACATGATATTCCCGCCATATGCATTTACTCTGTCGTCAGACTGCTGCATCAATATTGGCTAGATTCTTATTTTTAACAAATTTCATTGCATTATAGAAGCCCGGCACATTGCATTGAGCCTCAAAGTTGCAAAAAATTAGGTACTTTGCTAAATCACATATACGTTTTCTATGCCATATCAATTCTTTTAAGCCGGCCGAAAAAAAAATCTTTTTCAGTTTGCTCAAAAAACGATTTTGTTTTCCAAAAGTTTTAAACATTTAAAACCATCGGTTTGTATTTAAATAGTACCAGCTTGTTACTTACTTCCCATTCCATACTTTTCTTCCCCCCTTGCATCCCCGCATCAGTGACGACCACAAGAATAGATCAAGACTCTTGATTCGAGCAGAACGCACCATTTTCAGAGTCCCAGCTTGCTACTTACTTCCCATTCCGAACTTTTCTTCCCCCTTACCCATTTCGACAACATTTATCCCGTTTACAGCTCCCAGCATCGCAACCATCAACATCCTTCAACCCCCATGTCCCTCCTTTCTTCCAATGGGGGAAAAACCCCTCTTCCTGCCCTGAGGCGCCCAAAACGGGGCAGAGGGATTAGAACGAAAGCAGTGGAGGAGTAGGGTAACCAGGGAGGAAAGGAGAGGCTTGCAAGGTGGATCGTGTCCATCTTCTGGGCATCCATGGATGATAATGTTAGAATTCATACCTACAAGTTAAAATGCTTAAAAAAAAAGAAACCAATATGCGGATCCTTTCTTCAGGAGGTTAACACAAGTGTAATGAGGGACCCTCTGGTGCGTCATGGTTGACTCATCGTTGCGGCTATGGTACACTGTCACACCTGGTGGCTCGGTTCAGTCTCTTTTTTGTCTTTAACACACATCACATAAGTACACAGGCACTTGAGAGAGGGAGGATCTCCGTGGCACAAAATGGCGGATACAACGGTTTTCAGCCACCCGAGGCCCAGGAACCCATAGTGGTCCAACAAACTCCAAGCCAAGGTATTGAAATATTTATAATTATTATTATATTTTATTGAATAAATCTCTTTTGTCGACTCTCCCACGCACATTTTGCACGCAGAATTGCGATACTTGTATGCAATTTTACACACGTCATATTACACTCTGAATTTCATTTTTATCGGTAATTTTTTACGTGGTCAAACAAATGGTCAAAACATACAACTGCTCTCACTATTCTTATGACTTTTGTTTTTCATTACATGCCGTGTTTGAAAAAATAGTAATATAAAATGCAGTCATTATATAAGTGCACTCTTATGGATCTTCTGAATGGTACTCGTAAAACTCTTAAGTTACTCCATGTTCGATGTCTAGTTTTAGTTCTACCACCCAGGGTTCCTAAACATCGACATCAGCCCTTGGCTGCGCACACATTTTCCTTTAGATGCGTTCTGCTGGAATAATAAATTTGATTTGTTCTTTTGATCGTGAGTGATGCCCGGATGCAAGAACGAGTTTTTCAAACTATCAATAAACAACGAATCCCTCTCATTTAGCAGAATTTGTTTGTCCTTGTCTTGCCTGAAAAATTCATTCAGGCAATTGGCTATGTGATTTTGTGAATGATCACAAACAAAAATTGGATATCTCAAGAATAAGACCCAACATGGTGACATCCGGAATCTCAAAAGAAAGCGTGATCGGCCCCCTGTTAGTACTTATTTATATAAACGACATTGATTCAAAGAGTTAGCATCAGAATAACCGTATTTCTCCGAATACAAGCCGCACCCCGTTTTTGGGGTCTCAAACAGGGAAAAAAGTAAATACGCGAATTTAAGCCGCACCCTTTTTAGTGAATCCCGTACTTCCTACAGTATTAGGCATTAGAATTATATATCTGTTTTTACATTACCTATGTAAGTATGACTCAATGTTACCTATATTATCCTTTAATATATGAATAAATTGTGCACCAATTTGACCTTTTTCAGCATTATTTCTTACTTTCCCCGTGACTTAGGCGAGTTTAGCTGGCGTCCAAGTGAATCCGAATGGCTGGTTTGCTCAAATCGGTCATTTTTAAGATTTTTTCAGAAAGTTCTCGAATTTAAGCCGCACCTCGAATATAAACCGCACCCCGATTTTGCGGCCCCAAAATCGGGAAAAAAGTGCGGCTTATATTCGGAGAAATACGGTAGTTTTTTTTTCTAACAATGCGGTCAACTACCAAGAAATTGTCAAAAATATGTGCTTAGACGCTTTCTCATCTGGCATTAACTACGCTCACTCGTAGTTTTTTGAGTAGGGCCTTGAACAAAAATTAAATAAAATTAGGATTTATCAAGCGAATAACGATGAAGCATTGAAAGTGAAACGTTACTTTTCTTTAGGTAAGCCATATCGCAATCTTTTGTGAACTGGCTAAGGAATAAAAAATACAAAGAAAAGTCACACAATTCACTAAAAACCATCATGGGAAAACAGAGATGGTAGCGTAGCTAAAATGAGTAGGTTAGGAGCCGCTAGAAATGCAGATGCTACACGCTAGCTACACTGAAAATTTCAGGTAAGGCAAGTTTAAGTATGCCTCGGGGGATATTATTTTAGCCTTGCACTATATTTCTAGAGCTGAAAGAATTGACAAAATAGAAGGATTAACCAGCCAAACTGATAGCTTAAAAAATTCCTTCTTCCTGTTCACCACTAGTGGTTACAGCTAAAAAATAATTACACAATAAGAAACTCATGTAACATGCAATTCGCCCTGGTCCTTTCTTTCTTCCAATTTCTTTTCCCTATTCCCTACCTTTTACATGACGGGTGTGCCAACACTCACTACTACCACACGCCCCGTGGCAGCAGCCCCGTGTAAAAGAGTTCACCTCGGAGTTTATAGGGGGAGAGTTGAATGTGGAGGGGATAGGATGTTTTTGCTGATGGCCGCAGGGAAAGAGCCCACAAGGAGCGAATGCGTGCCTGTCTCTCTTCTCCTATTCTTGCGCGATCCCTCGAAACTAGGCATGCCATATGGCATGTGGCAAACCTAGGTTGGAGGGGAGGCACCGTATATTGCAATGCTATATGGCATCAGCACCCAAATATGCACTACAGGTAGTGAATTATTTTACCTATGCCAAGAATTCCACGCTGTGTGTGCACGAAAATAATACATCTAGTCACTAATTACGGTTTCATCTAAATCTCCTATATATATCTATATATAGATTTTGTATCCTTCCTTCTGTGAGAAAGGTCGCATATAGCTTCCGAAATATCAGAAATGTTTGTGTGAGTGTTCCTTTTTTGTATCTATGTTTCATTCCGCCCTACTTGTGGCAAAGTTTATCTAAATTATCACGTGTGTGATTTTTCCACAAACTTGTATGTATGTATGTGTGTGTGTGTATATATATATATATATATATATATATATATATATATATATATATATATATATATATATATATATATATATCCATATACATACAAACATATACATATATAATCCATATACATACAAACTTACAGGAGGTAGGAGAAAGAGACACAGATAAAGAATTTGTTCTTACGGGAACGTTTGGAACCGGTTGGTTCTTCCTCAGCTTTAGAAGCTTCTTCATACAAAATGTATATACATTTTGTAGCGTGCCAGTCAGTCAGTCATTCTGTATCCATTTTTTTTATATCTCTCTCAAGTTTTGAGCTAGAGAAATGAGGTTTGATATCTTAAACGCGGATTCTCTCTCTGTATGATTTGGCATTAAATTTGGTTTGGTAGGTGGCAAATTTTGGGGGTGTTTTTACCCCACTATCGTTAACATTGACACCCATAAGAAAAGCATTGAATTCGGTGCAGGTTTTTCTTCAATCGCTTTTCTAAATTATTTGCACTCAAGATATTGGATGGAGAACGGATAAAAGAATATAGTATTTAATTATTTCATTCAATTTTCTTATACGCTTCGTTTTTGTCCAGGTACTGCGTTTTTATCTCGAAATTCAAAAATTTGTCTTCCTTTTCAACAATAGATATTTCCTTGGCAACCGGGCTTGAACACCCATTTAATAGCGATTTTATGAATGTATATTCACTCCTGCAGCCACTAAAGGCCTGGTTCAGTGACTAATTTGATAGTTGTAGTCAAACGACTACGGTTATCCGTTCGCCTTGCCTTCTCAATGACATCAAAAATGGTCGATCGCTTAAAGTGCATGGATTAAATCTGAAAAATCCATGCTTTTCGCGTGGTCAATTATATGTTGCATGCTCACGAGTGGAACAGATCAGTAATGCCAAATTCCACACCAGCTGATGAAAACAACGCTTGGCTCAAAGCGTCGCATCTTTGGAGACATGTACATAAACTCACGTTAACGACCAATATGCGCGTAAATCAGCGCAATATGTTAACCATATTTTCAAATCAGTTGTTGTACATTGGTAATGGAAAAGTACCAGTTGATGCCGACACAAAAAATATTTCAATTCCATTGAACTTATATATCATTGTTCCATCGATCGAACAATCATTTCAGAAAGTTTTTCCACTAGCTGTCACCATTTACAAAAATCACCGATGGCTTTGCGAACGCGCTATTTTGGTAGAAAAAAACACCGACGTCAATTAAATCAACTACGCCATCCACGAAGGAATTTCGGGCGAGTCTGTCACCAACAAATCGATTTATAGCGTTATGAATGCGGACGAGATTTTTAACTAGTCTTTTGAGTTTTTAAATTCGTTGGGTCTTTCAGGTTTACCACCGCACAGATTGTCACTCAAACTCGGCGCACCAATAATTCTTTTGCGCAACATTAATGCACCACGAATGTGCAATGGAACCAGGCTCACTGTCAAACCACTGTTACCAAACGTCATCGAAGCGACAATTCTGAATGGAAATTCAAAAGGAGAAGATCTACTTATTCCACGTATTCCCATTATTCCCACCGACATGGGATTTGATTTCAAACGACTACAGTTCCCCGTTCGCCTTGCATTCTCAATGACTATCAACAATGCCCAAGGTAAATCGCTTCATGTGTGTGGATTAAATCTGAAAAGCCATGCTTTTCACATGGTCAATTATATGCTGCATGCTCATGAGTGGGACAGCCGAAAAAGTAATTTTTTTTCAGAGGGCGGAAGGACCAAACATATTGTATATCCGAAAGCACTCGAATAAAATTTTCAACTTTATTTTATTACACAAATTAACATTTTCTTTCATTAATGTTGAACATATAAATGTTTGTATATGTTTGCCTACTTAAAAAGAAAAAGAGGCATTGTAACGCATGCCGGGCCCCGCCGGCGATCGCGCCTCAAGTTCGCTCCACCTTATTTCTCTCTCATCTTTGCATGGGGTGGGAAGGCTTAACAAATGCAATTGCTGTTTTGGGGAAGAAAAATTAATCTGAATGTTTTTTTTTTCATTTTTGGGAAACATATACACTCATTTATCCACATTTCCCACTGCTTCCACTTGAGTAGTCCAAAAAAAGAAAAACCATTAAGTTCACTTCAAGAGCACACCAGACAGAGACTGCCTGCAAAGCAAGCAGCAGGTCTGCTTATATTGTTATAAATAGTCGGCGTGGTAGATTTTAACAATCACAAGAATGCTATTTTTCAAATTAAATGAAATATAAAACTTTTTTTCCATGATTAGCGTTTAAACGTCTAGATCCTTGTATTCAAGGTGCTCATTTTTAGTAGGCAAGCGATGTGGGTTATTACGGAGAATTACGGGGAACAAAAATTGAGTTGTTTTTCAGCTTATGTACGCCGTGAAAAATGCGTAGGTATTAATAATATTAAAATTCCTGTAAAGCCGAAATAGGTACTCATTTAAACGAGGAAAATCATATTCTAAAAGTTAATGTAATGGAATGAAAAAAGTATTTTTAGTGATATGCAAAAAACAAACGTTTTGCTCGTTTCTCGATGACCATCTCTAGGTTAGAGGTAAGGGGCTTTATTATGTAAGTACAGTGCTGAACACTGTCATACCTCGGAAAACCTGTCTTCACAGCCTCCAACCAATCTCAACTTTGGAATGGCCCTGCTTGAAATTTTCGAGGCTATGGCGTAAAATTTTCCTCGCTGTCAAGGCTCGGGTATGTCCTCGGAAAAAGCAACTAGGTTAAGCAGGGAGTGCCGAATCATCGTTATTTTTATTTGACAACAGTTGGTAGTTTCCGCCACACAGAGGCGCTGGCATCACATAAATGCTTAATGGTACGTTCTTCGTCCTGTACACGGCATGCTGGATGAGGCATGATATACATCACTCTTATGGAACCTCGTAATTGAACACAAACAACTTTAAATGATTTTAATCAAATTATAATTTTATCTTTTGTCCTTTCAGTTTAATTAAAATAGTTCGACCTTGTTAACGTTTCGTTCTATTATAGGTGACCAACTCTTAAGTTCGAGGAACGGTTGGGATATACCTTCACGGGGGAGAGAAGGGTTGACGTCAGAGGTTTGAGTGGAAGACCTGAATGGAGAAGAGAGTTCGGGGAATGTTTGTGCTGTCGGCAAGACATGGATGAAACCAAAATGAGCGAATATGTCCCTGTTTTTGTTTCCCTGACCGTTCACGACTTGAGCTTCAGCATGTGAAGAAACGATTCACAGTTGTAATACCGCCATGACATTTCCCAAGAAAAAAATAGGACTGAGTTGAGCTTTTCAACTGAAAATGATTATAACATAGAGAAATAAATATGTGAACATTGGAGATAACTTTGCAATTAAAACTTGTGCATACGAAAATAAAACTTCACTTTAATACAAAATAATATTGGACGTTGGTTATTCCGAATTCCGGAATTTCCGCCACGTGGTTCCATATTCAGGGGCAATATTTCGCCGGCTATCCTGCAGGCTTGGGATCTGAGGAAGCCTGCAGGATAGGCGGCGAAATATTGTCCCTAAAAATGGAACCACGTGGCGGAAATCCCAGAAATCGGAATAACCAGCGTCCATCCAAGCCCCGCGGAAACCTACGTCAGAACAAAATATTGTTCTTTTAGTCATTATCGTTAAAATAGCTAGATTAATTTAATTTTGTTATTTAAAATATTGAATTCATTTAATAAGTTAAATTATTAAATGAATAATTATTATTTAATAATTCAAAGGTGCCCAACTTTAGTAAAGACGAGCCGGAGTTATTAGGGAGAGTCAAGTAATCGCCAAATGATTATTTTTTTTGCTAAACATGCCATAAAACAAGAATAAAAGTACTGTAAAACGGTTAAGGAATCACTAAATTTGAAGAAAAATTTATTTTTAAAATTATTCCAGTCAAATAAAAGAAATGTATAACTTTTATAGAAAAAATCGTTTCGCTCCATTCTAGGTGACCACCTATAGGTAGGAGTTAAGGTCGGGGTATTCCTTTACGGGGGAGAGGAGAGTTGACGTCGGAGTTTTAGGAGGAAGGCTTGAATGGTGGTTGGGGGTGATGTTTGTGCTGACGGCTAGAACGGGAGAACGGGAAGGGGCCCAGAATGAACGAATACGTGCCCGCTTGTGTTTTCCCATGTGAGCGGCTCGTGTGTACGCGAGACCATGAGGGACGTGTGGGAGCGGCAGCGTGGGGTTGGAGGAGGCGGGGGCGGGGGAGGGAGTAGGCGGAGGGGAGTGAAGGACCAACGTACGGGAGAATAAAAGAACGAAATTAAATTCTTTACGGGAGCGGACAATCTGATTCCACGGCGAAAACATTTTATCTCGCTAATGGCCGCCGGTCTACGCGTCCCTGTCCCGTTGGCTGTTAGCCGCAGGAAATGCGAGGGGAAGAAAAGGCGCAGAGCTGGTTTGTGCCGCTCCCTGGGAAACGAAGGCAGAGATAAATGGATGTAGACGTGTAAAGGGGAGAGGGAGGGAGAGAGAGTAAAAGCGCAGAGGGAGTTGAGAGTGAAGTTGGCGGGAGGTGAAGAGTGGAGAAAAACTGGTGAAGGAAGAAGCTGTGGGGAGCCGGTTAAAGAGGAAGCAAACGCCGTTGGAATCGCTGTAAACGCCGATTGAGAGGACAAGGATGTTACGAGAAACGAGCATGAAAAAGGAACAGGAGGATTTTGAAGAGAAACTCATGGTTTGGAAGCAGGACAAGGTTACCTGGACTAACGAGTGGACGGACTAGAGGGGAGTTCGATGGCAAAACCTGGATTCAAAAAAGTGGTAATATAAGAAATGAGGCACTGGGTTTGATTATGCTGCCAGAATAATAGTTTCATATTCCGAGGTTTTGAGTTCGATTCCAAGACGTGGTTGAGATATTCTGATTTTTTCCAAACACCTACATGGTTTTATGTAGAGAGCACTTTAAGGCCAGGTTCAATAACGTCAGGTAAACTATTATTTCAAGAAGAAGTAGCCTTTAAGTTAACCTAATTTTAACGGTGAGTACACGTTTTGCATATTATATCAAACTGAATTAATTTACATGAGAGTTATAAATGGGGGGACGGACGTATTATTTCTAATATTCACGCCGAGAAAATATTTAACCAGGGATTATAAAACAGAGCCTAAGTTAAGTATTCCGTCCGTTAACCTGTTGGCACCTTAGCACCTTTCATTATGAGTAAGCAAGTGCCGACACAGGATTTCATGCCTATCTTCCTCCTTTTCCCAAATAACCCATCCCTAACCAGCCTAAATTCCAAATTCCTATCCAAAATGGCGCAATGAGGCTTAATTTGATCGCCTCCCCCAATAAACAAAGTAAGAAAGTGGACGTACACAGGGAAAAATGAAGACGCCACAGAGAAATTCAACGGAGAGGACGTCGATTTTGAGTAAAAAGAAGAGGAAAAGAGGTAAGGGGGAAATCAGAGGAAAAACTCTTGTGAATATTGAGGAGGGTACAGCGATTAACGGACTAGCGACAGTAACAACTGTGCTTGGAGACGTTAAAGACAAGGAGAAAGAAAGCTTGGAGACAAGGGAAAAATGAACTGCCGATAGTGACGCTGGCGGATGAGGCGGATAGGTGGCAAGTTGTACGTGACTAAGTGTCTTCAATATGTTGCTAAAGCAAAATAATTTAAAATATACGTTGCTTTTAATAGAAGACTCTACGCTAAAAATATGAACTTAGAGGTATGATGTTCTAAAAATTCAAAGGACAAGGGTTTATTACAAATCTAGGGATATTTCGCATATGGAAAACCTTAACTTTAAACGGAAAAGAATCACCACCAAAAAAATTACGGCAGTACTCTTCGATATGCACCGCACCCGAAAGGCCGTGAAAACGGAAGGACATGCAATCTCTTGAGTGGCAACTATCTGGTGACCTATATTCGAGTGGCAGTTTCTTCAGTGCGAAGGTGAGTCCAAAACTTTTATGATCAAAGAAAAACCTTCATAAAGAATTATTGGATTATCTCAGGATTATTGATCGATCCGAGTAACCAAGGATCTTACCTTTCTACAGGGTTTCTAAGTAAGGAATCCTATGCCTTGTAGCGGAAACAATTTACGGCTCGCGGGATTGGTCATATGATTTTATTATACCAAAATTGTCGAACCTTTATTAGGAATTTCCAACAAACAAATGGAAAACTTTACCCAGTAACGATAGAACGAAACCAACAAAATAACAACAAGTGTATCCGATAATCACGCTAACTAACGTCTTAAAAGCAATTCATTTAATGAAATAGTCAAGCATGTAAAACGCTGCTAGTGCAAACAATCAAAGCACTGTCATTGATAGCTGGCCACCATTGAATCGGTCGGGTCAGAAGGAAGCTTCATCCGAGGTCACACTGGTCTCTTTAGGAACTGAAATGAGGGCGGGACTCAAATAAGAACGGCAGAATGCAAAACGGGGATCAAGGAGACGATAGCACGACTGGAAACGAGGTTATGAAAAAAGGTCCAGTCTCAGCGTGCAGAAGAGGAGAGGAGGTGAAGAGCGCAACGTAGGAAAGAGGCACAGGGCACTGTTTTGGAACCCGTCGATTTTCCCGAGGAAGCGCTGCCAGCATCAATGGCATTGGAATCAAGGATTCGGTTGTTAAAAAGGTATCGGGCAAACGGTGCGGAGCACCCGAGTCCGGCCGCACAATCTGCCCGTGGGCGAGAAAAGCGACTAAGCAGAGCGGATTTTGAAAATGTCGCTCGATGCAAAAGAAAGTGTGGACGGACGACCCTCGCTCGCTGGGCCCGCTCCCCGGTACAAATGACGCTCAGCGCACCTTCTTTTTTTTTTAAGCCTTGAGTGAAAAAATATTACTGTGATCTCTCGCCTGCACTATAAAAATACGTGGCCATGGCTTACACTCATGTTATGCTGACGATGCAATACCCAGAGTTCGAATGCCCTAAAAACGTTTGAGCATTCAAGTACGACGCGCACCACGACTAAATATGGGATTTAAACTGGGTTAAATGTGTAATTTGATGGAGATTGGCCTGATTTTGTGGAAGGGCAATGATATCTACATAAAATAACACATTTTGTTAGTTCCAACGAGCGTTTGAACACAATGCGATTAACGAAATATACAATTGCAAGATACATTTTGCAACCCTCGTGAAAGTATAAGCTTTGATATTTAGACGAAGAATTAGGGTTTGAGCTAGCAAGTTGAGCTTGCCATCGAGTTTCTTTTCATTCAAAAGCAAAGTCTACAAATGTATTGCCATTGGTCTCCACGTTGATGCGATTTCTTGATTCTTCACCTAACCGATGACGTGTGAAAGAAATGTCATTGTTTTCAGTCATATAATCTGGAATTTCACATCGGCTTGAAAAAATATATCCTCAAAACTTTAATTTGAACAAATTTATTATCAGGGAAACGGATCAAAAACGGAAATTATACTACCACCACCAAGTTATAAAAAAGAAAAAATATTTTTTTTGTGTTCCAGGACTACGACAGATGCAATACATAAAATGTGTATGCACAACGATATATTCGTTACCTTTATCAAGAATTTAATCATAATGGACAGAAAAGAATGATCATTTATTTAAAGCATATTAATTTAGTACAATTGAGAACTGATCGCTTCAATAATTTGATAAATAATTTTAAACATTTACTTTAGCTCACATGGTATTGAGCGGATTTCGTTTCAATTATTAATAAAATCCAGAGAACAACGACGTTGTGCAACCCAACAACAGCAAAATATATACAAAATGAAATGAAGGAAATAATTATCTTACATAATCTTTTCAAAGCACTCAAAATTCATTTAATTAGAAGAACTACAAAGTCATATATATAAACCCGATAAGCTACCCTTCCACTGTGAATTTAATGAATGCTTTCTGGAGCTAGTTGTCCTCTTAGGTACCGTGCACAAAATAACATTGAGTACCCGAGAGTGTGCGTGCACTAAGCGATACTGTCCACGAGGTTAATCCCAACTTAAAACACAAAGGTGTTTACATAGACAAATATAAAAAACTGCGAAACTGGCCGCGCAGTAACTTTTACGGAA
Source organism: Pyrrhosoma nymphula (assembly GCA_963573305.1). Lineage (NCBI taxonomy): Eukaryota > Metazoa > Arthropoda > Insecta > Odonata > Coenagrionidae > Pyrrhosoma > Pyrrhosoma nymphula. The sequence goes on from OY754339.1 coordinate 63,488,426, forward strand.
TAACCCGCTGATGGTCACACACGTGTGAAGTTCACAGCGATAAAATCATTTTCCTGGACTGGGATTCGAACTCAGACCCCTCGATTTTGCACCGGGTGCTCTAACCAGTTTATTTACTCAGACGTCTTCTTCCACAGTGAATTTCATGGAGGTTTTAATGAGCGATTTGTCCTCATAGGCTCCGAAATACCGTGGGGTACCCGAACACACCCAAGTGATACCATAGACAGTACCCTAACATCGGGTACTCAATGGCATTGTATACACGGTGAATGGAATGATAACTCGCTCCTTAAAGCCTTCATTAACTTCACAGTGGAAGAGGACGCCTGCTTAGCTTAACTGGTTAGAGCACTAGGCGTGAAATCGAAGTGTCTGGGTTCGAACTCCAGTCCAGGCGAATGGTTTTATCACTGTGGATTTCACAGATTTGTGCGACAATCAGCAGTTAAATCCATTAACATTACTGAACATCCAGTTCCACAGTTCTTTGAATAAACACGAAATAATAACAGAAATATACATAAACTGTGTAACCTCTTATTGATTTGCCAAATATTTGAGTAAATTGTTTTTCAAATGATTTATGGAGACGTTTCATATTTACGCCTCCCATGTCGAACTTAGCGATTAAAATATCCCTTCAAGCATTGAAATATCCCTATAAAATAAACCCTTTCGGGTGTACACTTATTAGGAACAAAATTTTATGTTCCTCTTTAAGTTTTCACATGCCTGTCACTAAAGAAAGATCGAGTAGCATTTAAACATTCAGGTGTCGTTTTTTCCAGCGATTTTCCATTGTCACAAGCATTTTGTTTCCTTATCATGTTATCTCCACGATCGCATCCAAGTGAAACATTTGCGATAGTGAGCTTCAATCATTGGAACCCACTGCACAACGATCGCGGGATTCAGGTTGGCAGCTCACCGACCTGCTTGCCCATAGGTCGCGGATTCTAATGTCACCTCGGACGTGGATTTTTTCTTTGTCAAAGTGTTAATCGCAAGTTAGAGTATGCGATGTAGCCTTACAAATTACAGCATCTTAGGCCCAAGTCGTGAACCGATGATTAGCTTTTCCTCCAATAGAAGTTTCCGGCATTGGTTTGGCATGGGTGCAATCCTTAAGTACTATTTTTTGTCATTTGTTGATTCATTCTTTTTTACGTTTAGTTATGATTTAAATCTCCAATATTTATTTCATCACACCTCACCATCAATTAATACATAATCTGATTGCTATTTCGATTTCAGTGCTGACTTTTATTTAACTACACGAATGCCTTAGGCGAATTCAAAGTCAACAATATATTACATGAGGCACGACTTATAAGTATATTAATAGCATTGAGAAAAATTATCGGAACGACCCTCTTGCAGCACTTCTTAACTGTGACTTCTAACGCGTCTCAGACCGCGTTATTGGCCGAACCTTTCCCTAGCCAGGTCATTTATCGTACATCCCTTTTTACCCTGAGATATTTCTCCTTCACGGTATCACATCAAGTTTCACGGCATCTACTGCCCTCCAGTGGTCAATAAGAGCAACTAAATCTGCTTCAGCGTGAAAAGCGGAATTCCCACGATTGCTGAAGTCCGTATTGCCGTGGAGAATTGAGATGGCTTTGCCAGGAAAAACTACAACCGAACCTGCACAATCGTGTGGGCTAGGGTTCTCCTGGAGAACTCCAGCACCACAGTAATTTTGATCATTTCCCAGAGGTAATGACCCTGTAATTCTGCGGCCGAATTCAGGAGCTTGTTCCGGATCCTCCACTTGAAAGCCTCCTTTCAATCCACGAGCATGCACCCATCCCTATAGACCCTCTTCTCCAAGATTACCTATCGTCTGCATCCTAAGCTCACCGATTCCCCCTCGACCTTGCCGAAGATCTCCTTCTATTGGGTGAATAAAGCTATCAACGCTCTCTGACTGCTACAAGACGTTGAATTTTGCCATTGACTCTGAATTTTTAGATTTGGAAGCAGTTGGATGGCTCTCGAATTGTTCGTTTGTAATTTAGTTTCGTTTTTTTATATCCTCACTGTTTCTAGTAATTATTAGAGTAATTGTATCTCGTTGCTCTCTACATTTTCTAACCCGATCTTGAAAGGTTTTTTTCTGTTCTCGAAAGGGCGTTGTCTGCAAGGAAATTGAAACGTTCTCCTGTCACACTTCTTTCTACATTCTGTGATAAAAATGTTTTTTTTTTTAAGGGAGTGGAGTGCAGAAGTGCAGCAAGCCAACCATTGGACTGATAGCTGCTGATAATGACTTTTGTCTTCAGAATATGGAGGATAGAAATGTAGTCGGGTGTAATGGTTATGTAAAGGTGTAATGGGAGGTTAAATGATGATCGTATTCAGTGACAAGAGTCCACTGAGAACGAAGGGCCCAACAGTCTTAATAAAATTGTTTGGCTCGAGTGCTCTCGAAGCAACCAACAGTGAATCTCTCGGGAAAAATTCCTTTAATCCCCGGTTCTAAAGCTAAGCAGTAGATATGAAAGGCATTACAGCGCTCTCTTGCTGTCGCACCACCAACCTGATACCATCCTTAGAACTATTCACCTTCGATTGAATGCAAGAGTACATAAATATCGCAGTTAAAACTTTTCTCATATAATGCAGATAAATGACATAATGGAATATATTTTGGAGTCAGTATAAAATTGGTTTATCTCCATTTCCAAAACACCAAGCTATTACTTTAATCGTACAACAAGAAGAATGAATTAAGCATTTTTAATAATGTGGGAAAATTACAACACTTTTAACGCTCAGAGCTGTAAATTAATTTTTCACGCCCGACCTCCAGTATCTGGCATCCAGAGGCATCTCTCTTGAAAGTTCCCAGTTTCTCGACCGTGGAGCCGTGGATTTTCTTCTCGGTATACCAAATATACATGGATAGTGATTACCAACCTTAAATAATTGAAGATGCATGCTCACCAAGAACTCATGATAAGCCCACGTCCTAATAGAAGGATGCAAATTCCTAACTGAAAAGGACACCATGTTTCCGCACGAATGGCGTTATGTCAAGAGCTGATTTACGGTGCATTTTGGGAGTATAATGTGTTAAACACGGCAAAAACAGGCCCGAAACTAGTCTGCTCAAAGATTAAGAGTGTACCGCCAACTATCTTTAAGAAGCGTGCAGTGTCTGGCATATGCTTTCAACACTCAAGTTGGTCTCAAAAACTTAGGGAAAGATAAACGCTTCAGCGCCAAAGTGAGGCTGAGGTAGAGCCTCGTAAACAAACGGCCAGAGCTACCTTATCTACCCAATTAATCGGTTATGCGGGAGTGAGGGGAAGGAGGGGAGAAATGCGAAGAAAGGGAGGAAGGAATAAATGTGATGCATGAGGGTAAAAGTGAGCACGATAAGAAGAACAGCAGCTTGGTAAAGGGTGAATTAACTGACCGAAAAAATCAAAAAGGTATTCCCCATTTCCATTCTCGATAAAAATACACGAGACTCTCGTGAGTTCAAAAGAAAGCTCGATAGAATGAAAAATTTTCAGCAATATGCCCTTCAAATAAAAAATATACAAGAAAAATATATGCCAACGAAAATGTAGTGTTACACGGGATTGATGCAAATCATAGGTACCATAAAACCGGTTTCATGAACTAAGGGATAGGGATGAAATGACGAGTATAAGACGTTACATCTTACGACTAGTCATTTCTACCATATCCCTTATCGCACAGCCTTGCACTCTTTAGTAACTGCATAGTCATTTCAAAGAAACGTTTCTCCAAAGTGGCGAAATTCTGTACTTCATATAGATATCCATACATATTTTTCCTCTTCAGAGAGACCGACATTATAGCTAGGGCAAATTCATTGTTAATCTTCAAAAGCTGTCAAATATAATTTGAGAATTGGAGAAATGGCAAGGAAACAAACGACTTATGCCTTTACGCTGGGACCACTTTTTACTCAGGTGGAACCCAGTAGCTACTACTATTTGAGTGAGGCAAAGGATACTTCACAGGAGAATTAAGGTTGTTGCATCATAAAATTACTTGTTGTTAGATGCCATTTTATTCATATTATGCATAATCATAGAAAAATATGCCCGTTATTTGATACGAACAACCAAATCACATAATTCCCCACTATTTTGTTCTCATATTGAACTCGAAAATACATTATGTTAAATACAAAAATGGTTTCAACATGAGGTAAATAGTATTTTTCGAGTAAATAGTATTTCAGCTCCATGAATGGAAAGTAACAACTATTTTCCAATAGACTAAAATCTCTTTAACATTCTCTTTTTGTGTTCAAAGAAGAAAGTACTGCAAACAAGGATCATGAGGACAGTACGTAAAAGTATTCGCGTGGAGCGTGGGACTTAATGGATCGTAAATATGGGCAATTGGAACCTTTCAACAAACCAGAAAAAATGGGACCCTTCAAAACCTGGTGTTGAAGGTTGATGCTGAACATCAAATGGAGAGAAAAAATAAGATATGAAGAAATATACCGAAGAGTAGATGAGGATTAAATCATATGGAATACTAAACAGAGAAAGAGCCAGGTAGATTGGGCACACACTGGGGCACAACGGGTTTGTGAAGAATATAATTTAATTATAAGTTCATGGAAGAGTCCCAAAAAGAAGGCGAAGGGATAAATACGTAGACCAAATTAAGAGAAATATACCCAAGAAGAGTTATTACGTAATTACTTCGGAGTAAGGGGACTAGCTTTAGAACGGGAAGGATGTGGGGCTGCAGTCAATTAATTTTAAGATTGAACGAACATCTCTTTAAAATCTGTGCGATATTCCACAGAGGAAAAATCATTCGCCTTGACCGGGATTCGAATCGCCTGTGGATTATTTTTGTGGCGTTTGTGGAATGAGATGTGGCATTAAGCGCACGCCTTGGACTAGTTCAGTGACATCAAATGTCCGGCAACCCAGAACAAATTGAACGACAATATAGCCCTAAAACATCCATAGGGTAGGAGGACTCCTCGGTACCTTAACTGGCTTAGGCAAACGACGCGAAATCAAGGGATCCGGGTTTGAATCCAGGTCAAGGCGAATTATTTTTCCTATGTGGAATTTCGCACTAATGTGCACTTGCAGGTGACTCCGTAAAAGGTTATACCGTGGCTAGTCCCGGTATCCTCAAAATTTGTCTTTAAAATATCTAATCCCGTGTAGTTCAACTGCAGCAGGACGCTCGATTGAATGAAAAAAAACGAAACTCGAAAGCAATGTGCCGAACCCGCGGGTGACATGAAATGACCACGCCCCTCTCGGCCGCTCGCCTGTATCTCCAATCCCTAAAATCAACTGCCATCAACACGAAGTGACGCAATTCTACCACTGGGGGTTGAGGAGGGGGGCGCGAAATGCAATCAATTCCGTCTCACTTTGATGGAGCATCAATTTGCTCATTAATTTAACCGCCGCTTTGATTCACCCCATGAGTCAAGCCTCCCCATCTACTACTGCTACCGCCCAATGCCACGTTCGAAGCGAGAGACGGTAATGACCGATGACAGCGGAGCGTGCGCCACGCGAGGGGAGAGATTGAAGGGAGGATTGACGAAAATGAGAGAATCTGTCGGGAGGTGAAAAAATTAGGCGATTGGATATATGACGAAAACATTAGCATTAATTAATACGGAATTCAACGTGAAATCCCCTCTCGTTATTACCATTTGGAGTGTATCTCAGATTCGCAACATCAGACACCCCATACAAAATTCCTCACATATTGCTTCCTTCACTTGACTCAGACGGTGCCCGCATGGGCGTATTTACGGGGGGGGGGGGGACGAACGGGACCGGACCCTCCCTAGAAACGACTTTTTTAAGGGTACCAACATTAATATATTCATTCATTCATTCTATAGAGTAATCTACCAGTTAGAGGTAGGTTATGATGAAAGTTAGAGAATATCCAACGAACTCTTACACGCGCTGTGCCCTTTCTACCTCTAGTATTTCTTTCTTCATCTCAGCATAAGTCCTACCTTTCTTCCCGTCCATAAAACGTATTCTCTTTCTTCCCCTTCCCCGCCTACCCAACATCCTTCCCTCTATCACGGCCTTCAGCAAACCATCATTACCGCTTCCAGCCACCTACCCTGCCTTCCCCTAATCTCATCTATAAGTTTCTTCTCCTCGCCCACCATGTCAAGCACTTCCTCATTTGTCTTCCTTTCCGTCCAACTCTAATTCTCTATCCTCCTCCACACCCACATCTCGAAAGCATTTCAGCCTATTTTCGTCTTCCTTTCTCAAGGTCCACGTTTCTGCCCCATACAACGCCACACTCCATATCAAGCTATTCAGCAGCCTCTTTTTTACATCTTTACTTAGGGTTCCCGTCATCAGCTCCCTTCTATTATAGAACGCTTCCTTCGCTAGCGCCATTCTCCTCCTAATGTCTTTGCTACTATGTCCTGTTTCTTCTAGCGTACTAACCAAGTAATTAAATTGTTCTACTTTCTCCAGTTTGTGACTTCCTACTCTTATCACCAGCCTCGCTTTCTTTGTCCTAGAGAATCTGATTACTTTTGTTTTCTTATGATTAATCATCATCCCGTATTTCTCACACTGCATTTCCAGTGCATCTACTAAAGTTTTTAATCCTTTTGATGACCGACTGACCAACGCCTGGTCGTCTGCGAATCTTACCTACTTTATCCGCTGGCCTCTTACTTTCATTTCTACATCTAGCTCATCCCATGCCTCAGCATAGATCAGCATTTACTCAGCATAGATGTTAAAAATCTAAGGCGACAATGGTCACCCTTGCCGCACCCCGTGACCTATAACTGCCCACCCTGATTTATCCTCAACTACCCTCACCTGAGACCTCTGACCCATGAATAAGTTTCGGATGAGTCTCCTATCACGCCAATCTATTCCTATTTTCCCCTTTATCTGCATTAGTTTCTCCCAGTTTACTCTGTCAAACGCCTTTTCGAAATCCACAAAGCAAGCAAAAACATCCTGATTATACTCTATGTTTCTTTCTATAAGTGTCCTCATTACCGCAATCGCGTCTCTGGTGGCCCTCCCCTTCCTGAACCCAAATTGGTCATCGCCTAAATAGTAGTTTGCTCTGCTCTCCAAACTTCTATTTATAATTCACAATTCAACTTTTGCCGCGTGCGAAATTAAACTGATTGTTCTGTACTCCTCGGATTCTGACACTTTCTTCTTCTTCGGGATAGGTATTAATACTGTTTTCACGAAATCCTCTGGCCATACTCCTTCCTCGTAGATCCTGTGAATAAGTTCGAAAAACGATTTTCTCCCCTTACTACCTTGATGCTTCAGTAGCTCCGAAGGTAGTTTATCGATTCCCACGGATTTTCTACCCTTTATCACTCTTAATGCCCTCTCTATTTCGCTGTCAAGTAACTCTATCCTATATATTAATGTCCCGTAGTTTCCAGGAATCAAATCTCTGCGAATCACTTTCATATTCTAGGAAGTGATAGTTGAGAGGTATTCCCACGTCACTCAACGGTATTTTTAACGTGACACCATCACGGAACTACCTTTATAATTCAATAATACATAAGCGATCTTTGTAATTTGGTAATCCATGAGAATCATACGAGCTTCGGCTTGGGAACCATATAAGATACCCACTTTAGACTTGGGAACCTATGGTAAGCTGCCCACACTTTGGCTTGGGAACTAGACAGATACCCACACAAGGATTTGGAACCTTGTCGAGGAAAGCAAATTGCAGGCTTGGGATCCTTAACCAAGAAACACACATGGCTGGTATTGCTCGGCTATCGGGCGTGACCCCTACGGCTAAGGATTTACTGGTTCAAATGCCTGAACTGTTAGTGACAATGTCACCATGGACCAATATACTAAATATATCTACAAAAACAAACGGGATTATATAAAAGAGAATGCATTTGGCGCCACAGTAGCAACGTTCTCAACGTTGTTCATATTTTTAGGGTCGTATGTGCTCGCGGTAAAAAACCAAGTCAACTTTTTTTATGAGGTTTGAAACACTCTTTCAAATGAAAATGATTCAAAAGAGTATCCAGAATGTCTTTATTTTGTAAGAGCGGGCAGAAAAACTATTTTCTTCGTTTTTACAAATGTCATCATCAAAGTTGTCCCTATTTTTAGGCCCTTATATGTCTGCGATGAAAAACCAGATATATTTTTTTAGAGGGTTGAAGTAATTTTATTTCTAATGAAAATGGCCCAAAAGATATTCCAGATGGTCTTTTTTGTAAAAGCGGGGTGAAAATACCCTATTTTTGACTTTTTTACAAAACTTGTCAAATTTTTACTCCATTTTTAAACTAATGGAAAGAACAAAAAGATGAAATTTTATATTCATAAACCATGTGTTGAGATTTTATCACGCGCAAAGTTTCACGTCCATTATACCTTCACTGCCTGAAATATAAAAAGCCAAAATTTTAGTTTTTTTCGATCCGCAATTTTTCGGGCCAGTTTCGCCCTGAATTTTCTGTAAAGAGGTCCCTCTTACTTATATTATTAAAATATGTTTAATAGAGCGCAGAATGTTGTACAAGATAGCCAATATTTCTTTCTCTTATCAACATATCCCCTGAGATACTATGCCTCAAAGTTACCGAAATCTCATAGTCATACTGAAGAAGACTGCGTCACGGGGTCAAACAAATTACTATATCTCAGTAAGTATACCCTCGGTGAACGTAAAACTTCACAAATGTTCATTGGAAATATATGTGAATGCTCATATAAAATTTCATTGAAAACCGTGATGGTCGAGCGGGGCACTAACGTGCTAGGGCGGAATACGCGTATACTTAAATTTACTCTCGGATGAAATGATCCCTTTCCATGTCTCAGTCATAAGTCCCATTCCTTCTCGGGCCGTAGGTCCGGTTATATAATTTCTAGGTAAATGTTCACTCTGCATGTAAGCCCAAGGTTATACATTATTATCGTGACCCTGATATTGGTGGTCGAGTTTCCATCTGTGTTATTTTTCTCCATACTTGGGTTTGACTTTACTTGGCTTTCTTTTCTTATATTTCTGTACTGGTATTGGGATTAGTTCAGAATGGCCAAGGGCAAATATGTCTTGAAAGCGCGACCTTTAACTTTTACATTCGTTGACGTCCATGCTTTCCTGTATCCCACCCATCTTTGTCACCTTGTAGAAAGCATTCTTTTATCGGTTTCTCCTACATAATGCCACGGAGAGATACGCAAATGGCTATTCATTGGTCATTCATCGACGGGACATACACTGATACACGGCCAGTCATGCAACCGTAACGGAAGTCGAGGCGCGGGTCATGCTGCCCTTGCACTAGCAGCTACAGCCATCCATCCTTGCCATATCCCGAGCTTCTCTCCTTCCTGAGTCGTGGTAATATTCTTATTTTAGACGCAAATATCAATTATTTTAATTAGGCAATTCAATAACTTTCATTATAATAAACCGTCATGTTCCTCTCAAAACCTCTCTGTGATTATTCGTTTCACGACATCGAGGGACCCACTCTTTTGAAGTTACCGCGTTGTTGTGTCCCAAATGGCGGAACGCAACAAAGAGAGAAACAACCCGAGTGGCTGGATTGTTATTCGGAGGGGTTTAGGCTTTGAAGAGTAAAAACTCAAGCGTAATGTTGTGGATAAGATGTTTTATTTTACTGGCCAAATACGAGCAGCGTCTCATTATACGGCTTCGGAATTATTCGATGCCTTCCCAAATTCATGGTTTACATACAATTTTCAGTGGTTCAAGGAAAGGTGGAGTGAGTCCGATTTTCACCCTTTAAGTCCCCCTTTGAGAACAGACATCCTTTCTCAGGCATGCAGCATGCTGTCTGACATCTATTGAAATTTTTGCTGGTCCTTTGAACCGTCCAGACACTTCTAATGGGATTTTGAGTCTTTCCATAGATCTGTCACAAGAACAGTCAGTATTATGATGAACAGCATCATCAGCAGAGCAGCTATCACACAACATACAACAAACACCAGAGCAAACAATCTTTCACCAGAGCAGGTGGTACACAACAGCGTGTCCGTGCGTCGTCACCTTACAGGGATCGTTCGCGGCACGCCCAACATTATCTCTTTGATAGCGCTCACATAAAAAAATCGACATCCTGATGCAACATATTTAACTAGAATTTGCAGTTAACATCAAGAAAACGAAAAGTCCTCAACATCTTGCGGCCGACGTGAATCAGACATTATTAATCTGGAAACCGCGGTTGAGCCCGGGAAAACCTTTTTTACAATATATTCCTAGCACAAATTCAAGGGGGTTATTATGTAACTTTTCGGATAGTAATTGAATATATATATTCGTTTCCTAACTAATTTTAATCCAAAAATCCTTGCGAAAAAAAATGGTAAATTTGAGGTGAGTGACAAAATAGCATGGCTCAAATATTTGCTCCAATATGACGTAGATTTGTGCTTTACTCTGTGAACAATTGGTAAGAAAGTTGACAAAATAACCCGCAGAAGAAATTCAAAGCAAAGCGAACGTCTTGTCTCGTCTCTCCATTCTCCGTTCTCTCCGAATATTTCCTAAACCTTGCACTCGTGATCATTTCCACTGCACTAAGTTTATTGAAGTAAAAACATGCCCGAGACCTACAAGGAAACAGTAGCTCTTCCGACCTTTAAATGGGCAACATTCACGGGGAAAACACCATTCAAATTTTCGGAGATACAAAGTTACAGCTTCCAAATTTTCCTCGATTTATTTGTCCAACTAAGCTGCCCATGCGTTCTCATTCACTTTCAATAGCAGACTTCATGCAGTCATCAATTCCAAGATTGGTTTGCTACAGCCTTTCACTCCGCTCTTCTCCCTGTCATAGTTAGATAATTTTTCTGATACGTCCTTGGCTCTTGTTCTTCCTCTGTAGTTCTTCTCATGCATTTCTTCTTTTAATTCGCTTATTCGTCACAAATATTAGTCCACTAATATTGCTTCTTCTTCTTTTAAGAGTTTTCATAAAATATCTTTTCTTTTTAGGTTATCGAGGGATTTCTTCATCAATGACTCTCTCCGTCCATCTCATATTCATCATTCTTCGAGTACACCATATCTATATTGCTTTTTAACTATTTTGCTCTGCATCTGTTAATTCCCAGTCATCACTGTCATGTAAGAGCATTTTCTAAGTAATATTTTAATGAAGTGGTAAATTTTATAGAGGCTTTAAAAGATTCATACACACTCATGAGGTCCTGTGCATACCTCGAATCACTAACAATCTTTCCCGTGGTGCTTTATTGTTTGAGTAAAACGTCCATTTCAAATAAGATAAGCATGTTTACCTTAGGCAAATTTCAAGCAGTTTAGCATTATTGGATGTCAACCACTGAGGATAAATTGGAATTTGCGAGATTTTAAATACAATATCATCGTGAGTTTTGATCATCTTCTCAGCGGGACATACTTTTAAATGTTAAAATGGCATGAAACAGCCTTAAAATTTCGCGAGAAACTCAAGTCAGCATTTTTTTCTCACAAGCAATATTCACAGAAAAAACTTTTTACCAGGACTGAGATTGGAACCAAAATTTTCAAATTAAAATTATTTTTCTCATGGTAAATATAATCACATTTGTGAGGTATGAAGACTATAAAGAGTTCCAAAAGAAGGTATATGAATAATGATGTATTCAGGGGAAAAACCCACTGGAGAAATTATAGAGTAGAAAATATTAATTGCATGTGCACGTATAAATAATGTGAAAAAACTGTGGGCAGTGCAAAGTTTATCCCGATTGGGTATTGAATAAAAAGTATTGCGACCCATTACAGAGTAACTAAAAATACCCTCGCCGAGCTCGAATATTCGGTTAGAGCCGATTTAGATGTTGGAACACACCTGGTATGGTTTAATTGCGTTTGGGTTAATATAATATACGCCATTTGCAATATCTACATGGTCATTAAATAAATACTAAAAAGAATACAGAAATATAAAATCTGTAAAAATGACACCATTTATCCGTGGAACTTCCTTAAGCAAGAGACCAAGCCACTCGTGGCTCATCTCCGCGACGCCATTGAAGCATTCACTTCCTCATTTTCAACACCAATTCACTTCATCTACTTCCCATTCTCCACACACACACAAACACCACCACACAAGACAAAACACATTTCATCGCACAGAACCACACCCCCCCCCTTTACCCCCTTCCCACCAAACTGGATGGGGGGGGGGAGGTTATACGCGGGACGGCCTTAAAAGTCGATTAGCGTCAACGTGGAAGAGGAATAGACCTTAAATTGCCAAGCGCGCAGTCACTCCACAAGGAGTCGACTTTCTCGTCGGGATGGGTAGGAGGGGGATAGTGGTGGTTGGATGCTGTATATAAGGAGCAGACTTGGGGGAAGAAATTTTCCCCCACCACCAAAACCGTGTATCCCGGAGTTAGATGAGGAGACAGAGCAAGTGGGGAGGGGGATCGAGAAGGAGGAGGAGGTTTTAAGAGAGGAGGAGGTGAGAGAAGGGGAAGGTTATGGTATGAAGATTCCCGTGTTGAGGAGTAGTCTGAGTGGGCATACAATCGTGGTGGGTGGCCGGGGATGTTTGGCGGGGGTGGGAGTGTGACCCGCTCCAGGGGATAACTACTTGCCCGTGAGAAATGAAGCAGAAGGGCCGGAGGGATGGGGGAATCGTCCGTGGAAGGGGTGGGAGCGGCAAGGGGGAGAGAGGGAGGAGGGTGGATAAATGGTTCTCAGATGGGAAGATGAAGAGTTCCCTAAAGGAGGAAGCCGTGAGGAGACGCGTACGATATGGTCCGCTTAAAAGGCTGGGGAGGAGGAGGAAACTTGCAGGATGGGTTGGGAAGAAGATGTGGGCGGGACGGAAAAGACAGGGTGCCAACTCCAAGAGGCAGGGGTATAGGAGGTTAAAAGGAGGGGAGGTGATACAGACGGGACAAGGAGTGTGGGGTTAAGAGTTAAACGCAAGAGGAGGAGGAGGATGTAGCAGGCATGAGAAACGAACCAAGATGGGTCGCACCCAGAGCTTGGGCGAAGGAGTGGGATATTGAGGCCACGGATGCAATGGAAGGAGAGAGACGATAAACAGGATGGAATTTTTGGGCTGAGGGTACGCCCAGAAAAGGAGAGAAGAGATGAAGATAAAGATGGGGAAGTCGGGAAGGAAGAGGAGGAGGGAAAGCAGAAGAATTTTCCCAGATGTAGCAACGGTGGTGGTACAAAACTCCTTTCCGGAACAGCGGGTTTTTATTACGCTTTAATAAAAAGAAATATTTTCCTTTCGGGCGGAGTGTGGATAGCTCTGTGAAGAAGAGGAGAGGGTGGGTGGATAGAGTCCTTGAAAAGCGGTATTCGGGAGGGATGAGAAGGTTATAAAGGGTTCGGGGTGAGGGTACATGGGACGGAGTGTGAGGCACCGAGAAAGGGGGGGATGTTGGAATGGAGTGTAGCGGAGGTGGTAGGAGAGGATGAGAGGAGTAACCGAGAGAAGAGAGAGGTTTAATTAAAGTCAAAAGACCGCTCAGCTCCTTTTCATAAAGAGTTCCCCTTGCCGACCTTCTATCCCCCCCTCTTCACCGAATTCCCCACCCTCCTTCAAGTCAACCTCCCCGTCGTTCACCCCCTGCCACACTCCCGTGCACCCCCCCCCTCCCCCAACAATCTACATGGCACCTTCCTGTCTCTTTACGTGGCCCGCGGCATGCTGTTTTATGGTACCTATTTGTTTTAAGTGATATTTTTCTCTTATCATAATAGAGACCATATTATACTTTCAGTTTAAAATTTGAGCAGTTATCAGAACCATGAAGTAATTTTAGTAACACTTACGAAGGTAAAACTATATTTTTGTGGCTAAACTTCGCAATAATCAACTAAATATTCACATTTTAGACTGTCACTCAACTTATTTGTAACATGTCGTGCGTTGCGGACTTCTTCAAAGCCGAAAGATTTTCCCTCCACGATTCTATGATTTGAGATAAGTATTGCGGTGACCAGCTTAGTTATTTTCAAAAACAAATTGAAAAGGAAAAACTACAAACCACTGCATGTATGACACGATCTATGTCAGAACAAACTAATTTTTTGTCTCAATAATATCCCTCTGGGGTGCATATCCTTACCATAGCCCATGGAAAACGCTTATTAATTTTTGCATGTATCCCAAAAAGTATTCTTCAGGTTTCCACGAAATTTTTTTATTCGAAGTCCTGGCCTGAAGACGACTCAAGCGCGAGAGGTGAAACGTTTTATAAAAAGCAACCAAGAACTAAGGAGCTAGAATCCAATAAAAGAACTAAGCACACAAAAAAGTAGTGCAATAGATTGTTGAAATGTAAGCATCCTTAGAAAGATGAGATCATCTAACATTATATTGAGGCTAAATTCAACAGATTTGATGTTTTTCGGTATCTCGCTCAAGCTATCTGAACCCTTGGTACCACTCTCTGTAGCACCCCTTCACATGGAAAAATGAGTTATCAAAACTTTCACCGCTCGGACCAAGAGCAGAAGGCAAGGAGGGGAGGGATGCTGAAGCAATGGAAAGTACGAGATGGCCGGGCTCAGTGGGGAGGGGGGTTATAAAAAGTTTGCCAGAGGTTAAAAAAGAGGTTAAAAATCCTAAGTTTAAGGGCCAAAAAACAGTAGGGGACCATTTATGGGCGGACTGGTTGATTAATAATAAAAGCTAATCGTTTGACACTTTTTCTTCGACGTTCGGATACATCCTAATGAACAGTTTCGTCCCCTAACTGCGGAATTCAACAGTGACACAGAAAACAACAAGATATATCCAAAGCCAGTCATGCTATAGGGCGATGCACATGTAGTTGATACTGTGGGATATTCTTAGTATTCCGTTTCAGCGTTTTTCTCCGTAAAATTGAGGTTTTCTCTTTCCAATAGCAGAAAGGAAATGATCATTGTGCTAAGCAGCATACAAACTCCACGCCCCATGTCCATCCAAGTAATTATAAATTTATATTGAAGCAGTGAAGAAAAGTAGGATTTAGTTGAATTTATCGCATTAAGGAACTTTTTTTCTATTAATAATACGAATGCAAAGAAGGAGTATTTATGCTACGGTGTAATTCATTTTTGAATAGGTGAAGATGAGAGATTAGATATCGGAAAAATGTTCCAAAGAGGGTATTTATTGGAGGAAAGGATCGGGGCAGTGAAAAGGAGACAGCGGATGAGAGAATATATTTTATCCACTGGTAGTGAGCAATGGGAAAGAGAGTGCGGTTTGGAAAATTCAACAGGAACGCAGACTATCTTGGAGACAATTCCCCGACGCACAGTGGTCCGAAATCGGAAAAAGCAGGACAAAAGTCCAAAATGGATTTTTTTTAAATAGAGACTTGAAACTTAGCGTAAATACTCATAAATGATTACCAATTATAGATTTATATGTAATTTTACAAAATTACGAGCCGTTACTGAGATACAGTAGCCCAAACATGACCAATTTTTCAAAAACACGCGCTATCTCGAAGGTTAGTGATATTTTCTTCCACGATGTGGGGCTCCCAGTTTTCGTGCTGCGTAACCGGAGAGGTTTGAGAAAACACACAGTCCATTATAAAAATCTTGGTGCATTAAAAACACATTTATACACTATGTGTAAAACATTTACAAATATCACATTGCTCGCAGAATAATTAACACTGGAAATAGCTATGACCCTTAATCTGTTTTCTTTGCCTTGCAATTGTGATATTTCCCATCTTTGGGGATATTTTCCAGCACGTTGGAGTTGGTAAAAATATGATTACAGTGCTTTAGAAGTTTGATAAATGAGCGATGTGATTACGTACTCTAATTGAAGTGTTGGGTGATGAGTTGATCGTCATTCAAATACAATGGTTTCAGAGAATTCAGTAAAAAGGTTTGATTCGAATGAAAAGGAACTCTAACCCTCTTTTATCAAATCATTCGTAACGCGTATTTATCATAATATTTTTGAACAGATGCAACTGGTCTCCACTATGCTGCATATATTTTCGAAATCAATCATAAATAATAACGGCTACTCACGCTAGTGACGTAATATAAGTGATACTGTCGACCCGTTAGGGAATGTGTTTGTTGGATCATTGCTTCTTAGCAATTGCCCTTGCTAGGCTTTTACCTCAGGGTAACCTAAACTGATTTTTCGCAGAAGTTGGGATTTCTACCTTCCTCACTCCATTAAATTTGAAATTCTATCATATTACTCCTCTCTTACCCTCTGTTCCAGCTCCTTAGACTTTACCTTCAGTGGCCTCTCCCATTTATTACTAGCGCCATATACATATTTTGTCTGCTCTTTTAGGGAACTCTATCTCTATTCTACTCAACAATTCCAAGAACGTTTTAGTTTGCCGTCCATTCCATTCACTGCTCTTTCCCCATTCTTCTTCACAACAGGATATGGATGCTTACACGTCTCTTTCCGTCCTCTAAGGGTCTAGGTTTCCCCACCACGTAGCTATATTAGAGTCCACAATTAATTACTCTTTAACTTCTATAATAAGGGATAGATACTTCCTTCTATCTTTCCTAATTACGAACGCTAATTTTGCAAAATCAATTCTCCTAATGGTAGTTAGAAAAAAATTTTCTCATAGAGATTTTTTTGGTTATTACAGAGACATTTTTCAATTTTGTTAATAAAATAAAGCCACTGTAAGAAGCACGACATAAATATGGTAAATTCGAAATCAAAGAAAATTTCACAAATGATGCGTTACGCAGTCACGCAGACAGCTTCAAAGATACACACCAAAGAATGAAATTTGACATTAATAACATCATGGCTGGGATTTGAAACCAGATAATCCAAATGCCGGTGAGATACAAATTTACTTTGGCTTTGTAGTGTACTTTGCAATCACAAATGACAGGAAATTGGCAGATCCAGGCTCGAATCCCGGTCGAGTCAAATGATTTTTTCATTTAAAGTTTCATCCTTTTGGTGTTCGAATTTGCACTTTGCCTCTAAGACTGAAATCCTCTGTAGTTTAAAAAAAACACGCTACAGCCTTTAACTTTGCTCACTTGTTTCACACTGTACGCTAATAACGCCTTCACTTCCGAAGTTTTACTTTGGGTTTTTATAAAAAGTATTGAGTACGGTAATTCATTTATTTTTTACAATAAATGAGAAAACATACAAACTGCATACTGCTGCATTTATAACGCAATCTTCACGTTAGATATATACGTTTTTGGAAGACAGTTTTGGAAGACAAGAAGTAAACACTTTTGATATAGAAGTCATTAAAAATATAAAATATTATTCGCCGGATATCACTTCGCATTATATTCAGTGAAGTTGACCTCATTTGAAAAAAAAAATGATCGTCAGGGTTTTTATAAAGATACAAAAATATCTGAAAATCACAGCAGTGATTTTCGAATTGTTAGTCAAAACGTAGAAGCCATTTTCAATGGTATAATGTACAGATATGACTCCAGAGGCTTAAAAAAAAAAAAAAAAAAAAAAATAGATATATATATATATATATATATATATATATATATATATATATATATTTTTTTTAAGCCTCTGGAGTCATATCTGTACATTATACCATTGAAAATGGCTTCTACGTTTTGACTAACAATTCGAAAATCACTGCTGTGATTTTCAGATATTTTTGTATCTTTATAAAAACCCTGACGATCATTTTTTTTTTCAAATGAGGTCAACTTCACTGAATATAATGCGAAGTGATATCCGGCGAATAATATTTTATATTTTTAATGACTTCTATATCAAAAGTGTTTACTTCTTGTCTTCCAAAACTGTCTTCCAAAAATGTCATGAGGAAGTTGTTCTATCTCTATTATTAAGCCAATGTTGAGGAGAAAGTGGTATAAATTAAGAATCTCCGTAGTTGAAGAGAAAAACTGATTGCTCACATTCTGAGAAACAACAGCTTCCTGGTAACAAAACTAATACGAAATTTAAAAAACCCTGCTCCTTCACCTTTTCGTCTAACTTCCTCAGAATTTTTATTTTTTTAAGACTTCCAGGGATCCAGAAATGTTATGTCGATGGGGGGAAAGTGGAACTTTGGAGAACAAGGAAAGAAAAATGTGAGCGGAAGAATTCAATGCCATTCTCGTAATTGTCGGGAAGTAAGGGAAAAAAAGAAGTACGATATTGGAATGATCCCCTAAATAAACGCGCAAGGGAGAGGGAGGAAAGGTGCTCTAGAGAGAGGGATAAAATGATAAAACTGACTATATTGGAATCCAAATAAGCGGAATATGCGAGGAGAATGAAAGTAGCAGGGAGGGATGAATCTCCAAGGGGGGCGGAAGAGAGTAATGCTTGAAGCTTCCCCCCTTGAGTTCTGGGGAAACTGGAAAGAAATTGTCGGGAGGGAGAAGGGAATGGATCAAGTAAGAAAACGGCTGGAATGCAGGCCGAAACGAGGAGACGAGGAAGAAACGAGAACGTAAGAGAAGGTATCGGAAGAATCGACGGTCACACGGTGGCATTTGATGAAATTTCGCTCTTCCAATTTCAAGGGCAGATCGTTCAAGTTCTCTCTCACGTTATTACAGAGGACTCGCATTGAACTCGAGAGCATAACGTATCCTTATCTCAGGCAGCAATCGATAGTCTGGATTAAGAAATTTCAAATGAAAACTTTGCGATTTCACACAATGTATCTTTATTATTTCAACTAAGGTTGCTACACTATAACAGATTCAGAAAACAACTTCTAGTAGTTATTTCCTGTATACACATCAAAGTACCAACAATAGTTGAATAATTAGAGATAGTTCAATAATTAAATAATGAAAGTACATTCATTTGAATCGCAAAGTTTTTCATTTAAAGATTTTTGATTCAGAAGGGAAGTCTGGGACTCAACAGACCCTCACAGTCGCAAGTGCCTTCAAAATCAAATAAAAATGGTGCCATTGCAATGTCTTTTCTTGAGATTATCTATGGAATTTCTAATTTTAAAAAATAGTTTTAACCTTCGGAATGGAATTGACTCACATTTAGGAATAGTTAAATCTGTAATTCATTTTTCTGGAAATTGCTGTATTCTTATAATTTTAACTAGCGTCGTTACACTTTTTTCCTAGGGAGTTTTGGTTTTCTCAGGACGTCGTAGAGTAGTGACACTAGTTACAATAATAAAATTACACTGCGAAATAGCATTTTTTTATTTAAATTTTATTGGTTCAGAAGGAAATTCCACACAGTCTGGACCTCAACAAACACAATTGCAAGAGTCCTCAAAGTTGAGGGTACCCATTTCTTTACTTAAAATGGCCACTGGGATATTTATTTCAGACAAGCTTAGTTTTAATCTTACGAAAGGAATTGAGTCATATATATTAAGTAAATTTTGCAATTATTTTGCTGTATAAGTGTGGACTTCTATGATTCATATTGGCGAGCAACGACTCAATCTTAGGCAACTTCGCCTAGCTCTTGTATATCTCTTTGTCGTCACTGGCACCACACGTCTTTCCGCCAATGTAGCTCCTGATGGGTTAACTGACAATACCACTCACCGAAATTGGTCAAGTGAATGGCATAACTTATGAGATGAACGTCATCTGTTATTATACTCTTAAATTATACTCACAAATACTTGGTGAACGCTTTCTCTGTCTAAATCACATGCTCAAGTTCAACTTTCTGATTCAAGATATCAACTTAAGTTACGTTTAATTAGGCTTAGCATACTTAGGTTTTGCCGGGAGAGTCCTGGTTTGTTAGGGAATGTCTCCGTTAGTCCCACTGTCCACAACACGAAGAAATAGCCAAGGGAGTTGTATGGCAAGAAATGTGTAAATCGAAAACATTGTACCAAATTGTATTACGAATCTTTGAAGGCTTTTCTCTGAATATTGAGTATTAATCTTTTATTTAAATGAAGTTCACCTGTGATAGAAGCCAAGCTGGGGAAAACCATTCTTCAACTTTTCGCAGGGAGCCTAGAGGAATTACTAAGCGGGGACCAAGAAGGGTTCAGCCACCTTACTTGTAAATAGCCTCGAACTCGGTTCTCCAGAGTTTTGTACTAATACAAGCCACCGGATCTGAAAGCAATAATTTTATTTTTTAATTATAGTGAAATGATAAAATAACCGTAAGCCATTAGTTAAACATATATACCTCCCGATTTTGTTCCAGTTTTAATCGCATCAAAACTATATTATGCTCCGGCTTTGGAAAGTAAGAATATAGTACCCTAAGTTTCAGATGAACCAACGTGAACAAAGGACCTGTATTGCAGGCCGAGCGAAGAGACGAAGAAAATGACAGATAAGAAGAGAAGATTGGAAGAATCGACAGCAATACTGCCGCATTCAACGTAACTTCGCTCCCCCAATATAAATGGGAGTTTGTTGAAATTTCTTTACATGCTATTAGCCCCAACACGAGAGTTAACTGTACACACACTTACTACACAAGCCTGAGAAGGGGATCATTTTGGCTTGTATTAGCAATAAAAATATCGATTTATTCTCGTTTGTACACAAAAGAATTCTCTAGGTCTGCAATCTGTTACTGTAAAGTATTTTCAAGTAAATAGCAATATCAAAGTGCCTAAGAAGGTTGAATGAGTTCCATATATTCGTCGATTAACTGAAATGCGGGACTCTGAGTTAGATGTAATCCATTAGAAAAAAAACAAATAATAATATAGCTTCAATTATTTAACGCTTAAATATTATAGATACCATGATAATTTTATTTATTGGTTATTTTCACAACCACCTGATAGCATTTCTTGAAGAGACGACTAAAATTTAAATTTTAGTTGTTTTCTAAGTTGTATTTATTTCCTACATCCAATATTTCAATATTAATGTATTTATTTTATAGATCCTCGGTATACTTCTGCAAATGACGCATTATCACCTGTTTAATTATAGATAGATACATTTTAAAGAAAACGTGAGAAAAACAGGCATGTGCCAATCTACCCACATATCATTCGGGGCTCTTATGATCTTAGGCATTGATCGCGACCCTCCCAAAAATTAAAAAAAAGACGCGACTTCTCTGGCATATTATTTCAGCATTGTCTTCATATTATTATAGCATTAGCTTCAAGCCATTCAGGTAAGGACTATCATTGAGTAATTTATAGCAACCATATAAATCAGAAACAAACAAATGTTCATTCATTAAAAAAAACTGTATCTGGCCAGAATCTTCGGGGGTTAAAAGGGGTTCCGCCGCGACTCTGTGAGTCAAAACAAATGCTTACTTCCAAGTTACTGTTAAATTGGTTTTAAAAAATTCTGCCTTCTCCGACGACACTGAAAAGCGTCTGAATGACACCGCCGCCTGAAAACTGACACTGATGATATTGGAAACCAAATTTTAGGTACAAAATATGCATTTTATTCCAATATTAAATGAACACATTTTTAGGTACCCATACAAGCCAACTTTAGCACCAATTCTATGAAATTTTTGAATTCAATTATCGCAGTTATTCGTTAATAACTTAACAAAACAAGGCGGCGAGACGCGTATATTTTATTTTTAGACACCTTCCCTGGGGTTTTATATTCTCAAACACTGTATTTCGTGAATATGGCATTTTTATTATATGTAAAAACAGTATTTTCCATATAAAAATAATTTCAATTAAAAATTATGTATCTTCCACTGTCAGATTTAACACCATGTAATTTCAAGTTCAATTTTCGATAAAAATAGCGCGGAAAGGAAACATTTTGTTTTTCTATCAGAAAGAGGACATTCTTTTCTATACCTACCCAGAATATGAGTTAAATGAATTTTGTCATTCTACATCAAAACCACGCTAAAAAGGAACATAAAAGCTTTGAATAAACTATGAAATGATTAATCTTAATTAAGCTCTAACGATCGTTCTACTGTCCGTTCCTCAAACTAATTAAATTTAAACATACATAATCTTAGATTGTAAAATAATTCGAGTATTTGAGGTCAGTAGTGGTCGTTGCCATAGTTTTAATCGATGGAGAAAGGGGATTGAGGGAAAAAACTCTAAAATTATACGCTTAAACTAAAAATTCGCAATTATGAGATCATTACTTTATATTCGAATGCAATTAAATAAAAACAATCATTTAGGCATATTTCTGTCTGTCTTGCAGTTTTGAGTGTATTGTTTATATTATAATGAGCGAAAGAAGATTGATCTGCAAGAAAATGTTTCGTTTCTCCCATTTAACCGTCTTGAAAAATGAAATGTCTATGCTCAAAATATGAAGTATTTCTCAGGGTATTCGATTTATTTTCGACTCAATGGGAACTATGGAACATTCCCTGAAAATTTCAGCCCTTCAGCTAGATTATAAATGCCCAGGAATTTATGTCTAACAGATCTGACATCAGCTGACATTTATCCGTGTCGTGTCGTTCATGAGATGATTTTATTCCTCATCAAGTGCACGTGTTAAAAGCGAGCGGGATGCATGGGCGTAAAACATATAACAATAGTACAGAAGTTCCACTTCAAAAATGTTCGTCACGTACGGGGTTAAAGACGTGCCCGTATATTAGGAAAGCCAATCCCTTACTAGTAGACAATACGCTAACCCGATTCCCTTGATTATAAATTTGTTGTTTCCAGCCCACAAATTAATTATTAACCAAGACACGTCTATAAAAATACTGTATAAAATGTAAACTGTCTGAAAATGAAACCTTTGTGTCGAGAACAAATGAAATACTACCTGATAGTTGGCGTTTGAACGCCGGAAGTTAGTGAAGCGTATCATGAAATGAAAGTCAATTGTCTGAGGAAGAAAAATTTCAGCATACAAGCGTGTTTTTCTCTCAAATATATTGCATCAAGTGCAACTTGGGAATGCCAAGATTAGTCTGAGCGTAGGCTTAATGGAGTGGGAATAGGGTTACCTGAGAAATATTTGCGGAAGAAGTAATGAGGGATAGGGTCATAAAAAATGAGTGCACGTTCCGAAAATGAATATATCCGAAAGGAGAGTTCTTCGTTGGTTTGGCAATTCCGGAAGAATAGGCGAGAGTCGGATAACGAAACAGATTAATGATTAAGGAGTGAATGGTATAAGGAGAAGAGGTGGAAAGGGAAGGTCTTGAGTGTATGTGGTGGAAGAGACTCTGAAGAGGAGTCTTGAGAACATAAGGATATGTATGATGCAATACATGAATTGATAAGCAATACATTAATTGAGAATTGAGGATAAGCGAAAGAGGCAGGCAAAAATAGGGAGGGCACCATGGAGGAAATTACTGGAATAGAGCTTCCAATGCCTAGCACCAAATTTCCAAGCTCTTTCGACTCCACCTACCCCGAGAGGGAGGGAACGGTGTGATAAATACGTGTGCTCCCAGCAAATAAATAACCTACTACATTCTACATTGATTTATTCTAAAACGAGAGGGTCAAGAATGGGCGATAAACGTTCCCGGAATGTCTCAGTCCAGCTGTCCACTACACGGAGAAACGCCCAGCGGAAAATGCCTGTTGATAAATGTTTAAGCCGAAAGCATTGCATCAAATTGTCAACTTAGGTATCCTTAAAGATTCTTCTCTGAATATTGAGTTTTAATCACGTGTTTGAATTAAGAACCCCTGCGATAGAGGAATTATTCGGCGGGGACCAAGAAGGGTTCTGCCACCTGACTAGTAAGGAGCCATGAGTTCTCAGGCCTGGCACCAAATAATCAGGCTCTTTCTAATTCACATACCCTGAGAAGATACGGTGTAATGAGTATGTACCCAGCAAAGGAGAAGCCTAGTACATTCTACATTGATTTATTTTAAAACGAGAAAGCCAAGGTTTTGATACATAACTGACATTCTTTTTATTTTTTCATAAATTAGGATAAATCCTCATCGCCAATGGATTTCAAAAGTAAATGAACTCCAATTTCAGCAAATATCAGCTGGTCTCAGCAATGCTATAAGACAGCAAATTACATTTGGAGTCCAGTTGTCAGCCGTAACATCGTGTGTATCAGGATCTTCGTCGACAAAACAAATCCATCCCATGCATCCCCTTATATGGTAACCAAGATCATCAAAATGCTGTTATATGAGTTCATTTCTTTCTGCATTTGACTGACAACTATGATTTATCCTCTATAACAAATTCACTATACAATGGATGGGTGAAAAATATGACGTAGAGAATGAGATTCGACCAATAACCGCCCTTCTGTTAGAAGTGGTTCCTATCACAAACACAATTCTAAGAGAAGGAAACATTATTGATGGCATCCCAGGGTGCGAAATCTAAATAAATGCAAACATTTTACGTTTAATTTGAAATTAATTTAACTATCAAACCCTAAGACCTCAAATGATCCTGCCCTTTTGTTTGTTGCAGCACCATTGAACTGTTACTTTTTGATGTTTCCCACAACTCATGAAATCACGTGATGTGATGCTATGGTGTTCTAACTGACAATTAAGCTCCCAATTAATTTTCAACTTATCCGCTGATACCTTTCCCGGATCATTTGTAGAAAATCAGTATAAACAACAACAAGTTATGATGCTTTTACATTATGGAGCGTCTCTGCAAGGTGAAGATTTTTTCGGTGCTATTTCAGTATACATGCACCTTTAGTTTATTTTTTTTAATGGAGTGGCCGAAAAGAGGATGAGAGCAGTGTAGGGGGTGAGACAGTTGAAGAGGAAGCTTCTTAGGTGGGGGTGTAGTTAGGTCAGCGAAGAGTGACAAGGGGGGAAGGGAGGGCTCTTGTGGGTGGGTACTGTCTCTTGGGGGGCAGGACTGGGCGCAAGGGGGCGGGAGTCTCTGGGGGTTGCTCATTTAAGAGGCGTGGTGGTGTGGGGAGAGGGGGTAGGATATCCCACTCTTCCTCATACCTTCCTTCCTTTCCACCCTCGAATTAAGACCAAGTGCTCTCTCTCTCCTCCTCCTGCGCTAAAGGCGGAGCGGCGTCTGGCTGGAGTTGAGGGGCTGAGAGGGTTGAGGGTGGGAAGGGAGTGTTAGAAGAAGAGTTTGTGCAGAGATGAAACGCGACGATTGAAATGTTTCTTGAGGCTCGAGTAATTAGTTTATCCTGTTGGGCTTTAAGAAGCGATGAGGGGAGGGGAGGTAGGGGAAGGAAGGGAGAGAGGTGGGAGGGGACGCTGAAGGAAAGGAGGGGAAGATACGAGAAAGGATAGCTGCATTGTCAAGGGTTTTACTTAAAAGGGCCGCTGCTTACCTTCTGTTTCCTCCTTTCCCTCTTCTCTAACCCTGCTATGAACTCTTTCAAAACTACTTCCCTTTTTTAGCCCAGTTCATACCGAACGTGAAAACGTGACTTATGAACTAACCGGAACATACACTCAGACTTTCAAACGACCGGGTATTATTAAAAAAAAAAATTTAATATAACCTCAGGCTTCAATCGCCGGATTCATAATTTAATGCCATAACTTAACTACAATTCAGTTTAAGACGGTCGTCACCTAAACGCTGACACACGCAGTTGCAACTGAAGAAATGGGATACAACATAACTTTAGCTCAGCCTGTAATAGCCCGTGCCTTCTAATCAACCGATAAGATTACCTCCCATCATTAAATTATGGAAAAAACAGAAAGGAGCATTCATACGGTAAATTTTAAAATTACGGTACATTTATTTGCGTGTATATGGTTATTAGGGAACCATTTAGAAACAAGGCAATCTCAGACAACTTTTGTCTCCACTTTGAAAGATTTCGCAAAACCTTTATATTCGTCGACCTAAGTTTTGGCTATTTGAATTAATCTGAAAAAAAGTTTAGACTTTAAAATATCTGATTAGTCAAAACCAAGTTAGGTGGATTAAAATTCTTTAGGGAATGTTACCAAGTCGTATGATTTTTACTTTTATTTTTTTTGAGATGATTCTTCCTTTTGATCGGCCAGCTAAACGACAATCAGTAAGAGATTAAAGACAGCCGTTTCCTGCGTAATATGCCCAATCCGATCTGTGAACGCTTTATTAGTCTCACGCACTCAAGTTGAACTGTATTAATTTACATTCGAAAGATATGTTCAGTGTTATCCGACGGAAACTCACCTGTCTCGTCCGACTACCTATCCACAAACCGTATTGAACATATCCTCTTTTTATATATATGCCCTTTTCCTCCATTACCTAGCACCCTATCTTCTTCTCCCCCTCCACCAGTTTCCACTGCCTCCTCACTCAAGGCTCGTGGAACCCACCCTCTCCCTCTCAACCTCCCTTCGCTAATGAGCCTCACGTCATTAATCATGTGCGGTTTGCCAAGGAGAGTCGTCATAATCGTGAACAGGAGGGAGCCGCTGACTACACGCGGCTTATTACGTCTTCACGGGGTTGAAAAATTACTCTCCGCCATTACGCCACTACTCTTCTGGTGACGCACGCGCCAGCCAGTGAGCCTACCGTGAGAAGTTGGTCGCCGTAAACGTGCAACTATTGTTGCACGAAGGGAGGCGTTCTTTTTTTAAGTTAGCCGTGACGTCATTCGGGAAAAGGGACTGGACGAATTAATTAAGTCGGAAATTGTCGCTCCCTTTTTATTATTATTTTCTTAATTTTATTCTCTCTCTCTCTCACTGCATATTTTTCTCCCTCTCTCTGCTTCCGGCCTCCGCCTCCACGATTCCTAGCAAGTCGTCGTATTTCATTTGTTTTTCCGGCTCATTATTTCCATGGTTTTTTTCCCTTATTGTGTGCGCGTTCTCATCTGGGACGGATTCTCATTCGTTCCCAACTTGCGTCCCTGTGTAAGACTTAGAATCTTTTGCATCGCTCGTTAACTATTCTACTTGGGTTATAGCTCATCGTTTTGTCTTTGTCAGCCCCACCGGATAAATAAATTTCTCTCTGCTACCCAAGTGGCACAGGTTCAAGTCCCGTCTGCGTGAAAATTTAACCATCCAGGGAATGGGTGATTATGTATGTACACAGTAAAAAAAATAAAAACAAAATAAAACATAAAAAGTACAACATATTACTCGTACACATATTAAGCATTTTTCCTCCGGCATTTTTATTCCGCAGTTATCACGAGTTCTGCTCAACATTACACCCACCTGGGAATTACCATTGGCTCATCAACATGATACGATGTAACTATGTACTAGTCGTAAAAAAACACCATTTTGAAGTTTGCTACGATTTGTAAGACTTGGTGCTTTCCTGGCGCACGATCTGAATAAATTCTTCACGGGATTCCCACCAGGTTAGATGTTCAGCCAGAGCCGACGTTTCAATGGCTAACTCTGCCATCGTCCTCAGGACGACTCATCGCCCTCAACGCCCTGAGGACGATGGCAGAGTTAGCCATTGAAAATTCGGCTCTGGCTTAACATCTAACCTGGTGGGAATCCCGTGAAGAATTTGCTACGATTTACTCGCAGAGTTCCTCGCATCGTGAAAACGTGCGGTAAAAGTTATCGCGCGAGAAATCGCGCGCGGTATGTATTGTTGTACGAAAACTCTCAAAGAAATTTGTACCGAGGGACCTTTCCTTACATATTCCCCCCACTCCTTTCTTACAACCTGGCCAAGGTTAAGGTGGATCTACACTGACTAAGTGAGCCACAGCAAATACTAAATTACGCATTTTTTAGTATTTGAGTTTTAAAAATCCTGCTTTTGCTGATGACATGGGTTACCTTTTGACAACCAAAATTAAGGTACAAAATATGCAGATTATTCCACGGATATGTTTTAATGGCCACATTTTTCCAAACATAGGATCTTACTGCAGCGCCATTTGAATGGAACTACCGACATCAAATATGGCAGTAATTCGCTAATAACTTTAAGAAAGAGGTGGTAAGATTACTATATTTTATTTTTATTCACTTTCCCAGGATTTTTCACTTCTTATAAACAGTTTTGATTAAATGCTTACATATATTATGCCATATACATAATATGCCTTCTCGTTCAAATTGACGTTTTTCTGCTGTAATCTGAGCAATCTCCATAAGAGCCCATGCTAAAAATTTTCACTTTCAAGCCTGTATTACAGTCAAACTAGCCTCTAAACCCTATTCTTTCATCTCATTTGAAAATGCGCACTTAAAAGATTCTGCATTTAAGTTTTAAGAAATTCTGGAATAAGTGACACTGAGACCAGAGCCACCTTAGCACAAAAGCCGTCGCCCCAGAATCCAACTCACGCCGTAAAACCACTATAGTAAAACTGTCCTCGTCATCGTTGAGCCTAGTCACGCCATCTCACGGGCATACGCAGGCACGTATACAGGCATTTTCACAATTCCACTTGGGCCCTTTAAATTCCTTGTCTCCCACTCTCTCTCTCTCCCACCTAATCCCACCTTTACTCTCCCGCCTCAGAAGTCTCATTCCGCGTCCTAATTTCTGCCCTCGCGTCCTAATATATCCTCCATCCCCTTCGCTCTTCAATTCCCGTCTTTACATTTGCGACTCTGATGCAGCGTATGGCTGAATGAGACGAACTGTCAAAACTTGTGTTGCTCTGCTGTTTACGCGTGCACGAAGGAAGGTTGAATTACGCTGCGACGGAAGCTTTCGGAAGCATATATTTTGCTGGGGGGATCAGGCTGGTGAGGTGGCGAGGGAATATCATTCAAGAAGATTCTCGAAGGCTTCGTTATATTATATCCTCGACAATGACGAAAATTTGGCGTCATCACTTTGAAAATATTCGAGTACGTCCAAGATAAGAGTTGGTAGTTGGAAATGCAGCTAATTTGTAATCACGTCCAATACCGTTTGGGGACGGGAATGACGTGGGCGAATAATCCATGACGGTGGCCTTTGTTTAAGTAACACGATTGTGAAAACATTTATTACTTTTCTTTTCTTTCCAAGCTAAATCAATGTTTCAACTTTTATCTTGGACGGACTCTAGTCAGTGAATTTGTCGATCTCGAATCCAGAGAGCTTATTATGTAAAGGCACGTGAACGAATCGAGGCAAGCAAACAGTAGAATGCCGAACAATGGACATTTATCGACAGAAACTATAATAATAGTACGATTCGGACACTCAGTGATGTATACACCGATTTGGAACCTAAAAGCGGTCGGTAATAATGTTAAATAAGATTTTTTAGGGTAAATCCCGAAGTGGAAATTGACTGCAGTACTCTATCCGTCATTTCGTTTATAGGCCGTTGTACACGATGAAAGATTTTGTACAAACGAATGTACGTGAGATTGTACGTTTGTCTCAATGAAATTAGAACAGGTTCTATTTTCCGTTCAGGTATTGAGACATTCGCGCAAGCGTTCATACTAGTTGCCACTTTACACGATACATTTAACCTCATACAAGAGTCCACGGAAAAGTTTGTACAAACAAATGTACCGTGCAAAACGGCCTTAAGAGAATGTTTATGCCGCTATCTGGGTTTTTCTCCACCCTTCCCCCATATCCAAAAATAATACATTTCTAACCAACCTACTCAAAGGCCGAAGTTTTCGGTTATCTTCTCAAAGTAATCAACCAATCAAACAACCAACTGGCCAAGAAACCTTCCGTCATGAATACAACTTTAAAGCTAGAGCCAAAACGGGGTGCAAGGTCGAAAACGGTGACGTAACGTGAGCAGCGTGATCCACTGTGACGCCTTAAGTTCGTGACTAAAAACTCAATTGCAATAAATGTGGTCTCGTTCAATCGGGTGTACAACTAAAATGTAAGCATAACTTTGAATTGGCATCAAGCATGCGAAAATAAACCATGCCGTTTATCCGTTTGGCCGTGGGCTTAAGGTGGCGGGAGCTATTTTTGTATGTGAAAATATTTGCGTGAAAATTCACATACGTGCCCTAATCAGTAATACCTATAGATAAAAGTGAAACATTGCATGCTACGCATTTGGTTTCTTGGCAATTTCATGCTATTTTAACACAGCCATATGACACATGACAAATATTTCCTAATAATTCGATTGCATATGAACAATATTTTCTCCTAAACGCATAGAAATAAGTTTCAAATCATTAATTAGTTGCTAACAAATATCAAGGTGTCATGCCAAGTAAAAAAGCTTACTTATATATGATTTTTGCATAAATTTCGTATTCCGTGCCGATAATTCAACTCATTCCAATGCGTATCATTGTAATGTGCACTCAATGACTCGCGATAACCACTCCAGCCACTTTCAATTACCGCACAACACATCTCGCGACTGAAATGAGTAGGCTCATTGTAGAGCTAGACAGAATATGTCGTTAACATTTGTCCAATTACGCCTATCAATTGATTTAGCACAACATGTCTAGGAAAAAAATTAATAATGATGAATTAAATGTCCAGTAAAGTTTCAGATTTTGGCTCTTCGTTACCAAAAGTCGTAGAGGAAATACATGAAAACGCAATTCATCGAAAAGGGTGTCTAACTAAACGTCGATCAGTAAAACTTGATCTACAGTGGAACTGGTTAGATGGAATTGAGAACGTAGAAGTTAGAACTCATCCATTTACGGCAAATAACTCATTTAGAGAAAATATAAAATTTTCCTGGTCACGCGTACCAGGAATGGACTGTCATGAAAATTGTTGGACGTCTGCTACTGCAATATCACATGAGGTATACATAGATGAACACACTCGCTAGCCAATAATACTTCATAAGTGCTCAGCATATTTTACTGACTCCAACGTACTTGGTTAAGGCCGATCAAAATCAAATGATTTAGGAAATTAATGCAAAATAGACGTATTTAAAATGCCATTATTTCCGTGAACAATGAGAGAACAACAACAGCTGCATCGTATAGTTGAACTTAAAACCTTAAGTTGAAAATAATTACTGGTAATCGTTAATTTTCTGGAAGTGTGACCTTAATTTTATTATTGTATGAATAAAATGTATTGAAGATTATAACAACACCAAAGAAAAAATGCAGAATCACGTTACAATGCTTGCTACTGAAGAAATTTTTTCATTTGCGCATGACCTTTATAAGAAAGCAGTATTGATGTATCGGAATTGGATTGTTAGAGAGATGTAAAAATGCTAATTAACAAAAAGTAAAGGACGATAGTAGTTTCATCAAAATGAACCGTTAATATAAAATAGCTATTAGTAGGAACATAAGAATCGCGAACTTTCTCGAAGAAAATTTTAAGGTGACTAGTATTTCATCACTAGCCAAACTAAAATGGATAGTTAAAAATATAATTTTTTTACCAGAAAAAAAATTCGAAGCATTTTTAAAATTATAACTCATTATATATTAAAAGTATATGTGCCTATCGTCAGTATGGGTTCATCGGAATCAAATATCGGTATCGAATTGTATCGGGAAGGCTAAGACTATCGGGCAGCGTAAGTTTAATAGTGTTCAACCAACCTAATTTATTTTTAATTTATATCTCATCCCTTTCACTCTGCTTATCCAAGGGAAGAAGATTAAAAAGGAGAGTTATATAGTCTTAATTTCGCCTTAATTATGTCTTTAAACTGTCTACCTGTTCCGACTTCCCTCTTGCTTTCTCTGCATCCCCTAACTCCTCTACAACCCCAACATTTACGCCGGGATTCACATCCTTCCCCTTTCAGCCTGGATTCTAGCTCCCCTACCACAGCCTTAATGTATTTCCCACTAAACAAAATTCACCCTCTCATACCCCTGTCTCTACCCTTACCCCGACCAAGAACTATGTGTATCACATCTACTTGTTTGAAATCCGCTCCCTTATGTAACAGAATTTTACAGTACCTCAGGATGAATTTTTTAAACGTTATCTTATTCCGGACACGGTGAAATCGTTTTGAAATGATGTTCCCGCTCAGTAATTATTTGTATTGCCTCTTCTGAGGGAATAAGTCACTCGTCGATTACGAGACGAAACATCTACTCGGTCGACAAAGACAGAACTTTAAAAATAGGTGCAAAAAATGTGGTCAATCAATTGCTCCTGGCAATCCGTTAATCTGTGATATAATTTTCGATGTGTTTCCAAGAAACAATCACTAAGAAAGTTACATAGTAGAGATTTAAAAGTGATGGCATCTAACAGAGTTTAAAACAAGTGTTGGCACCCAAATATTTCGTTTTGCCAGCTGCCACCTTAGTTTTCAAGTTTTTGGCGATGGAATGCAGTACTCCAAGGAACTCCATTTGACAGTGACGTTGAATCCAATTTGATGCCTATAAACTTACCAAACTTATGCTACATTTAACTCCCCTGATCAATTTTCAATGAACTGGCACACTACGAAAGAAGCACTAATTTTTCCCTTCTTGGTTTTGTCAGCCAGCCTGGCTGGAGTCCATGACAGGATCTAGCACCTCAAAAACAATACCGCTGTAATAGGGCGACTATAGTTCATCTTTTCAGTGTAAATGGGTGCGCAACTGTCGCTTAGTTCTCAAGCTATAGGCGATGAACCATTGAAGCTCCCCGGTTGGGACGCATACAACTTACCTGCGTCATCATCGACGTCACTCATTCATCCAGCAATCGCCACGACTATTGTAAAGTTGTATACGGATCTCTAAGTAAGAAACTAAACTGTTACTTATACATTTTAACTATGATTTCCCGCTCAATCGTCGTCAATTACTTTGCACTTTAAAACTATTTTGCAGAAATGGTGATTTCCAAAAAATTAAATGCTTTGGTGTTTGGTCTGTCGAGAGTGATTCGCTCGCTTATAGTCAAGGATATTTAATAATAATAACACCAAAATAAAAGGCCCCATTTTAACCTTCATCTATTCCCCTTTAGCCCAACAAAACTCCTCCGCAAGTCACTGCCTAGGACGTCGTGCAACACATTCCCTTGCTTGAAAACCTCTCGCGCTCATCAAACGGAATTTTACACAACCTCTCGATGCATTTTTAAAAAAACGTTATCTTACTCCGGACACGGTCGAGAACGTTTTCGAAATGTTTTAATTATCGCATCGTCTTCTTCCCCGGGCAGCTCGGCACCGCACGGCCCCATTCCTACCCTTAAAACCTGAAAATTCCCAAGGTCATGCATAAAATGTTATTCAAATAAGATTCCCTCCCGTGAGTCGTGTTTATTTTACCCTCTCTCCCTTTTCCACGTTCCTCTCCGTTGAAATGAGCACTCAGCAGCAAAAGCCCCCGCCATTAAAAACCTCCGCCACCCCCCCCCCCTGCCACCCCCCGCCGCCGCCGTCACCCCTGGCCCTTACTCGCTTACTTGCTTGTAGCGACGAGACAGCGTTCCAGAGTTTCCCTCGTACCAACAACACCACACCGACGATGTGATACTCCGTCCTTTCATAAAGGCTTGGCCGCGTTGAGCAGAAGAACTTGACAAAACGAAGTGAACTTGACTGAACTTCACACTGAAGAAAGCGTAACTTAACTTCAGGCTGCGATTGCTCGTGTGTTATAGCAAAAGATATATCATCATTTGGGCATGAAGTACCTAATTTTTTATTTTAAATTAAAAGCTTGATTGTTCGTAAATAGCGATGCTAAAAATCTCCTCAAAACTATTGTCTGATTAATAACACAAAGGATGTAATTTATGTATATGTTCGTAGTTTTCCTATGCTTACTTTTTTGTAATTTATAAAAATGAAAAACTTATATGTTAAATTCAATGTAACTTTTCCAAATTTTTGTAATGTAAGAAAACAATTTTTGTTATAAAAAACCCAGAATATTTTGTAATTATTCTTATGAATACATATATGGATATTAATATATGGAAGCGGGCGACTAATGTGGTAATTTTCTTAATTGAAAACATGTGTGTAGGTTAGTAAGGGATGGATTGTATGGGGAAATCAAGGAAGGGTGGAGAGAAACCCAGCGTCAGCAGTAGCCTAGTCCAAACGAAAGAGGCCAATAGGACCACAATTTAGCATCCCATCCGGCCCGAAAAATTTTCAAGAATAGGTTACAATAAAACCCTGTATCAGCCAGCCAGTCTAAAACAATACACTTTAACTTTGAGCAATAAGTAAAATAAACCTCTCTAAGCAAACAAATTTAGTTTTCAAACAAAAATAAACTGAGCCAGACTAAGTATACAATTGTATACAAATTGGAATGAGCGCATGTTTAACCACCAGAGTTAATATTTTTTCTAGTCATTCAACGTCAATAATATCATAGATGTTGAGATCATGGTCTTTATCACTGGAAAGAATGAACAGTATACACTAGAATGTGGCAACAGGAAGGTAGGGATATTGAAAAATTAAATTGTTTTTCTTAGTTTGTTGTTTATTAGGGGCGGAGCTCGGCATTCCTCTGAAAAATCGCTACCGGGAATCGAACATGAACCGTCGGGGATGTACGCCAATGCTCTCGCCGCCACACCATCCGATCACAGTGGATGTGGCCGAGAGGAACGGAGAAAGGGTGCAGTAAAATGCGGCAGCGGCATTGGCAAATACGAAAGTGTAGGTAGTATTGGGTAGGCACAGATTTACTGTCAACCCAACGAACGGAAAACTACACAATTCCCTTAAGAAATACTTGACAAATAAGGGATGATCTGATAACGCTTGTATTAGAACCCATACACTTGAAATGGGAGAAACTTGAGCAGTCATGCCAATAATGATGACACGTGATTGGTCTTGATTGCTAGCCAAAGCTGGTGTCCCACGCTTAAAAATGTTTTTCAAATGATTTGACCAATCAGGTTTGTCGTGTGACAGGTAGAAGTTGAAGAAAAAGTAATTTGATTCCAAGTTATCGATCAATCTTCCAATCAAGTTATAGAAATCAAATTACATTATCTTAACAATGCCTGTCACGCGATATTCGAGCTCGATTGGTAATTTTTTTCAAAACTTTTGAACGGGGGGACTTAAATTACTCTAAGCATAATGCTAGAACACGTAATTATCAAACCAAGCGGAAATAAAGATAGGATCGAAGATGAGGCATGTTTCCATTGTAGCCATGGCCTCGGATGTATTAAGACTTTAAAATATTTTAGGTATTTCAAATTGAATACTCAGCAATCCTCTTAACTGGTAGATGCAAGAAATAAATATGTGGGATGATGCTTTCGGGCAATGCTGCGTTTTGTTCATTATGAAAATCTCAACGTTTCGCTTCTCTTACTGGAAGCGTCATCAGGAGAATGAGCGTTTACCCGCTTTAGTTCGCTCTTATACATTGATGTCCGTTGCACCATTGTTGGGCCGATTTGAATATTTTTCGATTCGGTTTTAAAAATGACACTTTTGTGATCTGGCCACATGGAAGAGCAGGAGGCTTTCCATGAACACCTTAACAGTATCCACCGAGACATTAAATTTACGAAAGAGCTGGAAGGAGGAGGCTGTCTGATAGTCTTGTCAAGATGTCATAGTGAAAAGAGGAATAGATGGGAGCCTGGGACATTCGGTCTACAGAAAGAAAACCCATACCGATAGGTATTTGAATTCGGCGTCCCATCACCATCCAATGCAGAAATCTTGCGTAATTAAAACTTTAAGCCACCGCGCCAGAATTGCGTGTGATGCCGAAAATCTTGACAAAGAAATGGAACATTTAATATGGGGTCTCAAAGGAAATGGCTATAGCATTTCCTTCATAAAAAGAGCAATGAAGGAAAGGCAACAACACCATAATGATGACGACCGCAAGAAGAAACCATTGGCGTACGTAAAAATTTCCTACATCTCCGGAGTCACTGACAGAATTGCTAAAATCCTGCGGAGAGGAAATATTGTGACTCGCTCTGCACCGTGAAAAAAATCAAAAACATCCTGCCCTCACCGAAGGATAGCCATCCTCCCCTTCAGTGTATGGATGTGCATGAGGTTCCCTGCCACTGCGGCAGAAGCTATGAGGGGCAGAGTAAGCGATCTATCTCTCAAAGGCTTAAAGAGCACAATAGAGCGATGGAGAAACAAAAATGGGGCACATCAGCGGTTGCCGAACATTCCGCCTCAAGCCCTGGACATAAAATAATGTTCGACCAAACACGGGTCTGGGCCAAGACGCAAGAATATCATCCGCGCTTAATAAGTGAGGCCATAGAAATAGCCAAAAGGCCACAATATTTTACTAGGGAGGATGGATATATCCTTAGCAGGGTTTAGAAGGGGTTCTTGGCTCCAGCAAAATCTAACGGCTAACGTCTTCCGAAAAATATTCAAATCGGCCCAACAATGGCTTCTGCGCGCTAGGCTTAGATTACTTGAACAATTGAGAATAGATATCTTTCAGAGCGACACGGAGAACATCCTATTAGAACCCCACTATATTTCCAGGTCCGACAGAAACGATAAATTAAGAGAGATATTTTGCCGAACGGATAGGTATGGGAATTCGTTTTTCCCCCGAACAATAAGGGACTATAATAAATGCTCGGCGTAATTTCATTAGAGCGTGTCCATTTTATATGTAAACGGCTGGTGTCCTAACACCCCCCGCCACACGCCTATTGAGGCGGCTTCCGGGGTAATATGTAGATGTAGATTTAGAATGGTGCAACGGACATTGATGCTATATAAGAGCGAACTAAAGCCGGTAAACGCTCATTCTCCTGATGACGCTTCTAGTTAGAGAAACGAAACGTTGAGATTTTCACAATGAACAAAACGCAGCATTTCCCGAAAGCATCGTCCCACATAGATAAGAAAAGCTGCGAAAGCCTTCAAACAAAAAAGAAATAAATATATTCAACTTATATTACAAAATCAGCAAGTAAAAAGTATGAGTATTTTCTCCCATTCTGTTTCAAGTATTCCTTCACCGATTCGAAAATTGAACTCCCTATTATTATACATATGATGGAAAAAATTCACTTTTGTTCAATCACTGTTAAATATTCCGCTCCCCTGAAAACAGCTGCTGATAATCCTACATGAATCATCGTGGCACTACGGTATTCCTTTGATGAGAATAAAAACCTCCCCGTTTGCCCGCAAAGAAAATAAGTGATTGCCTACAATTCGCAGGCTGCCCTCCGGCCGAAAAATGCTGCTGCAAGACGTGCACTGATGCAATTATTCGATCTCATTCAGAGGAAATTACAACCCAAGAGTTATCACGGAAAGAATTAAATAAAATTTATACAAAAAATTCAATCACCTCAATTGAAAACTCACCGTAGCTAGCGCAAGATCACACCTTATCACTAAAATACGCATCATTCTAGAAAATATTTCATACAGCTGCAAAGCCTTCTGGAAACAATACTAATAATAATCAAGCACTCGCTCTTACGTTTGTTTCGTTGGTGTCTATATTGTAAGGGCATTCAAGTTTTGTATTGACAGTCACATTCAAATTATACTTCTTTTGTTCAAAAAAACCAAGCTACCAAGTCGTGATCTGTATCAGTTTTATTAAATTAATAAATTTCATTTGAGCTAAACACGGAAGAATATCAAGCAATATTTTATTCCAGATTATACAAATCGGCATTAAAAAATATATCACTCTTTACTTAAAAACCCATGGTGTAATGAGGGTGAAGTCCTCTTGTAATTAATTTGGTATTTTTATCTGCCCATAATTACAAACGCGTTTTTCTATCTCCACTTTAAAAGAATGATTATTTGATATTTCTACAAAACAAGTACGTTTTTTTCTACTTATTGCTTTGGCATTATCATTTTAAATCATTTTCAATATACAAAGCACCAAAAAAATACCTGTACAGAGATGTAAAAGGGTCACGTGAATGTCTGGAAGGTACAGTAATCCCCTTGGGATCCATGCAGTAGCTACTTGGATATCAATTAAAGACAAAATATAAATATTCCTTTGGCTAATAGCTCTATGCTGACGCCTAAATATAAGATATCATTCTTTCAAGTAAAAACCTCATGAAGGTAAAGAATGAATTTTACTTCCAATCGCAAGTTCCCATGCTAAAGTAATGCAAGCAAATGAGGCACGGAATATTAGAAAAGGAATAGACGTAATCCAAATATGAGTAATATATATGATATTCAGTTTTTCTGGCATGCAATATGCCAGATTGAGAGAAACTAAAAAATAACGGAGATTATGAGTCGTAGAGGCATGCGGAAATCTTTCACCACAAGCTCCATTAATGTTTGAAATAAAAGCAGCTCCAAACTAGTTCGTCTGAAAAAATTCCACACTTCTCCCTTTCCTTCTTCAAATCCCCTTTTCCCTCTCTTCTTCATGGCCAGTGCCCCATAGTTCTCCGCCACGCGCCCTTACGGTAGCTCTCAGGTTAGTAATATTATTCACAGGAAGGTGGGTATTTGAATGTTTACAAGATATTACGGTCAACCTATGTTTCTCGGTGTTTGACCACCCTCACTTTTTTCATCCACTCGTCTTGGAATGAAAACCTTGACAAATAAAAACCTTGGAATAAGTCATGATATCATCCTCTATTCAGCTCTTCTTTCACGCCCAACTTTCTACCCACTGCCTATCCCTGTCCCATTAGGGAGAGCTCCTGCTCCCTACCTCATCCCGTCTTCACCTCCAACCCTCTCCCGAGCTCATTCGTACTTTTCTCATTCCCGGCCAAACTTTTCAGAACTTTTTTTACGGAACGCGTGAACAGTAACACCAACACTCCACAACATTCCCGCTAAAGCTCTAGATTGGGAAAGTAGGTATGGACTACTAAAACCGAAGCAGACCTATCCATTACATGGGGAAGATAGTAAATAGACATGTTTCTACAAGAAAAAAAACGGACGTTTGTCCTCGACCGACAACATGAGGAATTTATATTTATATCAGTTTGTGGTGAACCAAGCTAGATGAGGACAAGAAAAGATAGGGGTGCAACTCTGTGGCGTGTGGTAGAAAATTAATGAAGTTTTGTTTTCAAGGGTGCCACGCGCTAGCCACGGTATTGCCTTCACGGATTCATCATCAAATATTGTACTTCTGCGCACTTTCGGGTGACTCCATAGTGGCAATACCTCGGCCCGTTCACGTTATTCTTCCCAAATTCGTTCAAATGTTTAAATTTAGGCTTTAACCTCGTTACGTTACAGCCTTACCTATATTCACAATGAGTCATTATGTGAACGAGACTAACAAAATTATCATGTTAATTCGTGCAGTTGAGTAGTAAAAGAAATCATCGTAACGACATTCCAACTATGCAGCTTCATTACAGCATACATTGAACCTGGCTCTG
The DNA here is from genome assembly GCA_963573305.1 of Pyrrhosoma nymphula. NCBI lineage: Eukaryota > Metazoa > Arthropoda > Insecta > Odonata > Coenagrionidae > Pyrrhosoma > Pyrrhosoma nymphula. The sequence continues at coordinate 63,527,477 of OY754339.1, forward strand.
CTTCTCGAAAACATATTACTTTTATCTACCAGTTTGTTAATTCAGAAAATTCTTTGACCTTAGTATATTTAATCTTTATGAAACTGAAATCGTCGGCACACATGAAAGATAACCTCGAAGTGAGTAAGGTGGTTCATTTGGGCCTTACAGTACCTAGATAGTTTCGAACAAATTAGAGGGATCACATTGGGTTAGTTAAGCCATTAGTGCAATCGGAGCAACATGTATGACAGACCATCTCCATTATAACTGCTCTCTCAGAGAAATGTTTACGTCAATTAGGGTTCAGTAGTAGATTTCGAGTATTTATTCCTTATTTATGGTGAACCTAACTCTAGTAAAAATTCAGCCAGAGGTAGCAAGTCAATATTAGGAGTGCCTATCTCAGAGCTTTACAATCCTCTCCTTGATACTGATTTATTTCACCATAGCTTGAATTGCAGTCCACCCAAATACAGACCATTTTGTTATCGGGGAACGTTTACACCTAAATACTACTCTGTTAACGTAGGTAGTAAGAACAATACACATGAAAAAGAAAGGGAATGGAGAAAGAGCGTCGAAAGGGGGAGAGAGTGAAGATTAAGTTGCGTTTTAACGGAATGGTGTATTTCACAGTCATCATTGTGGTCATGGGATAATTTCATTCATTCATTCAAGGTGTTGAAGTCGGCACAGATCAGAACACATTATCGCACTTCAGCGCACGCAAACGACGATGAATAGAACGATGTGCGTAGGCGGAACTTTCGGCAAAATACCGGTAGTTCGCATTCTTTAGTATACAACACTACAACATTCATGACCGTAATTTTTGTGTAAAGTCATCGGATTCATTTAAAATACATGTTCAAAACGTAATATTTTTGACCAAAGAGTAGTTAAAAACCTTACGTTATCTATGTTTGATGCTTATACAGAATACCAACACAAAAACTACAACGGATCCAACAGTAGATGTTTTTTTATTATTTAGCGGGCATCTACTCTGCCTACGATCAGTTTTGATGTGCGCTACTTAGTTTGCTGGGTATGAAAGGAGTGGAATGCAAGTGTGCCGTTGTTTTGCGATGTAATCAGCTTACTTGAGTGAATGGAGAGCTCACACAATGGATAATGTTGACTTTGAATAAGGAATGTTCATACCTATCATATAGACGGTACATTTCCCTAATCTTGTCAAATTTTTCCGTTCTAGATTTTTAGTGTTTGGTTTATACGCTGTCTTCCCTCTCATCGAGAAACTTGAGGGATCACTCTCCAGTGACTTCAAATTAAATCTTTGTGTCAGCTGGGTCATTCTCTCGAGGCACTATTTTTAAACGAAACCGTCGGCTATACCTCGTACCTACTTCCCTTTGCAGTTAGCTCTCAGTCGCAATCACCGCTGCATCATTTAACGGAGGAAAATGCTTTTAGAGCAGTAGTTAATCTCCGCAGCAAAACGTTTGAAATACAACGTTTCTCATTTGAGTTTCCTTGGAAATTTCACAGACGAGGGAGTCAAGCATAAATATGTTATAAGGACGTTAGTGGGCTTAAAATTTCGGTAGTGGCGCGGAAATTTCCAGAAGCAAATCTACAAATTTCTTCTTAGGTCAACCCCGAGAGGGGAACTGATGCATAAAAAACGAGCTAAGGAAGAAGGAAGAAAGGGAGTTATGGCCGCAAATTTGTTTTTCCTCACCCGGACGTCTGAGAATCTCGAACCGGATCAGGAAAGCAGCTTCAGCCAACGTTTCGACGGCTAACTCTGCCATCATCATCAGTGCTCACCTCGGGTGCCAGAACTAGTCAGATTACATGCCATCAAACTGGATTCAGGTGTCTTCCAATTGGTCGTTTTCTCTTGCCCTTTACGTTGTGGATTATGGATTTTGTTATTTTCTCAGGGCGTATCCCGTTGGAAATTTGAAAAAAATGCATCAAAGTCATCATGGAAAATATCAAATTCTTCCCCAAAGGTTCGAGTAATCGACTCCCAAAGTAAGCCAGTTTTTTCTAGTCGGAATTTACACGAATTTCATCGCCATAATTCGGTATAAATGAAAATCAACATTCCATTAACTATAAATTCCTTACAGTCATCCATTTTTTAATTATTTTACAGTTATCGCCATCAAATATTTCTTGCACTCAATGATTAAGCTGCGAAAGCACAAGACATGGCCCCACCTGATGAGTTCTTGAGGAGATTACCTGATACAACGCCATCACCCGTCGGATTATGAAACTATTCTCCATGCTTCTCGCGCGCTCTCTATTTTCAGTAATATGAAACTTTCGCGGAAGCTTCACTAATATTCAATTTCAAGTTTAGAGCTGCACGACGACGACTTGGTAATCTGCGTTTTGCAACACGTAAAGGCTCGAGCGACGGTTAAAATTGGCGTGAACTCCGGGAAGATAGGTAATTGTGCGACTCGAAGGAGTCATTCTTCTGCTCCTGAAAATACGACTCTACCATGCTCCGCGCTTGTTAACGCAAGTGAAAACGATGCTCGGAGCCAGTGCTGACAGGATGAAGGGAATCCTTCTGTTAATCTCTAAATGTATAGTTATTATAAAACTAAACAATACATTCCAGACAGTATAAAAACGAATATGTAGCAGTAACCAAAACGTTATGCATTTTATTGGCTTTCTTCTGCCCCGTGAAAAATTATTTAAAGCATCAGCTGGATGAATTTTATTCCATGCGACTGAGGCTTAAGTAAAGTACATCTAAATGCTATTGAAAAAGAAATATATATGCCAGTACCTACATCTGAAGTCCTTCACATAATTCAGTATAGGTGGATAGATTGGAGGATTTTTTAAGGGAATGGAGTTAAGGGTGAAAAAACGGCTTTAAACTTTTCAGCCACAATTTTTACTAATATTTAAATGAAACATCATTTTTCACTATGATTATCTATGAAAATTACTACATGAAAGATAAGGACGTATACAGTACCTGACATACACTGAATTATATCCACACGCGATGTAGTGGTTAGAAACTATAACAATACATTTAGCTGTACAAATTAAAATACTGTTTTTTATCATTGTGGATCGCATGTTGCATTTTAGTGGCTGGAGGAATATGAGAGATAGGGAAGGTGTTCTGGACGATGAGTATGGAAGAAAATGGGGATCTTATATAGATGCGTGATATTTTATTTCTGATATTGGAAAGCGATATTTATTTCGTTTCATACAATATGCCTTGCATCGCATATCTTATGCTATAGCGCATTCAATTACTTCGCAAGAGCCATTAGGTAGTATATTATATCGAGTATCAGATAAATCCTCACTAGTAAATTAATATTAAGTACCGGGAGACTGAGCTTCGCTTCGGTTCGCTCGGCTTGAGCTTTGCTCGACATGAGCTTCGTTCAGCTTAAAATTTTAGGAAGATATTCATTGTCATTATTAATTGTGTTATAATATTTATTTTTGTATTGGAATCGCAAATGCCGGCCTTACTGGAAACTGATGTCTTGGCATTGCACATCCAAGTTGGCTTTTACTCGAGTATAGTGTTATTCTTGGAATGTGTACTTTTCCAGTACATTCGCCAGTTACAATTTTTGATTCAATTATATTTCTGTATAATTCGGTAACTATAAGTCTTGTACCATTGCATAACCCTTCCGAGACATTTGAATTCTTAAAATCATAACTATGGAGTTTTTTTATTGTTTAAGTTCATGAGGTGGTAAATCTGCAATGTCAATTGAGTTGAGGCATTATGGAGTAAACTGAATTTCACCTTGGGGTTGATTTTTGACTGAATAACAACTTCTGTAAAATTTACTTTCGCCTGGAAGTTGTTCTATGATTTTAGAATTTATTTTTGTAACGTCGTTATTCAAATGGGCCAATATAGCTCTATCATTAATATCTTCATGCCTATTCCTAACAAGGCCTTTTCCATAGACTTCATAAATGAAGTCGCCATTAGAAAGCATACATATCTTCAGGAATAACTTCTTCTAAACTATTTTGTGGCAATTCTCCATTTCCAACTTGTAGAAAATAGAAAGCGAAATCGGTTTCCTTTAGATCAACACGCTTATTTTCCGGAGGAGAAAAGTTTTTAAAATATTACCATAATGGACTTTTTTAAATAGATAAATCAATAAGGTCGCGTCTGTTGGCTCTTGGTTGAACAGGTAGACACTGACGAAAATCTCCACCAAGAACCACGATCATTCCACCAAATGGCAAATTCGGATTACTTAAAGCTTGAAGTAGTTGATCAATATTATGAAGTCCGTATTTAGTAAGCATCGGTGCTTCATCCATTAGAAAAATGTCTATGTGAGCAAGTTCCTTATCTATAGCATATTTAGGTTTGATGCTGCTTATAGACTCCAGTGTCAAGGGAACCACAAGTCCAAATGTCTTGTGTGCAGTATGCTCTCAAGTAGAAGAATAGATGAAATTCCAGTCAAAGCAAAAAGTTAACTTGACTTTTTAATGTCACCTTCTAATTATGTAGAACAATTTTTTTATACAAAAGATGTTCTTGTTCCACCAGGGCCATCCACAAAAAAAAGTTTGGTTCAGCATTTTATTTATTAAGAACTCCAAGAATTGATTCAACGGTATCAATTTGCTCACCTTAAGGGACTGGTACATGCGATGTGCAAGAGGAGCAGTTTCATTATCACTAAATACTTCATTGTCAAGTTGTCCATAATTATTAATCCCGTCCATACCAAAGGTTTTTATCCAGTAATGAAAGTTTCTACTTTCAGTCTCACCAGTATTAAGTTTGTACGCAATTATTTGATAAGCTCGTTTAAAAGCTTCCTCGACTAAACCGTTATTTCTCCAAGCTTCTCGGATAACACCTTCAGCTAAGTTTTATTTGAACATTTCCCTTAAGTTTTTTGGGTTTTCAGGGCACCCAAAAATAAGAATTTGTGTAAAAAGTGTTCTCATTACGCTAGGGATTTTTGACAATGCCGAAACACGTAAACCTTCAATCCATTGCTAGTCATCAAGATCAAGCCCTCTGGCCAGGCATATTTGCGTATATGCATTGAATTTAATGCCATTAAAGGTAAGAAGGTCTTTGAAACTGGTAGCGTCGTTTACATGGTACAAAAGTAATCGTAAATGATAAAGGTCAGGTTGTGCAAGTAAACTGACACTATGACTTCTGCCAATGACGCGTATGCTTCTTCGTCTTTTAACCTATTCGCGGCACATATCTTATGCTACAGCGCATTCCATTACTTCGCAGAAACCAAGTAAGTATATCATATCGAGTATGAGAAAAATCCTCACTAGTAAATTAATATTAATATCAGTCAGCATTGTGCTTAATTGTATTAATTTGTTTTTCCCTGTGTTTATTGTGTTCATATCGGAAATCATGCATCACACGATAATTTTAGCCATAAGAGAGGGAGAGTTTATCTCTTCTACTTCACAAAGCTTTCCTTTAACATATTTTCTTCCCTAACTCCATGTAGAAATCCTTCACCAGTGATCCTCTCCGTCTATTTTATCTACAATGACACAACGATGCTACTGCTTCAAATATTTTCTATTATGCTACTGGGTAATGTGTGGAGATGGATATTAAGATATCAGTACACTAGTTCCAATACATGGTCCAGAGGAAACAATGACCGAATTCAATGTCGCACATCACGGGAATAATGAAGATAATCATTTGAGTTTAAAAAATAAGCTTGGCAAAATCTTCGTCTTACGTTTGACCAATGTTTCTTCTCGGGGAACGTATATACATATCTACAACTACCCAGCGAACCACAGCATTGGCGTGAAAAAGGGGATGTTAGAGCACCAAGCATAAAAAAAGGAGGGAATAGGGAATGAAATAGGGAGAGGGAGAGAACGATAGTGAATAGCATGTTGTTAAAGTATCGTGTCTCACCCTAGCTTTGTTTTAGCCACTAATGGTACATGGAAAGAAGGAATTATGCAGGTTTTTATGTGATTCTGTAAAAATTACTGCGGTGAGTAATGGATTAATTTTTCTAAATTGTTTATAAACATACAAAATACACACTGTTAGTTTTAGACGAAATCTAAGTGTTATGAATTCCTAATTTTTTCAATATTCTCTCTCTGGAGGGTACAGCCTTAATCTATCCCGTGCCAAACAGTTTGTAATTTTCAGGCAAATTGCTCGAAAATTATTTCAGTAATGGGTTAATATTTTGATATAATTGGAAGTATGGGAGTTTTTTTTATTTATAATGAAGCCAAATATATAAAATTCTTGGTGAAATGATTTTCGGCTCAAACTACCTTAAACAGTTTGATCGCCCGTAGAAAAGTTTAGCAAAAACGATATCATTTTCATAGCTCGTTATGCTACTACTGAAATCTTACATATTTTGTGATCATGCGGTAGTGCGATATCATAATTCTAGCGTTGTAATACAATGCATCCAGTCGTCCGTAATGAAACATTCGAATCGCAATGCTCGTCGAAATTGGAGCATTGTACGGGCAAAGACGAGAGCTGCTTGGAGCCACCAACCCCTTTCACGCTAGAAGAGCATGTGAGCTCTCTCCGACAGACGACAAAGAAAGACCGGCTTCGGTAGGGGAAGGGGGGAGTTGAAGGGGAAGGAGAGTAGGGACAGGGGTATGAGAGGTCAGACAGTAGGGTTATGGGAGAAGGGAAGGGGAGAGAGGTAGGGAGAGAGTTGAAAAAGGGAGGAGAGAGTGAGAGGGGGCTGGAAATTAGTTCCGTGTTTGACGTGCTGCGAGGGGGAGGGAGGTGAGTGAGGAGCGGAGGGGGACGTTCCCCTAAGTGTGCCCTGGGGACATGACGAAGAAGGGTAGGTAGGTAGTAAGGGGTTGGAGGAGCGGGAGACATAAAGAGGCAAGGAGGAGATTCAGGCAAGAGGGGGGCTTATGATGACGAAAGGCAACGGGAGGGAGGGAGGAAGGGGATAACGGTTGATATGGGAAATAATAGGGTGAGGGGGGGTTTGTAGAATGGAAAGGAGGGGGAATTCCCCCCACCCCGATCCTCTTCCTCCTCCGCAATGCGGGTGACGTCAGCAACAATGGCCATCTTTACGTAAGGAATTAAGGCAGTTAAAGGCTTCGGGAAAAGATTCACTCACGTCTGCGTGAGTCTGATTGTGTGAAAACATCTCAGCTTTTCACTTAGTTTCTGAAATGTTTCTACTCTAATTTATAGCTTTTCCAATTAATGTAAGAGAGGCATTAAACATTAAAGTTACGGTAAATCGTGCACCAGAATAGTTTCTAAAGATCGTTACTATGACATTCTCACCCTTGATAGGTGACAAGACTAGGAACTTGTTTTTAATAAATCATTATTACTAACACTTCACCCCGCATTAAATGCTACACATGATTTTGATATCTGCATGAATTGGTATGATATGGTTCAGTAGTAGTATTGTGTAAAACTACTCAGTAGAACCTTAACCCATATATTGCATGCAAGTATGCTTTTCAAAGTAGCACTCTCAAGGAACGTAAAATCGAGCCACCATCGGACAATGGCCGATCATGAGCCGATCATTAATAGAGCAAAACGGGTCTCCCGTCTTCCCGCAAAGAGTCGTTGAAAAGGTAATGTTCCTTACGACAGGTGAGAAGGCAATAATCAAAGGCGGAGGCAAATGAAACGGATTAAGAGTCGTAAGGTACGGATCAAGACTTTGAAAGAGAGGGTGAGTCAAAGAAAAGGCCTGACTTCATTGTTCTAAGATCGAACTCGATGGAATTCATGCCATTTGTACAAATGGAGTCCTTTTCACCTCGTATTATATATACTAATAAAACTGACCTCAGAGTATTTTTTGGACGATTTATCGGCCGACTTTCCTTTTCTGACTTCTCGCCTCGAAGTTGCTTAGGAGATGTCTTTCTCCAGTCAGGGCATATCTAGCCTGTACATTATAGTATATATGTAAGTAAATAGGTACAAGATTTCTTTATGTAAACTATGGTCGTCGAGTTCAGTTAAGTTTAGCTCTTTTATGTGAACGGCCTCGATAATTCAATAAACTCAATTTAAATTGAATGGAGTTTTATCATGGAATTGCCCATATTATAAAAACAAAATCCTTAAACTACATGTTCAGATTAGTCGTGCAAAATATACAAATAAAATTTCTAGTATCGCTGTTTTTTGGATCGAGAGAGTGAATTCAGCGCCATTTGAAGGTATGTACTACTATTTCGCCATCCACAACTGCGGTAATTATTACGAACGTGAGTTCCTGTCTTTATCATACACAATCATTTTTTTAAGAAAAAATTGCTATTGACGAGCATCGTGCTCAATACTGAGATTGAATGGCTTATTGCAACCCTTTCCTTCGTAGCATAGTAGACTGCATTTAAAATTGAAATCACAATACTTCGGATTTTCAGCAAATATGTTTAAACAATGCAAAACCATAAACCGGGCCCCTATTGTCTCGATTTATTTGCTTGTAGTCATGAATGGTGTTGGTGTGGAGAAAATACTAATATAAAAATGATGGTTTATTATGACTCACCGCCAAGTAAAGACACTCCGGAATATCTGGAGTTCTGAGATGTCTTGCAGAAACAAGGTTCTTGCAACGAACATCTTCGCGGTTCCTACACTGTTTTATGCCTTCGTATGCTCGAAATGGAACTTCAACGAGTTACAGAGCTCGATAGGGTAACGAGGAAGTTGATGACCATCTTCAGAAGTCTTCATCCGAAATCTTCCATCACCCCCCTCGCACTGTTGGTAGTTGAGGTCTATTGAGTTTCGAGTGTCTCCACAACAGAGTTGTCGTGGATACATCATGCCGGGTGGTCAAGAAAACGGATCCCCAGCTCAGTATCGTGTGAGAGCTAGAGAGTGCAGGAGATTCCTCTCCTCTGTTTCTCTTTCAGGCGGCAATGAGGGCAGCGAGCGAAACCGGTATGCACTTAGACCTGCCATCCGACGGAAGCGACGATGACATTGAAGGTAGATGTGCTCAAAATAAAAAAGCCGAGCAGAAGACCTAGCTAAAGTTGCATACCGGTAAGCCCATACATGGATTTTTTATTGAAACATGGAAAAGCTTGGGCTATCGAAGGAGATAACGTTTGCCTTCCTACGCTCCGCCAGTCTGAAGTCCAAAACCAAGAGTTTCGTCCTTGCGTGCCAGAATAGTGTCATAAACAAACTCGTGTACCGCCGCCATATATTGAAGGGGGAGGTTGCGGACAAGAGATTCAGGGGGTTCCGAGCCCAGCCTTAGAGTAATATTCTCTCCAGATGCAGTTATGACGCCAGTCAGCGTATTTAGCTAGGCACAACGCGGATCTGCGGGTTTTATATTTTCCCCTACGACACTATTATGACAACTACGAGAGACCTGTGCTGCCCTATAGCCCTGGAGATACGGAGAACCATACTTGTATAATCTGGTGGAACTATTTCCTCTCCACCACGATGTTGGATGCAACCAAGCCTGATATCTCTCTCCTTTACTACCTCACACGCTCCATGTTCGTAATTGAGTTTTAATCTCCGGCTGAAACGAACATGGGTGCGAAATATGTGGAAAAACGGACAAAATATCAAAACCTGCTTTTTAAACTTCGGAAAATGTACCCGAACACTCCTTTAATCTAGTAATCCTAATCATAGTTGTGCATAGTGATGTTAAGGAATCGCTGATAGATAGCACACCCGTAATCACTTGTTGCACGCATGTGGAAAGCCGTCATCCTTGGGCAACTCCGTCTTCTGCGCACGCATGAGACGAATGTAGCATAGCCACCTCTTCCGAACGGCGTCGGAAGTGGCTGCGAAAACTGCTGTCTCGCCAGGCATTATGACGACAACGAAACCCGATGTTTGCCGGAGACTCAAAGAAGAATTCTACCAAATTTATAATTATTTATATGGTTTTTATTTACTTTTTTAAAAAGATAATAATCGTTTATTACTTTTCAAACAAAATCATTTCCACCAAATTGCATTATCTTCATACATAAGTTTGGAAAGCTTTAGGTAGCCTCTAAGAATAAACCGAATTGAGACTACGCTCACAAGATTGCATTGCTGTTTGTATCTTTTAAGAAAAAATACCAAAAATCGCAATGAACAAATGAGTAAATACAAATTACTAATGAGACCAAAATAGAAACGAAAAACAACTTCACAAAATAATATTAAATAAATATGCAGCATCTAGTTGAGTATTTGTTTAATATTATTTTATAAAGTTGTTTTTTAGCAATGGCTGCTATTCCACAGTCATTTTAAGTAAATTAAAGCACTGTACTTTTCCATTCACTGGTAGCAAGTTGTGTACTTTTGAACCCATGTATAAAAAACATCTTTTAAAGAAAGTTCTGACGGGTTTAATTAACAAAACATTACTTTTCAAGTAAATTTTTAGTGCCCTTCATATAGGTATATACTTTATCAATACTTATGAAATAAAAAAAAACTTAAGCATTTTATGAATGAATAAATTTCCTAATGGCGACAATTTAAATGATACAATTAAGGGAAACGAGTGACAGTATGGAGTTATACCTGAAAGAAGTCTCATTATTCTTTTTTGCAAAACTATAGTTGGTTTAATTACACTTAAGTAAGCTCCACTCCAGCGCAATATTCCATAACTTAACTTAGATTCAATTGAGCAAAATGGAGGGTTTAAAAAAAATTGGGTCAACACTTATTTCGTATACAATAGAATATTGACTAACAGTATCTTAATGAGCGAGAAACATGTTTCATATATTTATACCATTTTAAATTTTGGTATACGGTGATCCCTAGATACTTTATTTCACTAACTTGTACAATTACAGGAAAGTTAGAAGATAATTCAGGGCATTCTATTAGGTAATATACAAAGCTGTAATCTTAAATGCTTTGTTTACAAAGATCATAGCTTCAATCAATGGTCTCCAAGTGAAAAAAGCTCAAACCAATACCTTAAAAACCTCAGTTTTCGTTTATGCCTATATCTATCACAACCCAGTTTTTTACACATAATTTAGGTAAATATCATCCATAAAAGCTGTTACATATCCTCTAAATGCATAATTACATAACTCGTTTATATATACAAGAAATAAAATTGAACCTAGCACAGAACCTTATGGCACGCCCGTGTTTATTAATTTATAACTACTATTATTATTACCAACTCCACATAGTTGACGCAGAGACAAATAGCTTTTGAACTACAATATCACTTCACGCATACATGCATGTTCCAGTTTCTGCAATTATATTTTATGATCCAGTGCATCAAAGCCCTTCTTATAATCAATAAATAAGCTTATAACACGATTACTTGAATTCATCTCCGCAAAGCAAAAGACATGCAATTCCCTAGTGCATTTCTGTTCATTTATCAGAGTGAAATCCGAATTTCTTTTACCTAAAAAATTTATGTTCATTAAAAATCTTTAAAATTCGAATTCTTGAACTGTTCTACAGCGAGATAATCTTTGAAACGGTGGGGTTATAATTTTTTAGAAAATTAAAAATATTTTGATTTTATTTACGGATAGTAATAGCTTATACAAAGTGAATCCTGATACATTAAAGCTCAATGTATGCTCAATGCTCAATGTTCTAACCCTGATACCACTTCAGTTTCAGTTTTATCGGACTCCGGTATGTATATATATACCCCAATGTTTGCTTCGCAGAGTGCTTACCGTTAGTTCATGCAAGTGGAGTTCAACCTTAAGAATGATATGGCTGAGAATATTATACCCCCACACTACGTCTTCAAGACATACAAAAAAGCAAAATAAGAGAAATCACTGTGAAACAGATAGACTTTCAATAATTCGATCATCACGCACACTATTTACAACTATTTATCTTTTTGAGGCCTTATGATTATCTTAGATCCTTCGCGTCAACGCGATGCTAGCCGAAAGTTTGTCTATTGCAAAGCAGGTGCGTCGGACAGTCGGTTTGTGTGAAATTCTCAATTAAAAAGTCCTTCGTCTGCACTGGAATTCAAACCAAGATCCTACGTTTTCGCGACAAACCAATTAAGCTCACAATAAGTTAAAAATACCAATGAACAATCCAGGTGTCCCTTTCCGTTCAAAATTGTCAGTTCCTTAGAGGAACTAAATGCTTTCAGTAAGTAACATGCAAATTAATGCACAAAGTGCTTCAATTCGTTGCAATTATGCCACAGTTTACAAGGTAAATGCGCATTGAAAACCCATTTTTTTGCGAAAAATTGTTTATAAAATGCAAATTCTCCCTGTAAATTCATTGATAACAAAAGATGGGCACATACTCAACTTGGTTATTGAGCCGTTTGCTAATTACTGCGATAATTGAAGTGAAAACGTCTAAGTTCAAAAGAAATGGGTATCCATTTTTAATAAAAAACTTTGCACTTTTCCACACTTTATTTCACAACTGCGACCGGTTTCACCATAATATGGCATCTTCTGGCACATTCTGAAGCTTAGGTCATACAATATATACCCAGAGAAAGTTAAAAATGGTGGGGGTTTGAAATGGGGGAGAGAGGAGCAGGGCGATTGATGCTATGACTGGAAAAATCTTTTCTCAAAAAAATGTATTCGTAGACTAATATCCATATTTCATACCTCAATCATGTTTTGTAATTGTTAAGGCATGTTATAGTAAAATAAATTTCTTTTCGACATTGCAATAGAGAAGTTTGACCCAATTTCTTGTGACTCACGCAGTTGTAATGGAACCTTCTTAAATAACCCACGTTAGCTCCCCCGAAATGGCTGAGTTCTATTTTCATTGTACTCAACTCAATGGTTCAAGAACGGCCATAGTCTACAAGTACGCATGCAAGGAGAAGGGGTCTCACTAGAGATTCAAGACGGTTCAGGGATGTTTTCAGTGCCCGGGCTCTGAGGTCTGAGTTAGTCACGGAAAGGAATGACGACACATAGCGTGATAAACACGAAACTGCCGCTCAAGGTAAAGGCTTGCGCCTTCTCCTCCTCTTTCTCCATGCACGCATTCTTCAATCCCAAGTATCCAGCACTTCTCCAATCCCCTCCACTTTATTTGCTTACTTGTGTCAATTGTCCATAAGGGGGGGGGGGGCGCAGTGGACACCGGTAAATTCTCAACAGAAATACGAATTGATGGTAACTGAGAGGATATCGGCGTCTCAGAATGTTTAAATTAACTTAAGGTAAATATCACTTCTGATAAAATTCAAGGAATTTTTTCTTCTTTAAAAAGAGAATCTCATGATACCAAATTATGAAAATTATCACAACACTTTTCGAGGAGTTTGCCAAAAAAAGAATTAGTTTTCCATGGAATATGGAATGGCTATGCGCTACAGGAATACATTTTTTAAACCAAATAATAAAATTCATACGCAAATATTGCGTCAGAGAGATGATTTGAATGGTTTGTGAGATTTTTCAATATTAAAAAAATTAATGCATACCGTAATGCTATTTTTAAATCGCAAAAAAACCTAAGGTTGAGTGATATATTTTGTCATACGTTGTGAAACCAATTACTAAAGCCTAAGCTAAGATATTTTAATAGATAAATAACAAGAGGAAACAAAGAGAGAAACAAACAGAAACAAAATTGCAGCAACATACAATAAATCGTTTCCGTTATTCACATCACTATTTTTACGATATTTGAGTGAATCATAAAATAAATTTCCAATTTTATCTCGATTGTGATAGTTAAAAATCTCACTTGAATTTTTTCAAATCCTTCACAACTCCATTCTGTACTATTGATAAAATTCCTCCAAAAAAATAAATTCTGTTGCTATCTTAATTTAATACCAACTATTACTTAATAGAAAAAAAGTATCTGTCCTTATTCTGACAAATTCAGCAAATTCTTCTATTCCATAATATTTCACTCTAAAATTTAACTTGAAGCCATGTTTTTTATTCATGTTACGCGCAGAAAATTCAACTCTCGTTAGTCTCACACTTTTAAAAAAACCAGCTCCTTTTCGTTATTCATTACCTACTCGTAGAAAAACGAGCTACTCATAAAAAAGTGTTCCTTACAGAAAATCTTGACATTTATAACCACAATCGTGTAACTACGTATCACATACTGTCAACCAAATTCATTTCTCCACATTTGCTTTTTCATAGATTAAACTTAAATTAACCCAGTTTTAACTGAAAAAATGGAGGAAACACGAAAAAAATTGTTTTGTACGATACAAATGTAACCTGACTGAAAAACGTGTCATAAGTGATTTTTCATTAAATTTAACAGGCACAAAATCAAGGTACCAAACCGTCTCAGCTTTTGAATATTTAGTATTGCTACAACAATAATTGAAAAAATGCGTTGATTAGACAGAGTTATTTCTTTACATTTCGATATAACTGTATTCGGCTCCCTGCGTGGGTGATCAATTACAAAATATTTACCATCCTTTTCCAAAGTTGGTGCACAAGGCGGGATTGTTCTATGGAGTTCGGAATTGAATAGAGTTCCATCATAAAATATCATTTTTGATATCCTAATAAGATTCATTTAATTTCTCTATAATAAGGCCAACTTCATTGAATTATACGCGTAGTTATTACTCACTTGCACTATCTTATACACGCACTCCTTTGTATTTAAATATTTGAAAATGAAGGATAAAACTAATGATATACTTATTACGATGAGCATTCCATTGATTTTCATTGATGAGGCACGTTAAATAGTTTTCGCACGGCCCTGGACAACGTGGCGCAAGAAGAGATGGCGTCGGAAGTGACAGGCAATAGGATTGCAACGGTCTAACGATTCTCCGCGTGAATCCATGCCGAAAGAGACCTAATTCACTGGCCCGATTAAATGGTCCGGCATTAAGGACCCTTTTCCAAGTGGACGCCGAGATTTAAACATCAGCACACCCCGCCATCATCCCTCTGACCGCTTGCAACCCGATCGGCGGATGTTGTTGCCACTTCCCCAGAGCACTTGAACGCACGGCATCTGTCAGCCCGACCAATGCCATCCATGCCCAGTAAAAAGGACCACTTCTTCGAACATTTCACGAGGATGAGTGCCAACGACCCGTGGATAACAGGGTTTGCCTAGCAGCGCCAGGTGAATATTTTTCAACCCGGAAAATTTCGCTGTGATCCCTGCTTTGATGTCATCGTAATGTTACCTCTCCACTTTATTGTAAGGTAGTGAAGCTTGGACCTGTCCGGATGAACATAAGAGTATGCTAAATTCAGAGGAAATGAGGCATCTGAGAAGCGTTTGCGGTAAACGTAGGAGAAAGACGGTCAGGAGTGAGAAGGTGATGAATGAATGTGGTATGGATGTACAGGTAATGGACAGATTTGAAAATATCATACATAATTTCCATGTTAACAGAACAACTGAGAGTCAAATAACGAGACAGATTTATGATGAAGGATTGAATGGAGTGAGAGGATCAACGCTAACGCTGAAGAGATCTGCTGGACGCCAGGCAGTTCAATTTTGCTATTTTTTTAAAAATCAGTATTGGTGTCAAAGCACCTTACTTCCATCAACCATCCTGTTTCAAACATTTTTCCAAGTGTTTAATATTATTGGACGAGGTTTCAGAAGGAACGTTATAATATTCAAGTTTGGCCATGTTTTCGATTTCGATAGACGCCATGCTATTCAAACGCGATGCGATACTTGTTTCAAAGTCAAGATTACTTTTCTTCAAGGTCTATTTTCTATCTACTTGAGCATGAACTAGAAATCTTCTGTGATTTCAAAAATTCATTATTTTCGCTAATGCATCTCAAGTTTGTCTAAAATTCGGTTACGAAATAATTGATACTAAAATAATAAAAATTAAATATGTGATGTGAAATGTAGCATTAAACAAGGTTGCACTTCCAAATTCTGTAAAAGATATAAGAATTAATATTTCACATAATGTATCAGTAATGACATCAATAATAAGAATTTGTTTTTCAATTTTAACCTCATTACTATTTATTAATGTATTAATGCATTACTTATAACCACTAGAACGATAGAGCGTGTATTTAGCAATGCATGAGTGTTTCTGAAGCAAAAGGGGTCTACAAAGATAAGGTAATTGGGATTAAATTATTGTAAAAGCCAGTTTTACAGGCCTTCGCCCCAACACTGAGAGTCAACCAATTTTGAATGTACCAAATCAGAGAAAAACGCCTTGATTTGGATTAATTTACGCATATAAATCAGGAAAAGGACAGTGTTATCAAAATTAATTATAATTCACATGTATCACTGTACTATACTATATACTCTACTGTGTATGGCCCAAAAGTTAAATAAAGTAAACATTCATCATACAAAATAGGAACTAGACGGAAAAAATTTAGAGCATTTCCTTGTGGAAATTGGGCATGATCAGTTACTAGAAAATATTCTCGAAAAAAGTGGTCGGAAGTAAACGGAAATAAAAGAGAACTCCCCAGAGCACCAATCTTCGATAACGTAGAGCAATAGAAGGATTATGCATTGCACGGTAGTTTGAAAGGAGCAGCGATATAGACTATTGACCAAAGGCTAATTGTATTCAGACTATGAAGGCAAGTAAATAAAGCATGCATGTATGTAAACATGTGTAAACGCCGTCATTGACATGTATAAAAAACCTTAGAGAATAAAAATTTTAAAAATTTATAATACTTAACATCAATAATACCGCATAAATATAAACTATGCAAGGTAAATATAATTGTTACAGAAGCTTCAGTGCCTCTAACATAAAAAGGATAGGTATTAAATGGGCAGTTATGATCCAGAAATAATGTGATTGATGCAGCTATAATTTTTGCGTAGCATACCAGAGGCTAAAATAGTACCTAACTTAAATTTACAATTTAAAACTGGTAAGTTGTATTATTTCAATGCAAAATTTATTTTCAAACTATAACTTCTACTAAGAGCTGAACGCGTACATTGTGGTGTATTTTTAATCGGCACTCGGTAATTGTTAATTATAGTCTAGTGCCTACAGGTAACAATATAAAAGAGTGAAGTAATTAGATAATAAATAAGCAGGTGTAAAAGGTTTTGAAGGGATGTAAGATTTCAGTCTTTCCCAGCAAATGATACAGGTGAATTCTTCTCGGGCTTCCCACCGGATTAGGTTCTCCATGTTGGTCGACGTTTTGACAGGAGACTACTAAAATACTAAAATCTAGAGAATACTAAACTACTAGAGAATACTAAAATCATCGAAGACCACGGTGAAGGAGAGAGAGTATATAAACTGAACAACGGAGACCGTCCTCATCCACAGCCATTAAGATGACAGGAATGTCTCCTGTCGAAACGTTGGCAAACATGGAGAACCTAACCCGGTGGGAAGCCCGAGAAGAATTCATCAGTCTTGAAAGGAAATAGTTCACATCTTTGAGCTTAAATACAATGCCAGAATGCAATTCTATGAAACGAAGAGTATGAAATAGTAACTCCGCCCAATATGAAAAGAAAATGTTAAATATGATTTATATTCACAATACTAAAAACAAAGCAGCTTTGCATTTAGAAATTAACTATCAATTAATTTTCCATTATATTCTACCTGCGCATGAAGACACCAATACGCCAATAGTCTTTTAAACACCAAGAAAGGTGCGCATTGTATTGATTTCTCTCACGGAGCAAATGCAAATAGACAAGATGTTTGATTCTTAGAATCAAAATTTCCTCTTATACATATATTCGCTTTATATATGCAGAACTTCGAAACATTCAAAGCATTAATTCACCCTTATGCATTGATAGTGAAGCAACTTCTATTTCGATTACTTCTGTAATTCCAGTTTAATTATATCCACAATGCAGTTATTTACTAAGACTTGACTGCCTTTGTTATTCTTAAATGTTAGCAAGCTGTCGATCAGAGATACAGTGGAAACAAAGCCGGCATTCTCTTGAGCTAAGACGCACCAATGAAGGTAAGTTAATTATTCCAATTAGAGGAGTAAACGGTTTCGCAAAGTGAATTCCACCGGCGCTTAATGAGCCGCTTCATCTATTCATCAGCATTCCCATTACTCCCATTACAACCATTTCCTCGTATGACAGTTGATTCACCACAGACTGAAGAGCTAATAGCTCGTTAGAGTCCCCAAGCCAACATGTTTTTGCAAATGGATGAAGAGATAAAAAATAGCACATATGTTTTTGGGTTGGTACTAGCAAGCAGTAACAAGCAGTTTCACCATCTTAGAATATTGAAGAGCAGCGATTCATGCAAAAATGCATAGCTCTTAGTAATAAAATCAAATTCCATGACCAGATTTATAAGTAGGCATATTCTCGGATGCTTGATTGGTCATAGCGCTAGAAAGCTCCTATTATTTCCAATGTCAAAATATATTACGTCACTCATTATTAATTGTAACTGACAGAACAATGTTTTTAAAAAGTGATACCCCCGCAGTCAGTGGAATACAAAAGCATTTAAGCTACACTTAAGTCTTTAATGTCTAAAAAGACACGAACTTGTCAATATTAAAAGTACGTATACGTCTCCAGTGACAATGAAAATATCCACCAGGAAAGTTTCATCATTCGTTTCATCAAATGCCTAATAAACTATTTGTAAAAATAAATACGAATAAGTTCAGTAGAATATCTGAAATAAAAACTACATAGCTAGAGAATTTTACGCCATTGTACGCATTGGTAAAAGGTCAATATTTATGAGTTTAAGATTTATTTAAATTTCATGATCTATTCCCTTGTTACAGTAACTTATTAAGCCAAAATACCAGAGTTCATTAAATTCGTAACTTCATATAATTGTGTGAGGCAAAAAATGCCCGATTTGTACATTCATTTTAGTACGAATGATCTAATCTCTTATACTAGCTACTTATTACATAACAATTAGCAAATAAATAACATTTGCAAGTGTATATATTCGTACATTGTAAGATTTTCAGACTTAATAAAGGATCCAATATCTTCTCAAATAATTTTTAAACCACAACAAAATAGTAAATAAAATCTAAAATGGCATCTATTATGTTTGGTCAATATTTGATGGAGAAAAAAGACTTTTGGAAGACCGATTGATGTATTTTCATCTAGCCATCACTTATTCAGCATCACAGCAGTGGCTGTAAATCATTCGAGGCCCTATAGCATTGGCGAAAGGAAGACAGATGTGAACGGTAATTATTGCCTAAGGTTTTATCGAGTACGACTATCGCTCCTCGATGCGGACGAAGGCTGTCATCAGCCGGATTCACGGACACCGCAGGCCAACCGTCGCACATGTATCCATATCGTAAAAATTAATTTCCCTCCGTTTCGAATGGGGCCACTAATCTGATGGGCTTGCCTGGAGGACACACCTCGCAGTTTGCCTTTCAAAGCAGTCTCAGCGACAGGCTGGAGACATTAAAGGAACGACCTGGGTGTTGGAAAATAGAGGAGAAGAATCTACATCTGCACCTACATAATACTCTTCATACTTGCAGAAGGGCGTGTGGCAGGGTGTGTTAGGTCACCATGCATGAAGTCTGGAGAGAATAGGGGAAAAAATATTGAAAGACGGAAATCACGAAAGGTGAGGTATTCCTTCGTGCACTAGTGTCTCGCAATGTTTTTGTCTTGCAATGAACATAATTTAATTGAGAATATTCTTTAGCACAATCATATTGCTTTCCCGATAACAAGTATCATCGTCATTCATATATACGTAGCTATAAAGTTGAGAACAAGGATTTGTTTCAATTTCATGCACTATGATTTCACATTCCGATAACATTTTAAGCTCTATAAAATATATTTTCCTATATAAATTTGTTAACATTCTATGTACTGTAAAATTTATTTTCTATCAATTTAGTACTCTCAGATACATCACCTACCTTAAAGTGGATTGCTTCAAACAATATTCGCGCCATGTAATGAACATAAAAAATAATTCAAAGTAACATTATCATCGTTATCGGGATTTAAGGTCATAGCTCAAAAATTAAGATAAGAAGCCTTTGTATTTCGTCTTTCGCACTTAAATGGTGTACATTGTTGGTGGTGATATCTTTGCACTTATTTGTTAGGCAAGAAGCATTCTTAACATTGAGTTGGAGATAGGTTCTATAGATCAAACATCATTAGGTATTCTACAAGCTGATTGGTAGTTTTCTTCATAACTTGTCTGGGATACATTTTTCATTACATTTCTGGGACGCCTCATACACCCAGTACCTATATTAAAACTCTTATTTACAAAATCATTGCGAGGAAAGTACACCGACTACATAAATATTCATCATACGCAGATATCAATTCCAAGGTAGAAATTTGGTGGAAAGATGACCTGTCCGTCAACTTTAAAATCGTCTGTTTTGAACTTATATGATCTGAACAATGTTAAACATTGCCAAATATATTGACTCAAACGGATATGAATACCAAGTATCAAACAGAATTGGAATAAAATAAATTTCATCGTAATTCCTTAAAAATAATATTAGCAAAACCGATAAGTTCAAACTACTCACGAGCGTTATTTTGTTCTAACCAAGAGAGCAATCATAGAGAATATGTTTTAAATCGCTCATAAAATCGTTAAAGGTACCTAAATGGATAGCGAGAGAACATATGGCTACGTTAACTGAAGTTGTAGACCGTCACAAGATTTAATTGGTATTACGTACCCGAAATATCATTATTATTTATTAGCCCAATAACATATATCTATTCTTTTGTTTTTTTTCGTTGGAAATAGATGCTGAATATCATCGCTGAGAGCAGCTTGGCAACAATCAGTCACTCGGGCAGCTATTTGCTTGCTTTCCGATTTAATGTTTACACTTCATGCATGTAATTATTTGCGATAACAAGTGAATTCGCTTACAGCAACAGATGGTGGCCGATCATATCGAAAAAACTTCGCATTATTTGCTCTTACATTTGACGAATGTTTTCCGCATGTTATATGATCTCGAAACGTTTTGGCACTTCTACTTACTTGCCTAAACCAATTCCACCTAAATATTGACCGCTGGACATGGGCTTCAGCCTAGAGGGCTGAAGGGGAGTTTTACAGGGGTTTTTTTTAGAGGGGAGTTTTACATGACACATATTTTGGTGGTGATAACCAAATTAAAATCAGCTGACTCAAATTCGTTGGAACGTGTAAAAGATCATCTCTTTCGATGAATGCGTAAAATTCGATGTTTAACACTCAAAACGGAAATAAGCATGATATTTAATTTTCATTTGAGTCTCGTATCCAACATCTAACCTGAGCGAGTAGAGGATGTCAATTAAGTACCGGAGCTGAGCTTGAATTAACTAAATATTTTTTTCAATACGAAGAAAAGCTATATCGAGTGTGGTGAGTTTACCGGTTTTTACTAATGTTTTCCTGGATCAGGGAAGCTACCATAAAATTGATCCAAGAGTATTGAAGAGTGAGCTTTTGTAAAATAAAACAGTGTTAATTTATGTTTGAATTAACAGTGCTAAAAAACGCTATAGCTTCTCCGTATGCGTGGATCAGATATAGAAACAGAGTTGGATTTCATGAAAGGTGGGGAAATATTGAGTACGCTTCATCGAATTCTATTTTTAGCACAGAAATAAGTGTCGTTTATGGCTTTTACGATTAACCTATGAAACCCACATGGTAAGAGTGTGCTTCGTTGGTTTGACCATGTTGAGAGAATGGACGAGTCGAATAATGCAATAGATACATGATAGTTGAGTGAATGTTGTGAGGAGACGAGGTAGACCGAGAAAGTCGTGGGTGACTGTGGAGGATTATTAGGGGTCTTGGGTATAGCAGAGAGTGTATGAACCAATTCATGAGTGTAAGAGAAGTGAAAGAGATATGCAAGGATATGACAGTACGGATGAAATTATCAAAGCAGAGTCAGGTATGAAAGTCAGTGACCAAGAACTAAACGTTTTTGAATGTGCCTACCCCTAAAGGGAACGGCGTGATGGGTATGTATGTTCGTTTGTAATATTTTATCCGGCCCTTCCAATATTTTTACTATAATATATCTTACTTTCTTTAACAAACCTCGCACCTATTCTATAAATCTTGTTCAGTTCGGTAGCTAATTTTTCTATTAACTGGGTTCTAAAACGCTTCCTTTAAGGAGGGAGAAGATGAGAAAAAGGACACGCCGCACTGGTGCCCTTTCGCAGAGAAAATCTTTTTCGGGTCACGAAATGGTCATCGGTCACGTGCAGCACTTCCCAAACGCACTCACCCCATAACCCATCCCTTCCCCAAAAGGGAGGCACAACCTCATTACCCGAGGCGCCCCCGCCGTATTGAGTTTATCATTTCAAAAGGGAGGCTCAACCTCATTACCAGAGGAGCTGCCGCCGTTTGATAAACTCAATACGGCCGCGGAACTGTTGTAATGCACCACTCCGGGGCCAAGGCTGGGAGCGCACTATCCCGATGCTATCCCCCAACCAAACTCTTTATCTTCTCCTCCTTGAGTGACCTCTCAATTTTAACCTCCGCATTTTCTCTCCACAGGAATCCACACAGCGTGGAGTAAACCGTTTGCCTTTCCGAGTCTATATCGACAACCCCTCAGTCCTCTTCATACCACCAACCCCTCCCGGGCCCCCGTGACTACCGCGTTAAGCTTTCCCCGCGGGCCGTCACATCTTAGTCCACCGGTGATCCTGTCGATTCCTTGCCGGCAAGTCTTCGGTCTCTTTGTCACCTAACCTTTCTGGTACTCCACTCGCAATTCCTCTGCCATCGCAAATCTAACCAGCAGCCAAGGATCACTGCAAACCGAAGGCCACCGTCATCATGGATTAAAATCACGAAGAATTCCAACACATCCTTGTTGACTATTACTTCAGTAATATGGCCGTGTTTAACATTATGATGACACCGCACAAAAAATAATGGTCTCCAAATACTGGTATATTACCACAACCGTTTAACATCTCTACATGAAATCATTCAAATAGTTCGCGGTGGCGCTCATTTCCAAGCGTTTAGGTCGGTATAGAAATAGACTTTGAAATTGCTTACATCGTCGTAAGAATGGAATTTGAATTTATTACACAAACGCAATTTCCTTAAAGTATTTCATCGTTCACGATAATAGTTTCGTTGCAATGCAACATCATCTGGAGGTTATGCTTACCTGATGACGTGGCTTTGGAACAAAACCATGGTCTTTAACAATGAAATACATTGAGGAAATTTCAGTGTTTTTAATTTACCTTCCATTCCTATGATGAAAAATGCCCATATAGTTACGCCTAAGACTTCCAATACGTTTAGATAACTCAAGTTATAAAACCATAGCAAAAACTAATTAATACTAGTCATCTAATTCTGAGAGATTTTAGTAGTGAAATACTAAAACATTTGCGTAATTTACAAATTGTCTACATATATCTAAAATATGAAAATTAATGCCAGTAGAAAGTGGTTTGAGGTTAAAAGAGTATAAAATATGCAATCTAAGAAACACAAAATGTTATACACGGAACGTTCCAGAAAATTTCGGAAGTGGAATAAAAACCAAAGCAATTTCTGAGTTAGCGCCTACTGGAAAGGCTTGTGCACTCGAGAGACATTTCTGACGCCAGGCATTGCTCACAAGGCCGCCGGAAACAGATGTGGTTGTCAGAACACTTGCGTTGTATGCCAACTTGTTGCATCCAAGTATTACCGATCTAGCGCCCTAATATCAGCCATCGATCATACAATGTAAGGCGTCGTGTCTATAGGTCCTATTAGTGAGAAAGCCAGGATTTTGACGGCAATGTTCATTTCATCAATACCTTCCCTAACATCCCTAACTCTAAAAAAAGACGCCTTATATAATTAAAACCCACGGTTATGTCCCGGGCATTACCAGTTAGTTTTTTAAACGGGCGATTCTGACAATAGTTACTAAAGTGAAGGCACTCCAATTTTTCCGATCTTCAATACATCGCTCGAATCTCAAGTTAATTCTTCTATGTCAATGTATAATTTTCCAGTTAATCAAGGACTCTTTTTAAAGAAAGCCAAAACACTATGCCTAATAAATTAGGGCTGCAGCCTCAGATTTTGAAACAATTAGGCCGATACTTTCTCTTTCACTATGACTAATGTGGGCCTTATAGATAATCAGGAGAGCACAGCAATTAAACTCCTTTCTAGACTGTGAGAATTTAGGTATGCCTATTCACCCTACTTAGTGGTATTCTGATCAGTTTCCAACCATGGACTAATACAAACTACCGGGCTACCGTAAGATTCTCCTCCAGTAAAAACGATGGTGCACGAAAACGATTTGCTTAAATTTCCCCATTTTACTCTTAAGCTACCTTTCTACCGAGAAGTAACACCTCGGGACGATATTTCCGCAGATGATGGCGAAAATATATTCAAGGATGTTTCCCTTCCTAACCGAGAAAAACCTACCTATATTCTTCAAAATCACCAGTTTAATCGCTGAGCTTTTCTGATTGTCCGTGAGACCAACAAGAGTCATATCAAAAGAGAAAAAATCGGGCTTAATCGAGAAAAAAAATAAAAATTGGGTGTGCTTAAGACCATACGGGAGAAGTCTAAACTTCTATGGCGATATTCCGATACATATAATTTATAAAAAAATATTTAATCAATTGTAATATTGTGCATTTTATAAAAAGGCGTTTGTATTAAATAATTCAGCCACGCTTTAATCACTCTTTTGTTCACTACACCGCGCAGAAAGCTAGACTTATGTATTTTTTCTCTCTTTATGTGAACGTATATACAGTGATCATCATCGACATTTTGCGGTAATTTACTCACCAGTGTATTAACCTCAACTGGAACATTAATTACTTGACCATATATCCCAAACTGACCGTGGATATGTCGCAGTCGCCTTATTTGTATGAAAGTAATTCGGTGTGATATTAATCTTTTAGTCACCAAATCTAATGGAAAATTTTTCAAACTATCTGGAAATGGGGGATATTTGAAACCATTATATACTGATAGTTGTGGGATATTATTTTTGTGAATGCTTGTGATACAGGTTGCACATAGCTGAAATTCCGATTTCTGAACCGGTACAATTTTCCTGATTAATATTATGCTTTTCGTACCGTCAATATTGGTAAATGATTTTAAATCATTTTGAAATAAAAGTC
Source organism: Pyrrhosoma nymphula (assembly GCA_963573305.1). Taxonomy (NCBI): domain Eukaryota; kingdom Metazoa; phylum Arthropoda; class Insecta; order Odonata; family Coenagrionidae; genus Pyrrhosoma; species Pyrrhosoma nymphula. The sequence goes on from OY754339.1 coordinate 63,552,567, forward strand.
TATCACAAACATCACAACCATGTCCAAATTCATTATTTATAAATTACTTTATAAACTCTTTATGTGCCGACAAATGTGTTGAGAATGAGCTGTACATTATTTGCTGTTGTGGTTGTGCTTGAATTAGAGGTTCGTTAATATTATTTTCGTTTGACATGTCTTTCTCATTCCACCGTTGAACGAAATCGTGCACAACATTATCGACATTTGAATTTAGCTCGCCCCGATCCTCTCCTCCATCAATCAGCATAGCCGGAATATAAAGATCAGGATATGGTCCACCACTTTCAGAATTAGGATAGGTAATGTCTTGACCGGCTATTTCCCCATGCCAAAAGTGCCCAACGGGCCAAAAGAAGTTTACACTTCAAAAAGTGGCTACACCGGATTATTTAGGCTTGGTGTGTTACTCATCATGCGCTCATTCTACACTATAAGAATTTTCTTAAAGAGTCCTTGATTAACTGAAAAATTATTTATTGACATAAAGAGTACCCTGAGTGGTATCCGAGGAATTATATCTTCGAAATTCTTGAATATTAATTTACTTACCGTGGGGGAATTGAATGAATGATTCCACATAATTTTGGTAGAGGTCTTTTTACAACAGTTTTACTGTTTGTACTTAAAATAAAATATTTTTCAAATGATAACTAAATGACCGTAAGTGTAAGTAATCAGGGCAAAATTATAGAAAATGACTTCTTGAATTTTCATCATATAATAAAGTAACAGAGAAATGTAATAAGAAGTTGTGCACGGAGGAAAATAATTGTCCTACTTCGAAACAATTCTACAGATTTCATCCCCCTTCATTCTGTAAGCCCCACCGCTAGCACCACAGCCAAAGCCTTGTTGTAATTGTATTTTATTATTTTATTTCATTCCTAATTTGAATTTTTATTTTATCTATACATCTTACTTATCCTTTATCTTTATCAGTACTTCGTATTGTCGTTTCATGTCTCCGAAAAAAAGCAGTTCAGAGGAGTAACAACAGCCATTAGAACAAGCTAAATCCACAGTCAATGACCGCTTGGGCAAAAGACAGCCGAGATCGTTCCAAAACACATGAATATAATTCGGGTAATATTTCCTGTGGAAGAGTTGTTCCAGAAACATTCATGACGGAATATTATTTCCAACTCATCGTGCACGTCGATAAATTGAATTTAAAATTGCGACTGCACCGTCCGGGTAAACATATTCCCTAAGAATTTTCATTATTAATAGTATATGATTAGGGAACTGTATTAGGAATTGTACAGTAGATAGAAAGCTTATTTTTTAACTGTGACGGAATTGGCGCCACTCGATGTTTAACATTCATTTTAAGAGCAACTTTGCATAGGCAGAACTGAGAACCGGAAAAGGAAAGAAATACTAATAAAAAGCTATGCTTATTTTGATAAAAATGGGTTTGGGGTAATTTAAAAAGAAAAAGATTTAAAATTAATTTAATTCCTCTTCTGGTAACTTAATGGAAAACGTCCTCTCTATTCGGTATGAATCAAAATCATAATTTTCTAAGCTATACTTTTCGCATATTGAACTTGAAAGTACTCAGTGCAAGACGCGACATCGGGAAAAACTGTGTTAGAAAGGAAATTGAATGATGATACAATTAAGGCACGAATATATTTATTTTTTTGTAATTAGCAAATAATTACAATCAATGAAGTAAACTGCGATCCAAAAATAAAAATAGCGCTGTAAATAACGCATATGGCTGTAGAGAAGTGTTCATTAAAACTATGATCATCCTTTAAATCTTAATATTTTGCATTTTTATCTTGTATTTAAGTAGCTCAGACTGGTCATCAGTGAAGGAAATCTTTTAAACATTAAACACGAAAATGGTGGAATTCAGTATTTCTTTTGATTTTCGTGACTCACACATCCACATTGGAACCTGCTTTCCCGTACCTGGACCATTTTTTTTAGAATGCATTTTTTTCCCTGCTATAATTAAGAAATAGAGGCAACAGAAGAAATTAAATTTCTAATAAGTGTGCATGCATTATATTTTTTTATGACATTTGATTTTGTCGAACTCGACACATTGGGCATTGGTATATCAGCTGAGATGATTCCATTGGCGTGTGCTGAATTCGGCTCACCAGACATTAAAGCGTTGACGCGCGTGGAGAAATGAAGAGATAGTCTATGGGTGTGTATGCAGTACTACGACGGCTGGGACAAGGTTAGCCTGGGGACAGCCGGGCAGTCATGTCCATCGCGACGCACGCACAAACAAACGGACAGACGGTCGGACCCCACGTGGCCCTCCCCGCTGGCAAAACCGCCCACTTCGACCTCAACTCAAATCCTTCGCACACGAACGACCAGGGAGTCGAGTTACGCGAGAGTTGAGGTGCACGTCGCAAAGGACAACAAATGAATATTTATCCGACCTTCCCAACACCCCTAACCCTCCAACCTTTGCCCCCCCCCCCCTCCTCACCCCCCACGTCGACTGACAGACAAACCCTCCCTCTGGCCGCATCCATAACTCGATATTCGCTGCCGCCAGTCGTCCCTGCATTTGTCGTTCGACTCTATCCCGTCAAAAGTTCCCTTTCCCGTCAGGGTTATCGAGCGCGAGAGGTTGTGGGAAGGAAAGAGCATAGGTGGGTGGAAAGGGGTGGATAAGGAGTTGGGAGTTAGTGACAAGCTATTTTTGAAAAGGGAGATTTTTTGGTGTGGATCAGGTGAACTGATTGAAGTTGGTGAAAGCAATCGGGGCATGTAGGTAGTAACCGTACTAACGGACGTTTAAGATGGGTTATACCCTGAGTGTTAATAAGCTATAGAGTATGTAGAAATAAAAATAGAAAAAAATATTTGTCATTACGCATTCAGTTCATTATGAGCTAACAAAAATGACAAAAGAATAAGCAAAAGCTTTTAGAGCTGAAAACAAGCAAGATGCGATTAAACTTTCATAACATATATGACACTTAAAGTAAACTTTTACCGAAAAACTCAAATTGCTCAAAACTCAAACTCGATTTTCATATCAAAGGTACATGCTGGTATTAATGATTAAAGAATTCCAGTAAATATTATTTAAAAGGTGAAAATATTAGTTAAACAAATTTGGAAATAAATCGCCAAACCGCAAGGTAAATACACAATCAAGAAAACCGTCAGCACACATTGGAATATGTTTACTGAATCAATCATAAAAACTATTCACATCAGAAACACAATCTAAGTTCAGAAAACATCTTCAGTGTCAAGGACACAGTTAGTGATTTACATCGAGTTTATGCCAACGATAAGTACTGTAAAGAGCTTCATTTTGAAAGAAAGCAATGAAGGGGATTTATTTAACTCAGAGCAGATATAGTACCAGCCATGGTCACCAAGAACCGTCAAGGGTCTTTGATAGCAAGTATTTTGATGTAGGGGGTACAAAAATAGCGGTCTTTCATGATAGTAGTTTTCTTCCGGTACACTACTGCGTTACAGTCAGTCGACTTTAAGACCCCATTCGGTTCAGACGTAAGTCAATTAGGACAAAGGTCGGGTATACATTATTTTTTGAACGAGTTCGATAAGAATGTATTCTAAGTACACATCTTGTTTCAAATTTGTGGGTGTGCGATCCAAAAAATGAAAATGTAGTCGCTACCGCTGCTGATAACAGAGCAACTATTGTAAGCGTTTTAGCGCTGTTTATCCAGATCAGTAGCATCATTTACGTCGCTTCCTAAAGTCCTAGGTCGAACAGTTGTATGGTGAATAAGCGTAAGTATACTCACTGTATACACTACCAATAACTACGGATTCGACTACCACCAAATAACGGGAAAATATAAGAGATAGCTACAGGAGGAAGACTGATGAACAACTGATAGACAATACATGGGCCAACTAAAATGGTATATGAGAGAGAGAACTGACACAAGGGCATAAAGGAGAAAGCAGGAGACAGTATATAATGGAGGGCTGCAGGATACTATTTTAGGATTAAATGACGAAAGATGATATTTATTGGCAATACCACCGACGCGACGGGAATAAATATTTGGACACTCATAACCAAAATGATACCATGATCATACTCTTAAAATAAAAACCACTGATAGCATGAAGCGTTTTATATCGCTATATATCAGTAATATGAGAAACAACTCAGGATAACACCACTTATGAAAAAACTCATTTTATTAAGCGTAATCAGGCCATAAATCTACTTTTAAAATTAATAGTATTGGCAGAATTTTAATTAAATGAAAATCCTGATAAATGTCTTTAAATCTTCCAATCCCTGATCGCTTAAATAAAAAATCTGCCTCTCGTTATAAAAGCGGAAGTTTATCAACACATTGATTTCCGAGAATGGGCTATCAAATTTTACAATAGTCTATTGCAAGTTAACTGCCACAACCATTTCTGAACGTTTTTCAAGAAAATAATGAATATATCCATGAATTTGCAATAAATATACACGCGTATACGAGAAAACGGAAGCACAAGCATTGCTCATATAATGGTCAATACCTACAGAGACGATCGTCAAAAATCCGTACAATTTGAAGTAAAGTGACTAGCAGACCTGCTGCTTGCTTCTCGTCTGGCAGTCGTCTGGTATGCTGTTGAAGTGAACTTAGCGTTTTTCTTTTTTTAGCACTACTCAAGTGGAAGCAGTGGGAAATGTGGCTAAATGAGTGTATATGTTTCCCAAAAATGTAAAAACTTTCAAAATAATTTTTCTTCCCCAAAACAGCAATTGCATTGTTTTAAACCTTCCCATCACATGCAAACTTTAGAGAGAAATAAGGTGGCGCGAACCTGAGGCGCGATCGCCGGCTGGGCCCGACATCCGCTGCAATGCCTCTTTTTCTTTATAAGTAGGCACATATATACAAAGAAGACACATTTACATGTTCAAAATTAATGAAAGAATGTGATATTTTGTGTAATAAAACAGAGTTGAAAATTTTATCCGAGTGCTTTCGGATATACAATATGTTTGGTCCTAGCCCCCTCTGCAAAAACAAATTACTTTTTCGGCTTTCCCACTCATGAGCATGCAATATATAATTGACCACGCGAAAAGCATGGATTTTCCAGATTTAATCCACACACTTGAAGCGATTTACCTTGTGCATTGTTGATTATCATTGAGAATGCAAGGCAAACGGGGAACTGTAGTCGTTTGAAATCAAATGGCATGTCGGTGGGAATGATGGAAATACATGGAATAAGCACATATTCTCCTTTTGAATTGCCATTCAGAATTGTCGCTTCGATGATGTTTGGTAACAGTGGTTTGACAGTGAGCCTGGTTCCATTGCACATTCGTGGTACATTAATTTAGCGAAAAAGAATTATTGGTGCGCCGAGTTTGAGTGACAATTTGTGCGGTGGTACACCTGAAAGATCCAACGAATTTAAAAACTCAAAAGACTAGTTAAAAATCTCGTCCGCATTCATGACGCTATAAATCGATTTGTAGGTGACAGACTTGCCCGAAATTCGTTCGTGGATGGCGTAGTTGATTGCATTGACGTCGGTGTTTTTTGCTACCAAAATAGGGCGTTCGCAAATCCATCGGTGAATTTTGTAATTGGTGACAACTTGTGAAAAAACTTTCTGAAATGGTTGTTCGATCGATGGAACAATAATATATAAGTTCAATGGAATTGAAATATTTTTTGCGTCGGCATCAACTGGTACTTTTCCATTACCAATGTCCAACAGCTATTTAGAAAATATGGTTAATACATTGCGCTGATTTTACGCGCATATTGGTCGTTAACTTGAGTTTCTACACATGTCTCCAAAGATGCGACGCTTTGAAGCAAGCTTTGTGTTCATCAGCTGGTGTTGAATTTGGCAATACTGATCTGTTCCACTCGTGATCATGCAACATATAATTGACCGTGTGAAAAGCATGGATTTTCCAGATTTAATCCACGCACTTTTTGCGATCGACCCTTGTTGATGTCATTGAGAAGGCAAGGCAAACGGGGAACTGTAGTCGGTTGTCTACAACTAACAAATTAGTCACTGAACCTGGCCTTTAAAGGCTGCAGGAGTGAATATACATTCATAAAATCGCTTAAGATTAAAAGATTAATTAACAGCGTTTATATTCCCATACGGTTTGAAACTGATAGTAATTTAATGAGTACTGATTGTTTACTTCACCGTTGCTAATCTAAATAAATTCATTGTTGTTAGGCAGTTTTTACGGATTATGAGCTTAATAGCTACGGTTTTTTGCATTTTTCTTTGAAACACCAACTGCTAAAATCCCAAAACTACTACCAAATCATACAGACAGAAAATCCACATTTAATACACCAAACCTCATTTCTCTAGCTCAAAACTTGAGAGAGAAATAAACAAACTGGATTCAGAATTACTGACTGACTGACTGATACGCTACAAAATTGATATATATATATATATATATATATATATATATATATATATATATATATATATAAATTCATACATTCATAGGAAAATGGAAATGGATAGGTACACATAAAAGGACGAACACAGGGTTTGGTGGGGAAGATGAAAATGAGTCAAATCCAGACAGAAAAAATTTCACCTTAGCCGGGATCTGAAATTTTTTCTGTCTGGATTTGACTCATTTTCATCTTCCCCGCCAAACCCTGTGTTCGTCCTTTTATGTGTACCTATCCATTTCCATTTTCCTATGAATGTATGAATTTATTCGCGCCTTTGAGCGTCATTTTTCGTATGATTGAGTATATATATATATATATATATATACGAGTTCGTGGAAAATCACACACGCGATAATGTAAATAGACTATGCCACAGGTGGGGCGGAATTAAATATAAACACATAAAAAAAGAACACTCACAATATTAGTTGATATTTCGGTTGCTAGAACCTTTCTCAAAGGAAGACGGATACAGAATGATGGACAGGCAGGGAACAGAAGGTAGGGTGAGATGGGAGGAGAGAGGGGTAGGAAGGGAGAAGAGGGGAGGGGCGGGAGGGGGTCAGAGGAAGAGGGAGGGGCAAGGAGGGGAAGAGGCGGGAGGGGTTCAGAGGAGGAGAAAGGGATGTGGAAAGGAGAAAAGGGGAGGGGCGGGAGGGGATTAAAGGAGGGGAAAGGGGAGAAGGGGCGGGAGAGGTCAGTGAGAGCGATTTAATCCGGGCGGATTGTGTGCGGAATAAAGCCAGATGCAGGCACCTTCTAGCGTACGCAATTGAAGGGGAGAGGCAGAGGGAGGGAGGGAAGCCAATACGCCTACACGGAAGCATTTATCAAAAATGAGATTGTGGGAGGAAGCATGGATCGGGACGGGGAAGGAGGCATTGGGCGAGGACGGCTTGCAGCTGGCTCGGTGGCCGGTTATTCTAACGCTGAGGGCGTTAGTGGTAAGCCCAATGTAATATGAATCGCACAGGTTGCACAGGAGGATGTAAACCACATTGTGGGAAGTGCATGACCGAGAGGGGACGGAAGGAAGAGGGTGGGAGAGGAATTTAGCGGGGAGGGGGTCGGTGATAAGGATAGGGCACGTTTTGCATCTCGCGTGATGGCAGGGGTTGGGTGGGGTTTTAGAGCTAGTATAGGGTTTAGTCAACGGTTTGGTGGTTTTTAAGATGCTGGAGAGGTTAGGGGGACGCCTGAAGGTGAGAGATGGACAAATGGGGAAAGTGTTTTTGGTAGTGAGATTGTCGGAAAGGAGTGGGAAAAGGTTTTTAATGATTTTTTTGAGGGCATGGACGCCGACATCATCATGGCCACCATTGATGTCACCTCCCTATATACCTCCATCCCCCACGCCGAAGGCTTATCCGCCGTTAAGCATTTTCTTGATACTCGCCCTACTCCTCATAACCCTAGCTCCGATTTCCTTATTGACCTGTCCCACTTCATCTTGACCCATAACTCCTTCTCCTTTAATGACCGTTTCTACCTTCAAACCAAAGGCTGCGCCATGGGCAGTAGATTCAGCCCTTCCTATGCCAACCTTTTCCTCGGCCGTGTCGAAGAGTCCTTCCTATCCTCACAACTCCTGAAACCCTTACTCTGGCTCCGATACATCGACGACATTTTCCTTCTCTGGCCCCATGACGTCGATTCTTTTAACTCATTTATTTCCGCTCTCAACGATTTCTCTTCTGTCTCCTTCACCTCTCATTTCTCTTCTTCCCATGTCACCTTCCTTGATGTAGATATCACTCTCTCCAACCACCAATTCAACACCTCAGTCCACATCAAACCCACCAATAAGCAGCAATATCTTCATTATAACAGCTGCCATCCCTCCCATACTAAAAGATCCCTCCCCTACTCTCTTTCCACACGAGGCTTTCGCATATGTAATAACCCCGATTCCCTTGATAAATTCCTTTCCTCTTTACACCAATCCCTTCTCCGACGAGGATATCCTGAGACTCTTCTCAATAAACGAATTCTCAAAAAACCCTTTCCTCCTAAACCAACCCAAAAGAAGAATAATTACAACCTCTCCCTCTGTACCACCTACTTCCCAGGCGTCCATGCCCTCAAAAAAATCATTAAAAACCTTTTCCCACTCCTTTCCGACAATCTCACTACCAAAAACACTTTCCCCATTTGTCCATCTCTCACCTTCAGGCGTCCCCCTAACCTCTCCAGCATCTTAAAAACCACCAAACCGTTGACTAAACCCTATACTAGCTCTAAAACCCCACCCAACCCCTGCCATCGCGCGAGATGCAAAACGTGCCCTATCCTTATCACCGACCCCCTCCCCGCTAAATTCCTCTCCCACCCTCTTCCTTCCGTCCCCTCTCGGTCATGCACTTCCCACAATGTGGTTTACATCCTCCTGTGCAACCTGTGCGATTCATATTACATTGGGCTTACCACTAACGCCCTCAGCGTTAGAATAACCGGCCACCGAGCCAGCTGCAAGCCGTCCTCGCCCAATGCCTCCTTCCCCGTCCCGATCCATGCTTCCTCCCACAATCTCATTTTTGATAAATGCTTCCGTGTAGGCGTATTGGCTTCCCTCCCTCCCTCTGCCTCTCCCCTTCAATTGCGTACGCTAGAAGGTGCCTGCATCTGGCTTTATTCCGCACACAATCCGCCCGGATTAAATCGCTCTCACTGACCTCTCCCGCCCCTTCTCCCCTTTCCCCTCCTTTAATCCCCTCCCGCCCCTCCCCTTTTCTCCTTTCCACATCCCTTTCTCCTCCTCTGAACCCCTCCCGCCTCTTCCCCTCCTTGCCCCTCCCTCTTCCTCTGACCCCCTCCCGCCCCTCCCCTCTTCTCCCTTCCTACCCCTCTCTCCTCCCATCTCACCCTACCTTCTGTTCCCTGCCTGTCCATCATTCTGTATCCGTCTTCCTTTGAGAAAGGTTCTAGCAACCGAAATATCAACTAATATTGTGAGTGTTCTTTTTTTATGTGTTTATATTTAATTCCGCCCCACCTGTGGCATAGTCTATTTATATATATATATATATATATATATATATATATATATATATATATATATATATATATATATATATATCTTCTGAGAAACCGCACTCGGCGAATAAAAACACAAATATAAATATACTTTTTAAAACACAGGCACACGAAAATTAAAAGGACACTCACAGAATAATTTGCGGACGTTTCGACGGGCAAGCCGCCATCGTCAACGACAAGAGACTAACTAGTGGTCTGTTACCTCGGGTGGGGGGGGAAGCGGAACAGGAGAAGGGAAGGGGACTGGTGGGGAGCGGGAGCAAGGGGTTGCTATTGGTCAGTGGGCCAAGTTAAGCCCGGGCGATTCAAATGCTCTTAAGCACCAGATGAAAGCCATCTCGCGAGTCCTCAGTTCAATATTAGTTGCTGATTCGGGGAGAGCTTCTAATATAGAGAGAGAGAAACATTTATTGAAGGTCTTACGATGGGAAGCGGTATGTTTAGGAATGGTCCTTGCTCCCGCTCCCCACCAGTCCCCTTCCCTTCTCCTGTTCCGCTTCCCCCCCCCACCCGAGGTAACAGACCACTAGTTAGTCTCTTGTCGTTGACGATGGCGGCTTGCCCGTCGAAACGTCCGCAAATTATTCTGTGAGTGTCCTTTTAATTTTCGTGTGCCTGTGTTTTAATTAGTATATTTATATTTGTGTATATATATATATATATATATATATACAGTATTATTATTAAACCTATGGAACGTGTCATTTAACTTTATTCTCAAGCTGCAAGGCTACATGCGTCACGAGTCTCGTGGTCTTAAAGAAACATTTTTCAGCAAAATATAATTCAATCAATTACAACTGCCATACCTATTACATACATTATATGGTGTATGTATTTCACTAATTATGATGCTTGTTTAATGCACCAATAGTTTCAAGAAATAGGTTTTATACAGAAGACAGACATAGGTCACAAAATTTAATTTTTATAGTGACTCATTTGCTCAAATACTGACAAATTTCGGCACCGAACTTCCGGGTCATATACCTCATAATTAACTTAAAAACTTTTCAATATCGTCCCAGCAGAGAATGATGCGGCGTTTCACCTTCCTACACCAATCAATTTTTTTAAGTTTATTTTTGTCTGAATGACGACTAAATACCAAATCAGGGCGAACAAAGGGATTGGAAAAGGCGGATAGTAGAAAATGAACCTTGAGTATTAATGCTACCTTGGTACAACTCCATAGACATTTATTAGTACACATTTAACTTAAACACAATAAAAACTGACTAATACTAATTTTGAAACATTATTTATCTCCAGCACAATGTTTAGTAATCTGCTTTTCTTTCATCTTCAGCGGAGAAATATTGCAGATAAGTAAACAGTGAATTTCTGTCGCTAATTTCAGGATAAAATCTACGAAGGTAATTGGAAAAACCGCGTGTTCACCGTGAAAACTACGGAAAATTCCACCCAAATATTTTATGATATGAAGTCCCTTCCGCTTTTCACTCAGCGGAAGTAATTGAGGGATGGCCTTAATTCCGTTTTAATTGCGGAGCAGATTTATTCAGTTTAATGACGAACTGAACATTGATTGCAATGGATACTCGCAAATTTTCATTACATTTTATTAATAAAACCGCATTCCAGAAATATAATGAAAACAATACCTCGGTATTTGAACAATTTGTCGCTAACGGAATTTAATGAAAGATATTTATTTAACATTTTACTCTTAATAATCCTGTACCGATCAAAAGCAAGATTCAAGCCCTGGAAGGTAATTTTCGTGGGCACGTACAATCCGTAAGTATAGTACTGAATAGTGGCGAGTAATAAGTGAACCAATCTTAATAGAATTGATGTTATCCTCATTTTTAATGGAGATGTTTATAATATTTTCACTTCAATTCATTTGCGAGTGAACGCTCGTTTTCAAAAAATATTTATTTGTGAGACAATGACTTTTAGACTAAACCCTAATCGAATGAAAAACCTCTTTGCTGTTATCGCCTGTGAAATGTATATTACGACCGGTTTTGATGTTTAACAGCATTATAACGCTAGAATGTATGTAAGCTCGCAACGACCAAATGTTAACTTTATATATTCGTTTCGTTACACCAGATCCTGATTGGTTGGTTGTTTGGTAGTCGAGTGACGTTTGAGATTTTTTGTACCTCTAAATGGCATACATACACGACAGTTTCATTGCAACTATCGAGTAGTTTAACGATTTTACATCAAAATAAGTTCGTGGTCTAGTTAGTAGACCGCTGGGCTACCAACCGGAGTGTCCTGGGTTCAAATATGGCCTCCTCTGGGCACCCCCTCCAAATATCCTCACGGTACGATTATCTGACAGTCAGAACTTCGAGGAAAATCGCAGATGACCCAGGGAAAGGAACCGTAAATGTGTGAATTTCACATGCCAATGGCTTAGTACGAGGTGAGTTCTACTCTCACCTATCAAAATCAACCTTCAGGTTGTAACACTGAGTGAGTGACATGAATATAATGTTTATTTCTACTCTTGAAATCGTTCTATTTCCAATCCAAAATCACTCATGCAATTTGTATTCGTAGGCAAAGCTATACGAGAATTATGTAAGAGTGGCAGCTATAATATTGGCTTGTTATCCCAAGGGACCAGGCTCAATTCCCGGAAGAAGTGGAGATTTTTCAGGGGAATCCAAATCCCTACTGGTGGGCTACGAAGAGTCCACTTCAAGTGCAGCAATCCGCACGTTGAATGGGACGTGAAGTCTGTGATCCCCTCGGCATCTTCCGTTTTGAGTATACTAATACCGACGCATGGTTTAATCTATCCATTCATCATTCCCCAAATAATCATGCTCGCATCGTAAAAACTACGCAACTTTTATGGAACTAAATATTCCAACACACTGGGATGCATCCACAAAGAACTGTACCGCACCAGCCAACTATCAACTTCGTGCCCCTAGTATTCTGTATTATGTTTGTATGTACGGCAAGGGATGACTTCACGCCCAGCTTCCTCTACGTATTTATCGTGCTCTAAAATTGCCTCAAAGGTGTTAAGCAGGGGATGATGTCTTACTATAAGAACACAATCCTCGTTATTATTTCCACTTTTATACTTTCCCCCAAATATTGCTCCCATGCCAGCCTCACTAACTCACCAGTACTCACCGGTCCTCAGTGGTGAAAATGACCTCGGTTGTCGGTCCTCACCACAAATAACTAAACAGCCAAGGCTATGCATTCGCGAGCATGAACACAATGTACCTATTGATGCAAGTGTCAACTGCACACGAGTGGTAAGGAGTCGTAAGCAGCTACAGAGAGACAGGAAAACAGATAGAGAAGAGAGGAAGAGTCTGAGGATGGGGTTAGCGGGGGAATTATGGAACGAACTTTATACATTCTTGAATCGATCGATTGGGTGGGATCTTTAAGCGAAGCACAGGCAATTGTGTTCCCTCAAAGAAATGGTACACGTGGGAGGTTGAAGTAGTGATGGGCAATATGTAATCGATATGAGCCTGTATCGATATTTCTCATTCAATAAACAAATGATCGTCAAAAATTGCAACAAGCGAACAAGAAGTGTAACATCGCTGATAGAAGTTCTATGGAAGAAGATTATGATTGAAGTTGATGTATGGGAAATGACACGCAAGGCGAAAATCATTTGAAAAATCCAGATAATACATGTTAAACAGCAAATCGGAGGACATTAGCCCCATATCTCATCTTTGGTAATGATATTAGTGATTAAATAATAGACATACACTGCCAAACTGAATAGAACAGCAATTCCTTCTTCCAACGCTTGATTAGTGGCAATAAACAAAAAAGATCAATACACTAAGACCCGGTTTTATAATCTCTGGTAAAATATTTTCTCGGTATGATCAACGATGCTAATGCATTATCCTGTCGGTAATGCTCACGTGAATTAACCAACTGTCTGATGTAATATTTAAAACTAGAACTCTCATTTAACACCAAGAACACATAAATGATACATCACCTTTTGGTAAAATTTAACCAGATATTATAAAAACCGGGCATATGACAACCAAACAAAGCAAGTTTCGTCCTTTTTCTCTTCCGATTCCTTTTCCCTAATTTCTATATTATTGTTTCTATGTCTGGTGCCCTAAAATCCCCTGCCATATGCCCATGCGGTGGTTCTCAGTGTCGCTGGTAAATTTTATGTGAGTTTTAACGTGTTGCACATAAAGAACTCTCAAAATGGACAAAATAGAGTAATTTATTATTTATTACGAATGATTTTGTTAATTATATTTAAAAATCCTTCCCACGCACTAACAATGACTTAAAAGCAAATCAGGGTGAGACAATTACTGACTCCCTATCAAGACAATTTACTTTTCCATCCATTTCCTCTGCCATTTTCTTTCCTCAATCCCTTCTCACCCTCAGGGCTAGTGTATCAACATACCCTACCGCACGCCATTGCAGCTACTCGCAAGGTCGTATATATCCGATAAAATTATATTATCGCTTATAAAGTCTTACGATATGTCCGTTCAGATATTATACAAATGGCAGGGTTTTTCACATGCGATAAGTGGTGAGATTGCCAGACGGACAGATTCAACGAGCCATTTTTACTGCGAACACCTAAGGACCACATTAGGTTTGACAAAAGCCGCCAGCGTGTCAAATAGCAAATATAGGTGTCATAGTGTTTATTTGGTTTCTTCATGCCTGCATGGGATGCTTATTTTAGAAAATTTATTTTTATTATATAATTTTGATACATTTTTTTACTTTAAGCATGTTAGAATGACAGAACTTCAGCTAATGGTCCCCTTGAGACATGAGTGCAGTATCTATTGCGCATAAGTGGAATGATGGCTAGAAAATGAGTTACATGCGAGATACCCTTTCACATACGTTACTTAATTTAATCGAACAGTAAACAGTACAGTCTCAGTTTGGGTTCCGATGTACCGTGTAATCAGAGAAACGGACAATCGTGCAATTGCTCTGTCAACTCTGTCCTCCTCATGCAAAAGATATTTAGAATCAGAAAAAGGATTCTATTTTCATGTACAATAGGAATCACAATTCAATATTATCGTTACATATAATGAAATGCTGCAAAGCATGTAGATATCGTATTATGCCTTAATTAATACCTGGTCAAAACCCTTCCTTATTATCAGATTTTTGATAACCCGAGAGGAGGTCTCACATTTATAATCAAAACTCACTCACTCAGTGATTCAACCCGAAGTTTGGTTTGGATAGTTGAGGGTAGAGCTCACCCCGGACTTAGCCACAGGCGTGTGAATTTCACACATTCAGGGTAGGGGGGCCAATTCCTTTCCCTGGGCCACCTCGCACTCTGAGGATTTTTTGTTCAGGGGCGACCGAAGACTTCACCCGGATTTGCCCCCGGGACCCTTCGATCAGTAGCCAAGCGCTCTACCCACTAGACCACCACGCTCCCTACTTCCAGTTAGGCAAGGTAAAACAAAATTACAGCATCGTGCCTTTCTACCCAGCGAGTTTCACAAAGACTAACAGGCTGACCTCCTAAGTATGCATTCATAATGGCGTTTCTTTTGGATGGCTGATTGAAAAAATAAGTAACTTCCAACTGCATTTTTGATGGTTGGATTTTGGTTGACTTCAGGAAACTAAACACGTATAATCGAGACAGAAAATTATTTATTAAATTACATTATAAATAGGCTTACTATACGTCCCGGTTTCACCGGGAATGTCCCGATGTCCCGGTCGATTGGCAAATTTTCCCCGGATGTCACTAAAACGTCCCGAAATGTCCCCGTTTAGACTCGATTTCCTCTGCACGTAGAAATACGCTACGAGAAATGTTTGGTGAGAAATGCGAACATCGAAAACATTTTCTCAAATTGAATCACGTACACTCGAAACCCTTCCCGGTAGGCTCAGAAGAATTACTTGGCATGGTCCAAGACGGGTTCTCCCATCTCACTAGGAACGATATTCGAGCTCAGTACTACAGCGTTCGGTGCAAGAACAAGCCCCCGCAGCTGCAAATCATAGTTTTATTTTGTGGTTGTAACCAAAGACTAAGATAACGGTACACTGTTTGCTAAACTTTAATTAACAATGTGTGTTTATTGCCTCGGATTTCGTCTGTTCAAAATTAGAAATTTCTTTGTTTTGGGAAATCAAGAGTATTGTAACCCTAGTAATGACTCTATAAGTTTTATTGATGATTAGTTCATGCACTGGGTGGAGTCCGCACATTCCATACACCCCCAAGGTGGCCTTTAAGGGTACCAAGTGCATGCTGATGTAGATATATACATTTATCGAGAATTTTGATTTGATAGCCCATCCCCAGGGTTGTGTGGGACTTCAGGGTAGAATGAAAGGAGGATACTGGAGGCCGTATGTGTCTTTTGCCTGTTGGCGTCTGTGTGTACATGTGGAGGCGCTTGCAATGGAAACCGCGGATGGCTTGTCACAGCTGGATCCGCGTCCCACGTGACAATAAAACGCGTAACCGTTCCGAGACCCTCAATAATGAGGCCGTGAAATGATGAACAGCAAGGGAATAGGAGACGTAAGTTTCTTCTCCAGCCTGGCCCCGCACCACAGGGGAACAGCATAGTAAAAAAAGAACCTTTAAAAAACGGAAGAACCCATCGAAAAATAAAATGAAAAAAAAGCTGAAATCGACGAAAAGTTTCCGGAACTCACGTCTCCGTATCGGATGCTATTCCCGACGGGGTGTTTCCAAATCCTCAAGCCGAGGCCACTAACCAAATCCTCAAGAGCCACGTATATCGGGAAAGAAGAGGGGTAGAATAGACCGTGGGTAAAAAAAGGAGAGAGAGAGCGGTCTTCTTTTACGGTCGCTAAACGACATTTTGTAGGAAAAAAAGGACAGAGAGGAACGGGGAAAGATTGCTCAGCTACAATGTTTCGGCTGCCTTTTATAAAGAAATGCCACGCCAAGGAAGGAAGTTTACGAGAACTCGTTGACGATGCATTAAATAGCTCGAGAGCTTTAGAATACACCATCGGAAATGTAATTCATCGCATTTTTCCCTTCTGATTGTTACTTTAACGTTAAGTACCTGGTTACCGAGCGTTGCTCGATGTTTATTTGGTTTACTAAGAACTTGTATGCTCCTATTCTGCTACTTATTGCCTATTTTAATTATATTGGGCATTCGCATAGTGCGATTAAAGGTTTTAATAAAACAAGTTTTACAAAACATAACATACATTTGTCTTTTAAAATATAGTAATGATGATGCAGTATATAGGTAGGTAGGTAGTATAAAGCAAACTCAAAAACACCACTAACAAAAAAAATATTCTTCTAACGAAATTCTGAAATCATCAATAAATTCAATATTTACACTGTTTTCATTATTTCCAGTGTTCATTGACAGATTATTGTTATTATTGGATTAAAAATTATTCAACATTTCTTTCCAAACAATGTGTCTCGTTGTCGAAGTTATTGAGTCAGGACGCTCTTGGGCAAATTGTTGCAAGGTTGATCCATCTTCAAAAGCTGTACGAGCTGCTTCCGCAAATTCGGGCCATTCAAAATTGTACGTCATTGTGATAAAGAAGTCTGATGATCCAAGTCGACGGACAAAGGCCATAGCTTCTTCAAAATGTGCAGTGTAGAAATGTGTAGATCCAGAAAACGAAGAAGCCAAAAAAAAATACTTTCACCAAAAACAGCATTCTTTATTTCAGCCAATTCACTCAAAAATTGAATCGCTCTTGTACCTTTTTCTTAAAGTAAAGTTTTTGAATTTGCTTTAATCCATTGGAAACTGTCATGTTCCACTCTTATATAAGTCTCAACCACATATTGCTGAAAATGCCGACCACCAAAATGCAAAACATTGAAATTAAATTGGCGGAGATCAGGATTTCTTAGGTTGATGTCTGAAGGTAAATATTTTGGCAAGTTGAGGTCTAAATGCTAATCGGTACTGAGCAAGTCCAAATCTAGTCAAATATTGATGACTGGTGTAAGGTGTTCAGAAAGGAACATTAATACAGAGAATCCAAAATTGCAAAATTTGGGTACAATGGTGTATAAGTAAAGGGCCCAACACGACTGTCAATATTGTTCATGGTAACTAAAGATTTCCCACGTTATTAGCTCTTTATCTGGAAAGCTTTGGTCAGCGCTGAGGGTAACAGGGGAACAAACTTAATTCTGAAGGGGGATGTTAAACCTTCTGTGATCAACGGCATCAGGTAATGCAAAAATCAGCTTAACATAAGGCGGCTCTACACCTTCTGCAGCCGGATGCACGTCTATTAACTTCTTCTTGTTGCGCGTCTATTAGCTTCTTCTACTTCCCGCATTGTCATAAATCCAAGAGCAAACGGATTTTCAGATCTCAAAATATTTTCCAAGAGACTAGTAAGATTTTCGCTGATACTTTGATTAATGGCATTGTTTTTGTGTTCACTAAGAGCATCCTGATTATCCAAATGTATATCTGTCCATATTGAGGCCGTTCAAAATATCCATCATCATTTTGAGCAGGGTGAGCTGCTATAACATAAGGTTTGTGATAAACTTGACCGCTAGCAATGTTGTAGTATACGCCACTATAAATATACAATAATGCAATGCAATGTAAAAATGCAATAAACTCCTCGACCGTTGACTGTTCGATCGTCATCTACGGTGAAAGAAGCCATTGCAAAACAAAAATTCAAATTTCGAATCCTTTCATAAAAGTAATCAGAAAATGGATGACGTCGAAGAAACGATCGCGTTAACTCGTTCAGAAATTCTGGATGTGGTAGATCTATCCTACCATGCAAGCAGCAGTCCCCAAAAAAATCTCAATGAATTCGATTTGACTCACGTTCTTCGAAAAAATGCAATGCTCCATAATGAGTACAAGCAACACTAAAAGGTTGCAAACTATGGTAAGAAATATCAGCCGTTGTATCTGCCTTGTAGGAACTTATTCGGTTTAGCCGTAATGCATGTTGTCGTCTTGAATTTCTCCAGCGTTCTTCTTCCAATCGTTGATGATGATCATCATCAACTCTTCTGTACGCCTCTGAGCTTCTCGTTCACGCATGCCCTGAAGCCAATAATTTTATTGTGAGTCTAATTCTACTGATCTTTGGATATTTTGTCGTTGCCTTATCTTTTACAAACGTAGTTCCCTTTGTTCGTTTGATTCTCCACTTCTATGGATTAGTGCAATATCACGCATCATTTCAAAATGCTATAGACGAACATCGGAAGACTCATTCTTGCCTCATTCTTCTCTGATCGTTCCTCTCTTGAGAGGAAGAATCATTTAGTTCAGTCACCATTTCAAATAACCTATTTTTACATGTGGTTTTTGCTACACGGCTTGGTCTTTGCTGATTTCAGAAAATGAATGTTCTTCATTTTTAGGAATTAAACTACTTGAGGTAAGATTTGCTCGTTTAAAAGTATATAGGATTGTGGAATATTTTGGAACAATCATGACAATAAATGGAGCCGAGATAAAAATTTGATTTGCAAAAGAAATTATGAACCCATTATTTATTTAAACCTTCATGGTAATCACCCCAGGCAAATGGTTACTTTGTTAAATATAAAGGTATAAAACTTACGAACGAATGATTGCAGAGACAAAGAACATTTTCAGCTATATACCAAATTTATAGACGATGGCAAAATAGATTGAACCAATACGTAATGAATTGTTTTCAGCCTATATGATAACTGATATTACGAGATTTTTCGAAGGAAGGTTGATGGATTTCGTGGATCTCATGAAAAACGAAGTAAAAGGCAGAGAACCACTTTTGAAAAGAAAGAAGGGAAACCCTAGCGAAAGATTGATAACATATTTGGAGGAGAAGATAAACATAGGCAAGCAAGTAAACAAATAGTACAGAGAAGGCCAAACTCGAAAATGAAGAAGATAAAGATAATCTGATTCAGTGATGAGTGAGAAGTGATAGCCAATTTTGTGAAATACTTCTTTACCTCAATCAAATTGATAATTCGCACAAAATCACCATTCGGTCATCTATCGGTTGATTTTAAGGTATCTGGACGGCCACTAACTTCACATCTTCATTTCGGGATCATCTGAAAACTTTCCGGCATTCAACTCGCAAGCCATCTAGTCTTTCTTTTAAGCCTTCTTAACTACCTTGGTTGTGACGCACAAGATTTTGATCATTTTCCTTCTTCTTCCACGTTTACCCAGCATTGTACCTTCAGCTCAAATTTGAAAACATACCGGATATTCTCCTCATTAAAAACACTTCGAAATTAAACATGGGGGTGATACAAGTATGAATATATCCCTATTTCATGAATGATAATAATTATTGAACCATATGCGGATGAAATTATACGATTCCTAGCGTTGAGATTGTATGAGGCTTTCCTCACTTCTACTGATTGCTACCTATGAGTTAACTAAAATGCAATTACCAATTCCACCAAGAAAATACTTCATTTGAACAATATTATAAATATTGTGTTTCCAATCCATTTAAGTATGCCATTAAATCAATACTATTTCCCCCATTTTTACACACTTCAATTATCACTACTATTTCAGACGTTGATTAACAAACTAAGATAATGCATATGCAGTAGAGGGGAAAGTCTACAAATAAAAGGAATACCTGGAATGTTCAAATTCCGAATCAGTCATGTAAAAAAAAACAAATGTATTTGATAATAGCGGTGAATTTTAAAGAAGCCGGATAAACACCAGAAAATTAAATGCCCTGTCACAGACGGAATACATGCAATCGATAGAATAGAAAATTGCAGAATTATATAACAAAACAACATAAAATAATCAAAACGTGACGATGGAAGAAGAAGGCAACGTCACGCAGAAATATAGCGATAATTAGAACCATGTACGGAGTAATTGCGTTATCACATCTTTGCTGCTCCGTCTTGAAAATATATATAAAAGAGTCTCATTAGAGTTATTACTTATCTTAATTAATTCTTACAGATCACTTTTAACCTTATACGACGCTGAGTGGAAAATTTCATCGCAATACGTTTGGTGGTTCCAGATATATCTTGATCAATAACTGAATCAATGATTCGTGGCTTTTATCAAGTTTAATAAAATAGGCTACAGAATTATAATTTTTTTTAGATCTCTGAGTTAACATCTAGAGTCTAAGGCGGAGCCTTGTGACAAATCTTTAGTAGTTTCAAAAATATCTTCATCAGTCAGTGAGCCAGAGGCATTATTATTTTTTACTAATAATATCTAAGTTACAGTAAATAGTATACAAAATATTATTTTAGTGAACATCTAGGGCTAATACGGAGCTGTACGGTAAACTGTTTTGAAAAATAAAGGATACACTGAACAGAAGGTGGAAGAAAGAAAAGTAAAGTATTACATGGAAGATTTATATATAAGTTTCTTTATATATATATAAAATCTTGACCCACGCCAAGAAAATATTTACAGCAATAACGTAAAATCAAACTTTACATGCCAAAAATGCAATCTTACACCTTAAAAATCTTTATTTCGAGATTTTCGGTGTAAACTGTGCCCCAGATACGTTAAGAGGAATTCCACATTCCCATCGTTTCGAGGAGCGGGAAGATACCGTCAAATTCCCCGAGAATGGTAAACGGTTAAAAATCCGTCCGGAGCAAATGAGACTGGCGGGGGAAACAGAAATAATAATTGGAAAGAAGAACGTAAGAATTTAGATTGAATGGAAAAACGGTACGAGAGGAAATTCTCCCGTGATGGGAATAGGCTCTGGCGCGAGCATAACTGTCTGGAAGCTTAAGGAACGTGGTATCAGGGAGCGTACCCTTTAAGGACGCACCACGGGAAGGGGTGGCGCAGATAGACAATAGAGAAAGGACCAGGTGGTGAAGCGTTTGGAACTATACTCTGGAATGGTGTCTCTCCGGCAACGCTGGGACCCTACCCGGTTCGCCCCGACGCATAGCGATAAAGACTTAGGACGAGTGAGAGGGCTTCGGAGGAAAAAGATGGAAAGGGTGCTGCCCTGAAATACAGGACAGCGCTTCACATAAAGAAAGGCCGGCTCGCCCCTCACACACTCAAAGAGTCCTCCTCCCAGTAGATTCAATTGGACTTCGGGGGACGGGCGCAGAGGATGGAAGAAGATCAGGCCTTCACATTCAGCGTCGGGTCAGTCTTGTGAGCGCAGACACGGTGCTTGTTTAACCAGAAACACAAAATGATTGCTCAAGCAAGAACTGACTAATTGGACTCTCCTGGCAAAGCTGATTGTTGAAAAAATCTCGCGTTTGAAAATTGGTTAATTTATTTAGTCTGCCAAACAATAAAATGCATACAGTATAGTTTACAGCTTCAGCCCTAAATATGCGAATACTTCCCATCTTCGTAATGAAATATGAACCTAAATACTGAATAAAGCCGAGCAATTCCTAATAAATATGACTGTATTTTTCAAAAAGTTTCAATTTGCTGGTTTGAAAATATCTCAATTTATTTTGTCTGTAAAATAAGAAAAGCGCTTAGGATAATATACTTTACAGTCTTAACCATAACTATATAAAAACACTTCATCCTCACGGCGGAAGGTGAACTTAAAGAATGCTTAGCGCTGGGCATCTTCTAATAAATATAGATTGTCCAGTAAGTTTCAATTTATTGGTTTCAAAATTCAGTATTCTGGTAGCTGTAACATCAGCTATTTTTAACTCCAACTCTTAAAAACCCCTATAAATATTTTCAACCATCCACTCACCATCAAATAGCGAATCTTCTTTAATAGTAAAAAAAGAAACATTTACAGAGATCATAGGTTTCGTTGCAAAGTAAAATCAGGTGCAATTACATCATAAAGCCAACTTAATTAACACGTCATCTCCCAAAATTTACCGCATTTGACCGATTACTGAAGTTAAAACGTTCTCCTTTCAATAACGCGCACTTCGACAGTCAGTTTTAATATTCAAAACCGGAACTCTCAATTATCATTAATGCTAAGAAAAGGCTGCGTTAGCGAGATATAACCGAGCCGTAATATAAAATACTCATTTACTTTGCCATGGTTACGTAGCGAACCTAAGTAATCAGAATAAATTACATTAGAAGGTACATGTAACAATTAGTTAAGCAAAGTACAATTATAACTAATGATGGTAATATTAATAAACGAGTAAGTAGCTGTGGTTTTAAGTGGCCGAAAGGACGTTGAAAATCAACATTCACCCATTGATGCTGTTTTCAACGAAACCATGATAACCAAAAAAATATATAAAGATGAAATTGCAGTGAATGCCAAAGACAAGGGTTTCACATGGGCTGAGAGGCATGATGATTAGGCATAATTAGTTTTAAAGAATAGGTTGCATATAACGCAATTGCAATAAAGTAAAAACATTACGGGGAAATATAAAATGAAGATTCTCGTAGAGGTATATCAATATAATTTATCAATAATTAGCAGTTTTTGCTTTTCTGTTTGAATATCAGGACATTTAATGCTTTCTGTGAGCAAGCATAAACACTATTTAAACAGAAATTGAAAGATTGTCTCAATCTTTTGGCACTGAGTAATTTCACTCCAGGTTAAATCCAACGAGTTCGGAAACGGTTTGATGGATTTGGTTAGCTGAATTATAAATAATCAAGGGAAAATAACAATAGTAGTAGGTACATCTAAACCCGGATAGTAATTAAAGTTGTTCTTTTACAAGGAAAAT
This sequence comes from Pyrrhosoma nymphula, assembly GCA_963573305.1. Taxonomy (NCBI): domain Eukaryota; kingdom Metazoa; phylum Arthropoda; class Insecta; order Odonata; family Coenagrionidae; genus Pyrrhosoma; species Pyrrhosoma nymphula. The sequence goes on from OY754339.1 coordinate 63,575,709, forward strand.
TGCCCGTCTTTTTATCCATCTACTGTTATATTTAATTTTAAACTTACAAAACGCGTCGTTACCTCTTAAATTGCATTTTTGATACTGCACCTTTAACATAACTCTATCATTTCCCAATAATTCTAGATGGTCAGTGATTCACGCGTTTTTGCAAAAAGCAAAGTAGAGCAATTCGTGATATAAAGTCTATACTGAAATTGTTCAGGGTGGCATAGGACATATTTACCCACCATTTCCAACTGCATAATGGAGAAAATTCACTCTGGACTCACCTGTAAAAAAAGAAACAGGTTTTAAAAACAGGTTGTTATTCTCTGTTTAAAAAGCTAAAAAAAGTGAGGCAAAATATATTTGTGTATTTTGAAAGGCTTTATCTCCTGTTGAAAGCCTACAATTTGTACCAATCAATCTTTCTCAGTGAAATACGTAAAGTTTTAGCCTTTTAAATATTTAAAACAATGAGCCGGTTTTATATTATCTGGTTAACATTAGACACACAATGGCGAAGCCTTTTCGTTAATTTTATATTGACTGAAGGCTCATTTTTTGTGTATTACGTAAGACTGTCAGTTAGTTGACGTGAGTGTTATCGATGGGTGAACGTATTAACTTCGGTTTTCACACCGAGAAAATATTCAATCAAAAACCCACACTCGTGCACCACGTCCCCGAGAATCAATTTCGTCTCCACGTTTCACAGTTTCCGTTTAACACGAGGTGATAACTTATATCTAAATACCACAAATATAACCCCAGTCAGAACTAATTCGTGTTTCCGTATAAGACAGGTTTCCACTTAGCTCAGTTTATGTGTAATACAAATATAACTGTAGTTAATTTATGTTAACGCCATCAGTCAGTATTCTTACCCTTGAATGCCTAATAACGTCATATAGCATCATTAAACACTATTGCATTATCCTGGTTGTAGTATATACTATCCATTTCACGAATTTAATATCATCACAAGTGTCTTGCTACAAGTCCACCTGCTGCATTTGCTTTTAAGAAAATACAGCCAGTCTTACTGGACTGTTTAATCTAGTTTATTATATTAAATCTGAATAACAATTTACTTCGTATTTCGGAAGACCAATCACAACTCCAAATTGATCCCACAAGTTGAGAGGTATAGAATTCCAAACTTTAGAAGCTGAGTGCAATTGAAAAAAAGGCAATTTATAGTTTAAAAAAATTAAGTTCATTTGGTTGGTTTGGAAGACTTAAGCAAATAATTTGAGGCCAAAATTTAACACAACTGACCTTAAATGAGAACATTAGTGACATAAGAACTATGCCGAGTTCACGAGAATATAATAGGATGCCAAATAAGCTGGGGTGTTGGGGAGAGGGTGTGGCTTGAAAGATTTCGGCAAACGGAAATACCAGGAGAAGAGGTGTTGAGAAATGAAAGTGGAGGTGTGAAGAAGAATGCAAATGGTTGGTAGGAAGGAGTGTGGGGAAGGAAAAAGAGAGGGGAAAATATGAGAAAGGAGAAAATTAATCTGGGAAGAAAGGGCATGTATGCAATGGGAGAGGAAGACTTGACCCCTCAGTGCACAAACGAAGAGCAAATATAGAATTGTTTGCCATTTACTTTGTATTACCAAGTTGGATAGCGTTTAAATGAAAAACAGAGGAAATACAAATGTAAATGTAATCACTAATATTCTTTTGATATATCAGTAGCACGGTTCGGAGAATACGTTCAACTGTGACGCAGATTCCGATACTTACCCTAAAAACGATCAGTAGGAACGGTACATAATAATCACTCTTATAAAATTTTGAATGCGTTATCTCACAAATTTTCCTGATCTTCGATCAGTGTTACATATCTCAAGATAGAGACGTTATAACATTGAAGTACTTCAATAGGAACATACCCGATTTATAAGTCACAATTACCTTCACCCTACCATCAATCGCCGGGACCAAAGGAGCCCTTGCTGTTATGAGTCTCCCCATGACCGTGAACCGTCCTTTTTAAACAGCTAACAAGTAGACTCTGATCCATTTTTTCCATATTTAATACACTGCTTTATCATTTCCGTTTTTCACATTTCGACCCCAGCTCTGTGAGTTGGCAGTGTCAAGGACAAGAAAACACGGATCCCCATGCATGGGTAAGTACACTGATCGGTACTAGGATTTGGAAACGGTTTGTAAGGATAAGATGAAAGTTCCAAACGATCTTTAGGAAAATAATAGATGGAACCAAACGGTGATATATCACAAAGGAATATTGAAACCATTAAAATGCGCAATCGGTAATAGTGGATTTGTCAGTAGAACAGTTGATACGCCGAAAGCAATTAATTTAGTAGCTAAAAGTCACGGTACTGTTATTTTTTATCTATAAAAACGCAAAATGGAAATAATTTAGTGAAAATCAGTGCATTAATCACAAAATGTATCGACTGATTGCGCGGTAGAGCCATGTTTGAGTGATCATTTTTTTAAACAGGATTCATTCTCTTGCGTCAAGACAACATCTACTCTATTCTTTAATCTATGGTCACGAACAAATAAGATGCAAAACTCCTATGGGAGGACTAAAACAATGATAAAGTTAATGAACGATAAACGAAAGTTGAGTTTCTACTTAGATGTAAGAGTGTGACAAGACCCTATACTTGGTATAAAGCCATATCTACTGACGATGCAGTTAGCGTACTGGCAGGTGCTAGGACACCAGTTAGGAGGTGAGGAAGAAATAGAACTGGAACGGAGGAAGGACGAAAAATGAGAAAATATTTGACACAGTGTATTTGGATGGACTGCAAGAAGGAATTTCAAGCATTGTCTAAGTTGAACAAGGGCTAAACGTCAGCTTTCTGTTGCTATACCGAGTTTTTGGCTTTGACATCGTCTAGACAACGGTTAACGAATGTTTTTTCTTATTTGAGAACTGCCAATGAAGTAATTTAAAAACTATCTAATAATAGCAGACCTGCTGCCTGCTTTGCAGGTAATCTCTGTCTGGTGTGCTCTTGAGGTGCCTCACTGGCAATTTTACTTCCCTAAAACTGCAAGCACGGGAGCAATATGTGACAAATCCAATACTGGTAATGAATTATCTCCGAGGTCAGTTTCTCTCACATTCATATAGCATTCGTAATGGTATAAGTAATACTTCTATACTTTTGACGTGAAGTTTGTACCAATATTGAGACAGCGGCACACGCAATTGTATTGATACGTTTACGACATAGTTATTTATCCAGACACTAACTCTTGAGGTTCATTTCACTTACGCTAGCTAATCGTATATCTTATGCAATAAAACCAAATCAAGGGAACGGCAATATCAAAACACTTAATTGATTATATTAACGTTGAGTTTACAGAAATTTGACATGAACCTTATTGTTTTGGAGTTGCATAAATTTAAACATTCACCCGGGTAATTTCTAAATATCTTCACTAAATAACTTAAATCGCGTAAAAGTAGCTATATACCTATCAAGGTAAATAAAATACATGAAAATAAAGTAAAGAGATATCGTAGTGCAATCAACATTTACCTGAAAAATATTAATTAACAACGTTTATATTCCCATACGGTTTGTAACTGATTGTAATTTAATGAGTACTGTTTGTTTACTTCACCGTTGCTAACCTAAATAAATTCATCGCTGTTTAGCAGTTTTTACGGATTATGAGCTTAATAGCCACGGTTTTTTGGAATTTTCATTGCACCACCAACTGCTAAAAATCCATAACTACTACCAAATCATACAGACAGAGAATCCGCATTTAATGCACCAAACCTCATTTCTCTAGCTCAAAACTTGAGAGAGAAATAAACCAAATAGGTACAGAATGACTGACTCACCGACTGACTAACTGACACGCAACAAAATGAATATATGTAGATAGATTAAAGGACTTGTAGATTATATTCACTAACTCATAGAGCTAAAAATTATGTTTGGCGACGTATAAAATTAAGAAATGGATCGAATGCCGTGGAAAATTTATTATGAATAGGTAATAAAACGAGCTTATATAGGGCTTAAGTTTTAGAATGATGGATTCCGCGGGGTCTAAGTTATCTGAAACAACGGTTTAGGTTATCTGAACAAACTATGTGCGACCTCCCTTTGGAGATATTTTAATACACCACATGACAAGGGAGAAAAATTCACTGCTTACAATTTTACAACTACAGATTTCTCTCAGTTTTCACTATACGCGGGATTCCAATAAGTTGATTGAAGGCTTGTGACATGTTAATTATACAAGCAGGCATGCGTCTCACTTTACTTTTGTGTTATTAATGCATGGTGGTTAAAAAAATAAAATGTTTGTACCTATCAGTTCGACAGTGTTTTATATTTTATAGATTCTGTTTCCAGGAATTTAGACCAAAATATTTACGTGGATACAGATAGAAACTTGGAATATGACATCAAATTATGAGGTTGTAATTACAAGGTTGTCATCTTATCTCGTCGTCGAGGTAAGGGTGGAGGAATTACTAAGCCAGAAAAGCTGGCGTTTAAAGTCCCAATAGCTATTTTCACGCCTATTTTACATTGCCACGGCTGCCAGCCAATAAAATATCCCAAAAACGTTCCCCTCAATGGTTAAAATTAGTATGGGAGCATTTATGGGCAATTTGGCAGTTGCTTGCTTGTAAGTGTGATAACGTTTTCATGATACGTGGGATTTCAATAAGGTGATTGGAGGCTTGTGACATGTTAATCAACAAAGCAGGCATGCATTTCACTTTAGTGTGGAGATGGTGTTCTCTTGAGTTTCTAGTCATTATCAATAACATCGGCAAAGAAAAAAATTACAAATTTCTCTAAAAATAAACCATTTTCAGCGAAGCAGTACTAGGTAAATGGAAATTACACGAATCCCAACAAACGTACGTGTCATGCAATATTCTTTCACCATAAAATCCAGCTATATATCGAAAATTTTTGTTTCTTAGAATATACGTAATTGTATTAACAGAGGAGAAAATCATCCGCCCTCTTCGGCGGGCTACCGTGAAGGTAGTGCCGTTCTCCCGCTAAAGCCCCGCAGACCTCCCAATATGGCCTCCCCTCCACCAACTTCATAGCTCCGTAGTGAAATCCTTTTCAATTTTGAAGTACATATTTCCACTTTAATTTTATAAAGGCAATACCCCCCTTTTATAAAAACCCTCTAGCAGACGGAGTACTGCACTTTTGAGTGCTCCCAAGAAGACACCCAACTCCATCCGGATTATCGTGAAAAATCCCCACCAACGCTGGAATAAAAACCTGAGCCCTCAAGAAGGTAATCCAGTACTCTAGTCATTAAAACTGCAAGACCGTCGAATTTGTTCAATGGCTATAAGGTTTCCGGTATTAATTCATCAGAGTAATCTACCGGTTAAAGGTAGGTTTTAATGAAAGTCAGAGAAAATTCTACGTATTTTTGCACGTGCAGGGCTCTATCTATTAGCAGAATTTAATCAAAAACAGTTTTAATAAGAAACGGATTTGATTCGCGGCATCGAATATTTTTCCGAAGTATAAAACAACGAAAATTTTCACAAACTTAACCCCAAATGCTATATCTATACGGTTATATATTAATCTGTAAGCCACCGCAGAGGCGTGTAACACAGGGTGTTAAGGCACCAGGTCTGAAGGGTGAGGCATTGGAGAAAAAGGTTTGAAAGATGGAAATTATAAGGTAAGTCATAATTTAACGAATTTTACTATAGAATATGAGAACAATAACAAACTCCCTTTTCTAAACATTATTACAAAAAGTTTCTCTTCTATTAGTTTAAGAGGTATAGTGTGAGGTTGATATGATGCCCCCGTTTCACCCTAACGCTTGCATGCTCTGAATTATTAAGTAATCTTAGCCCAGAGTGCAGCCTCCGTGTCTCTAGCGGCTCTCTATATAGTCCTTCCATCAGCTGCGTCACGGTCTCCGCTGGCCTGTAGCAGTTTTTAAAGAAGCGTTCGGTATTCGTTCGTATAAAAATAGGAGAATCAGGCAATCAGGTAATGATGTTGAGTTGACGATGCCGCAAGCGGGTGTCGAAAAAAACTGCCGTGAGTTCAAGTAGGTCAATGAAAACCCAAAAGGAAATTTCAGTGCGGAATGAAAGCGAAAGAGACTTGAAGGAGAAGACGAATGGCCCGAAGCAAATAGAAAGAGGATCTCGAGGAAGGATAATAAGAAAGGCGTGGGGAAGAATAGAATGAGGGAGAAAAGAGAGGTGGGCAGGAGGAGCAGGGTATGTTTGTGATGGGAAGGAAGAGGGTGATTGGTTTGGAAACGAGAAGAAAAGGCGATGAAGGCCAGCGCCGGAGAATGCGTGATGAAGGACCGAGAAAAAGGTTCGGGGGGCGTGAGGGGGGCAAGAGGGTGAGAAAGACTTGAGTTTATGGGAGGGAGGGAAGGAGTGGACTACCTCACACACGAAGGGAGCGAGTTGAGAGGTGTGGAGCGGGATAAATAGAGTTGGAGGTGCGGTGTGGGGCAGGAGCGGTCTTGACTTTGACAAGCCCGAAGCGAGGATGCAAGGGGAAGAATGAAGAAGTCCTGAATGGGATGGGAGGGAATGATGTGAAGAGGGAGAATGAGGGAGAAAAGAAGGGCTGAAGATGCCAAAGAATTGAAAGAGGACGAGAATGGATGGGAAAGGAGGACGTAGGTGTATACCTACGTGTTTTTTTTTCTGGGAACGAGATGTGTTTGTGCAAGATTATTTGTATGAAAAGAAGTTCTGATAACCATGTCCTTATAGCCCCAATGATTTATTAAGTATACACGCGACATTATTTGGCCATATTTTTATGCTTGCAATCGAGTTCCATAACCTTTGACGGTTTACTGATGCGTGGGAGTAAATATTTTAATGAAGTAATGCTGAAAACCTTTTTCAAGAAACTTTGCAGCAACCGGCAGGTGATTCACTAAATATCGGCGAAGGGCGAAAACAACTTACGATTTAAAACTGATGATATCAGGCCTGGTTGGCAGGCCTGACTGAGCACATGAGTACGCCACAGCGTGGTGAAACACGCGTCGTGCCAGCAAAATAAAGTTTGTGGACATAACAAAGTTGATTTTTCTCAACATGAATTAACGGTATATTATATTAGTAAACATTTCAATGCCTTTAAAGTAATTTTAATGCATAAATAAAAAACTAAATATTTACAGGAACCTACTTTTCACAGAAACCCATCGCCAGATCTGTTGATGTGAATGCGAATGAACATCTTATGATTCGTTCTCGGGGTCATATAAGGTTTTGCCACGACCATTATTTGTGTGCTTTCGATGGCCTCGTGAGCAAAAACTATAAGGATTACAGAATATCTTAAAATTATAACTAGATAGCCCGTTTTGTCAACTACCTTAAATGGTTTGTCACGAGTGGAGGGGGGGGTGGTTGCGAGGTGACATCACAGCGCTGCGCGTGGGGGTCTAAATTTGGCCTTGTGTGGGCACGGCGCGTGCTCAGTTCAGTTGTATCTCCGGAACGAGTTGGTTGATTTTAGTGATAGAGGTGTCTACAGAGACCTGATAACGTGAATTAGACGTTAATAACACCGGAAATGTGAAATCAACATTGGAAAGCAGAAAATATTAGTTACCATCGACCAAATGTTCATAGGTTATCCATTTTTACTAATGATTTCGATGAATAACTGTTATGTATAGCGTAATTTTCTTTCTTTCAATTCAACTTACTTTCTTGAAAACACAACAAAATAATCTCCCAATAACGAGAGTTACGTATGTAATTTCGCATTCATGAAATAAAGATCTGACGGGAGTATCAAGAATTATCCCTGTATTTTTTTAGAATTCGTTTCAATTTTTAAAAAACACGTTTATTATGCAGATAAAATAAATAATAATGTAAAACTTTGAATATTTACCACTGCATAGATATTTACCATTGAAAATAAACACTTAATGCCGTACATTCTCTTCTTCAAAAATGAATTATCATGGAGTACTGTGGTGGACAGGGATGAGAGAGCAATATATGTACACACATATTATAGAGAGAGGAAGGAATCCTGCGGCAAACCTATTAATTAGATGTAAGTTACGGCAAGGAAAAAAACTTCGGTTAAGTCAGGCACAAGGCCGTTTGCTTTAAGTAAATACGTCTACGTTAGCGAACAATATTTAGCGACCATCGAAGTGCTTGCGCTATAGTTTTTACTTCATATTACAGATGTTCTCGGAGCCGTCCCACCCGTTCCGCCAAAGAAATAGTAGCTCTGATCGATGGCTAAGAAGACACCCTTGTTTTTTAAATATCCCAATGTATCCTCAAGTTTATGTGGTGGCTAGTAATGTCTCTTTGGTTTCAACTTAGTAATGGCCCACATCCTATAAACCCTACTTTAAATGTATTTTTTTTTATTTCAGACTCGTCGACAAAGAGTGACTCATTCAACGTTTTGGCTCAGATAAAAAAATGTAGACAAAGTCATAATTTGGCTCATAATCAGCGCGCTAGCACATTGGAGTCGCGGGATACACTACGCGGAGATTTTCTCCCACGCCAAAATTGTCCGCCATTGGCACCGGCCTCTCACCCGCGCCTCGCGCACCGATGGCGCGGATTCAAGATCATTCTTGCATCATAAGTGCATACCCGAGGGAGTGAGATCAGATTTATTTCGTGATATCAGTAAGGAATTTCCACTCTAAAAAAAAAACACTGAAAAAAGTCGGGTGTGGCTGAGTGGATTTCATGCAAATACGTCTGTGTTAGTGGAAGGCAATTAGCGGCAAAGGAGGTGTTTTCGCAGTTGTTATAGAGATGCACTACGCCAACTTTATGACGTTACGGAAGCCGCTATAACCGCTACACTAAGGCCATAGAATTACTGGTTGATAGCCAATCAAATCCCTTTTTCATTACGAATTCTGATGTATTTCCTCTAGTAATTTACTTAAATATTACTTGAAATTTGATTAATTTTTTCAATTTCCTACTGACTAGTATGGTAAGAAATCAGTTTTTTAGTTACCTAAACAGAGAAACACAAGATCTTTCGTTTTTTACCAAAAACAGCATGCTATCACATTGGAGTCGGGAGATGTACAGAGCAGCAAGTTTTACCCTAGCCCAAAATGGCAGCATCTCCGCGGTCTTCCATCCGCCCTCTCGAATGCGTGGTGCCAATCAAAATCTAAGCTCGCACAGTATTTATACAGCCAATCAAACGAGCCCGCATTTATTTTATTCGTAAAGATAAATTACTACAATGCTTAAATATCAAAATACATCACACAAAGTGATATATATATATATATATATATATATATATATATATATATATATATATATATATATCCGTTTCAATCCTGGTATCCCATTGTCGGATTGATTTTAATGACGCATTCATGTATATTGTTAGCGAAACTTGGTGGCAGTCGCCAGAGCGAATTATGAGGTTAATAAGGGGAAAGTGTGCCTGGAAGGTTTTGAAAAAGAGCCTACGGGAGAGTGGAGCTGTTGATAGAAAATGCTGCCAACATGACCTCATTTAACTGGAAAGGGCAGGAAAGTTTTTGCAGAATGGTGGTGGTTAGAGCGAGATTTTTAAAATATTCGAATTTAATTTTTAATTTCAGCAGCTGTAAGAAACATGAAGTAGTTGTAATATAAATTTCACTAGTTGTAATTTGATTTTCCTAATCCTTCTATACTGACTGAAAACTAATGAACTAAATATGTATTTATAAGTTTTAAACATGGCTAATGTTTTTCACGCCGTATGATGAAAAAGCCTTCCCTACCAAAGATTTTTTTCCAACTAAGTAAAAAAAATACTGCAGTAAGAAATTGACATATTTTTAAATATAGTTGAGAATTAAAGAATAACGCTCTTAGTGGTATCTTTGGAAATGTGAGATATTTCTCCTTATGATTAGGACAAATTAATTGAATTTTATGTGAAGTGTTATCTCGCTTGAAATACCTGAACGATTATGTTTACAATCAAAGCAAAAATGCATCAAAATACGCTAACAGTGCTCGCAACTCTTAGAAGAACCTCATCAGAACGATCAAATTGAGAGCTATAGTGAGCTAGAACGTTGACGCAAATGACAGGTTGGAAATTTTTATGTCGATGTAACGAAAGTTTGCTACCTAGGGTACCTTGGTAGTCAAACATGGAGATAACCGTACTTCCCCTTGCAGAATTAGTAGAATGTTGGCTATGGACTTTTCCACTTAAAATTAGGGCCTAACGCACATTTTCCACAATATTTCGCACCACTATAAAAGAGCCAGAAGAAGAACGAGAGTGAAATGGAGAGAAAACAAAGCCGTAGACATGGAAAGGAGAAGATGAAAGAACGAGCAAAAGTGCCGAAGTGGTGGACGTACAGAGAAGGGAACAAGCGACGAGGATGGAGGGAGAAAGGATCGAGGGAGCAGAGGAAAGGGAGGGAATAACTAAAGAGGTCGGCGACTCGAAAGGAGGAAGAAGGGTTGAAGAGAGAGCCCCGGTGAGGGATGTGCCGGGAAACTTGGCAAGTCCGAGTTACGAAGTCAGCTGAGGAACGGCGGAGACGACAATTTTGTTAAGCAACGCCCGGTTGGGAGTGAACGACAGAGGAATGGAAAAAAGGTAAGACTGCAGAGAAAGGCAAAGGGTGAGCTGAGGATAAGGTAAGGACGTAGGGAGCGCGACACAAAATGAATTAAGGGCGAAGCAAAGAGGAGAAGTTTACGAAAGGAATAGGGGGAGAAGTAGTGCAGAATGTAGCAAAAGTTGGTGGCACTCGCATTTGAAGAACATGGTGTCCGGGAGAGGAAACCATAGGAGATGGGGACACAGTGGCCGAGATTCCCTCCAAAAGTCCTCGCGGCAGACCTCCGGTGACTCTGCCCGCTCATGAATGATTGATTAACTCTCACTAACCATAATCTTTTTGCTGGGGAGAGCCACTAAGTTTTGAGATGCCTATACAGGTAAAAATAGGTATTTGGAAAAAGGAGTAAAGATATGGACTCTTAAACAAAAATAAAATAACTGTTTTAAGCATTAAAAACACTTAAATGAAAACTTTTTCTCCCATTCTACAGGTAAAATTGTGAAATAAGATTTTTTTCGAAATATCGCGGTCGGTTTGTCGGTTATTTAAGGAACTGATTAACACTCCATGCCATAATCTCTGTGCTGGGGAGTTCCTCTAAGCTTTGAGAGGCATATAAAGGTAAGAACAGGTATTTGAAGGAAGTAGTAGAGATATGGGCTCCTTGACAAAAAACTAAGAAATGTTTTAAACATTTAATACATTTGAAGAAGTTATTGGTGGCGGCCGATACTTTGTGGAATTCCATAGTAGGAAAAGGATAAAATACTTTGCAATATCCCTCTGGAGAAATTTGAATTATTGAGTCGACATGTTTCACTGCACTGCAGCATCATCAGGACATGTCGACTCAATAAATCAAATTTCTCCAGTGGAATAGCGTAATGTATTTTATCCTTTTCCATTTAATACACTTGAACTTTTCTTCCACTCTTCAGGTAAATTGCGGAATAAGATTTTTTTCAAAATTCCGTTGGCCGGTTTGTCAGTTATTGGGGAACTGACGGAAAAAAGAGGTCATTTTGGCCAATGTGGACAGGTGGGTAAGGGAAGGGATAGAAAAAGGTGGAAAGGTTGAGATGAACCCGGTGCTGACATTAGCCCACTCTTATTGAAACGCACCAAGGGGTCCACAGTTTAGCGTCCCATCCGACGGTCGAATCATTGCGCGTCAAGTTTCCTCCACTTAGTACCCAAGTTGGAATAATTTTTGCGTTTAAAAATGTACCCAAGTTGGGATAATTTTTGCGTTTAAAAATCTCCTACCAATGCCGGCAAATGGTCCTGGGTCCTTCTGAATGGGAAGTTCAGCCAGAATATAAATTCAATATCTGCATTCATAGTATTTTTACAATTTAAACAACGAATATTTTTATTAATGTCTTTTTTTCTTGTGTCTTACTCTAAGTTATCAAAATGATAGCAAAAGTAACAGATATTAAAATGACCCAATTGAATAAGGCAACTGATTTCAATACCTGCAGTGGTCCTTGGCCATCATCCGGCAGTTTGAAGACTTATGAAGTACTGAATTACTCATAAAATTACTTTTCATAAGGTCTACGTAAATTATAGCATCACATTTGCCTGGATGTACATGGAATAGGTAAAAGTTTTCTGTCACTTTAAAAAAGGAAGAAGCTTAAAAATGTGAAAGAGCCTTTTTGTAATAGTTTTATTGACACTGAATCACAGGCATGGAAAAAATATCACTATCCCCTTTTTTATATCTTGGTAGTCGTAGTCGATTAAAAGTTTGGGAAAGTTCGACGCTTTTTTTCATCATTAGCCAAGTAAGACAAAACTGTGACAGAAGGGACAGAGATGGGAGTCTGAAGAGACGATTAGAGTATGTAAGAAGAAATAATAATTGCAGGGGTCAGTCCAAAATTGGCTGATCTTAGCCCCTACCTTCTAAATATGAGTTTACCTGCATGATATTAAGACGTGTTCCACAATTTCAAAGCTGGTATGGCACTCACTTATCGTAAGGCATAAGACTTCGAGTTACCTTAAAGCTATCTCGAGATCTCTTAAATTTCTTTCAGCAAGACAAATAAGTCGTTCTGGGGCCTATTTCGCTTGAGAAAAATCGTAAGGATGATTTTTCGGAGGATGAACACTATCTGAATTTTATGAAATCAGGAACATTTTTGGAACAATTATGAAAAAATAGTTTTGAGCGAACGCTTAAATAATTTGCAATGTAGTTAACATTTTTGGGAGCAAATTTCTGCCTCTGAATAACTAATTTTAAATTTGGGCATATTATTGGAGGTTGATTAATCAAGGGCAACTTACACGTCATACTGGGAGTTATAACATCAGAAAATTACAAAGAGTGTGCAGAAAAGGAAAAACAACTCTCAATATCATGAAAGAAGTATGCTTTCTTTCTTTTACCATGAATTCACGGTATATTTTCCATTCATTCATCCATTTCCAATTTATTTTTTCAAAGATTAAAAATTAACACGTCAAACAATTTTTTAATGAAACCATGAAACCGAGGTCAAAATTGCTCATGATAATAATTATACAACGCAAATATCATATTATTAGTATAAATGCAAACTCCTAATTTTACGAGGAGGAAATGAAGTTTTTTTTTATCCAGGCGTTGAATGCTATTATAATTGTCGTAATACGTATTGGGTACACCTGTTCTCCGCAGAGACGTGAAAAAGTCCTCTGAGCTAACGGGGTTTCACTGCACGATTAGCCATTACAGTCTCAATTACAGAGCATGGAAAGCATATAATCAAATATGCAAAATAATCTGACTAGCAAAAGGGCAAAAGTTTTTTCTTTTTTAATATTTTCTTTAAAAAAACTTTTCGCCTCCCGTAAGAAGAGTTCTCAAGAGTTCGCAAGAAGAGATCTCGAGACGAGAAAGTGGAACCGGAATGACAGGAAAAAATAGTCGGAATAAGAGGCAACAGGCAAATGTAGGGGGAGGATGGAATAATAATGAACAGTGTATTGGTATAATGGTTTTTCGTATGGATATGGAAAGCGGTCAAAAAAGAGGGCTCAATTGGAATACAACGGAGAGAAGGTCATACAATTCAGTTCACATGGATTAGATGGACACTAGTTAATAGTAATTGGAGCAACACAAGGTAAAAAAAAGTCCTTACGACAGCTAAATTATGCTAGTAATTCATCAAAAATAATTAAAATTGTGTAAAAGATTCCAGTCGGGTCTCAGACTTTTCCAAAATTTTACGAAAAAAAGGCGTTTCATCCACGATTTGTAGTCAAACAAAAAGAAATAATATACAATACACTTCTTAAAAAATAAAACATTAACGCAACGTTATTAGAGGAGCTATATTTTAATAATAATGATTAAGGAAAAATTTAAGTACACGATTGCAAAATGTGGGTAGGAAGACAATGAATATTTTGAAGAAGCGAGGGCAGCATTTACTTGACTTTGCGTTTTATTCAGTAGATATTTTTGTAGCCAAATTAAGACACTTCTATACCTACCTCTTAAAGTTTAATAAATAAAAGCTACCTTTAGGTTGCCAGAGGAGCAGCATATCAGCAGAAATTAAACGATACAATAGTTATGCAAAAGATTAGTGCCAATTCTTATTCTAGCATTCTAGAACAAATTCGTTCATGCATTTTTCCAGTCGGATAAATATATAACGTAAATAAATATACTAAAAAATAGCAAATAATTAGAAAATCTTTATGATACAAATTAACTCAAGAGCTCGAGACTTATCAATTTCTCCGATTCCTAGACAGGATGTGAGGATGCAATGACTTGAGAGAGAAATCGAAGTGGGCGATAGAAAAATGATGGAGGGGGGAGAAGAATGGGGACTTTGCTGAGGGGAGGGTGACTTTTCGTGGGGAGGAGATGGGGTAGAGGAGGTGGAGGGACGAGGAAAGAGAACGCATCCGGAGGGAGACGTGGGGGTAGTCAGATAACATGGGTTATGACACTTGTGGAGGAGAATGAAACTGGCAGCGAGAGGAGTTGGGACGAGGGATCGGAGCGGGAAAGGAGAGGGTTGGCGGGAGGTGGTAGCAATAGCGAGAGGGAAGAAGGATCGTCAGAGGGCAGGAGGGAGGAAGTGGTGTTGGGAGGGAGGGAGGGAGAGAGACCGGGGCGATACCGAGAGGGCGTGAGGTTAATATGAAAACCGAACCCCTGTACTGAAAGTGGGACTCGTTGGGGAGGGGTTTGGAGGCGGGAGGGTGTTTTGGCTGGGAGGGTTGGTTGGCGGTGGGGGGTCGGCGGGGAGGGCGCGAATTACTCCGGCAGGAAGTGGAATGATGGTTTGGGGTTCGAAGAGAAGGACCGGATGAAGGGGGGGGAGGAGAAGGGTGAGTGGCAGGAGGCGAAGAAACTTGGCCGTTTTATTTTCCCTTCGCATGTTCGTTTCTTTAAGGCTGCTGCAGACTCTCGTTGGAGGCTCCTCCCACTTTTACCCCGTCCCACAAAACACTTCTTTCCTTTTTCTTCCATCCATCCCCCGCCTGCCGTCTTCTTCCCTCCCTCCCTCACCCTCCCTCTCTCTACAACGCAGTACCATCGCGCGCTACCAAAGGCACCACACCAAACTCGCCCTTTTTCCTTTTTCAGCTCTCCCCCCATCCGCTCCCGAGGAACACCCTCCTCGCTCTCTCTCTCTCTGCTCTTTATTCCTCAAAGAGAGTAGAAACACGACTTCGAAGTCTTGCGAAAAAGGTTTTATTTTTTTTTACTTTTTTCCGAGGAACGGAGAGTCTGTCTTGGAATTTCTATCAATTCCCCTCGGAGCCCCCCGACCCTCCCGAAAAACACACCCTTTTCCGAAGCCGCCCGCTTTTCTATCTCCCTGCACCCTTTCCCACCCTTCTCGGCGACTCTCCTCCCTCACGACGTTCTCAGTGTGGGTGGTGAGCGGTCCACAGCGCACACCGACCCTTTCGTCTTCTCGTTTTGGGAATTAAAAACTCACCGCCTCCCTGGCCGCCAGAGCAAAAAAATGGGGAGAGTGGCATTCTTATGATAGAGGAATGATGCTTCCTTGTCCTCCCCTCACGAAACCTTTACCACCATCCCTTCCCAAAGCCCATACATCATGTCCAACAAATCCCACCACTTCCGCTCTCAGCCTTCAATTCTTAAACACACCTCTACCGCCTTACCCAACATCCTCACACCTCACACAGTCTGCTCCGAATTTCGACTTTTGAGCTTCCTGAATTCGACACGGTAAAAGGCGATTGAAGCATAGAATAAAAACGTATGTTCGCTACAGAAAAAGATTTCAATTATATATTCGTAAATGTATTTAACTTACATTTCTCTTTATCTGAAAACTAAACTCGTATTAAACAGAGGAGTTTATTTCGTTTGCTGTCGAAATTGTTTTATGAATTGGGGGTCTTGTACATAAAAAGAGGCAGTTTTTTATTTCTGGAGTAAAGAATATGTTGACGTGACGTAAAACTGAATTTGGAGGAAAATCAGTAAACGCTTAGTGATCATCACTGATGTGTTAAAATTTTTTGAATGTTATGTAGTTAAAAAATGCTCCGCTGAAAAACTAATCTTGAAAAAAATAATAAAATCTAGTCTATCGATTAATGCAAGCATATTTAGGGTCGGTTTATCAATATCGGGGTAAACCTTCCGGTAGCCACCCGCTGGATAGCCGTACCCACCGGGTAGCTCGCATTCACTGTTTATCATTGGTATTCCAACCGCTGGGTAGTTGCCCGATAGAAAGATGTGGCAACGGTGCATTAGGTTTCGTAGCGCGAACGATAATTTTGAAGAATACGCTGTGATTGGCTACTAGACACTATGAACAAAAGAATGCGTATATTCGCAAGGCGAAACACGTGAAAATTAAGAGCTTGGCTGCTATTATCAAAGCTGTTGTTGCGGTGACTGTCTGGACTGTCTTTTTCGAAATGGATTGCAATAAGGAAGTTAAAATGAAAGACCGAGGAAGCATTTTCACATCTAAGGGAACAGATCTGTTAATAAAATTAGACCTAAGAAAAAATTACGAATTCCCATGCGTAGCCTTCCATTTGAACAGCTCTGTGGTACTTTAAGGATAGCTGCGAAATCAAACAATGTCAATCCATTAGTGGGAATGGGATTTATTAATTACAGCAAATGCAAAATGATATCCAACGAAGATATAGTGAAATGATAAAATTAGAAGACAATACATTTTCTCATCTCGACCAGATACACCAAATGCTCATGAAATATTGACCAAACACAAGCATGAGATTTAAAATCATCGTGCACCAATGAAAATACGAAGTGAAGTTTATAAACAAGGTACCGATTAATCACCGAGACAAGTTTCACCTTAAAAATGTTTGAAACGGCAGATATAAATAAAGAATTGGTCAGACTCTCCGGCACTGTTTATGAAAACATACAAGTCCAGAGCGTAAAAAAAATGTGACTTGAAAATTGAAAAAAAAGTCACCCGAGCGAGGCTCGAACTAGCGTACCTGCTGCTTGTAGCCGAGAGCGCTAACAACTAATCCAAAGGAACAATTGAAAGTAGATTCTAAATAGTATTATCATAACGTTGGCGCACCCTCGGCAGGGCATTACATTCTTGTCTCCGATTTGAGTTATTTTTGGCGCATATGATTCTTCGTAATGTTCCTGAGAGTCTTATTTACACGCAAAACTATCCTTGTTTACATATATCAAGTAAGAATGTATAATTTGGGAGGACACTGGCACAGAATTCGTAAATTATCGCAAATATTTGGAACATGTTTCAGTGTCCCCTTCGCCTGAGAGGTTTTTGAGGGAACTTTATACAAAGTTCTTATCATGAGCATTAATGACGTTTGTTAAATATAAAGCACGGTATCAATGATTTACTGGAATCCTTAAATCATCAATGTACGCCAAAATCCTCTACTGAAAGTTGTTTAGAAAATACGAAGGGAGACATTTCCCTTTTTTTACTTTCGTCGCTAGAAATATTGTATCATTAATTTCAACCGTAATATGCCTCATACTGCCTACGAACGCATTTCTTAATTTAAAGCAAAATGGAACTAATATGGTGAGAAGTGTATTTGTGACAGTAAACCATTGCATATTTAGTAATAATAGCATAACATATGAGGTGCTGCCGTACGAATGCAAAATCAAAGTTGTCGAGATCGCCGCCTGAGTGCGCTGATGACCGTTTACCCGTCGAGTAAGAGGTTACCGGCTGGATGAAGTACCAGGCAATTCCACCCGGCGGGTAAGGCATAACCGACGGTGGATAAACGCGATTCTTAGGTTTATACTGCGGGTAAGCTATTGGTCGGGTATAATCGGCTTACCCAGAGGTGGATAAACCGGCTCTTAAGGATAGATAAGATTACCTGACAACGTCAGGTCATCACCAAATCTGAACGATTTTAAGAATTGTCATCTAACGTATTGCTCCTATATCTAACGTTTCAAATCCTTCTCTTGCCATTTTAAAGCATGCATTTATCATCATTGAGTTAAATCATCCACATACCTTTCCTTCTAATCTTCGATCCTATTAATTTTTTCTTCCTGCAACCTTTCGTCTTGCTAATTCCCATCAACGGTTGGCACGGTGGTGAGTGGTCCACAACAGATTCATCGTATCGTTTTGAGAATTAAAAACTTACCCGTTGTTACCGGCTGAGTATGAGGAGAGTAAATTTGTTAAGATA
Organism: Pyrrhosoma nymphula; assembly: GCA_963573305.1. Classification (NCBI taxonomy): domain Eukaryota; kingdom Metazoa; phylum Arthropoda; class Insecta; order Odonata; family Coenagrionidae; genus Pyrrhosoma; species Pyrrhosoma nymphula. The sequence continues at coordinate 63,593,982 of OY754339.1, forward strand.
GGAGAGCTGGTTCATTCCCCCACCCCTCCACAGCAACCAATTTAAATCTGCCCTGCCCTTATCATATCCAAAGAAATCCTCACCATTTTCACATTAATACTTCAATCTGTAACTCTCAATTTGGACCCAATATTTCCACACCACATATGACCACCACCGCACAATGACTTCTGAGTTTCCTGAGCCCGAGAGGGTTAAGAGGTTACAACAAGGTACACCTGTAAAGGACCTTTCAACGAGAAATGATTCATAATAGTTATTAATAGAGGCAGTATACTGGTGAGAATACAACCGACGCGTCGGTTGTATTCTCGTCGCGACGTAAGTCGAAGTGGTCGAAATAACTAACGATAGGTCATCAGCAAATTTCGCAAATTTTCAAGGAATTTCATTCAAGGTACTCAATCTTCTGCATATTGGAACACACAAGCATACTCCAGCACACGCGAACTACAATGAGTTGAATAATATACGCAGGCTAAGCGTTTCCTAACCTACCGTCACGTTGTCACAGCTGAACGTTTTTAGAACTGATGACGAATTCTTTCAAACTTTAATAGTTGAAAAGGTATGCTTTTTACTGTGGTGGGTAAATGCTTCGATGCACTAGAGTGAATGGGTATTGCCAATTATCAGTTGTTATTTTACTGTTCATTCCTATATCAAACGTTTTACCCAGAAAATTGGCATTTACCGTTTCAACTTCTGCAGTCCTTTCCTCCTCTCTTTCAACCCTACATGACTCACACCTAGTGGCTCACACACTTCCCTCATCCCACTTTAGGAGTTTAAAATACAACCGTTCTCACCACCTGAGCAAAAGGTAGTGGCATTATTATGACTAAGGGAACGATGACGGTGCTTCCTTGTCCCCCTGACAGACCTCCAAAGCTTCCCATCGAAAAACCCATACATCATGTCCAGTATATCTCCCCATTTCCGCTTCTATCACTCAATCCTTAAACACACCTCTACCGGCTTATCCACGATTCTCACACCTTTGGCAAACCCTGTTCTTTGAGTTGACCCAAGTCCGTCTCGGTAAGGGACCATTCTCACGAACCCTTTCCACAAGGCTAGCCCTAGGTCCTTGGTGGAAGCAAAACTTGTAGACAGTCAATTGGTGGCGCGAGAAACGCAGAACGACAGAAAAGTTGAGGAGAGAGGGCAGCACATGGTAGGTAACGCTGTCAACACAACAGAATTCAACTTGAGTGGGCTGGAAAGTGTCATTTAGAATAGAAAGGTAAAAAATTGATTATTTCCACATTAGATTTTTTTTAACGACCATGGTTTCGAATTTACGTCTTTTTTCCTTGGTGACGTAAATTCGAAACCATGGTCGTCAAAATTAAAATCTAATGTGGAAATAAAAAAGTTTTTACCTTTTTATTCTAAATGTCATCAATACGTTTCACGGTAATGTTTACCAACTAAAACAAATCTGGAAAAAATACGCTGATATAGTTCTTGACGATCATTGGAAACCCTGGTAGTCTAAAGCAGAGATTAGCTACCTTACTCCGCCGTGCAGAGAAGACTGGTAGTCAATAAACTCTTCCACTGAAAAGGGCCTTATGCGCAACTGGCACCATATTTCTCAACCACTATACTGCGCATCCATCTGCCACTTGCCATTCCACTGCATCGTTTAAAGAGAGTGGATACTAGGCCCAAAAAGAATTTTCAAATCACTGGGGTTTACATTGTTGCTGTAGCATGGCAGTATATTAAAAATAAAAACTTTTTACATCATTCGTCGCCTGAAAGATTAATCAATAGGGCAAACATTTGTTGAAAAAATTCATAAAAATTGTTTAAAGATGAAATCGTAAACTTCGTTAAAAAATGTGTCTTTTCCAACGGAGTAGTAATTAATAAATAGATATGACAATCAACTAACGTGTGGCATAAATTCTCCTCGGGGATTCCACTGGGTTAAATTGGTAAAATGTACCAAGCTATCGATGGATGACTAGCCCATCGTCTTCAGGGTAAATTTCGTTGAATTGAATTACAGTGGGTTTATAACCTGGGTCCAACAATCAGGTAAAAATTACAACAACGGAGAGGAGTATTCACTCTTATATTCCTAATTACCTCTAAAATTTGAATATTTGCATGGGTGAAAACCAGCGTCACGCTTATAAATATCAATCCGCTTCTCAATGAATTCCTTTGCCAGCCTATCCCAATAACTACTGGCACGGCAAATTATCTTGGCACTATCCCATTTAATCCTATGGCCAAGACTAAGTCTGCGTTCAGCACCAGCAGATTTTTGGATTGCCCAAGCCTGAAATGCCTCTGGCATTCTTTAAGCCTCGTAGCATTAGTTCTTCCACGCACACTTGGGTACACTCACAAGAAATCTGATAGACACCAGGAGTCATAAGGCCAATACATTTCACCCTCCGACGCACTTGATTGTTGATTTGATGATTCTGTTGATTGCTGATCGCACTTGATTGTTCGACCCAAATGTTTAAGCCTGCCGTACATTGATTCAACGAAATGTACCCTAATGACGATGGCCGAGTCGTCCGTTGTAGCGTCCATTTTTGCCGATTTAACTTGGTGGAGTATCCGAGAAGAATTAACGCTAAGCATTTGCCAGCAAAGCATTAAATCTTTTTTTAACTTACGCATGCGTCATGCAATGATCATTCTCTTATAGATTCGTTCATTTCTTGTCTGTTTCGTATAGGTATTGTAATCTTGAGGAAGGATGTCATACGCGTTCCTCGGCGAGCTGTCGTGCAGGAAGCGCTGTTTTTCCCCTCCAAAGACCCGCAGTGCCCCGAATTACGTCCCCTTCACACCACCTCCATAGCTCCTCCGCTAAATCCTTTTGCATTTTGGCGAATTTTGTCTTGCATTTTAGAGAAATATCCACTCACTTTAAATGCCCCGTTCTACTTCCGTGGACCCACCGCTCGGGCCCACTGGCGGCGTAGCAGCGAGAAACTCGACGGGGTGGAAGAGGTCGCATGGACAGAAGTCGGAATCCAAGGGATGAAGTGGAAAATGTTGGGAGAGAGGGGGATTAGGGTGGAAGAAACCCCAGGGGGTGTGTGTGGGGTGCGAGCTAAGGGAATCCAGTGGAAGGGATCACTGTGCGCAGCAGACGTCGGTTTTGGAGAAAAAAGGGACACGATAGGGCGAGTGCTTCACCCAGTTCTCGAGCATTCACCGCATTCTTTGCCCTTCCCCTTCATTCATTCTTCTCCCTCCTTTCAACCCACCAATCCCTTTTTTTCACCAACTTTTTCAGGCTTACACCCATCTCTTCTGCTTTTACTGAATATCGGTCGTCAGCACAAGGATTTTTTTTTCACTCTTATGTCTTCATCCCGGTGATTCAAGGGAAGCGATTGTGGTGGGCAGCGGATAAAATTGCATGGGAAGTTGGCTGCTTGATTTTTGAAAGTGACCGACAGCTGAAGACGTTCGTGCCATTGAAGATACTGGGGTTGGACGTCAAAGAAAAGGGTTAATGAGGAATAATACTAACACAATGATGTGAAATTCCATTGAGGAAAAGTCATCCGCATTGATCCGAACTCAATCCCGGATCTCTCGATATTTCGCTGAATTTATTTCTCCGAGGAAGTTAATGAGGCGTTGTCATCCCTCTTGGATTTATTTTTTTCTTTTTAAAATTACAAGATCTGCCAGCCGTCCACAATGTGCAATGTGCAATTGCTGCTGACTCAGTGAAGGTAGTACCGAGGCTAATCCCAATGTCCTCAACATTTATTAATTACAGTACAGCCTAATTGGAGTGGAATTCATACTAAAAAGGCCACTGTCACATTCACTCCTTGCACAATGCACAAACAACCGTGCCCTGGATTTTTAGATAATTTGTGATGCGGCAAATAAGACCCTTTGCGCCATCAAGGAGAGATGTTGTCAAAAGAAGGATTATCTGTGGAATGGAAGAAGTATGGAGGAAAACACGGCATTTATTTTAGCTTACTCTCACCGGAAGTCAGCAAGGGATTTGCAGTTAAACATCCTATTCAACGGAAGGAATATTACACTTCAAGTTCTCTTCACATAGCATCGAAACAGGAATAAGGATTGAATGGAAAAATCTCCTCCGATTCCGGGATTAGAACTCGGATCCTTTGAGGTGGAAAGTCCAAACTCTAGTCACCGCACCAACTCCATCCCCACTGTTTTCAAGTTGGTGAGAAAACGTGTATGAATGCATAATGTCAGAAACAAAAGTACCAGCATGCCGGAAATAAAACTTTACAATTTATGCCTCATCAATGTATCCGTTGGGGATCGGGTAGACAAACAATGACCACAGACAAGACAAGCAGCATTCTTGTCTCCATCAGGAAGAGCAGCAGAAGTGAAGAAACTGCTATCAAACGAATTTGGAACAAAGCCTTGACGTACTCTCTCGTGATGAGAGGAAACATTTACTCTAATGAATACAAACAAGCTCTGACAGCGGAACAAATCCTGCAGGAATGTGGAAGATGTCTGTCCGTGTGACACGCGCTTCGTATTCCGGTAGCTGGGATTTTATTTTGAGAGGTAAGGATGACATTTGCAGTAGAATTGCCGAGTTCCACTTCATTACCAATACTTTTTTTCAAAACAATTGTTAAGAAATAGTCATACAATTTAAAATTTGTATTACCTATCACACTAGAAACATTAATCCAGACAAGGAGTAAATATTCAAGTATTGGTCATGAGTACTACTAATTTTTATTGTTCCCAATGATAAATTCCTTAGTATGATCCATTATATCTGTGAGACATTAATTACCGTCCATCAATGTCGACTATTTATTTTTCTCTCTACAACTCTTCATTTCTCGCGTATCCATGCACAATAACTGCCGATGTCCGACACACAATTCTAGGCAAACTACTCATGTTTCTCCACGATCCAATAGTCACCACGGCAACACTTTACTGTCAAAGCTCTCTTTGATGCCAAGGCATTAAAACATTATTTTTATTCCCGCTGAGGACGCTCATTATTTCAGTCACGTTTCACTAATATGGTTTACAAAAACGGACGAGCCGTTCCCTCTTGTGCTTTCACTTTTCGTCTGCTTGTTCTGTCATTGATTGTCATGCGAGATGAATGGCCACGTCCTTTACCCCCTCCCCCGCAGTTACCAGAGTAGAGAGAGGGATCAAAACAAAGAGAATGGATGAATAAGATGATGGATAAAAACGTGAATATAAAGTAGGGACCTGCATGAAAATAAGAAATAGTAAAACTGTAAGAATGTCCAAAATGTATGAATCCTGTCCAAGATCCTGAATGTTACTCCAACAGTGTGCGGCGACAGAAAGTAATTCAGAGAGTAATGAACGACGAAAGGAATGATCAAAAGTTCAAAAATGCATAACCAGCGAAAAATATAACTAAATTATAGACCCAATAAACAAACAAAGTAAATAAGTAAATCGATACCAACCGATCCAATTACTCACTACCACTGCGAGTCAAAAGAAAGGGACTTCAAACGAAAAAAAAAAACAATTTTAATTACACACATAATTTTGCTGACGTTCTTTCGTTCTTAATCATTGCGTTATATCGTTATTAACACAATGATTCTATTTAGGAATAGACAAAAATCTAATATATGTTAATTCCTTCCTCTAAACAGCCTCGATAAAGTGCATTGATTCTTCTTCCTATCAGAATTATCTTCTAGCAATTTAATAAAATTGGCAAAAATAAGTATAGTTCACTTAAGACTCCTATCATTTATCTTATAACTTTGAATGCAAAAGAAATCACATGAAACATACGTCGGTAATTACCTAAATATTTTTAATGTCTCTAATTACCATCAACAATTAACAGAATCTCCAGGCATTGGAAGTTCTACCGTTTTTTTGCAGCTATCGAAGGCAAAAGCATAAGGGAGATGCCACTGAATATAAGCCATCAATCACACTTAATACATCACATTTGGGAAATGGAAATCAGGAAAGTAGTCTAACAACAATTTATATTGCTCCTTACAAACACTGGTAGTATTATCCAAACAATTCGTTGAAAGAATTCGCATAATATTTAGTTACAGAGACGATAAAATGTAAATACATATACCTTTGTGATCTTCGTATATTTTGAGAATTTCGATGAACTCAGGCAATATTGCTTTCTATTTATATTTTAAGCTGTAACTATTTCTTTGAATAGATTTGAAGCAATGAGTGATTTGGGTAGAATTGAAAGCTTTATAAGAGAAAAACACAATTTGCAGGATAACTGAAATAAATACCGCGAGTTTATATTATTGAAAATTAACTAATATATAAGTGAGAGAAGGGCAAAGAGTCTGCGAATTCGTATTTCCTTATTCCACACATAAAGTCAGATTTTTACGAGCAATCCAGTTTGAGACGATAAATTCCACCGAGTGTCAATCAGATATCGCACTTTCGCATTCCAAAATATTGCCACATAGTTTGTAATAGTCAAATCAGACTCTAACTAAGGAGAGCGAAGAGATTAAGATGGTATAAATAATGCTGAGGCATATCAAGGTTTAGGAAAATTGACCAAGCCGTAAAAACCTTGGACCTTCGACTTCTAATGCAAAATTAAATGATTCCAAACTTGACGTGATGTAATAATACGGTGGAAGTGTGGACATCAAATGTAAATACAACCTAAATCTTCAATACACCTGCTTTTTACTTCACTAAACATTATATTGCTAATCATACATGACATTAAGGAAGTGATATTTTTTCTACATGGAAATTTTATGAAATTATTTTTTTCCATGGCATAGTGAATTTAGAAGCCCGAATTGTGGCACTGATTGTGAGAATATAAAATCACAATAACGGCTATTCGTAGCACGAACCTTGGTGAGTTAACAAGCAAAAAGACTAATTCAAGAAGAAAATATTGAGAAATAATATATATTTATTTAAAGATTAATCCAAATTTCAATAAAATCAGGGGAAATTAGACTCCTATTCATGCATTTCGGTCACCCAGGTGACCATCGTCAGGGAGAATTTTAACCTCGTAAACATGCACGTTTTCCGTTCTAATTTAAGTATTGTTTCCTCTTCATTCATTGACAATTTGGGTTAATCTTTAATTTTAGCAAGAAAATGACAAAGCTGTCACCAATCGTTTCTGCTCCCAATGAAATCGTTAATAAAATTGCTATCACGTCTACGATTACACATACTACACTACAAATTTGCAAGTTCATGAGGTTAAATCATCTACATCACGTAGCAATTTTCCCTCTTTTCACGCATGACATTCTTTCTTCTAGAAACCGAGCTATGATGCTTTTTTCTTTTCTATTAGGTCTAATTTAACGTCACCAGCTGCCAATAAATCCTATCCCTAGAAGATCCCTTAGCCAAATCTTGAATGTTACCATATCCTACTCGTTTCCCCAGGTATTCCAAGTTCAAGCTAATACGGGGGTGGTTGATAGTAATGGCCCTTTCTATTGTTGTAATTTAAGAGAAAGATTCCAGTAAGCGTCGTTTCAAAGTTCAACTTTTGAGTACCGATTCTCCAGGGTAGAGTAGAAACAACGCAGATAATTGTAGAGACTACTCCACCATCGAAAAGAAAGATATTTCAGCCATAGCAAGAAATCCAAGTTTTTCCAAACATCAGCCGCGTTTTAAAACTTTATTCATGAAAATAATACGTCGGTTTTAAACAATTGTCCCTCATAATAAAAAATGCCATAAGATTATTTTTTACATGTGACATAAAAATATGTAAAATCATTAACATTGAATTATTAATACAATGCTACTAGCTGTGCCTTAAAAAGTTAAGCTTAATATAGGATTTTGAGAATTGCAATACGACCTTATTCGTCAACTCATCCTTGAAATGACACTCGTAATACTTAACCTAATAATATATTCAAATATTTACATATTTTACGATAAATTACACTTGCCAATTGGTACTTAGGAGACTCAGGGGAGAATATCCGGCTTGTGATCCAGTTACCAGGGAGAATTTCCCGGAATTGGTCCTGAGCCTCCCATCATCGAAAAAATTACTATTTGAGGTTTAAATGGAACCTCCAATCCAAGTAGCTGTCAAGGTTATAGTGGAAACTGCTTTACTTTACAGCATAGAGCCGGCCTCTTCTACGACACTTCAATACTAGATTTGGGTTTGGTCTAGCACTTATATCTCCTCTACCTCTCTTTCCACAAAAAGCGTCCGGCGTAAAAAGTAATTTCGTCCATCTTTTTGTTCCCTTTCGTCCATCTCCTCCACGACGAGATTTCAATTCTTTCCATAGCATTCGGCCCTCGGAGTGATTTGGTTTAACCACATTTCCCAAAGCCACGCCACCAAAATCTACATTTCAGCCCTCTACTCTATATTCAACGCATCCCATTGGCTCCGAAACATTCCGCATAAACTCGCTCTTTAGCAGCGTCAAGCCTTCAATTCTAGTGTATCCAATTTCAAGCCACCTCAAGGGCATGCGGCTTATTTCTAAGGTGATTTCACATACAACATGGCTTCTTACATTCATTTACGCATCCGGAATTGACACAGAACTCATAAAAGAGGGTTGTAAGCAAAGATTCAGTCATGCAAACATATAAACCTGAATAACGATCAATAAATTTAAGGCATGTGATACATAAATAATTCATTAATTATGCAATACAGAAGCTAAATAGTAGATTACATAGTATTTTTAAAAAACAACTCTAACGCTACCATTTACATTATTGGTGACTTCGATCAAAGGCAGTAATTATGGTTCTTTAACCGTACGGGGGAGAATGATGTTTTAAAACTTTCCATCTTGCAATCTAATCAGTCTAATTTTATGCATGTGACCAAACCAACCATAGTGGTGTACACTCTGTACAGTATTTAATATATTCTTAACGTCCTCTGAGGACTAGTTAGCTTTAAGTTAACTTAGGTGCTGAAGTCTATTTTTCAATCTACGCTGTGATAACGATTTCCATCCCAAATATTTTAATACCCTTTACACACCGCTAGTCTTCCATTAGTTCTTCACCGCACTCGATCTAATTCCAATATCAAGTCTGCTCCATTAGGATCCTAAATACTAGCAGCGTATTCTAGGAGGGGAAAAACTAGAAGTCACTCAAGAAGAGCGCAATTGACAAGTAAATTCAAATTAAAATTAATCTAAATTGTCAATGAAAGCAAAGGAATTTTAACTAATATGCGTGTTGACCAAGATTTTAAGTACTCTCCCGGTCGATGGTCTCCTTGATGACCAAAATGCAAGCATAGGAGTTTTGCTTTAATTGACAATTTTGATTGATCTTTAATTTAAGTAATTAGACATCTATTCGTATTGTGGCCCTTTCAGACTGTCAGACTCTTGAACTTAAAAGGCCAGTAAGCACACAATAAGAGGGTAGGGCAATATAAACTCAGGCTGCCAACGGTCGTCTCTTCAAACCAATCAATGAGAATATTTATTCTTTGGTCAAGTTAGACAATGGGGTTTTTTCTCCTATAATTTCAAATTTCCAAGAACGTTACGCCAATATTCCAATACCAAGCTACGAATCAGATTTTATTTTGGTATGTTAAATCTTGAGGTCCATTATTTTCTACGGAGATGGTCGCTCGCAAACCATTTTGTTTCAAACCAACAAAAGATTTTTTGTGTGACCCATTTATAATGATAAGTTTACCTATACGTCTTTAAGTTTCATTCCTATGTTACGGCCTCGTGTTCAGTTTGAATCTACATTTTCGTCATTATTCGTTCTTATATATATTGTAAGAGAGCGAAACGAGAGAAGAAAATGGAAACGCGACGAATAATAGAGATTGGAATGATGTTAGCGCCAGGCGGAAATGAGGGAAATAAGCAGTTGAGGGAATCCTCGGGGACGAAAAGTAAAATGTAACGCAGGAGGAAGAAAGAAAAACGTCGACGGTCAATGCGGCAGAGATATGGGGGATCCAATTTCCTCCTCCTTGAGTTAGCGAGAATCCACATTTCTACAATCATTTATACATTTAGACGCTCATGTTTTAAAATTAGTCTTGACATTCCTCTGCAAATTCAATGACTACCATTAGGTATATTACTATTTTTATTTATAGAAATATATTTTACTTAAAATTCCTTTCATAGGTTCACTGGGTGATAAAATAAATCAGTTAGTTGTTTTCACGAATGAAAATCGAAGTTTCCAAGGAAAGAAAAAGCGTTACGGAAGTCTTATTGTATGCCGGCTACCAAAATAGGATATGCGTCAGGCAGAGGGGGCTCCGATAAAGTAATGTACCTCTTGTGCGTCTTATGCAGTCGAATTCTTACGATACTTCACGTGGAAGCATTCCTAAGAAACCATCCTTGGGGGTTGATTTCCGGTTTAAGTCTTGAAACACGCATTAGAAATAAATATTAATACATGTTTGAGTAAAAGTAGGACTGTAGAGTCCTTTCTTACAATTAACTCATTTCATATTTACACAAACACCCATGCCCAAGATGGTGAGTAAGCTACCCAGGGGGGACTCGAACCCGCAACCTCAGAATGTTGGCAAGCGAGAAACTTACCCCGCAGCCAAATACACAATACCATAAAAACAGTAACATAAAGGTTGCAAAAAGAATAGCATGATTTAATATTATGTATTCCTTGCTTCGATCAGACAGTAAAATCAATATGTATGATGCGGTAGAGTAATTGTAATTGTAATTATCTTTTTTTTCGATTCCTCCTAACTAAATCCAAGAGTTATTGAGGCATGAATCTGTAAAAATAAAATACAATGAAATAAACACTGCATCGTCCGTCTTCCCGTTTCTGTGACAGTTTACTCGGTTTTATAATCACCAGTTTCATATTACCTTGGTATGAAAGTAGAAGTTAATACGCACTCCCATTGATAGAGATTGCGTCATCTAACCGATAGTCTGACGTAATATACAAAAACTGACCTCTCAGTTAACATCCTTAAATCTTCATCCTTAAATAACATCCAACTTAAATGCTACGTCATCATTCAGCTTACGTTTACTTGGTATTATAAAACCGGGCCCAAGAGACCTATTTTTACCTTTTTACTTTCATTACTTTTTTTTCTACGCCCAATTTTAATTTTAATGACAGAAATTCCATCCCATCCCGATCTTCTCACATAAACAACACTCCGCTTAGTCTTGGAAAGCTAATACAAGTAGCGCAGGATGATGGCCCTTGTCGTTTGAATGCCCCGCTGAGTGACCCTAACGCAAAACCCAGAAACCTTTGATTATCAAGGGCCAGCTGACTTACTCCGTCGCCTTGGGGGAACGTGTTCAGGAAGCCAAGAGTGGAGCGGAGGGGGACGGGGCAGGTGCACGGATGGAATCGGAGCGGAAAGGCGCTGGAGAGGTGGATTTCAGGCGCTTGGGAGGCGAGCAGAGATCGAAGTGCACTCAAAAGGTTAGCGTGGGACGTCTTCCTAGTAAGGATGGACGATGTGTGTATGTCAACCTGGATCGATGTAAGGTGTTAAAAAGGAAATATTTTCTATTCTACGACAAAATTTTTCAAATTATTGGGATTGCACATATGATGTGGTACGTAGTCACGCGCACGGGTGAAAAGATATAAATCAAAGACGGTGAAATTCGTCATGAAAAGATCATTTGGCTTGACAAGGTTCCTACCCGGATCTCTCAATTACCGGTCAAGTGTGTTAAGGAGTTACACCGCCGAGCCATTTTAATTCACAACGAATTTCACAAATGTTTATACGAACAAGTTGTTCTCACCCCCGGTCTACATTGTAGCAAAGGAGACGTTATTATGCATGATATGCCATGGTCGCGAAGAATAAACTCAATATTGTCGCCTTAGAACGACGAACTTTTGACAATTTTTCCAATCATTACGATTGTACTAATTATGTGGTTCGCAGTCACGTACACGGGTGCAAAGATGTACACCAAAGAGGGTGAAATTCGGCATTAAAAGATCATTTGACTTGTCTGGGATTCGAACCCCCGCTGAAACTCATCTTGAATGGAGATGGCTTGGTGGTGCAACTGATTAACACACATGACCGGCAATTGGGAGATCAGGGTTCGTACCCTGGTCAAGTCAAATGATCTTTTGATGACGAACTTCACCCACTTTGGTGTATATTTTTTCTACAAAATATAAAGTGTAAAAACTTCACAATGGTGTTTCGGCATATGGCCATAGATATGTTTTCCTGTGGTAATGTAGACACGAAAGTGATTACATTCATCTCAGATTGATATTATATGCTCGATCCTGGAAAAGCGCAAGAAACGGTAGAAAATAATTTTTAAATCTTACAATTAGTGGGGATGAAGAGGCTCAAGATGTGTGCTGATTTTACAGAGAAATAATGTGAGTTATAAACTGCATCAAAATTGAAAACTTACTCTAACCGATAGACCACTGCTTATTTATTCCTAAATAGATATACTTTAAAGTCAGAAAAAAATTATGCACCAAGACGCTCTAATTTAACCTTAAACATGGGGCAGTTGAGGTTTCTGGATGCATCTGCAGCTTAGGTCACTTGAGCCTCATTCAATACGCCTTTAAAAGAAACTAAAACCACCCGATAAAGTCAAAGAAATTCTTAATAAATCAGGTTCTAAATCATGAAGCCATCCTCTTGAATATGTAAATGAAGCAAAATAGATATGCAAAGGCAAGGTAGTATGGAATACGTTATTAAAAGTGAGTCAGTTTTCTGGGCCTAACCACAAAAATGAAGATTTTAAAAGCTGAACCTACCCAAAAAGTGAACGGCGTGACAGGTATATATGCATGAAAACCTTAAACATTCCAAAGCTAGTTTATTCTTAAACTAAAACTTAGGCCACAGTTTGATGATCAGTATCAAGGTTTATCGAAAGGTTATATCAAAATAGTCCATATCCCTAGTAAATCTTATTTTTTTCTCCCCGTGTACCAACAAAGAATAAGCGATGAGTCGCACAACACCGGTTTCCTCAGCTTGAGCAGGTACATATTCCCTTCGTGGATTTGGGTTTTAGACACGCCAAAAAGGGTCAGGATCGTAGGTAAGCCCAAACTGGATCCCCAGGAGACCTGCGGATCTCCCCTTCTTCTCTTGCGGGATTCAAAACGTCTCAATCCATTCACAAGCCACTCCACGCTAAGCCACTGACTGCCCTCCACCTGACATCGAGCATCCCCCCATGGGGGATCCTCAGGCGATGCGGCTGAAGAGTGTTGGGACGGTTAGGCAAGGCGGAACAAGTGAGGACGGACTGAAAGGAGAATGGAGGAGGGAATAACGAAAGAGACTTTGAAATAGCAGCGCTGGCCCGATACTAATTTTTATCTCAACCATTACCGATACTTTGCTCGCCAATATTCTGATACTTCCGACACATATGATGCCCAAAAACAGTTTTTCACCCACTATTAAAATTGCCTGAACGAAGTAAGCTAAATGAGCATCACAAGATTTACCATCACAAGATCCGTGATTGTTGTAAATCTTGTTTAAAAGCCTACTGAAATAGGCTAAATGTTTGCAAAATAGCCAAAAAGTAATGAACAAAGAAAATAATGAAATATCATTAATGTGCGGTCTTTTATTTTTAATGTAAACAATATATGTAACTGTGGTAAACAATATATAATATCTAAATGTCAGAGATTTCTTTGTACACAACGTTTTTGGTGAAGCAGGCGAAGCTCTTAGTGAGCAGTTTCCCTTGTGCGTTATATTTTGAAAAATGCATACGCTCGCCCCATGTGTCATTTAGAGGAGAACGTACATGGGAGCTCCTTTGCCATCTATTGGCGCACATCTAAATCACTATGACTAGCAACTGAATCATAAGTATACGTACGCTTAACCTTTTATATTGTAGGTTAAGCATTATCTAAATATCATACGATCGAACATGTGTGAGATTATTGGAACTGACTTTATGGAAACGTAATATATCCATGCTAAAGCTGGAGAAACACTGGTAAAATATTCCACACTTACTTAATAACCACTAACCAAGGTTTTGCAACATTATTTAGGCTTCCTGATGATGGTATAAAGTGTTGAAACCTTTGTCGGTGGTTATTTATACAGTGGAAAGTTTAACCAGTGCTTCTATATCTTCAAGATGCCTTATGATCGAACTGAGGATTATACGTTCAAATATCTCTCACGAGATCGACGTGAGATAGGTTACTGGACTCTCATTTATTACCGCTTATAAAAACGTGTAAGGTGTCAGCAACTTTCCTACAATTCGTTACTAAGTGATCGGCTAAGACTTTAATATACATTTTCTCAACCACTTTCACTGCTGGCTCTATTAAAAAATTTCGCTATGGGTGGAGGGCGTTTAACGCAGTACACGTTGTTCATTTGATTCCAATGTGATGTTTTTGCCATTTGGATAGAGGCTCTTCTTCCAACATTTGATGGGTTTATTAAGTAGGCATTCCAGTCAACGTGTGCATGCCTTTATACACCGCAATGCTCGAGTTCCACAAGGATTCGTGAAACGTATACACAGCGATGAAGCTTATCAAGTTTTATTACTATTTTATCTCATATTTTTAAGAGTCAAAAACAGTCACATTTTTCTCCAAAGTTATCTCAAACAACAACAAAAATTCTCTCAGCAAATAAACATATTTATATTCCCAGCAATAAATCCTTCTCTGGGAAAATAATTTGTGGTTTACAGTTTTAATAGCCGCTTGCAGCTAGGTAATAACGATGTTACCAGTCATTATACAATTTTAAAGCATAATCAAAATGACGCATTCGGTCAACGTAAAAGTCATATTCATTTGCTCGCATAAAAGTTTGAACCATGATTGACAGTGTACCGATGACTACTGCCATCAAAGGCGGTGTTCATACATCGGAGAACTACTTTCAAACCTTTTATTGGATAATGACAAGCTTCCATGTGCAAACTAATCTAAATAGTGGAAATATGGGATTTTGTCGCAATATTAAACAATTATCTGCAACCGTCAAGCCAAAGATATATTTTCTGAATCTCTTCACTCCACTATCCTCTCCGCCAACCATTTTGTTCCTGCAAGAGTCTTCATCTTTACGTCCTTCATAACTCGTATATCGTATACCACCGGTCTTCCAAGGTTATTCCTCCCATTTATTACTTCTTCCATAATTGTTTCAAGAAGCTTTTAAACACATAATATGCCCACTCAGTCTTTTCATTCTCAAGAGACTAGACTCAATAGACAATTTTTCTCCTCAAAACTTCAAGGGACTTTTCATTGTTTATTCTCTATTTTTTATCATAACCATTTTTTATAACAAATAATATCATTTTCCAACCTTCTTTGTTCCGCGGCTCTTATCGGCCATGTTTCACCATATATATATATATATACCCTAACCATGTAAGAGTACTCACCAAATATATGTTAAGCATTTATAACTTTAAGAATAACTTCCAAGCTAATGTTCCAGCTATCAGTAGACTCTTTTACAGTCGAATACCTTCTTTTACTTGGGACAGACTACTCACATAATCATTCGATGAATTGCGGTGAAATTTATGTTGGAAAACGACACCGAGAAATGATCATGGGACTACCTTAACTAGGATTGAAGGAGTGACTGAGGAAGGGGATAGAAGGACGAGGAAGATAGGAGATAGAATGGGGCCGGAAATGAGAGACGAGTATCTGAGGACGATTCGTCGCCTTCCGGAAAGCCTGATGCCTCCTCCACCCACCCCTCCCTCCTCTCGCTCTTTTTCCAGAGGCACGGCGGCCGGAATTCCACGGGTAGACCACCCCCCCCCCCCCCTCCCGCACCGTCACTTCAATTCCTCCACAGCTGTCTCATGATCCAAGTTCCCCGTTGCACCTCCATCTCTATAGTAATTATCATTGGCATGTTATTTTAAATTCTTGGTTGAAGCTTTCGCGGGTCATTATAGCTGTATTGCTCTTGTTGTTCGGGGTGTACCCCGCGTACTTATTCAGCTTATACACCAGCATACGTACGCGGGGTACACCCGAACAACAAGAGTCATACATGTTATTTTTAATTCATAATTATATTTCTTTCGCTTTTTCAACTACGACTATTATCAGAATCTTATTTTTATGCAAATGCTTTTGCCAACATTTTTCGGAGGAGAAACGAGCGCCAAGTATGGATATTCCCCTAGATATTTGTTTGTTATTACCATAGGTTTCAACACATTACGTCAGCCCCATCAACTTATGTCATACGGAACAAATATGGATGGCAAACTTTGCTGAAACTTGGGTAATAATAAGGAAGTATTTAGTGCAATCTAAATAATTGGTACTCATTTGCCTCCTTGATGGATCGATTCCACGGTATTAAGATTGACAAAGTTAATTTCTTAGCAAAGTATTCTATATAAATTGTCTAAAAAATGTACTCATTAGCTTCCACTCGCATGGGGAATATCTTATAGCCGGGTCTCCGATTTTGACGAAAGTCGGCATGCAATTAGTCCAGGAATATCGATTTACGAATCACCCCCCTTTTTGGGGTTATACCTAAGCCTATCAGTTTATACAATAAAGAAAAATATCAAATACTTTACCGTTACTTTTAACCATAGAATTGAGCAAACAAAGCATATTTACTATTTGGTAAAAACAATTAATAAAATAGAAGATGGGTACATGACGTCCAGTCCTGGGGTTTTGCCCATATGACATTGCTCTTCAACTTCTTTACCCATAGACTTCCTCGCGTCCACAGGGGCACACAGAGCACCATGTGATAATAATGGTAATGCTATCTTTGTTGATGAGATTGAATAAGTTAAAACAAAAACATTTTTAGTCGCACGTTCCCTCAACGTATTACCGACTCGATCACAATATCCTCAAATGTTGTATCGGACCCAAAGTATAAAATTCAGTCTCACGAATTAGAGGAAATTAACTTCGATTTCGCCATTTATACCCACTTCAATCCTGATGCCGAGTATCTGCAAAGCTTATTAAAAAAATGTGCACCAGCACATACTTAACTCGCGTTCAAACAGCCATACCATCGTTACTCTTGCATATTCGAATCCATACAAAAAGTAATAACTTTATCGTGCACATCCGTTCGCGTGCATATCCAGTGCACTAGAATAAGATGCTCAAAACAATAATTCCAAACACATTTAAGTATAACTCTCAATGCATTCACATGCAACCCAATGTTAAAAATCCACAGCAAACAACGGAACGTGATTTCGTTAAAAATCAGCTTTACCAATTTCTGAATATCATTTACAGTGACTTGATTTGGTTACATTTTGGTTGTATAACTGTAAAATATGGCGTCATTATTTTTTATCTTTTTTCCTTGTCTATGTATTATTTTTTTATTATCTTTATAACTTACACAACATTGTATTGCTAATCGTTTCCTTTGTTACCATTATTTAAAAATGAATGCAGTATGAAACATGAATGTTGAAGCGTTTGTATTTTTTTAAAACAGTGCCAATATGTGTTGAAAATTAAAGGATGAGTTTTATATACAAATTAAAACTACGTCAAAGGTGCATGTATTACGTTTTCTAGGGTAAATTCTCAAATGGATTAATGTAAATATTTAATAACATGGCTGTTTTGTCTATTGGTACATTGCCCTAATGCTAGACATTATCCCTGATGAAGTTCACTAAAGTTAACGAAATGTTTCCTAACTTATTAATCAAATAAGAAAGACCAAAACTCTATTACCATCGAAGTTTACATATTGTGGTCGAAACATAGAAGAGGTTCTTGTACATTAGCAACTATCCTAACAATACTAATTGAAAAGGTGTATAAATCATTCTTAGGGATTAAAAATCGGTAAGCATAAAATCAAACGTAATGGTATATTAAATAATAATGTAAAATATTCGTGAGATCCGAAATTGTATAGTAAAGAATCACATCATGTATGAAGAATTAATGTGGTGGTCGGAATTCGGGTTGGTGACCGACAGATGAGGTCAGTAGTGCCATTGAGGTTGATAGAAGAAGGGTTACTTTGGGCATGAAGATGAAGTCGAACTTAAACCCGGCGTCGGCATTATTCTACTCTTAACGAACGGCTCCAAGGGTTCTACAGCTCTAACATGGCATTTGACGGACGCAGTACTACACTTAATGTGATATCTCCACAGCACATAAATAAGAACAAACACCACAGCCAATATTGGATCCCAGAACTTCTCGCTTGATTGAGAATGTATGATAAATATCTACACACCCATTTAGATCCTGATTAAATAATACTTAAAATATATAAGACACTAAGATTTCAGTAATTTTGAAGAACTCGTATTCTATAGATCGGTTAAAATTTATATCAGCTTATAGACTGTTATCTAATCTCCAAACCAATGTCATCATATAAAAGAGGTATTATTCCCTCCTCCTGTTTGCTCGCGAACCAAGCGTTCAGACTATCTTTTAGGTAAGAGAGATCTTCATTAAAACATATATGTTGATCATACTCTCATTTGGCAGTGAAGCTTGGATAATATCAGCTTCCGAGTGAAGAAGTTTGGAAGAAATGTAGTCTGTGTAGTTAAATAATGATAAAAGTTAAGTGAATGCAGAGAATCATCAATGAAGAGATCCTACAAAGAGTTTCAGAAAACGTTGTGTAATTATAAGTATGAGAACAAGGAGAGACAAAGTAATTAGACACATTTTGCGTCAAAACAGCATATCGAAAACAATAATGTAAAGAGAAATCTATGGGAAGATTTACGGAGGAGCACCATGGATGAAAATCACCAGGAAAAATTATGAAGTACGATCATCAGATTAAAGACTTTTTTCCTCCGAGAGAATTAAAACTTTAACTGTAAGGAAAAGGTGTTGAAGTGCTGCTGCAAACCAATCTTCCGAATGATTAATGCTGACGATGATGAAATGGGATGGGAGTCGCTAGAGACTTCGAAGCTACATATTTGGCTTACATCACTTGATGTTTTCAGGTCAAGCAACCATCAGGTTCATACAGAGTATATTATTTCATGTTGAACATCATTTTTAGAGCTTACAACAAAATTAGGGAGATACACAGCCAAACTGAGAGGTAAAACCACTCTCCCCTCGTACCATTTGAGACCAAAAACAATATGATGCACTAAGACACTATATCAGCATATAATCCACTTCCGTCCTTTCCCTCTTCCAGTTACTTTTCCTCATTGCCTTCCCTTATTTATGGATGGTGTCCCGACAACACACCCCCGGGGTGGTTCACTGGATAGTATGAAGACGTAGATGAAAACTGACACCCAAATGAGTGGTCAATGAGGTGGGAGGACAGATATATATTATCACAGAAACTTGGCTATCCACGACCAAGTTCTCATGCACATACATATGTTTACGACGCACTGCGTTGGTGGAAATAAGTACCCACCTACGATGTTAGCCTCCCCCACAGGAGAGGCTAGACAGGAAAGGGATGAAAGAGGTGGCATTTTAATTAAGACCCATCGTCCTTTGTGCGTGCATTGATTTTCCACCTGGACCATTTTCCACGTCGGCGTTTGGGGATCAGCGGATGATGCTGCAGCGGTGGTGGGAAAAGGATGCTGCATGAAGGGTGGGGGAGATGGGCAGAGAAAAGGAGAGCAGGGGAGGCTTATGAAGCGGTAAAAGATGAAAAAGGTAGAGGGGGTATGAGGCATTAGGAGGGTTTTGGGATGGAGAGGGGGAAAGTGGAAGGGAAATTGGGTGACGTAGAGGTGGTGGAATGTTGGGGAGGGGAAGAAATGAAAAAAAGCGATTCAGGAAGAGAAAGAGGAGGATGTAAGTGATTTTCGTAGAATATAGAGGGAGCGTATTAATAAACAAAGAGAAAGGTTGTGAAGCGAGGGAAAAATGGAAAAGGGTTGAGAATAATTGAAGAGGAGAGGGAGAGAGAGAGTGGGTGAGAGAATACGAAATATGGAAAGAGATAGGAAGAGAAAGGGCGAAAATGGAGGCAGGGGAGAAAAACGGGTGAAAAAAATTCTCGTTAAACGAAAAGCGAAAGGAATGCGGAATTGTGAATGATATGAACCGGATGGATTGAAAATTAAAAAACACAACGTAATAAGAGGGATAAACGAAATCTTTAAATATTTAAATAACAATTACAAAGTTGCCGTGGGATTGGATTAAAAGTGGGTTGGCGGAAGGAAGGTGTGTGGTGGGCATTTTCCTCCGCCAAAGGGAAGGGGGAAGACAAGAACGGGGGTTAGGGGAAGGAGGTAGGTGATGGAGGTTGGAGGGGTGTAGATCGCGTAACAAGAGCAGGGCGAATGGAAAAATTGGAGCTAGGTGATAATTGATGGGGAGGGTGTCGAGAGACGACAGACGAAGATAGGTACACCTGGAAGTTTCATCAAGGAACTGAATGAAATCATATCGCACAAGAAAATAGATTTGAGTTTTTATTTCAACACTTAAGCTTCTATATCTATGAGAGCATAATAATCCATCATTTCATAGAAAAAATGAGAGGGCGAACAGTAAACTGAAATTTTTTCCTTAAAATATTCCTTTTTACCTATCATTTAAAAAAATTCACGTATTTATTTATTGATAATTAATCAGCTGATTTTGAAGCTGTGGGCACTTGAAAATCAAAGTTTTGCAGAGGATGACAAACACATTGATGATAAGCCTTATATACTTGTGTAATACTCACTATCAGCACGGTTTAAAATTATGACAGATATAAATTCGTGATTTCTACAAACTTATTTCTGCTTAACAAAGTGTCGTCAAATGTAACTTAGAACCACCCATTAGCTTCAATGCTAACTTCGAATATCTTTGGGATCCATAATGGTAGATTTGCTTGTTTAACTGTATTCTGTGCTCTTGTGACCACTAGATGAAAAAAATTAATTTCAATTCAATGAAAAGATAACCCGTAAAAGAAATTTGGACTATTAAGGAGCAAAAATTATCATACAAAATGGAAAAGAATCTAAATTAACAATGCCGAAAGAGGATGACTTAAAATAAAGATATTCAATTAAGACTGCCGTCTGCATGGATCAGATCCTAACTGTTACGTGCATATTTACGAGACGGAAGTTACCAGGGAAAAAAACGGGAAAATCCATTCGAAGACAAATTGCATCGAGTATTAACAAATGTAATGCTTCGTAATATTCCGCACCTTAATTTAACAACCACTAACGATTTGAATTTACGTACAGTCATTATAAAGTTTACCTCTTGACCTCTTAAATGACATATGTGTAACTTCAAAAATGGAGGAAGTTGTTTAAATAAGTGTTGAGCACTGTGAAGTATTATCTTTTTTTAATAACTCAATTTCACCGATGAAAATTCCTTAATATGACCTTAAAATATACTGAGAACATTGGACTGATAATTCAACAATAAGCGAAACTAATTCAAATACTGATGATGGAAAATTGCCCCGATAATTTAGGGGAAATTGGTCTCACAGCAAGTTCCTAATTGCTAAAATCACTCATCCAAGTAGATCATAAGGACAACTATGAGATAAGCAAGAAACCATATGACTTTAAAGGAAATATATGCTCAAGGTAGACCTTTTGAGCTGGGAATAATCACATATGAAATTGAATGTAAAATCACCAACCATTTTTGCAGCATTCCTAGATTAAGAAATGCTTATATATCGCAGTAAGTATAAAATGGATGATTCCATTTCAAATCAATTGATTCCCGTTCTCTCACTATCTCATATTCCAACGAAACGACCCCAATAGACTGAATTCACCTAAACATTGTCGTACTGAGATACAAACAATTGTACACCGTGAGGATACGGAAAAATATCTTTTTCGACTTATTTTTTCGAGTCTCAATTAGCTTGCTTAGCTAAATACACACGTAAAATATAAGAGTCGAAAGCTTTAAGATTGCACTTCATATAAATTACCTTGGAAATGAGACTTCTTACAGGCTTAATTACTCAACGAAAAACTTTAAAATTTCATTTTTTGTAAATTTAGGCAAAACATAAACCAAGGACATGAGTTACAAGACATTTTTGTCTTGCGTTTATACTTACGCATACGCAGTATTTTAATAAAAACAATTCTTTTATTTCCATCCATTACCGAGAAAATTACACAAAAACCTGGGAAACTTTGGAAACAAAATGGGTTTTCGGAACTAAAATAAATCTCATGGCACAGATTTTAAAATCGTTTTTAGGTAATTAAATTTAACCGTCGAAATTACGATTTTTTTACAGGGTATGGAGATATATAGGGATTGCAATTTGTGTAAAAGTCACTGAAAATGAGTGCCAATGGTGATGTGGCTAAACAATGCATGTATTCCAAGATAATAATTTAAAATAAATTTATATTTAATTTCGGAATCTTATAAAAACAAACAGCTTAAGTTTATAGGACAACTTTTGCCTTGTATAAGAGGCAGAAATAAGTGTATGGTGGGGGTAGGCAAGGGGGTCATTGCATGAATTGGTCAGCAGGGAATCAAACCCTCTGTCAAACAGTAAACATGGAGTGGCCTAGCACTACATGTCAACAACGACTTTTTATTATTAATCCCTTCAAAGAACGAAAGTAGAAGTCTGTAGCATGCACAAGGGAAAAAGATTATTGAACGTACTTAATGGCACAACAGCCTTTTCAAGACAATAATGCGACGAAGCCAATAGTGGCCCATGATGCTTTGCGCTCGCGGCACGGGCAAGAGTTGAAATTAAACGCCTCTTCGCGCTGTCCTATTTTCGACGAAGAGACTGGGACAATCCATTGAGGGCTTGCACACTAAGCTCTCCTGATGCGGTGGCAAACACTGGCAGCTCACAAAAGAGAGGAGGGTGAGCCAATTTATTGCGGCATATGGATGTGGAGATAATGTAGTCGCAGATGCGTTGAAACGCAACGCAAAATATTTCACGAAGTAACTCTGCAAAAATACCAATTTCTGCCACACGAGTCCATTTGTCCACTTTACTGCTGACATTCAGTTGAGACGCTCGAAGTAAGAAAACCTGAATAACGATTTACTTGAACCCAGTTTACCTCACGGTTACATATTTTCTCTGTATAAAACAAGCCCAAGGAAACCATGAAACATGAGGCAGAATATTTTCTGAACATGATGGTCCAGACCTAATTAATCAACCTGTCATCCTGTTCAGCTTCTGCTTTAAACTGACTCCAAGCTCCCAAGACTACAGTTGATCAGACATTGACCACAGTTTCATTCAAATAGATCACATTTTCCTAGAATAAAATTGATTCTAGACCTGTCTATTATCGCTCATCAGCTTTATTTTTTTAACTTTATAGGCGTATATTACATAGTGCGTGCATTATTACGATAGCATTGTCATACCTAACTACACAACCAATAGTTGCTCTTTTTTTATTAATTTACCAATATTTGCGCTATTTTTAAAAAGTAATATAAAAATTCATTTTTATAGATTTGAAACGGGCTGATTTTCTTCACATTTCTTATTTCAAAAAAATTAACTCGTTAGTTGAATTACCACTTAGAACATATTTTGGTAGTGTGTTATTTGGGAAGGTGCCCGAAAACGAAAATCATTTGCGCCATTAAGGAAAGGTGGGTAGGTTGGTAAGGAATAAATTATTTATGAATGAAGAAATGATGGGGAAAAACCCGGCGTCCGCCTTAGCCTGCTCTTAACAAAAGTCACCGAGGTGAACACTGTTTATCATCCCATCCAACGGACTGAGTATTGTAAAGTTGAAATATTTATTGTCATGAAGAATGAGTAGTTTTTACTTTGTTAGCATGATTATTTGGGGAATGAAGAATGGTTGGATAGAGCCCTGCATTGATATTGCCCTGGACATTGCGAAAGGTGCCAAGGGGCCAGAAACTGCGTCCCATCCGACGGACGGAGTACTGCACTTACGTGCTCTCCACAATCACGTGTAGGGGTCAAGATTCCACGGAAAAATCTCCACAACCACTGGAATTCAAACCCAAACCCTCAGCATGGGACTACGGTACTCTGGTCTCCAGACCAACCAGATCGCTTATATATTCCGTTTGATTCCCGGCGGTTCTTTGTAGAACAAAAAGAAGACATATAATGCAGAGCGCTTTTTAAATGTCTTTCGTAAGCTATTTAAAGTTTCACATGTCAAGAGGAGAACGAGATAGTAAATAGAAAAAGTTAGTAAACTAGAAGGGTTGTTTTTCCCGAGCGTGAGGTTAGGCACAACTAATCACATGGCTTTGGAAATTATTCTTCCTCTCCTTCAGCTCACCGGCTTGTACACTCCGCACGTGTTCGGAAGCCTGCCCTCGCCGGTAAAGTAACAGACTTGAGTTAGAAGGACAGTTACATCGAGCAATTTCAACAATGTTGTTTTGATGCCGGAAAAACTCTCATACATTTTTAATGACGGAGGAAAATACGTTCTCCCCCGGTGAGCACAAAACAAAATAAACCCGTCAGTTTTTTCAGAGTTCCTCGGAATCATGAACATTTGCTTTCATGCCCAAGGCGTGAAAATACTCGAAACCAGCTTTCATCCGGACACACAACTTTCGGAAAGGGAATGATGGAAAAAACCGCAAAAACAAATGACTGAAAAAACGGTGCGCCTAGAATAATCCGTCTGGGATTGAGGTTTGCCGTAATTTTAAAAATTCCTCCGCGGGCGTGGGAAATGCGGAAGGAAACTTGAATAAACATATTGGTGTTTCATTTCACAGCCCGCTCGAAACAAATACACAAACACACACCTTCAACAATGTGGCAGTCGTTTCATTAAAATCTTGCTTCACTCGTTGTGATATAGCATAGACACAGGGGGGAGCGCTAGGACATCAGAGGCGAAAAATTACTGGTGGTGAAAATCAACGAAAAGATTCGAGAAAACCGCCGATTCTCACGTCTCACCTTCTTTTCCTCAAATTTCACGAAGTTTTTTGCATGGAATTGTAGCGGAAAAGCTAGGCTACCACAAGTTTTATTCCAGGTGGGTTCTTGGATGGTTTTTTTTCGCGGTAGAATTCTATGAGGATGGAATCGATACGCTTGTGCACCATTACCATAAGTGTCTCAATTTTTGCGGCGACTATATATAAAAACATTTTAAAAGTGTGCCTTT
Source organism: Pyrrhosoma nymphula (assembly GCA_963573305.1). Lineage (NCBI taxonomy): Eukaryota > Metazoa > Arthropoda > Insecta > Odonata > Coenagrionidae > Pyrrhosoma > Pyrrhosoma nymphula. Next base: position 63,619,100 of record OY754339.1, read on the forward strand.
CAGGAGTAGTCTTCTTTTCTTTCCCTTGAGTGTTTGAAATTTCAAAGCGTAAGTTACTTTCTGGACAGTCCTCTTATAAAGGTCTGCTGCCCATTTTCTGCTAAGTTGCCATTAAAATTACCAGACCATCTTTGGGAAAGTATTTCTTTAAGAAAGATGGTTAGGCTGATTAGGATTTGATAATTATGGGATAACGTAGATCTTATATGGAAATTTAAATCAGACTATTTATTGACTGATGCAGATTAAAAATATGTCTAAGGTCTGAAAATACTTAACTACAAACCTCTCACATTTTGATGTGGAAATTAGTAAGTTACGCACATACAGATTTATTTTTACATTTCATACGTAAGAAGCACTTTATCTCCCAACCTCGATTAAGTAAAATTATATAATGTAAAATTAAAATACTGATATTTGTTCTCGATTGACACAACATCATAAAATTAATTATTTGGACCAGTTTAATGTCCTTTCATCCACAAAGTACTGTGTAAGCCAACAGCAGAGTGTGGTACAGGATGACTTCTCACCAGACATGCAATACTCATCCAAGTTCAAGGGCATGCCTCGAAAGTTCCCCTGACTACAAGGTGCGGACCAAATAGCAGTAAGAAGAACAATGCAGAGCAGAACTAGAAACTAGGAAAAGAGTCGTACATTGGCGAACATACTTACATGCAGTATAAGGGTACTGATAAGTATCACTAATGCTTCAAATTCATAGATATTCTTGGTACCAGTTCATGCAGGAAAAAACCATGCGGGATATTTCAAGTGGGGTGAGGTGCTATTGATTATGATAAGTAAATTCACACAAAAACCAAACTATCCGGGCAACGGCCTACCACGATGGAAGCACCGGTTCCCGATCAGTCACAGAAGTAAAGCATCATTGGTCTCGGCTCGAGTTTGGAGGGTGATCCTCCAATTAGTCCGAGTGCCGTTGCCGTCTGCACGTGGTAGACAGTATGTACGAAATAATCTTAGCCGTCGGAGCACGTTAAACAAAAATGCTACTAATAATATACCAATCTACCCTACATAGCAAGATTTTTTATTCTATATTAAAGATCTATCGCAACTATTATGATCCCTTATTGCCAAAAAATGAAATTTTAAACTCTCTGTTCTGTAATTTATTTCATCTGCCATGAAATATAAAAATCTATAAGCCTGAAACTTTTAGAAACATTGCCAAAGTCTTAATGTCTGAAAGAGTACATTAGTAATCTCTTATTAGAAAGAAAGCATTGTAAGTGAACGAAGATGAAACTAAATATTTGATTTTACAACAATGTACACTACGTCTGTGTAAAAGGATGATTCAGGCAAAACTTTGTGGGACAAAGACATAGTTATTAAAAACAATAGCTTAGTACTATCCGCAGTATACTTTACAACCTACCATTGTTTCAACAATGCATTGAAATTATGAAGATACAGTTAATAGGTATATGCATATTCACCTTTATTTGGTAATGGCAATGACTCGCTAAAACTACGGTCCGTAATCAATTATCGTGTGAAAAACAAACCTGCTGAAATATCGTTTTCATTGCCCACTACAATGGTTGATCAACACTTAATATTTCCTCAACTCTATGTCAACAGTATATTGAGCCGAAGAATGCATGAATATTCAAGTAGTAATGCGGATTTCGTGTTAGAAATTGTCCGGACATTACGTCACGCAGTTGACTGCCGTAACTTCACGTTCTAATCCCGCCTCGAAAATGAGAAAGCTCGACTGTCGACTGTGAGGATTGATTTTGAGGCTCAATCGGAGTACGAAATGAGCTCGCCCGTGGATCCAATCGTCAATAAAATATCACTCGTGATCTGATTTATAGCATATAGAGAGAGAAGCGGGATGAGAAGCAAAGCGGACGAGAGGTAGGAGAGGAAGTAAAGAGTTTATATTATAGATTAGCAAACGATGCTGCTCGATCCAAATTGGAATATGAAACGATCCCATCCTGCAATTCACCATTCTCCAATAATCCCGCGTCACACCGGAATTTTTTTCATTACGCGAGACGTAACGGAGCTCGAATTTGAATGGAATTCCATGTGTGACGTAGAGGAAATGTACCCTTCGACCATGCTTAAAATAGAGACGCTATTGGGGAGGAAAGTTGCTTCAGAGAAAAGGTTATGGTTTATGAAAGAAATAAAAAAGGCAAAATAACCATCAAACTTGGACAGCAAAAACTTGCACAATTGAAAGAATTTTGTTATCTGGGAAGCAGGATCAACAGCGGAATAAGATAAAAGAAAGAAAATGTTATCAAAATATCCTAAGCAAAGAAGGTATTCTACAAAGTGAGGAGTCCACTGACAGCTAGTAACACTTAGTAAGGAAGCACTTTATTTATACAAATACTTGTAGATTTCTCTTGTTATGCAGGGAAGCCTGGACAATAACAGCTGCAGAGCAAAATAGATAGGACACAATGGAGATGCGGTGCTATCGATGAATGATGAAGACCATATGAAAGGATAGAACCACTAACGAAGGAGTTCTACGAAGAGCTGGAGAGTAAAAAAGCATGATGAAAAATTAGCTAAGAAGGAGAGACAATACGTTCCATTGTTTCAGGCTCAGGATACCATCAGGTACATCCGGTACCTGATGTCATACATCAGGTACCTGATGATGACACCGATGTGTCGAAACATGTTGTACCAAGAAAATAAATCTGTGGAAGGAAACAAAGTTAGTATTTCATTTACGATAAGGAGAGACAAACTAATTGGACACATTTTGCGAATAATGCTCTAATGGAAAACGATATTGGAAGGAGAAATTATTGGGAAGAATCATATAGGAAGACCGAGAATGGGATACATCAAGAAAATCATGAAAGACGTCAAACTAAATGACTACGTAGGAATGAAGCGGTTGGCAGAGAGGAGAGTGGAATGGAGAGCTGAGCAAACCAATCTTCAGATTGATGACTATAGATGATGAGCACGAATAATGGTGAAGAACTACTTGACGTTTGCTCACATATTCATGCTCATCTTGCAGCATGGCCACAGCATAGTGGTTGGTTTCGAACGAAGCGAAACGAAACAGGATTATGAAATAAAAAATCGATGAATCCATTCGATTACAGGTCTATACGTTGCCCTATCTGACAAGTTCTTCTCGATTCGATAGCAGCACTCGAGAAATGTTTAAGCGAGTATTTATAATTTTCTAATGAATCATTCACATAATGTATTCCAAAGTATTTATTTCATTTTTACTACTTACATAAATATCTTGAACGTCTCTATTTTGTTACCAACCACTGGAATACATACAACATTTTCTCTGCACACAATATTTTTATTATCATCCCTGTAATATTTAAAATATTTAGATCCGTATTTATAATGTATGGTTGATCGCAAGATAACTTAACCTGGTGCATATTAAAAAATTTTTATTTTATATTTTGCTTCCCACTATCGGCTAATTTAGGACAGTTTTAACGCTGGGAGAAAGTAGTAACTTCAGCTCACGTGCTGAGAAAATATTTGACCAGAGTTAATGAAACCGGGCCTCAGTCGGCCAAAAGGTTTTAGCTGGACATTTCAGTATATCGCCTCAGTCGTTTAAAACCGCCGCACAGCAAAGATCCTGGTGGCAGCGCTGAATACTTCAGTCAGTAAGCGGGTATTTTCGTTAGTAACGGCTAACATCGGTATCTCTCATTAAGATGACACAGCACTATAACAAATGAGATCCCACACTGATACGGATAGCATTAGACAAGGCAATCATACAATTCTCTGTAAAATACTCAACTTTTCAGACATGGCTGAGCTACAACAATTATATATACACCTTCGTTTTACTCGACGCGACGCCTCGCAACCATTCTTCCCGTAACTCGCACATCCCGCGGTGCGCCAACGTGAAACCTGCTGCGTTCCGCCCAGCGTGAATTGCGTCAGGCGTTCTTCAACCTTAGTGCGACAGGACAGCTGTTCTCTTGCGCCTCTTAACCAAACGAATTTCAACTATTCAACACGGAATATTTTGTCTTTACAGGTTCCTGAAATAGGAAGTATCTTGCACAGCTCTTGGACTTCAATCTTCCCTTGCATCGTTAAGTGCATTGGCCTTATAGCTTAGTATTATTATTCTTGTAGCAGTAAACCTTTAAAATGGTGGTAGAAGCGCAAATCACGATGACTTAAATTATACTACCATGTTTATGTCATACCGAATCATCATACCGAAATATTGGAGTATTTTACACCTTGAAGGGATATTTTGCATCAAGTATAACAAAAAATGTTTTGATTCTTTCTGCGGAACTGATGTTGAACTTCATGTATGGGAAACTGCTTTCATTTTACCGATGGAGCAGAGTAACCATGTTATGCGAATCGCATCGTCATCTGGCTGGTTTGCTCCTCTATATTACACTATGAGTCGCACATAATGAAATTATGGAAGTGTCATTGACTATCTTTGCATCACGCCAGTTACTCTATTAAATATCGTACGGGATTAAAAGTATTAAGAAAATTTGACCGCAGCAGGGGTTATTTAGAGTCAATATTCCAATTATTTAATAAAATGTCTTTAATTAAATTAAAAATTTAATTTCATTAAAAATCGTCGGCCCCGGTGGCGACGGGGTGGAGTCCTCGCCTGCTAAACTGAGGGTTGCGGGTTCGAGTCCCGCCTGAGTGGATTTTTCACCACTCAGGATATGGGTATTTGTGTTCGTCCATTGTTACATGTTAATACATCCGATGTAAAAGGCCGTTCGTGCTGTTTTCGGGGATGTGGAAAAAAATATACGGAGATATTTGAACCAAAAATCAAGTAACAATTTAGCTTTCAAGATTTGCTATCGTTGATTACGTTGACCTGAGAGTATGTTACGTCCTTAAAAACGTACGCAGAAACGTTTTCAGTGAACTTGAATTAAAATTTTATACTACAGTATTGTTTTTCAAACATATATTGACACATTTTTCATTTAAAATTATTTACATTATTGTGTTTATGAAGTGGTCCGGAATATCGTTCCATACTCTTATGGCAGAATTGAAATTTGATGTTTGATATTGATAGGAATGCTGACGGAGTTTCCGCAGCGATTATGACAGTCAAAACAGATATTGAGTTCTACCTTTCCCTTGTTTTACAGAAAAAAGTATTGTTTACAAAGCTGATAGTCCAAAGTTATTAAAAATAAACTTAAGGTACAAGATTACTCGACAAACACATTGTATGGGCAATGTTTTGCAACAATAGGAGCCTACAGCAGCGCCATTTCTACTGAATGAACGCATTTTGACTTCAATCATTGTAGTAATCCGTCAATAACTAATACATAAAATAGGTAGGTGCCTTAATTTTTTGTGATTGGCATTTCTGGGAGTATTTGCTCCATGTAAACAGTTTTTCATCAAACGTTTATTTATAAAAGATGGAAAATTACATATTCCATCATGATTCAACCTTTCTCCATTTAACTCAATCTAATTTTAAGTTAAATTTCCAAATATTTTAGTGTTGACCGGTATGATTTTGTGATTCATATAAAAAGTAAATGTTGAATTTTATAAGTAGCCAGAGCATGAATAAAATTACTCTTAAGTCATATTAGTTAGAACCACCTTAAACTCACGGCTGATCCGCAGGTAACTCGCTATCCCTATCGCCTAGCCTATCTCTAGCCTACAGCAGGGAGAAATTCTGCGGGAAAAGTTCCATTATATGCCAATATAAATGAGGATAAAAAAGCCAAAAATAGGTAAAACCGGAAAAAGAACAAAACTTGCGGGTATATTCAGAGAATATTTGTTAAACCTTCATGGTGGGGTGATGGCGTCTCGTTCCGTGTATTCAGTACCGTAGGGCTATACATCATCGATGAATAATGGCCCGTAGTATTGGAGCCACGCCGTGAAAGCATGCCAAAATTGTTCATCACGGTCAGCGATGATCCGATTTCATCGGTGAAAAACCACGCACATTGTGTGCATAAGTCTCATGTGCGGCATTGTTTTTGGAAATATTTTCATTGAGTTTTTTTTTCAACCCTTCGAATATAATTCTAATGAAATGTAGGTTGTGTGGTAGCCTAAATACTCGCATTCCATTCCAAAGAGCCCTGGTTATATCTTCAGGGTAATACAGATTTTTCTCCGTGACATCTCTACTTGGGTGTCATGAAGAGAGAATAACTTATAAGTGTGTAACCGTCCTTAGATGGCTTTATATTCTAAATGGTTTTTATACTGCCCACAAAAACTAATTTTGTCAGTGGACTTTCAATTCCTACTTGAGTGCTACCCAAATTTAAAAAATGTTAAAATATCAGCATAATCTCTAAACTGTCTTCTACTTATATATTGGATACATTCAGCAGGTAATAACTTCTAAACTCATTCCACACTTATCCGCAGATATCTGAATTTCCGTTTTTCTTACTCCTACAAAATGTCACGACGAGATATTTTATAAAAAATACTTAATTTCTTTACTGGATATTTGTTAGTAAATATAGAATTAAAGGCTAGTTATTGAGGGTTTGGCCAGGATTAAGTAGACGCTATGTCAGCAATGGCGTCTACTTATTCCTGACCAAACCCTCAACAACCAGCCTTTATCAATGGATTTTACTGTGGTCGAAAACTATGATAACATATGGAATTAAATTCACAATTACACTTTCCATGGAATTTTTTTACAGCTCTTGACTCGCTGTTACAGGCTGTTTTCGGATGTTTTAGTAATCACTACCACTAATAAGTGTGCACTGAGAAGAAATACAGTAGGATTATATTATAATTAAGAATGTATAAAATTGTACAAAAATGCTTTATATTCAATTTCTTTCATTGCATTGCCTTTATAGTGCATTTTACACTATTTATAACTATGTTAGCAAAAATAGAAATGAAAAAAATGTTGCATACTACAAATTATAATCATACGTCTAATAAATATAATGTATTTTAATTCTAATAAAGTAATAGGAAACATTCTAGACATCTCGTAAATATATAGAATATCTAAAATTTAACCACATGCAGTTACATTAATGTTTTCCCCATTTACTGGAACAAACTCTCTAAGATAAGCGAATGTAAGGTCATTAACAACATCAGTTATTGCAGAGCATCGTACACTCAAAATAGAAAATATTATTGAAAAATCTTTTCGCCAATTCATGTCCTAGTTTCCAAGATTTTGATACACAATATTTTTGTTTACCCAACTTTAAACTTCAAGTTGTCTTTCTTCCTCATTTTTAAGTTTTTTTCCATTATCCAGCGATGGCATGGAAGTACATATTGGTAAAGATTCGTCCATGGTGTAGTGGTAGCGAAACATGTTGGAAAAATATACTGAAGATCCTTTTCAGGATTGCTTAAGAACTAGCTCCACACCGACTCCGCAGTAGTCTACGCATTTGATTCCCTAGGTTCTCAAGGTCGCAAACCTCCGTTCCAGACTTAAAAATGTTCATTCTGCCATTAAAATGAAAGTTCTAGCTCTCCATGGTTCATAACCCAATTGATTATATGGGCTTCTCCGAAACTATCAGTGTATTTAGATGCAACATCTAAAAGGCGACTAGAGGTCGTGAACGAACCCCCCCGTTGCAAGGGACTCAACTTCGAACGGCAGCCGGGCTGGGAGGGCAGGAATAGTATTGTTAGGGAGTTCGAACGTCCGGCGGATTTTCCCCCAGTTGGAGAAGAGGGCAAAGAGAGACGGAGCGGACCAACGGGTCACCTCCTGGTGTACACCAGGGGGAATCGTACCCAATTCTACGGCGGTGGTAAAAGCGGCGGTGAAGTACACGGGCTGCTCTAGACTGCGGGTGGTGGCCCATGTTGGCACCAATGATGCTTCCGAGCGTAGAGCCGATGAGATCTTGGATTCCTTTAGGGATCTAAACTCGGAGGTGGAACGCGTTCGGAGGGGCACTGGTGTCGATCTGCGACTATCCATCTGCAGCATTGTTCCACGGACTGACTGCGGCCCTCGAGTTTGGGACAGGATTGCCTGGATCAAAAAGAGGCTGTGGAAATTCTGTGCGAGCATTGGGGCAGAGTTCGTGGATCTTCGGCCGGTGCTTAGATCATTCCGGGCTCCCCTCAACTCGTCTGGGGTGCATTATTCCAAAGAGGCGTCTGAACGGGTGGCTCGTAGGATTTTTGAGCACTGTAGATATTTTTTAGACTAGAGGATAGGTCATATAGTGGGATTTTTAAATATTTAACCAATCGCAGCCTCCGAGGAAATCCGCATTGCGAAAATTTTCACACCCAAGTAAACTTAGGAGCGCTAAAGCCGGTAGTGGCAATTCTCCCAAAACTCGTACTCCAGTGAAAGAAATTATATCAAATGTAATAAGCACTTCCAGTGAAATTCGCCCACCTAATACCCATAAGCGTGGAAAAGAACCAACCGACACTCAATCGACAAAATATGACATTAACTTTATAGTAGTTAATTGCCGTAGCGTTAAAAACAAGCGCGCTGAAATCGAGCATATATTTCAGGACGCAGACGTGGTCATAGGAACGGAGAGCTGGCTTACTGAGGATTTAAGCGACAGCGAAGTTTTTCCTCCAGGATATAAAATCTACAGATGCGATCGAAGCGATAGGGCAGGTGGCGGAGTTTTTCTAGCAGTTAAATCACATTTACATAGCACCGCCCACGAAATAACTGACAATGAAATAGAAAGCGTGTTGTGTACAATTAAACAACGAAACAAAAGGAGTATACATGTTTGCTCTTTCTATAGACCTCCAAACTCCAAAATTGATGTTATTTACCAATTAGATAATCAAATATCCGCATTTACTGTGAGAGACAGTAAAAGTGTAATAATTATTGGGGGAGATTTTAATCTGCCATCTATAAATTGGGATTCTTACACTGTAAAACCGAATTCTAGGAATAGGGAAATCAGCGAGATCTTACTCAACACACTTGCTAATCACTCACTTTCCCAAGTAGTTGACAAGCCTACGAGAGGAAATAAAATATTAGACCTTATTGCAGTAAGCCATCCTAAGTTGAAAAAACAGCTCGATATTATTGACGGCATAAGTGATCACAGAGTAATTTTTGCAACCTTAAAAATTGAAGTAGAGTCAGCTGTAAAACCGAAACGCAATATTTATTTATTTGATAAATGCAACTTCATCAAATTTGGCGAGATGCTTAATGATTCGTACACGGATTTCGTAGCTAAAACTGAGGATAAAAGCACTGATGAATCATGGAAATATTTCTTAAAAATTCTACGACGGGGAATCAACGAATATATTCCGCAAAAATTGAAATGCGACAGTAAAGAACCTCGCTGGTATAACAACGATGTTAGGAGGGACCTTAAGAGACAGAGAAAATTGTACAACTTGGTTAAAAAGTTCACTACGGTAGGTGACAAATCGAAGGAACTTGAAGCAAAAGAAAGTTACGCTGCGCAACGCTCAAAAACTAAGAAATAAATGCGTTCTGGATTGCTAAATTTCAAGAAAAAAGTACTTGGTGAATTACTCGAAGAAAATCCGAAATCTTTTTGGTCATATGCGAGAGAGCTTCAGGGAAAATCTTCAACCGTAGATTCGTTATTTGATAAAGATGGCAAACTTGTCACCGAAAATATTGACAAAGCTAACACGTTAAATTCCCACTTCAAAAGTGTATTCACCACAGACGATACTGCATGTAATTTTGAAATACAATTCACTGAGGAACCGATGAAAGAAATCACTATTCAACGTTATGGGATAACTAAACAGCTACAGTCGATAAAAAATAGTAAATCTCCGGGTCCGGAGGGAATACCCGCGCGTGTCCTCAAGGAGTTAGCGCCACAGATCGCACCGTTCTTAGACATAATATTCAAGAAGTCATTGTCTGAAGGAAAGATACCATTAGACTGGAAAATTGCAAACGTTACACCGATATTCAAAAAGGGAAACAGACACGACCCAGGGAACTATCGACCAATTTCATTAACGTCGATTATAGGCAAGATACTCGAACATATCGTCGTTAGCAATATCATGACGTTCCTGGACAGTCGTAACGTCCTCCATGGCTGTCAGCACGGCTTCCGGAAAGGTAGATCATGTGAAACACAACTCGCGCTCTTTCTTCATGACGTTCTCAAATCTGGTGAATCGAAAAGACAAGTTGACGCATTATTTCTAGATTTTAAGAAAGCTTTCGACACGGTACCTCATAACAAACTTTTATACAAATTACAGTCATGCGGCCTAAACGAAACAGTAGTAAACTGGATACGCGACTTTCTGAGTGATCGTAAGCAAAAGGTAGTTCTTGACGGAATTAGCTCTGATGTCGTTAAAGTGACATCAGGTGTCCCGCAAGGAAGCGTGATCGGACCCCTTTTGTTCATTATATACATAAATGATCTATGCTCTCGAATTAGCAGTAAAATACGTCTATTTGCCGACGACGCTGTCATCTATCGTGAAATTAGTGATCACTCTGACTTTAAAACTCTATCATCGGATTTAAACAACGTTCATGTGTGGAGCCAAGAGTGGGGACTCGAACTTAATCTGAGCAAATGCACGGCGGTACATTTCTTTCGGAAGTCGTCCAACTATTCCCATGTATATGCTGTGGATGGTGTTAACATAAAGGCGACAGATGAAGTGAAGTATCTAGGAGTTACGATAACTTCGGACCTATCGTGGGGAGCACATATAAGAAATATTTGTGGCAGAGCTCTGAAGAAGCTAGGATTCGTCAAGCGTATTGTGGGAAGATTTTCGGATGAAAAAGTAAAAGAGAGGTGCTATTTTGCACTCGTCCGGCCACACCTTGAATATGCAGCGAGCATATGGCATCCGGTGCAGAAAGACTTAGTCCGGGAACTTAATAAAATACAAAGGAAAGCTGCGCGATTCGTCAAAAACAGCTACGGGCGTACTGACAGCGTTACACAGATGTTAAACGAATTAGGCTGGGAGCCGCTAGAGACTCGGAGGCTGCGCGCTAGGCTTAGATTGCTTGAACAATTGAGAATAGATATCTTTCAGAGCGACACGGAGAACATCATATTAGAACCCCACTATATTTCCAGGTCCGACAGAAACGATAAATTAAGAGAGATATTTTGCCGAACGGATAGGTATGAGAATTCGTTTTTCCCCCGAACAATAAGGGACTTCAATAAATGCTAGGCGTAATTTCATTAGAGCGTTTCCTTTTTATCTTTAAACGGCTGGTGTCCTAACACCCCCCGCCACACGCCTATTGAGGCGGCTTGCGGGGTAATATGTAGATGTAGATGTAGATGAACATCGTTAAGATCAAAAATATTTTTGTGAACGTGCTGCTAACCCTTTTCCGCCCTCGAAGGTTGTGTTGGCGGCGCTGCCTATTATGCACTGTCATCTCCCCTCCACGCCTTTGCCAACTCCTTCCACCGAAGCCTTCCCCTTCTACCCTTCTAGACACCGTGATTAGCGCAGTCGACAGGCGCCATGTTTCACTGCTGCTATTATAGCATCGACCATCCTGCTCCAACATATTATTTTCTAGTCAATCGGCTGTTGAGGGTTATTCCAATCTAGTTTGTATTGGGCGTGTAGAGAAGTTGATTGATCGAAAGCGGATTCTGGCCTAGGATTTGAGCAGTCTCATAACTGAATTACCCAGACTCGTCGTTTATTTTTAATTGGTGTAATCCTCTATTTGTGACAATATTTGTACGATATCTCATAAAAAATCAGCTATTTCTTTTGATTTTCAAACTCAAGATCACGAGGTGAATACAATATATTATGTAATATTATACGCATTGCAGAAAAAGAAGTATAATAATTTCCTAGTCTTCCAAAGCTTAGGGCTTGTCTGGAGGTGATAGATTTATAAAGTTATAACATCAATTGTTGGTTTAAGAATTGTTTGATCTTTTTTTTAGCTTCAGATAAGGATTTTACCTTTTTAAGTTGTTTTGGAAAAATATTAAAACAATTTTGTTATGGTTACACTTAATTTTTTCTCGTTATATTTCCTAAAACAAAAAGGTGCTTGGTACATCTTAGGTTTTTTTCTTTCGTTGGTCGGTTACTTTGGGGAGATGACCAACATCCGAGGTTTCTCATCTCCGTCCTTCTGAGCAAAGGACGGAGATATGGAAAAAGTAGTAAGAATGAAAATTAGGATTTGGGATTCAAGCAAGGGGAGACAGGTGATGATGACTTCATTCTAATCCTATCTGGAATGGGTGACCCTACTAGCAGCTATTATAATTGCTCCCAACTCTAGGAGTCATTGTAAACTCCAATCCTTTCCAACGCGTCAAGGTTGTAGTCCAAGGGAAGCGTGTGCATATAATAACTGAATAATCACATATGAAAAAGAGGGAAATGAAGGAAGAAAAAAGCAAACAAAAATATAAGAAAACATAAGCAGGAAAAAAGTTAATATCTTGCCACAGGATAGCCAGTACTATTGTGAAAATGAGAGCAAAGATATGAAGTAAATTGTAAAATATTGAGGGTAAATAAACAAGATAAATCACATTAATTCGATAATTTAAACATTTAAAAAAGAGACAACAGCTTAATCGTAATGAAATTCACACAAACTTTGTCTCTGATCTATTTCACTTAAAATATTCACGGAATTATTTTATCGTGAAAAGGAGTTGCAAAGATAGCAGTCGTCCCTATGCGAAGCTTTGCTCTTTTTTAACAATTCCTTAACCATGTTTTGATAACTAATATCACGTTTGAAGAAAATGTCATAGCCCCGGTGTTATAATCTCTGGTTAAATATTTTCTCGGGAAGAAAATAGAAGCTAGTACGTTCTCCCATCTATAACGCTCACGTCAACGAACCACAAGTTCAGTGTAATATATAAAACGCGAATTCTCTGTTAACATCAAGTTAGCAAAAAGGCTACGCCATATAAGAGTTAACGTTGGCTAGATATCGTAAAACCGTATTCATAATGAATAAAAAACACTTATTAATATTCCATAGATTTATTTCTACGGCACGACGCGTTTCACCACACTGTGACATAATCATGTGCATATGTTTTTTATTCAATATGAATATCGACAACTTCCACCAGGTCCAGCCTGAAACAGTTAACGTAAAACCGTACCTTATAGACCTCCATTATTACGTGATACCCCTTGATTTAAAAAATTGTGTTCTCAAATGTCTGTCTAACCCCTTAAGTAAATTTTACAGTAACTTTTAAGCAAGACATGTACCGCTGCCTACGTGTTTGATGTTTAATTGCAAATTTCATTCCAAGAGAAATAAAGAATCAAATTATCACCTAAATAACGTATAAATACTGATTGCAAGCACAAATTTCCAACGAAGAACCTCCCGACTAGAAATAGCTATCATAATTGTGGAATAGTTTAAATGCTCCAATGAAATTGATTAATATCGTCCATTTAAATATCTAAGAGGGCTTTCCAATCATGATTCTGCGCCAAACTGTTTTAATTTGTTTATCACAGAGCGTGTTTCAATGACATTTGTGACATCATCTGCGCTAAGCAAATTTCAACAAAACTTCATTGAAGTTCGTCTGCGTAACCATGTACGCTAGCAAACGAAACTTGTGATGATAGGAAAAGTCCATGTAATAGAAACAGGAATGTCTCAATGGCTAAGCTAACTGTGATGCGTACTTGAAAAAAAATATTGATTCCGAGTTTAATCTTTCAAGAGGTCAGTTTGACCATTTCTTTCATGAAGTTGAATAACGTAAAGCCATTTTGTAAATTCTTCAGCGTATCGTTCCAATCGTCGTATTGAATGTGTGCTGGTGTGTTCCAATCTGATACGATGCGCGCTAAATATTTTTATAGCACCCTAAATAATTTTTAAATCTCGAAACTAGAGAGCAAAATGTCCTCGTGATATAGTAAACATGGCCATGATACATTTATTATCGGAAAAACAATTGAAGAGATATGGGGAGGACGAAGCAAACTGTTGGCTAAAGTAATTGGACCTTCAAGTCACTATGAAATGAGGACCGACATGATGAAGGTTGGAGAGATTTTCTGACCCTAAGACTACTCTCCCCTCTGTCAAATGCCCAATGGATCTCAAATTACTGAAGCACAATAAGCTTAGGTAATATTGAATTTTATATTTTAATCCTTGCCAAATAACTCACATAACTGTATGGGGACCAAAGTTTTTTACACATGCATAACCCATTAACCCTATAAATATAACTGTTTCAGGATGGATATTGTGGAAGTTCTCGATATTCATAATGAATAAAAACATTTGGTAATCTACCACAGATTTATTTCTTTGGCACAACGCGTTTCACTCTCCTTCTTCCCACCCCCACTAACCCCACCCCTCTCCGCTCCTCCCTTAGCCTTCCCCCTCCTCTCCCCCACTCCCTAACGCCTTGGTGGAAAGCTATATATGCTTGACCTAAACCGAAGAACCCTGCACATGATTATGCCACAGTGTGATGAAACGCGTCGTGCCAAAGAAATAAATCTGTGGAAGATTACCAAGTGTTTTAATCCATTATGAATACCATTAACCCTATTGTAATAAACCAAAGTGTATTACACTGGTGCCTACAAATTTTCTCCTCGGCCTCGAACTCCTTTCTCTCCTCAAATATATAATTTTCCTTGATGAGTAAAATTTATCTATAACAACCATGGAATTATTCAAATTAATTTTTCCATTGAATAAAAAGTTTCCCAACGATTAATCACTACTATAAACGAGGATATACAGTGCTTACCGGCCATTTATTTTTTAACATCCTGAATACACTGAAATTGTTTCGATAAACGAAAAAATTTATTAATTCCGCCGTGTAGTGAAATTTATGTCCCCTGATGAAAGATTACTTAACATTATCGCATAAAAATATAAATCAACTGGTAAAATAAAATAATAAAAACCTGCCATTAAAATTAATTCATTTAGTGCTAGATAATTGATCGTTTATAAATTTTATACCTCCAGTATTTATCAATGACAATAAGCCACAGACATTTTTGATCAGATACTACATAGATGTAGCTGAACTGCACTCATTCTCGATGTTTATCCTTATTAGCATATTCAACCACGGAAAGTAAATATTTGGTCGCTTAATATTCCATCGTTCTCACTCATTTGAGGTACAAACCTATTCAGTATTCCACTGTTAATGGCAAATACATCGGGAGAAGGCTCATAAGCGTTAATATCTTTACCATACCTATAAATATCGTTGTTTTTCCATTCTTCGCATTTTATCAGATCAGGAATTACATATTGACTCCCTCAAGTCACGACCATGGCAGCCATAGTGCGCAAAAATCAACGTTAAATAACGATACACCGATTTGAGGTCCATGCTAGCATGAAACTAGCCTGCTGTTTCTTTTTATTTCCCCCTCGTCCGTTTCAAATTTATTTCACAGCATGGGCTCCTATGGAGATTCGCTTCTCGTGTAAATCTCCGTAAGCTCGGAGGTGGGATGTTGCCAAATGAAGTGGGTAAATTTATACAAGTACAGTGCTCCAAAGTTTACCAACGGCACATATAGGAGTCTTGCAATACGCAAATATTATTCCCTAAACTAATTTAATAAAGCTTAGCTCATTGTTGTTTCATACGTGGCCCAGAGATGAGTACATGGAGAGTATGTTTGGCAACAGGGCGCCCCATAAGGTCCAAACAGTCAACTACATATGAGACGCACTATAGAAAAAAGTGACATGATACATAAAATAAGATTTATAGCCCAGTGGAATAAATCCGTATGCTTGCAGCTGAACTAAATTTGAACGTGCCGATTGCTTTAACCAATTAAGCTACCCAGGCATCTTCTACCTATGTAACTTCCAGTGAGGCTTCAAAGAAAGTAGACTTGAGTTCAAAAGTAGACGTATAGAGCATTCAATTTCCATTAATATTCCGCAAATGGCGCCACAGTCCACGAAGTTAAAAACACTCTCGAAGGTATGTACACTCACCTTAGAAAAATTGTAAGAGCTGAGGGAAAAACAGCAACCATTAAGCCAATGTTTCAAGGTCAATATTTCTCACTAAATTGGTTTTCTGAACGATTTCAGACCAAACTGGTTTGAATATCGTGTGAGGGGCAGAATTTGAAGAAAATAAATTTTTTTCCAAGTTATGAACTAATCAATCAGTCAAAATCTAGGAATAAAATTAAATAGACCTCAAACCATACCTTTCACACAATACTCATACCAGTTTGTTTATATATTTATAGTGGGGCATGGGTAAAACGTTTACAGGAATACCCGTGAATACAAATGAGTGAAATCCACACACGGAAAAAATCATTAGACTATATTAAGATTCTATCCCAGGCCCTCAAATCCCCAGTAGATATACCTTCCCATAACGAATTCCTGCACACAGTGGTCTAGCGTGTATTCATACATGGCGATCCTCACAAAAGCTAGCGACAGATTCGGAGGAAATTATTTTGGTTTGGGTCTGTAGATTTTTTAAATCGGTCACTATTGTTGAATGGGAGGTAACTGTGTGCTTTTTTTACTTTTGGCAACTTTTTTAGTTCAGTGAACCATCACTTTCACTTCCTACATTTTCTTCCGTCCCATCTTAGTTCCACAATCCCGCGAGTTAAGAGTTGAGCCAAACCGTCTGATGTGTA
Source organism: Pyrrhosoma nymphula (assembly GCA_963573305.1). Lineage (NCBI taxonomy): Eukaryota > Metazoa > Arthropoda > Insecta > Odonata > Coenagrionidae > Pyrrhosoma > Pyrrhosoma nymphula. The sequence goes on from OY754339.1 coordinate 63,635,774, forward strand.
CCTTATGAAAACACCGAATGACGAATCCATATATTTCTAGATAAAGCAGGGGGAGGTAGGTAGGGTTTTACTTATTCCTCGTCAAAGTAAAGATTCATATGGGACTAAACATTTGTACCCGGCCTCTCCACGAGTTCACATTTTTAAAATTTAATCAGGCATGCAGTATTCCTTCGGGCTGAGATTACAGGAAAAAACTCCAGCCAACGGTAAAACGATTTAACGAAAGCTTGAATCATTGAAGCACTAGACGAAATTCTTAGAACCTGTATTACAGAGCTGTGAATACTACCTCGACTTTCTTTGAAGCCTCGATAAAACACACATCAGAACGGAATTGGTGTTCAGATAAATTAGATCAACTGCAATAACAGGGGTAATACCCAAAAATAAGTACAAAGCGAATAATATTGAGCCCTAAATGTTAATTCTCTACCGTTCCTGGAAAATATACTCTCATGGCTCACAACTTCAGGGCGTGTAATGGAACTCCACAGGATCGGACATGCTGCAATTTTAGGTCACTTGAGGGGCCTGAAAAACTCAAAAGCGACGGAAATATTGAGGCGAGGATGTGATGCGAAGGGGTTGATAGAAATACACAGCATCAGAGAAATGTTGTGGACACGATGCGGACATCCGTGATTGTCCGCATGTGGCAAGAACACGTAGTAGCGTGCGACCTCATCACCTGACCGCTTTCCTTCCTCAAGCCCTCTCCAATACGATACGTGTGTTTCCCCTTGATTGCATCCGTGTCGATGCGGGAGTGAATACAGGGCATGAAAGACGTGGATAGCTTTCGCAAAAGTTCCTGGCACAGACCTCCGAGGCCAGGAGGGGAGGTAGAAGTGGAGGGAGTGAAGGAAAAGGACGGGGGGAAGAGAGGGAGAGTGAGGCTGGGGAACCAAAACACTTCACGAAAAAGGCACGAGGCGGAACCCCCGAGCACAAAATAACCCATCACTGTGATCTTTTCTCGGGGTCTCATTGTGATACCAGTCGAAATTGGACGGCACACTGTGGTGAGTAATGGTTGCAGCAGATCGAAAGGTCTTCTGACCTGACTCTCCTCACTAAAATATACTTCCTCCTCCGCTTCGCAGGTTTCTGAAAGTTCCGTAGCCCATGTCCAAAATTCACTCGCCGGGAACTTTTGCGAGAACTATACCTACTTCAAACATCCTGAAAAAAGTTTCTTAAAACTTCTATTCACTTTCTGCAGCATATTCTTCCTTATATCATCGTCACCTATCCTGTAGCTATGACTGGGAATATCGAAAAAAATCAGCAAAATAATCTTTCCATTTGAATGGAGAAATAGAGGCAATAAATGACGATTTTTTTAATCGAAATGTAGTAAGGATCCTTATCTCGATGTCCTGTGGTTTAAAAGTCCGTGCAACTATTGTAGGCTCGAGCATTTGAATAATGTCAGGGAAATTTATTGTAGTGTTTAGGACCGATAGGATTAAAATATTTTTTCCTCAATTGATCGCACGCTAATCGATGCCTCAAACAATTTGAGTATCAACAATAGGTATCCTTGAATTATACCCTTTATATATTATTATTTTTCAGTTTTCAATGTCAGCATGGGATAAGAGTTTAAACTTTTGCATTATGTGCCTGTAGCTTTCTAATAAAAATTTTGCACTTCAGAATGACTGTCAATGTATGGAGACGACGCAATGTCGCTGGGTAGATTATAGTTCGTTCTTGTGTATATTAATGTATCATCATCACTGACGCTTATCACCACTTAGTATGTCCCACATGATTATGTTTCCAGCGTTATTAGTATCTCATAGCATGATGAATTAGTAGTATTGGTCGTAATAGTCAGTAGTAGTACCTTGGCCCTGGTACAGCATGTTGGCATGTTCGTCAACGTGGTTCTCTCCTGGTTTCTGTTTTTGCCGTTCATTTTTCTCCTTACTAATTTTTGGTGCGCTCATAGTGGCTAGGGGAGCATGCGGGGATTGACCTTGAGCTCGGTTGAATTGTGTGCCTGGTGCGGCGCCCGGTGAATCACCCAGTGCAAACACCAAGTAACAGCGGTGGTTCTCACGGTATTTCTTCGATGTAGCGAAACACACTGCGCTTAAGTTGCGCTTAAGACCCTCCTAAAGAGTCAATTTTCTACAAACAGCTTTGAAAGGGAGAGAAAAACAGTCTCAACTTTTGAGTGCACTCAGCGTCAAAAACCTTCCTCACCAGATTCAAAATTCTGATTTAATTGATCACACAAACGTGAATAATCTCTATTAATACAATTTTATCATGAAAAAATACTGAAAATCCGCAGTTTTATTATACAATGTACCTAACGACAGGTTTGGGAACAAAACATACATCTTCAGGTTTACCTGAAAATGCAGCCGTTACGAAGCAAGTCGTTTATTTTAATGTGTAATTTCGAAGTGTTTTTTCGTTATTGCAATATAAAATAATTCCATAAATAAGTGCCAGAGACGGTGTCTATTAATACTTTTGTTAATCTGAGATTCTTGGATAGGCTTCCAACACTATCTGTGAATGTCTATGCAGCTTTGTTTGGATTTCGAACATATTCATTTATGGAGGCGCTGATACATTCGCGTCCTCTCAAGTTCTTAGCACATATGATGGAAGTGTTGCACGTTATGCACAGTTCACTTCCCTCCGCTTCTTGGTCAACACTTAACATTCTCCCTACAAAAAGGTTTCGCTACCTCTGTGGCATTGCTTTGCTGCGAATAATAGCTCACATTACGACTTATTTATCGTGGGTTAATTTTAAAAAATAAATTTATTGAAGAAATATTGATGTTCAAAAGTTTATAACGCCTAATTTTTAAGTTTTTCTGCAGAAAACCGATGTTCAGAGGAACCAAATCCTCGTTGTCTCTTTTTTATATCATATTTCATATTTGCAACTTCTATATTTTTTTAGGCTTTTGGCAAACAATATTTTTATGAAATGGAATAATTACATAAAGTGTAAATTCCGGGTACAATTTTGAAATCCCCATCTACTTCTCACTACTGTCGATGGTAAACATTAACCAAATAAGTTATTTAAGAACTTTTAAAGCCGCTAAACTAATGTGTATCAGTTTCTAACTCCCGCACCCGTAAATGATAACTACTAAATTATAGATATTCGTGTTCAAAATCACTGCAAAACGTCAATGAAATGGACCGAAAATGTAATAATTATTCTCTCTCACGGACTTTAAGCCTTTAATTTGAATTGGCATAAAATTACAAATCAATAACAATAAAATTACCGCCTGCAAAAAACGACTTAAGTGGATATGAATTCCGTTTTATTTCCCCGGTTATTAAATATTTAGTTCTAAGCACTTAAACTGTGTATTAAATAATGGACAGAAAACGTTTTTTTTAATTAAAGCGCTGAATATTTATGACGATTTCGTGAGAGTTTTTATACCATGCAAGGGAATTAATATTTATGAATAATTCTTCACGATGAGAAAAGGTATTCTTCCATTTCCGGAGAAGTTAAGTTTTACGGTGAGGTTCTGTCTGTTGCTTTAAGCTCTTTAGTCCAAAGCAATCGACGAGTGATAGTGAAATTTTAAATTTTCATGCATCACTAGCATATTTTTTTAGTGAAAGGATTGTGGAGTAGTCACATTACGAGATGAATAGTGATAAAACCTGATTTCCACAAAAAAGGGTTGTAATTACCGCAACCGGAACTCCATAGGACTTTTATTTTTTTGCTAAGATTTTTTTATTCTACTCGTGCCCTTTTTTACTCGTTTTGGCACGATTTTTTGCAATATGTCGCTTATGTTTGTCGCTGCTCGAGATAAACAACGCTTCATTTAATATTTACTTCATTTAATACATACCTCCGAAAATACAGCGAGAAATCCATGATGATGGTCTATCCATGGTCTTACACCCGTTGTTCAACGATCAAATTTTGTTTACAATTTGAGAAGTTCCTATCACGTTTAAGGTTGAGTTTGAATAAAATTTTCCTGCCAAAGAATATGACTGATTGATTGTTTAATTACTTGGAATCAAACTACATATCTTTCAAGTTCTGCCTGTTTTACGGTACTCAAACTCGTTTGCTGAAATTTATTAATAAAAGCTTTATCACGAGAATCTGCCTTAGGATTTTCTTCAAGCTTTCAATTCAAACAATTGGAGATGACATTTGAATACTTCTTCAGCATATATTTAGTTCATGAGCGCAACTGCATTATATTAATACTACTTGCAGGTCCTACTAAAGGGCTTTGTAATACAAAAGGCTCATTATGATACATTCATATGTCTACCGTTTGTTAATCCTACGTCAAATGAATATAATTTACTTTAACAATACTAATTCATGATCCGTATAAGCGATTAGGGACAGATATAGTTGTATAATAAATTGTGACAAGGGAGATAGGCGAAGAAAGTAAAAATAACTACTTACCAGTCGATCCGATGGTCATCAACCGGCTAACTGCATTACGAGACTGCAGCGCCCACTAGAGAGAAAGAGAAAAAAGTGAGGAACGAAAATAGAGAGATAGATGAAAGAAGAGTAGAAATAATTCTGGTAGGAATGGAAGACTCCAAAATTAAGTCAACAAATAGCAGTTTAATGGTAATTCATTTTTTGTGTCAAAGATTTTTTCTTTTACTTCCTTCACTGCAAACAAAATTGCGAGCACACGAATGCAAATGTGGTTTATGCTACCTTTTCCAAATAAAACGCTAAAGGAATGCGTATTTTTTGGCTTTGATGCAGTATTTTAAGTGCGAATATGTTTTTGTTCCCTTTCTCATAACGCAATGCAGTTTCCCGTGTTCCGAACCTCGAAAAAGAGTAAAAAATACTGTGCAAAAAATCGCACCATATTATTTCCAATTAAATGACTCAGCATTACAAATAACATACACTCCCTCATAACGATACAATAAATGTGACTTCTATGTCATCGAATATCATGACTCGACAATGAGTAAGACAAAAATGTCAGAAAACATTACTTACGCCGGTGTAGACAAACTTTAAAATTGCCTGCATGGATATTGAGATAATATTTTTTAACATTTGCAAGATAGCCTAAATACACTACATGGAGTTTATTTGAAGTTTCAAGGGAATGCAAACAAACATTTACATCCTTTGCTTGAAGTTTGTTCTCACTTATTACCCCGGGTGCCTCATTTTAAATAAAAATTACGTAAGTGGCTTTTCACTTAATGTGATGGAATGTAATGAGGCCGCTTAATTCTATACGGAAAAATCTGAGTGAACGCGTTGAGGTTAGCTGAAAAACAACTTCTAGGATACTGAGCATACATGCATCGCTAGTTTCTGCAACCGGGTTCAACAATATTCATTGATATTTAAAAATGATTTGACTCCTTTAACAATTCCCATTTTTCGTGAGAAAACACAATTTTAAGATTTCTAATTACCTGTGAACTAGCTCAGTCAAAATGTTTAAACTCTGTTGACAACATCAGCAAATAGAATAACTCACAGGATAAAAAACTCTAAAATACAGCCAACAGAGCACAAATACAAAGTTAAACAGTCCATTCTGTAGGTTTTTCGTGATTATTCTAAAAAAAATAGGTTAGATAAATGGAGAAATGGAATGTTGCATCACACTAGAGCCCCGATAATCCGAACACCGATAGTCTGAAAATTCGGTTCGGAAACAGAATATTTGGAACATTTAAAATACACTTTTACGTCAAAATTTAGGGTTCAACGGAACAAAATCAAAGTACAAACATAGAAAAACCCCATTTAATTAACTTTTACAGTAATATGTTAGAAAACTACTGCAGTGCGGATAATATACACTACACATACATATTTACTGAACAATACAGTTTTAAGTTTACTTTAATTATTGGGGACTGTGTTGTGCAATACTGTACAGAAATGTCTACAATATTGTATGAATACATGAAATAAAGTGATTTGAATGGATTTTTAATGTAAAAATGCAATTTTACGTATATTTTCAGAAGTATTGCAGAATAGCCAAAATATTCATAAAAGGCATTCATCTGCATTTTGCAAGCTATCACGGCGGAGATAATCTCTTGCCTGTAAGCATTACATACATTTTGTCAGAGGGAAGAATGAAGGAAAGATTGCATTGCAAGGTGATGCGTGGCATTCTTATCAAGGTTAATGCATCCGAATATTCACTTCGCTCGTCAATGTACCGAAGTCACTTTCGAATCCAACGCATCGAGTGCACTTCTCAACCGATCGCCTCTTCACCATCTCATTATGTCGCGCAGTGGTTGAGGCCGTTCGGAGACTGCTGCTTGAAGCGTAAGCGAGGGGACAACCTGAAGTACTTAGGGCCAATGTCTCCATTGATAATCCTAATTTTATCATGATCTCCGTAAAATTTATCGTAAAAGTTTTTAACATAAATTGCATACAATTTTTAAGAAAAGACATTGTAGAAAAAGATTAATATCAGCCATTTGGAGAATACTAAAAGCTTGAGTGGGAATCAATCTGAAGAACTAGGACTACGGCCTCCACTTCTTATCCAATGTCTTGGCAGATTACCGTAAAATTCACCCAAAACGTTTTAAAAGAAAATGAGCTCATTTTTAATAAAAATATATTATAGAAGTATTACTATCTCAATTCCTTAAAATCAATAATAAAATCAATTCTTGCGAATAGGGTTCAATCGAGAACAATGGCTTTTTCATTAAATTAAAAGTTTTATGATGATCTCATGCAATATTTTACGGAATTTATCATGATTAATAGGCGAAAGGTAAGATATTTTAGATGATAGACTGTACATACGAAAGTATATTTACAGCATGAGTTTAAAGTACAAACAATAGAGGAAGAATGAATCAGATGGTTTATTAGTTATGAATACAAAAAATCATATAATATACTAAGACCTTCTGTGTGAGTGCTAGCGGGTGGATAATCAGATCAAATAATTTTAATATTAAATGATTAATAACAGATATACATACATAGTCACCAACCTATGCAAGCCATGACATAAATAGTACCCGGAATCCCATTTTAGTCATTTTAGGTAACACAGAAAAATACGCCTAGCATTTCCAATGGGCTATTAAATTTCAGTCATATCTCTTTGCTGATGTAGAGCTAAGAAGCGTCTTTTATTATAAAAGAAACTGGAGCTGTTCGCATTTTCATGGACTTATATTGATTACACAGATTTCAGCGACGCATAAAAGATACAAAGTAAGGGGAAAACTCCATTATTTTCCGAATGAACTCGGGATTTATTACATTCTTCCCACACTTTCAGATATTCATAGGTAATCGTTGACCTCATCATTTCAAGTAAACGTGGATGAAATATTTACCAGATTAAAAGTTGCAGAAGTATATTATAGGTCTACGAGCTGAAATAAATACAATATTTGAGGAATTTGACAAATGCAATAGTGCTATGCTCTTTGAGAAAATCATTGTATTCCTACCATCATCGTCTGCTTTCGATAGTACAATTTCGCGGATTTTCGGGAAAGGCTCATCCTTAATGGCAACGCCCGGAGAGGTACAAGGGTTATATACAGATTGGTTGAATTCAAAGTTAAGTTTAAATGGCCATATGTAACCAAAGTTATCAATAGTAAGTTAAAAAATCAATAAGCTAGATAGTTGGAATTTTTAGGAAGATGCGTTACGGGGCATACCGCAGTCAGCAACAAGCAAGCAAATACAAATTTCATATAAAATGAAACGAAGTGTTTGAAAAAAATAAATTCAGGAGCAGATCTTTGCTTGTATAATTCAAGAGCAAATCAGAACTTAATAGATTAGTTTTACTAAAAGTAAACGTTTAAATTTCAGTTTTTTTCCTTCAATTTCGAGTTCACGCTACAGTAGACCTTTCTCTTCTCCTACCAAGCATGCTTCATTCTTTCCCTGTAATTTCCCCTCCCTTATTCTGTCCAGATTGTTATGTCCATTTCACTTTGTTTTTCCTGGAACCCTTCAAATTCATCAACCGTCCTTCGAAAAATCTTTGTCACAGATGCCTTCTATATGGATACCCACTTCCTCCATATCTTTTTTATTTGCTCAACACATTTTGTTGTCTTTAATTTTGTGACAGAAATTTTTATTATTTAGTATCAGTTTTTTATTATCATAATGAATGTATGTTTGTTTTTCGGGTGTACCCCGCGTACTATAACCAGGTACACCCGAAAAACAAACATACATCTATAATGGCCCGCGAAAGTTTTAACCAAGAATTATCTTAATGGATGTTTTATCACAAAAGAACCAAACGGTGTTCAAGATGATGATTACTACGTGAATAATGAATGTTAACAATTGGGCGAAACACTCGTTCTTTTCATACGTAAAAATTATCTGGGAAATTAGTTATTTATTTTTGCTTACATTACAAATTTTCACATGATTGAACTTGTCAAAATGGGATTCAGACAAAGTGAGCACATTTCAATAAATGCAAGAAGAAGAATGACGTTAATTATAATGAGGGAGCTCGTGACTCCTTCAATCAAGTACCTGACGGAGATATAATTTTCTCTAATCAACGATCGCAGAACGTCCTATGTCCAGAATAGGCATCTACCGACGACGAGGAAATTACTTTCCAATAAAGAATAGAATGCAAAGCAGCTGTTTTCATTTTTTTACTCTACAGGCTTCCACAAAATTAAGTAATAAACACTTATATTCGGAATAAATAGTCATTTCAATCTAGCCGATCCATATTACAAATCGACGGATAATGTACATCTTTGTAAGGGTCACCTTGACTTCATCGATAAATGTTACTTGTATAGGAGCATTATTCTTTAACTTAAGTGTATAAAACTGCTTAAATCCTAGATTTTCACCATAATAGACATTACAAGACCACGAAAACCACCTGCTTCACCAAGTAGCGGAGCAATCAGTACTGCTATCTCCAAGGTTTTCTTAACATATTAACGATTTACTAAAGTGAATTTCAAGTTATCTGACTCGGATGATGAAGTACTTTTTCATTTGTCTAATTAGTAATAATTTCTATGTAGAAGGTTATTTAATTAAGGACTGTTTTGACTTAAATTGTTATGTGTGAATGGCTCAAGAACATGTTTCTGAAATCCAAGATTATAAATTACAATATTTTTCTTAAATTCTCCTCAGAGGTTTCGTCAAATAAGAACGAAAAAACTCTTCCCTCATGTATTATGTAACTCATGTATTATAGCAAGAGTAACTGCTGTTTCACAGTTATTACACCAAAATGTTATATAAATGTGGAATTTCTAGCCTAAAAAAATGTTATTCGGATTGGTAGGTCCCTTTTCACGTAAATGGTTCATACAATTGTTGCATATGATTATGCATTTTAGAGCAATCTCGATCTCAATGACTGAATGCTACATTAACAAATGTCATTAATTTATTTTGTTAAAAAAGATAATGTCATAAAATTAATACTATATTCAACATTACATGACAAAAAGGACAAATATTACTTCCAATAATATCGTGAGATGCGTAGGGTTCTACTGTTTTGACAGCTTCTACATCAGATTTCTCAAAACTTAGTCTGCAACAATTAATTCGGACCATTAAGCTGCCTTTCTTTTGTGTAATTCTTTATACAAGCAGAATGATATCTTCTGCCATCATTCTGTTGGCAAAACTCACTTCACCAATACAGTAAATCTCACGGAAACATATTTCTGAAATCAACGAACATAAAGCCGCTTAGGCCCTTATATTATCCCCAGATTAGGCATCACTTGACGTCGACGAAACCACTTTCCAAAATAGCACAACATCCATGCAGTGGGCCGCCGCTTCCTCCAAGTCCAGTACGTGATGGTCGGTAAAACAAATGCGCCCAGTTCCATTTTCATCAGTCTCCGAGTACCACAGGATAGCAAACGCACTCCAAATATGCATGCGGGATGCTTAAGCGCGGGCGATTGTGGGAGAAATGGACCGTGATGCTGAGAGCACAAGGGTTGGTAGGCAGGGGTAAAGCGCTGGCGAGCCGACGGGGGAAAGAAGAAACGCGGGGACGTCTATATACAGAGAAGTCAATGATGCCCAGTGGCTGAAGCGATGCGCTTGGACTCTACATGGCTACGTACGGAAAGCGGCCGGCCATGAGGTAGCGAACGAACTCGCTCATTGCAGTGGATAATTTTTACTGCGAGGTGGAAAAAAATTCCTATCGCCTGGGCAGAATCACAGAGCGTGTGCCGAAGCGCAGAGAAATCCCAGGCAAATGAGGGAGTCACTCCGCTTTGAGCAGTGGGAAACGTATAATAACGCTTGCTAGGGCGACTGCAGGGAAAAGGTACTTCTGATTTTGTCAGTCAAATCCGTCACTTTTCGAGCCAATTTTAAAAATTTTATGACCCTACTACACTGATTTATTATCTCCATTTTAGGGTTATTACGCAATGGAACGTGTTCTACAGTGGGGTTTTAAAGACCGCGTCGCTGTCTAACTTAAATCTAAATATTCTCTCGATTTTCGACCACGTAAAATAACCCGACACATACATTTTCGGTCCCTTTTTTCCACTATTTTTTCTGCTCTCCAATAGTTCTTCGCCCTTTCACTTCGTTTTCTTCTCCTCTCTTCTCTCCATACGTTATTTCCATTCTTCTTTTCCTTTTTCCGAGAACCCTTGAAGTTTGTATCAATCTTCAACATGTAGGTTACCCTGTATTATGTATTCCGTTATTCCCATCTCTTTCTTGTCTTTTTTTCTCCCTTGCATCCACTAGTTGCCGTTTTTACTCATATACGGATCATGAAAATTTATTTTTGTGAGTCCATTCTTCATTACGAGGTGAATATTCTCGTAGAGGTTTTCATTCTTCCTGTCTCTAAACTCGTCTTTCTATGTTTTCAGCCACGATTTTCATAGCATTTTTATTTTCTTCTTCTCCGTCTATTCTATTTCGCCTGAATTAATTGAGGTCATACATGCAGTGACGTAGTACTTATTTTTTATGCTACGGCAAAAATCAATGAAAATGAGTATCAAAGAAATCATAAAAGATCTAGGAAAGCAACCACATTTTAAGTTTTCATGTGTGGCGATGAGGTATGAGGATTTGATACTTTGTTGCTTGTCCATAAAAGAAAGAATGCTTAAATTTCTCCTAGTCAAAGTGGTAGCATTGAAACGAGATTGCCGAAGCTAAATGCTTGAATAACATCAAACTTCCCATCCACAAATAGACGTTTAGAGGGAAGAGTTGAGGATAAAGATACACAAATTGCTGAATAATAAGGCTTCTTCAACACAGTCTTTGCTAAATATTTGGCAAAATAATATGATATGACACCAAAGTGAGGGGAATCACAAAGGAAAAACATTTTATATCATGGGATATCAAACCCGACATATTCCATCTTCAAGTGAAGTTTTTTCAGCCAGTTGCGATCCGTGAGCGTGACTGCATACCATATCATGTTTGTCCTTTTCGCAAAGAATATAACTTTAAAAATTTATGAACAAAGACCTCGAATGTTTTTATAAAAATAGATCAGCAGTTTTCTGCGACATTATTATTATTTTACGAATGTTGACGAGGCTATGCAATTTTTTTCAAATAGGCTCGATAACGATAGATTGCTTTGCTGACTCATTAAACGATCTTGTATCTCAGCTGCATCATACAAGAAACTGCAAAAAAAATCCATTTTTGTGCATTTCAAATGTATTTGCTAATATTTTTCAAATATTACATTAAACTCAAAATTCTCGAGGAACTAAGGTTTTTTCCACTTCTAAATTCAGTTTTTAGATTTCAATGACATGGATTATCGCAGTTTCAGGTCAATTTAGTTTCGTGCAAGTTAATTATTCAAATATTCTAGAACTAGATGGCATGCATTTTCATTCCATTTCATCATCACGCTGTCATCTTTCTTAACATTCAAATTTACAGGTAGCTATGCTTCTTGTCAGCTCCGTAAAATGGATTTCTTCAAGATATAGTAAAGCAAGGGCATTAAACATGTATAAAAAATAGTCTAATGGAATCCTGCAATTCTCTACCAATGTGAAAAAAGTGTCACCACATCAGAGTAAATCAGCTCTCCTAGCTTCTATCCATGCCTTTTCTTCCTTAGCTGGAGATTTTAAAAAATGTCAACATATTGAATAACTTAACTATAACATACTCTTGCGGAATTTTTCCGAAATTGTCCGAATATTCAATTTTTCAAAATTCAATTGGTTATTAGAAGCATGAATTAATATAGTAATGTCAATGACGCAATAACTTTGTTTTTTATACCGATTTTCTCTGTAAGGAACTGAATATAAATATCTTTCTCTGTAAGGAACTGAATATAAATATCTCTGAAGTCTTTAACTTATTTTATTAGTTTCACTCTCACAATGCCTTCAAAACCGATGGATCTTCTTGTGATTTAAAAAAATAATATGTTACATTTATTTTTAAATAACTAAGAAAAAAAAGTGACTACACACCGATATTTTCAACACGAAATGTGCATCTAAACTTCCTCAATTTATTAATGTTTCTTCGGAGCGAAAAGTCTATCCAAAGCATATTCTAGTGAAAACGGCTTTATTTGGTGAGAACTAGTAAAGTAATAAAATGGCTCTTTAGTATATTTAGAAATATGAGATATTTATTTCATAACGCGACCATATTCATTGAAATTTATTGTTAGTGATATCTCTCTGAGACTACCTAAATATAATTAAGGAATGCTAACCTCCACATAAAGTAGGTAGAAATGCACCAGCAACAAACCCTGATAGCGATTCATTACACCACACCACTAAGGCGGATGGAGAGTAATGATTGAAGTGTTGCCAATATTTCAGGTTCGCACGAACATCCTTCAAAATTATGACTTCCTAGTATCAATCAGGGTTGGAGGACTAACAGAAGCATCAGTCAAGGAAATCGGCGCCACCAGTTGAGAGACCGCGAGGGTTAATCATACGAAGAAAAATACTGAATGTAGTTACCATCGTCATTTCAGTATGAATTGCGACTCACCAAATCATAGGGATATAATTTCAAAGGTTTAAGGCCTAACGATGTGGAAATTCATTTTTCATTCATTCAGAGCAAAAAAATTATATCTTTCCACTGATTTTTTTTATTATTTTAGTTACAAGGCACAACTAGTTTCGACACATAGACGTCAACTTCAGGTACATAGTTTCTTTTTCATGATTGGGATATCTTTAACGACAAACTTTCAACCCGAAGACCGGCTTGATAACAGTTTTAATATGTATTAGCTCAAGGCTATGTAGATTTTCTTGGAGATATCAAAGGAAAAAATGTAAACAAAATTGCATATAATATTGAAAACTAAGTATAAACATGATAATCTATGCTGTCTATACCAATAAAATTCAAACTCCGGGGAGGGTATGTGATGCTAATGATGGATAAAACGGCTGAACCGATTTATTTGGATTTAGTTTAATTTATTTTTGCATAGCATCACGTATATCTGAAAAAATTTCCGAATTTGCATTTTCGTCCCAGATAAATTGTAAATTGAAAAGATAAACACGCCTCAGCTCAAACTCATAAGCCCCATGTTGAATAATATGACTAACAACCACTTAGCTACCGTCAATAATAATGCACTCTACCAAAAATGTAGATATTTAGTTTATATTAGTAGCGTGCGCCAGATATTTTATATTTAACAGTGTAATAACCTACGCAAATTTTGTATAAATAAAATCTATGCCAATTACATTTGCATGACTGGGTATTTTTTCCATCATTTTTGACGAATTATCTGCTTGTAAGGTCATAAAAATTAAATCGATATCACCCAAACTCTAACGTATTCAACAGCATGTATTGTAAGAAATGTTTTTCTGCAAGATATCCCTTTCTTTTTATTTGGAAATTTGATTGTGCTTTCTAGGCATTTGGGTGTTGATGGCATTTTATTTAGAAGTATGAATCCTGTACGAGTAATTCTTTAATTTTTTTGTCGTCCTCTTTTCTATCAGAGGTTAATTTCACTATATCTGATAATTTAATTTTGTTAAAGATAGATTTATTCATGAAAGCATTACGGTTTTTATAAATAAAGCTGTTTCCATAATGCACAAATAAGGTATAAAACGGAATTTGATGTCTGTATATATAGTAGTGTATAGTTATTGTGTAGCAGTGTGTATATTAGTAGGGTAATAGTGTGTAGTATGTAGTTATTAATGGGACCTGGTTAATAATTTTGATATAATTTTCTAATTTTTTGTAAGGATACCGCAGTGGGAATTTTACATCTTATCCTGCAATGAAAATGCCCATAATACACCACTTTTTGGATATTTGAAGCATGCATTGCCATAATGTTGTAAGTTCCAAACATAGTATTTTTTTTCTAGAGAGACGAATAACACTGAAACTTATAAACTATTTTATTTACATGAAGTACCTACTACTTGGAGTACTACTAGCTGAACAATATCGAATGGCTACAAAAACGCATGGCATTTATTCCGTAGGAAACTGTATTTTAATGAAAATGGCATTTACCACATTATACCATTGCACGCTTCATTTAGCGTCTTACTATGATCTCGTTATCACCATCATAACTCATCTTCGATTGAATTCAAAGTCATTTGGAATTAAAACAACGGTTTAGAGAGTTAAACGCCTATCCTTTGTTATTACTTATGGCAAGGAAACATGAAAAGCATGCATTTCCCTTCTTCTAGAAGAACGCAGAAATATTATTTGGCATCTTCTCCGTCAACCGTAAATCAAATGAAAGCCTAACGCTAACTCTGTATGTACCTGGAATCTATTCTCTCTCTTCGCTATCACTTTGAAGGAAATCTGGGGTTTATGATATCGTAGGTGAAAAATCCAGAAGTCAACTTATTACAGGTATACATAAATATAAATTTTAGGTCCAATAGAAAACATACCAGTAATGTACAATAACACGGAGAACCTCCTCTCATTTCTCTTAGCAAAAAAATGTATTTTGTCTTTATTAAATCGCTTCTAAAAGTTAAAATCTTTATCTCCCTTCATAATGCCCAACAAAGGACAGAGTTGACCAGAAAATAGAAGAAAACTAAATCTACTGTGGGCCATTTTTAAAGCCACCAACCGAGTTAAAAGCAGGAAAAATGAGAAGAGAAAACTCGAATGTCCTCAGTTAAAATGATTTTCCTGACAAAATTAAATATAGATCACAGAGGACGCAATCTACCAAGAATTCATTTTTTATACAGGAGAAACAAAAAGAGTGGAACATTCTACCTGGGGAACTTTTTGAGCCATTTACAAAGACATTCATTGAGGGGGATATGTATTCGTGAAGGAGTAGGAAGATTATTCGTGAAGGAGTACGTAGCTCTAATTAAATTGTTTTTTCTTCCTTACACGCGTATTATCGTTACATATTTTATTTGTTTTTGGTGGTGCAAATAATTTTGAATGAAATTATTGCAACTAGAGGTACGTTAACTCACTTTGTTTTTACTAAATATAACTAATTTAATGCTAATTGAAATACTTGTATTTACATGCAGTAAATATAATAAGACCAGCTTTGATTCGGCACCCCGGCGAATCACCCAATTGTAAATGTTGAACATATCAACGCTTAGCAAGATCTCCATACAACTTTGCTGCTTAAATCAAATTTATTAAATTAGCTTTATTTATATTACGCATCACGGATGCGAAAAAGGACTCAAATAAGTTATGCACTGGCGCATCAGTTAACTTTCGATGACATTAGGACAATTTTTTTACTATTCATTATGGAAATCTTCCGTCAAACAAACAATTTTAATCGAAACTGAAAGTAACTATAACACATAGATTATTTGTAACAAGAGAGATTTATTTTCATGAAATGTTAATTTTTCTGATGTTTTCCCAAATATTTTGCGTAAAACAACCTTTTCTCAGATACAAAACTTTTGATTAAAACATAAATAAAAATAATATTGAAAATCTGCTCTTTGATGCTACGTCGCAACACCCAGTTTATAAAGCACTACATCAGGGTATAAACTAGTGCCATAAATCACCTTGATTCAACAAAAATCTGATACATTTTCTCCATGTTGCAATTTTTCAATCAAAATCCCGTTTTTAAGAAATTAATACCTAAAAATAGTTAAATTTCAATCATAACATTCTTTATAATGTAGCAACATGCATCAAAGACAACTTTTTTATTTTACGAGTTATAAAATAGCTTCAGTTTACAACCTGTATCACAACAGGGTTTCAGTTGTTGATTATAGTGAAAATATCTCAATATTTTTCGAATTAAGTTTGTTATTTGGGGAAATAGTTGCCGCAAGTAAAGAGGGATGAATAATATTTTTGTGAACGACCACACTTGATTGCCAATAAAACTGTGCGCACCGTTTTGTTAATGCTACCATCACTAGATAATTTCGATTTTAATCCCCCAAAGGTAACTCATAAAGTAAACAAACCACAGCTTTACATGGAAGCTCGCAGTAACTTCAGTATATTTTCAGTGACACTACTTGGGAATTAAATTTCAAATTCTTTACTTGCACGTTTTAAAAGGAGTATGAATGTGATACTTATTTCTCCTGAAAATTAACTCTTCAAGTACAAAACTATTTGATTTCAGAAATGTATACGTATCACATGATCAATGGTGACCATAAAGCGTTTGAAACAATAAAAACCGAAGTGCAAGGCAAGAGTTTACATTTTCATTGGAATAAAATAGTTATGTAGCTAACCCCAACCTTAATCAAACCCTGAGATTTATAGGAAAGTGCAAAACTCCGAAATTATTTTACAAAATCAAGAGCGCCAAATATGTAAAATTAGCCGCCAAAAAAAATGAGGAAGGATTATATTATTAAAAATGGTCCAATTCCAGTGTTAATAATCATCGATTTGTCCGGTAAAATATTAGGTGAATACAACTTGCAACTAAAAAAGAGAAAATTAAAGTAATGATTTGTGGTGAATATGATAAACAATTGAAGGTAATGTTAAACGACGAACATCAAGAACAAGTTACGAAATTGCAATACTTAAGCAGCAATATAAATTCTGATGGACGGAGCAACAAAGATATTAAAATGAGGCTCACCCAGGCTACGATAGCATTCAATAAGAAGCGAATACTCCTCTGCGCCAACAAAAACAAAAAAGTTCCTAAAACTGTATTCCGTGTTTCTAAAGACGTTCCGAAAGATGTATGGAGTGTAGTACTATATGGAAGTGAAAGTTGGACTATTGGGATAGCCACAAGGAAAGAAAATTTAAATCCTTTGAAATTTGTGTTTCTGGAGAGAACTTAAGATACGGTATATTGACAGAGTGTCCGATGAAGAAGTACCTACTACAACGGTTATGCGTAAAACGGAACAAGTGGAAGGCCTTGGCAAAGTGCAGAGATACAATGGTTGGTCATATTCTGAGGCACCAGGAAATTCTGAACACCATTAGAAGGAATGGCAGAAGGAAAAAACCATCGGGGAAGAGCAAGGCTCAAGTACATAAATTAAATCATCCTAGCCCCGCGGAAATCTACGTCACAATTAAATAATGGAAGACATCAACTGCTCCAACTTTGTGGAAATGAAAATAACGGCCCAAAATAGAAGAAGATGAGGGCATGCAAGATAAACCAATCTGCGGGTTGCTGACAACGTGGAGATAGAAAGTAAAAACACGGTATTAGCAACATCACTGGCTTATTTAAAAAAAATACCTCTAAGGCAACCTTAAACAGAGAAACCACCGCTTTAAACGAAAGCTCTTGGTAAATTCGGTACCTTTAAAGTACTAGATATTACTACTGGAGCATTGTAAAGGAAAAAAGTTAGCACGAAAACGACCGATAACAGGGAGAGCACGACAACTATCATCTGAGGGACGAAACGCAGCCCCGTTTGGTATGCAAGAAGTTAGTTCCTGAACTGCGGACGGTATCCGGGAGAACGTCTACTCTCGTATCTCAATCTCTTGTGGGAATGATAGAGGCGAATGAGGAACATAAGGGAGGGCGCTGGGGAGTTAAAAGAGGTAGGGGGGTTGAAGAACGGAGCCAATTGACATGCTGTGCCCGGAACACCTGCAACGCCTCTCGGAAACCCGGAAACGGAAGAGAAAGAGGAGATAAGAGGATAGAGGCGGAGACCACTGTGTGAGGGAGGGGAAAATACCGCTAGACGGGTACCTCCCACTTCCGACAAAGTGGAAAAAATAACTGCGGCCATTTATGTAGCCGACGCAATCAAAATACGTGACCATAGTGGAACGTGGACGCGATATGAAATATCTGTTCGCGTCCCAGTTTCGAGTTGAACGCGAGAAAGAGCATCTCTGACCTGGTCCACAAGCCTCCCGGTCCTCCCTTCACCCATCCCACAGACATACCCTACCGGTCCAAAGCCTCCGTTCCTCTCTTTCAGAACCCCTCCTCCACACATACACTCTTCTCATCCGCCTACCCCCCACATCATACCCCGTAGGTCCACCACGTGTTTTGCGGGCAAAGAATTAAGCTCCGAAAAGAGGTAATCACGCCCGCAGAAATAAAACAGCAGGAGGGAACTGCGACGGCAATGCGATTTGGCACATTTAACCCGGCAAATATTGAGACGGGACCGCAGCAGAGGGCGGTGAATTGGTTGGAGGGGGAGCAGGAAACATGCATGTGAGACGGACCTTGGAACATCAAAGGCCTCCACCTCACTCCCCAATGCACGCATCGCCTGCCTGCAAAATTAGACTTCACCGAGTCTTTCATAAATATTGACGCAAGACGGTGTTCGTGAAAGCGCTTGAAAGAGAGAATTGAATGCATTTTCTTATTTGAAGGCAAATCGAAAGACGGCGAATCTCTGCTCTTCAATTCTTTGGTTCTGATTAGTTACTACTAACTTCATCAATTTCGCAAATGGCGATAGTACTTCTTATTCCTTCAACTGAATTTTGTACTCCGGTCGAAATTCCGAAATATTTGCTAAAACGTAACGATTTTTCGCAATATTTTAGTGTTTCTGAGTCATCGTACCCATAACGACCATGGTCATTGTTTAAGTCGAGATTCCGTGCATGTAACTCAATGACTCTTTGCACTAAATTAGATATGAATGGTTTAATACAATCAATGTAAATGTTACTATTTTAAATGAAAAATCGAAATTCTAGTTTTGCTATTAAATGGTAAAATCTTTTGTAAATTTCATCGAAATATTTGACGTAGTACGTAGTCACGCGCAGTGTTGATTTTTTTCCTTCCCGTTGATATTCAACGGGCACCTTCACTAGTATTTAAATAATGCATGTAGGAAATACACCAGAAGATATTTCCTCCTAGTTTTAACACCAAACTCAAGCTGAAGATAAGGTGGATGCAGAGTAATGGGCTACGAGGAGCGGAGGGATTCTGAAGGCCGTGATAGAGAGGTTAAGCGAGGAAGTGGAAGAAAGAGAAAACGCTTTATGGACGGGGTGAAGATAGCTAGGAAATATGTCAGCGCCAAACTTCAATAAACCCTCCCTCCATTCCCAACATTTCCACCCATACCAACCGGCTCGCCAACAAAAATTACGCAAACGATCTTAGTAGTTTTTCACTTTCCCAAACCGCAACAGAAAAGTTGATTCCACCAGCCTATACACGGTCGCATCACGTTTTCTTATTTTTCTTGCACAAATATCAATACATCACTAGGTATACCAACTTTACTGGCGTTTCAAAATTTTTCATGCATAGACAAAAAACAAAAATTGATATGAATGTTATGAAGGCGCACGATACCTTTCAAATCTATTAATTTATTTTGAAGACCCTTCACATTACGCCATTCTCATGTTGACCCCTTTTTCCTCAGTATTCAATGCTCAGAGCCCGAGTTAAAATACATATGAAGCCTTTCAAACTACTAGAGCGTAATAGCGACATGACTAAATGATAGCTGCCTCTCGTATCTCAATATTTGGGAAGAAAATAAGCATTCGGATCATGATGGTAGTTTTTTCCTGAATTGCTACTGGCGCCCAATTATCCCGAAACGGTAAGGATGAGAGGATAGCATGTTTTCCTCTTTCTCCTCCTCTCCCTATATTAATTTTTAAAAATGCGAGAACTGGGTATAAGTTTCACTAGATCGAGGTAGTGTAAAATTTACCAGTAAAACATGCCTAAAATGCCAATTCCCTGAATTCCTACAGTGAAGATATTATTCTTGAAAATTTGCCCTTCACTTAATTAAAGCTACATCGTATTAGATTAAGTGACCCTATCATTTTACGTAAGTTATCAAAAGTTATCAATGCTAAGATTTGTTTTTTTGTGGTTCTGAAATAAACGTTTCATTCTGGTTTAATTCCTTACTTGGGCATGATTCACAACTTTGAAATTCATTCTTTTGTTTTTCTAGGTAATTATTTTAGCCATTGTTCACGTAATTACTTTTTCGAATCCCTAAGGATATTAACCTTGAGCTTTCAGGTTGAGATATACACCAACATGCAAACGGTCTCCTGGACGCAACCCTCTGGGCACCTTGGCTTGGCAATTTGTAAGTCACACGGAACCAAACGAGCCAGTATTTCTATGAAGTCATAGAAATACGACGAAAAGGTTGAAGTTCTCGACCCATCGGGTTGAGTAATAGACCTATAAGGATTCTAAAAAGAGGTAATTTGGTTTTTTCCAGATAAAATTCAATCTTGAACTGGCGGAAATTTGACCCTTGACGCACGGCTATGGCCAGCCGCACAGCTATAAGGCTGAAATATACATGTACATTATTTCTCAACAAAGCGATTATTTTAAACAGCCGAATTCCAAAGACTCGAATCTCGAAAAATAAATGTCACCCCACTACAAAACCATCCATTAAAATTTAGGGTACAGGTAAAGATGAGGGGAAAAACGGACAAGAGTCTACGTGCAGTCGTAAATGAGGCGCAGGAAGAAATAATCCTTGAATCCAACTGTTTTACATGGAATGTTTCTTATTTCGTCGCTTCTACCAGTTCCCGACACGAATTTCAGGGTCAAGACGATATCCAGTTTATCAACCTTAGCCTAACATATAACCTTTGAGCCTCTTGTTCCTCACAAGCCAGTCCTTAAAAATCAATATTAGTAAATAATAAGTATAAAAATAACAAAATTGGAACGTTCACACGTTACACCATCAATACTAATACTTGGTTTAACCTTACTCTGCCCGGGGTATCTCACGACAATTTGAATTACAGTTTAGAGGTCGGGAAAAGGAGTGGAGAATGTCTTCTAGAAGGTGATGACAGGCAGGCAGGGAGACAAGAAAATGAAATTGCTATCCTTAGTTTGTGGGTTATTTGAGGAGTTGACCAAAAACAGAGGCATCTGGCGCCATTAGGGACAAGTGGGTAGGTGGGTGAGGGGAGGAATATTTGGGAGATTAATTCTCATTGGAACATCGCTGTCCTCTTACCGGAAATCGCTAAGGAGTCCATATGTTACTGTGCCATTTGTCGAGCGGAGTACTGCAATTATCTGCGTTTACGAAATACCGTTCAAGTCACCTCCAGGGTGTGTCGCACGCGGTGCGATTTAGTACCAGGCATGCATTATCGCCCCTGTCCAAGATTGAGACTTAAAATCCCTCTCGGACGGAATGGGCAAGGACCAGAGAGCAGGCAGGAGAACAATACAAGGCCAAGCCAGAAACCAAGTGAATGCTGGGTAAAGGAATATACTAGCATGCAGTACACGGGATAACACACAACTACTGATTATTATTACTAACACTATTGATTCATAAATACTACGATGCATAAATTCATGCATAAAACAAAACTATGTGGAACATCACAAGTGGGGAGAGGTGTTTGTAGTAATGACAAGTTATTAAAAACAAGTACAAATTTTAGTCTGCTTATCGACGTTCAGTGCCGTCTTCATACCTACCGAAAAATTAGGTAGCATCCTTTGCAGACTTTGAAAACTGAAAATGTACATGAAAGATCTACAAAATAAATCCATAAATAATAAAACAACGTGTCTTTACCTCTAACATTACAGCTTATGTGCTTCCTAGAAGTGTGCGTAAAATTAACTTACATGCAATATATCTCTCCAATTATATGCGTGTGATCAAGCATATTGTACAATAATTGATGGGATCGAGTAATAGAATGCAAGGGCTCTCCACCCAGCAACCAAGTAAGGAAGTGGATTCCAATGAAAATATCTCAGCCACCACAACCGGGATTCAAACTCAGGTTCTTTGGGATGGAAAGCCAGTTCTCTAGCCATCACATAGGCCCGGTCTAAGTAATATTTCTAGCCTTCCTACGCCTGGAGTACCACATGGTGACTAGAATTATGGTTTCGAGCACGGAAGAGTGAATGAAGAGTACATACATTGCAGGAGGATAACATTCAGGACTGGGAGAAAGGAAAATGACATTATTCTCGAATGCAATCGAGAATGCTGGTGGATCATCCCTTAACATTTAACCGCCAATTTCCCACACGCCAGGAGAAATACCGCATCGGTGCACCAGCGCAAGGCAATCAGGCGCGAAATTGAAATTGCAGAGAAATTGCATTGGTGAGGGCATCGCGGAAACAATCTGAAGAACCGATTCCCATTTCCGGTGAAGTCGGATTACTTAACCACCAAATCATTATCTGAGGCTCAAAATTGATGCAATACAGGAAGGATACAGACAAAAAGGAAAGGGAAGGATAAATGGCATCGCTGAATGATTGAATGATCAATTTTACCACTTGCATAATGCGGTAATTAGTATTAATTCCATAGTGTTACGTGCATATAGAAATGTATTCAATTTCAACATGTGAAAAAAGCCCACAACGTTGCTCTAGAGCCCTCGAACTCTCCAGACAATTATCATAAGTCATATAAAAAACATCAACTTCTTGAAATCTTATAATTTTGAGTTGACATTGAAATGAAATAGATCCACCGGAAATTATTATTTTCAAGCCAAAGTATATGGCTAATTGCTGATCACAGACATTTCATACCATGGTGCACTAATTAACAACAAATTTAGCTCTCAAATCCATCTATTGGTCAGGCAGGTTTTACCTAGAATACGTTTAACTCTCAAGTTGTGTTATCGCTCTATTTCATCATAATGATATCAATAGCCTCAATTGATGAGGAAAATGTGCATTTTCACTCAGTTTCACGCAGGCATAAAATGCCACCAATTGCATTAGAACAGTGTAAAATAAATCTTTTAGTAACTGAATTCAGCACACATGCCGAAATATGCAATGTGCCCTGTACAAATTATAAAATTTGTGGTAATAAGATATAAAATTTTATGTAAATATAAATATGTTGCAAACATTTCATATGCAATTATACATATAAAAGGACTTAATTGTTAATGCTACCACTGAAAAGATTTATCATTTTTCATCTAACGCCGAGGGAAAAAAACTAGGCCTAGTAACATTTTCGCGTCAAAAAGCGTACTAGTTTCTCACCACAATCAACAAGCATTCAGAGCATTGGCGGCCCCAAGGGAGAGCAGCAGGGGCAATTGCCCAGCCCCCAAACCCGGCGTAATTCTTTGTCATAGACCTTAAATTAAAGGCCAAAATTATTTTGTTGCTTTTTTGTTAATGAAGTTTTGGTTATTTAACTTTAAAATGCAGTTAAATTTTATATAAACTAAAAGCGTTTAAAAACCTCTGGTCTGTAGCCGCACTTAATTCAGAGATAGACATTTAAAATGCATCCATTAACATTTCCATGGAAACCGCAGAAAAAATGGTATACATGTAACTCTTTGAATAATATCAGGATGGATGAAAACAATTTCTTACAACATGCTTCATTTGACACCGACATACGGCTGAGGCAATTTCATATGGTAATAAAGAATGTGGAAGAGGGCTGGAAGCAGGGAAAATTTTGGAGATTCATCTACATCTGCATGTTACTCTGGGAGCCACCACATGGGCGTGTGGCAGAAGATGTAAGTTCACCAACATACAACTACACCATATAGCAGTAATATCCTACAGTGAAATAGAAATTACAAGTTACGAGAATTGATGAATTAGCAAAAACTGCATGGGATACCAGCCATGACTAACAATAAGAAAGGGAATAGGATAAAGGAAATGGAAGAGAAAAATACGAAAGTGAATTGTATAGTAATTAGCGTGCCACTATATTTTTGTTACAGTCAATAATGTTGAAAGGAAATAAGTAACTTTTATGCCTAGTAGATAGGAAGTGAATTTATCTAATATAGGCGCTAAGATCTGCCCCAGGGATATAGTTCGCGGTTGAAATGAAATTCTCCGTGTCACTTTGAAAGTCACGTGAATTGAATATTCAAGTGGTAATCTTAGCCAGCGCTCAGCCTACGAGTCTATAGCGAATCCCAGCCTAGTCCTTCCATAAGCTGTGGTACACTCACTGTTTGCTCGTGACAGATTTAAATGAGCCATTCGGCTTTCTTTCGTAAAATATTTCTCTTCATATGACTTTCAGTGCAGGGCTTTCAATGCAATGCAAGTGCAATGCTTTCGGCATACTCGTGATGTGGTTAAACCAGAGCAAATAAAATCTCTCTTGAATTTAATCATTCGAACACCTTACTACTTCTTGCTTGATCCTAGTCTATTTAATGCAGCACCCCAAATCATTCACACGTGTTTCCCCCACGGCAGCTTTATATGCTGTTGACTTTCAAATATTTCACTTCATCTGATGCATTTACACATACTCCCACTGGCATTATAGATATGCCTTTCATGTCATTTCTTTCCGAAAACGTGAGTAGCAAAGCCTTTATTTAGATCATGCAAGAACTTCCACCAAAGTCACCACGGGATGACGTTGTTAAGACCCGATGAGAGTGGAAGGAGTGTAGATTGGAAACCCCGATAGAAGGGGAAATACAATTTCATCAGAGGAGAATGATTTTTGGTACTTCTTAGGCAGTAAAAGGAGTCTGCGTAGCGCGGATAAGGTCACTTAGCATCAAATTTTTCCCTCTAACCATCCCAGCCTGCCATAATCGTTGACTCCGATAGGGGAGGGTTTTCGATAGATGGATTTCACCTTCGCGATCCATAAACAGCTACTCCGCGTTAACTACTTGCCTCTCCACGGAATCCACGTGGAGAGTCAGAGGCAATCTGCGCGTGGAGATTGTTGCTTGGGTTCCAACAATCACTCCGTCTACCTTCCCCAGGGGGAGAGACAGACTACACAGAAACTAATGTGTGGAGCTTAGGTATGGGCGGAAAGTAGCGCTTTGACGTAAAACAACTTACGTATAGGTACGGATAGGGGTAACAATAGATCTAAGAAGAGGCCTCTTAACGCACGAAAGTGAAACCTGTTTTTTTGTGAAAAATGTTTATTCCAACATGGTTTTCGCGCGTAATTTGTCCATAAATCTTAATAATAATACAGTGCATTAGTGATTTTATCTTTGTCGTCACATCATGGTTGTTTTTAGCGTTTATGTATTGAATTAGAAAACATTCTTGGTTATTTTCACAATTTTTAATTAGTAACCGACCATGGTTTTTGGACTATGATAACGGCACATTATGTTGAAACAAATGTCAGTTATAAATTAAAGAGTGGCAATAGCCAAGTCCTTTTATTTCTTACTCTAATGAATTATATAAATAATGAATTGCTGCGATTGCACCCCGATTAAAGAAGCCTGTATCAGTAAAAACTGACGTTTAGCATCAAAAAGTTGTCAAAAAGGAAGCGCTTCATCAAACAAAATATTTGGACCTCGGTCTTACACGGTAATGAAGCGAGGACGATAACAGCAGCAGAGCAATGGAGAAAGGAAACTATGAAAATGTAGCGCTGTAAAAAATTGTCGAATATCAAACGGATTGAAAGAATCTAATGAAGTCCTGCAGGGCTATTCCACTAATCGTATGGCCAGGCCATAAGTCGAAATCGACCATAACTACGACCTGGGGACATGCGTATGGCTTCGAGCGATTCCCATCCGAGCAAAGGCCATAAGTCGGGCGATAGCTAAGGCCTCAAGGCCGTAATATTATGACCTGCCTCGGAGACCGACATAAGACGGGCCATACGAAAAGAGAGTTGCCCACCTCGGAGTTATAAATTGATTTTGCGCATCAATTATTGATCTTGTTCTGTTATAAATATACCAGATCATTGACCTAAGTTAGCAAAATTACAAAAAATAAGGTTTCTCTAATGTATAGCCATGCATAACAAATGTATCAATTGCAATCTAAGTAACCTTCTTCTTCACATTTACCACGATGCATCATTTGTGCAACTATTCCTGAATTTTGCCCCTTTCCCTAATAAATCTCTTTCGGAAATTTGTTTTGTCTTCCAATACTTTCAACAAGGGCAGTTTTTCGGGGAAGTAATTTGCTGCCAGGGACAAGACGTTTCTTTCACAACGCTAAATTGACATTCACATACACCCATGCCAAGGGAGAATACGACCGTCGGGTGGCCAATCGAGCTCATAATATCTGGTTCGGTAGTTAAAGATTATTAATTCGATATGCCGAAGTGAGGCGACACCGTAATTGTTTAAGAAAAAAGCATCTAAAAATCTTAGAAAAAGCATGTTGCGATATGTAACTCGTGTGAAGCGACTTTAATACAGGGATTGAGATAGCCCAGTGGACAAGGTGGTCGCCTACGGAAGGTGAGATCATACGATCGATTCCCGCTCGACGATAATAGTTTTATTGGCTTTTATTGCTTTAATTTTTATATACTTAGTTCTTATCATGGTAACTTCGCTGAAAAATATTCTTAGGTAATTTAAAAAATAATTAATTAGTTGTTAACAGGGTAGGGATTGGAGCAAGGGCGTTTATGTATTTCTTTTTTATATTAAATGATATATTGTAATTTATTGCGATTGTAAATTATCATACATAGGGATGGGGACAAAATAATGGCATTTGCATAAATGATTGGGGGTGAAATCCACCCTAAACACTGCTTATGCTTCCATTGGGAATGGATCAGCTAGGGATTGGGAACATATAGGATGAAGGGTGGATAGAAACCCGGCATCAGCATTAACCTAGTCTTTACGAATGGTGCCAAGGGGACCACGATTTAAATGGTTTAACGTTCCATCTGAAGGACGGTGTACTGCACCACATTACACCCAAGGATCAAAATGAATTTCGGAATGCTCTGAAATTCGTACACGAGAATAGGACGGGGAAGGCCAGTACACTACCTAACGACTTAGGTTACATCTTTATTTATCATTTGCATGTTTCAGGATGATAGTCATCGTAGAACAAACATCATAAACATAGAATCTCACAAAGCACGTCGTAGAAGCACGCAAAGCACAATGATTGTCGGCACCTCGAGCAAATGGAGAACGCGTTCTTCGAACACCTTATTAATGGATTTAAATAGCACTAAATGTCATTAAGAAAAAATTAACAACGGGTAACTTGCTCCGCTCCTTCCATTTTCAGATATTTTCCAGTCTACAAAAATTCCACAACGTTTGTCTACGTTTGTTTACCAATATTTTCGCCATTGTGCTTTGCGGTCGTCCGTTTTTTTTTCGATATACTTCCAGTAACTGCCGCAAAAATGACCTTTTCAGAGCCGCTGGTAGTGATTTCAAAGCATTTCAACGTACTGTATCGCAAAAGATTCTCATACTCACCAGTGAAATCGGCGTTAAGACTTATGGCCGAGCCATACGATATGGCCCCTCGAGATTGGAATGGACGTAGGCCATAATTTCGGGTCAGGCCATACGAAACTTACGGCCGGCCATACGTATGGCCCCGTTTATCAGAATAGCCCTGCTGAGGAGTAAAGGTGCTTAATAAACTAGAAGAAATGAACTTACTGGACACATTCTCCGAGATAAGAGCCACCTGAAGAATACTTGTATGACAAAAGAAGCCACATATGAGAGGAGTCGAGGAGAGCCGAGATGCTGATAATGATGTAATATCCTGAAAGGTGTAAAATTCTGGAATAACGAAAGAAACTAAACGGTCAGCCGTCACGAGAATGAAGTGGAGAGCTGCGGTAAGCCAGTTCCATTGTCAATGGCCAACACCTGCTTTAAGGAATTGTAATTGCTGAGTAGTTAGTTATCTCTTGAAAAATAATAAAACAGACGACACAATGATGTTATACTGAGCCAGTAGAGTTTTTATTGAATAATGTGCAAAGGAAGAACGCAAACTCTCAAATTAATCAAAAATTTCACATTTTTTTCAGGACCGAGCCCACGTCAAGGATGTGAGACATTGGCTCTATTTCGGTATATTTCCTATTGAGCCAGCGCAGGGGTTGACGGCCGGGGGTGTTGGGACACCAGATTAGAAAACGGGAGGCGACAAGAAAAATTAATGGGTTCAAAGGACGAAAAGTGATTGCATATTAACGGAGAGTTTAAATGTATCGCTCTACTTTTAGAGTAACTTGTGCAGCGTGGGAGAAAGGATTTGTTGTACTTATATGCTCAGCGGAGTATCTCTCATATTTTATCGCTTCTATCAGCTCTATGGATATAGTAAAGAGTTAAATGTAATCAACTTGAAACTCGCATGGTCTAAAGATTTCAACTAATCTTAGCTTGGCGTTTCTCCTCTGGGTCTTTAGCGACTCCTGACCTTGTCCCATCAGCTGCGTTACTTTCTGTCTGTTCGCTCCTAAAAGTATTCAAGGAAGCGTTCGGCTTTCCTTCGTATTCTATTTATTTCGCGTCTTAAGTGGTTTACAAATTAATTGCTGTTATTTTGCTTATTAATTTTTTCAAAAATATTTTTTTTTCGCGTTAAGTATTTATAAGGGGCGCTAAGATGTCGGCCCTAGCAGGAAGGATAGTAGGTTAATGTGGAAAAAACGTTTAAACGCTGTTTCGAATTTTTCGGGTTTCCCATCTCTATAAGGGGCCGAAGCAAAGAAGAAAGTGGGTATGCAGGTGGCGGTTTGGGAGGTGAGGTTACGATATAAACCCCCAAGTGCGACCCTCAATACACAAACCCACCCCTTAAAAAAAGCCGAGAGGAGTCAGTTGGGGAAGGGCTTTCGGCTGCCAGGGCACGCTGCTCCCCCGATGCGTTTCAATTTTATTCCGCCATTCCATGTTCCCCTGGTGTGTTTGTTTCCCAGTTTCTCTTTTACCGATCACTATACGCCGACTTCAACTTATTTCCTTCCCCTCGCTAAGTCTTCCCCTTTCTCCCCCGAACGAGAAAAGGAACCCACACTTTATTTCTTTTAACATTCCCCCGACACCCATGCTGCTTCAACCACCGACCCCATGGTTTCTTCCCGCTCACCCCTCTGCCACTATCCCGACCCCCTGTCAAGCCCCCGGCACACTCTCCTCCACCCCCACCCCTGGTTTTTACAACGCACGACCCCCAGAAAGTTGTTCGCCCATTCCCATTCATTGCTTTCCTCCATCTCCCTGTCAAGAAACCACCCTCGGCTCGGCCTTTGTAGCTACTAGCTACCCCACTCCGAATCGCTGTCGTGCTGTGAGAGAAGCTATAGAGGTTATGGAGGGAATTCAATGCGGGCAGACTGCGGGGCCCTGGCGCGATAAGGCACCTCCTTCAGCCCACCCAAGAAAGTGTATGACACGATTGCAATATTTCTATGCATACATACTCCTCATGCTATTACCTTTCAGGGTAGACACAGTCGAAGAACTTAGTTACTCCTGTTAAGCCTAGGAATCTGGTTCCTTATTAATAATTTCCTCCAAAACACCCTATCTATCCTTGAATATCTCTTTTGCTTCTATTTCATGCCTGAATAGCTTTATACATCCCCTCTTTTTCCTATGACTCCTAATATTTCTTTCCTCAAGAGCCTCTGTTACCACATTCAAAAAAGTCTATGAAAATATGTCGCTTATTTTCTACAACAACATAACTCGAAAATTATAGTTTTTCAGGAGATGCATCTGAAGTTTCAATATTGTTGTAATTTCAATTAGGTTGTTGACAACACTATCGCCATCTCGTCGGAAATCTTAAAAGCTCAGAAATAACAGTATACCAGTTAAAAGTACACTTCATTATCATCGTCCAAGTGGTATTAACTAAAAAATCATTATTTTCGAGTTATGACGTTGTTGTAGCAACGGAGCGAAAAATGAAAAAGACAAATATATTAATGAAAAATGCAATTGAATAGGGAATAGAGATAATCTCGAAAAAACGTTCTGTAGTGAGATTACTGTCAAATAAAGTTACCCATACATATAGACATAAAAAACGAAATATACCAGCAAATTGATCTGACATTTGCAATCACAGGATTTCTTCTATATCTCTACACGGGTCAAGCCAGTTATTCACACTTTTAAGAAACAAGTCAGGTTTAATACCTTTTTTACAGACGGTATACAAGACACTTCACCTGAACAGTGTCATGTTACGCTTGCGAAAAGGTACCGATTTCCTTCTTAGGCTGCCTAATTAAGGTTTACTTGCAACGAGGATTTTATGACCACTCCTTATATGAAACCTAAAATCTCGAAAAATGGCTGAACTCAAAGGTAATGGATCATTGAATGACGCAAAAGTAAATTATTTTTCGAATCACTCCTCATTACCTGCTGCTCCGTTGAATACGGTCTATTTTCGAAAAGTTTTGCGATTTATTCCTGCGTATATGATGATTATCAACTTGCCAACAAAAACAAAACCTTTCCCTATTTGCCACATTTTATTTGCCGAACGGTGAAGACTAGGATTTCTCATCTTCAAGTTTAAAACAAAGGCAACCTCTACCAAACCCCAAAAAGGCAGAAAATGCCTTTTTGAAGAGGTATCCCTCTTCTTTAGATCAGACTACAATTGGCCTTGTTTTACAACAAGCGACTAAGAATATTTCTCCCCTAACACGAATGTACGAATGTTATTTTTTCTTCAATCTTGTATAATGAACAAAATATTTTTCCAACGTTCGAAAATGGGATTTATTTAATTAATTGCAATTTTTGCATTGCGAAAACTTGAGCTCACGCTACAATAGCCCCTGTCTTCAAACTGACCGATGACAATACTTAAATTCATGACATTTGGCCTTCTGCAGTATTTATTGTCCAAACATTATTTGAATTCTTCCCCATAAATGGGTTATCGTCTTCGAATTTTGAACTAGAAACCAATTCCGCTACGTGAATGGGATTACTTTCTAGCTATCTCAAAGGGAAGCGACTCCATCTATAATAATTTACCTACACTTCTGTATTACACTTTCTTGTCGATAGCACAGGTTTACCCGACAGGATAGCCCCTGATTGAGCTACTTGAGAAATCATTCACCTTTCACTCTGAAATGATTTAGAAGAACCATAGGTAAACATAGGAAGAATCATAATTAAAAGACCACATTGATGCAAATGATGCTAATTTATCGTTTTTGTTTAATTTGACTTAATTTAACGTCAAAATGTGTAAATGTACGTGTTGAATGGAATTACTGCCTATTTATTTGTGTTCTCAAGGAGCGTCGTAATCGCTCTCTGACTCCCGTGAGGGTCAACCATAACAAGTGGACCAACACTGATTTGACTTGAGCTTGACTAATGTAGATAAGTTTTATATCTTGAGCGTTGACAGCTTAAAGACAATTATTTAATTTGCATATTTTCTTCCTCTACAATAATGTGGCCATTTCTCACTCTCACTGTAAAATCATTTTCAAGCATTGGTGCTCACTTCTTTTTCGAAACTGTGGTTAGTACTAGGGCAAATAGATCAAACCTAAAAGTAACTATGCTTTAATGTGAATTTAAATACCAACATGTGTGGCATAAATCACTTAAATTGTCAGCTTTAGGAATTTTTGAAAGGGAAGGCAATTTGCAATGCTTCAATTTTTTTAAGTACCCTAGCAAAAATATTCCTGGTCAAAGTAATTTAAAGCCAGGAACTTGCATAACTTTATTTTTACAGGTTTGTAAATATTTTACTTTAATTAAAATAATTTCAAGGTCAAATATCTTTCATGGGCAGTTGTTTAAAAAGCTGAATTTTACATAAAATAAAGGACTTCTAGATAGGTGTTCATAGTATAAAGTTGGAGTTTGAGACACATCAAGCTGTTTATCGGATACGCTATGTACTCTCTCGGAAGATATGATAGGCCAACAAGAGGCCTCACAATGAGGGAAAATGGGAGCCTCGTGTCACATCCCTATGGCCAGCTTCTCTAAGATGCAGATGAGGCAATTCGATCTCTGAAGGGACAGCATCGAGAGGGGTATCCAAGGTCTTCATCCCCGATGATATAGATGCGTAAAATGCAAAGTTCGTTCAGTTCTTCTCCTGCTTTCCCTTCCACGGGAGGGACCCAAGAGGAAGGAGGATAGGAAAAAACATAGAATGTGTTTACTTCGCTACCTCTAGCAGCGTGATAATTCAAGCAACAACTGTGCATTGTAAGAGTGCACCTCATTTATAAAACTTTTCATTTCAGTGATGAAAAAAATAATCAAAAGTTATTGCGTTATCAATGCCCTGAATGAAATTTCCCTGAACAAAATAATGTTAGTGGTTACCTACTAGCTCAAAATAACGCGGAAGGTCTCGTCCGTATCTATCACGCACACGAAGATTTTAATGTGCCTATTATCAAGCCAGATAAGGATTAGAAATATATATTGTAATGTATCATGTAAAAAATTCCTAAAAATGGTAATTTTAGCCATTTAAATACCAAACTTTGGTAATAAAACTCATAAGGAAGCCAAGGTAATTCAAGGATTTTAGTTACATGAATTGTAGCCCGTTATCATCATAATACAAAAGTTTATGCCTCATTGTCTTAGAACTAACCATAGCTGAGAAAAATAATTTAACACCAATGCCTGCAAATGATGAAAACGCTTTGCACTGAGAATGAGAAATGACCGCGAAATTGTAGATTCCAAAAAATGTAAATAAATGTGTTTTTGAACTGTCAACATATAAGGCTATCAACGTTAAATATTATATGAAACCTTTCTAATATGCTCAAGCTACCCATAAATTGTTTCTTGAAAGACTTCTATGGATTGGCCCGTAACCAAATTCAACCGTCTTAAGATACTCAATGCGAAACGGCCATTACCCCTCAGCAGCAGCAAGCGTAGAAAGTCGTCGGGCTGTTTAAAACTCACTATTGGTTGAGATTAGACGTCAAATGCTTCATAACGATACAACAAATTTAACAACCTAAATATTTCTTTTTGGCACTGAAAGTATTCGAGTTATGCGAACGGATCACCTGTCACTCTAAAGCGGAAGATTTATAGAAATAAATGAAAAGCAACATGGTGACATCAACATGCAAAAGAAGATGGCCTCCAAGTAAAGAATTACTAAAAAAATACGTGTAAACGGCTGCGTGTTATTTTATGCATGGTAGTTGACGGAAAATCGTAAGAAGAGTTTGCCAGTGATATCATTTGTATGCGTTTAGATTATAATAAGTAATAAAACCACGAAACAAACTAAAGTCATTAGGGTCTTTAAAATTTGAGATGATTTAGTAGTAGATTTAGGAAAATTTTGTAAATTTCAGGGAAATTGTCTAAATGTCTTCAAAAATATTAAAATGAATGCCTGCAGAAAGAGATTACATGATGAAAGGGCATCGAATGCTGAAACTGAGAAAACCAGTAAGTAATCCAGGATGGGGTCCAAAACATTTCTGAAGCGACAGAGACTTAAATACGTTTCACGCAATAAACACCTACCTACAGTGGAAACTACGTGTTAGTTTATTCAGCAGAGTCTCTTAGTATAGCAGAGCTCGTCGGTTGGGGTGTAAAACTGTTCAACTCTTCCCGAGACTTTCAATGCGATATTGAAATTTCACCAAGCTCCCCTACTGGGCCATCCGATCCATGCTCCCCTAAATCGAACTTTAGCCCCTTCCCCTCTCATCCCTTTATCTTCAACCCCAATCTATTTATACGTTTATTTATCCGACCCCTCTTCCCAGCCAGCTCCCAGCGCCGTTCCCGCACCACGGGTTAACTGCACAGGGCTTCCTCGATTCATTTCTGTGCAAATCTGGCCGGATAATATCGAATAGTCGTTTTTCAACGCCGGAACCCCCTCGACAGAGGTGGTCAGAGAAAAAGGGTTCGACTCTAGATTTTAACTGTAGAGGGAGGAAGCGACGCCCCTTTACATTGATTAACAATAAATCGTTAAAAATTCCAATTTGCATAAATGATATTTAATTAGTCCTGTTGTTTGTCGTCCTATTTCTGGCGCGATTTTATGGCCATTTCGAAGGCGATCATGCTTTGGATTTCCCACAGTAGGTACCCTCGTTAATACGATCGTTTTCGTAACAGCGCGCTGATGCGAATTTCATCGCGGGGTTAGCCGGTGTTCCCGGATCATCGGAGCGTCCAAACCAGAATTTTGAATAGGATTGTCGAAGCATTTCAGCGTCCTCTCGACTCCCAGCCCAGTCTCAGCGACTCTATAAGATCAAGGTTTCAACTTAGATTCAAATTTTTAGTTTACAAATTTTTATTCTCCCTTTTGTGAATTTTATCATTGTTTTTCCCCTACTAACCGTTGGAAATACTTTTAATACAAAAACAATTCTGTTATGTGCTACCTGCAGAAAGAAAACCATTCTTTGAATAAATGGCTGTTTTTTTTGGTGATGATGCAAATATATTTTTTACATTTAATAAGATATTGACTGCACTTTTCCAAATCTTTCACTTATTTCTAACCTTGACTCTATTTCAAATTATATTTGTCGCTGTAATCATTGATTTTTTTTTCATTTTTCATTATATCGGATTATTAATCGTTATTGACTGTCTCTTTATTTAATTTAATTAAATT
Source organism: Pyrrhosoma nymphula (assembly GCA_963573305.1). Lineage (NCBI taxonomy): Eukaryota > Metazoa > Arthropoda > Insecta > Odonata > Coenagrionidae > Pyrrhosoma > Pyrrhosoma nymphula. The sequence goes on from OY754339.1 coordinate 63,670,639, forward strand.
CCGGTTCCTATCCAGATGTTAGCTATCTCTTAGTAGGTTTCGTAGGTGTTTCAGACCATCCCTTCCTATTTCGGTGTTTTCCGGTTGGGCAGTTTTTAATCAAGGATGCCAGACTACTATACTTAAGTTTTTCCCAAACACGCAACATAACTTTATTACACTTTAGATTTTTGTACACGACTCTATCTGTATATTTTATCCATTTTATTTTTGTGTAAAACCTCGAATTTACGTAACTCTAAATTTTGCGTAGCTACATTAAAGTCCTGCCGGGAAGCGTATTTCAATGGTAAACTATTGATTTCACGTAGTCTCTCCATTTTACGTACTCACCTGTTTTTAGCAGTTCCTACGCTAAAGGGTTTCCTCAATTTTACTTATTTTTTCAATAAGAGTAAAGCTATTAAAGACGACAGCCAACCACAACTTTTTAACAAGCATAAGTAACTATGTTCTCCATTTTCCTGCAACTTGCGCAGAATATACGGCACTAAATGCTTGGTCGTCCAAAATTCATTACGTTCATTCGGCAGTTATTACAAGTATGCCATAATCCGAGTCGTAATAAAATTGCTTACATTAGAAGTCTTTTTACTAGTGTCTTTGCTGGTTTGCTCGCAATGCATTGGTGTCGTAAATATTTTCCGCTCGAACCCGTCGAAAATAGACCAGCAACTTTGCTTTGCTCATATATTCAAAGGTTCTAAGAATGTATTAAATACTTTTATAATCTCATTAACTTTCCATGATAACGATGTTCTATAGACCTACAAATCCGCGGAAAATTCCACATGTGCAACCCGCGATACAATTGCGTCTTCAATATTTTCCTGGCATTAGATCTGCGGACACACTGAGAAAGAGACCATCATTATTTTTTATTTAAATAAGATTAATACGGAGGAAATTCGCTGTCAGAGAGTACACATGGGTAGAAATTAGATAACTATTCCTAAAAGTAGAGTTAAAAAGGTTGGGTGGGGCTTACATTCGGAGGGATATTCGGCCCACTACGGTATATATCGAACATGATGCTGTTAGCAATAATAAAAATAACACTGATAATATATAATAATACTTAGGGAAATGGTGGATGATACACACTACCTAGGGTAAGATTTTTCTTCTGTAGAGAGCGTCGTGGATGACTTAGCCTGCTTGTGGAGTCGCCTTCACATATAAGACCCGGGTTGATTTTCAAAAGATTATTTTGGGGGAAAAAAATTGGGTCTTATATGCCGCCAAATACGTAAATACAAATTAAATACAATCAGCAAACTTTTTTAACGACTCATTTTAAATACAATGAAAATATCTAAAAAATAAGCTTCACGTTTTCAGGCATAACTTTGTGGAACTTCATTCTACTTGCCAAGTCATTTTCAAGGGTGACCCATAAGAATGCCTTTGTAAGATGAAACCCGGGTCTGGAATAAAATTTGAGCGTGGACTATATCACGTCATAGATTTACTCGATGTCTAAAAAATGTTATTACGTCAAAAATTATCAACCATTAGTGCTACACAATTTTATTGCACATACTGGCTCTTTTTTTGGTGTATCCAACAACGTAAAATTGAGGTTTTACCGTATACTTTATTTTGAAAAAAAGGCCAAAAATTTATTTTTATATGCATGCAAATTTAACGAGAGGGTTATTGAAAGAAGACGCCATCAAGATTCAATCTTGTTCCTAGAATGACGATTATTTATTCACCTGCAAACAATAAATCATAAAATATTACGCTTAAGAGGTCCCATAAACCGCATGAATCTTCAAATGAGAAGCAATTTGCGACATGAAAGTGTTGCGCAACGAATTCAGGGAACGATAAAGGATACTGTCATCCATGGCTCCAAATACGTCCGGTCAACATCGTCTGGTATCCCTTGGTCAAAAAGAAGACATAAATCTCGTTTTTTAATCATCCCGCCTTTGAGATGCTCTTCTTGCGATGTCGTTGTTAAGATATTTCTACCTGTGCCCTGATACTTCAACATTATACTCTCCATTCCTTTCTCCCAGTAGTGATTCACCGTCTTTTGCAGAAGTGGTTGGCTATTTATTTGGGGAAGCGACTGACAACTAAGGCTATTTGCGTCATGAACGATAGGAATTAACGAAGATAACAAATGTTTCAGGTAATGAAAATGGGTTTCTCACAAAGATTGTCGACATATCCAAAATCTTACCAACAGAATGACCAGCCGAAACAGTAAAAAAATGGCTACCATATTCCGTATATGTACTCGGAGTTTAGTAACGTATTGGCTTAGGAGATACTATACTACGTAAACACCATTCATAGGTCAGGAGTTACCTGGGATACCAACAATTCTCTCATAAAGACTATGACGGAAATAAAACTATGACGGAAAACGCAAAATAAATAACATAAAAATTTAGTGCGCTAACATAATATTAGCATTACCACATGGATTCATCAATCGCTGACTGCAAAATGGTTCGTAATAAGCCTGCTTATATTTATTGTTTGTTAGGTACTTTTTGTCAAAAGTCTTAATACAAAAAATTTATGCATGCATATTCATCGCATACGTATTCCGAGATCTCATTTCCAGAATATTGTGCTTGAAAAATAAAAAAATGTAAAATTCAATGATTTTTATGAACGGCCGTTAAAATGATGAACACATTATTTATTTAGGTAAAGGGATTATTACGTTTCCTATTAATGATGATTACGACTGCAAAAGAACAATGAGTTTTCACTTAAAAATGGTACCACATGACGCCGCTAGCGGAATTGGTCTTCTCGTTCCAATTCCTTTTAACTGTGCTTTCCTATGCTGTTGCGGCTTTTCATAATATCACAAAATCGCAGATAAGGAAACCAGGTTTGCACAGTTTTCCAATTAGACATAGAGATGTTATCGAGGGATTACTTACAAGAAGTTGTGTCTTTGGTTGGCATACTCCTCACCAAAATCATTTTTCTACATACCGTTGTTCTCTTTATTCTGCGTCGTTTCCTTTGTGAACTTAAATATCCTTTCAAAATTGCTCCATCTGAAGTTCATTTTTTAAACACTTTTCCTATGCAGGCAATTTTCTTAGTCTGATTTGCTTCACCCTTGAAAGTATTACCTAGATTCCTGAAAATGTATCCTACAAACTGAAAAATGCTTGTTAATATTCTAACACCTTCCCTTACCACCTTTTTTCTATTAAGACATCCACCTAAATACTTTAATCTTTCTTCTTTTTCTGGTCATTATTCTTTGAAAACCTAGAACTTCTCACCTACCTACCTTCATACCTTCTTATATATGGCTGCCATACTTCTATGATATCTTCTACATAATCTCACTCTGGTGATTCTTCTTCATTACATTCTTTTTTATCTCTCATATCCTCGGTCTTTCTGTTGGGATCTTTCTATTACATTTAAGTTCGTGTTAAGGTCACCTATTCCTTCATTGTCAGATTAAATTCCAAATAGACCTTTCCTCTTCTGATATCCTGTTTATTTTTCAATTTTTCATTTTACCCGTCTTTGTAATCTTTAGAATCCCTAATCTTGGTGAAAGAAACCACTTGGTACAAACAGTTAAAAACTCGTTTTCATCGATCCATTGTATTTCGACGTCCATTACATCATTATCAAGGTTAAATCGGCTTTATTTCTTTCAGGATGGTAAAAATAACCAAAAATTATGGAGCAATAGACATCTAAATCAAGTCGACATCAATAAAAACAATTGTATCATTCCATATCATCACATACCTAGTGTTACTTTTCATCATGATTAAGTTCCATAAAGTGACGCCTAATGCCATAAAATTCAATTCAATATTTTTCTCTAACACCATGTCTCAAAGGATTGTATTCTTTTTTGGTCAGCTTTTCCGAAAGGTCAAAAAGTCTCTGACCCATTAAGTGCCATGCTCCATAGGAAGAACTTGATGTATTGCTCTCAATGTATCTCATTTGAGAATAGTAGTGGAGGCTTTTTCATGAATGCATTATTAGCTTGAGCTATCCTTCGCTTAATACCGGTGCTTCTTCCATTTTAATGTGATAGAGCTTCTGCTCCCATGGTGAACAAAACATATATAAAAACATACAGCACATGAAAAAGGAGAATCAATCCAACAACCATTCTACCCTAGAGGTTTCCTTTTTAGGTCACTTCACGGCATTATCAAAAATATCCCAACTAATCGGCATTTCAACACAAATATTTTTCACCTGAATCCAATCATGCATGCAAAGCTTAACGGCCTTAAACAATCCGCATACCTGCACAAAAAAACATTCAATTGATTAAAAATTCCACCATCTAAAACGCTAATCTCATATCAGTGGAGGATTTTTCTTTTATTTGTGGTTCAAATCCCTCTTAGTGCTTGGACTGCAGCAATTTTAATCAATCGTTTGAAAGCTCGATCCAATACACGAACGGTATTTCACTGGCCACGCAGAGGGCAAAAATATGATTAGCTCACGCTTCACCGATTACGAAAAATGGGGCTAACGAAGCAAATGGAATCGCGTTTAAAATGTAGCTTTCACGAGAAATAAATCAGACGCGCAGAGAGATGAAAAGCAAATGTGGGGTGTCTCGGGGTCAGCTGCCGGCATAGGAAAGATCCTCGCCTAAGGCAGGCTCGCTTTAGATAACGTCAATATATATCCGAGCGCTTACTGATGGTGGCGGAGGGTGTGCTGAAATAAGGAGTCCTTAAAAACAATATTGGGAGAAATTTGAAGGGAGGAGATTACAGTGGGACTTGAAATGAAAATTCTTCTTCCTCGCCCATAACAAGGTTTGCGTACTGTTCTCCCTATTTAGAAGTAATACAGTAGAATTCTTGTTCTGTCCATCTTTTCCTTGGTCTTCCAATTGTTTATTTCCCTCCAGGTGCATAATTAATCAAGATTTTCGTAGTATCTCAGCATTCTAGCGTTTTTCGTACGAATTCAGAATATTCAGTAATATGGGTGAAAAAAATATTTTCAATTTTCCACGAATAAAAAACTTGAATTGCTACCTCGACTCCAATGTTATCATATCACCTTCGAGTGAATTACAAACCATTAGCGTTGAATTCTTGGTTATAATTATGTATTTGTGGAGAGTTGCAAATTTTGATTCAATCTCAGTTTATCTGAGTGTCCTTCACACTTCTTTCTGTGTTTTCTTAAACCATTTTTTATATTTTCCATTGCGAATTCCAGCATTTCAGACACAGTTCCTTACCGTCACTCCAAGTATAGTTATCAGGAGTATAAGTATCATACTTCATAATACTCAACACTTTATTTGAATAACCCCGCCCGGATTTGATGCTATGCACAATTTATTTTTACGAAGAGTGAAGCGAAGTAAAATACTTTCACTTATCTTTCAATTCCACTAAGTAAAGTCGTCAACTACCATACCGAGGCAATTTGGCAAATAAATATCGTTTAGCAATAAATTAAACACTGACAATGACACAGGTATTTTATTATTTGTGTCTTAAAACAACATATTTCCACTGTTTTTCTGTGCAATCGCCATTTAAATTGAGGAATTTATAATAGCGATCAACCATCTTGTAAATCCCTTCTCCATAAAACTCTTCCATCTGTATGAATTCTGAGCTACTGACCACGTTGGAGCAGGAATGGTGCCGATACCCCTACTGTTTTCCACACTACGTGAAAACGGAGGTTACTCTCCAAACGTCCCTCGTATAAATCCCAAATATCTCTTATGAGTCACTTCGATTCCTTGTTGGTCACATTTTTTTAAAACCGAAGATTCAATGGCATAAAGAAGAACTACCGAATCATCAAATCTAAATTAAAACCCCTTCGATAATTTTCTTCCTTAAGTTCTTTTTTTATCTCCATTAGCCGGTGAATGGGAATTGTTAGATGGATTGGACTGTGAATCTATTCCAGGTCGAAGAAAATACAGGTTGACTCTTTTCCGTAAGTTCGAAGCAGACTTATTCCCTTAAAATGCTTAGTTTGTTATTCTAACTCCATCGTACCACGGTAGGAACGATCACAGGGGCGCGATTCTGTTTCCAAATTCGTTATTATAACACTGCGATATTATAACGATTGGCTGCGCTTGGGTAGCGCCGAACGCGATTCTCTAAAACAGGTACTATTTTTGCTGCATGCTGTACACACTATTAAAAACTAACCTACTTTATCTTTGGTTGATGTAATCTATAAAACATTCGTGTATTTACAAACGACTCAAAGAAATACCCATACACACATCATGAGGAAAAGATAACTCATCATTTGTAAATAGGTGATGAACTTGGTAAATGTGAGTTTTTGGAAGGTAAATGCTCTGCTTCTAATTATAGATTATGTTTATAGATACTGACAAAGTACGTAACTTACTATCTGCTGCAATATTTAAACACCTTTAACAAGTTTTACCTCGTTAAGATCGGTAAATAAACGATCTTTGGGATAAACTAAAATCGAAGTTATCTTTTCAACGCTTGTCAATTCTGCTTCTCTCCGAAGGAACTATACGGCAAACATTAACGCTAGAACTACACTTCACGTCCGCAATGTTTACTTCCTTAACTAACAGCACTTACAGGTGATTCACGATGATTTCTCCTTCAGCAGACGGACTGATACGGACGAAAACAGTGATAACCGTGATAACAGTCATATTCGCTATACTAACGCTACCTCTGAAACTTCTTTACGGTGGAGGGTTAAATTACCGCAGCTCACGTTATGATACCGCGAAATTCAACAAACAGAATCGCGCGGGCGATAAGTTACACGCTATTTTACCGTAGCGTATGGCGTTATGACGTTATGAAGAAACAGAATCGCGCTCCAGGTGCGTTATATAAAAGAAAATGGTGTGCGAACAGATAGATTTCAGGGCAACATCCTACCGCGATGGAAACGCCGTTTCGCGCCCGGTTACCGAGGTTATGAACCCTTGGTCTCGGTGTAAATTTGGAGCTGGATGGTCTTATTCGTTTGAGCGCTGTATTCCCTGTCTGCAAGGGGCAGAGAGTAAGTGTGAAATGATCATAGCTGTCGAAGCACGTTAAACTAAAATACTGCCACAGAGAGTTTCAAAAATTCATTTTTTTCATCGGACAATACGGGGCATAATGGTTGTGTAAGATATTTTATAATAGACCATTAAAACAACTATAAAATTCATATATTTAATTGGGAGCACGATCTTACATCACGGTGAAGTCTAGACAAGAACAGATGGAGAGCAAAAGAAATTTAGAGCAATGGAGATGTGGTGCTATCGAAGAATGGTGAAATTCAAATGGACGGGGGGAATCACCATTGAAGAAGTCCTACGAAGAGTTGGGGGGAAGACCGATGACTTTTCTTAAAAAGCACGCGCTCTTAACGGCGTCAAATACCGTTGGTGACAAAACCCACGATTGACTACTTCATTACGAACCCGGTGGATGACGTCATAGAACGATATCGCTAAGAGTAGTACGACGAGTTCCACGTGAATTTTTGTTGGCTTGTCCAAATCTCACGGAAATAATCGTTTTTATTTCCTTTGTGGAGTTCAATGAGCAATTATAATTTATTTTTTTTCCAGTTTTAATACATTTATAGCGGAATACCAAGAACGTGTGGCGACACCAAATTAACGAGATGACGCTCTGGAAAAATTGACTTTTTTAAATTTTTTTCTCATTTTTTTAGTCAACTTAAAATGTCACAAACCTGACCCATATCCACATAGATTTCATATTTGGGTTCATCAGTGTTGTTCTCTTTACTACTCACGTGTAATGCATACTACCTATTACTGGGAGTGAAAATACCGTGATTGCACTCCTAGATATTAACCAGCTCGGTAGCATATGTCTCTCTGAGTATTGCCATAATACCGAGTTCCCAAGTGAACGCTCCCAATTTTTCTCGCAATATCCCTTTGAGCTCTTATCTCCACAGAATCGCTCCCAGGGCGACACTGGAAGATTTCTTCAAAGACTCCCTCGTCCCTTATCCTCACGTCCTTGGCGCGACTCAAGCTTTCTCCCGTTTCCCTTTTCCCTTCCTTCCGTATTAATCCCATCCTTATCTGTTCCCGACCATCTCTCTCTTCCTGTCTCCCCTCTGCGCTTGTAACTCGGCATATAATCTGCCCCCCCTCACCCCCTTCAGCCCCACTTCCTTTTTCTAACCCCCAAAAAACCCAACCCCCTCCACACACCACCCACTGACTTCCATCATATTCCCACCACTCTCACCCGCTCACTCCTTCCCCAACATGCGATCAATGCGCCTATAAATCAAATTTAATATCCCTCTTTTTTATTAAAGCCAATTACTTTTTTCCTCCTCTTCTTTTGCCTCTCACGCTACGTTCTTATACATATGTATATTCTACGTTCTTATATATATATTCAGTCATTCGAAAATATGACGCTCAAAAGTGCGAATAAATGTATACAAACATAGGAATAGGAAAAGGCTAGACACATAAAAGGACGGACAGAGGGTTAGGGGGGGAAGATGAAAATGAGTCAAATTCATACAGGAAAAATTTCACCTGACCCAGGATTCGAACCCGGATCTCTCAATTTCCGGCCAGGCATGCTACCAGTTACACCAGCCAGGCTACTCTAATATATTTCGAATTCGACGGGCGTTTATAGTACACCCCATGCCCAGCGTTGTGTACCTATCCCTTTCCATTTCCTACATATATATATATATACAAATAGGAAATAATATATAACGATTATATAAGTATATATATATACTTATATATGACTTCTAAAGCTGACGAAGGACCAACTGGTTCGAAACGTTCCCGTAAGAACAAATTCTTTATCTTTATCTCTTTCTCCTACCTCCTGTAAGTTTTGATATATATATATATATATATATATATATATATTTCCACTTTTTCTCCAGCTGAGGAAGGGCTTACATGCCCGAAACGTTCCCTGTGTATTTTTTATTCTTGTGGCTTGTTGGCGAAACCTTCCTTGTGTGAGTGTGTGTGTATATATACACACACACACACACACACACACACACACACACACACACATATATATATATATATATATATAATGTAAAGATAGCAGTAGCAAAGGGACGAGACGCTTTTCCCTTTCAAAAAACTGCATACCACCCTTCCAGAGCCCTCCCAAGACCTATTCATATCCCCCCACCCCTACTTCTTATTCGTCTGCCTGCTCAGAGCAACCCCTCCCCTTCTTGCGCGGTGGAACTATTGGGACGGTCAGCAGGGTGAAGGCTAACGGGGCTCTACAACCTCTCCTTTTCCCTTCATGCTTCCTGTTTCTTCCTCCTCAAACCCCTTGACCAACTCCACCGCCTCTCCCCCGACATTCCCTCCCCTTATCCCATCTTCCCTCCCCTACTTTCTCTCTCTCTCTCTATCGGTTTGGCTTTCATGTCCGAAAGATCTCCCTTACTCCCCCCGAATTATATTCTCCCGCTCTTCCCCCCATCGCATCCACCTTTTTCACCCCATGCCACACAGCCTTCTTCCCCCGTTCCTCCTCTTTACTCCCTTTAATTCCTTTTATCTCGAGGCCGTCTCTTCCCCCCACCCTGAGCATATTCCTCCTCGATCCCTCACACAACTTTGCTTCGACATCGTCCACTCGATATCCTTTTACACATTTCATCTTCCGAAATTCTCCGTCTACGTCCTCGCTATCCCAGAAACCCGTCATAACTGCTTACGATTTAATATTACTTAAATGGTCCAAATAATCGAAAGTCTTCAAATTTTTTCAAACTTCAAAGTTTTTTCGCTGTCCCCAAAATTGATTTCAAATGACTACAAAACGCCATGTGCAAAATATTAGCTCGATATGTCCACATTCCTGGAAGGAGGCATGAATGGAAAGTACCATTGAGGAAGATCAAGCACGGAAAACACGAAGAAAATTATGAGGGACGTTAAAATGGTGACCTATGAAGGAATAAAAAGATTAGCCAAGAAGAGAACATAGTGGAGGGCTGAAGGAAAGATTTCTTTGGTTTGATGACTAATAATGATGATGATTAACTAAAAATTGAAATTAGCGTTCGAGACGCTAGGCATAAAATATGATAGGATGAATACTTACGTTATATCAATCGTATTAATACATGGCCTGTAACACAATTTATGCTTAAAAATATGATAGTATGTCATATTTCAATCATTACTGCAAAACCATAATTTACGCATCCTCAGTGTCGGATCTTCAGTATCGGAATACTTTAAAGAATAACAGCAATATCGGATTATATTGGAGACACTGATATCGGGCTAGTCCTGGTAGTTTTATCAGTTTATTTTTTAGCAGAATGTTACATCAAATGGTTCTCTGTAAACCTATATAATCCTTTATTTTCAAACATAAGCAAATACCTCTGCTTATGCTGCTTAAGTAAATTATTCCACGCCTTCTCAAGTTATTCTCATATTTCCTATCGTAAAGACAACAAATTCACCACATTCTGTCATATGACAATGATTTTTAAGGAAAACAAACTCCGCTATTTCTCGTTCATCACATCCAAATATATATCCATATAGACAAATATTAAAGGCTCCATTCCTTACAATATTTATTGGAGTAAATTTAATATTTTTCCCACAACACTTCCTGAGACTAGCAGGAATACCATGACGGTATTCTGATTATCCAGATTCTTATACAGCGTGAAATATTATTTCTACATTAGGAAGTTCAATCTCAATAATAGGCGTGCTTATATTACTGTTTATTATCTGGGAAGCACTAGCAGCACAACTTCGAGTATTATCAGCAAGTTCAATAAATACATCAATTGAATTATATCAAAAACTCCACCAACTTCATTTTCAACAAAATTTCATGGTAATGGAGCTGAAAAACATCCGGTCAAAAGCCTGCGAATTCTTTTCCGAGATCTCATTATGGCAACAGATAAATGAACAGCAACTACGTACCTAGTACGGTACTACTGATAATAGTGGAATCCCATAACCGCAGCACCTCACAACCAGACTCAGCATTGACTCATTTTACACGACCGCGAAATTTCATAAAAGCCCTAAAAAGTGAAAACTCCACGGACCATGGTTAACCTACTCCCTCCCCCAACCCAATAGCTGCAAAAACAAAAGCTTGAAGTCAAGTTAACTCTTTTGAGTCCAGTCCCTCGGAGTGAGAATTCATCACACCAGAAACATCACCAATGCGATTCCGTTAACCTGTATTGCGAAGAATATCATGATAAACAGGTAACTTGCTGCGTGAACGCGTCAAGATAATTTAACCTCTTCCGATTTTTCTTCACAATAGGAAACATGCATAAAATATATTTCTCACAATTTAGTAGTATATACGGTAAAAAAATTGCCAATAAGCTCAAAATTATAATCCGTATCTATGTGCGTCAACCGCAGGTAATAATAAAGGCCTTTTAAAATGACATAAAAATTTTAATTAGTGATTCGATCCAAAACGGTACTTAGCTTAATTTTGCCATACCGTACCTCTTCCCTACTCCACTTAAACTTCAAAGAGAAATATCAAACTATCTAGTTCATTGTCTTTCAGAAAGTATATAACAACGACAATGTCCTCAAAAAACGAAAAAACAAGCCTATCTTTACATGGAAATATTCGTATTGCTGTAAGCTTTAGACGTTCCGTGACGTCAACTACCGGGATAATACCTCATTGCTTTCTGGCAAAATTAATGCCCTGTATATTTAATAATTTACGTACTCCTAGTATAAATACTTTTTGAAAATAATTCATGTCCCCATTCCTAACGAAATAATAATTAAAATAGAGACAAAATGGTGGGAGAAAATCTAATTCTTAATTTCTCTTTCAAGTAGCTCTCAAACTAATTGCCCCAAATTTCACTATCTTTGATAGGCGTGCCTCAGAACAGATCACTCTCCTGGGAGTGACAGACAATGGATTTATGGCTCAATAATTATGTGGTCAATACAACTCATGCACAATGTGAGACCACACATAGGATCAGAGCCACTATCCTCCTTGAAGCCGAAATTACGTAACTAGGCTCTCGAGGACTTCGATATGGTTATGCAAAACTGACGGGACGGAAAAAGATATCTTATTAAGGAAACAGGATTAAAATGTAGGGGATAGTTGATACAAACGGAGAGCGCGAATACAAACGGATATCGCAATCTTTTTAAGAAATTAGTGGCAGCGGGCTAAACGCAACCTTGTACTTATGTACATTAATGGCTACCGGTATGATGCCGCGAGCTTGCCCAGTAAATTAGAGCTCTGTTTAGAAAACCTATGCTCAAGGTTTCTACTGTGTGCCTATGTACGGGACTTTGCTATCGTTAGGTGCCAAGCGTCAGGAAGACCATTGTTATCACAGCTCCGCCCCTCGCCTACTTTGGCTCGAAGAGCCTGTCATGTTTGAGATAAATGTGTGGTAACACTGGACGTCATAGAATTTTATTCCTATCAGTCGAGCATTTCTGAAATTGCTACAATGATTACATCGGCTGCTGTTAACAATTATCTTCACTCAAAGTAGAAAACATCACCATATGAGAATATAAAATTTATACAATTTATACTTAAACTGTGATAGTTTTATCATGTAAAAATGTAGAAAATAGTTATCCTCTATGTTCTACCTGAACTTGGTACAAACAGTCGAAACTCATCTTGTATCGAGTTTAAATAAATTGCAAACAGTAGTGAAACTGTATTCTTCACTTGAACATGATCAATCTCTTCTAATAAATCTAACTGGAAAGTGTAAAATTGTAATAGCTTCATCTTAATTTTTAATTTTACTTCAAAAATTGAAAACCCGAAGGCTGTCGAAGGTCTTAGAATGAGAGAAACGCAAACAAGAACGTAAGACTTGAGCATTGGAAGAGGGTTATCGGCTGCAAGGTGGAAGCAAGTGCAGTCGCTTTCTATCTTTACAACACTTCTTTCGAAAGTTTGAATGGATAAGCTCGTTGCCACGCAGGAAGTTAAAAGAAGTACGTGCGGTACCTCTGCGGCCAAAAATAAGCACAAGTGGGGCTTTGACCAATTTTGACTAAATTTTATTTCAGAGATAATTAATACTGTGTGGGTGCGGAAAAAAGTGCCGTGTGCAATGCTGTGCTGAATCACACGTCAATTTCTTCAGAATTATAGCGCCACGAGTGTCGGGAAAGCGAAGCAAATAAGTCGTGGCTGGAGATGCGGTTGCCTTAAAAGAGAGAAAGGTGACATGTTAAATAATGTTGCGGAAATATTTTTTCCGACTCGCTGGACGAGTTACTACTATAAGAATTTAAAAAATATTTTAATATTGTGCATTGAAGAGTAAGTATCGTCACAACGAGTAAGAAAAACCTTCAGTCACTATATAAAAAATCCTATTGAATATTTTTTTCTTTCAGGACAATAAAATACATGAAAAAATTAAATTTTGACAAATAACTCTGATTCTTCCGTCATTTTTCATAATCATACGATGAAAATTAACTTTTTGGAGTATTTTCATAATAAAATGAGCAAAACTTTGTGTTGTTATTGTGCACTCTCATTTTTTTATAAAACATAAATTTTTGTTCATGTAATTAATATTTTTACTTTCCTACGTCTTTTTTCAAGTTTTACATAGTAAAGTATAAATATATTAATTTATGTCGTTTACTGATTTATATGGAAAACTAACTTTGGTGTCAGAATAAATGGAACATAGTATTTCCTACACCTACTGGAGAGGAAACATTTGGAAGATATTAGAAGGAAGCAGTAAAGGTAGTTGGAAGAGGTAATGAGAGTCGATGGATTGTTGAAGGCCATGATATAGGGGAAGATGTTGGGTAAGCGGGGAAGGGGAAGAAAGAAAATAGGTTTTATGGATGGGAAGAAGAGAAACTGGACGTATACTGGGATAAAGAAAGAAGTTGTGTAGGTAGATGGGGCCCTGCGCATGAAATTAATCTAGAAAATCTTTACTCGTTTCAAATTAAAATCTACCTTAACAGGTAGGTTACCATAATAATAATTCTAAAATGTGCCGAAACTCTCCTCTAATTTCAAGTCATTTGTATGAGCATAGGACCCGTGATTTGGGTACGGTAACTCCTTGTCACCGTTTTGAAGACACCGAACTTGGGTTAGGCTTGGGACTCATGGGGCAAGCTTGTGAATAGTGACACGGAGCGGGTTTTCGCGAAGGAAGATTGACCTTAATTAGGAGATTTTCGGGTTCTTTTCACATTGATTCATCCTTGTGGGCAACAGCTACACCGGCATTCCATTCGGCATCTTTAGGTCTGGAATGCCGACGAATCTGGCGTCCGTCAGGATTAATCAACACGGAAACACCCGAAAACCCTGGAGTAACATCATAATCACCGCGAAATCCTTCGTAGAAGATCAACCTACTCGAGCGTGCTTGGTCAAGGCTCGAGTCTAATCGCCTCTGCGTGCGAGCGGCCATGATGTCGCTTTTGCAGGACGCTCGATCGTGTCTCACGAATTGACCAACAAATGACTTCCTCAAATATTTAAGTTGGCTGGAGCTGTAATCGTGGGTCATGGAATGCACATTTTAATAATTTTTTTCGTAAGTAAAACAATTCTTGGGTCATGTAAACGTGGGTCATGGAATGCACATTTTAATAATTTTTGAAGTAAGTAAAACAATTCTTGGGCAATAGTTTATGCGTTGAAACGCACCATACAGGAGTTAATAGAATTTATGCAAGAATAATATATATTTCTTCGTAAAAGCATGCTATGACTAAAGTTTTCGGCGCGGTATTCCAAATTTATACGAAATTATACAGGATTGTTTTTTCTGCGAAAATTGTACTCAGCGTCACTCCTTTATATTTAATTGCAACAATTATAACGATGATAGATGTATTATTTCGCGTTTAGAATAAAATCTGTACGTATGTAGTTGAATTGTATAAAAAATGGCATGTTCTATAAGGCTACGTGTAAAAATAACACTGAATTGCCAAAAAATCGGTATTATGCAATTATTTCACTTATATCAATAAATGTCACTACTTATACGTACATACTAAGTTGCACTTACATCTTTACATAAGCAATTGTTGCTCGAACCACCTTAAGGCAAATCATAAGATGTTCTGAAGTCTGCAACTAGCTATCGCTCTAACTCTCATTCACTTGTTAAGGTTGCTGGAGCAGTAATCGTGGGTCAATGAGAGCACATTTTAATAGTATGTTTTCAAGTAGACGAAATGCTAGGACTACATATCATTTGAGTACATATTTTTTATATCTTTTGTGGTGGAACTCACCATGCATACAGCAATGGAACTGATAAAAGAATTACATTTTTGCCTAAATAAATGGATTTGTAACTTGAACAATTAATAGTTTTCGGCTCGGTATTCGAAATTTAGGTGAATACATTTGAATCTGATATTAGAATTTTTGAATTTCTGTGATATCTTTGTTAAATGCATTTTTTTACTTATATCACTAAATGTTTGCAGTTTATAAAATTACACATTCGTAAATCCATGAACGTGCACGTTCTAAAACATTGAAAACACAAAAACGAGAGGCAAGAATCACCAATCGAATGTAGTACACGTAAGTACATCTCAAGAAAAATAACGAAAGTAAAAGGGAAAGCCGACTTCTTCGATAGAAAACTATTACAGTTGAAACTAGGGAACGTGAGCTCTACGGCCTCTTAAAATTACAAGGTATAAAATTCTCCAATGGCCGTAATAAAGAATTCTCAGTATTACAGTTGAAATGTGAATGTAACAAAGGTGATGGAAGAAAGAAAGTTGGGAGCCACTAGAGAATCGAGGGTACAAACTAGGCCAAACTAGTCTACAAACAAGATTAGTGCTAGAAAATTTCAGATAATGTGATTTTTAGGGTGACACAGAGCTTACCATTTTTACCCTCGCACCATATCTGCACAAGCGATAGAAATAAGAAAATAAGAGATAAAATTATAACGCTTGTCAAATGATGGGTACAAAACATCAATCTTTCTACGCAGCATAAGTTAATATCACAAATCAAGAGGGACACATTATGGTACTCCTTTAGCATACAGTTGATTGTCGTCGCTTCCATTTTCTTTTTCCCCTCCCAGTTTCCCCCTGGTATTCATGCACCCCAGGCTACACGCCCTTTAGGCGGCTTACGCACGGAAATAAGAAGGTGTACGTAAATTTCAAGGCTACGCAAAACTCTCTAATGGATGTACAAAAGAGGAATCCGTAAAATACCACCCAGTTTCAAAGGCAAAAGATTAAAAACAACGAGCCGTAACCGCAACAAAGCCCACTCAGAGTACCAACACAGTTATTTTCGATTTTAAGAAAATGCAGGTGGCACCCCTTGAATTTGGTGTCATGGCCGACTATAGGGGATGGAAAATGTGCATACTCTTTACGTTGGTGCACACCCTGTAAGGGATAGACGACAGTCTAGAAGTCGGTTTTTTTAGCAGTGTTTTATGTGTAATAAGAAGATCATTAGCATTAACATAAGTTTCGTATACGAATGTAGCAATTGTTCTGGGGAGAATGGACTTCAAGATAGACTTGAGACATAACGAGTTATGCCACAGGTTACACATGCCATGACTTACTTAAAACCTGTAGTTGGGTACTCTCATGGTACAATTTATCCTTTGGCTGAATGAATCCCTTCCACCCTAAATTCCCTTTGTAAAAAGGACGTGTGTATTCCTTAATTTACTCAGCTTAAAGTTATATTACTTATTTGTTCCCCATAATTCCATGTAAATTGTGCGCTTAACTTAAATCAAAGCATTGCGTTATCTAACAGCTTAGATCACCTTTGAAAATAATAGTCATATTGGCATATGTAGAACTTACAGTTAAGAGCATCAAGCATGGGCAAATGTAATCATAAAAGCTTAATAGCTAGTGACAGTCATGTGTGTATAAAATGATATAGCTGGTATAGCCACAGTCATTTAAAAACTACGGCATTGTCTTGTTTCCCAACAAGGAGCTACATATTTCAACCCAATAATCCTCTACCAAAGGCTTCCTGTGGTCTACATTGAAATCCAGAATTTCTAATAGAAGGAAAATCATGCAGGACGTTACATAAACGCGAATGGTTGACTTAGTTAACTAAAATACATATTAATAGCCGTCCAACGATAAATAAACTCAACATAAAAACAGGGCTGACGGGAAATCCGATTACCTCAGTTCCAAAGATCGTCACCATGTAATAATAAAAATTTACTCATTTCTTCATTTCCTATTATTTAACATCTCACACACATCAAATAGAACAATTACAATAATATAATGTACAATGGAGAATCTCCGTTCCAATGCTGACATCTCTTTCATATGCCACTGTAAAACTAATGCCGTGAATGTAACTAAGTTCTCGATAATTTAGTTATTATTTAGTAGTTAATTCGAACTAAGGATAATTTCAATAATGTTTATTTTAAGCTGGGATATTATATTGAAATATTAATTTTCACAATGAGCTGATGGCTAAAATTAGCAAATCAAGAGTGCTTTTGCATATTTATAACCGTTTTTAACAAAACACAAGAAAATAGATACTGGTATCTTAATTAAACACATTAAAATATAAATTTGATGTATCATCATTAGAATAGCAACCATTATTTAATCTTCTACAGTAATTGCCTTCATACTTTATAATAACAATATATTTTGGGCCCTAGGAATATATAACACCTGTGTTTACAAATTTCTTTATTATGTCTAGGCATGGCTACAATATTATGGCTGCCTAACCCATGCACTCCTTGTGTTTCCCTATCGCCACCACGATTTTAAAAAATCTTTAAGGCCTTTGTATGAAAATAAATGCTTTAAAGGTAAAATATTCAAACGTCAGCCACTTTTAATACAATCGCAAATACATATGACACATTTGATGGCCCATAACCTCATGAGAATCCGACGACTAGAATGACAAACAAAAAGAGGAGACCAAATGGGAGACTATGACATGGGTGGCGAATCGACGAAGGTTTTCAGCTCCACAGAATGAACGTGGAGAGAGAAAGAGAGAGAAAAGGAACGAATAGAGAAAGAGGAAGGGGGAAGCAGGGGGGAGGCCCTGGAGGAGGGGACGGAACTCAGGAGAGGGCGTGAATTTGTGCGCATGCATGCGAAGGGCATCATGGGGAACGACGGGCCCTTTTCGGAAGGACCGGGGTCGGCCGTCAGGAGTGGGGAACGAGGGAGGGTTGGAAGGGTTAGAAGGGTGAGAGAACTCGGATGCAAAGCAGAAGGATTTGGGAGGAAGGGTGATTCGGCCTCCCGGGGGAGGGAGGGGGCAAAGGGTGGGCCGGCCCTTCTGCGGGTAGGGAGAGGCGGGTAGCACCGCGGCGCCTGTGGTTAATTGATAGCGGCTATTCGTCAGCAGTGGGTTGGAGAGGCGAACCTCTCACTGACAAATCCGAAAGGATAGCCGAGGTGGGAGGTGGCGTGGACGGAGGGACCTGGGGAGGAAGGGAGAGGCCAGAGAGGGTGGGAGGGAGGAAGAGGAAATTGAAGGGGAAATAGACTGTGCGTGGGTGGGTACCGCAGGGGACTGGTTTCGGCCTGAGTAGTGGAAACAGCTGCCGAATTTATATTAACAAAATCACGGAAGTTTCTAGGTTTCCCAGGAGGAAAAATTACTGATACTTAGTGTATTTCCTGCATGTCAAAAAATATTATCACATTATCAATGCTTTTATTATTACATTTTGTCAATAAATACAAAGTCAAAAATAACACTTATTTCAATTACTAGCCTTCCAGTGTATTCAGAGGGTTTTAATTATTTCATTTTTGTAAAATATTTCTCAGAACCACAAAAATCTATTTAATATTTTCTGTAGGCAATAGAAGGGGAATTAGGCTATTTTGGGGTAGATACCGTAATGGGCTGGTTTTGACTCGAATGGTATTAAAATCTAAAAGACCTAATTTCTATTTGCAAAACTAGGGAGGAAACTAGGCTCCTCCTGAGGAAAATCACAGGTACTAAAGTATTACCCACATGGCGTAAAAACAGGTATACAAAAACAACGCGTTAACTTAAAAATAGTCATAGTATCTAGCAAAGTATATTTATAGTATCTACTATAGTACAGCACTATCAACGATAAATTACTAAATTCCATGGCCAAAGTGTTAAAATAGTTTAGCTAAATCAACTTATTTTATGGGAAACAAAACTCGAAAAACGTTTTAGCTTATTGTGGCGGAAATTGAAGGTAAAATGGAGTGTGCGTGGAGTGGGTGCCCCAGAGGATTGGTTTGGGCCAGAGAAGCAGAAACATAGCGGCCACGGAGTTTCTTTTTCCTAGATCAGGAAGTACACCAGGTTTCCCAAGAGGAAAATCTCTGTTACTCACGTAACGCCATGCATATTGACGTCCTTAACGCCATACATATTGACTTCATGATACAATAATATAAAAATAAGCATATGTATTATTTTCTCTAATTAGCTATTTTGTTCTCAAAAACAGTTTAAAAGAGTGCTTGTGCTTACGTCTTATCAAAATGAAATAAAATAAAAATCACTATTGCAAGACTAGAAGAGTATGGCAAGATCAAATAATGCGAGATAAAGGCAGACACGAAGGATGTCATTTCCCCCTGATAGCACTGCATCCCTGCAACAGACATAATTTACGAGATAACAGAGATTCACTGTCGTAAGTATTAGTGCAAAAATTCGTCATTCCTATTCACCGCTAATGACCGCAAATAAAAACCGTGAGAGATAAGGACATCAATTCACAACTCATGTTTCGTACTTTCCCTGCTATCAAATTCTAACCTTTGTTCTTCGCCTTCCTCCTACTCAGGATACTAAAACTTCCAGGCCCCTAATGGGGTCTCGCAAATTAGTCGTCATTGGGTATTCTATCAGGTGATTGGTAGGTTTTAAACCGTCCCTACTCAAACTACCTACCCCATGTTTGGGTCTTTTTTTCATTTTCCCTCATATTACTTTCTCGCCATCAGTTAAGTTCCTTGAGCCCTGTCGTCCAAAATTCATGTCTTCTTTCTTCATCTTCCACACTTCTCCAGCATTCTCCCTTCAATCACAGTCTTCAACATGGCCTAACCTTTAAATACGTCCTCCGTCCACTGTTTCTGCCTTCTCCGAATCTTCGCCACAGAATTCCTTTCCTCTCCCATAACGCCAAACACTTCCTCGATCGTCTTCCTCGCTACCCAGCTTACCCTCTCCAAATCATCATCTCAAATAGCTCCAGTCTACGTGAATCATCTCTCCGAAATTACCCTCTTCCGAACCATTGAGCGCCATTCTCCATATGAGTTCTCACAAATATTTTCCTTACGTCTCTCCTCGGACATTTCCTCGTCAATTTTCTTTCCTTTAAAAATGCATCCTTAGAGTAACATGGAGATTTCGATACTTCACAAGGTATGGTCTCAGTTCTTTTCAATGCCCGATAATTTAGACAAAATGAATCTAGAGCTCTGTGCTGTGCTCAAGAATGACTTACGCATTTTAGGAGTGAACTGCCGCTTGATTTCAGCGAAGTTGGCCACCCTGTAGATGCGAGGGTTGGAAAGGTATAAGGGATGCTTCGGGGTGCAGGTGGCTTCAGGAGAATATTAAGGGGGCTTTGGGAAGGGCGGGCAAGAGGGTGGATTCCTAGCAGGGCGGTGGCGAAAGCGGTGGGCAAGGACAGAGCTGAAGGCAGCCTTGGAGGGGGAAAATGCCAAAGGAGAGATGAAGAGGGAATATGAAAAAATATCACCCATAGAACTTGTCCAATAACAGTACTGATACTTAATTTGCTGATGTTCCGACACTACTAGCCGATACTGCCGATTCGATATAGATGATGGGCAGAGAGATATTTCACAACAATGGTTCCCACAGGGATGCATTAAGTTGAAAGTTTGGGCGCAATCTTTTTAAACAAGTAAAGTGAGCACTTCAAGAGCAGGAATTCGCCCGTCGTGGCGCGACGGTACGAACGTAAAGTCATTGGTATCATTCAATTACATCAAGTGGAAGCGCTTGAGACCTATAGTCTGACAGTTCAGGCCAAACTTAGTTGCTGTACCAGGCTTACTACACAACTAAAATATCGTAACGATATTTTACTTTTCTTCCCGACCTTCGCTGTCAACTTTCTATTACGGTATTTAAGCCTACCTTGTATGGAATCTCCCGTACAGTGGTATCAAAATGCAATGGCAGTAGTGTAGAGGGCACTTTTCAGTGGAAGTGTTTGTTGCCTACAAACAAGCTCCGCGGAGGGAATTAATGCTGTCTCCGCATTGGACATTCAGAGTTTCCAATATTGTGAGCCTTAGATTAGAGTTCTAAATGCTCAACAATTCTTCGCTTCTCCGATAGGTTACGAATCATTTATTGAAGAATACAGAAGATAAAATCATAAGATATGGTACCACAGGGGTATACTGAAGCCATTGAAATGCACATTCTTCCATATTGAAAGGATCGGTTGTGCATTTATTACGCCAAAAGCAGTTTTTAGAAAGGGGTCCACAGTGATTTGAGTAGGATAATGCAGGATGGAAATAGTTCCTGAAATAGCATTGCATTATTCATTAAATTGATTGATTAATTGAGCATGAGAGCCACGTGAGGTTGAGCATTAGTCGCCAAAAATAGTATTCATTTTCGTGCATTAAGAAGCCATCTTCTCCTGTCACAATCAGCATATGATGACACAGCTTTGTTTGCAGTTCGTAAATAATATCGATTAACGTGATTCTGATATTTCACCGCCCTCTCAGTTTAAATGCAATTATGTCGGAAGCGTTTCCTACCATGTGATCTCTCCGCGCTCAATTCCTACACTGCCGCGTCTACACTGACACTTAAGTTTGCACTTAAGTTTCATTTAAATGCACTTTTCACTTAAATACACCATGCAGACGGCCTCTCACCACTTAAACATTGGGTCCACTTAAACTCGGGTACCACCATTTAAGTATACTTGGATAGTATCTATAGTGTTCTGTCGATGTTTATTGTTAGTCGAGACCTCGTCAACGATAGGTCGAGGAGTTTCGATAAACATGCATATCATACATGTATTTATATTGATATGAGAAATTGAGAAATTTTGCACGTGTTATTCATCTTTTGCATTTTTTAGCAGATATACGTATCTATAAATGCCTAAAGATACTCTCGGGAACGTAATTTTTCTGATGAAAGAATTTATTTCCATTTACACGAAGTAGCGCTGAGGTAGATTTAATTCATGTGTGTACCGCCTACTTATAAATGCTGCATTTAAGAACACCCAAGTTAATTACACTTGCAATGAAGACGAAGCAAAACCCCTTAGACGCGCGACTCCCCCTCCTTGACTCCACGTGTCACAGAGGCGACAGCCACCAAGTTTCGCAACCACTGCCAAGGAGGTTAAAATACAAGGGAAGAGCGTTACTGGTTCCCAGAATGGAATGAGAGCTTGGCAGGAATACCTACAGGGGCGCTTGGGATGAGGAATAACCACGCCTGCTTTGACCCTCCTGCAAGGAGAGGGAAGAGGAGACGTTGAGAGAGGAAATAAAAGAATTAAGAGAGTTAATACCATGTGGCCACAGAAGGAAAATGTCGTCAATGTAATGAAGCCAGAGAAGAGGTTTTAGAGAGCATGAAGATAGAAATGATTGTTCAAAACGTCCAAGGAAAAGGTTGGCGTAGGATGGACTGAAACAACTACCCATGGCGCATCCTTTAATTTGAAGATACAATTTATTATTGAGAGAGAAAGCGTTGTGGATAAGGATGAAATTAGAAAGATCAAGGAGGAAATCAGAGCTGGGAATGTGTTGAGTAATGAAATGGCGGATGGCAGAAATTCCTTCAGAATGAGGAATGCTGTTGTATAGGGAAGTGACATCAATAGTGGCCATTAAGATATCACCTTCACTTCTAGCATCTCTGCCTCTAACGTCATCTTTCTAGACGTAAACGTCTCCCTCTCAGACCGCAAATTTAGCACTTCCGTTTATATCAAGCCCACCAACCAAAAACAATACCTCCATTACAAGAGCTGCCACCCCTCCCACACTAAACGGTCCCTCCCCTTATTATTCTTATATTTATAGGGCGTGAGTTTCACCGGAAAAAAGCACTAAGAAAATATTTCATCTTAACTATTACGCGAGCTGGGTGGCTTGGAAACACAATGTCAAGTTCCCAATTTCAACCTCCTGGACCATTCTCCTGCGGCATGAGGATTCGGCACCTACCTACCTCTTCCCCACCTATAAAACCCTTTCCTGCGACCAATCCTCGATTTTTCCCCATATCACTAACTAAGCCGATCTCAACTTCGCTTCCCAATCCACCCCCAAACACTTCAATCACTACTCTCCCCAGCACTCAACGCACTTTCTCCTGCTCTCTCCAATACCCCATCACATATCTTTTATACTGAAGGGCATTTTTTGTCGGCACTACACGTCCGGTAGATACCAGAATTTTAAAAGCTACGTGCTTGAGAGGCTCTTCGCCGAAGCAAACTGGAGAGGCGCAGCCTGAGAACACCCATAAAAATTATATACGCATTTCAATTAGAAACAAAATTGAAGTTAAATGGGTCGGAAAAAGAAAACTATTGTTTGGATATAGATTTAGGAATTAATTACGCTTATGAAAATTACTTTCGTCTGATCCTCTAATTGAATAATTATAAATCATTGAACAACGTTCATTGAGGAGCATTTTTCTTAACCATTCACCCACAATGGATTTAATGTATTTTTACAGCTAAGTCCTCCAGTTTCCACAAAAACATACGTTTAGCGAAACAATTAGAACATAATATGATGGCATTTGTGATAAGAGTTCACAATATTCAACAATTCAACAAATAATACAAGATAAACAATTTTGCTACACCAAAGAAGACAGTCAATTCTTAATAATTACAAATTCATGAAGTGGTCTAACACCCTGCAAACATACCCTGCAATTCCGTATGTTTATAAAGCCAATTACAATAAACCTCAATAAATATTTTTTGAAATGGCAGTATGTGATTAAAAATTTTTAAAACCATGTCAAAATGGTATTTTCCGGCATATGTATACGAAGGTGGTCCCCACTACATATCTGCCTAACACAACCACACAACCATATGTGCAACGATAATAAGGGAATGAGATTTCAACTTTTTAATGGTAAGCGACAAGGGCATTGGTGAAGTAAAGAAAGTTTTTTTCTCGAAATGAAAAAACTTTGTCACCATTCTGTTGATCAGTAGATATTGTAATTGCTCAGAACCAAAATTTTTACCACATACAAAATTAGAAATTAAAGAACATGCCAGTAAAATAAATGTTTATGGGAAAACTCAGTTGAGTTGGGTTCCTCTAGCCTAACCTAACAACGATTTAAACATGGAATTATATCTTAAACCCTTGGACAGTCTAAGTTGCAATAAAATAGTGTTAAAGAAGAGCAAGGAACTTGTCGAATTTCATTGTGAGAAGATCTCGAGCAGTGCAGACCAATGACCTAATTCAGAGAATCATTCCCAACGATATCACTGTAATTATGTTTTTCTTTTAACTTGGAGTATCAAGGTAATAAATATGGAAATAGAATTCAATGAAGAGGTTCCTACGAATGAGCCAAAATTAGCGTTAATTGCCTTGTCACACACAGGCTATCTCGCATTTATCATAACTGTGGAATGACCTTTGATCAAAATTGCGAATTTAAAATAAAATTGCCGGAGTAAAATGGGACAAAAAGAAATTTGGAACGTGAAATACCTTGAAAATTCACGAAATAGTTATGTTTATACATCTATTTTGAATATTACCCTTGCATAGGGGAACCAGCGCAGAATTGCTCTGCAAGGTAAAGTAAATAACCGCTGTTCTCAAAGAAATAAAGAGGCAAGAACGCAATGCGTCATAACCTTTGCATTGGGTCATAGAATTGGACCATCGGAATAGCTGACAAATAAAGCCTTAGAAAAATACCAATGAAGAATGATGATTGAAATCAAACTGACTAATATGATGAAATATTAAGATACATGCAGAAGAGCAGACTGGAAGATAAAGGGATAAGCACATAGGGAAACTAAAAAAGGATGCATAAAAGAGATGTTCCAGGATGTGATAGTATTAGATACGAATTGAGAAAAATGGAAGAATTACAGGGTGAAAGCTTAGAAATACTGATTATGCCACTTAACCGGATGAATAAAATATTATCAGACATGTCACTAGCCTTCTAGTTTACAAATATTTACACACTTAGGTAAAATCTGTGAGAAACTTGGCAGACGTGTTATCAATAGTGATATCTATTGATGAAATTGAAACAAAATTAACAGAATTGCATCTTACCAATTTATTTGTAATAGATCTTCACGGAATTAGCTCTGGTGTAGTTAAAGTGGCATCAGGTGTCCCACAAGGAAGCGTAATTGGCCCCCTTTTGTTCATTATATACATAAATGATCTATGCTCTCGAATAAGCAGTAAAATACGTTTATTTGCCGACGACGCTGTCATCTATCGTGAAATTAGTGATCACTCTGACTTTGAAACTCTATCATCGGATTTAAACAACGTTCATGTGTGGAGCCAAGAGTGGGGACTCGAACTTAATCTGAGCAAATGCACGGCGATACATTTCTTGCGGAGGTCGTCCAACTATCCCCGTGTATATGCTGTGGATGGCGTTAAGATAAAGGCGACAGATGAAGTTAAGTATCTGGGAGTTACGATTACCTCGAACCTATCGTGGGGAACACATATAAGAAATATTTGTGGCAGAGCTCTGAAGAAGCTAGGATTCGTCAAGCGTAATGCGGGAAGATTTTCAGATGAAAAAGTAAAAGAGAGGTGCTATTTCGCACTCGTCCGGCC
Organism: Pyrrhosoma nymphula; assembly: GCA_963573305.1. Classification (NCBI taxonomy): domain Eukaryota; kingdom Metazoa; phylum Arthropoda; class Insecta; order Odonata; family Coenagrionidae; genus Pyrrhosoma; species Pyrrhosoma nymphula. The sequence goes on from OY754339.1 coordinate 63,696,542, forward strand.
ACACCTTGAATATGCAGCGAGCATATGGGATCCGGTGCAGAAAGACTTAATTCGAGAACTTAATAAAATACAAAGGAAAGCTGCGTGATTCGTCAAAAACTGCTACGGGCGTATAGACAGCGTTACGCAGATGTTAAACAAATTAGGCTGGGAGCCGCTAGAGACTCGGAGGCCTCGCGCTAGGCTTAGATTACTTGAACAATTGAGAATAGATATCTTTAAGAGCGACACGGAGAACATCATATTAGAACCCAACTAGATGTAGATGTATTTTGGGAAATTCAATGCTATACAAATGTTGCAAATGTATTCAAAGCATACGTAGGATTCATAGGACAAATAAACATGGCTGCTGCTGAAAATGCTCCTTTTGACGTTGTCAACCGCTGGATTATACTCTAATCTCCAATCCTGATTAAGATACTCAACGCACAAATCAACGTCGAATTGCGCAACTCAATTAAGTCATTGAATGCAAAAATATGTATGTACACAAGGGAAGCATTCAACCGTTAATCACTCAGAAGACGGCTCAAGAGAACCGGAGGGACGAGGTGACCATCTATCAACCTGGGTGCTATTTTAGTATTAATGAGTTTGCATGGCCCATTTTTGGGTTTACCGTGCATTAAAAAGGACAAACAGTCACTCAACTCTCCGTGCACCTGGAAAACGAACGAATTACAACGATCACAACATACAAGATAGGTTACGAACTCTTCAAATTACCACGCTGACAGTATTCTTCAGGCTTTGTGGTTTTCTTATAAAATACGTTAAATGTTTTTTACACCCGTTGAATTTCAACGGGTACCTTCAGCTAGTATTTAATAAAAACGATAACTTAGTACTTTCCTCACTGTAATTTATTACCTACCATGGTGTCAACAATTCAACTAAACTTGATTATAGCAATGAATTACTGAAACTATGGTCAGTAAGAAATTATACTGTGTAAAATACTCAGTTACCGATATTATTAAAAAACGTGACACCACTGAAATCCTCATACTCGCTTTTGAGATAACTTTGGTCGTAAAACTGGTGAAAAAAGTTTAAGTTGCTAAAAAAGAACCTCGTTGAATTTATTCCTCATCTTGAATACCTGTAAGTTCAAAATATTCCCAAATAAAACAATAAATGAAAAATTTATAAATATTCCCATTTCCTCTTCGACTCGTATATGAATATTGATAGATTTTATTTGAGATGACTGAAAGACTGTCGTGGAAAAGAGGATGGAATTTCCTAACGTAAATAGAAGAAAAGCCAACTTACACTCTGCTGACGATTTTTATTTTGGCTATTTTTATTTCTATTTTTTAAATTTTAAATAATATTGAATAATTAGTATTCTTCATCAAATCCATCTCATCATCTTTCCATAATCTTAAAACAAATTTCCAAGTTCAATTATATTCGAATCGCATTTAATTCAAGATTCACTCTAAAGATATCAAAAAATTAATTACCCTCGACTTAGGAATCTTAAATGTCAAAAGAACCACAATTAACCGATTTCCTGGATTCATAAATACAGATCTAATATAATAATCTTTTGAGCCAACACTTTGCTACACAATTATTATTTTGCGAAAAGTGAAGGGTAAGCTTTCTCCCAACGAGAGGCATTTCGTTGCGACTAATTTTTTTTCCATATTAAAATTAATCACATCCCGTCTTGGAATCTAGATGAAAGGCAAAATCATCAAAAGACTGGAACATTAAGTGAAATTAATTATTTAAAATTAATGAAAAATGTAACCAAGCTGCCCTGGGAGACTGGGTGAGGCCGTGAGCAGGTACATATGCCTATGTTGCTGAGTGCGCTTGGAATGAAATAAGTCCTGTATTAGGAATGAGATAATGGTGTTGATAGTGTACTTATTTCTTAAATGGGAAAGGAGGGTACAGGGAGTACACATAAAATCATTTAGAAGTATATGTTTAGAATATTTAAGGCAAAATTACATTTTTATTGTACCTTATGTTAATCCATCCTTATTATGTTTTTTTCTTTTTTCCTTCTCCTTTCCCTTTTCCTACCAGGGAGTAAAAGAACAATCATTTGATAGAGAAGGAAGGCTACACTCAACCAATCTTAAGACTGAGCGACCAATGATGATAGTCATGCCTTGCTCTTATTCCTCCTTTTAGAGTCTCTTCCACCACATTATTCCTCTATGACTTTCTTGGTCTTGGTCTACTTTCTTAGTGTCCCGTTGTGTCAGTACACCGCATATACCTGCTCGCGGTGGGTCACAGGCAACAATATGCTAGCTCTCAAGGCAGGACTTCCTTTCAGAATGGATTCTAGCTCGAGTATAATAGTGAAAGCAGACCTAGTGTACTACTAGACTTTGCTTTCTCTTGTGGCATAAAATGTCTGTGAGTGAAAATGTGCCGAAACTGATCGGTAAAGCGCCGATGCAGTAAACAGGACAAGGTGCCCGTGTTTCGGGAACTTCAAAGGCTGGTAACCTTACTCTGTCGGAAAATTCCCAAGAAAATTGAAACCCGTTCTCCCTAGAAAATATTCCTCCAGGGAACAATTTCCGTTTTATGAGAAATTCTTTTGAAAGTGGGTGGCAGTGGCTTATAATATATTTATTTACACCAAATGTAACTGACTGTGGCATGTGATTTTTTATAATAGTTGCACATCTTTTTATTGAGAAATATTTCATCAGTCTCATTATAATTAATTGTAATGACTCTACCGTTGTATAAATTAAACTATGCAGACTAATGTTCTTGTTTTTATGAATAAATAATTTTTCCTCTATAGTCATTCAACCTCAATATACGAAGAAATTTCAAAAGAAGAAGAACATGAAGCGAATTAGGAGGGCAGTTAAAGGAGGAATTATGAAGGATAAGCGATTAAACAAAATAAAACAGAATGGAATTGATAGCTGCATAGCATTAATCTTAGGTTTTACGATTGCTGATGTAAAGAGGACGCTTTACATTATGCAGCAAGCGCTTCTGTTCTTCCACAGGACTTTATGTCCATCGTCTAATTGTACGACCCTTGGGTAATCAAACAAACAAATGTACAAAAAACATTCGAGCCTGTATTCCTTGCTTTTTTTAAGTCTAGCATCATTAGATCAAAGAGAAATATAATTTGCATTAATATTTGGTTAATTTTTCGTATAGGGTAAGCAAATATTTCCTTGCGAAAAATTCCACCACCACTCAATCATTTGAAGCTTTGGAGTAACTTAAAATAATAGGAGCTCAATTTTTACAACGCCGTTCAAGTAAGTACATCAGTAATACGTCTGTACCATGTATAAATGTATTATTCAATAGCTTAGTTGAATTTTTTAACGTTATATCCGTCAATTTTAAACCAAGTCTTAAATTTATATTCATCTGAGAATGATGACATTACACTGGCACTATAACTTCAATTAATACCAGCATGCCAAAACTTTAACTGGAACAGAGGAAAATAGAGGCTTTCGAAACTTGGTCCTGGAGGTGGATGCTGAAGATAAAAAGGACGGATAAGAATAGAAAGGATAAAGTGTAACGAGGAACATAAGAGGAAAAACCATAAGGAAGATAAGGTTTTGATGGAAAGGCGACAATTTGAGAAGCAACGAATTTGTTGGGAAAATAATATAGGTAAAATGTAAGAGTTCAGGGTAGAATATAGGGCTGCGGTCAACCATTATTATAATTAAATCATTAATGATAATGCCAACAATTTTCCAACTGACTCAAATAAAGGAAGCAGATTGCGGATTGGCAAGGAATCATATTTCATTGAGTTCCAGAGACATGTTGGATACTGGGAAGTCGACTACGCATGTGCATTACCCTGAAGCTTGCAGCTCATAAGTTATCTCAGACAAATTTGAACCAAAACTCATGTCCACATTCATCCGGGCAATATTATACCTACTTAATTAGCATTACGAGTTCAATGAAAACAAAAAAATTCTTAAATTTCCCGCATCAAATAACAAAAAGAGAGCAGTAGTTATGGGGCGCTGCTCAGCGAGAAAGTAAATTTGATTCTTGATGGCGTCACCCGAAGGAACTTTTCGAACATTCTTAATTGGCGTGAAGATGAGAAGCAATTAGCCAATAAATACCAAAACTTTCATCATTAACGAATGGGGATAATGCTCTAGCACGGATCAGTGGAGCGCTTGGCTTGTGCCGGCACGGGCGGCATTTGGGACGTTTGTTTGTAATCTTGTATTATCCCTCGACGTCACCTTGGCGTTGAAGCGACATGATCCACGCTGCGTTGCACACGGTGTGAACTACGCCATACGTTATTTTTCGTAGATGAGTAGTGGCAGGCGACTGACTCTAGGCACCAATAAATAAACTAAAATGGTAATGGATCCTTGTACAACTCTGAGGTAATTAAAGCTATACATTGACATATTGCACCTATGTACTCAAGTGAGATGGCTCCACTGAAAAAAATCTAAAATCTGGTTTTATTCATATTCTGGCTAATTATAATTTAACTTATTTTTTGTTTTATGCTTTGGTTTTTCAGACTGCTATCTTTCCAAGCTAATTGTTTTATATTTTGAACTTGGATTCACAGGTTGTTGAATACGGGAATTGGTGAAACATGGGATGGAATAGTATTTTTATTTTTCTACCTAATTAAAATATCATTTTAGAAAAAAAAACTAATTTAAAGAGGTGAATTTTTCCAAATAAAAGAACGGTATATAAAATAAAAAAACCTTCCCACTGTATTTTATGAGTTTATTACAAATTACTGGAATAACTATTATAGTCAAAATATTTTTTAAACAACTCAAACGGAATTCAAAATTTCTTTTGACTCACACTGCCGTAGTGAAACCCCCTAAAGTGAATTTCAATTCTTATATATTTCTTACACTTTTGTATGTTATTACAAGTAATAATGGTATGTAAGTATGTATCTATCTACGATTTAGATAAGCCAACATAATTAGAAGTTTTTAGGCACGAGAAAACGATTGGGCTAGGTCGGTTCTTTGGGAAAATTTGTAAAGACACCTAGTTTGAGCCCAGAAAATATTTCCGATCCAAATAATGAAAAGCAAGGAAATTGACTGAAACTTCTAGAAAGAGATTTTACTTTAGCATGTCATAAAATACTTCTAATACAATGATACCCACTTAAATGTGTGAAAACATTTAAATGTTATTTTTCTAGTTTCATTTGGTCTTACTGATCTAAAAGTTTTTAATTAAGATCAAAAACATTTTTTTTTATATTTTTATCACCCTTTACAAGATTAACACCATGGTTATAGTGGTTGCTATTTGTTTATTTACAAAAAAGAATGACAAATGCCTGATATATTTCGTAATAATTCGATTGCATATGTACAGATTTCACTCTGAACGCGAAATAATACATTTTATGTTTGTATAACGGTTGCTAACAAATGTCAAAGAGCCACGCCGAGTCAAATATTCGAAATCAAAAATTTAAAATACAATGTTCGCCTTAATTCGTATAAGGCGCCCAAAAATCAAGTCATAACATGCTTATTAATTCAGGCAAAAATGTAAACTACATTTCTTGCGTCATTACCACCACTGCATTTATGGTGAGTTCCACCCCTAAACGGATGCACTTAACTGAAATGTGATCCCGGAATTATTTCCGTTTACTTGCACAATTTGTTAAATGGGCACTCAACGGCCCACGATTACTGTTCCAGCCACCTTAAAAGTGCTCTCCTCAAAGCAGCCAAGTTGTAAGCGGTCTTTACACACCAGTTGGACACTGAAATGCTTCCTCCACACCACTGGGATTCGAAACCCGCTCTCCCTGCATGGGAGCGACGACAACCTAGTCGCTACACTATTCCGAAGGGGAAAAAAAACATTTTACTTCGAAGTCGCAGCACTACGCGGCTCCAATGTGGGAGTCCGATCGCGTTGGACGCCTCAAAACCCCGGGGGGAGGCCCTACCGGGATGACTCCCCACTAACCGCCGCTGCTGCCGAGCCGGCAAAAACGGCAGCTTCCCGTGATCCTCTCTGACCGCCAACTTACCGTTCATCTCCTCCCCCAAAATCCCACGCGCCCCGCGCTCCCGTCTATTTGTCTCCCTCGTCCGGATGTTGACTCTCGCCCCACAAGGAAACCCTCAATAACTTCCTTCCCCCCCCCTCCTCCCCATCTCCTGATTACCCCTTTCGTTTCTACTCACACTACATCCTCCCGTCCTCCTTTAGCCTTAAACATCTCTACATGTTTTTATTGCTCTCAGTTTTATTAATATAGTATATACTAACATTTGTAATTTTTTATAAATACATGATTAGATGAATATGTCTAGATGTACATGTATAATGATTTTTGTAATTAGACTTTGTAAAGATATAACATCCCCAGTACTACTCTACCGATCCAAAACATAGAGGCTGTCAAAGAAGGAAGGGAAAAACTAATAGTTTTCGAGAATAAGATATTTCGGAAACTCTACGGGCCTGCATACGAAGGAGGACAATGGAGAAAAAAGCACAATAGAGAAATCAGGAATCTATACAAACATCCAGACATAACAAGTGAGATAAATTCCAGAAGAATCAGGTGGGCTGGAAATATTCTAAGGAAAGAGGAGGGATGTCTGCTGAAGGAGATACTACATGGGATTCCTGAAGGAAGAAGACCCCCGGAGAAGACCACGTCTAATTGTAAGATGCCGCTAAATATCGCCTACGATATAAATGGCCTTAGGAGTAAGTAAGAGTAAGTACATTATTTTTGTACGACGTGAAGGTATATTGGTAAGGACAATTCCCGTTTGTAAATATACTCTCCGGATATATTTCATCATCTTTAAAATAAGTTTAAAAATAAGCATAAACATTACTTTTCCGTTTATCATTGTAAGTGGCAAAATTAAGGTGACTAAAAAACTTCCCAAAATTCATTTTTTAAATCATCAATCTGCCTCTGTATGAAATCTCTTTCCGCCTTAGCAATTTCCGTTGTTTCTTTTAGCCACTGAAGGCGAATGGGCTGGCCAAAACTGGTTTACGAATATCAAGGATTGGACCCGATAATCTCACCTAAAAAGTGCAAGTATTAATATTGACCGTTTGTATTTTAATCAGATTTGCCAAAGATAAAGCGAGATACACTTGAATCTCTTACCTAGAGCGTCATTTTGCAAACAAAGTGGCATTAGGGAGCTCATGACTAAAGTGTTCATCTGATATCTCGGCTCGTGCCAACAATTATTTTTATATTGCGCATGGCTCGAACGTCATTCAAATCCGTACTTCATTATAAAATAAATAAACCTTGTATATTCCACGCACATATTTAATGGTATAAACCCCTCCCTGGGGGTTTATACAATTTAACAATTGTGTGGAATATACAAAGTAACACGCATGCCAGTACCCGCGATACCGTGTCATTTAATAGAGCTAGAAGATTCTCTGCGTATATGTTCGCGGTTATCCTAATCCCTTTGGGGCCATGCCGCGCATTTTGATCAATACTCTGTTATAGATGGAATACAGTTCGTATCCTTTTCTTGTCAGTTAATGGTTTTCCCTACACCTCCATTATTTTATATTGAATTCAAGACGTGTGACTTCATTAGAAGGTATTTCAAGGCAGGAATACGGAAAAACCTGCGTTAAGTTTCGAAAAGTTGCGAAGCTATAATGAAATTTGGACGTCGTCCATACTTTCCAATTCTAGATCCCTGAAAATACGTACGATAAAAGTAACACGATAAGAGTAAACAAAATATATTTCAAGACTCGTGAGAACTTTGCAAACAATAAACACGGGTAAAAAACTCGAGGCAACAAAAAACTTTAAAAAATTTCCTTGAAAAAGGGGGACTGATGAGTAAATATTAAACACAGATGTACACCACAGGTAAATGATGTAGGATTTTTTTTAATATTTCACGAACCAAATCACCAAATACCACGGATTTTAGAAATTCACAAGAGCACAGCACTCCTTCACCAATTCCTAACTAGAACGGCATGTTAACATGCAATTCTTAAAGGGAAAGGAAAGGCCCATGTAGAAATAACCGTTTAATAGTGTTAAATCCTGCGCGGTGTCATAAAACGTCCCTTTAACAGGGGTTAACATAAAGGGGCGCGTCTCTCCTCGGGTAGTAAAGGTGGAGGGTGTAGTTGGGGAGGAGGGGGGGAAGGGAAAGAATAAGAATCCCAGACAATGCCTTTTCTGGAAACCATGCATGATACCCCGGGATGAAGTATGCTTTCTCAAGAGCTGAAAGACATTTGCAGCATGATTCCATAAAGTTTCCAAAGAAAAACAAATTACCACAGTTACACGTGCTCTGATCTGTTCGATCAATCTAATCTCCTCGCATTATCTTCAATATAGAAGCATTGGAAGTCAACGGTAATATGCATAGCTTGGAAACGGGGTATTCGAAGAGTTAAGGTCCACGCAACTTGAACAACCCAACGGAGCCACGGTATTTCCCGGTCCCGCTACGCGGAGCCGGGCCACGACGCGCGATCGAAAAATCGAATTTATATTCGGTGTCACAAACAATTTTTATATATCTGTTACAGATTAGCCTAAAGATCTCTTCAATCAATACTCTGTATAAATAACTTATACACATATTTGTAAAACTTGAAAAAGATTCAAATGACCACTTTATGTGAAATTTTTCCTAAAAAAGAGCTTCAGCCACTTAGTGACGTATTAGCACACAAATATCGACAGTAATCTCTTATACTGATGCATAGGACATTAAAAGCATCACTTTACCAGATGGCGATGTTTTTTATTTAGTTTAATTCCTAAAAACTCCATAATCTTCTTAACTTTTAAGATTTTCGAAGAAAAATCAAAACGGATGTTTTCATGGAATTTTGGTCATGCTTGAGCCTCCACGTCTACATTACGGGTAAAATATATTTAAAATGACTTCATGTTTCATAATGATTAATCATTTTTTAGTATGTGCCAAGTTTCAAGTCTCTATCTCAAAGAAAGCCATTTTGGACTTTAGTCCAGCTTTTTTCTAATTCCGACCGCTGCGCGTTCGTCAGTATGGAGAGCCAAAACCGGGTGGAGAACCCGAGAAGAGTTCATGCATCAAGTGCTCCGGGAAAGCATCATATCATACAAGATACTCTTCAATATTCTTTTCTGTTTCCCTAAGTTAATTTATAAAGCTGTATGGTTTATTTGAATTCCTCGTATAATATTCACTCACGTGGAAAGGGATTAGGCGGAAGTCGAATCTATAGAATCTTAATTTCGTGCCGTTGAAAAAAGCAATTTAAATATCCATTTATCAATTTATCTTTCATCTTCTTTCCAACTCTTAGTCTATTTACAATTATCTTCCCTCCGTATGCGTTACGACAAACATACAAATTAAAAACAAAAGAAGAACTTCAAAGCCTAAACTTCTCTCCTAACAAATTACCTTTTTTCTCTCTGTATCCTTTTACCCTCCTCCTTTTCTTACTACTCTTTCCCATTTAACTCTTACTTCCTCTTTTTAGCCCTATTTTTCCATTAAATTCCCTCATTTTTTCCACTTCTTTCACTTTAAGCAATGAATTCTATGGCGGTAGGGATCAATAGTGGCAGTAATCACTTGCAAAGCACTTGAAAGGTAAATAGACTCACTTCTATTTTTCCTGCGAGTACAATTTCGATTCTGATATCAAATCGCATCGTACCCGATAAGTCCTGGTCGCACGAATGTAATCGAGGATTGAAATGTAATCAATGGAAAACTTGGACGGACGACCTACTTACCCTACCGACCCACCTACAGGTAGTATGTATGAAAGACCACTATTTTTTAATAAGGCAATCGTAACAATGTGGCATAAAAGGAAAACTGACGAAATAAGCCAGTCTCATTCTTTCCTGATCAGCCCGCGTACGTTCAAAGACTAATGGTGCGTAAACAACTCTCAATAGTGTTCGTAATTTCAAATACAAGAATATCTACCTCTTTACTGCCTGTGAGCATTGCTTGGTGTCTATATCTGAGCTTTATACATCCGTGACCATTTTGCACTTAAGGTGGGTCTATACTTCCAAGCGGCCTCAATTTAACTGTCGCCGCCTGTGGTCGCCTACTGGGATGGTAGAAGCCCAACGGGAAAATGTTAATGCGGCGCTGACAAAAATGTAGTGGGGAACGATTATCCTTGGGTGGGAAATGGAAAAAGCCTACTCCGTTGTCAATGCAGGCTTGAACGTTAAACATTGCTATAGCCTTGATACGAAAACAGCATGAATTATTGTTGATTTTTTTCGTATATGAATGACGATTCTTTGATTTAAGTGGGCTGAATATTCTCATTTCGGAATCCAGACTTCTCAACGTGTCCCGGAATATTACCAAAATATTTCGTAAAAACCAAAGTTTTGATATTTTTTATAAAGAAACAAAACCATTTCATGATAAAGTTACTCCATTTAAATCAACAAATACCTCTTCATCTACAGTTGGCAAAAATTGCAAGTCTCCAGCTGTCACGGCAAAGCCGTTACGGAGTTAGAGGGAAACGTCTGATACAAGCTTCTTAGCCACGGTATAAAGCCACCTTAAGGTAGTTTGAGAGAAATGAATATGAATAATGAAGACCATATTCTAATATTATTTTTAATTTAAAGTTCTGTAGGAATTATGAAGTAAATATTGCAATAGTAATAAAAGGATTCAGGTTCTATAAAGGTATGAAGTAGATATTGTAATATTAATGGATATAATTATATATGACTAAAATTCTCAGTAATGAAAAAAATATATATGCATGTCTCTAACTTGACTCATTTCATACCGTATGGTGAAAACTTTCTCAAAACAGAAAGTTTTTTTGCAATTCTGAAAAAGACTTACTCTGGCGATTAATTGATTTATTTTTATAAATAGTTGTGAAAACGTACAAACTATACTTACAGAGTTAGTTTTTGGGTTAAATATAGGCGTTAGAAATTCCTAATTTTTTTCAACATTTTCCCTCTGGGGCACGCAGGCGTAATCTATCCCACGTAAAACACCTAATATTTATAGGCAAATTGATCAAAAAATAGTTAGGCATGAGGCTAAAATTTTGATAGACATCACTGGAGAGATGGTTTTTTTCTGATGAGGTCTAATTCATCGAATTCTAGGTGAAATGATATCTCGATCAAACAGCCTTCATATTTTATTGTTGAGCCAAAATTAATTTTGTCTCTGTATTTTCTCCAATAGTGACACCCAAAGTTGAAAAAAATAAATTCTCCATTCCTTTATTCTTCATTTCTAACATGTCGCTTGCAAGAACACCAGAGGCCAAGAACGAAAATACCACTTCGCCTCTCTGCAATAGCAGAGCATACATGGATAGGTCGTACGCACAACATTAACGTTGAAGAGGCAAAGTTAATCACCAGGGAAAAACGCTAATTCCTGCGTATTATACGGGAAGCAATTGAAATAAGCAAGATTCTTAATAACTTTAATAGAGATGACAGTTACCCGCTTAAGGTATGGAAACGTAAGTTGCGCGGGAAAATAAACAACAAAAAATCACAACGGTCCTGACCCCAACGGATGAAGTTTATAAAACCATCAAACTGCTTTTCCACTTCACTTCACTGACCTGAAGAAGCCGACTGCAACCCCGGCGAAACTGTAGTCATAGCACAATAGACCTACGAGGAAAGAAACCGGGAAGACTTACATATTCAAACTCCATTCCTTATTCCTCTTTCGCATTCAATTCTATGCCCCTTTACCCCTTTAGCTCTATTTTTCCATGTCCATCTCTTTATTTTCCGTCCCTTTCCTCTCTACGTCCTTTCCTACCTCATTCTCCCGCCTCTCCATCCCTCCTCCTCTTCCTACCACTTTCCCTCTCATTTCCATTCCCTTCTTTGCCCATTCTACCTGCACCCCTCCCTCTATTTATCCTCAAACCCTCCTCCCACCCAGGGAGACCCTTTATTGAGCCCTCCCCACCCCCCAACCGGTTCGCAGCTCGTGTGACACCCCCTGCCACCCCTTCCTCCGGTCCTTTTGTTTGCGTGGAGTGGTGGGTGGGCGCAGGGAGGAAGGGAGGAGAGAGATGACTTGTGCCTCGGCAGCAGTGAAAAAGCCCCGCTCTCGCTTCGGCCCTGCCCATGTGTCCCAGGGCCGACACCATCCCTCATCCCCTTCCCCTCCTGCCGCCCCTCCCACCCCCCCTCCCTCCTAACCTTTCCACCCCTCCTCCATCCTTTCTCTCGCGTCCTTTCGTGATTTGAATCCTAATAAGCCATTCACGCTGGACCCATTCACATACACTCCCTCCATCGTCTCTCAAATCCACCTCTCCCCCTTCAAGCCTCCAAGTCTTGGTCCACCATTTGTCACCACTAATTTATAAATAAAATAAACGTCGTATTGAGCGAATTTAAGACTAGAGAGTCCTTTCTTACAGTTAAATCATTTACATACACAATCTTTGAATTGAATGATGAAAAATCCACACAGGCGGTACGCGAACTCAGGATGTACAGGATTGGACTCTACCCCAGCGCCAAGTCTTTAACGTCTGGATAAATAGCTACAATTTTTTGAACCGGTTTTATAATGCCCGTTTATCGTTAATCCTGGTATTTAAAAGCAAGACGCTGCAGTTAGGCACGGCGCTTCAATCAGAGGTGCTAGAACAAGTGGAATCCAGCACCCGTCTCAGGAACTGCATGGCATGGTGTGGAATGAGTTCCAACGGACATCAAGGGAAGAGCAACTCAAGCCAAGAAATAATTCATGATGAGAAAATAAGAAATGTATTAAAATGAAATAGCCAATTAATTACCAATTAGGAAGTAGCATCTGAAAGCATTCGTGTGGAGTGTAGTGCTATATGGCTCGGACACATGGACCAATAGGTAAATTCATAAATAAGGCAATAGAGGATTTATTAACTTGGTGTTGGAGGTGGATGCTGAATATAAACTAGACGTACAGAAGCGGGAGAGGGTACAGAAGAATAGAAAACGATAATGTCATCACGAAATATAACGGAAGTCTGAAAATATCCAAAACTCTGGAAAATGATAGGAAGAACTTTCCACAGACCCATACCTACCACCCATTTTGCTGAATAGGTATCTATGGTAATTCACCAGTTCTTTCATCATTTACCTTAAGATAAACAATCAATTTGGAATATCTATGATTATTCACCGAACCTTTTATATTTTACTTTAAAAATATACCTCCCTACTATTCATACAACATATAATAGAGTCGCCGACATTATGCTATGTTTGCGCAGCATTACGCTTACATCTTAGCAAAATTGTGGAAATGTTATCAATTCCACATGCATTATCTCGCTTTACTCTTTAACCATCCCTCTACCTGCACTTCAATGGAAGTTTATCTCAACCTTATGTTTTGTATTTAGGTATTTCGATTATGTTTCAATCAGCCATGTCTATTTTTCCGCCTCTTTCAATGCATTAGGATGATTTATAAATGTCTGCGTAAAGAGAAAAAACTTTCTCTGATATTATTACACGAGCGATGATAATCGCTTTCGGCTTCATTTAACGACTCCATCGAACACCAAACTTGACCGGGGAGCGTAGGCAAAGGATGTATGTATGTAGTTTTTCACAGAAAGGTTTTTCAGCATCAATACGATTTAATAAAGGTTAACCTTTACAATACCTTATGCAACTCTTAATAATATTTTATGATATTTTAAAATTTTACGGTTATAAAACATTTTTCATAATAGAACACCACCAAGTTATTAAGGAAAGTGTGTTATATTAATTTTACAATATTATCCTACCACTTTTCATGCTGTTTATGCACGAATTAGGCAAATTCGGCCTTCTAGAAAAGGTTTTCATGTTAATGTCTTAATATGGATGACATTATTTAAATTTACTTAAGGACTAGGTTTCCTTTGAAAATATGACACACTAGTTAAATTATTGAATTTCATACTTATTCAATTGGCCGATCATTGTATACACAGAAGTTCTCAAAGCACAATAATCAATATATGTATATGTGAAGAAGCCCACTAAATACTTCCATAGCTTCATGGTGAAATTCAGACACCGTAAGAAGGGGGATACTTTGCACCCGGAGCGGATATTTGGCATTAAAATAAAAAATGTTTAATTGTCCTCTGTGGGTTAGACAAGGAATAGCGGGCATAAGAATATTGTACGATTCAATAAATGGAGCAGAGTTCTATACGTTATGAGGATCACCATCGCCATTTGATCTATTTTCTCTACCAAATTACGCCATAAGTCCCACATAAGGAAATTATTGGAGGCGTCACAGGCAAGCATCACCTCAACCTCTGTATCGAATAGCATGGAGAATGGAAAGAAGGATTATCCACTGCAGGGTATACTTTGCATCATGATCCAAATACATTTTAAAATTTATGAAAATACATAAAACAAATATTCAAATAGTGATACTTTATTTTTATGTAATAATTTCAGCGATAACTATAAAAAAAAACTCCGAAAAGTGATTCATCACTTGCCTATTTCATTAATCACATCAAATTTGTAGGGAATTGAACTAGAAATGATTGCAAGGCAACCGAGATGAATATATTTTCCAACTTACGTCATCACACCGTCCGCGCAGAAGGAAGTGGTTTCCGTTGGCCGCCGCTAAACTCTACACATTTTTACATTCCGCCGGGAGGCTTACCTAGAGGCGAAGGAAAGGAAAAACTGTTAAAACTGGTAGACCCATAATTCAATCACGGATATTAATGAAGTATACACCGCACAAAGAGATGACGCAAACATCACAGATGACAATTGGTCACACTAAAGCCTCACAGTAACGGCAAAGACTGGAATTCTGGCAAGAGTATAGGTTTAGCAGGACTTGTTGGCACTCATCAGTGGAGAATCAGAGGTCAGTAAGGATTAAATGATCGAAGATGAGAGGGCAAATGCATTGAAGGACTTCCGGAGGGACCTCTGGATGCACCCTCAGTCACTATATCCCACCTCCCTTGCATGCTTTACGTAATGCTCTTCACAAGCATGTGCCACCAAGCATCGTTACACCTATACGCACCCATCTCCATTTTTATAGAGGGTTACATCAGCTGTGAAATCAAACGGACGAGTACAAACAAATAATGAGTAGTATGCGTTAGGATAAGCTGAGTTTTATAATAGTGATGCAGAAGTACATATGATACATGGTTGAAGCTATTAAAATATATTAAATGTGCATACTACCCAGCGAACCACCTCGTGTTAGGACACCAGCCATGAAAAAGGGGGATGGGGAAAAGGAATTGGAAAATTGAAATGTTAAAAGTGACTTGTATGGGTTGCAAGGGCATCTTAGCGACTTGCTCTGGTTTTATTATGCGCCACTAATGGCGGGTGGAAAGAAATAAGTTTTGTACATATAATTTCGCATCGTATCTCTCTAATTTTGTCGCGTATCTCAGTTATATAAAAACGGTGCGAAATGTAATATCCTCCGTGTCGCCCAGAAAGTCTCATGATCCAAATAGTTAGTAAGTAAAACTCAGTAAAGTAAACTCAGCCTAGGATGATCAAGCGGCTCCCAACTTAGTTCTACCATCAGCTGTGAAAAACTGTAATATCGACGGTAATAATTTTCATCGAGACATGCGGCGGAAAGTTAATTGCATGTCAATGGGACTTTCATTCCAATTGCATGAAATATAAACAACGTCGCCTGTATCATCTCACTTGTGTTACTTTTAGAAATACTATCCTCTGGTAACCCACCTTATCTGTTCGAAGGATTCACTTGGAAAAGAAATATTCATCCAACATCTATCAGGAATCACTCTTTTGACATTCTTATCGCCCAACACAGAACCCCTCACCTCAATAAATCTTTTATGGTGACAGCTTCTAGAATATGGAATTCATTACAGCCAGAAATAAGAAACTTACAATCAATACGAGTGTTTAAGTCCAAAAATTACAAGCTACTTCTTCATAATGCATGGCAGTTACCTGTGTAACTAATCATGCAGCTCTAATAATTTACGTCAAGTGGATTAGAATGTAGAAATGTAATTTTGTTATTTAATATATTTACGAATTGTGTTACCTATTATAGTTATGAATTAATTTTCTACCTAACTTGGAAACTATTGTGTAAATATGAAAGTAAGAAGGATGTTTTCAATATGCGTGATATGTATACATATTTTGAAGCTGAATACTGGCAAGTTCACAATTAATGGGATTGAACTTTATATTTTTTGTATTTATTAATTTATTTTATTTTTTTTCTATTATTAAATTATTTTTTATACTTTTCTCCTTTTGGTTATACATTCCAAAGTAATCTCAACGTAAAAATACATGGGCCAGAAAGGCCAATGAGATATTTTTAATTGAATTGAATTTAATTGGGGAGGGGGCCTTATGTAGTTCACCGCTCTGTTTTTGTGGCGGTCGCTAATAGTGCATGGAAAAAGGAATTTCTATGTCTATCAGTTCCTCAGAGTCCCTTCTATTTAAAATGCGTATTTAAAATGACATATTCCATGCCACCACGATAATCACTTTATTTGAAATTTTGAATTAGTCTAAGCCTCTGAGTCTCCAGCGACTTCCAACCCTCCATCAACACTGTCACACACTATTTGCTCGTAGAATTTTTAACCAAGCGCGCCGCCATCCTTAATACTTTATTTTGTCTATTAAATCAGGGTTCCAAATTCTTGCGGTTTAATCGGGATGTGGTCTGTCGTGAGTGGAGTAATACTTCTCTTTCCCTTTTTCACCCTCGGGCTTTCCCATTCATTATTCGCTTAAAAACTCCAGGTGTCCCTAATGCACCACAGCGTATGTTTCGCATGTTTTTTTTTCTCGCGTTAGATCTCATGCTTTTGCAATTTCAAAGAATTTTACTTCACCAAAGACGGTGAAATTCACCATGAAAAACATCATTTGACTTGACCGGGATTCGAACCCGGATCTTCCATTTGCCAGTCAGGTTTGTTAGCTAGTTACACCACCAAGCCATCTTAATTCAAGTCGAATTTCTTATACGAACGATGGAATTTCACCGTCTTTGGTGCATATCTTCGCACCCGTGCGCGTGACTGCGTACCACATCATTTGTGCAATCGGAATGATTGGAGAATTTTACTTCACTTGATACTTTTTATGCTTACTTAACCCACTTCATACTGGTAGATTTTACATATTAAAATATCCTTATTTAAACTGAAATGCATGATTACAACAAATCAAACTACTTTTATTCACAAAGGCAGAGAGAGAAGAGGACTTAATGGATGGGATGAAAAGAGGTAGGACGGATACCAAGCTGAAGAATGTAATCCCATAAGGAGACAAGTTAAAAAATAGAGGTATACCTTCTTCCGTGTATACCTGTGCTGACCTTTTGATTCTTTGACCTCTTTCAATTATAATGCAGTAAAATCTCGATTTTAAGTTAAATAATAGCACTTTAC
This sequence comes from Pyrrhosoma nymphula, assembly GCA_963573305.1. Taxonomy (NCBI): domain Eukaryota; kingdom Metazoa; phylum Arthropoda; class Insecta; order Odonata; family Coenagrionidae; genus Pyrrhosoma; species Pyrrhosoma nymphula. Next base: position 63,714,014 of record OY754339.1, read on the forward strand.
ATCGTATAAATACGTTACAGTGTCAGTTACATTTATGTTGGCCTCAACAACGTCCATTAAAAAAGGCAGGGAAAGGAAGTATTCAATTATCCGTTATTCGGTTAAACGCTCGGTATATTCAGTTACACGGACTAAAGTTATGGTTCCAACTGACGCACCACTCTAACCAATGCGTCCTGATGTAACTTTCTGCAAATATGATGAACAGTGCCATCAGGGAATATTACGGAAATCCATACAAACAGCATTCATGTACACCGTCGAGCGAAAAATTAATAAAATTAGAGCCCAAAAGTGTTCTTGTTTTTATTTAATGTTGCAAATGTATTTTAACTCAAAGTTTTATATACCATACTTAAAATGGCATCACCGGCATTTCGATAGTTATAAGTGATACATATTTCAAACGCGCTATATTAGGCTATAATAATGTAAATGTTGACGACATGTGGCCTCATTGTATGCTTTCTTTATTTTCAGTTTTCAATATTGGCATGGGATGCTAATTAATTTTATTCTAATGCGACTGTTTCCTTGCAAAGCCCCTTGTATGTCAGAATGACGGTCAAGGTACGAAGACAAGACAACGTTTCTAGCTAGAATAGACTAATTTTTGAGGATACTGGGACTAGCCACGGTATTTACCTTTACGGAGTCACACGCAGTCCACGTGAGTGCGATATTCCACAGAGGAAAAATCATTCGCCTTGACCGGGATCCCGGTCTTCTTGGATTTGTACTCGAGTTAAATAATATATCATTATTACTATTTCTCCTCGCCTGGCATGCCAGATAAGATTATGTTTTCCACATGAATTAGTACTACGTAGTATTCATACATCAATATTATTGGTAGTACTAATTAATAGAAGTATCTTGGAACTTGTACTGCATATAATCATGTTCGAAAACGGAGCACTCTACTAGTTTCTGGTTTGGCTGTGCATTGTCCTCCTGACTGCTTTTTGGTTCACCCTTAGTGACCAAGGGAGAGTGTGGGGTTTGACCTTGAACATGGATGAGTGTAGCATGCCTGGTAGGGAATCCCCTCGGGCCACATACCTGAAAATGGCTTACACGCTATTTTCGTAGTGTAGATGTAGGCTCTCCTACTCTCTATACTTTGTGTATACTTGTTTGAACTATCTATTCAGTTGGACGTCATAATGTTTTTTTAAATATCATGTGTAACCGAGGTTTCATTGAAATGTCAAACACTAAATTTATTGACAAGGAAGTGAGCTCTTACGGCTAATAAATATATTAAGTAAATAACTCCAATAGACTATTAAAAATATTCTTCACCACTAAATGAGTTCTCCTTTGAAACTCTTGCCAAATCTACTGCTCAAACCAGGTCAGGTTCTTCGTCATTTTCAGGTGGAGGTCACATGCACTGACTTCCAACTGGCTTCTCTTCGAGTAAAAGAAGTTAATTTCACAGAGTAGAATCTTCTTCCTTAATTTACTGTCTAAGTTAGCGTTGCGTTTTTTTATTGGATTTTATTTTCTTTTTGGCTATTGGAGTTATTTACTTTACATACTACATTTATTGTCATTTGAAGAGTAAATACATTTATTGGACTCAGTTTATGTTAAATGTGTATTGTTAAGTGCTAGCCTCATTCATTCACTTACAAAGAGCAACGTGCACTTACAATCTATCTAGAAGTATCTGAAAATGAAATGTCATCTCTTTTTCTCTTTTCACTGCCCCTCTCCCCCATTCCCATGGACCACGGCCCCCGGCTGCGGCGAGAGGCGGACGACGGTGGATTAGTCGACCCCCTAATGCCAGAGCCACGCGCGTTTCCGCCAGCCGCGACCCCGAAAATGCTTTCCCTCCGCAAGGGTGTCCCACAATTGGCCCCCAAACTGAACCAACCCCCTAACTTCCCCGCTCACAAACACACAAGCGGGGATTTTTTTCCGCGTCCCTTGCTTTTTCCATCTCTCCCACGCTCCCAGCAAAACTCCCAATAATCCCCTCTTCGCTCTCTTTGTCTCGCCTTCTCTCTGATTTTTTAACATAATATTTCTGGCATTTACGTTTCGCATTGAGTTCGCTTTGTTCTCTCGTTTACCCTCGCTTTCAAGCAATATTTTTCGCAATTTTTCCTTCTCTAACTTTAAGCCCTCCGGACGTATAATTATTTTGTCCTGGGATGCTCAAAATCTCCGTTTTCTAATCTTTATCTACATAAGGCCCTGAAAGCATACTATAAGGGTGTAGTAGGGGTGAATTTTCGCCAACATGCACTACACCATAACCCTTCTAGTCAATGAAACCAAGAATAATAATGCATTAGCAAAAACCTGCTAATACCTGTCAGTGGGTTAAATTTCACCAAATTTGCACTGCCTTTTAGGTATGCTACCAATTTCATAGAATCAATGAGTATTAATGTATTTTGCAACAACATTAATACATAGAGATACAAGAGTTGTACAGGAATCATACGAGGCGTGGTGTTAGTATTACGTAGCAGATTAGGGAGCAAATCAACTATCATTAAGCAGCGCTTACTGCCGACGAACTTAAATATAATCCAATGACTGATGATACGGCCTCATACTGATCGCTAGAAAATGACATTTAAAATCTGTCCTTTCTGCTTTATATTTTCCTAACTCTATTCTCATGATTTTATCTAACATAGTATTTCGGGTTTTGTAAAATTGATGACGTCGTCAGAATATAAATCGGCTTGGAACTAACATAAAAGGTTGAGTCTAAATGTTTAACTGACTCTCTGAAAATGATTCCCATCCTAGCTGTTGCAGAGCGCTTGAAATAATAGAGAAATTATCGTAACGACATTTAACGTATCTATCCAATCTAGGAAAATTCCAATGCCTGAAATGTCCCTCCCTTGAGGCTGAGTTTCTGTCGCTAAAGCCAAATATTCTAATGCCTGGTTAACATTAATTGCTATATAAAGTTGCTTTTATGCTACAGTGATTTAAAAAAAGAGGTTTTGCTCATAAAATCAAATCAGGGGTTAGGTACCGAGAGTTAAACTGATGGGAGAACGCAAGAATGCCAGTTATCAGAGGGAAAAAATATTTAATCAGAGATTATAAACCTGGAAATCTGTATGAATGTGACGCATTTGTGTTTCAATGCTGAAATGCGATATTAATCATGCACGAAACAACACCCGATATAATACGTAAAGCGTTATATGACAGGAGATGTAGAGCCTCAAAGTGCATTTGGTTCGCATATTGTCCTCTAGTGCCTGTCAGCTTATAGATTACATCGCCCACCATTGGTGTTAAAGGTATTCGTGGTATTCCCAAATGTCAAGAAAGTTCTCCGAGTTGCTGGAGGGATATATGAGACCAACATGAGCATGCTGTTTGAATAACTTTAAGGAAGAGCTTAAAATTTATGCATTTCCTTGACCAAATTAAAAAATACATTAATGTCCTCCCATTATCACCTCTGCTATTAGCTTCCCTCGATCTTTATAAATTTAACACCATGTCTCTGTCATTAGCATTCCGTGGAAAGTCCGATTAGTTTTCTCGTTTACATACATTATAATTTAATATTTATAAATATAATAACAAAAAACGTTAATAAAAGTCCTAAACATTCCGGCGATAACATGAAGTTCAAAATTATATGAGTTAATGAAGAATTTCAATTTTCCACATAAATTAAATCATTAATGACAACCTACGTTTCGATATTTCTACATCATGTTCTGGTTAGAAGTGAGTTCCACTCTCCGTCATCCTTCCCATTTCTCTCCCCAAACAAAACATTTTTTTTCATCTCCGAATGTTATTTCACGGCCTAGTCAACTCCCCATAAATACCTCTTCCTTGCCCAATTCAAACCATCCCCTTTTCATACTCTAATCTTGCGTTACCCAACCTCTCTCCCCCTACCCAACCAACCCCAAACACTCTGTTCTACACTCTATCGTTTTACTCACTCATGTAGGTACCTAAAGATTCAGTCATCGAAATTAGCATTATTAACATCGAACACTATTATCACCAAAAAAGCTGTGATTGAAATTTAATTCATTTTTGGGTAACTGTATTATTTACTGAACCGATTATTCATAGTATTTTCAGCAATTTTTCCTCTCCTTAATTCTATCTTGTTGCATGACTATTCCGTTGTGGGACATTCGAGATCTTCGCTTTCCTCAGCCGTTTCCGGTTGTTACCACTACCTTGAGGTTACATGTGTGTTTCTTAGAGGTGATATTTGACCATGTACGAGGCTTGATAGGCCCTCAGTAGAGAAAGTTGACTTCACAGCCACTGCGAGGCACGTGGCGTCAGACCAACACCAAAGCCATATCTATGACGAGGAAGGGGTTAATATAAAGGATTCAGATAATTTCAAATACCTGTGAATCACCGTATCTTAGGACACAGCGAGATGGAAGTGCATACAAAACATTAGCATTAACTAAATGCATTGATGAAACTAGGAATCATCTAGCAAACAGTTGGAAGGTTCTCCGAGAAAATAGTGAAAGTAATTTAGATACTGTTTTGCTCTAGCTAGGCCACAACTCGAATACGCTGAGAGCATTTGGGACCCTGGACAGAAATTTCGCGTAATATTTCGTGATAAATTATATTTAAAAAATTAATAATGAAATAAGTGTATTCACGAAATAAATAAAATAAAAATGACAGCCGCACGTTTCGTAAAAAAATCATCTACGAGCGAATAGAGATTGTGACACAGCTGAGGGAAGGACTAAAATGGGAGTCCTTAGAGAGTCCTTACACGCTAGGCTTACATTACTCAAAATAGTCAGATCAGCCGAGCTTTAATGCGACACGGAGGATATTACTATATTCCCGCGCTGCATCTCTAGAACTGATAGGCGCGACAAAATAAGAGAGTAAGACTACCAAACTGATAGGTACAACAATTCCTTCTTTCCACGCACCATTAGTAGTAATAACAAAAATTCCCTCCCCTTTCATGGTTGGTGTTCTGATAATCCCTGCCACACGCCTCTGCGGTGTCTCGCAGGGTAATATATGTATGCACTATGTAAGGGACTGTCTATGCCCTGTCTTTACTATATTCCTGAAAGAAAAAATATTCCATCATCAAATGCTCGCCTATTTCATTCAACGATGTGAAACGAAAGACTCGTATTTCTTAGAGCAATTCAATTCTGTTCGTTATGTATAGCAACAACTAATATTAGCTTCAGCACTACACTTCTTAGAGCTGAGAGTGATTGTACCAGGACATAAATAACATGAGGTAAAGGAAATAGCCACTTTTTGTTTTGTTGATCGTTGTTTTAGCCTAGTAATTGAGGAGGTATTTTAATACTTGTAATGTAATTTTTTTCCTCTGTGCGTTGCATTTTCTTCGAGAAGCCTAAATACTCTTAAAGAAGTTTTCAGCCTTCAAATTATTTGGAAATTTGCATTTTCATTTACGTGCTATTTGCATATGAACGTCATCTCTATGTGATAATCTTGATAATGTCAGCAAAAACGAATTTTCCTTAATTTTCTTCACGGATTAAACTTTACATTAGATGGGCTTGAATCAAACCAATTGATGACGCAGTTTAATAATAATATTTTTATGCAAGATATGAATGTAATTTTTTCAAAAAAGATAATATTTGGAGCGAATTATTCCAATCAATTAAACTAATAAAATGAAGGCATAAGTCCATCTTAGATTTAAAGTAAGTGGCAATTAACTGGTGTTGTTCAAGCCAAAATACTTAAGTTTTATTGAAATGCCACTGAATTCGCACACTTTGGATTGAAATGTATTTATAAATAGAACTCAACGACTCACGCAGTAGTAAAGGAACCGTATAGTAATACGGTTAAAAATTTAACCAAGAAATTTCTTTGGTATTTTACCGTGAAATGTAACTAATACATATGCGATTAAACTTAGTAAATTAAACTTTATGACTAGGAACTGTATCATTATTTATTCTTGGGTTTTGATGCAGGCCTATACCAAAAATATGTTCCTTCCTTTTCATTTAACAAACCTAGACCAGCTTCAACGCTTGGATGTTATTATTGGAGAGGAGCGAACAGAGGAGAAAGCCTCAGAATTAGCACTCCTCTTGACACAAGGGTGTTTAAATCGTTCACGGTATTTTTTCATAAAATGGTATGGAACTAACAGAGTGCGTTTATAAAAGCATGTAGACATTTATTGTGCTAATTTCATTTGGACGGATAGAATTTCATAGAATGTTTCGTATACATTGCTTGTTTTATTGAATTCTTCTCTCGAAAACCCAACAAATAGCAATTCAGTGAATGAAAGAAATAATGAAAATTAGAATAAAAAAGAGAATTAAGGTAGAGCATTAAGACTTAATCTGAAATTTGTTTTTCGTAATAAATTCCCTGGGGCATCAGACCGATCTTCTTCAGGCACAAAAAAAATCCCCTTCTTTAGAAAGGTGAGTGCAACTTAGCCTTACGTAAAATCTCGAAATATCTTGCATGTGACTGTCTCTTCCACTTTATATTTAGCAACTATTTCACGATGTACACTGCAGTTAAAACAAATTGTAAAGTGAATTAGTGAAACGAGACCGACCTAAAATTTAAATATTTTTTCGTAGTTACGATGAGAGAAAATAACTGAAAATTGCACTGTGCGACACTTCAAGAATGTTCAACAAGGAAAAATGTGAACTTAGAATTACTGTCATTCGACAACCTTTTGAAAAAATAATGTGATTTTATAAATGTGTACTATGGGCCTGGTTAAAAATCCTCGATCCAAACGAGGCCCCCTATTAATCCACGTTTTTTATCAGAGGCCTAACTAAGGGGATAAGTGGGCGCAAGCGAAGTGGAAAATATCTACGCGCAGTATCTCATTCAACTCTTTACAACCTTTGAAATTGCACACATCAAGTTTTTGAACTTTACTTAGTAATGAATCGCAGTAGGTTATCGAAATGCCTTGAAATAACAGTGACTACCGTTTAGGGCGGCGTTCACTGTTCAACGGAACGTAACATCGGATCGGTCACCTCAAGTGAAGTAGTTTCTTGCCTGGCCACTTGAATTCTGGAGCTTATAGTTAAGCATTAAGAATCTAGTGAAAATCCCCATGTCCTGCCAATTTAATGACAATTCTTTAGAACAGGGCCTTACTTAGGATCTTCATGAGCAGTCATCAATCCGAATATTGGTTTTCTGAAGCTCTCCACTCCACTCTCCTCGCCGCTAATGGCTTCATTTATTCCATTGATGTCCTTAATCATGATCACACTGTTTTCAATAGGCTGATGTGTCGTTAAATGTGTCCAATACGTTTATCTCTCTGTTTACGCCTAGCTTTTACTGTACTTTATTCAGAATATGTATCTTATATAGCTATCGGAGTTAAGTTGGCATCCAACATCTTCTTCGGTTAAAGCGATTCACATTATTTGGTCATCAGATGAGAAATCTTTGAGCTTTTTTTAGCGTTTTAAACTCGAAAAATTGTCTACCTTCATTTCCGGGATCAAGACTTCCTGGCCATTCCTCTAATAAATATTCTTGATTCTTTCTTCTGCGCGCCCACCACCGAATCCATCCCCTTTCCTTTATTATTTCGCCTGAGCGTCTCCACCTACACCGTTCCCCGTTCCCCATCCCCACCTCACCCCACACCTCCTACAGTACCACAGCATCCGCATCTCCGCCAGCAGTTCGCTCTCTGATTTTTTCCCCTCTCCTTCCCCCACTGCCTTTTATATTTATTCTCCTTCGCTTGTTTTCACCGCGTTTGTCAACGCCAGCATTCTGCCTCGGAGGGCGTTCCTCTACCGCGCGCGGGGCGACGGCGGCTTGGTCCCCGCCCCCCCGCCTCCCCTACCCCTCCCCTTCACCCGAGGCAGATTTCGACGAAGGGAAAGAGACAGCCTCCCGCCCGCAATGGACCTCTGGCACGATTCCCCCGAACCCGAACCTCCACACAAGACACCCCCCTCCATACACCATCAACCCCTGAACGTCATCCCCACCCCCTCCTGGTTTCTCCTCTTCCGTCCCCCCTTCTCCTTCTTCGCTGTCACTTCGTCCCCACTCACTATCCCTCCCCCTCCCACCCCCGCCCCAATCCCTACCGCAATCCTTGCGCCCACAATCTCCAAAATTTCCTCCTCACATACCACCATTGTTCATCCCTTGCACGCTTCCCTATCTATAGCACACGCAAATCGGCGAGTAAAAAGGTAAAGTCGCTAGCGGTTGCAGTTGATTGATAGATAAACGCCAGATAGATAAACATAGGCAATGATAACTAACAAATTCATTCATTCATTCATGTTTTTCTGCTCCAGATGGCAGGTTTCCTCAATGGCTCCTCCTCCACTCCACTCTTCTCTCAGCCAGGCGCTTTATGTCCGCGTACCTTCCGTCTGTTTTTATGTTGTCTAACATTCGCTTCCTTTTCCTTCCTCTTCCCCGCTTTCCTTCCACCATTCCTTCTATTCCAGTTGTCAGCAGACAATGTCTTCTCAGGGAATGTCCAATCCTATTCCTCTTTCTTCTTCTAATCGTTTCCATCAGAGTCCTTTCCTCGCCCGCTCTCCTCAGTACCTCCTCCTTTCTCCCTTTATCCTTCCAACTCACTTTTTCCATCTTCCTCCATATCCACATCTCCAGAGCTTCCACGCCTATTTCATCTTCGCCCTTCACTACCCAGGTTTCCGCCCGATATAGTGCTACACTCCATACATAGACATACATTTACTATTTTCTTCCTCAATTCTTAGTTCAAAGGCCCACTAAGTACCTTCCTTTTCCTTTGGAATCCTTTTGCTAATCCTCTCCGTCTTTTTATCTCACAAGGAGACATCGCGAGACCTGTGTGGAGGTCGCAAACGACACAATGTTTTTTCAATAACTAGAGAAAGAGTGAAGAAAAAATGACACGGCTTTCTCTCCCATAGGCCTGGGTTCGCGAGAAAATTGCTGATATAGAATTTCGTTCCGTCAAAATTCTTTGCATTACTCGCTTTCATTCAAGAACCACCGTAGCCGAGTGGTTTAAGACGGTAGTAGGACAGAATGAATCAGTGCCTAGGGTTTGTGACTCTCATACGGGATATATTTTTCTGGTCGAATATGTTTCAGAAACAGCGTGAGATGCCTGATGCCGTACATGTACAACTATAACAACAGCATTTTTAGTTTTCAACATATTTCCTGGATTTGCAACTAACTCATTGTCTTCATGTCATCATCTTTACTGAATACATAACGCAATTTCTTTTGAACACTTGCGGCGCTTGTATCCTTCGTATTTGCAAGTTTCTTTAATCGCACTCGTAAATGTCGACACTGAACCACTAAGGCTAAAGTGCGAAGATTCCAAGAGCTCAATGGAAATTAGTCATCGCCCAAAATACCTCACGTTTTTTTCTGTGCAATCTGCGACGTATTTGGGATCAAAGTTTAGTAAAACCTTGATTAAAAATTAAAAAAAAAAATTTCGCATAAATTTTGAAAATGCAGTTTAGATTGAGCTTACAAGCTTTCTACTGTATTCCGAATCTACCTGGAACCAGGTCCAAAAGAACTGGTAAATCATAACAAAATCTTTTTTATTCTTCATTACGATATGGTAGGCAGGAGAAAAAATATCTCTTCACAGTCGGTATTTAAACTGTTAAACTATTAAATGTGCAATGAAATTCCAAATTTTTAATATGAATTATTGATTTAAAATTATAAAATAAACATAAATAATAGCCTGTTTGAAAACTGGAGGGGTAAAATTGTTGGCAGATGGAAATCTATTTCTGTACCTTCTATCAATTCAGATTAAATCTTTCACAACATCACAATTTAAAAAATTAAATCTTTCATGCAGTCAAGCTCTTAAACATTTAGTGGATTATTTTAATCACGTATTAACTGCCACAGCTGCACTGTCTTCTGCAATCACATTTTCCAAGACTTCATAAATTCATGCCTCAAAGAAAATTGTGAAAAAATGTGAAATACTAAAATGTTTCGAAATTATTCAAATCATATACCTTTTCGTGGAGTTTTGGAATTTTTTCTTAAAAGAGCATTTAGATAGTACTACCCTTATTACATATTTTCAAAAAATTATATGCATAAGGAATACTTCAATTTGAGCGTAGGAATTTTCAGTGTAATAAATAGCTCACACAAGTCCAAAGCAAACCCAGTTGGATGCAAACGATAGTTTGGTTTGTAGCAAAAACTACGAGTTCACGGCACCGTTTAATTTCACAAGAGATTGAAGATTGATTCGATGAGCCATATGCTTCCTTTGACTTTTTTCATATGATATTATGAGCACTTATAAGAAAACTCTTTGAATACCAAACGTAGTTTTAATGGGATTGTTTACTTTCTCATATTCTTGTTTAAAGAAAATTATCAATTTGAAGTTGAAATTCCTATCATGTAATAAGGCTTTTGTTATTCGTTCGTAGTAAACAATGCGAAACGAAAAGACTAAAAGTTCGTATGTAGGTACTTAAAAAGCTTTATTGAATTTTCTCACGACTTTTGACAATCATTGCAGTATTAGCTTTTATTGAATGTATGTAGGTACTCGCAAAGCGAAGTGTACGCAACTGGGTTGGCTACTGATACTTTTACTAACTTAAATATTTTCTTCTCCATATCCCTTGAAAACTTCCACAAAGCAACAAAAATTGTGAACAACAGCCTTAGACACAGCAAGTTTTGCGGATTCTACGCGGCTTTTTGCGTGGAAAAGAAAATAACGTGTGGAGACAATGCACATGAACCGGTTTTTCTTAATCCTTAATTTTTCATCTTAAGGAGGTTCCGCCGCGGCTGTGTGTGAGTCAAAACAAATACTAAATTCCACATTTTTTTATTTTGTCAAAAAAAATCCTGCTTTCACTGATGCAATGCGTTACCTATAGAAACCCAAAAGTAAGTTACAAAAAATGCAGATTATTCCACGAATGTATTTTAAATGAGCACTTTTTTCCAGCCATAGGAGCCGATTGCAGCGCCATTTCCTACGAGTTACGGCATTTTGACTTGAATTACGGCATTAAGTCTTCAATAACTAGAAAAATAAGGTAGTAAGATGCCCGTATATTATTTTTATTCAATTTCTCTGTATTATGTTTTTCTTAGAGACAATTTTCCACGAATATGGCATTTGTATTTTATGGAAAAATACTAATTTCCCCGTGTTTCTCTCATTCCCCCATTGAACACCGTGTAATTTCAAATTCAATTATACAATAAAATAGCGTGGAAAGGTGTTACTTTGTTGCTCATATCAGATAGAGGACAACTTTTTCTACAAGTAGACAGAATATGAATAAAATGACATTTAAGTCATTTTACGGTGGAACACTTTAAACCTTAAGTATAAAGGTCATATTGCTTGCCGCGCAACAATGGTCGCCCGCTGAGGGAGCATCTGTGTGTAGTACGAGTGAACCTCGCCAGAAATTCTACATGACCATGGATGCATTGTTCCAATTTTCTCCTTAATTTCCTGGAGAAGGGCGGTGTATTATTATATAGTATAGTTTGATTACATGAATAATGTATCTGGTCAATTCTTGAGCATACAGGTTTCAAGTATAATTAATGAAGTAATACCCGTAATATGCAAACAAATATATGAAAAAATATAGAAAAATAACGCAATAATTTATTCAATTTTTGTTCTCATCCTTCATAGAATTAGAAGATAACAACTAATTTTCACTTTCCGTTTAAATTACTTTTTTGATACCTTGCTCACCATCAATTCCAATCCCTAAATATGTTAACATGGGTGTATTTCTTGTAATTATGAAGGCAGTACGGCCTTTAAAAACTTACAATGAGTTGAGTCTTCGCACGGCACATTTCCCCACAAAGCCGATACGTAAGGTACCACCAGTCGTACGTTCGCTGACGCACCTGACGAACGCGACAATGAAGAGGACGGGGAAACTGGTTACACGACATGGATCAGAAAGCATGTTTTATCCCTTTTGAATTTTCGTATCAACTGACAACAAACGCTTCTTGCGTTTCATTACTCCGTTAGCTCGCCTCTCTTGTTATTTTTTGTTCCGTGGACTTGCCCATATGATGATGAGCAGTCCATAAATAAACTCCCATGAGAGAGTGGCATTATGTAAGTATATAAGGCCAATAAAAGCCGACTGCGTGGCTTGATGTCTTCTCCGGGCCCAAACCGATTTCAAAAATGCGTGTTCCAGGCGACAGACTCTTCGTTCCCAGATACAGTAGAACAAATATATCTCCCCCCTCGAGCCGAAAATGTGCCCACCACTGCGTGAGATTCCTGTTTTTTTTAATATTCGTTTTTTCTGCTATGCGACTGATTCGAATCACGGCTCATCGAACCTCTGTCATTCGCGTCAAACCACGGGGAAGGAATCACTGCCGACGGCATGCCGGGAAATTCTTCCAAACAAATGCACTCTGCGGGCGAAATAAAATATTCATTCAGTCCCCACGAAACAGGATGGATATTCACAATTTCGTGCGGCACGAGGAGGACATTGTTTGACATCATTTTTATTCCTCCACGCAGAAGTGAAGGTAAGTGGCGTAATATATCAGAGATAAAAGAAGTTTTGTTCACTGCGCCAGCCATTTCTCTCGAAGTAATTGAGTTTTGTAAGTCGATTAAGGCTGAAGTATGGTACACCGGACGAGAATAGTGCACGCTTATGGAGACCACTGGGAAAGAACACTATTAGACATCGCGGATGTCATTGGCTTGTTCAAAAGGTAACTTAACTTAGATCATGGATAAATAAAAACATCATTGCTTGTGAAGCAAAATAAGATCGGAAATTCCATCACTTTATCATACCATAGTACTTTCTAATGCTATTTTGAACTAAAATCTCAGGAAACCAGCATATCGCTAACGTTTTTCAGTTGGTTTCATTTTTAGATGATTCTTGAGGCCCATTACAAAGGTATGAGGCATAGTATACGGTCTCAGGAAAACCTTATATAGAAATTCTTCATCGTAAGAATGAAATGTGACTTTATAACTTGGGACCTTATACCAACAATTTTGTTGTTCACGAATATTGTTTCGTTGAAAAGGGGCATCGAAAGTTGATCTGGGAGTTTGATAAATTAACTTTCATTCTTACTATTATGATTTGCATGAACTGATTGTCACGTAGAAGATTCTTCTGTTTTTCGGGATTTAAGCCGCGTCGTTCCATCATCTTGACAATATTTCGCCAACTATCCTGGCCTCAGATCCAAGTGACCGCTTCACTTGGACCTGAGGAATCCTGTAGGATAGCCGGCGAAATGTTGTCAAGAAGATGTCGAATAACAAAACACATTTATGATGTAATCAATTGTATGAGAGTAAGACCAAGGACGTAATGGGTGAATGTTGGGGAAGAGGTGTGAGGAATTGTAGGAAACCCAAGAACAAGAGAGCGCGTATGAAGCAATACATGAATTACACTGAAGCACAAGAGACATGCAAGAATATGGCTTCATTGAGTTAATGGTCGAAACAGAGCCAATTTCCAACACCTAACACGATGCACATTTAATGATAAAGTTCTTTTCTTATGCCTACTGTCCTAATATGCCCACATCAAAAAGGATGGTTATGTAAGGATGTAGACGAAAGAGAACAAGAAACAGAAGAGATATCAAAACATAAAGGTTATCATAGCACACGGCAAAAGTTGAGGGCTGCAGTCCAATGAACTGAACTTAGGAACCATGATGATGACCCCAAAATATTTCCCATTCAAAGAAACAGATTTACTGTATATGTACACTACATTTTCTCGTAATCAACGACTGGGCTTCATTTTCGTATGCTTTGGAGAGAAGATTTTACTTTGACTAAGTTTTTTTTATTTATTTCGTTGAAGGTAGTCGTAGATGGAGACAAGGTTACCTCAGCAATGATCGCAGGATCCTCTAAACTTGCACGATGTCGTTCTTTAAACCTGCGCATGTTACACGTCCCTTCATCTAATATATTAAACCTTGTTCTCTTTCCTCCCCTTTATCAGCTACCCAACATCACCCCTCTATCGCGGCCTATAGCATCCCTTTGCCTCTTAGTACCCGATCCATTCATCCACTCTGCCTCCCCCGAATTTTATCCTCAGCACTTTCATCTTTCGTCTTCCTTTTTGTCCATTGCACATTCTGTATTGGCAGTGTTTTTTTAGCATCCTTGCACAAAGACGTTGTCATCAGTTCCCTCCCACGAGTAAAGAGCGCTTCAATGCTTTTCAAGGCATGACGTCATCTACTCTCGAGATCCGGGAGCTCAAGGAAAATACCCAGAGATTCAACAGAAAGAGCTGCAGAGCACTGTTGGATATCCGTAATTGGTCATGGGAGCAGTTTAGTAACTGCGGAAGAGGCGTATTTTCGAAACTTTTTAACGTAATTTCTGCTTTTCGGAATTATCAAATAGCCCCCCAGAGCAGCTTGCAGGGATTAGCCTTGAACTGGGACTAGAATTACATGCCTAGTTAGGAATTTCCTCATGTCACACACCTTGGAGTTGGCTTGCGCGGTACTTCGTAGATGTAGCTTTAACCCTTTTTGAGGCGGAAACTATTCAATTAGTCCGGATCCAACAATAAATAAATAGGGGGTCGTTAGGCCGGACTGGGGTGCTACCTAGGCCATATATGGCCTAAAGGCCTGAGTTTGCCGACCTCTGCTCTAACTAATACCCAGAGCCCCTTAACCGTAAGGTTTAAAATCATACACTACAGGACCAAATCAGTAAGAATCTAAAAATAAAGTTAAAACTATTACGATTTAATTAAAATTTATTTCAAATCGAATTGATAGATAGTCTGTTCATCCCAGGGAATGCTTGAACGGTCACCGTTCGGTCAGGAGTCCTGGAGGCTGGGTTCTGACTCAGGACCCAGTCTCCAGTACCCCCCTGCCGCCCCCTTTTTCTTTTCACCACCCTAGTTTATAGCACCACTCCCCAGGGGGCGGTAGAGCTCACTTTGGGAACAACTGACCAAAACAAATGGATGAAGAGCCATAGACAGCTAGAAAGTTGATGCAAAAAACATAATGAGCATTTTGAATCTGGCAATGAAGGATTGCGACCTTAGGAACTCTGGATGCCATACGCGGAGACTACTTTACACTCTCGTGCGGAGCCAGTTCACAGGGAATGAACTCTTCCACTGAAAAGGGTGTTCTGCGACTGCCACCACGCTTCGCTACCACTATACAATTTCAGTGTTACTTATACATTTTATGGATTGCTATAAGGAAGACATGAACCAGATGGATTGGCCACACTTCGACCAATAACGATTTTTTTAAAGGAGAATAATAGAAGGGATAGCCCCTCGAGGATGGCCGAGGAACAAGTAATACATAAAACGGGAAATGTAATAGGAGAACTACAAGGAAAATAAGGAAGTTAACAAGGAAAAGGATAAAATGGAAGACTGCAGTCAACCAATCGTAGGGTTGAATAACTAATTATTAAATGAGTCACCAATAATTAAATGAGTCAACCAATCTCAGAGTGGATCAACTAATAATAAATAAGTCACTTTCATAAAACATGGCACACATTCAAAATTACTGTCAACTATGAGTAGTGAAGATATGCACACGTATGGGAATAACGTAATCATGGCAGACTGCCATTATTGACGAAAAACCCACGTCAAGAAAACGCCCGCACATGAAAAAGGGGTGTAATAAACCTGCGAAACACACTGAGTGGAAGATAATGAACACATTTCGTAGTGGTATGAATATGGCCAATGAAAGACTGTGAATTGAGAATTAAAGACGGTGAGAATGAGGCACTGATGAAGTTTTGGATGCAAATGAGAGATAAATACGTGAGAAACCAAAGAGACAAAATTGATGTGAACACCAAAAAGACGAGAAAAAATATAGGGAAATATTTACCCGGGTGGGTATTAGCAAACGGCCATATTTGCTCGTTCACGGTGAGTGCCCCAGAGTGGGTGAATTTAAATTGTAAATATCCCCTCGAAGTTGCTGGCTATCGTAAGCAGAACGGAAAAAGAATTATTTTGTTCCGATTGTTTTAAATTACGACTACCCCGACTGACCATTCTCCTACGGGTCACCAGAACGCATACCCAGGGGGGACTGGGGACGAATTGTATCATAAAGACCGTAGAATCTATCACACTTTCTCCATGCATTTATTTTCAGCTCAATGAGCCAGGTACTTTCACTTCCAGTTCTTGGGTAAAAAGTTTAAAAATCGATTTTCTTTTGCTGGGAGGTAACTCTTGCCTTTTTCTGCGAAAGAATTAGAATCTCTCGCGGCAAAATGAAATGATATAGAAGATCCCCTTCACACGAGTTGAAAGGGAGGATCTTATCTTACCCGCATTTTAAATCAGTAATCCAGACGAATGATACAAAATAATTGTGAGTAAACTTTTTAATGGATTATTTATTATTGGGTTGAATTAAAAACATATAATTCGCTCCGGGCCTCTTTGCCTATTTTCTAATGTAACAAAGAATATTGAAGGGATTCGTTTTTAGTAATTTCTTTTCATGTGGGGTGTCGTTTACAGTGGGTTTAGTTAATCTACTTAAATCTTTCTCGATACAAAATATTTTTTTAAACTTCCACGAGATCTCGTACATCCAGATAGCTATAGCACAGCAATTGAAGATGATGGCATCGGTATATAGTATAAACCTAGTTATTTATCACTTTTGGAATGATAATCAGAAGCTTTGACGGCAAAAAGTTATGCTACTGTAAGTAACAAGTATTAATATCAATGATGTGGCAAATCAAGGCGTATATACCGTAGTGTATTGTAATAGAGTAGACTATGCATTGGTATATTGAATTGTAGAAGTATCCTTAAGGAAATTATAGTGTCTGAATGTTATATTTGACATTTACTTAAAGTCGATATGGAGAGCCAGTCCAAAAATACTTGCCTATCAGCTAATTGAATACCTAGTGATGATGACAGTGGCAAGTTTTTATGATCAATCTCAGAGAATGTATGGGCATGATATTTGAAGTTGCTTCTCGAAGCCAATCATTAGTGTTTTTCACGTGACTCTTATCATGTAATGCCCTGTAATGTAATGTAATGCCGTCCTGGTTGGCAATTGGGGTAAAAAGCCATTTACATCCGCCCTACTGAGATACGGACGCTTCGGGTACTATCATTCCTTTGCCTCCAAGCCTTCGTCCTAGGGACGTAGGTGACCAAATCAGGGGCAATAGTCATTGCTCCCGCCAGCATGCTTCTTTGGGTCATCGAAACGCACAAGCCCTTCCACCACGCCAATCTCTTCGTCCATGGGGAGAAGTCAGATGCAACATGATTACTAACTTACACCCATGGCCATTTATACATAAGGTGGTATTTGGCCTCGTCAACAGTCTGCCTCCATTTCTTCTTGCCTTCAGCATCTTCCTCAGTCACCCTCACCCAGCTCGTATCTAACTTCACTTGGTCTTTACAACGCTTTCTGGGTCTTCTCCGAGGTTCTCTCTCCACTGGGTTTTCTTACCACATCTGCTTTACCATGCTGTAGTCATTACTTCTACTTATGCGACTCACCCGTTTCACTTCTTACTTCTGGTACTATGTCTGGTTCCCTGAACGGATCCCTTATCTCTCAATTGTGCTAAATCTATTATTGCTGCTTTCTTAAGCAATATCTTTCTCTTATCTTGCTTAACACTTTGTTTCCCCGGGTTATTAAAACATTTTTTTTTCGTTTTTATCCATTATCTTCATTTTGGCTCCATACAAAAGGGCTTGTCAAATGTAAGATTTCAGGCTTTTCCGGCGAAGATTTATCTCAGGGCTTTCTCGGGTTTTACACCGGGTACTACTTCCACATACTTCCAGTAGGACAAGAAATTCTTTGAGTAGAAGAATGGAGTAGCGATAGGTTTTCCATCTTCTCCCGCTATTGCCAACCATTTAATAATAACCGACTTTGAAGAAAAGGGTATGATTTTGGTTCCACTTCGCCCAAAGTTTTTCTTCAGATACGTTGACGATACTTTTTTCATTTGGCCTCACGGGGCCGAAACTCTCAACCGTTTCATTTCACATATGTTTGACCAAAATCCCAAAATAACCTTAACCATGAAATTAGAAGTAAATGGTCAACCACCATTTCTTGACATACACGTCCGACGGAAGGCTGACGGCACTCTGGGTCACAGCGTTTACCACAAACTAACTACGGGCCTTTACGGCTGGAGCCACCACCACCTGGCTCAGCGACTGACAGTGGTGTCTCCTCTTTTCCATCAAGCAATATCCACTTCTGATGGAGAAAGCTCACCCGTAAAGAGAAGGCATCTGAAAAGGATCCTTCGCCTCGACGGATATGGCGAACAAGATATCGCGGCGGCCCTTAAAAGATAACTTTCACCAGTTAACCTGAAGACGAAGGCAGTAAGAGATTCTGCCAAGCTAAAGGAGCTCATAGTGAGAGCAGAAGACCCGATAGGCCAGAAGGCCTCAGGAGAGTACCGAGATCCTTGTGAATGCGGATGTGTACATGGGAGATACGGGCCGGATAATCGAGACCAGAATCAAAGAACACGAGCGTCACCTTTGCCTGGGGTAGGCTGAGAAATCGGCCATCGCCGAGCACGGCATCATGATGGACCATGTCATCCATCTTGACAAGACGAAATTGATTGCTCGCTCCTTAGGACATTGGGACCGGGTCATCAAAGAGGCGATTGAGATTAGGATGGAAAAAAAATAATGTCAACCGTTACTCTGGGTATCACCTGAGCTGGGTATCACACTTGGAAACCCCTGATCAGAAAAATAAAAGGGACATGACCTTCGGATGGCGCCAAAATCCTCCCGCCAAAATCTCGCACTCGTGTATATATCAGCGACCACTTCAACTCACCTCTACCCTGAGGAGGATACTCGATTCGAGTATCGAAACGTCGGCCAACATGGACCTTAGCACCCGGTGTAAAACCCGAAAAAACCCTGAGAGGCTTGTCTAATGATGACTCTGTAGACTTTAGAAGAGTTTTCTATGGAATGATAATAAGCTTGATGTTACTTCTACGTACGCACGTAATGTAATTAGGTTATTCCAAGTACGCATTTAATATAATTAGGATTCAAATTTGTTAAGAAATAGGTGTGTAAGAATCATTTATTGAGTGTAAGAATCATTTATTCGCACGCACTATTCAATATATATCTCAAAAACGAGTCACATGATAACTCCTACACAACACTACTAAATTTCTAAATTCATTTTCTCTTCTTCTAGCTCCTTTTTATCACATCCTCCCTTCTTCATGGTTCCTGAACCCTTGCCACACGCCCTTAGGGCAGCTCACAGGGAAGAGCGTGGATGTAGAACAGCTGGACATGTAAATCCACCAGATTTAGGCTATCCAATGAATTTTTTGTACGGTGGACACCCAGTGCGACTTCATTTGAATATTTCGATTCACGGACGAACGAGGGGTGCTCAACAGTTTGTACCTGATGCAAATTCATATTTTTTGTAATTCAGTCGAGCATTGGTACGCGGAATAAAGTGAATGCTGGTCGTCGTCCGCTGCACCATTAAGGCTTGCGAAGGATTTCAAACATCAAGAGCCGTGTCCGTCTGGCACAACTTGGTAGAGTACTGTTGGCACAATAAATGAATAACGACCATATTGCATGTGTTCCTTAGTATCTCCACCTTGCCTCGAGCGACGAATCATCCGCAACATATCGAGTTTAAAATCCTCTCAACGTAAAAGTTCGCAGTTATTTAAGTGTAATTTAACAGCTAAGATTTTATTTTCTCCACTTCTTCGCTCTATTTTATACATAATATGGGCGATTTTCATTCGCTCTAGTGCGTTTCAAAATTAAAAAGACAACAGTGCACTCGCTTTCGATTCGTTTTAGAGCCTGCACACAAATAGGCAGCGCACTTCAAAACAGTTAGGGAGTAGAGTTGATGTGCTCTGAAGGACGCCTGAGAAGAAAGGAACTACGATAATTGAAGTCACGGTTGCTGTTCATATCAAAAAGTTTTCAATCAAAGATGACGTAAAGTTTTTTATTACTTTGCGGCACAAATATTACCTTTTCAGTTTGTAGGTAGAAGAAATTAATTAGTTATTTACAAATTTTCTGCTGTTATTGGGAGCTTGTATAACTAAAGGTATTGAAGTCAGCGCAGAATGGAACAGATCAGATAACTTTCGTACACACGAACGACAGTGATCAAGGCCGATTTATGATTTTGTATTGTTGACGAATTAAGGTTTGGTAAGTCATAGCGACGGGTGATTTCAACCACTTACTTTTGCGTGCGTGTGTCTCGTGCCTTTTTCATGAAGTAGTTTGGGTCCCCTGCCTCACTCTGTCTCTCTCTCTCGTTGTCCCCCTCTCTTCCACTCCATCCCCTCCCTTCACCCTCTCCACTTCTACCTCCCCTCCTTGTCGCGCAGGTCTGCGCCAGGGAATTTTGTGAGATCTATACCCATCACACATCGTCAAGGTGTTCTGAACACTGAAAGACATCATAGAATCACCACGGTGAGTTGTTTTCTTCTCTTCAATCAAGAAAAATGATTGGGTAAAGGTACAGAGCTATTTTCTCAAGCGTGAGATTGTGACTGCTTCTTTTCTGTTGGTCCTGGCGGATGAGGAAAACACTAATGTGCCAGGATGAAATTACGATACGGCTAAGAAACGGCAAAAATGGCGCTACAGGGAATTGCACAAAAAACTAGGGCCAGAGAAAAGGATGGGAATGGAAGCAATGGTAAGGAACATATTGACTTCCTGGGGATATTGCAGACAGAAAGAGGGGTAAACGAATAGTACAGTATCGTGAAAGAACTGACTGGAGTTCCAAAGGGAAGCGGATTGACAACCATAAGATAAAAGAAGGGTTAGGGAAGGAGCTTCAAGGAAGATAAAGTAATGTAAAAATACATAGAAATAAAGTATTTGGTCTTTCAGACAACATTTCAGCCAAGGCGCTTCAAATCGTATAATTAACAGTGAATTTATAGGATTGATTTCAAGAGTGGTGTTCATTTTTACCATGAGGAAGACTGTATATTATGATAAAATAAAAGTGATGAATTTTTTAAGCGCAATAGACTGATTCACTGTCGTTTTACGCGCGTTTAAATAGATACAGACTTTTGCAGTATTTGCAGGGTTTACGCAGATTTATCATCAGACTCAAGGACTCAAAAACATGCAGTAATTTCGATTGAAAAATTATTCTCACATGGCCAAAGTTCTAGAGCCATCGAGTTATTATTTAATCCAGTTTAAACATACTGAAAATTGGTACCGATAATGTAAATTTCCATTTGATTTATTTTGGATGTCACTAATTTTCCGGAGCGGTACTAAGATGTGATGACTCTCCATCGTAAATCAGTTAGGAGTTACACAAATATAAATCAGTTGATGGAAATTTAAATTCTTGGTTACATTTGCAGAATATATCTCAACAGTATTAAGGCTGAAACTATAGAACTCATTAAATATTCCGAAGCTATGAGGGCCTAACCCCGTGACTTAAAGGAAAACGTTTTAATGCGATGCATTTTCATTATCAAGAAACGTTTTACTCACAGAAATCCAACCGTGAAAACGTAGGTACGTGAACGAATGGGAGGATATATACACGAATATATTCGCTGAGAGCGACCCATTTCCTGAGAGGCGTGGAGTCCCATGTATTCAATATAAATGTTTTTAAGGGGCCACAGTCGAGAGTCCAAACGCTTGAGAAGCATAAGCAATGGAGATTCCGAGGACGGATAGGGGGATTAAGGAGGTTACCACTGAAATTGTTTTTAATGTCATGTTGTTCATAATCTCTACTCATAAACCTCGTGTCCTACATCTGGTAACGTTAAATATATCCCATCTTTCGACTCTACTATTTCCACATACAAAACTTAAAGCTGCATGGACTTGAATGAAACACAGAGATGAGTATACTACAAAACTCCATACGCATAATGCCATTCCCTCCCAAATTAGGCAGTCTAAGAGCATAGTTATTGATGTTAGACCAATAAAACTGTCTCTCTAAACAACTTCGTCCCAAATTCACTATCCTTGCATTCCTCTTTTGCTTCTTTTACACGCATTTTAATCTTTATACACGCTCTCCAATTCCCTAGATGCCTCTTAGGAATATTATAAGTAATATTTTTACATTCTGTCAATCAATATAGTTAACATAAAAACTGTCCGAATTAGTTATCTAAGTGTTCCACCTCAAGGTATTGCTATGTTTATATATATATTTTTTTCAATCATTTGTTCAAAAAACAAATGTTAATACTTACATTATATATGTTACTGTTGTTAGCCCATATGAAACAATAAAGTTTTGAAACGTTGGCAAGAGATTAAAAGTGACTTTTTTAAGAACTAATTTTCCATAAAACATTTAATATAAAAGAGTGGTCAATAACAACTCTCATCAAAATATTTTTTACTTCCCTTTAGAGTCTCTTCCGCCATATTCACCAATTAGTTTCTTGATCTATCCCATCCACTCACACCATTCACTTCACTATCATCTGTTTCACTATTCTTCTTCCCCGTTTATGCCATTGGTGTCGGGGTATTAATAAACTGCTTCCACCTCTTCCGATCACCCACCATTTTCTTCATCTCCTATTCAGACTTCCCACTTTTCTTTCCATACTTCTCAATCCCTTGCATCCAAGTCCCTCTTGGTCGGCCTCTACTTCTGCTGCCATCCCGTTTTCCTTAAAATACTTTCCTGGGTTTTCTATTGAGATATCCATACCACCTAAGTTGATTTCTCTCTATGATTGTTAAAAGGCGCTCCTGCTGGAGTTTCTCAATGTTTTTGTATAAATGAAAAACTTAAAATTTGTGGTTTAAGTTTTTCATTTATACAATGAATAAGTTCCACCAAGTACCGCCTGAAACTACCAGTTATATCAATTTTTTGTTTCTTTCCAAATCCCTTTTGATTTTCTTTCCTATTCTTCAAAGGGACTTCATTTCTGCTGCTGCTATTTTTCTCTCTATTTTGGTTGAAATAGGCCAGCTTTCAAAGCCATAAGTTAGTATAGGCACATAAATAGATTTATATAGTTATTGTTTTTGTTTGTTCACTATTCGATTATCTTAAATTCTCTCAGAATTGCCCAAACCAACAAAGCACGCTCTTTTCATACATTTACATTGCTGGAACATCCAACCCACATTGCTTTAATCACCCAATCGTTCCTAACTCTATCCATCCTACTTTTTCCGCTGTCATTTCTCAGCAACCCCATTTCCATTTTATTTTGCCTACTCTTGTGCTTATCCTGATATACCCAGGTTTCGTCGCCATATAATAAAGTCGGGAAAAGAATTACATCCTTATTTATAACCTATTACTTACTTAAACTTCTTTTTCTAACCGTGTGACTTAAAAGTTTAATTTGCAACAAAAATCATGTGGGAAAGTAGGTATGATTTCTATTGAAGGACACATTTTCTGTGATTACCTGGCCAGAATACGAATAGAAGTCATTGTACGGTGAAACCGCCTTAAGGAGCCACATTTAAGAGTCAAAACGCTTGAGAAGCATCAGCAATGACGATTCCGGGGAAGGAGAATTTTAAGCGGCGAGGGGTTGTGAGGATTTGAGCAGAAGGCCGGGGAGAGGGTGGAGTTCCTCGGGCTATGGAAGAAGAAGACTCGTGGCTGCGGGTGGAATCGAGAACAAAAGAGGAGCGATGCGACCGCAAACGAGCAGCGGAGCAATTAACAACACATCGATGGAGATGCGGAGTTCAAGCGAAGCAATAGGTCATGACTTTTAGGCGGTCCCGCCGTGCAATGACTTAAATGTCATTTAAGTCATATCCTAGCACCAAAATTAAATAAATTGTTTCAGGCTTCACTAAGTGGAACTCTTTCATAGTAATTACAAAGAATACATGTAAAATAGTACTGATCCACACAAATTTCATTTACACCTTATCAATAGTTCGATGGCTAACCGTCATTATCAAGGTTTCGAGAACCAGCAATGCACCTGTGAGTAAGATCATCGGCCAATTGGCTAATATTATAATATATGTCTCTCAGAATGAGGGGGAGGGAAATTAGGAGTTTGGGGTAAAATTGGAGGTGCTCACTCCCCCATTTTTAATACCCAACACCTAATTTCCCCCATCCCAAGATATTTATATATTGTATTAGTAATATTACTTATATATATATATATATATATATTTATTTATTTCTCTTAGAAATATTTATTATATTAGTAATACATAAAGCTACAAAACTAACTGACTGGCTGACTGACTGACTCACTCACTCACTCAATGGCTCATTCATTGATACGAATTTCAGGGCATTTCTAATCGAGCTAGAAGGTTGAAATCTTCAGCAGAGGGTCGGAATTTAGTGTCGAGTAATCGAAAATCCCAGTATTTTTCATTCATTTTGAGCCCAGGTAGGATTTTGTTTTATAATGGGATCAAATCGAAAAAACGAATAGTTTCATTGTAGAGTAATTTTCTTTCATTCATAAAAATATGAAATAATTGAAATACAAGTTTCATTCTTTGACCACAATGAGACCAAAGCTTCAAAACATTTAATTTTTCCAGCCGATTTTTCTCTATCGATAGATAAATTGAATTATTTCAAGTTAAAACGCAAAATTAATGCAAATTACGAACTTTTTTCATTTTCGTTGCCAGGCAATTTTCTCACTGTTTCCGAGACTTACAGTTCCTTATACTCTGGCTATAAAGGCTGCATTTAAGGGAATTCAACTTTCTCGGAACGTATTTCAATAGCTTTTAATGATATTATTCCTTCGACTTACACGATTTACGTTTTATGATGATCTATGATTTAAGTTATGGTAATGTAAAACCCTGTATTCTTACAAAATATGAATGAAAGGAATCGAATTATGAATCGCTTTACAAAAAAAATTAATAAACGAAACCGTTATTACACTCTCACATATGTAAGCCGTAGTCATGCTATAATATTATATTCAAATCGAAGAAAAAATAACCAGCACTCTCATTAAAAGGATGCTTATAAATTGTATATGCTGGAGGCCATGAATTAATTAACACCGCAATAGATAGAATGGAGACTAATCTTCATTAGAAAATATTATATTTTTAGGTATTTCACGGATTAATGTCCAAAATATTTTAAATAAAAGATTAAATTCACATACACAATGCACACAAGTGTGGCTAGTCTATTTGCAGTCCCTGCAACCCCATAACAAGGTCCTTTACCAAGAGCTGTACTGCAAAATGCCATTCTGTTGTAACATTAAAGCCTTCCTGATTGTAGCTCACATTGATGAAATTCCTTCTGTTTTTGTATTGGGCAGCGCATCCATCCGAAAAATAATTAATGTTCTTTGGAGTTGGAAAGTGGAATTTCAATAAATTGATTAAATTGTACTGGACATGGTACCTAATATGTCCAGTACTTTCCAGTACCTAATGTCCACTTTGTATCATGATGAAGGCAGTCAGATTATTTCCATAAACGACACATGGTGTATTTCATTAGTATTTTCGTCTCTGTGTAAGCAACAAACGGGTGAGTTGTAACATATGAATTATTATAATGGAATCCTTGTATTTCATCCTAAATGATGAAGGAGTCAGAAAAATCACAAAAAACAACAAATCCATTTACTTTGAGTCCTTCTTCAGTGAATTCAAAGTATTGTGACTGCTGCTGTGTGATAAATGAGTGCGGTAGGAGATTTTGTAAACTCGATACAAACGCCTCAATGAAATCATCTGGTGATTTTGCTCAAGTCTCTAGAACTGCCCTGTCTGTAGTAAACCAACACATATGTAATTTCATCAATGCCATTCCTACCGAACAGTTTAAACAGCTAATCAGTCAGTTTTGCCACACTTGGACAGCAAGGATGCATACACCTAAGAAACATGCTGGAAGAGCAGGATTGAATGTAACATATGCCAGACAGTTCTTGTATGACGGTAATGTATGTTCTTCAAATATTGTTGGTTTTTTTAAGTTACACCCTTCTACCATTAACTTGAAATTAGGGTGTAAGATACGTGCACAAACAGCAGGGATCATACTGGCACTAGAACGAACACTGTACTTTATCCGCAACTCCCAAAATTTTGAGATTCCAATTTTTACATCTGGGCATGTGTCTTTGATAAGTGCATGTATTTCCTTAAGATTGTGCAACACTAGCCGCTTCTGCCTATGTATTGTTACTCCATTTTCTTTCAGACACATAGTCTTTTCTTCCTGGAATCACACGACTCATATCATGATCGCAGTAAAAGTCACGTACACATTGAAGTTTTCTTACACCATGTCTTACCTGACTTCGGATTTGGTGTCACTAATACACCATGTTCTGCCACTAACTATTTTTCTCTCCGTACCATGTAATTTGAAGCAGAAAATTCGTTCATGATTTTCCTTGCAGTCCAACTCTTTCTAAAGGCCGTTTTACACGGGGCACGAAATTGCACAACTTAAAACTGCATTTTTTTCTCAATCGGGCGTGCAATCATTTTCGAATTAGAGCAGGGGCTATTTTGCCATCTCGCGTTCATGCATTCGGGCATGCATTCTTGCAATTCACGGCTTTACACGGTGCAATTTGAAATGCACGTTCGTACGTAAATCAGATTGTGCAATTACGTGCCCCGTGTAAAACGGGCTTAAGCACAGTCAAAATGTGGATTAGAAACTTATCTTTCAGCTAGGCTATGATTTATTATTCTGCATGCTCTTCATTCTCTCTAGCTGAATCCTCTTTAAAAATCAAAATAACCCTGGAATGACCCTAGGATTTTCTACAACCTTTGCATTCAAAGTTTTTCTAAATAACAATTGGTTTCCGCGCAGTAGACTGATTTGTATGAGGTATTTCACCAGAAAATAAAACGACCTTCAAATGACCTCCAAATTATATTTATACTGTTGGATGCTATATTTCTATCAATTTCGATTTATGCATTAAAATTGTGAGTTTTAACAGTAAAGATGAGTAATTTGAAAAAAAATATTTTTTAGATCCACTGGGAAGTTCAGACGTCGTATTGGATCCGCCATTTTGAATTTCCAAAATGGCCAGATGGCTATCGAACCTAGATGCCAAAAGCTGTCATTTAAGCCAACGCGGATCTAATTTGGATCAAAACTGCTCTTGGCAGAGGGGAGGGGGGGGGTCCGCTTGACTGAGTCTTGGTTGACTTGACACTATAGGTATATATATAATGATAGTGATACACCTTAGTAGATATCTCCTCCAGCTGAAGAAGGGTCCTTAGCCCGAAAGCTACTCTAAGCAGTGAACACCAGTGTCGTCATGGGTCATCTGCCAGTGAGTGTCCACTGATTTACTTTCCTATCCTTCCCCAACCTCAACGCCTTTTTGCTAGCTTATACTTCTATATTTATTTCCTTTTCTTTTTATATTTATGTATATAGTGATACATATATTATTTGTAAACACGCTAACTGCCGTAAATTTGTAGTAATGACTTTCAGACTTATACATAAAATCTAAAAGTGCAAAATCTCGGTCAAGTTCGTTATTGAGCTAAATCGGGCCAAAGGGGTAGAAATGGGGAGGCTTTTTTTTAAATTAGTAAGTTTATTAAATTAAAAATTAAGTAAGTTTTTTAAATTAAGTAAATTTCCAAGCAACTAAAATATATCGTAGAAATAATAAGTGCCGATAAAATAGAGCCTTTACGAAAAAATAACGTCTTGCTAGTCACCGAGGGAGGTTTCAGTTTTAAGAGGAAGCGGCCGCCCCTGGAACTTTCAGTTGTGGTGAATATTTTGCGGCGATTCAGCGCTAGTCAGTGGCAGAGAGCGTCCTGACATCATGATTTCAAAAGGCATCTACTCATTGGTTGATTTCCGCCTCCATTTAAAGCTCATACTTCAGCGCTTATTTGCCTCCAATGCATCATGTTACAGAATCACACAATTTTACTGCTCAGGTGGCGCGGGGAAATACATATCTGACTACAACTCGGCCAATATCAAGTTGATTGCGCTGAAACTCGCGCGCATACTTTATCCGAGTGCAATTCAACTACTCGTGTATTTGGCTAGTAGGTATTTATTAAAAATATGAACTTCGAAATCTACCAGCGCCTGTTGGCCTATGCCGAAAGGGAATTTTTAAAGACAAAACTTTTAAATGGCGACGAATAATCCGTGTTACCAAAACTCCTGCCCCAAGAAGATTATTCCTACAACTTTAGCCAAAGATTATGCCCGTTGAAGAAAAGGAAAGTAAATTGAAAATGTAAAAGTTTGAAACTAAATAAAATCCTGTTCGAAAATAAGAATTTTCTCATGAGAAAAGTCAAATTTCACCAAAGACTTATAAGAGAAGTAGCTGTAATTGGATAACAACCGAATAATTTCAATCATGAAGGCGGGTACAAACTCTGATTCACCTGTAAAATTCTATTTCGAAAAAATAACGGTCGAGAGAAGAAATTTGAAGGAGATGAGAGGGACAACAATGGAGCACGGCTCACTAGGATAGATGCATGGCAGTCCACCACCATGATTCATTGTTCCAGACGAAGATCCCAATAGAGGTCGCGAAGCGTTAAAAGATATTAAAAAATTTTCTGTCAACCAACAGAGGCCACGGAACGTTGAAAGATAATTTCGTATTATTTTTCAACGTTTCTCGGCCTCTGCTTTGCGCTTCGTCAGGAGCAATGTCTACGAAATTCCAATGCATGACACCTCCTGAGTAATTTGCATAGTACTGGGATGCCATACAGCTTTTTCTATTTTATTTCTTATTATCTATTATTTTTTCGTCTTTCAATGTTTCGCCACCGGAAGAAAGTGAAGCCGAAAACATTCTTCAGAACATGAAGGTTGGATGTCCTCAAAGAATTAGAAATAGTGTAGCACAGGACCACAGATGAAAATGCTTCTATTATGTGACCAGGTGTTTTTCAGTTCCTGATTCTTCCTCAACATTATATTTCCCACTTGTTAACTTAACCAGTAGCATCTCTGCACCTGGACTTCCTCGCCTTGCTACTCCCCTTCCTTTGCTTTTACTTTCAGCTCCGAAGGCTAAGAGGAATACTTTCCTTCTTCTACTCCCTTACCTAGTTTCAACGGGTGACCTTCTTTCCCACCAACTCCAATTAATGTACCTCTTATTCCAAAACTGGACATTATATAAATCGAAACTTTTCGAAAAAAAATTAAGTCCTCTCCTTAGGATGACGTGAAAGCGTCTCGAAATGCGTCGTATTTCATAAAATTGTCAAGATAAATTTCGACAAAATATCGCATTAAAATGTCACTTTTGTAAGCAACACAATCTTGGAAATGAAGAAGAATGCGTGGAGCAATATCTTATATGGCAGTGAAACTTGAACGCTAACAGTAGCAGAATTTGAAGGTTGTAAGAACGCTGAAGATCAATTGGACTGAGGATAACTCACTAAGCCCTTCAAAAATTTGGCGAGATAGTGTGGTTCTGACAGCCGCCTTAAGACAATAGCGGAGGGAAACGTGAATTAGAAGTCCGTTGTCTCGGCCGTGACTTCGTTGAATTTGCTTAACATTGTAAATGAAAAGTATAACTTAGTTTTCCATTTTCCTGATGATGACGAGCTTCGTCGAAACCTAGGTCGTCTTGTTTTATTACATTTATGTGGAAAAACTAAGTTATACTTTTCATTTACAATGAATGAGAAGGCTTGAGAGCAGGCCCGGCTTAAGATAAAATTTTAACCCGGGCGAGAGAGTATTCCGGCGCCCCCCCTCCCGCTTAGCAAACCTATTCACCAGTTAAACGTAGTAAAAAATATTTTTTTCACAATCACAGCGCCCCTCCCTCTGCCCCAGGCAGTCGCCCGTGTCGCCCAGGCCTTATGCCTTGAGAGAAGGAGACTGAGGATGGGATGTATCAATGATCCCGGAATAAAGAATGGTGAAATAAAGCGACAAGCTAAAAAAAAGTATGAGGTAAAGACTTCTAGGGCCTTATTCAGATAGGATTCGAACTCAACAAATTTACAGTAGTAACGTCACAGCATCTTAATATCTAGACTTTTAAATGGCATCATTTGAAAGTTCCGAGTTTGTGACGTCAAAATCCCGTCACCGTAGAGACTCAGAACTTTCAACGCATTTCCAAGTAGGGTACCTGCAGAAGTATCAATTTAGGTAATGACTGCCATTGATAAGATAAGTTACCAAAAGGCTATGTGCTATAACCTCTAGCACTTGACTTTTAGCACTATAATGTATTTTAAAAGCAATTACTTTTATAAAGACACATTTAGACAACGTTCCATGGTGACTTTATTTTTGCATGCCGCACTTCCAAACTTTTTAATCTGTGTTCCTTTTTCATTATGTTACAGTACGAATTTACACACTTTCCGGCGCAATTAACTTCAGCGTTGCCGAGACATCATACATACGGCTCAATCCAACATTCAGTTAACGGTAGGGTTTACCTTATCTTGCGGTTGTCATTAACTAGACATTATTAAACCGAGACTAAACCCCGTTTAACTCTATTGTTTCATCCAGCACAAAACCTAGTTGATACTTGACAATTGAGGATGGAACCCAATACGATATAAGTGGTCCTATAAAGTTTAACACGATCATTGAACTTTTACCGGCGAGAAAGTGGTATTTCCATTCATATGTCAGCGCATGCATGCTTCAATTTCAAATCAACCGATCTATGGCAGCAGGCGATCAAAACAACTGTCGCGACATTTTCATTTATTTTTGATTTCATGACCATAAAATTACTAATAGCCACATTAATGGTGCGACGACGGAAATTTCTGAAGTGAAGATCGTACAGCGACTGTAAAACCTCACGTGGTTGGACGACGGCTACTAGGTCGTACTGGAAGCGAGTTCAAGACTAGTATCCAATCAATCATGAAATGAAGTAGCTCAGCGAGTAAGTTAGTCGTTATGCTTGTTAGCCAGTTATGTTGGTTAAATATCACACGACATAGTATTAGTGAGTATCCTCAAAGTTGTGCTTCACCAAGCATTGCGTGAATTAATTGTGGAATGTCACAAGTGACCTCGGTTGTCTGTCGCATTCTCAAATGACCAATCAACCAGCAAACCCTCGCGATTTTCGAAGATTATAGGTGTCCCATCTCCACATTTTAATATTTCGAATCCGCGGAAGAGGATGAAACTCTCTCGCCACCATTGTCGTTTTTTATTCTTTCGATAACCCTCCTCCCCCTACGGAGAGGAAGTCTTATTTTACTCGGCGGCGGAAGTCCAAAAAAAATCCACTCACGCCCTTTGTAGCGCGGGACTTCGCGTGCCCACTGAATATTGCAAGCGATGCGGTCAACGCGGCGTTGCGCGCGCTCCTAGCGGCGGAGTCCGTAAAGTGGGGAAGGACGGACGAAATCAAGGTGGCGAATTTTGGGAGGGGGCAGGTGGGTGGGGGGGGGGGAGGGCCGCATGGAATCTGAGGGTTGCAGGGCTCCACTCACGTGCTCTCTCAAGACACTACTGTCTGTCGTGTCCAAGGAGATTAAAATGAAATGGAGGAGGCAAGACCGTGTACGTTCATGAGCGAAAATAAAGCAAGAATAGGGATGCATGGGAAGGATTTTGTGCCGAGTAGGTGTTGCCAAACCAGTCATAAAACATTGCCTTGCCTGTGGTCTTTTACTTAGATTGGACGAAAATCGAACGCGACCGCCAGACACGTAAGCCAGAGGAATGTCAAAACTGTGCCGACTGCAATGGCGGAATTGGCTTCAAGAATCAAGTGGTATGTCGCCTCCATTTATTTTCTAACCTCCTTGGTCGTGTCTAGTCCACCCCTGTATGGCACTTGATAGCTCTGGCAATGGCTGAAACGCTACAGAAGCTACAGAATGTCTGTTCAACCACCTGTTAGGGCTGTCTTACGACAGATTCATTCTCACGCTCTTTCAATATAGTTTTTCGCGTCTATTCCACCTCTACTAGTCACTACATAAATATAGCAAAGACTGAGAAACTACGGAAGCTACAGAAGGTCTGTTCAAGCATCTGTCAGGTCTGTCTTACGACAAATTCATTTTCACGCCCTTTCAAGATAGTTTATCGTGTCTATTTTACCTCTACTAGTCACTCCATAGCTCTAGCAAAGGCTGAGGCACTACAGAAGTTACAGCAGGTCTGTCTATCCATCCATTAGGGCTGTTTTACGACAGATTCACTTACGAGCTCTTTTAAGATAGTCTGTCGTGTCTATTCCACCCCTTCATGGCACTAGATAGCTCTGGTAAAGGCTGAAACGCTACAGAAGTTACAGAAGGTCTGTCCATCCATCCGTTAGGGCTGTCTTATGACAGATTTACTTGTGTGCTCTTTTAAGATTCAGTCTGTTGTGTCTACTCCACTCCTACTATACACTAGATAGCTCTGGCAAAGGCTGAAATGCTACATGTACAGAGCCATGATGAAATAGATCCAAGTAATTACAATCCTGGCCAGTGCATAATGAAAAAAGCGTTAGATACTTAAGTCCTTACTGGTACTAAATTAAATGCTCATTTCTCAGTTGTCACATTCTATTTCGGTTATGTGGGACTGTTGAGTAACATTCCGGTTCCAAATAAAATAATCGAATTTATTACGGAAGAAGAAATACCTGATGGTTCGACCATCGAAAATCGTCAGCGATAAAGAGGTTGACCCAGTGAATATTCTGAGTAGTCTTAACTACCATGTTACTAATGGACAGGATTGTTCAAATTTGGATTGAAATATTAACATATGTAGCAGGTAGAAAGTTAAATAGTTGCAAGGTTCGGACGATCCGTTTGACTGTGACGTAGAGTTTAAATTACATCCAAGAAAAGATCGGTTACAAAAGTTACGTCATTACCCCTAAGGTCGGTTTTGAAGTTTAAAGACCTATTCAGATCCGGCAGTTAGAAATAAAGTCCAGTTGATAAATAGCAATCCCTGAATTCAGAACCAGCTATCCCCGTTCAGTACCAACAGAACATACAGTAATCCGGCTACACAGTTTCTTTAACCAGTTGACATGTTTTATCAACCACAAACGTTCAGAAAACAATGTTGAAACAACAGAATATCTACTATGAATGCTTTTTAAACATTTATTTTATATTATTGGATCCGTTGTGTCAGGAACAAAATATAACTGACCGTTGACAACTCGTTTCACTTCTAAGTGGAGTACTTTCAGCAAATATCGCATCAAGCTGGCATGAAGCTAAAAAATGTATTTAGTTTTAAACTAAAATGCTGTTGAACTGGCTCGAATTAACAGTTTCATGGATTCAAAAAACTTTTTCATTGAAGATACATATTTTTAATTTGTTTTTATATCGGTTCACATTCATTTTGTTGGGTCACCAGGTTATTCACCTGCTGGTACACAAAATGCGGGATATTAAATTTATGCTGCCCCTATAACAATATATCGATTTTTCTGGAAGTCAAAACGCGGAGAAATTAAGATGAAAACGCTCTTAACCATTGAGGGAATCTCCACAAATTTTTCATCCCAGTTCCTGTAACATTCTTAATTTTGCGTATTAGATGTAATTTTTTATTCAAGCTCGCTCACCATGAAACTGGCGCTTGTGATACAGAATTTAATATTTTCTTAACACTCTCTTCCCAAATCCTCATAATTATAAGGCGGAAATACATTTAATTTATGAGGAAATCATCGATGATTTAGGAGTTACTCCGAGGGTTAATTGTTTGAAAAAGAGTTGAAAGGTGTTCGAAAGAAAAGTGTCGTATTTTTTGTTGAGCTGCAAATATAGTTAGTGAGTTGGTTAAAATCCACCGAGTCGGCCTGGAACTCATTAGATATTGGTTGCTTTTAAAATAATGTCAATATTTGAAATAAAACTAACAAATTTGTAAATGATAATTTAATATCGCGAATATAAACTTTTTAGTAGTTTCCGGTTAATTTGTTTCTATGTTTTGTGCAAATCACGTTAACTTACCCCACCCCGAGCAGAGGTACATCAGTATTGAATCGTTCTCTTGAGAGAATTGCTTTTGAGAAAGAGTGCAAATTAGCAAGGGTACTCAAGTGTCCTTTCAATGCAGCTCAAGTTCCCTTTCCACATTATGTATTACGGAAAGGGTATGGGGAAACGACGCAGGGTTTAACGTCGGGGCCTTTTGACACACTAGTTGCATTCCAGGTTGAAATGAAACTGAAGTCAGTATTTAGTTTCATGTCACTTCCTCTTTGCATAAATAATAAAAAAAAATGCTCTCCTAGTTTTTTTCTAAAGAGTAAATAATGATTATGATATGAAAACGTTAGACGAGTGTATAACAACCACCATGACGACCGCCCGGTGTTTGATTAAGATGAATATACTACCTCAGTTGCGAAGCCATAGTAATAACAGAAACTGGAGAATAAATTTTTAATATTTATATTATTTTGAAGCGTATATTACTGGAAATATTCCATTTTTTTCATCCCGTGGAACCGTAATATAGTGTCATTGGCAGGGTTAAATTTATCTCCAACCGACGTGTTGGCAGAGAAAAATACTTAGTGAGATGGACTCAACTTACCGTCCAATAGCCGGTTGAGGAAACAATACACAAGTAATTAATAGTGTCATAAGATGTTTAAATCAAGATATTTGCTCAATATGTGTTGCAGAAACATTCGACAAGTTTTTTGGTTTCATAAATGGTCTCATAACTTAAATGGAGTTTGAAAATTGGAGATCCATAATTAATCAAGATAAAGGATGCGCAATGTACCACTCGGATACGTAATCACTTGATAAAAGAGTTATTATGTGACGAATGACGAGTTTATTAACTTTAAATTAAGTTTATTAATTACTAAGGCTGACTATTAATAATTTGAACAAGTAATATATTTGCATAATAATAAAGTAAACAAATTTTAATAAGCGGAATGAGATAAGACCAAACATCCGAAGCAATGCTTACTGGGAAATAATTTATGAAAGTGATTGTTCCTGCAACCCGTATTTAATGACGTGGCCGATAAATTAATGGATTTTATAAGTATTTATAACCTCCCAAAATATTCGTGCGACTGGCAATACGTTTCCTTTCTAATCCTGAAACCTCACATCAACAGGTAAAAGGAACTCTAGTTGTTCCAGCAAGATAAAAAATAAACTTTTCATTCACCTGAAAGCGTTCACAGTGAATCAACATGCGTCGTCAACGGCTCTTTTCGCCCCAAAGAGATGCAATTTCAGCTGATGAATTAGTTTCGTTAAAAACTAAAACTATATAGTTCCATTTAAAGAATAATGGAGTCTTTGCAAATTGGTCTTTGCAAATAACCACTCAAACGATTGTTGCCTATTAGTGAAATCTTCTCGGGTTTGCCACCGGGTAAGGCTTTTGATTGTTGCCTATGTTTGGATAAATTTATATTAATTCATCAGAGATTTTACAAGAATTGGTTAATATGGCTAGAAATCCTAATTCGTGTAATAAGAGAAGCGACGAAACATTTCAGGCTTCCCCGGTGAATAATATGAAGTACGATTTCTCGGGATTCCAACCGGGTAATAACCACTCAAACGATTGTTGCCTATTAGTGAAATCTTCTCGGGTTTGCCACCGGGTAAGGCTTTTGATTGTTGCCTATGTTTGGATAAATTTCGGGTCCATCACCGACGTTTTCACAGCTTACACTGCTAAAGTCCTCAGGGTGATGAGTTTCCGTTGACTCGATTAACCGCAGTACATTGCTGTCACGTCGACAATAGCGGAACACAGCCTCATCCACACCCATAGAATCGACTCCAAGACGACGGAAATACTTTGCCGGGTCACCAGCTATTAGGACCTGATTGTAAGAGAGGATTAAAATCAGACTCGAGAAGAAGAAACCACCGGAACAGCGGTTTCCACCTGTATAACAACTGGAAACCGATTCTGAGGTCCATTGTAACGGCCCGAAAAGAGCGAGAAAATCGGAAGAAAGCGCGTGAAAAACACGCGTCACCAAACCTTACGTGACAACAATATATTGCAACTAATCCAGTCAAATTATAAATATATATGTTATAAAATTGGCATTCCTCTGTAGCCACAAAAAAATAATCCCGTTTTCCCGTTTCAATCTTTTTTACGGCAATGGGTGACCCATCGTATGCACGGGTAATGATCATAATAAATTACATTAGCGTGTTAAAATAAAAGAATTAGAGAGCGCTCAAGTTTTGTGAGCTTCAAAAATATCAATAGCACCGACCAACCTGTAATGATACTTAGGGAATCGGAAAAAATGACACTCCTGAATTCCATTACCGATTTCTGCTGCAGTATTATTTAATATCAAGTGCGCCACTTGTCAATTGACCGGTAGGGGTGAGCCTCGCACTCACCGGAACGGTATATTCTATTCGCCTACGGCGCGATCAGCACTGCGTGCCGCATCAACGGCAACTCATCACCCCGAGGACGGCAGCAGTGTAAGCTGCCGAAACGTCGGTCATGGACCCATTAACCTATTACTAGCAGCTTAATTTTGTATCATTTTGGCAAGATTGAAAAAACAATTTTTTTTGCTACATTAAGGTTTATCATTCTTTATCCTTTCTTTCTTATTGTTTTCCGTAGGTATATTCCTTTTATTTAATATGTTTCGTTATATAGACTTTTATTGCTAATATGTAGTTTCCATTGTCACAACTATTTGAGAATAAGTGCTGTACTATGTTATATATTGTTTGATCCTTTTTAAAAAATAGTTTACGCATCGTTATACGGAAATTAAAGATAATTATTTCGTATGTATTCATATTAAATCGAAGGAATTAAAATTACGTTTTCCTAGGAATATTACTCAGATGAACAGACATTATTATCTAATACCTTCTTGGTTCTGTTTGTATGTTATATTGTTAGCCCTGATACATTAGTTACATTTAACGAAACAATAGCAGAAATTTCTAGAGCTTTTATTAAAAAAAGAGAATGCTCCATAATTGATAAAAGACCACAGTCTTTCCCGGTGTATGAATGAAGTATTATCTGGGGTATGGCACCGGCCTATGATTTCCATAGCCTTTCGACGTGGCTATGAAAAACCTAATCCATTGCCATAAGCCGAGAAGACTTCATTCAACCCTCGTAAATACTTCGATTATAATATTTTGGTAATAAAGACGACGTTTCTTAATAGTTTCATTTCAGTCCGCATCACTACTGCAGGATCACCATCAAATTCCTCTACCTGCGCCTCAGTTGGCGTTTAATTCTGTGGTGGAGGGGAATAACCATTTATGAGTGCCATAGACATGATTTCGAGTAAATTGAGTTCAAAGTTTTTGTTTTTCCCCTCCTATGTCACTTAAATGGTTACGCACATTAAAAATTTCTTGCAGAATATGCCTCAAAAAGTTAACATATGTGTATTAAATGTAAGTTAACACAAAAATCTATTGCTCTTCATCAATAACTCAATTTCGTCAAAAATTTCACTTCAATGGTTTTTCTCCTCCACCACAAAATTAAAAACTGACCATGACGCATTATTTTTGCTACTCCGTATGTCGAAGGGCGGAGAATTTTTTTCAAAACACATTTAAAAATTAAGGAGCACCCTGAGGAATGACGCTTTCCAGTTTCAGCAACTGGCATGATTTCAGTTTGGGCAGATTTCTTTCTTTTTTGTTATCAAACAACAAAAGGGGTCCATCTTACAGGTTGCTTCCCTCGATTATCACTCTTTCGTCTCCCATCCTCATTACTTTTTTTTACTCATTAGGAAAAAAAATACGGGGAGCTTTTTGAGGGAATTATCGATGAGTGGGGTCCCGTACTAGGGGTTATTATTTTGGGAGGGAGGGGGAAAGTGTTTAAAGTGGTGTTGGGGAGTGAGAGGGAGACTCAAGTGTCCCTTCGGTGCTGCCTCTTTGCCGATGGCACGTTAGGGGTACGGCGGGGTGGCGGGCAGGGAGACGACGCAAGGGTTTAACGTCGGGGGTCTGTCAGAGTAATCTCGGAGCGTGGAGGGAGGATTAGAGAGGGTGGAGTGGGGGTTGGTGGGGAGGGTTTTAGCGAGTGGCAGAGGGTGCATTGGACTGGGGAGGTGGAGGGTTGGAGGGGGTGGAGGACAGCGATGAGAGGAATAAGGTAGGGGCGGGAGGGAGGGGAGAAAGGTGGGGAAGGAGTTAGACATACGATGTGCCCTGGAGTGAAATTAATGCTTTATGCATGCAATGCGGTGCAGACGATCTCTACGCATGCGCCTTTAGTCTCCACTCTAACGTACGGGGAGAGGGGGTTTTCATCAGGGGGTGGTTAAAGGGGTTGATGTCAAGAGAGAGAAAAGGGGGTTTTGGAGGGGGATAGCAGACGAATCAGAGCATCAAGGGGGTTGGGAAAGAGTTTTGGTGGGGTTGTATTTTTTACCCTTCTTTTTTGTACACTTCTCTTTTTTCTGGAAGTAGGGGAATCACAGCACTGGAGGATTGCGAAGAGTTGGGGGGGGGGATTTCAAACTTCTTTTTGCACTCCGATTTTTTCTATTTTTTTTCTTTTTGGTGGGTGGATTGACGAGCCCCTCTGTGTGTGTACGCGTGTCTTTGTGTCTGTGTGTGCGTGGGTACATACGCGTGTGACGTGGTGTGGTGGTAGCACACATCGACGACAGCCTGAAATATTTAACGAACGCTCTTATCACTGCACGCCGGTGAGCTCGGCAGGGAACCAGGTTGTGAGCGGTACGGTGAGAAGAGAGAGGATGTGGGTTGGGGGGGGGTGGTCAGACATCGCGCGGCAGTGGAGTGGGAGGGGGGGAGAGAGTATCAGAGGGGGTTGTAGGGGAGGGGGGGGGAGTATTCCGGTCGGATAAAAGCGGATTTAATTGTGCGTTGTGCTTTCATATCCCACGGCATGCTTTCTGGGATGCTTTGCGGCGGGCGACAAAGGGACGGGAGATGAGGGGAAGGGTGTACTATCTATAGAGAAGAGGGGTTAGGGGTGGGAGGATGGGGATATGAAAGGGGGGAGGGTGTCGTGCTTGTATGCATGTTGAGAGGGGGTTTTTTAAGCTGCAAAAAGAGGGGTAGCCACCAATCCATGTCCTCTCTGTGAGAAGAACCGTGTGGAAGAGAGGGACAAACTGCGATTATAAACATTGCTTTTTTAATGCGGAAACATCGGCCGGGATCTTACAAAAGATTTCGAGGACTAAGGCATCGATGGAGCACAAAATCGTTAACGGTTCACGGCCCGGGCTTTTTTTGCGTCATATGTATTGATAGAGGGGGATTGGAGGAGGGTATAAAATGCGTGTAAGCTATGGAAGCCTCTGGTCTTGATTGAATAAATAATGAAGTAGACACAGGGTTGAGAGAAAGCCGGGGAAAATAGGCGGTGGGTAGGATGGTGGTGCTTTTTGACGATTAGTTTTTATGCGATTCCGAAGGTTTCGTTTTGGAATGGGACTCGGATGCTGCATCTGTCAAATGTAGCATCCTCGTATTCTGAAATGCATAACTTTATTCGGTGCTCGAACTAAATTATTTAATAACGTCATTCCCATGCATGATTGGAACGTTCAAAAGTGATGAGGAAACAGTTTATTCAGTTTCTCGTGCTGAACTAGACTTAAACCATCCATTTCACAGTGCTAAGCACTTAGGATGATTGCAATTGTAATCCGCATTCAGAGTTCATGCTTCATTCAGTTTTTTTTAAATTAGTGAAAGGAGAGGTTTTCGGAGATGATTGACTTAAATTTTCCGAGGTTTTCTTGGCCTGAAAATTAATTTCGTTAAAAATTAATTTATCTGAATGCAACTTTCTGATGAACTGTGAAACATTTATGATTACTTTATATGATTACCAATTAATTATGTGATGGCAATGATAAATATTATTTTCCATTTTATTTGCAGATTAATAATTAACTTCAGGTACATAATTAAAATCAGTTTATGGAGATTATTTAAACTCAGACTGTGAACAATAATATTTGCGCATTCTCGTTTCCAAACATCCAAAAAAGAGTACTTCCATCCTAAATTTTTAAACACCCGAATAATTTGCAATTTTTTTCTAGTTAAAATCACTGACTTATTCTTCTTGTTCCTCTCCTAGCATAATTTGACTACTTAAATGAGTCGGAATTATAATTCTCCCTAAGGCGCACAAGTTGCAATCAAATTTGAAGGTAGAAAACCAAAATGAAATCACAGGTTGAAGTAACAACAATAACCGGTTGATGTAAGTTTGACTAAGTTATGTTAAAATAGGCAATAATATGTTCTATAAATCTATTGTTCTAATATTTAAACTGGTAGTTTGGACTTATGATTTTCATTTTCATGGAAGCTAAATTACTGATTTGGATTCTTCTTAGCGAGTTTCCGTGTCACCACTTTCAACACATTTGAAAGTAATAGCTATACTCCCATCAATTCCTTCGTTTCGACGTTTACGGTATTTCTCTATGCACTGAGTCATCCCCTATGACGTTTAACTAACTGAAGCTTAATAACTACTTAGAATACGTATCTATATACCCTACATTTACCTACCTATTAATAACTACTTATTGTTAGAAAAACTACATGCAAAAATTAAATCGCGGTAGAATTATGCATTTTGGATTAATTTTTTATTTCACTTTTCATTATTGGAAAAGAAGGGTGGCATTTATTTATGACCGTGTATTTCATTTTGATAGGAAAATATATAAATTTGCCATTAATTTATTATTAACCTTGAGCGAATGGACTCCTGCATGGCGTATATGCTTCAGTCCAGGTAGGCACAAGGACAAACTCCTTATGGATTTTATCCAGTAAAATAAAAGTAACCGCAATGTCGTGGTAAACACGGATTACACCGATGTTCTTTTGGACTACTATCCATGAGACGTACTATGAAATGATAATCCTATACTGTTGTAGTTAAATAATTACAAACAATCCCTTGAGCGAATAGAGAATGTAACACAGCTGAAGGAAGGATTAGGCTGGAAGATAGAGGGTAAGGAAGTTGAGTGCTAGGCTAATGATTACTAGAAAAGCTCAGATCGTGCGATTGTCTTGGTGACTATGAAAATAATGCTTTCAACGCCGCAACACAGCTGAAGAAAGGACAAGGCTGGAATCTAGAGGCTAAGGAAGTTAAGTGCTAGGCTAATGATTATTAGAAAAATTGAGATCACGCGATTGTCTTGGTGAGTATGGGAATAATATTTTTTTTAACACAGCGCCACATGTCTCGAGTTGTCCGAGGCAACAAATAATAAAGGTACACTGTCGGGGAGATAGAAAAAAATGTTCTTCCTTCTCACGCACCATTACATCTGCATGCTACTCTGCGAGCCACCGCAGAAGTGTGTGGCAGGGGTTGTCAGGACACCAGCAATGAAAGGGGAGGGAATAGGGAAAAGGAGGAGGGAGAGGACAGTGGTGAATTGTTAGTAAGCGATATGCCTTATGTAATAGTAACGCTCTGCTCTGGTAATAACCACTAATGATGCGTAAAAATACGGAAGCATGTACATATCAGTTCGGC
This sequence comes from Pyrrhosoma nymphula, assembly GCA_963573305.1. Lineage (NCBI taxonomy): Eukaryota > Metazoa > Arthropoda > Insecta > Odonata > Coenagrionidae > Pyrrhosoma > Pyrrhosoma nymphula. The sequence goes on from OY754339.1 coordinate 63,755,609, forward strand.
AGTGTATCTTTTTCATTATCTTTTGCTTTTAAAAGTCTTCGAGATGTTATCAATGTTATATCCTCCGTATCGTACTGATCTGACTATTTCAAGTAATCTTAGCCTAGCGTGTAAGGACTCCCTAAGGGCTCCCATCTCCCATTCCTTCCCATCTGCTGTGTAACAATCCCTGTTCCCTCGTGAAAGAATTTAACGATGCGTGTGGCTTTCCTTTGTATTTTATTTATTTCTTGAATTAAAACTTTCATTCAGGGTCCCAAATGCTGTCGGCGTATTCTATATGTGGCCTAGCTAGAGCATAGCAGTACCTAAAATCCCTTTCACTTTTTCATCGGGGAACCTTCTTACTGTTCGCTAGATAAATCCTAGTTAGATTAATGCAGGGACGCTATTGTTTTGTACGCACTTCCCCCTCGCTGGGTCGGAAGTTACTTTGATTCACTGGTATTTGATATCATCTGACTTCTTTATATTAACCCCTTCCTCGTCATAGGCTTTTGTGCTGGTCTGACGCCACGTGCCTCGCAGTTGCTGTGGAGTCAACTTTCTCCACCGAGGGCGGATCTATCCTCGTGCATGATCAAAGATCGGCCCTTAAGAAACAGACATGCAACCTTGAGGAAGTGATAGCTTCCGAAAATGGCTGAGGAAAGCAAAGATCTAGAAAATTCCAGAACGGATTAGTCATAAGACCTGGGGTGATAGAATGAAGAAGAGAAAAATTGCAGGAAAAAGTTTGAACTACAAATGAAAACATACTATTAATTATTTATTAAAAATGAATGAAAATGCAAAATATATCTACAGGGTACTGTGTTCATCTATATGTACATAGATGCCTACCGTATAATCAATACGCGACAGAATTATATAAATTATCTTTATATTTTTATTTCAGAACTCATCGTGGTATCAAATCAGGATAACTTTTTCTCGTGAATAGGGAAGCATTCTAAGTAATCGCAATGGTTATAAGGTGGTTTATTAGTAATTTCTACTTTTCCTGCAAGTAAAAATTTTGTTGCACCCATGTTATGCTGACCCGTACTACCGGATTAAAGGTATTACCTGTTGTTTCCCTTTAAACCCTTTTCCATCGATGCATTGCTGGTTATTACTCAAAAAAATATAACCGTATTTTTCTACAGAGACACAAATCATAATTAGAACAAGAGACTATAGTTTTAATAATAATAATGTATCGATAGATAACAGCCGAAGCCAATCACTATCTATTTGATATATAGACGAACACACACAACCATTCCCTGGGAGGTGAAAATCCTTCCTAGGCGGGATTCAAACCCTCGATCTTTTGTTCGGCATGCGAGGACTTTACCCCGCCACCACTGCAGGCGGCAAAAGAATGAAATATGCTGTAAGACAAACGCCAGACGCTTGATAAAAAATATATCTAAAGTACGAAACCAGTAGGGAATAATTCTTCGAATTTCCCCTAGTTAAAAGAGGATTTTCCTCCAATTTGGTGCTTGATAAAAAAATATGTGCATCAGATTTAAAGCCATAGTAATTATGGGCACTAAAAACCAAAACGTATCAACTTTTCCCTAATGTTTTTAGTGTATTACCCATATTTCACCCATTTTTATATCCTGAGGAATCTCTATGCAGTATTTGAGGTAAGATTAAAAATATCTTTGACAGAGGTTCAGCAGAGAAAAAGTCTAATGAGTTTCAAAGAAGTATGCGGAGCGAAATGAAGTGACATATTTGGCTTCAGTTTCCTTTCAACCTGAAATGAAACTATCGTGCCACCGAGCCACGGTTTTAAACCCTGTTTGCGTCGTCTCCCTGTACGCCGTCCGTAATGCCGAGCAGCTAAGTGAGAACGCGGGAGGCATTGAATGACCACTTTGAGTCCCCCTACCACTTGGCACTCTCTTTCTCTCCAAAAAAAAATCGCCTCAAAAGAACAGCGCCGCACTAAATATTCCCTCAAAAAGCTCTCCGTGTTTTTGTCCAGCTTGAAAAAGTAATAATGAGTAGACCAGAGTGCTAATCGAGTGTTTCAACCTGTAAGGCGAGTGTCTGGCGCTTCATAAAAATGAAAAGGAAAAGTGCGTTGGTGCAAGCGTCCCACATTTAGTAGACAGCAGTAGTGGACTCTTCTAGAGGTTTGATTCCAGTGTAAATATCCGTACGGATGGAGGTGAGATGATTCCTACAGCAGCGGGAAAATTACCATAGTGCCATGCAGAATTATATTAACTGCATTTCTATGAGTTATCAAATGTGCAAATATCATTCCCTAAAGTTCATTTCCTAAATTTAGCGTGATTCTGAAAATATTTTAGAAAGTAGAGGTAAGCACACGGAGTGTAATTTTGGTATCAGTGTACCCCATTAGGCCCACATTGTCAACTAAACGTGGAACGCTTGTCTATTGTCAGCGACACTTAAAGTAGATGCTTATCGCGTAAAACGTCTTCTTGTCTGCTGGGGATGAGAATGAGTTGAAATGAATAAACCAAACGAAATGAAAATCTTAATCACCCATCTTTCAATGGATACAGAGAATCACCTATGAAGAATTCATACAAATTTCTGGAGAGTAGAGGTGCTTATTGAACACCACGAAGTTTATGACACATAGTTATGAGACGCATTCTGAGTCATAACAGAATCTTAAAAACAAAAATGGAAGGAAAAATGAATGGGAATTATTAATTCGAAAGGAGTTACCAAGAATGCAAAACAAAAGGCGAATCATGAAGGATTTTTACTCGGGGAATTATGAAGTAATAAGCCGTTTACATGAGATGAGATGGAGGCAGATGCTGAAGAGAAAATGGACGAATAGGATCAGAACTGTGGGAGTATGCGGAAGAATAGGAGAGGAGAAAACCATATGGAGTACCACAAGGAATGCAACGTCCTGATGGATAGGCCACACTTAGAAAGACAACGAGTTTATTATGAACATAATAGCATAGAAAATAGAAGGAGAAACCCCTCTAGGGAGACCGAGAGACAAATACATGGGCCAACTAAAATGGGATATGAAACAGAAATTCTACAAGGACATGAAGTAGTAAGCAGGAGACGAGAAGAGAGGTCTTGCAATCAACCAATCTTATGTTTGAAAGATACACTGATGATTGGGTCTATAACCATCTTCACCGAAAATCGGAATCTTCCAGCAGCACAGTAAGTATCTCGTTCCCCAACCATCGTATGTACTATCTTACCACGAAAAGAGAATAGAGTGGAGAGACAGAGTGAAGCAACCCTGGAATTGATGACTGCTTTTGATAGTATTTTTTAAATTAATTCCTGCACTAATTTACACCTTAAACCAAAGTTATATGCTAAAAGGAACTGCGAGTGAGGATATTTTTCCATATCCCTAGCCTGAGAACGTTTTTATTAAGGCACCGTGCCACAGGCATGGATGAAACTTCGCCTTCACAATAGATCCCTAGTGCTTAGCAGTCCTTGGAACACAAATCCCTTCAGTAATTTTTTACCTTGATTGAATTGAATCCACAGAGCCAAGAGCAGCGCTTCGGAGTAGAGTATCCACCCTTAATAACCCTTCTTCATCCTCTTTAGATACTCCTCTCTAAAGAGCTGAAAGGGCTCTAAACCTCTCTTAGGGACTATTCACCTTTTTTGGTAATTAAACAGTTTGAAATGTATCTTAGTACACTTGCTCCTTTATTCACGTAGCCATTCCAGCTATTTTTCAGAACGTGCCAAAATATTTTTACAGCGTTTCCCCATTGCAATTAACAAAGATTTTAGCAACGAACTTCAAGGATTCAAGACTTGCCGGGAATAAATCTTATTTTGCACTATGCCATAGTGTTACGCATTGCTATACATACTAGAATAAGGTTATCAGAATCAATTTCATTAAAATCAGGAATAGGAGAAGGTGACCGTAGAAATTCAAAGAGAAGAGGAAATATTTTAATTAGTGTAATGGATTGAAAAAATCCTTTAAGTGTGACGTGTGAAATGCGATGACCACGTTGGAGTTATAAACAACCCAAGGAGAGGATGGAATGATAAATACCCCTTCTAGGGCCTCACTGTGATTCTTATATTGATAATTTAACCAAACCCATAAATGCATCAGAAATATGTTCTCATTTAAATCCTAAGCCACGGTTTTCAAGGAAAATCGAATGCGCGAATTAAAAACTTCATTCTTTCAGGAATCCACAAGTCTCCACAGTTTAAGTTTCAAATTTGTACCTTGAGTTAATGCGATTTAAAAAATCAAAGTAATGAACCCCAGCAACGACTGAAATCATTTCTTATAAGGCTAAAAATTAACAAATTCAGAGTAAAAACAACTCAGTTTAATATTGTTGCTCGTCGTTTATACTCTTTTTCCAATCGGTTATATGTCCTGCATTGTCCTGACTACCCCGATTTTTGTCAAAGTTTTGAAAATACTACAAACAGGCATGACAGACTTACAGACGATATTACATTGGCTATAGATAGAATATAGATCTTCATATCTGCAGAAATTACGGCCCTAAAATATGAGGAAAAATAGATTCAAAACCAGCGCCAATGAGTAATAACCCGTCCTCATGGGTTTATGGCTATTACTTCTTATTTTTTCTCAATGCTTTTTCTACTTACCTTAACGATTAACATAATATCTGATGTACGTACACCATTCTTAAAAATGACTTAAACCAACGTACTCTCATTCAAAGAATAGTATTCAATGTGGGCTAAATTAATGCGATCAACATGAATATTAAGATAAATCTAAAGGTAAGGTAATTGCTTAAAAACAGCACGTCTTTTTAGTAGTTACAGTGCCTTACCCCAGAGCTTGACCTAAAAAGCCCTTGGAAATTTCCCCTTACGGATAATGATAGGATTTGGATTTTCAAAGTAAACCTCATACATTGATTGCAGTAAAAGCATCTAACATCAGTACAACCAAAAGCTACCCAGTCAGCCGAAGAGTCAAGATCTCTTTGAAGGCTTAGGTTTTCTTTCTATCCGAGTGAAATTGCTCCATTCCGTGCAAAGTACCCTATGCAGCTGCAACGTAATTCAATCCGACTGGTCTCTTTTTCCCTGTCCAAGCTTTTTTGAGTCCTAGCAGACTGGAATAACTTAACTGCGCCTCGAAAACGATGTTTAAAACCTCGGGTAAGACGAACTGGGAAAACATTCGAATTTGTTTTCCGTTGCCAATGCCACTGCTTGCAGTTTATCTTTCTAAAAAAAATCCAGACGTGGTTCGCATTCTCACCACGTTTAGGCATTTACAACCTTTACTTCTATTTTTCTTTTAAACTAAATATTTTTTCGTACTGATAATGTTTATTTTCTTTCATCAAAATATCCTTATTAAAGAAAATGCCAAACGGAGATTACCAACTTTAGGAATATATGTATAAAGTCAGCGGACCTGAAGAAGCCAGCCGGAACGCCAGCGAAATATTGTCCTAAGGAATTGGATACACGCGGAAGAAGACCCGGAAACCAAGTCTCTTCAAGTCAAGAGACTCCGCGGAAGCCTTCACGGAGACTACGGACCTGGCCGCGAAGTAACTTCAACGGAGTTGCCTGCTAGCAACCACACAGCTGTGTGAAATCCACAGTTTAAAAAAATCATTCGCCTGAACTTGGATTCGAACCCAGACCCCTCGACATCACGCCGAGTGCTCTAACCTTTCAACTCGTGGCAATATCGATAAAGGCGCTATAGGGTTCCGGGTTTGAACTGCAGTCCAGGGGGTTGTGTTTGGACCGTCTGAGATAATTTAGATCACGCAACTAAATAGTCGCGTTGTGTAATCGCCTACGGTTCGAAATTTTGGTGAACCACTCGTAACAATTTCACGCAGTTTTCTAGATCGAGTTTTTCTCACCCATGAAATTGTTGATGAAATTGAAAATCCCGATTAGATATGCATTAAACAACATGGCGGACCGTCAGGTTACTCACTCGGCGAATAAAACGCATCATAATCTTGAAATGCATATTGAAAAATCACTTGGTAAAATTCCACACTTTATTTACGAAAAAACCGACCCAGGTTTCGTCAACTCAGTGCCATTTTCAAGGTATCTGATCGTGTGGTGGCCGAGTATATATACCTTATAGGGTGGAGGGGGGGAAGTAAAAGGAGTGGGAGGGGGAGGGATGGAGGTGCAAGGCCGGGAATTGGAGGGGCGAGGGGGTTAGGGTAATCCTGAGAAATTTGAATGAAAGAAGCGGGAGGGATGAGTCAATCTGGGGTTCTTTTTGTGGAGGAGTGAGAACAACAGAGTAAAGGACGATTGTTGGTGACTACGAGGGTAGGAGGTTGTGGGAAGGGGGGATACTGATTTTTAGGAGAGGAGAATGGGTGGAGAACATATGGTCATTACATAAAATACTTTGGCAGTTAACAATTTCAAATTGCTCTACAAAATCCAGCTTATAGCCTTTGTAAACTGTATGTAAAATTTCATAATCAAAATTGCTAAAATGGTTGTTTAAACATAAATGTTCTGAAAAGTTTGAATTACCATTCCCATTTATAAAACAGTTTCTGTGTTCTTTCACTCGGCATTTGAATTTGCGTCCAGTTTGACCAACATCACAGATGTCACAATCGTCGCAGTTCAGTTTATACACTCCACTTTTGTCTGTTCTCCTATATTTGTCTTTGGAGTTAAAAAGCATTTTCTCCACAGTACCCAAGTTGTAAAACGATACTCCATGTGAATCGTCCGATATAAGTGACTCAAGTTTATATGTCGCACCTTGGAAAAATGGCAATGGGTACTTCTTTTTTAAACTGTGATGAACAGTTACCAATTGTATAGTTTTTTATTTTTCTATCTTTTTTATGACGTTATCAACACAAGCCTAGGTATAACCGTTTTTGGTGGAGATTATGTTAATTATGGACCGTTCTTTGTTGTAATTACACCGAGGCATGGGTATATTTACCACTCTATGAGCCATTGCCCTCAAAGAAGCTAGGTTGTGCCTATGGTGATGATGAGAATCACTTGGAATTATCACTTCAGTAAAGCTGGGCTTACGATAGATAGAAAATTCGTGGTAACCTTTTGTAACATTAATGGTTAAGTCTAAAAAATTGATCTCACTACCACCAAATTCCATGGTAAAATTAATACTTTTATTTAAAGAATTCAATACAACCAAAAAAGCGTTTAACTGTCGTTTCGTGCCCGTCCACATAAAATAAGATCATCCACGTATCTAAACCCATAATTTACGTTTTTAGCCAGAAGATGCGAGGATTCGAACAGTTGTATTTCTAAATAGTTCATAAAGATTTCAGCCAGGATTGGCGATATCGGTGACCCCATAGCGAGGCCCGTCGAATGCTTGTAAAAATGTCCGTTAAAAAGAAAATAATTTTGGCTTAAACATAAATCTAAAAGGGCATTGGTAATTTTCGGGTCATTGGTAGTCTTATTAACCAATTCAAGGGCAATGTTGGAAGCCTCACCGGGAGGGACAGAGGTGAAGAAATTCGTTACGTCAAACGATACCAGTTATCCATTGAGTGGGGGTTTAATAGCAGACAGTTTATCAGCCAGTTCTACTGAGTTTCTTACTGAGTATTTGGCAGAGAATGCAGAATAATTACTCACTAACATATTCACTTTTACGGCAACTTTGTGGCAAGGTGTGTCGGTTTTTTCGGTGGTCGGTTTTTTCGTAAATAAAGCGTGGAATTTTACGAAGTGATTTTTCAATATGCATATTAAACATTTCCACAGAGTTACGCCGGAAACGTTTTCTCATATAATCTTGAAACACTCGTGGTTGCATCGAAGTAACAAGCTCCCAATTATCTCAAACTGTTTCCATCACAACTCGCGAATGATAGTTTCAACAATTTCACACAATTAACAGTAGGCATGATTAACGATTAATTTTTATCATATACACAGCAGATTTCCTAAGAAGCAGAGACTTCACCCTTAGAATTCTTCCCTCAGCCTAGTAATTACTCTTAGAAGGCAGCAGCCAATGGAGACGTAATTCTAGGACACAAATGGACCAGTCAAAGATGTCGATCCAAAAGTGGAATCTGGATTTCTTATCTATCCATTGACGTGGACTTCAGCAACCACCTCCAGCACCAAGTTTCCAACGTTCTTTCTGATTTTTCATCTCTGGATTGTCATTCTTTTGTTCCACGCTTCTGATCCGTACAACCCCGCGATCCCGAGGAGTATTTTTTCTATTTAATGCTGTTTTATATGAGCGTCATAAGAATGAGAAGTTCTTCCATAGTGGTAGGTGTATACTTAAACCAGTATTGAATTGCTTTTATTCGGGTTTCTCCCGCGTTGATTCATTTTATGGACAACCGTTTCACTTGCATTCCAGCTAGCGTCGTCAGGTCCTGAATGAGCTGCAGAAGATTCTTTCTCTGTTATATATATGTAACGCTTGAGCTAGTCTACGCTAGAGCTACGGGAGAAACCCGGGTAAAAGCAATTCATCAAATCACCGAGGAAGCCTCCGTACCAATTATAGACCAGTACTATATAAATGGTATAATAAATACAATCAGGTCCTGCTAAGTCAAAGACATGTCAGCAGGCACTTCTTTTACGCAAACCAAACATAGATTGGCCTCCTTTCAGAAAATGCTTTTTTTCTCAGTTTAATGAAAATACATACTAACTTACATAGTAATTAACTTGCATAGTTGTTTTACCTCACTTACTGTTAATTAACTGTTTGTGAACTCGGCAATGCATTACAAGTTATATGTACTATAATTTCTTGTTTTCTAAACCAATTATAATTGAAGTACAATATAGTAATCTGCATGCTATCCTGCGAGCCACCTCAGCAGCGTGTGGAAGGGGGTGTTAGAAACACGAGTCATGAAAAAGGGAGGGACTAAGGGAAATGGAATAGTAAGAGAAGATGGACGAAAAGCGAATTAATACATGCCAACACACAGTGTGTAAGGGCGTGGAAAGGAAGAATTCCTGTGCCTTTTTGGAATTGCAATTATCTTTGTTGCCCCTCCTATCAGTCCGAGAGATCTACATAATACACCAATCCTCATGCACACTCAATTTTTCTACCCAATTTTGATAAAGTCAAATGTTTGCTAAAAGCTCACAAGTCAGAGCAGAAGATCAATCTACCAATGGCACGCAATTATACTAATGGGAACCAATGGCACGGCATGTTACCAGATGGCACACCAAAGACTAGCTAGTTGGACGCCAAGGAAATTAAGATTAAAATAAGCTTTCCAATGGTCTATGTCGATCTTATTTTTTAAATCTTATTTATAATTATCAAAAATTTTTCTTTATAATTCTTGCTCTTAATGCAAAGAATATTTCCTGAAATTATTTATTATTCTTTTAAATTGATAAACTAAAATTTTATTCAACATTGTTAACAAAGCTTCACCTAATTAAGCCTTTACCCTTTAAAGCTTTTCCTAATTAAGGTAATTTTTATACCATTCACAATCATTTTTGCATCCATTTCCTTTGAGAATGGTCAGCACTCTGGGGTGGCACGGGCCCGGCTTTTAATTAAATTTCATGCAAAATGTGGCATGTGTTCACATAGGTATGTCGCTGACCGCTGTCTTATGTATTCAACTTTCATTCACAATAAGATACGATTGCCAAATCAAATCTATCTTCTCGGTATTTATAAGAGAAAAAATTTCGATCAAAACTACGCTTAGTCCACCTACTAGGACCAGTGCTTCACGCCCAAATAAATGAACTATGAAGTACAAAAAGTAGATAGAAACAACAAAGACATAAGGAGGGCATGAGCTTGGGAAATTGGGATTGAAAGTTGCAGTTAGATACCCTAGTCACTTATTCAAAAACCCAACTAAATCAAAAACATCAAACTCAAAAAGAAGCGTGGTTATCTCATGTGAATCCATTTAATCGAAACCGCAAAAGAGCCTTGAGGAGGCGATGAAAAAATATTCAGAGAAGAAAAAGGGGAAGCGGAAAGGTTCAAAGAATAACATCGTCGCCCTGTAGTAGGTGACTTTTTGATGTCGTGTGTGGGAGAAAATATATCTCCGCGGTTGCCACCCAGCACGCACGAACGAGCGAATGAAACTTTTCGGATGGCGGAATTCGTTGGCGGTGTTGGAGAACCTAGTGGGGTCGGGAGACTTGCTGCCCCGCATGGTCTTGGCTTGCCGCATGCGGTCCACTGCGGAGATGTCTTGCGGGTAGGTGGGCAGGGTGAGGATGTTCGATATTTTGCGATGCATCGATTTCGACGTGCTGTGTTCTTGAAACATCGGAACGTAAAGGTCGCTCTTCCGATGAGAGTTGACATCTATGGAATAGGCGAGTGCAGCGATCAAAAATGAAAAGTATTCGATATAGTATTTATTTTAAATTGACAACGCGTGTTTCTGTTTTTTTTTTACTTAGCCATCTTCAAGTTCAATGAATTAATCTGAATGAATTTCAGGTACATTGTACTTGAAGATGGCTATGTAAAAAAAAAACAGAAACACGTGTTGTCAATTTAAAATAAAGTACTGTGTCGAATACTTTTCATTTTTGATAATGCAGTTCCACCACATCTCGCCGGACACTGTTGACTTCATTCGAGTGCAGCGATGTGCGTACGATGAGTCAGTGAGTAGGGCTACTAGCTCGGCATATTTCTGCTTGCACGATAGTAAATGCTTTTCGGAAAATAAAATTGTGACTGAAGTACACAATTAATATGGCAATGGCAATCTCTGCAGATATTTATTACAATTGGAAATTTATTACGAAATGTGTCTTAAATAAACCAAAATGCTTCATGAGGATATTGGTCACATAGAAAATAATACAAATATTCAATTTACAAAATGGTTAAGAAGGATATACCATATAGAATAGGTACCTACTAAAAATGAGAGCATATGGTATAGCTAAAAATATTTAAACAATAAAGTGAGTACTATAGACCGCGAAAATGACGTATAATAAAACATTAGTGAAAACAGAACGACTATATGCAGGCTAATGCCTAGCGCTGAATTATAATTTACACAAGTCTCAAAACTTTCATCAATTTACACAAGCTGAAAATACTACTACTATAAAAATTAATCAGTAGGAAAATACTTGGCATATTAAAAACTACACAGTCTGATATTTGCGAAGTAGTGATGAAATATATCAAAATATAGAAAACATGACGGGAATAGTGAAAAGAGGTGTACTTATATTTGTGGAAATACATACAGGGTGAATTAAAAGGTCAAAGCAAGATCAAGTACATCTTTAAATACTTTTGGGAAAAGAATGCAACAAGTACTTGGGTTTAACAAGGTGGGAAATATTTGTAAAGGCACAGCAAAAAAAGAAACGACTTTTGGGCAGAAGGCGTTAAAGATTGAAGGATTACAAGGCAAAAGAGGGAAACAAACTGGGTGGAAATAGTCCGAAGAAAGAAGATATAGACATATTGAAAGGGTGAAAAAGATAAGAGAAAATACTGATAAATCGTAATTGACACGTGGTCAGAAGATGATTCCAACGAAATTTTAAAAAGTGGCAAATTCGAAATGTCACGACTTTCGGAAATAAGTTTCGTTTCGTATCAAACTCCTTGAGTTTCACGGATGGTCGTGGAATTTATAACATTGTGCAGATTATATTAAATATAAATACTTGTATTACGTTTTTTTAGATTAAGAATTAGCTTCCTTCATTATTATTCAAGGGGGTGATCCTCCGATTCGTCCGAGTGATGTTGCCCCTGTCTGCACGTGGAAGATAGTAAGTGCGAAATGGCCTTTTCCGTCGAAGCACGTTGAACAATGATACTACTACTTATTATTCAAGGAAAAACACTCAAAATCATTTCTTTTAACTAGGTAATCTATAAATAGCCTATCGATCACTACCCCTTTCGAATCCTACTGTCGAAAAAGTCACCTCTGACACATCGAAGTGACACATAATTATAAGGCTTAATATTATAATTATAATGCTATATTAAGACACTCTTCAACATCACTTTGAATCGACAGGTAGATGAGACATTGATCGGATATCACATTTCGATATTATGCCGCAGAGATATAATATAAACTATACATATTTAGGATTAAGTTTTCCATATTGTATTTAGATTTTCAGACGATTTGAGGTTTCATAAAATATCACTTACGTTATCGTGCAGTATCATTTAACATGAGATATCACTTCAGATTGGAATATTATTTGTAGAAAGATGAAAATGCAACAATCAATCAACGCATCGTGCGTGTATATGATTGCAATTTTTACGCATTACATATGTCAGCGGGACGCTGAGGCAATGCGCCGAAATTTTATGCATTCTAGAGCTGCCATTCCCCGTTATATCCCTTTTCGACTTATCTCACAATGAGACCTCAAGATGGGAACCCTGGTAAAGTCATGACGATGGGTGATATTAGATTGTGTAATCAATATCTTACATGCTTAAGTCATTCAAGTGTGCCTTGCACCTTTTTTGCGAAGTAGTTTGGTTCCCCTGCATCACTCTCTCTTGTTGGCTCCCTCTTCCCCTCCGTCCTTTCACTACACCCAACTCCTTTTACCTCCCCTCCTTGCCGCACACGTCCGCGGCACTAACATTTGCGAGAGAGGTATATAGCATCCCACATTTAGTTGACAGTATGGCCCTTACGGAGAACAGTGTAGCCAAACTTACGCTCCTAGTGTTCACCTCAAGGTCACATAGGCAACCATTTCCAACAGTGCGCTAAATTAAATTAAGTTACTTACTTATTGTTACTTTAGCACTATTTGCACATTGGAAGACTAAATGTGCCGATACTGTAATGATTACCACTATGTTGGTTTTCCTACTGATTTGGCAACATCGTACCTCCGGCCTTATGGACTGAAAATTACACAGAAAACGAACCGCCATAAGATCCCATACTTTCAGCATAATGTGGAACGCACTACAACTGTGAGCATAGCCTCCAGCATATCGCTGTGCGATACGAAAAATCGAATATCGCTAAGGGGTAATGCCGCCCCTGATCCGACCAGCAGAGCCCGCCTTTTTTCAGGAGAGGATGCAAGGGAGCGAGAACGCGTTAAGTATTGAAACTGATAACTCGTTTGACACCCATGGTGGAGTCATTAATCCGTAATCAGTTTTTTTTTAATGCGAAACTTGAAACTGAAAGTCTCGCGCGGGGCTTTTGCTTTTTGATTTCGGCACGAGTGAGTCAAGCGGTCGAATAGGAAGGAGAAGGACAAACTTCCAGGATGCCTCGGAAAGGAAAATCCGCGTTAAAAATTCACGCGGGCGTTAAAACGAGGTCAGCCGTCCCAAAGGAGACGACTCGCGAGGCGGCGCGGCGACGGTACGGAGTGTATGCGATGAACGGGACGAGGAAGTGCTACGAGTCGAATAAAATAGGGTCGTGGAATTAGATTCCTCTAGTCAAATGGGACGTGATGACTGCTCAAAAATGGCACCGGGCGAGAAAATGAATGTTTAGGCTGAAAGAGGAGATTCACAAAAAGTGGGCCTCTCTCCATCTCTTTGTATGTGACATCGTTTATTTTCAGTAAAAAGATTCCCGAGGCATATCGTTTTATTTTTTAATTTTTCTAAGGAGTTTTCTAGGCTTTTTCTTCTCGATGTTTCCAAGACCCTATTTTCCTGATATTTGGTATGCTGTTACTTTTATCAAATATAACACATACTTACATATCTAAATATAACGAATTTATAACCGGACATAGTTGGAAGAAGGAGAGGTAAAATTGGTTCTGCAAATTACATACAAATGGAACGTGACGACACTTCAAATACTGCGGCTGACGAGAAAATGATTTATTCTGCAACAAGGGAGACTTATAGAAAGATAAAATTTCTTATACTTCATTCATTCTCCGTTTATTTTTGTAGAAATAAATCTAATCGGATAATATACACACATTTGAAGTTATTTCAGACATGCGCAACTACCATTAACGCTGTGTTAAACACGAGAACAATAAAATAAAATGGCCAAACTTTAATATACTCAGCACAAACTGATGCAAGTTAACAGAAAAATGGCAAAAATGATATATTATAAAGCACAGATATGTTTGCACCTTTAGAATTTTTTAATTTCATATTTTCAAGACAAAGCGTGTCTCTGATGAGTGAAGGAAGTCTTTATTTAAAGTAAAGGAAGGAAGAGTAAAGGATTTATTTGAAATTAGATTCCCTCCATTTAAAAATCGTAATACAATAGATTAATCTTCACAAAAAATATTAGTTTCCAAAAATCAATTGCTTAAGTGATCGGTATTCATAAGAAGCATTAATTAATAATAACTGTTGAGAATACGCCATCACACAGTAGTAAGCCAGACGGCTCCATTAAATAGTAATATTCGGATAAATTTTTACCAAATTCGAAGGGAGATATAGTAGCATTTTGCCTCATCTATTTCATGTAACATCACATTAATTCCGCCCTACACATATTGACCACGTCTTTAAAGTCTCGAATCTATTCCTATTTTTTTCTGATAATTCAGTGCCGTTAAACTTGTCGACAATGTTGATTAACTGCTGCTAATTGCATGCATGAGGAAGTATTGACTATTAGAATAATCTAATTGACATGCATGAGGAAGTATTGATACTGCATGCAAGATGGCGGATCAGGGTATTGCACCTGCCCGTTGCTCTTGTAAAAAGGGCTTGGATTTGCAGGATAATTTCATCTCCTGCGCGTTTTGTGCCAAGATTTTTCATTTTAAATGTTCCCTGATCTCCGAAAAAAAGTTTTAAAGCCGTGCGAGAGTCTCTAGGATTTATCTGGCTTTGTCTCTCGTGTCGCCTCGATAACAGCCGGCAGATAGCCAAAATGGCCGAAGTCATTTCTAATATTCAGACCGAACTAGGAGAAATTAGAAAACTTAACCAGTCCCTAGTTCAACATATTACACCAACCGTTCAAACCGGGATCGGTAATACGTTATCGGCTGTAGTGCAAGAAAAAAGTGAAATCCCCTTAGAGAACAAGGCTCCCGTTCCGTTGGTGCTCCAAACATCGTCTCCCGTCGTGGAACCACCTCTGCCTGAACACCGTGTCGACGATGTCGACCAATATTCGGACGATAACGGAGGTTGGAAGACTTCGAAGAACAAGAGGTCAAAAAAATATAAGCTCGTCATGGGCACTAGTTCTCCTTCCGACGAAAATTCCAAATTTCTAGGTGTCCTGAAAGGGCTGCTCTTGTACATCGGTCGGGTTAAACTACAAACAACCGTAAGTGATATTGAAAATTATCTGTGGAAAAAAATACCGCAAAGAAGAGTTCATCTGCGAGAGTTTCCGATCAGGGAAGCATTTCAGCTCGTTTAAGGTCAGTGCGCCATCAAACTTACGCGAAGACTTATTAAATAAGGCAACCTGGCCTGTAAACGTTGTGGTGGGTAAATGTTTTCCTCCTAGCGAAGTTCCTATCCGTTCTAGTGGTGGTTCGCCTGTCAATTACACCGCCAAAGTTAAGGTATTACTTCATTATTGCTTTTTATCGCTGAGTCCTTTTGTAGATTTACTGGCATTGTATGTTTTCGGGTTCTCTTGTCGCTGTCCAGAGCTGAAAATATCGAGAGCAATAATAAAGGAATAAAATCCCTTTGTGAAAAAGCTGGAACTAAAAAATAAAATTTTAAATTTATCTTCTTTGTGTGCATACTGGTTTATGCTTAGAGTGACAAATCCGGACCGCAAATCAAAAAGTTTTCCATGCTGTTTATCAAACAACGACACTGATGACAAGCAGCATTTAATTGTTATATTTTTAGAGAATGCTACTGAATGTTAGTATTGCAGTCTAAGGTTCATCGTTAAGAATACTTTTATCCACGTCAAAGATAATTGAATCCCTCTCTTCGCTAAAGCCATTAATTAACTTACATTATAATCCAGAAAAATAGAAGGTAATGAACTCAAAACACTACATAGACGTCAAATTCGGCTTTGCACAATTATGGGGACATTATATACCCGTGTAAATTGCCTTTGTAAAAAGTTAGAAAGCGAAACCGATAAAATGATGCATCAGTTAACACATTTTTCTATCAAGGCAATGAAGCTAGATGCATACATACCCAACACGCCACTCTCTTTTGGGGTCGGCAAAGTCTATATTTTAGTAGTTACTTATGCCTTTATGCCAAGGAAACTGGCCCTCCTTTTATAATTTCCTCCATAATTTTCACTTCCATAGTATTCATGCATTGCTTCATACACACTATCTTATTCTTTAGACTCCTAATATATCTCCTCTTTGAAGTATTTACCACCACATCCTCCCATTTCTTTCTCGGTCTACCCATTCCTCTCACACCATTCACTCTCCTATCATAAATCTGGTTCCTTATTCCACTCTCATTCATTTTCTTAGCAGGGCCGAACTGTAAATATATTTTTCCCCAGAATCATCCCATTTTTACAAATAATTAAAGCTGCAGTGGAATAATAATTCCGAAATAATGTAGCCAGTAGTTTTGAAACTATTAACCAATAATGATAGATTCCACCTTCTATTTTCCACCAAATCATCATTCTATAGTTAGTTCTCTTTACAAACTGTCTTTTTTATGATAGACCAAATATGTAGTGTCTAATTGAGTATACTCGTAGTTTCAAAGTCACCCAAAGCCTCCAACAAATTAACAATTCATTTCTCAACCTATAGAGCAATGTACCAACTGACAGTTGCCCTAATCCATGACGATACGCTCGAGTGACCACATAGTTGATTATGCATGCGGCGGTAAATGAAAGCACAGGCAAGAGGAAACCATTATCCAGCAAGATTTTCTGGTGGAATATTGATTTCCCAATTCCAGTGACATTTGGAAATGCTCAAAACATGATGATTGAGTGAAACACTTACTTCAATGAGATGACTCATATGGAACCTTTAGGATAGTTTTTTTTAATTCCCTTACCAGCCGAAAAATTTACTAAGTACCCACAGATCATTGTCATTCACGCACTTGAAAACTTAAATACACATGCATGCAGTAGTTTTATATACGGTATAACATCAAATACATTTCTTATTTCATTTAATCTCAGCATTATTCAGTTCCATCACTACTGAGTGAATCAAAGCAAGTAAGAAATCCTACAATTTCATAGGTATAGCATCATAAATACTAGTTTTATTTGTCTTAGTTAATAATAAGTTTTATTCGAAAAATTTTAAGATTATTCGAAAATATTTTCATTTATAAATACACTTGAATCCCATAGCAGCGCCATTTCTATAAAACTTACGAATGTTTTACTAGAAAGTAGTTAGTGATTTGCCAATGGCTCATAACCTAAGACGTATTGGTGCTTTGATAATACTTAATGAAAATATCCAATCTAATATTCATTTTTTACTTAAATAACACTCATACAGAAGAAAAATTATAACTTTTCTTATACTGCATCGCCTTACGTCGCCAAAAATTTAACCATTTTCCAGCGATCCTTTGTTTCTAAGGGTCCAAAAGTTTATAATATGTTGCCCGATACCATAAAAATACGAAAAGTTGTTAAGTATTTCTACAGTTTGCCAAGTTTTGGATATTGGCTGAAGAAAATATTGTTAGGTTTTTTTTTAAATTTTATATATTTTTATTTTCTTAAACTTATTGCTACTATGAAAAGTTAAGTAGCATTATCATTATTGTATTATTAGTTCTGACTTTTGTCATGATACATCAGATGAATCTGTAAATATATATGTAAAACATCATCAACCTTATCATGTTATATGTTAGCAATGTATGTTTTTGATGAGGGTTTCCTCAGCACAGGTCCTTTCCTTCCTTAGAGTCAACTTCGCTTTCATATAGATGAAATGTAAATTCAACGTATTAATGTTGTTGTTGTTGAAAGCAATAACATTTACTTACTTACTGGTGTATCTCTGATATTTTGTCATAACTTATCAGTTCTAAAGATATAGCTCGGGGTTTATATGATACTCTCCGTGCCGTACTGGAACACGCCTGATCTGAATTTTCAAGTTATCGAAGTCTAGCGTGTAGCCTCCGAGTCTTATAACAGGTCCAAACTTATGAGTCCTTCCTTCAGTTGTGTAAAACTTTCCATTCTCTCGCAGCAGTCTTTAACGAATTGTTCTGCTTTCCTTTGATTTTGTTTGCTTCGCGAATAAACTGTTTAGGCATAAAAATAACCGAGGAAAAAATCAATTGAGCAATCAAAAAGTTCACAGTTTTTAACCGGCTCTTTTCGGGCTATGTCGGTTATTTTCCGTGTCTTATGTCACTCCCCACGTGGCTCCTGTGGAGATAACTCTCTCCACTGGGGGGCGAATATTGTCTGTAAATGATCAAAGTGATCAAACGTAAACAAATAGCAATTTAACCAACAATAAACTCCAATACAATACAAACTCACAATATCTTCTGGTGGTGAAAAAGCTTACGGTACCTGAATTTACGAGTCCAAACTCTTATCAGGCACAGTAAAAAATATAATCTATCTATATATATAAAAATGGATGTTTGTATGTTTGTTTGTCTGTCTGTCCGAGATTAATAGACTTGGACACCGTTTCACCGATCATCATGAAAATTGGCACATATATGTATTTTTTCAAGGAGAAGGTTTTTATGCAATTTAAAAATACCTCAGGGCCCCAAAAGGTCCCAAAAAGGGCCCTTTGGTGGTTTAAGCTACGAATTGGGTATTGTGCAGTGGTTTCATTTTTAGCTTTTTTAAACTACTTCCGCTCAAGATAGAGGGTTGGGATTTCTTTTTATCAAATGGCTAAAAGAATGAAGTTTATAATTCTTTCAATCAATTATCTTTTCCTATTCGTATTTGTCTGAAAACCGCGTTTTAAGCTGAAAAAACGCACATTTTTATCAGAAATCAACAATAGCACATTTCCTTGTCAACCAAATTTTGGTCTTTAACGCATTTAAAATTGATTTAGCTTAGTTAAGCTGATTAGGAATGCTAAGCATTGGGTTTCATGCAGTTGTTTATTTTTTTCTCAGAAATCAACAACAGCATATTTCCTTGACAACCAGCTGTGGTATTTCACGCATTGGAAATTCATTTTGCTCAGCTAACCTGATTAGGAATTCAAAGCATTGGGTTTTGTCGAATGGTTAAAGTTTATGTCTTTTCAAAAATACTTTCACTGAAGATAGAGAGCTAAACATTGTTTTATCGGATACCCGAAAGAATGGAATTTTTAATTTTCTTCAGTTGATTCTCCTCTTATATGATAATTTATGAAGGAACTGTTATACCGAGATTCACATGGGTAATTCAGCTATACATATATAAAAATGTTATGGTGTATGTATGTCCGTCTGTCTGTCTGTTGCTCCATCACTCAAAAACTACTGGACCGATCGAGCAGGAAATTGTCATGTAGATAGAAAATATAGGTATCTGGATGTAACATAGGCTATATTGAAAAGCCTTCGGGGCCCCCAAAGACCCCCCTGGTGGTCCCTGATGGTCCATACTAAGCTTTGGGTTCGGTGCAGTTGTTTAATTTTTTGCTTTTTAAAAGTACTTTCACTCAAGATAGAGAGCCAGGAGTTTTTATCGAATGGCTGGAAAAATAAAGTTTCTTTCTATTGATTTTTTAGGCTTCATATTTGTCTGAAATTAATTTTAGGCTGAAAAATCTCATATTTTTCTCTAAAATCAGCAATAGCTAATTTCATTGACAACCAGAGATTTGATTTCAAAGGATATTCATGCCTCTAGCATTTAAATATCATGTTTTCCTGCAGGCCCATCATAACACGTAGAAAGGAAATCTGTATAAGGCGGGCCTAGAGTCCCAAGGGTCCCATGACAGATTGGTTGTAGGGTAATTGATAATTCAATGCACATTTACAACAAGTTTACTCTTCAAAGTCTATTCTCAAAGTAGCTCTCATAGGGGCACTGCATGTATGTGAGAGAACACTTACGTAGTAAACGATACACATAAAGGAATTAAAGAGGCTACGCAAGCAATTAAACGTGCAAGAATATTTATGTGCATCGAATATTAATGGTAATAATGCCTCTCTGGCTACAACAAAAACAACTTTGTTTATTATCGTTTAATACTCAGATGTATTATACGTAGTGGAAACGCCTGCCTCTCATTACGATTGTCAACTGTTTTTAGACCAATTCCCACATCATAAACGTTACAAAATATTTATGTATGTTTAAAAGTGTAATAGTGCAATTAACTTACATTCACTCAATCATCGAGTTGCCTATTAAAGAGTCTCACTCGCTGCTGTTTCCCCTCATTGGACTTAAAAATATATCCATCAACATGCTTAATTAAAATAAAGAGTAACCTTTCGAATACATTTTCTAAAGCTAGAGGAATGTGCTATTTGCGAGAAAATGAGCACTTACAAAAAGAAACGACAAAGGTTAGAGTTGAATGCTCAAATACATGTCCACCAGCGATCGCAAGAGTATCTCCCCGTGGTTTTTCTCGGGTTACGCTAAGAACCGCACAAATTTCATCTCAACCGTACCTACGGTCGGGTAACCAACTATAAATCTGGTTCATATAAACATTCATCTGTTTCGAAACTTTACTCTGTTTTAAGAGAGTGGAAACTATAATGACGTCACTACATGCTTATTACCCGAAAGAAGAGCGGAAATTCTGCACAATGAACGTAATCCGTGCATGAAAATCGGCAAGTGCACTAAGAATCACCATGGATTTTTTATTTAGCAATCGTAACCAATGATAATGGCTACTATTTACCCCGAAGGCGCAGTCCGGGTGACGGTGGATTGATAGGTCAAATAAACATTGCTGCCGCTACAAATTCTCCTATTGACGTTTTCAACCGCTGGATTGTACCCTACTATCCAATCCTGATTAAGATACTAAACACACATATCAAAGTTGAATAGGGCAACTCAATTAAGTCATTGAATGCATATATATGTAAACAAGGGAAGCCATGAAGCCGTCAGTCACTCAGAAGACGGCTCAAGAGAACCGGAGGGACGAGGTGACCATCTATCAACCTGGGTGCTATTTAAGTAGTAATGAGTCTGCGTGGCCCATTTTTGGGTTTCCCGTCATGAAAGAGGACCAACCGTAAGGCCGGCCGCACACCGGCTAAGGCACGGCGCGGCGAAACGTTTTCACCTCGCCTCGCCGTGTCTTACCCGATGGTTAAGAGCAGCATACGGCACGGCAAGGCGACTTGAGCACCGTCGCTTTCAGTGACGTTAAGTATATTGACAGGTGATGTAGTGTATGTAGTTTGTATGTATTATATTTGTGAAGTCTGTTTGTAGTCTGTTACATATTTCGTGAAAATGAACACAGAAGAAGAGGCGACTGTTATAGCGTTGTGGTACCTCGTCAAGTTAATGGATGATATGCCCAACAGAGGAATGTGGGTGCATCCCATAAACGAAAAACGGAACCTAAAACCGTTTATTGCAGAATTAAGAGCAGACGCGGAAAATTTTTATAACTATTGTCGTATGAAACCAACAACATTTGATTTTATTCTTGGATTAATTACTCCAACAATCCAAAAACGAATCACAAACTATAGGCAGTGTATAACTCCGGAGGAAAGACTGGCAACATCAACAGAGACCCCATCATCCTCCTGGCTTGCCATTTTCACTTGCCACACAAACAGCAACTAGAAAATACTAGAACCCACTACTTTCGCCTGTCGCTATCACTGCACTGCACATGGCGGCAATCCCCGCGCATGCGCAGAACGATTTGTCTGAAGCCTTTTGCCCGACGGACGAAAATTGACAAAGCAGTACAAAGCACCGTGCGGCGCTGCTTCGCCTTGCCTTGCCGTGCCCGATGCAGTGTGCGGCACCTCCATTCAAACCAATACAAACCACGTCGCATAAGGCGCCTTAAGGCAAAACGTCGCGCCGCGCCGTGCCGTATCCGGTGTGCGGCCGGCCTAACTCATCTCTCCGTGCACCTGGAAAATGTTCAGCGTGTCTACTACAATGAACACAACGTACAAGATAGGTTACAAGCTCCTTAAATGACCATGCTGACACTATTCTTCAGGATTTGTGGTTTTCTTATTTGTGGTTTAATGTTTTTCACACGTGTTGAATTTCAACGGGTGCCTTCCACTTTTCACTACCTTTCGATTTAATTATAAACCATCATCTATGTATTATCAGCATACCATTATTCGGTTTTCGATTTTTTTATCTTTTTTATATAAATTTAAAAGCGATTTCATTACATTTTTTCTACTCGAAATCATTTCCCTTTTGTATAAACAGCACTACTATATTATTTTCAAGTTTTTTTCTCTCCCGTTGAAAATCAACGGGTATTTTCGCTAGTTTACTTATAAATTTGAATCCATCTAAAGTAATAGAAATATATATTCTTCACAAAATTTGTTTCCTTGTTTATATATTATAGCTTTAAAAAATAAAAAGGATTAGCAGTAAGAAAGAAGTTCCTGAAAACATTCGTGTTAAATGTTACACTCTATGGCTCAGAGACATGGGCCATTGGAAAGCTGAAACAGAAGAAGAGAGTATTTCGAAACTTGGGGCTGGAGGTGAATCCTACAGACGAAATGGAATGATAGGATCAGAAACTAGAAAGAATAGAGAAGAATAGGAGAGGAGTAAAGCATATGGTGCACTATCAGGAAGACAAGGCCCAGATGGATAGGCCACACTTTGATGCATAACGAACTTGTATTGAACATAATAGAAGAAAAAATAGAAGGTAGAGCACCACGGAGAATACCGAGGGAAAAATATGTAGACAAACAAAACAGGGCATAAACAAAAGAGTTACAGAGACATAATGTAGTTAAGAGGGGTAGAATGGAGGGTTGCAGACAACCAATTTTATGATTTAATAACTAATAATGCTTACAATCAATATCTTAAAAGTATATAGATATAAATGAGACAAAATATAACAATCTGTTATTTAAAAGTTATAATATTAAGAATTATAGATGCGAAAGGGGGTGCTAGTCAACAATTAAATGACGATGCACTGGCGTGTTTTGGAGGCAATAAAAGACTTGAAATATATGTTAAGAAAATGACCAGAAGTATTTACGAAAAAAACAGAATTACGCAAGTTTTTATATACCTTAATACCAGTCGTTTAAATGGGTCGGAGGAGAGTTCAAAATTTTATTCACATTCAGGATCCTTAAATCATCTCCTGGGAGCGAGTTTAATTCAGAGCAACGCTCCTACCTCCCTTCACGGAGTCACATTACTTAATTTTCCTTTGGCATGGTAAAAGGAGGAAGGAAATACGTTGGTATTATGTCCACGCGGGGAGAGCTACACGGGCTACAAAGAGAGAAAGAGAGGAGAACATTACCGAGACGTGTTAGAGGAGTACATGGGAGACGAAGAACAAAGGAAGGGAGTAATAATAGCGTCAGGGCCAGCCCACTCGAAGAAGAACCAACAGGGACCAGACTGCTTAAAAAAATCCCGAGCCATGGCGCCGGGAAACTCTAATTTTGCCTGTCGTCGCACTGGCTTGGGTGCAAGTCGATACCTATGGGTGATATATCAAGGTAGCGACTGCTACCCCCCTTGCATACCGAATAGTGTTCTCGAATTTCCGACATGTTGGAACTTTGGGAATGGAGACCGGGATTCGGAATTTGTTATCTTCCCGAGAATTCTTGATAATTTCCAAAATCATATCTTCTATTTCATATCCATAGATAACTAGTGGCAGCTACTTTACCAGTAACTTTTAGTTTTCTCGTGAACTATCATTTCATTAAATGCTACACGAGACATTTTACTGATAATCTAAAGTGAAAGATATCAGTATTTCCTAATCCCCAACACTTAGGAACCTTTGGGAAACACGACTGTCATTCCCGATAATTCCCGAAATTAATAGTTCCATTTAATTTCCATAGTGGCAGTGACTTCAGCAGTAATTTTTAGTTCATAGTAAATTCGTATAGAGGGAGGAGCAACCGGGGAACGTGGCCAGGGTCCTCACAGTCCTGCAGAAGGGCGATGAAGCCGTAAAATATTGACATTAAGTTTCGGTTTATATAGTGTCTGATCAAACTTTAATCAGCTGAATAAACTATATGCACACTTTCTCCCACCGATGCCGATCACGCCAACAGACAAGCAGTGTGAAGCACTCCACAAAAAATTAACTTTCCGTTAATACTATGCTCACTTTGAAACTACGTTATCCAGCGATGATCGTTTACCTAGAATTATAAAAATCAGGCCCAAATGAAAAAAGCACCTAAATATTGGTCGAGCGGGATTTGGTGAGTAGTACAACTCCTGCCCCGGTAGCTTAACAAGTTATTTTTTTTTCCAGTAAACGGTATCATTTTGCTTGGTTTCTGTTACAATATTGAGGTTTCTTCAAATGTGAAGCGTGTCTTTTGATTAAAGTAATACTTCAATTAATCCAAAGACCTCTACTTTTGACGGATAATGAACACTGGGCGGAAGAACTGGGCAAACTGGGTACAATACTGCTAAGCAATGTACATATGGGGGAAATTCCAATAAAATGAAGAAGTATAAAAGATAACAGTATTATACCATCCATAAAAATAACCACCGACAGAATCGCACGAGCCCTCAGGTAAAGGATCTCACTTAATGAGCGCATTCAAACCGAAGTTGTATGTAAGAGACTTGTTTCTGAACTTAGAAGAAAAATTTCCTTTGGAAAATGAAGGTGTGTGCGGGTGTCTTGTGTTACGTGCAATCGATGTTACATCGGGGAAACTGGTAGAATTATCAACATCAGGATTGGAAAGGATATGTGTGCTATTAGACTGGGCAGCTTGAACGTACCGCCATAGATGCAAACCCTCACCTAAGGACAAACAACTGAAGGATCCTGGCGAAAGAAAGATTATTCATAAATCGGCTTATCAGAGAGGCCATCGAATTACGCAAGCGCCCCCATAACTTCAACAGGATCAAGGACAGAAGATCAAGGGGATATGAAATTCAGTCATTTCTAGAGGAATTCAAACCACCCCACCCACCCCCATCCTCCCATACATGAAGGACATTTTTAAAAACCGATATAAACAAATCATCACACCTTAGAAGAAGCCTCCGGCATTGGAGAGTAAACATTTGTTTTCAATCAATCATCGACGAGGAAAAATATCGGAAGTATTAATTTTATCAGCGATCATGTTCTAAGAAAGTTTGAATCAATTAGCTTTGCTTTTATTGGATTTCGGGAACAATTTTTCCAATTTCACAGCCAACTTATCTAGGGATTAGGGAACGGGAGATCGTTTAATTCTCGTGAAATGGGCGACAAGGAGTTCTCGACTAGAAACACTAACTGGCCTATAGCTCACGTCCCACGGTAGAAGCTTGCTCTGATACTAAGCTCTTATCTCAGGTTTTCTCTTTTACTAAGCTGCTTTTTCGAAATTGTATCACGCTACATTGGACTAGAACGACTTTTTCCACGTCATGAATATGCGGATAAAATTGTGGCACGAATGTGGTTCGACCAATGACAGAGCGTTATTCCTGCTCTGTGATGGGAAACAATCCCCTTTACAAACATCTCCATACTAAAGAATAAAAGCTAACAGAGGATAAAAATAAGCCACACTAACTAATGCAAGAAAACCAACGTAGGTTTCGACACATTGTGCCATATTCAAGGAAAAATTATGTGGCCGTGATCCTTATATAGGACATGTAGTCGTCACAAGGAGGAGAGGGAAGAGGAATGGGTAAGAGAGGAAACAAGGAAGATGTCGCAGGAAGGGCAGACAACGAAGGTGTAAAGGAGAGCTTTCACGTTCAAATTAGCTCCCTCATCGTTTATTCGGACACGAGCGTATTATTGTTTTTTGTTGTATCTCACAACCCAAGTGGTCTCGTGACCTGTGACGTTGTTCTGCCCGGCCTTTGTTAGCGAGTCACATTTTTTAGTTGTCTCAAATTTCCCTTAAGAGATTTTCGTTCAACTAATCACAGGGAATTAGGAAGGAGAACCAAAACCACTTGCGTAAATAAAACGAAATACTAATAATAACATTCCGCCGTTGTTTATTCACGTCACAGACATTATTCGTGATTCTGTTTTCGCGCAGCGATTTCACTAAATGTGGATTTGGTAGCATTAGGCCCATTTTTATAGCATCTGGCTAACCGCGACATGATGTACTCTTTTCGCTAACTCCATCATAAGTGAGATTTTTGGATTTTTATGTTACATCAGACTGTTGGTTAGTTGACGAAAACATTATCGATGATAGAAAGTATTATCTTCGACTCCCATAACAATTAACTATTTTAATAGAGATTACAAAATGCAGCACAATCCATAATTCTAATCCCAAAGCCAAATTCAAATAATAAGAGTGTATATTTAAGCCAAACCCTTACCTTTCCAATTCCTCTTCAACAAACGAATCGCTCATACGCGAAATTTTTTTTTATCCTCGTTGTATTGCACATGATACAAATTATTATGGGAGAATATTTGTAATTTAAAATGCTCCAATTTATAATTCACATTACTTTTTCCACTAATTATAGGAAGAATTCTAATAATGTTTAAAATGTTGTTACAAATCAGGTACTCATGAGGGCTAATACTACTCAGCAGAACGTCATTTCCTATCAATTGATTGGTAGGTATTTTTGGACAGTTGTCTGCTATAAAAAAAGGTGATTACAAAAATTCTTGCATATGCATAGCTATCAATTTTCCCCATGATGTCTCTTATAAATTCCTTACATCTTATCATACATTTGACGACAAGAAAAAAAGAGTTAAATGACTGTATTTTCTAGACTCTCGTTGATCTCTCAACTTTGCCATTGCGGTTTACCGATTCCATAAACCATGGTCCCTTTATCACTAACATCACATGCCATCAAAAACCCTACCAAGGATTGCGAATTACAGGAGAAAAATAATTCAAATCCAGATCCCCAAAATTCGGGCTGAGTGCATGAACACATGAAGCTACCCTGGCGATAATTTATTCCGCAGTGAATTCCGCTGATTCCTGCGACTCCCGCTTAAGTTATAACCCCATGAATGTTTAAATAAAAATAATATTTCATATAATGAAGTATAGGAGAAAGGGAATACACATGTTCTCATTTCCCTGAACATTGCAGTACTTATTCATGGGCATCCTTTCACTAGGGTCCAAGGCGACCTATATTCGCCAACCAGATGGAACTATCGTTTTGATTCAGCAAACACTACCCTCCAGGGAACTGCAAGTTTATTAAATTATCAGGGGAAAGTATGGAAAATAATAACAACCTAATGCCAACACCTAGTGAAATAATATATCATAAATAATCTTTGAGCTAAGAGGTATTTAATAATGATCGAAATTAACAAAGGAAAAAATGATTGCCTCGACGGATATTTCTATTTACTCCGCGGTATCTTTTTTCCGATATATTTTTAGAATTGGATCGAGGAAATGAACAATAGAATCCTAGGCATAACATATAAATGGGTTGATAGTAGAGGAAAAATTAGAGAAAATGGGGTAAAATAAAAATATTTCAATATAATAAAAGCGCATGACGAAAAAAAAATGTTCAATTCTTATTTCAAACATTTGCAACGGAGAAAGAGGATAATGGTGTAGATGATCGACAGAAGAATATGATTGAAAATACCCCTGACAAAAAATTATAACGGATTGTGGATGAAAGGATTAAACGCATTGGGTGGCAAATGAAAATACGGAGGAGTCTGGGTCAGAACGGGGAATAGCTGTGGTGAGAAAACGATAGGATTCAAGGGTCAAACGCCTAGTTTCAACTCAATCACAGGCGTGTGTACACATGGAAATGCAGGGAAACATGGGAAGACAAACTTTACAGTGTACCATGGACAGACAAATTTTGGAACAAAGCCTTCAAAGGGAAGAGAATCCACGAGATGAGTGCATATTGGGGTCATGATTTAGTAATCACATAGCGTAACGCTAAATTAAAGAAGATTATAGGGCCCAGGACGGCACGAATGCGGGATGGAAAATTATCATTGGTCGTATGAAAGAAGGAATATCAGCATTCACTTAACAGACGTTTTATTAGAAAAAATATGAAATCTTAAAAAAAAAACTTTTAGCAAAGCCCCTAATTTAAGGGAAAAAAGCTAAACACGGTAAGATAGTGACATTTAGCAGAAATATGAAGCTACATTGACTTAAAAACAGTTGACTAGGAGTTAGCGCTAGCGCGTGGCTGTTAAAGAGAAAGCAGGTTGAAGTTTTGAGCGGTCCCAGCTGAAGACCCTCAAGACCATGAGGTAACGGTGAAATAGGTCAAAGTAAAGGAGCGGGGGGGAGAACTGGAGTCAAATGTTGGATGAGGGCTTGCGGCATAGAGTAAACGAAACAAATTCGACAGAGCACCAAAACAGACTTGATTCACAGGATAAACAATGATAAGACAATGACAAAAACATCAAGGTATAACACCAAGCGGGTCGTCATAAATGAAAATAGTTTTTCAACTCTGCTCCAAATCTAACAGTCTACGTTCTTCTAATTATTTCTCATATATCGCCCTAGTCGGCTCTTTTTATCTCATCTATTACTCAAGTTTGTTTTGGTACTCTGTCAATGTGGTTTTCCTTACTTTTATTGCAAATCCTCTTCCTTCATTTGACTCAAGTCCTCCCTCCTGCTTATTTAAATTAAATTTATTAAACTTCTTAAATTTATTAAACTGCTTTACGGCTCTCCTGAACGGATCCCCCACTAAAATATTGATTGCACCATTTTCTAGGTATTGAATTCAACATTATGAATCAGCTATGGAAATGGAACTGGGATGACCAGTTTTTTAATGAATGTATTTTTAATTTTTAGCTTGTACGATTTGAATAAATGACGAAATCGACCCTAGTTGTCGGTCACCTCTCAATTTATAACTAACCTACCCATTGCCTCAATCGCTAGAACTATGTGAGATGGTCCTTCAGGTTATAGGGCTACGTAAAAAGCGGACTCCGCACAAATGCACCAAGATGGAAGATGGGACTTTCTAGTCCCAATCTCGCCCAATAAAGACGTCTTATTATTATTATTATTATTATCACCAACGAGCTGAACCCTTCTTCTGTGGAACCCTCGTTCAGCATTTTTTATCCACACTTAATTAGCTCTTTTACCTATATTAATAACGTTTATTCAAATACAGATAACAAATTAAATTTCTGCTGGTCAAACGTTACTCAAATATATTTGATCAAATTAATTGTCAAAGATTCTCATCGAGGGGCATCGTCTTCACTTACAGCGACTTCTATTGGAGCCCCATTTGGGGCTCAAGCTGTAGAGTGAACTCATGTCGATCGGTTACGCTGAAATTCAGGATATAAGCGTGAACGGGGAATTATGGGAGACTCCCCTTTTAGGTGGATACCAGCGACGAAAGTCGTACTCGAATGGAAACGGATGGCAATGAAGCGAAAAATTACGATCGCAAATCTCACTCTCGGCACGCACGCCGAGTCACGTGACTCGAGAGAGCACACACAAACTGGCTCACGCTCATTACATGGAAACGTGTGGTCCCCCCAGCCGCAGTTTAAAGAAGAGAGCTCCGCTGATCTCAGCGCGGACATAGATAGCATTCCGATATTTGCAGTACTGCATTAGCTTTAACTTTTCAAATATATTGAATGAATTGAATACAAGCAGTCAAGTTTAAAACTTAAATGTTTAATTATAATTAATATTATAAGTAAATTCTGCATGTTTTTCAGGTAATTCTTATTTGGAATGGTTTAATTTTTAATTTTAGAGTAGACTGTTTACTAGTTGAGGCAGACTTTGAGTATTTTTTCATTGAAGCAAATTTATGATAGAGTAAATGGTGTGCGAGGAAGGGATAGACAGAGGAATTCGTGGGTGAATACGGTAGAAAATACCCTAAAAAGAGAGCATCTTAGGAGTCTTAAAGGACAGTTGGGCGTGTATGAAGCTGTGCATGGGTGCAACTGAAGCAAAAGAGGAATGCAAGAATAAGGCAGTGTGGAGGAAATTATCAAAGCAGAGTCAGATTTATTGGCCTATCTCCGATAATTAATGTTTTGTTTACTGTGAATACCCCAAAATAGAACGGTGTGAGAGGTATGCATGGACTTATAATAAGTACCTACTACATAGTAATGCTTAGTAGAGTACCACCTTAGCTATAAATGGTAATATTATTCAGTCAGAAATATTCTCCCTATACCTATGGAACGGTGCGGCCCAACATCCTCCCCTCTTTCACAGCCTTCAGCATCCCTTTGCCCCTCATTCTCCGTTCCAAGCACATAATTTGCCTCTTTATTATCTCGACCAGCAGCTTCCTCTCCTCATCCACCATGTCCATTATGACAATTCATGTCCATTATGATATTACAAGAGACAAATACTAGGGCCCAATTAATAACTATAATAAAAGATGTCTTTACTGGGGCTTTACTGAGTCTTTGGTTGTCCCTTCCATCTAACTCATTGTCATTGCAAGCATGAGTCATTATAAACTTGAGTTTCTTTAGGAATTAAAATAACGTGTAAAATATTTCATAGGTAGAATAACTTAAAATAGCAATAAAGTGATTGGAAACAAATGAGAATTAATCCGTAGATCCGTAGATTTTATGTAAAGTCATAAGAATTATTGGGCTCTTATTCTTGGTGGAAAAACTCACAGTTGGAAACAAGCAACGAGGGTATAAGATAGTTAACATTGAATATATAAACGGAGGGTTGCAAAGAGCAAATCCTCAAATCAAAAACTGATTATGACGTTACATTTGAAACATTCGAAACCGACGATGATACATTATTAGAAATTAAACTGATGGTGATGCATTATCAACATCGAATCTCATTTTTATACATTTTCAACAATCGAAATACAGTGAGCACTGGGGAACTAAATTATCGATATTACCCTCTCAATATATCAGAAGACTGTCAATAATAAATTATTATTGGAAACAACTATCAAGATGGCAAAGCGTCGAAACTGAGGCATGCCAAAATTAAAAATTCTGGTTTAAAAATTCAAAACAAAATTATTTTAAGTCTTGTACTGACTGTACCTCTCATTTATACTTTTCTATTCCTTCATGATTGATTCCCTGACTGGTGAACATATATGATTGAAATCCTTATTGCTAAATCCCTATTCAATCCAGCAACCTCCCTAGATATATGTATTATTCCACCAATTCTAGTCCATGCCCATCCTCATACTATTTAATCTAGCCTTTCTAACACATTGTAAGCTCCCTTGTTGCGCGTCCAAAGACTTCGAAAAAGATGTTGTACAGTATGAAAAGTATAGTACGCACCAAAGTATGCAGTATAGTGTGATGTAGTGTATAAAGAATAGTACGCTATATGATATACTGTATGGTACATTCGGTACAGTATTATCAAATAAAATATCGAAAATAATCATTGAATTACCCGAAAATCTGGAAACGCAGTACACCTCCTATATTTATAGGTGGCTTTACTCATGAAAGTTACTTCTATGGAAATAGTTTTTAGGTTCCCTTGTAAATATTAATTCTAAATGTAAACACGGACTCCTACGACATTGGGGATCGATAAGAATGGTAACAGGTACACTTTTGACCACAGTTCGCCCTTCTACAGAATAGAGACTCGCTTCTATTTTGCCTGCCAGTAGTGTTCCGACTCTTCAATTAACAATCGCCTCACATTCAGTGAACTCCTGATCAAGTGACTCCAGGCGGGGATTAAAAATCTGAACAGCAAATTAATTTATAGGTGGAGAAAACGTATCTATACATTTAAATATTTATTTTTATCTTGAATTTTTTTACAATAGGATGCTCAAATGTAGGACTTTTTAACTATTTGTATTGAATTATAAGAATTGACACGATTCAAATACTGAATACGCTTATAGAGATGTATATCCGAAATCAGGGTATTTTCAAAATTACCACAGATATATACTGCTATTAGTTGCATATACTATTGGGTATGGCCATATGCATTGTTCACTTCCGTCATTCGGTTTTTTTTTTTAAATCGGAAGTAATGTGTTGGCAGAACAATGCCCATAAGTAGAGATATCGCTACACTCAACTCTTCCATAAAAGTCAATTTCCATGTGTAAAACCGCCTTATCAAATTATCATCGAATGAAAAAATCGATAAACCCTGCCGACTTCGGCAAGTTAAAATTCTCATCTTCAAAACGTTCGTGATTTTTATGTAGTGCATAAGTAGTAGGTTCTCCGTCAGAAAACTGGAATCCAGTCCATTCAAGAAGGACTGATGGACGTCACATATTTCTAGTTCCATCACCCGCCGTTCACTCGAGTATGTAGTTATCTAGAGGGGTGGACCAATTAAAGAGATTAAATTCGTTACCCCAACTTTAATTTTCAGCCAAATCGTGTGTTAATTTTCGTGACAAGAAGTCTCTGCTTCCAGGAATAAAAGCCTTTCACCCCTTGACATTCCGGAGGGCAAAACGCGGACAATAAATCATTCACTTAATCAATCCGCATCTATCTCTCTCTCTCTACCGGGACGATGTTATTGGCGACGTCATCCGCAATGTGGCTCCATGTATAAAATGTGTTATTCAGGAGAGAGGAATAATTCATTTGTTTTATAAATATACGCAAACATTTATATCGGCTAAATCTGCTCGGACATTAAAAAAAATTGCTCTGCTATCGGCAGATGTAAAGCGATACGAAAGAGCAAGGAATTGCGCTGTACGAAAAGCTAATTGAATAAGAATTCTGGAGGAGAGAGTTATTTCCCGTGACTGCCATTTATTGATTTCAGCTAAACATATGTTCTCATTTACCGATTTAGGAGGAATCCCCTCAAACATTTTTTTTTCTAACACAGATTAACCAACCAGCTCATCGAGGATATGCCAGACACATGTTATGCAGCATGTTAGATGAATATAAAATAAATATTAAATTTAAAAAAAGGCAGGGCATTAGGAAAAAGGAAGCGGAGGAATTCAATAAGCTGTAGGTACTTGAGCAATCCTAACAAGGTATGTATATCACTACACAGATTTGATTATTACAAGCTTTCACGGCCATTGCCAATGGCCTTCCATTTCTCCAAGAACAACAGAATAACTTCTACTAAATGCATGGATCACCCACTGATAATTCAAGTACTATTTTATACAATCCAATTTATTTTACTCGACTGAAGAGATGGAAGGGGGTTAGAGGAGATGACATGAGAGGAGAGATGTAGTAATGCAGGGCAGTGGAAAGGGATTTGTGGGACTAGGAGGTAAACAACAGGGCAAGAAATAGGTAAACAACCTAAAAACTCAACGAAAATACTCTAAAATTAATTCTCGGCTTCTCTCTACGGCTACAATTAATATGAAATAAAACATCAAAATAATATCCAAGAATAACTCTGGAATTCATGATACTTCAACGCATTTCGATACCTTAGTTTAAAAATTAATTCAAATGGAATTGATCTTTGATCGTCCCTATTTTTCCGTGAGGGAGATAAAACGTTAGGGGCAATGGCCGTAAAAGGAGAGAACATACCCACAGCAGAAAAGGAACTGCAACCAAGTAATACATCTTGACATATCTGTTGAATGAAGAGCCTGAATTTGTCAAGTTTTGAACAAGTGATTGCCATAGCAGTGCGTGCGAATAAATATCTGGAAATATTTGAACCTTACAGAAAATACGTCAACATTTAAACAGGAGAATCCAATCCACTAGCCTCATTATTCATAATGTAGTTCTTACACAAAACAGTTAAACGACCAAGATTTAATAAGGATTGAATAATAGGTCTACCGTCTAGGTGATAGAAATAAATAGACTATGTTATTGATGTTAGCACAGTAAATTCAAAATCACACACTGTAAATAACATAATTCCACGAACAAATAGTGTTATTTCTAACAGAAAGAGTTGGTCCCTCAACGTCTTGCCGATGCGGAATAATTACGTGATGTACCTAATATGAATAATTTCTTATTATTTGTTTTAGATTACACCACCGTTATTTCAGAAACTATATTTTTTTGTTCACTCTGGACAGTGGATCAGAATTTGTGGAACCAAAGTCGCGATCAATTCATTCAAGAAAATAAAATATTTTAGTAATTCCATTCGTAACTTCAGAATAAATTACGATTTATGAAAAATAAGCGGGTAAGGAAAAGCAGTATTTTAAAATATCATTTGCTAACATATAAATGAACATACCAAGGTCACCGTAAAAAAATGCCTTAAACGTCGTACCTGTAGAATAACTGTTTCTACTCACAATTATATTTATCGTGGGAAAGGCAAGAAAAATTCTTTGTGAGTTTATTATATCATTTCGCTGAGTTTCAAAATGTATTTAGAGACCTTGAGAGACGCGAGCAGCACACCTTGCAGCTATAAACGTGACATGGCAATCCCAACGAATTCGGTTCTCCCTGACACACGCAAAGGCAAGCTTAACTGAGCTGAGCTGCATATCACCCCCTACCGCACAAAGCAGTCAGTTGACTCAGGTAATTCAGCCAAAGGCTTCCGTGGCTCTGATTTCATGGAGTGGAAAACGCAGGTATGAAGGTGCATGGATAAACTGCAAAAAAAATCCGGCGCCTTACGAAACAAGGATGAAAATGTGATATTTTCTTACCGCGAAGAAGAAATCCGCAGCGTAACGCGTTGGCATTTTCAAAATCACTATGTCTTTAAATACTCCAACATGGTGCTGAATACGAAAATACCGTATGAGCTGGTCACTTCAGCCCTGAAGAAGCGTGCTACAACGCCGGCGAAACTGTTGTTTATTGAGATGGTGCCACGCGGAAGGTATCCCAAAAAATCCACTGATTCAACTGGCCTTGATTAGATGTCGGCTGGGGTTACTCATCCGACAATATTGTACTCGCAGACCTGCTGCCAGCTTTGCAGGCAGTATCTGTCTGTGTGTGCTTTTAAGGTGTACTTGGTGTTTTTCCTTTTTTTGCGCTACTCAAGTGGATGCACTGGGAAATGTGGCTAAATGAGTTTATGTTTCCCAAAAATGTAAAAACATTGAGAATAGTTTTTGAAACATAAGTAAACATTTTGGAGTAAACAATTCATAATAATCATTTTTCTGTGCAATGCTCACTGTAGTTGACTGAGGGGAGTATCATTTTTTGAGATACAGTCACTCCGACGATTAGTTAGTCATAGCTAAGAAGATGAGGGCAAATATTCCGCCTTCTATTGCACAGAGAGCCACACAGAGAGCGAAGGCATTTTTTGCACATTGCATTGTTTAAGGTGCTCCATTGGCAATTTTACTTCCCCAAAACAGCAAGCACGGGTGCAATATTTGACATACATTGAAAAATACTGGTAATGAATTATATCTGAGATCAGTTTCTTGCACATTCGTAATGGTATAAGTAATACTTCTAAACTTTCGACGTTAAGTTTGTACCAATATTGAGACAGCGGCACACGCAAATGTATTGAAACGTTTACGACATAGGTATTTATCCAGACACTTATATGCATGGAAAACTCTTGAGGTTCATTTCACTTACGCTAGCTAATCGTATATCTTATGCAATAAAACCAAATCAAGGGAACGGCAATATCAAAACACTTAATTGATTATATTAACGTTGAGTTTACAGAAATTTGACATGAACCTTATTGTTTTGGAGTGACATACATTTAAACAATCACCCCGATAATTTCTAAATATCTTCACTAATTAACTTCGATTGGCACACTTACCAGTACCTTTCATTTTCAACTCGATTAATTGTCGAATTTCGCCTTCATTCGTGTAAAAGTAGCTATACATCAAGGGATATAAAAGAAATTAAAATAAAGTAATACAGATATAGTAGTGCAATCAACATTTACCCAAAAAGATAAATTAATAACGTTTATATGCCCATACGGTTAGGCACTGATTGTAATTTAATGAGCACTGTTTGTTTACTTCACCGTTGCTAATCTAAATAAATGTATCGTTGTTTAGCAGTTTTTTTCATTTTTCTTTGCACTACCAACTGCTAAAAATCCAAAACTACTACCAAATCATACAGATAGAGAATCCACATTTAATGCACCAAACCTCATTTCTCTAGCTCAAAACTTGAGAGATAAATAAACAAAATGGATACGGAATGACTGACTGACTGACACGCTACAAAATGAATATATAAATATAGAGATTATGTTTCCCCTTTAATGGTTTTGAACTTCAGGTTGAAAAGCGTTTTATCCACAACTTTGAGAGAGTATTTGTGAATTCAAATTAATTAATAAATGTAATTATAATAATAACCGCTATTTTCCATAAATTAATAGCATTGTTATATTGCATAAATTTTATTGCAGTTTCAATTATCGAATCTGATTATGATACATTTTCAGAATTCGAAAGCACAAGGCCTATCAAATCAAAAATGTCGATATAGGTGTATAAATATGTCAGATGACTGTCATCTGACATATTCATACAGCTATATCATTGATATGACAATAACTTACTATCGTAAAAAGTTATCGAGATGACATAGCATTCAATCCAAGACTCTGTCTGTTCTTTTCTAAGCTGATTTCCTCTTCTATGAAGAAGTTCCGATTTGAAATTTAAAAAAAATCATTTGAACTCTTCGACTGAGTATCTTTCTCATTAATTCCCTCGTTAATTATTAATAGTAGTCACAGTAATCATTTTTAGTATGTAATTCCGTGTAATGCATGCTAGCATTTTCCTTAACGTAGCATTCCCTTGGTTTCTGCTTTGGCCTTGCATTGCTCTCCTGACTGCTCTTTCTGGTCCTCGCCTAGCGGTCGGCTTGCACGGTATTTCGTATATGTAGATGAATTCAAAGCATTGTAACCGTATTAATGAGTCACTCATTAAGGAGACATAAAAATACACAATGAAAAAATTATTTTCTATTACATGGATTCGAATCCCGATATATTTAATACACTCCAAGTGCTTGAACCAAGTGAACTATCCAAAAAGCTAAGTTATATCCAAAATTAGGGAAACTCGATATTTCGAAAATTGCATCGAAAATTATTCACATCCCAACGACTCAATAAGTGCTTTACTGAATTTTCATCGTCATCGTCTAAAATACTGATGAATATTGAGAAGTTCCCGGAAATTTACCAATTATTTGATGATTCTAATAAAAACCGTTGAAACTAAGTATACAACGGAAATGTGTAGAATTATGACTACCTGTGGTTCGAAACCTGAATGCCAATCCAAGAAACCAAGCAGATAACCGAAAGCAAGATAATAGAATGCATTGCTATCAAAAACGAATTTAACTGCAGAAACCCTGGGCACATGCTGAGGATGAACAAAGCAGAACAAAATATAAACGAAGAACTGAGTCAAAGACCTCACAAAATCAATATGGCTGCCAGGTCTCATTTTTAATGCGGCTGGCACGATTTCGCCACTGATCAAAATATTCACGCCGGCATAGAAATCATTCAAGGCCCACCTAATTTCAGAGTATGATCTCTCACACAACCAGAGGTTTAAGGTAATGAGTGCCTTAAATATGTTTTCGCTCACACGCCCGAATCTTCGTCCCAATTCACTCACAATCACGCTTACGGAAGGCCTTAAATTTTCACTTATCTCTCTCCTCATTTGAGCACCACATTCAAAATAATCACTAAGCCACACATTTCTTTTCCTTTCCTGCGCATTAAAGGAATATTTGAAAGTCTCCAGAAGGGTTGTGCCCCGTTGTCCAATCACCCACGAGCGACTGGGTCAAGGCATAAACAGTAATGCGGTAGCGAAAGATGGTGGTA
This sequence comes from Pyrrhosoma nymphula, assembly GCA_963573305.1. Taxonomy (NCBI): domain Eukaryota; kingdom Metazoa; phylum Arthropoda; class Insecta; order Odonata; family Coenagrionidae; genus Pyrrhosoma; species Pyrrhosoma nymphula. Next base: position 63,793,464 of record OY754339.1, read on the forward strand.
GATGCTCAAAAGTACCACCTATTCATTGTAAAAGTCTGTGGTCTCCAAAATAGCTTCGCACGGGGAAGTACGATATGCTCCGCGTGTTCGCAACGACTACCAGTGTTCGCAAGGTGCAGACCTGTGTTTCAAACAATAAAATACTCAATCTGTCATTCAAATCAACTTTATAGCCCACTATGGCTCAATCCAATTGTTTAGATGGTCTTCTCTCATGGGTTGCGAAAAATCTATGAGCGTAGATTGATGCTCTTTCGTTTTTGACCGTAAACACAGCATAAAAACGCGCTGTTGACACTTTCCGCCCCCTCAATTTAAATGCTGTTATGTTGGTAGCGTTGCCTAAAATGAACAGTCCATTTCCCTCCGCTCTTTAACAGACCCTTTTCACGCTAGCTTTCCCCTCCGTCAAGGCAAAGGCCGCAGGTGTGTGTCACCAAGTTTCGCTACCACTATAGCCATAGAGCTTTAAAAAAAAACCCATCGGCCTAAATCAAATGTTGATCTTCACATAGTGTGAAAAAATCAATTAAATTCAGTAGTAGTAGCGGAAGGCTAGAGTTTAAGGTGCACCAGCTCCTCTGCTTATATCGTAGTCCTAAATTTCCAGATTAGTTGGTTGGTTATTTTTGGAGGCGATCATCAGCGGAAGTCATTTTAGCCATTGGAGAAAGGTGGGCAGGTCGGTAAGGGGAGGGTTTGGTAGGGAATGGAGGAAGGGTGGAGGGAAACCCGGCATCGGCATTAGCCTAAATTCAACGAAATACACCAAGGGGTCCACAGTCTAACGTCCCATCCGACGGGCGGAGTACTGCCCCTTTAAGTTCTCTGCACACATGGCATAGAAAGTAGTGAGCGGGATTCCGCTCAAAACCTGAGTGAAATTGAGTGGCCCTGTCACCGTGCCGTAATACCCGTAATGCATCAAGGGCCTTCTCTCCCATCTGACCGCAAAATGTCACACCCTAGGTCGATCTCCTGCCCAATTCCGGCCCCTCAAGAAATCCCAGGTATCAGCCGCGTTCCTCCCCGACGGCACGGCGGAACGTCAACTTTCCCCACGAGGTCCTTCCTACTAGTCCACTCGCCCATTACATATAAGCATCAAGAGCTGACAATATTTAAACATCGATGGTTGGGGGGCCGAACGGTCGAAGTTTTAAACGGTTGAATAAATAAAATAAAAGATAGATTAGTAATGCACCTGCTTGGCAAAATAATTGGCATGCTACGCTTCGCTGATTGCAAAACCATTCTGGAAGAGATAAAATAATGACTCATGAGAATTCTGAACCACATGGCAAAAACTATCAAGATACTAAATAATGGTGCCTATTGAGAAAATACTTTGTGTGGGATAACATAAAATAGAGCAGGTGGAGCCGTTTACGTACTTTTGTATTGGAGGAAAATGGATTTACTCACCAGAGGATCAGGGTTTAGGAACAAAACAATATAACCATTTGGAAAGGGCATCGCCAGTGACGGAAGAAGGAAAAGAGATATAGTCAGCAGAATAGTTAAAAAGAAAAAGGATTCCAGCAGAAAAGGAGTCTGATAACAGCCAACATCACCAGCTTGGAAGAATGGAAGCATTTTGTCAGAACGTGTGCATGGAGCACGCTCCTTTACTTCGGCGAAGCTTGTATGATAACATCAGTAGAGCAAAGAAAATTCGAAGCAATGAAAATGTAGAACAGTATTTCATGATGAAGACAAAACAGACGAAGAGTCACAGGAAAAAATTCTACAATGGGCTAGGGTGCTTAATATATATGCTAAATGAAAGCTCTCATAAGTACAGGAGGTGAACTTATTCTGCGCATCCTAATCCCTAGACACAACAGCTTCCTGAAAAAAATAATGTAAGGCACAATTAATGTGAAAAATACCGAAGGAGACAAATTATGGATTGCAAGAAGAAGAATGCATGGTATTTCAAGATTAGTAGCTATGTAAGAATTACATAGCTGAAAATAGACTGGATAACTTCAGCAAAAAAATCTCCAGATTGGAAAATGAGATCACGGGTTTTCCAACGGGTGGCAGAGTTGTTCAGCACCGAAGTTTCTAGAGCTAAGTCCACCATCGTCTTCAGAGTGAACCAGGAGACGATAACAGACATTTAACCCTGAAGACGATGATTTCTATTCTCTGGGAAAAATCATAAATTCTTCACTGACCTTCAAATTCATGACAGCTGTTCATGATGATATAATTTTGAAACATTTTCCACAAGATTAATTCGAAGATTGATTTCCAGCAACTCTCCAATGCTTTATAAAATTCAGCTAACCGCATTGTTTCAAAAATGTTCTTTTTTTAATAAAAAAACTGAATTTTCCCCAATAGTAATAAAATATTTCCTAAAGTACGTTATACTGTGTATTATAGACAAATTATGGCAGTGACCAATGGCTTAGACAGCGGATCACATTGTATACATTCATGTAAAGTATCGATGTTATGTTTGCGCGTCCAATCTCGCCCTAAAAATAACTATATTTATCTACATATCTGGACAACCCTCATAGTTTACTGCATGTATTCAAATACTTGGTTTCCCCATTTGATTCTTCCCATACGCTGTTCCTTTCACAACAATAATAAGCATGGAGAATCGTGTTAACGTGGTGACAAGAGCACTAGCTCCACATCCGGAGGGTGAGGGGTCAAATCACGGAGGAAGAGGAAGCTCATTCTCTTTGCAATCCTGACCCTTCCCTGGATGAAATGTGACGAGCACTTAAAGTGAAGAACACACTCCACAAGGATGGGGCGTAAAACGGTGGACCCCTGGGCACCATTCGTGTAGAGTAGTCCAAAGTCGACGACGGGTCACTGTCCACTCCACACCCATTCCTAAGGAATCCCTTCACCTACCAAACTACCCACCTACCATTAATTTACTTTTTTACACAGAAAATTTCAAATTTCCTGCTTCATATTCAATCTTCTTAAACATGGGAGTCCTCAGTATTTAGATTAACTTTTTCCCATTAATCCTAAATCCTCAAATGTGGTCACACCATACTTGGCCCGGGTTTTCTGTGCATCCCTCAGTTTTGAACGGCCGCATTTCAGAAATCATTCACTGCTGCAGCTTCCAAGTGGTGGAATGGTTTGCCGAGGCATATTAATGACAGTTCGTCACAGGCAATATTCAGGAAGAGGCTTTGCAGCCGTTTTGCTAGTGATTTCAATTTGTAACTGCAATATGCATGTGACATAAAATGATAAAAGGGATGTTCTTTTGTTGAGAACGTTCAAAATTGTCAAGTTGGTTGCCAAGACCCAAAAGACAAAATTGGGGTGTTTAATCTATTCATATATTATTGTTGTGTGACACAATTGTGTCTAATTTATGAATGCTAGGATACGATTTTCTTGTTTGTTGTTCATTGTTATGTTGTTGGTACTAAGTTCTACCAATAAAATTTTTCCATTTATTTTCAGTGCATTTGCCTTCCATCTATTGAAAGTGTACTGTACTAAGATTTTGTTCCAAAGGAGTGCTACTCCTAGAACCATTAATATTATTATTACCATGGTTGATGGCACAAATGACCCACAGCTGACGCATGCCTCCCCAAATAACTAACCAATCTAGGAAATTGACAGTCTCTGGCTTAACTAGGTGGCATTTCATCGTGTTAAGGGTACAAGAAACACTACATTTACCCAAAGAATATATATATATATATATATATATATATATATATATATATATATATATATATATATATATATATATATTTTTTTTTTAACCACTGCCGATCATGGTTTCGATGCCACGCATCATCATCAGGTACGTGATGATTCTGATGATGATGCACAGCATTAAAATTACAGCAGGTTGGCAGGGATAAAATATATATTTTTGCAGAGTTGTAGAGTTTCCCTTATCCTCATCAATCTATACTCGGGAACTTCCCAGTTAAGGTGTTGATGTCAGTGCAGAGTGGAACACCAGCGCATGCGAATGACGATAAATGCAACGATGTGCCTAGCAAAACGCTCGGTAACCTGCCGATAGGTAGCATTCTTTGGGTTAACAACAGTCTAGGCCGAATGTTTAGTCATATAATTATAGAATTAGTCCATAATTCGTTTTTAAAAACGTAATATTCTTGCCACAGTGTAATAAAAAAGTTTACATTGTGCATGATTGACACCTTTACTGACAAATAAACACGATAACTACAATCGCGGATCCAATTATTGAAATCCTTTTACCGCCTAGCACACATCAACTCTTCTCCCGATCTGTTTTGAAGTGCGCAGCCTAGTGAACAGGGGTCTTAAACGAATGGAAAGCCAATTCGTTGTTTCGCTGCAAAGTGAGCACCGCACTGAAACGAATGAAAAGCTCCATTAATCTATAGAATTAAATTATTGAAAGAAAACCATTGATGTTACAATCGAAGTTACCAACAATAGTTGAAATCAACTGTTTACATCGATGTCCCCAGCGATGATAGTTGGCAACGACATTGCCTGCAATATGTGACACTGATTTTTTACAATCAAATCGGCATAGAGCGTTCTACATTAGTTGTTATTATTGGATCGAATGGGGATTCGCTTCCAATATAAATCTCCATAAGGACGGAGGTGCGACGTTACCAATAGCAGCGGCAACATTAACATATCGCTACGAAGTATACTAACTTCATATCTAGGAGTCTTCCAAAGTATATATATTAATTCTCGAAGACACTTAAATTTAGCGCGGTGTAGGAAATGGTTACCTTCGTAGCCTAGAGATGAGCACACGGAGCGTACGTAAGTTTGGCAACAGTGTTCTCCATAGGGTCCACGTTGTCAACTAAATGTGAAACGCTTTATAGTTGACCTTGAATGAAAACCATATACGCCAATTATCAATGGGTTATATTTCGATGCTCATTTCTAGTACTAAGCCCAGCGCACGCAAACTACTGCTGCAACACATTATCCCGCAGCGGGCCAAATTGACGAGATTCTGCAATCGACAGGGAATCGGACGGGAATTTGCGATTGAAATCAACTCTAAAGCTCTCTGTTCGAAATGATTCCGCTTTTCACTATGAACACACAGACTCACACGCGCATCCGAGGGCAAGAACACTGGACCCTCATTACATATATATTGCTGTTACTAGGAATTACAGGGGACTCTGATACCACTTGTTAATTACGACACTTTTAGCTGCGGTGTTAAGACAAAATATGCTGCTTAACCCTTTCTGGACAAAAACATGAATCGTAGATTTAGGATTTTATCCTCATCATTCAAAATGGATTTTGTTTGACAGTCAAAATAACTGCTGCAGAGCAAAAGTGGTTAGAAGCAATAAAATGTGGTGCTGTCGAGGAATGATGAAGGTTAAATAGACTGAGAGAATCAACAATCAAGTAGTCCCACGAAGATTTGAAGAGAAGAAAGTCTATTGAAAATTCATCAATCATCAATTGAAGAGACAATCTTATTGGATATTTTTTTGCGACACGACAGCTAATGGTAAACAATAATAGAAGGAGAAATAGATAGGAATAATTACAGAGGAATAACAATAATGGAATATATACTCAATTAAATCTAGAAGGATATCAAAGTGAAGAACTACGTAGGAATAAAGCGGTTAGGTGACAGGAGATTGGAGTGGAGAGCTGCTGCAAACAAATCTTCGTATTGATGACTGCTGATGATTATTAAGCAGGAGCCATCTTCAAGTCAGCATCCAATACTTAATGATGGAATAATATTAGTCTACTTTAAATCCGAATATATACAATACATAATGATTTATATATTTGGAATCATCACATGAAAATTATATTTAAAAGTACTGCTTGAGATGTTAACAATCCTTGGAAGATCTAAGCAGACAGGGCAGAGTCATCTGAAATTCCATTGGCTTGCAGATGTGACTGGCAAACTCACCTGCTAGTAAATCGAGAGATTGGGGTACGAATATCAGATAGAGACATATGATTATCCAGTAATGTGGAGCTCTAATTTTCTTTTTTTAAACCAGTAAAACCCGTAATCTACTCTTTCATTTATTGTTTCTACTTAAAAATGCAGTTTTTAAAAAATACTTGCCAATCTTTAGGTAATCCTAAATAATATTTGCTATTTCGTATTAAATTTCGTTTTTGTCACACTGTTCGACTGTGATGTTACAACTATATACTCTGTATATATATATATATATATATATATATATATATATATATATATATATATATATATATATATATATATATATATATATATATATATATATATATATATATATATATACACGAGGGGTCATGTGGAAGAAGGGACTTTAAAAATCTCAATCTCGCCCCAATAAAGACGATTATCTATCTATCCATATATACATAAGTTCACGGAAGTATCACAACTCGCGATAAATAATACGTAGAGCCAATAGTAATGGCACGATGGATAAAAACACACAAAAATGTAGCATTCACAGAAAAGAATACTTAAATTTTCGGCCAGAACGTTTCCGGCCGAAAATTTTAGCATTATTTTTCCTGTGAGTGTTCCTTTTTTGTGTGTTTTTTTATCCATCGTGCCATAACTATTGGCTCTACTTATTATACATATATATATGTATACACGCACAGAAATATCTCGGCCCATCACGTGGTCAATCGAAATATCTCGGGCGCCACACTCGTATCGTTTTAAGCGGCGCTTCCCGTGAGCGAAGCAAAACAAACTAAATTCATACATAGGTGTTAAGAGCCGACGGCGGCGTAAAGGCTAAATATGCTCGGCGCTTTCCAATAATTTAACCGATCAAACATCAGGGTGGGGAGGGGAGGAAATTTTCCGAAGCTGTGTACACAGCAAAAATGATATTTAATGGCATGTTGACGCTCGTAGTTATAATTACATGTATTAACCATTCATGAGAATTAAAGTGGACGATACACGATGATGCCTTCGTGGGTGTACTTTAATTGATGCGATCGAGAGAGCAGTCTAAAATAAAATTCATTCAATTCATGGAACTGAATGCAATTAATTTCAAGCGTTCCCAACAAAAGCGTCGATTGTAATCTTTACCTCCCAGCTAAGGTCGGTGTCCATAGATAATGTCACTCTCATGAATCCTCTACTTTGCTGGCAATTTTATGCTTTTACAAGACCAGATAATCGATTTCTTTGCACATTTTATACTGATTACGTCTCCAGTAAAATTTCTACAAGTATCCATGTGACGCGGGTCGACTTAAATTGCTTCTTTTGAAAATCGTATACTAAATACACTGACATTTGTATATATATATTTTCATGCAATAACGTAGCATGAGAATTAAATTGAACCGATGCATAAATGCTTTCGTGTACGTACTTAAATTGATTTGATCGAGAGTAGTCTAAAATAAAATCAGTTCAATTCATAGTACTGGATGCAATTAATATAAATCTCTTCCTACAGGTTCGGTAACACTAATCTCTACCTCCCACCTAACACTTGCACTTGTGGTAAAACATGATGTCACTCGTATTTACCCTCATTCGGTTAGCAATCAATGAATTCATAATGATTGCACCGGAAGAGCATTTTCTACACACATATTTATGTTATGAAGGCTGGCTGATCTTGTTTCTTTTGGCACTACTAATAAGATATTTAAAAATCAACTCCTACGAATGATATGCCATTATTTCTGGCAGCAACGTTAGCCATCAGGGTATGTTTTCTCCTTTCAAAGATTAGCCAATATACATGTATATGTATATATGGGCACCTTCCTGTAATCCTATAATCCACTAATTTTGCCACTTACATGCCACGTACCCGTGTTTCGCTAAGTGAACGAAATGAAACATGCTGATAAAGCAAGCCAAGGAAAACTATTTCACTCGGAATTTTCCATCGCAAATAAAACAGCTACAAGTTTATGCATGTTGCGTATGTATTGTTCATTTTGAAACTAGCATCATAATATATTATGAAACAAATGAATACCTCCGGTCTAAAGCGATTAAGTGTAAGGATAATGGCAGCCATCCTGCTACGGTTCGTATCCTCTGAAAAGAACAAATTGGCACCAACGAAGTGGCACGCAGTCAGGCATACGGGTTCAAAGATAACAAAAGAGAGTGAAATTCGCCATAGTTCGAGGGCGATTTTCACCATCTTTGGTGTATATATCTGAAGCTATCAAAACTATTTTTGTCTCCTATACCACACCCCTTGTAAAGCATATTTGAAATTCTTAGGTCCACTTTCTTTTGCAATGAGTGCACATTGCCAGCAGTGGTTGGTTGGAAGAAAGCATCCCACTATATTCCTCATTCAGTTTTTCATCATCATGGAACACAATAAAAAATTTAAGAACAAGATAAACAACCCACTGGTATTATACAAAAATGCATATAATACTGATTTAACTTCGATAGGTTATGAGCCTACCTCAAGAACTTACCAATGAAACTTGTCTGGGGTTATCATTTATCCTTCAAAATCGCGAGGGGTGAAATCGAAGGATCCGGGTTCGAGTCCCAGTCAAAGCGATCGATTTGCTTCCCCTGTGGAATTTCGCACTTATGTCCACTTGCGGGTGACTCCGTAAATGTAACACCGGGTCTAGTCCCGGTATCCTCAAAATTCGCCTTGAAAATGAAATTTCCAGCAAATATCTCTGATAGCTGTTCTATTGAGATCACACTGTACTCGAATGTCTTTCTGAAGTCACGCATCCATCGTGGGTGTGTGCACTGCTCTTTTTGTGTTCTGTGAGTAGGCGCTAGTAACATTTTCTTAATGACTACCTCAACTTTTGTACACACCAAACTAAATATATTTAAACGCTCTAAATCTTAAACACTGTAAATTTAAAACTAAAGCAATTAATTTGCATCCCGGGAACATCCTGTAGATTCTGTCATATTTAGGAGTTCAAATTCTACCATAGTGTGCACTAATTCTGAGAGCAAGCATAATTGATAAAACCAAGTGGAAACCGTAATTTTATCGCAGATATGACCTCCATGAAAGTAGTAGAGTTCTATGTTACTTTAGTTTGTTATAAACTAACTATTTACGTACTAATACACTCGCATGTTCAGAAAATTGCATGAATACCTTAAAAATATCATTAATTTACACGAAGAGCATAGATGTTCTGCATTTTACATAACTCATTACTGGTTCTTTTTTAATGGCTGTGCTTATATTTAGGTGAAATATTTGACTTGATCAAGACCATGCAATCAGGATACGAAAATGGTGAAGGCACATCAAGCGTTGAATAAATAGAGTTCTGGCATTAACCTAGATTAGGAGTTAGTAACTCAATGAAAGTTCGGTATGCTCGTTTCAATTCATCGGGAGGCAAACGATGGCTCTACAATTAGGTAATTAGAGCACTTGCTAGCTTTCTGTATTTCTCCTTTTGCAGTTGTTAAGTGCCTATGAAAAATAAACTCCATTGCACGTTTCTCTTGCTCATATTGGTCCATTCCGTAGATGCCGTAGAAACCGAGAACTGCTAAATATGTGAATCTCCAATCGGGTTCTATTTTGACAATTTAAGCGGACGTCATTCTTATCTGCAAAACCCCATGGTTTCCTTTTTTTCTCATTCTCTAATTGAATGTCCTTCGCAATTATTTAGTCTATTCAATTCCTTGAACAATATTCATTCATTTCAATTAGTTTCATCTCTATGTGCAACAATCAAATATTTGTTGTAAGAATGGTGCGTTGAATAAATGAGAAATTAAAAAATCGACCATTGCGTGTCAAATCTTGTTCAAACATTTTATATTTTTTTAAATTTAAGAACGCCATTCATCTTAAGCCGCAGACTAAAGAAAGCAGCAACGACAGAAGTGCGTATTTCGTAGAGGAGGCTTCTGCGATAAAATTGAGCGCAGTTGAATATAAACCACCTATAAAGAAACTAAATTTAACTTTTATAGTTTTAAGGTTTGCAGAAGAACGAAACAATTGATATTTACGTTTAGAAACGTTTATGAAGCAACTTTTACTACTGAATATGATGACTACTTTAACTACTGACTACATTTCTTTGATGCATTTTTTATTTTTAAATGGAATTTCACGCATGTTTATTGAACTGTCCATCTAATCATGCCATTAACTGGGCCATTTATTCTCTTAGTTCCCAATAGAAGTCCAGCACAAAATGTAAAAAATCTGCGAATCCAGAGTAAGTGATATATTAAGTACTGTAATGCAGTCAGTGGGACAAAGAGCTGATCATTGGTTCATGGATCTTCCTCGAAAGCACCTCGCCGAACAAATGATAAAAATACATCGGTAAATTCATTTTCCAATTAATACTTCTTTATATTAGTTTTTTAATTAACTTAAGATATTTTCTTCTACTACTGCCCGCAATTTTCGATCGTGACAGAGTAAACTATGTTCCTATGGAGAAAATAAATACCTGATTGGATTAAAGCGAAGAAAACGTTCATTGAATGTAAACATCTTTATTTTTGTGATCTAGCAATTTTTAAAAATTGAACATATCCATGCGTTAATTTTTTTAAAATTATATCCTAGATATTGCCAAGAAGATAAAATGACGTATTTTTCTTAGTTATTTACTCATGTTAGCAAGTTGGTGTGTTGATAGTACTATGTTATCGTGTTGCGGCCAAATCTGCATATAGAAACTTTAGTGCCGCCGACAAACATGAGTTCACGAGCAGGATACTTAATTACCAATAACTCATTTAAGGAAATTATGCAATATAGTCATCGTACTTCGTCTAATGAAAGCCAGACTCAGTCTTAAAAATCCTTACATAAATATTCCCGTAATCCAGCCGTGGTCTTAATTCGAGAAAAGTACAATTTCCAATATTGGAAATGTAAAACCGATATTATTTAATTTTATCTTGCCATCAATCCGAACATTGGTTTGCGGCAGCTAGCCACTCAACTTTCCCCTTCGCTAACTGCTTCATTTCTTCATAGTTCTTTATTTTATCGTAACTCATTATTTGTATAATGTAATCCAACTTTGGTCTCTGTCCATAATTCTTGGATATCATTTATTTCGCCATCCAAAACAGCTTACAAGGGGCTAATGTGTCAGATAGGTAAGGAACTCTTACCTAATACTCCTCATAGAAATTCTTCATTGGTGATTGTCTCCGTTCATTTGATCTTCTTCATGATTTGATAGCACTGCGTTGCCATTGGTCCCAATCTTCATAGCTCAGCAGCCAGGCTTCATTGTCGTAAAAATGTGTGTTTTAGCGTAGTTTTTCCTCACTTCCAACTTGTGTTACTGGTTGTTAGTTAGGTTGGCACAAGTGTATTATATGCAAGGGGGATTACTTTGAAGGGGACAACATTTATGTTGAATAATAAAAAAATATTCTTTAAGAAAAACGAAAATTCCCGTTATTTATTTATCACACCTCGTACAAGAGCATGCTAAAAATATGTGTTTTAGTGTAGTTTTTTCTCACTTCCAAGCATGTGTTACTGGCTGTTAGTAGAATATTCCTCTGTTATAATTCTTTCTTGGCTTGCGCTACTCTGCTCTTACTTCCCTCTTCCGACACTGGTGATCCTATTTGCCACTGGGCAAAATTATTACACTAGCTGTAAATTCTCTTGTCCGAGTCATATGGTCACTTTGTCTTCTGATTTATTTCTTCCTTTCTTTACATAAATCTTCATTTTTGTATCCCTTCATAGATATTTCCTTCCACTTCAGCGTTCTCATAAGATCTTGATGTTGAGCAGTGATGGGTTGATCCGTGGTGAAAGCTTGTAGAAGATTTTGTGCTGATTATATATCTCCCACGATCCTATCCTAATTTGGGGTAGAAAGACACGATTACTAAGGGAGTCACCCTGAAGGGCTAGGCTTATGTAATGCTGCAGTCGCGTTATCTGCGACTTTTTGTATCCTCACACTGTTCCAAATGAGAGATTCTTACATGACTATCTTCACCTTTACTGTATCTAGTTGCTTTAGTTGTAAATTTTTAAGCTTACTTATCACTTAAGATTTTTTCGCCTTTATGGATTCAGTTTGTTTCGAGGTTTTATCCCTTAGGACTATAAGAACAATTTCAAATGAACCCACTTTCAAACTCCTCGGACGATTGAACGTTGAGCTACACTAATTTTACGCTGTTCAAGACCTGTGATTTTATGCCAATACTTGGCGGACATCATCCTTTGCATAATATCCATTAATTGCGAGTCGTACGTTCATGTTGCTTTTCCAACCCTTCACTTTGAATGACACATGGCCTGTTTGGATATCTTTTATGCTTCACGAGTTAAAACGAAATTTTTGGTGTGCGCAATTACGTTGTATTGCCAACAGCGGTAGCAACCCCCATTCCTTCTGTATGTATGATGTTTCGCGAAAAAAATATATTCTGTAGAGTTTTGTAGCCGTCTTTCAAATAACGAATGACAAAGCGAGAACAAGCGACCCTGCCCTGAAGTGACAGAAGTCCAGATCCCAGAAATAAAACAGAATGATTTTATTATTGAAATCAGCGTCGTTGTAATTAGATTGAGGTTTTAAAAAAAAGCAATGAGAAAATCTAAAACCTGAATAAAGAAAATTGTTAATATCTGGACTACTTAACGTCTTTGATATATTTTACCGTCATTTGCAATCTCCTATTTGAATCAGATACCAAGACTAAAGACGTCACTCTCACGTGCACTCATCAAAAGAAATAAAATATTATGCTCAAAGGATAGCGCTGCAATATAATTTTAATTTGAAACAATTTTCGATCGATGTTTTAATGCGTTAAAGCTATAATATTGTAGCTTCTTTTTATCAATCTCATATCCATCATCATTTAATAGCTATACAAACGAAGTATTTCTTCTATTAAACTCGTGCATTCCTTCATACCCTCTCTCTTATTCTTAAGGTTCCAAATATTCCTCCTCTCAAGAGTCTTTTCCAACACAATTCACCCATGACTTTCGCGGTCTACCCCTTCCTCTCACATCATTCATACTACCATCGTGTTTTGTTATTCAACTCTCATCCATCCCCTCCACATGGCCAAATCAACGAAGCAGACTCCTTTCATGCATGTCCATTACTTGAGCATCCAATCCACTTCATGACCAACTCTTTCCTAACCATGTCCACCCTACTTTTTGAGAAAATACGTCTCATGTACCTCGTTCACACTGCATTTAGTCACTTCACTTAGTTCTCTTTTATGCTTATCCTTGCATGCCCTTAGTTTCGTTCCCACATAATAAATTCGGGGGGAAGACACTTTTGCACGCTGTGATTCTCGCTTCCCTAGACAAACACATTTTTAGATACGCTCCAATTACTACCGACGACTTCTCTTCCGGCTTTCTTACGCCTGTTAATCTCTACATCTATCCTTCCATCTTTCGCAAGCATTCGGTCAGGATGCACAAAATCGTCCACTTATTCAATTAATTCATCATTTATCCTCATTACACAACCATTCTTCTTGAACTATCTTGAATAAGTATATTTTATATGATAGGTAGCATTGTTTAATAGGACCCGTTTGGAGAACTTAGGCATTTTCACCACATTCTTTATATTTCTGATATCTTCAGGCTACACGTTACAAGAAGCCACCAATTTCACTGTTTACTTCAGTTGAACACTGAACACCGGCCGAAACTGTCATCATTGCTATAACAAGGTATATTAACAAGGTATATGTACAAACATTCTGCACTTTATTTCTGATGAACATACATGAGGATGATTTATGTATTCAAAAAGCTTATGATGAGTTGAATAAAATGAAGCATTGATATTTTCTACTTCATTTGGGCCTATTTATCTCTTAGTAAACCAAAGATAATGAAAGCCTGAATTAACATGGGGCCTTATTCGGATCGAGGGATCTTATGGAATACATTTTAGGAAATGCATTATTAACGAACACTTTTCCAATAGCACTTATCTTAAATTAAAGAAAATACCTCACTGAACAGTCCGAAACATCCCATAGTGCAACTTTCTAAGTCTTCTCTAACTCTAACCATGAAAAAAATCTTTAAAAATGTGATACTCATTTTCTGTATGGAGTTTCCTTAATTAAAATATACTTTGATTAAAAACAACAGCTTAATAAATTTGAATATGTAAGTCTTCTGGGTTTCTTTCCGCGTAGGTCCATTGTGCTGGGACTTCAGTTTCGCCGGAGTTTCAGTCGGCTTCTTCAGGTCAGTGCAGTGGAAATGCAGTTTGACCATTTTATAAACGGATTTTCTCCCCAACGGATAATGTTTAAAAAACGGTCAAACTGCATTTCCACTTCACTTCACTGACCTGAAGAAGCCGACTGCAACCCCGGCGAAACTGTAGTCCCAGCACATTGGACCTATGCAGAAAGAAACCCAGAAGACTTACATATTCAAATACTTAGATTATTTTGAGCTCCATTGAAAATACTACAGTGCTGTGGTGGAAGTGGGTATCATACACAGATAATTGAATCGGTATCATCGTCACAATATCGTTCCGTTTCGTATTCGCGGGGAATTCTACCGCTAGTTCGTCGGACGCCGCAGTGGGAATACGTTCGACCGAGGCGCGGCCGCATCTCGGCCGGCGGGCGGTCAGGCACCGTCGCACTGCCCGACTGCTCCACTCCCGCACTCCGGGACGGACGGACCTCCGTCGAATAGGATTAATTAGATTAAGCCAGGCTAGCTCTCTGACCCCACCGCCTCTGCCTACACACCTCAATAACCTCCGGCGGGGCCTTCCCGACTCCCAACGCACGTAATCGCGGGAGCAGAGACCCCGGTCCGTCGCTTTCCTTACCACACACCCCCCGTGGACCTTAGAAAAGTCCCCCCATTTCAAATTGTCCTCCCCCCACACTTCAGCAAAAGCTCTGCGGGAACAACGCCTGTCAAATCCCCCATTCTCATCACCACCCCAAGCACACCCGGAAAGGAAGAATTTCACCTCGCGTCGCAAACGGATTCACTGCCTAACCTCCGACGTTGAACAATCGGGTATATTTTCATAAAATGAGGAATCAAATGAGTTTTTACGTTAACATAATTTGAACCAGATTTTTCCCAGTCAATTCAGATGAAAGTATATATTTTTTTTAATATAATGAAAGAAAATATAATACTGCAATGAGAAGTAAATTCCTTATATTTATGGATTTCAAAATTTAAATTTAACATTCTTCAAACTTCAAACTTATTTCTTATCTTTTTGTATAAATAATACCGATTCATTTAATACTTTCTTCAAATGAATATTTAGGGAAAAAATCAGTGTAAGTTACGGGGAGAGATCAGGAAAGTTAGATGAATGTTCAGCACAGCTTTTTCCACATGTTGTTTTATTTGTCACGACCATGGCTTCGTTACAGAGAAACTTCCTCAGGTGGAATAAAACAACTTTTGGAATAAGTTGTGCTGAAAATTCATCGAACTTTCCTACTATGGAGGACTTCCACAAAGTTACGCCCGAATCTGTTTCTGGTAGAAATCGGTTTAAATTTGCTTTCAGATCTAAAATTATGATTCTAGTAATTAAAACTTTAACTTAAAAATAAATATTTAGATAATTAACTGTTAGGGAGTTTTTTCGAAAAAAATCATGTTTTATTTTAACGGAAAGAGTGCAATTTAGGTGGCACCCGTTTCAAAATCAGTGTAACACACGTGCAAAATTCCGTTTTAACAGATTTTCTGTTTGCTTTAAAATTTTAATTTTTGCAATTCGATGTAAATATGGTGTTTGTGCATTGAAAAAAATATTTTAATGATTACTAAATGTTTTAACGTAGTTTTCCCAGATTGTGGGGTTCAAGTTCATGTTCTTGACATGAGTTCATTTCGAATGAGTTCAGTTCGAATAACATCCGTTCAGACACATTAAGAGTAGTTGGTCCTCATTCGTATGGTTAGCGGAAGATGCTGTTAAATTCTCAAATACTGGGGTATCCCAAATGTTTTATGCTAAAAGACTACATAAATTTGATCATTATGTGTAAGTTTGGTTACAAATTCTGTTTCAATGCCATTTCAAAGTCTGCCCAAATCAACGAATTTTCTCTGGAGTAACAACGTCCGGCATGTCCCGCATTTCATCACCCACCAGCCTGGTAAAGGCTCTCCTTGCAAGCGGTTGCGTTTATGAACATTCGACGTTTGGTTTCCAACAAAATTTTTCAAATACTAGAGCATCAAGGTACTTTCAGACTAAAAGAATTAGAACATTGGATCTTAAGGCATAATTATTACTTGCAGTAAGCTCGACATTATCTTAAATTCGTCTCCCTTAGTTGGACATACGGTTTAATTGTCAAATACTGGAGCATCCACGAAATTTAGTGGTAAATGGTTTGGTGTATCCCTTCCACATGTGTTTGATTGGTCGCAGTCAGTCAAACTTCTTCTCAATTTTCATATACTCGGGCATAAAGAAATTTTTAAGCTTAAGGACTACTTATATTTGATCTTCATATATTATACAAGAGGGAAATTTTCCTAAATTTTGAAGCGCTATCGGGAGAAGGGAATAGTTTTTCTCGTCGATAACACCCGTAAAAACAAACTCTTTCCAAGCTCAGGTGAGACAAATGAGGAAATTGAACGAAACACAAGTATTATAAATCAATAACTAAACTATAAATATATTTCATACATAGAACCAACCAAGTTACAAGCAATTTACCCACAGGTCGAGTGCCAGGCGACCGAAATGAGTTTCCACTTAGAATTTATTAAAGTATACAAGTACGAGAGGTTGAGTTTCTCTCCAAGTACAAAAATGACTGAAAGTCAGCAGGTTCACACAACGGTGTTACTCGGTCGCCGTCTCGACTGCAAAAGAAAGCGTTCTCAGGGATGAATCAGTTGACGAGGGGGTTTGTCGCCCAGGACAAGGTGGAATGGGTAAGCTTAGGATATAGGCGATTGGTAGCCTTGGAGTGGAGGAAATAATGGGATGGGTGATAGATGGGGTGGCAGTTTTCAATTGGAGCGCCAGGAACTGTTTTCTGGCTTCGGCCGCAGAATACAGGATCACAGCCTTTGTGCCTTGGTCAGAATTACCGCATTTTTGGAATCATTCCTCACTTTAGGGGCTATATAAACGATGCAGGACCTAGTGAGGCAAAGGCGCGGCTCAAGGCGCGGCTAAAAGCGCGGCTAAAAGCGCGGCTAAAAGCGCGGCTAAAAGCGCGGCTAAAAGCGCGGCTAAAAGCGCGGCTAAAAGCGCGGCTAAAAGACGGCTAAAAGCGCGGCTAAGAGCGCGGCTAAGAGCGCGGCTAAGGCGTGGCTGAAGGCGTGGCAGAAGTTGCCACCAGGAGTCGCTGCATTTTGGAGTCGTAGGCATTTTGGCCGTCGTTGGCGCCATGTAGTTAGCGCTCATGGCGGGACGCGGCTCGGGCAAGTCCTTTGGCTAAGTCCGGAGGGTAAACAGTCCGCAGAGGGTAAATTTTCCAAAGGGGGGAATTTGGCAAAAAAAGGGGTGGGGGTGTATGAAAAATTCAACAATTTTCAAAAACAGGTACATCAAAGAAACTTATTTCTAAAAGGCAACAAGCATCAAGTACTATTGAGAGTATTTATTTTTGGCTAGTTTGATATCCTGCTACCTAATTATCTAATATCAAGACATTTACTAATGTTTATACGTAAGATCAATGTATACAGTAGGTTAGACATTCAGTTAAATTCTCAAATGCCGGGGCATACACGATTTTTTACGCAAAAATACCGCGTTCATTCGATCCTCATGTATACATTGCTTCGAGGAGCAAGTCACATTCACGAGGAAGAATAAATATTAAATGCACTTCGCTGCGTAAATTAAGCTGACAAAAAATAAATTAATTGAGCACTAGAAAGCCATAAAAGTTTAGCAGGCCATGACTCAGCCATGACTCATTGCTTATTTTACAAGCAGTTGAATACTCCATTCGTACAACCTTCTTGTTATGGCGGAAGAACTGAAGGATTTCCGGGACTGACATTTCATTTTTGGAACAAGAAAATCCAAAAAGAGGATGTAAAAATAACTTACTGAGGGATTATTTTCCTGAAAACTTTTGTTCTGCTAAATACCTACATTATGAAGTATCACGGCCACCTCGATTCAAACCGTTTCTTCTACCATGAATAACCAACACCCAAACCACACAGTAATATGATCCATGGAATCAAAATAAACATAGTACAACTGTAAGTTTTAACTAACTACTTCTGTTATGTTCGCCTCTCACATGTAAAATTCACCCAACTTAAGATATTTGTTCATCATCTACATGATCTTAAATTTTGCAAAACAAAATACTCAAAGTACAACTCCCGTCTTTCTAATCTAACCATCACTATTATATTTGCTAATAATAAAATATATTCTCTATGATTAGTCTACACACAATGCATACGGCAGAGATGAGATTAATTTAACTGATATAATTAAACAACTGGAATACATTTGCATGAAATTTGGCTAAAGATCCGTTGAGGAAGCAGTATGTATCGTGGAAATGGCAGTGCATGCTTGCACGCTAATTAATTATCATGAGTGCACGAACTCCGAGCCTAACTTGCGCAACATAGACTGAATTGCGCGTTTTTAGCCGCGAATCGTATCCGAGTGTAAATAATTAAGAAGATTCAGCGTCAATCTCCCACTGATGAGTACGAAATCAAATAGCTGTGGAGATGTAAGAATGTTTCTTCCTTAACTCAGCATAAGGCAATTTTTGTAGCATGGCTGACGCAATCAGGTGAAATACTCGATCACATTTATTAGTCACCAGGTTACACAGGAAACTCGAGCCATTTCAAACAATCACAGCAATGAGGAAAAGAACGCTTACACAATTTAAAATTAATTATTTCTCACGAATATTCGCATAAGTGTTCATTTACCCAATTTCGGTGCCCATCAACATCAATGTTAGGGGGCAAGTGGAAAATTTCGAATGCATTTTGGAAAATTAATGTTTAATGAATTGTAAAATGCACTGCTCTTGATACCTTGACTAAAACACCACAGAATATGCTAGCACTCTACTTATCACATTAAAACACTCAATTCTTGATTCCTCCTGTAGTTTACTTTTCTACTCCGGAAGACTGCAAAGAGCTTTGGCTTAAAAATAGCGTAGAGGTCACCAGAGAGAGAGTATAAGTTAATTTCACGCAATTCACACAAGACCCACTCATCGCCTTACGTCTTGATCATGGTATCTCCTGGAAGACACTTCTGCGGACCTTCTCATGAATTGAGCTCATCATTTCGAGAATAAAATATTGATTTAATTTATTCAGCAGCATTTAACTTTTCTCACTCCATTAAATGCGCCATCCATACCAAATATAAATATACTGATAGTAATACTTCAACTGAAGTACCATAAAAACATCTCAATAGTTCGGTAATTACCATTCAAAAAATACCGCTCTAAATTCCAGATGATGTCGTTCTCAAACTTACTTCGGAAGACTGTACCAAAATCGGGTAAAACAATAGTATATCATCTAGGGGGCGTCAATTCGCTAAATTTAGACGATTTTCTCCACTCAGGGCGTGGGTGTTAATGTGTGTAATAAACAAGTTTATTTTTAAAAAAGGTCTATGAAGACCTCACTCGAAAATGAATACGAAATTATTATTATTATTGAACTTGTTCCATACCCCACGGCGAACATACCTTAACTTTACCTCTGCATTTGATTTTACAGTGCATACTAAAAGTAATTCTTTTTCGGATTTTATGAAATTCGTTAGTTAGTTTCAGAAGAACATTTTAATTTCTCAAGGACAACAATATTTGGCCATCTTATTTTATTCCACTAAATTCGTCCTAACTCCTTTGTACAGTAAAGCACTTTCGTGGGAAGAAATGGGCGTAGGTGTTCCATACTAAGCGAAGGAGGACACGCTCCGGACTCGCAAGGGAGCAGAGGTGCGGTAGAGCGACCGCACCAACCGCCATTGCTTTAAGGCGCCTCAGGTAACTTTCAAATTTGCAAGGAAACTTTTCAAACGCCCCTAAGCCAGCCTACGTTAAACTTGTTTAGCTTTTGTCTTACAATATGTGTTGTAAAAACAGCTCCAAAATAGTTAGGTTATGACGGTATGAAGTAATGGACAGCATTCATTAATACGATGAAAAGAGTTAATTATAGATTACAAGCCTTAATCGCAGGGATTCAAAGTCTTCATGCGCCTCTCCGAGGAATACCCTGACATCGTCGGCGTGGTTTTCATTTCACATAGCACGTTCTTTCAAGTATCATCATGATTATAACATGAATATAGCGTCATCCATATTTCCTGTTTAGCACTTCCAGTACAAAAGCATTCAAAAATGCATTGCATAAAACAATGTTGCTTTTTTGTGTCAAGCTCCCGCTACCCATCTTCGTTCTCCTATTTCAACACTGAAACGGCCGAGTATACTAATAGATATGCCATTTTTTAACTTTATTTGTATAATTTAGAGCTAAAATTTCTCTAATTGTTTCTTTAAAATAATTTCTAACTTACTCACTAGTTACTCTATCGTGAAAACTGTTGACTTTGAAATATCACGATCAAGCACATCTGTTATGCTTTTATTAACGAAATAATTCAACTTTTCCAAGCACGATTCCACTTACTGTTTCATATCTCATCATCCGCCGATTATTCGAAAACGGCTCCGTTTACTACAGAAAGGGAAATAAATCTATCATACCCAGCACATCTTTATAGCTGGAATAAGCCTGATTTAAAAGTCTTCTCCATTTAAAAATTTGAGTAAAACAATACTGTGAAAGAAAGAAAAATTCTCAAACCGTTAACTACGTTCGTTATAGCTGAGCATGTACTTGAAGTACACATAAATGTTTATGACTTTTTGAACTTAGAAGAGCACGGGATTCGGGTGACAATTTCAAACTATGAGCTATTTTACGCTGGCTAATATTATTTCGGTGGTATCCGGCATTTTTTCACGGAGAGCACTTGTGGATTCCACAGGGAAATCTTTTTGGTAGCTCAAAATGGAGATGCCAACTTTATCCTTAAACTATGCAGTCTTAGGAATCGCCATATTTATGTAGGTGAGATTTTTTTCGATTCATCGACTGCTTACAGTCGCAATGCTTCCTGATACAGAGAAAATCATTCTTAACACAATGGTTTATTACTTAACAGAGAATTTTTACACACAAGTTGTTTCGGATGTTGTTAATTACAAATCGTGAAAAATAAAACATATTTTCGACAAAAGATTGGCCTCGTGGAGGCACACATCAACGTCATAAATGGTCTTTAGGTTATATATTTACGCAGTTCAAGGGTAGACATCAACAGTAAATGTTCATACGGACGATCTACAACTCAAGGAATGAGATTCGTAGCGCCACCCAAAGTAGAATCAGAGTTAACTAATTACGAACATGTGAATCCGACGCGCACCACTATGCACCACGTCCAGGGATTTCCCGGCTTAAGCTCGTGCCGAGTCTCAAATCACGTGCACATTTCACAAAGGCACGACACCAGTGCCTCGTCCTATCCCAACACCGCCCCGCCGCCCGAGGTGCAGTCGAGCCGTGCTCCGTCCCGGCACCCACCCACGAGCGCCGGCCGCCAGTCCGCCCTGGGTCAGCGGCTTGTCCCCGCATGCGGCCTGAAATCTTGCAGTGAATGGAACGGACTAAGGTTTTCATACAAGTTTCCCTTCACTACGGAGAGCGTAACCCAAGATCTGGTGGGGAGCACGCGTTAATTTGAAAGAAAATTCTACAATATTGGACTCATTTAATGGTAGACCCTATTAATTAAGCGAGCATTCACTTTTTCAGAGTAAGACGACCTCGACGCCTTCCACTTACCCAATGCCACCAATGTTTTATGTGTAAAGAAAGATGAAAATTAAATATGTATATTGCGTAAGTAGTCTACATTCACCTTTCTTCAGCTTACAACGGCTTGTCACGGATTATCTAAATAAAATAGAAGAATATTTTTCAAATTAAATTCCTCTTTTGTCATCCATAGTTATAGTGATTTTTATAAATCGTATCCTGCTTAACTTCCACTATATACTTGTGTTACAGACGAGAGACTGGACTAATTCAATGATAAGATGGATTCCATAACATTTTTTCTCTTTACTCATAAGTCTAAGATAAATTCCAACCTGTAACATGAAATCACCAGAAAAGCCACCATGCACTTACGCAAAAGATTCTCGAATGAAAAGGAAAGAATTGTCACAAAAAAACTGGAGTTTTTTCGTTACTCAAAATGTTTCTCTTCAAGTTAACACATTTGCAAATTCATGCGTATAATAATTGTAATTTTAACTATTTGGAACTTAAAATACCTTTTTATCTTCTCTGAATTCACTGTTGGGCTGCTACATCTTTGAGACTGTTGCAGCACACCTTCTACAAATTGCTAACAAAATTAGGTTGGGAGCAGTTCGCGCAACATACCTTCAACAATAACTATTTTTTTAATACCCATAGCTTATCATAATATTAAATTTGGCACCTACACCTTCCTTTCCGAAATTAAAACTACGTTTCCGACATTAAAACCAAACTTTTCGGGAACACAATTTTCTCAGCTCGTTATAAAGTGCAGATAAACTTATTGAAATGCAACGCAATAGCAATTTATTTTAACTAACCGTAATAGAATAATATTTAATGAACATTTATTTAACTTCAAAGTTTTCAATTAAGCCTTCGTTTCATTTATAATTTCACAATAATTCCTTTCCCGGACTGAAAGTTTCGCATTGATCAGCGCTTTTAGCATCCATTCCCAAACGTACTTAGATTTCTGAACACAACAGGCATTACTTAGAATCAGTAATTTCAGTAACGTTGCAGTACAGGAAACAGTAAAAAAAGATTTATAAAAAAATTCTACTACACATTTCAAACGTGGTAAGTCAAGAAAGAAGCCACTAAATTAAATAGCTAACACTAAGTATATATTTATACACTTTAATACATTTTATTCTCTATTTTTCTCCTCTGTCACACAATTGTCGTTGATTTACGTCTCCAGAAAAAGGAAAATTGATAGCGAAATAAAAAACCAACCAACAGTGATACTGCTAAAAAGACGTAACGACGAAAATCTCAGATCATAAACACTGGTCAACGTCGAGTCCAGAGGTCATCCAAAAACACAAATTTACAGATAAGAGCCGTCGCTGACACAAATACGAAAGACAATGATAAAGAAAAAAGCATTTACAAGGTCATCAATAAAAGCCCTTCACAGTCTAATCTTTATGTTTCATTAACTGCGCTAAAATATTCGTCAAGTACTATATTAATGGCTGAAAATTCCAAGATTCCAATTGTAATTCTTTGCAGAATACACATCACATATTTTTGTGTGGTGTCCAGTAAGCTGTCTACATCAATGTGCGAGAGGTAAATAATATATAGTCTGGTTAAACATGCTAATTCTTAAGGGTACCATAAATACAAAAAAGTTAAAAGTAATATATATTCCAGGCAACTAACTAACCCATCAGGAATAACTGAGAAAAAAAATTAGCCGATGTGTTATATTAGCGAAAGATTCAGCAGAGGTATAACTATTAAATTTCTAGCACATGGGGAAATAAAATATCTATAACAACATCCTCATTTAAGAAAACTTGCAGGACCTCTGGCTAAATTAGCCTTATTTAATTGCGTGAGTAACAAAATTACGGAAAAACAGATTTTTTAATTATTCGGGAAAGGTCTCATAAAATACTACGAGCTGCCTCATCCTAAAAATATTAACAAGATGTTGATATAGGTAAAATCATCCGAAATGACAAAAAATTCTCACTCGCAAATGAGGAATAAATAATTTATCCATAGCAAATTAAAATTATAATCGAATTTCAATTCATAAATCGTTCAATGAAGTAAAATATGACTTCACTCAACTGCAAAAGAAGATAAGACTTCTCTTTGATAAAGGCAGTGACTTCATAAACGGATCGGCGTAATTCGAAATTTTACTCCAAAACTGAGTATCTACTGTAAAACAAGGTCATAATTTGGCCTAATTCGCGTCTTTCTGGGTTTCGAAAATCGTTATTTATATCGTGAAATAATAAATTCACCTTTTACGCGAGAATATATCAACGTGGATAATAACTATAGGAAGATAAATTTTACAGTTGAAGTTAACAAAACGATTATTAATGGAATACATTCAAGAATATTTACTAACATCAGTCACCTACGTGAATCGTGAGCCAACGTTTTTGTCCAACATAAGAAACTAGCACCAATATTTAATCTATTTTAACAACCAGATCGATTGAATAGATGACGGCTGACGATATGAATGGGCAACGCCCAATTCGGTAGAGCATAGAGTAAAATAGGGCCTCTTTTCCACATCTTCAAAAATGATCAAACAAATTTTTACCATCACGTTCGACATCAGGGAGATAAATTAATCCACATATAGGTAAATTTTAATGGAGGAAATTACAGCAGTCATTGCTCTAATACACGACAAACATGACCCCGTATATGGGCAACCATAAGATAAAACATTTAAAAGTAGATATTTATTATTATAAATCAACATTCGACTGCAGAAAAATGGGGTAATCCCCACCTCAGTTAATCTCAATGAAGGTAATGAGTACGGACATAGGCATAGCGACGTAACAGACTCATCCCTAAAAATTGTTGAACGTTATTCGATGAGAACTTACTACATCGCCGGAATAAGTAAATCTATGCATGGGCAAATTTTTTTGGATGTACTGAACAATGTCATGGCCTAACTACGCATTGAACTCGACTCCGGAAAAGGGCTAACATAATTCTGTGATAAAATTCCGGTGGAGAGATATCAATTTATCTTCGCAAGGGAAAATAGGAAATCGATGAAATTAACATACTCATGGCATAACTAAGCAACGAGCTCATATCTAAAAAAGGAAAATATTTCCACGATAACATTCGACTGCGCAGGTAGAAGTAAATCCTCCATTGGGTAAATTCCACAGATGATTATTAACATGTCAAATGTTCACAATTAACTATTTTCTAAAACTTAGCGAACTCATTTATGCAATAAAATTCGACGGCATAATAATCAGTAAGTCTCCGCGAGGACTTCTCTCTAAAAGTAATTGACAAGCTTAACTCTACTACAACATTCGACAACAACACGGAGACAAATTAATTCCGGTTTGTGTGGAAAATTCAGAGAGGTGAACTGCAATCGTGATGCATCACTGTGATGCTAAGTTACGAGAAATCGTCAATCGTCTATAGCGCGGGAACTCAGTCAAATCCTGCCGACTGAATCCCAGGTCACACACAGAGATACGCAGGGCTTGAATTAAGCGGGAGACACTTCCATGTCCGAACGTTGGGCAATCCAATGACGCGGGAAAGCGAGATGTTTGGGGCTAAATGGGGCTGGCGAACAATCAGGTGGCGACGACGCACAGCGTGTATAGCGGGCAAGCGAAGGGGAGGGACTTTACCGCACTTTACCTGGTCAACTCCACGCAGTGACGATTCCTTCGCAGGCAGGGCCCCTTTCAGACACCGGATGCGGCGACTCCCGACGAGCTGTCTTGCGCACCACGGGATAAACCCAGAAACATCAACACTACCGTGGTCAAATTCCTCTCCTGGGGCACCTTTCGCCGCAAAACAAAAACTTTCTTCTTCTTCTTCCTGAACTTCTATAATTCTTAAATCCTCCCCCTTCCCTTCTTCACTCCTAAATAATAATAACAATAAGAAAGCTCTAAACCAGAAAAAACTTATGGGGGAGATATTGGTAACGTTGGGAAGGGGGAGTGAGTTAGGACTCTTTTAAACGTGGAGAAACAGTTGCATCCCCCGAACGAAACAAAATTTCCAGAAGGTTCGCAAACTAGGGACAGATTCCTCGAGATGTTCGTCTTCCTGTAGACCCCCCTATAAATTCC
Source organism: Pyrrhosoma nymphula (assembly GCA_963573305.1). Lineage (NCBI taxonomy): Eukaryota > Metazoa > Arthropoda > Insecta > Odonata > Coenagrionidae > Pyrrhosoma > Pyrrhosoma nymphula. Next base: position 63,819,409 of record OY754339.1, read on the forward strand.
AAAATTCAGGGCCCCACCCGGTCCCCTGCAGTTGATGAGGTGGATCTTGAGGTGGTCCCGCGGACTGGTTCTTTTTGCGTCGAAAAACAAATGGGATGGTAAAGGTCGTAGCACAACACACACCTTCCAAAGAAAGGTCCGCCAATAGGCCCACCGATTAACCACGATTTAATTCAGGTTCCACCTCTCTCCGTAGATACGTAACAAAATAGGTCCTCTTATTACAAGGATGGTCGACGAGATCAGTCGAGCGGGTGATGGTAAGAGGGCGAGACACGAGCCACGAGGAGGAGTCCGGACGACACACAGCAAGCACACACTGAAAGCACTCACCGACACGCGACTACGGGGGTAACACTCCCGGACGCAGCACGAGGAAGTGGTACTGAGGGGCGAAAACTCAGGAGGAGGAGCCAAAGACGAGCAAGGGGAGCGTGAGAGGGGATGGACGTGTGTAGTGGGGGGGGGAATGGAGAGGGTTGGAGGGGGGGGGCAAGCGTGGGAGGGGAAGGGAGGACCGCGGGAGCGGTGGTGGGGGAAGAGGGGAGGCCGTGAGAGGGGGGTGAGAAAGGGGGAGGGGGTCATGGAAGGCCGCCGCCGACTGACTGCAGACGGTGGTGGTGTATCCTCGGCATAGCACGAGCCTCACGTCCTCCTGGACTGGCTTCCGAAATGAGTATTGAGTCTTCGACGTAGGGGGGTGAGAGGTGCGTGTCGCCTTCGCAGAAACTCGTGGCAGGCGCTTTGAACGACTTTTGGACATGGGCTCATGCTATTTATAAGGTATAAGATGAAAATTCAACGAGCGTGTATATGATTTGAATGCAACGCATTTAATTATTAAACTGGACGCTAGGAAAATGCGCCGATACGACAATGCAACCTTCATACTATTGCATCTACAGTTACCTTAAGTAATAACAACTTGGTAATGTCACAGAAGATTTTATTTAGATTACAACGCGTTTCAACGTTAAAGCGTCATCTTCAGGTACAATGCACTATGCGTCATGCTTTGACGGAAAAATCCGTTGTACAGTAAATAAATTATTCTGTGGACGTTACCAAGTTGTTTTTACTTAAGATCAGAGTGATGTTCCGTCTCATCACGCCAGACATCATTGAATATATCTACATTTACCATTTCTCGTTTTTGCTTTCCATATCGCTGATTTCAAATTGTTGTGGGCATCAGTTACGTCGAGCATGGAGACTTTAAATCGTAGGTCCATTGCAGCGAGTAGCATCTTCCTTATTCGCTGAGAAAACTCTCTTACTTAGCAGCTGATCACTATAATTTAATTTTTCACGGTCATTCGCCACCCGGGGAACACGCTCTCGCAAAAGTTCCCGGCGCTGCATAGTGGACGATTTTTTAGGCATGGGCTACGGAACTTTTAAAATCTTGCGGAACGGGGGAAGAAGGTTTTTTAGTGTGGATGGTCAGTCAGGAAACCTTATATCTGCTTCCAAACAAGCGTTTCGAGAAGTGGGATATCTCATCACTGCCTGTCGTCCCATTTCGACCCGTCTCACAGTGAGACCTCACGATATGATCCCTGGGAAAGCCATAGCGATGGGTGATTTCAACCACTTGCCTTGCGTCGTGTGCCTCCTGCCTTTTTTTGGGAAATAGTTTGGTTCCCCTGCCTCTCTTTCTCTCTCTCTCTCTCTCTCTCTCTTTGCCTGCCTCTCTTCACCTCCGTCCTTTCCCTTCACCCCCTCCACTCATCTTCCAGACGACCAGGTCTCTGACAGGAATTTTTGCCTGTCGTAGACTTCAGCGGACTTTGATTAGGTACATCAAGTGAATAAAAAGTGCAACTTTTTCAGAGCAAGGACTTTGTGCTGGAAGGCCTCGGAAAGGCTTTCGAAGCTAACATAGTGGTTCTGAGGTTGAAGGCCCCACTGTACTTTACCCGTTGAGAATTTGATGAGGGGTTAAAACAGGTGGAAGAAGTTTCTCGATGCCTCAATGCCAATGGCATCAGGAAAATGAATACGAAGAAAAAGAAATGGGCCAAAGTGAACACCTTTTTAGAGAGAACCCCAGAGAGGACATTTTTAGACACAAGAGATAACTAGATTACTGCGCAAAAGGCACGAAAGATTCGGCATGCAGTCACGCGCACGGGTGAAAAAATGAAAAGCGAATGGATGATTTACGAGGACGATTCCATGATTTAACAATGGCGGATTTCATCACTTCGGTATGTATACCTATGAACCCGTGTGAATGACTCCGCAACAAATCATTTGAGCAATTCCACAGTTATATTGGTTTTAAAATATTTTTCGTTACTAATTAGGGTTAATCATTCGAGACTCTCTATTCTACGGCCGTGTTCGTGACGGTGACGATTCGCGAGCAAGCCCGGCAACGCCTCCTGTGCCGCATTAAAGACTAGAGATGAGAACATCTACTTTACCTAATCCTAGGGTTGTTATAAGGATGAGAGTAAAATTCAGGACATCTCGCAATTTCATAAAAGTGACAAAAATGTGATTAGTGACATTTATAATTTCCATTTTTTTCAAATAAAAAAAAAAAATACACCTAGAAAACTTGTCACTTTAGGTAATACAATGTACTAAGTACAATAATATATCAAAACATATTTTATGTGATAAAAATCAGGACAATCCCGCTGTAAACCCTACCTAAACCCCCGCCGAGATTATCCTTGAAATAAGATATATTGGCGGCGTAATTAGCTAACACTCCCAACTGCCTGTTGAGATATCTGGGTTCAAATTCCGTTAAGTACCATGATTTTTCCATGGTAACTTACATCCCCTTGAGGCATACTAGCGAAGGAATTCGAGGAAAAGTTCGACCTGAAAAGCTATCCACGCTTAAGGAGTATATGTAAAAGCAGCGGTCGCCCACCGTAGTCAGCTTTTTCGCATCCGTCTACCACCAGTTTATGCGAGAGCTTGCCATGTTGTGTGAGCAATCTTGGAGGTAGAGTAAATCCGCGTGTTCATTTTACAGGAAGGGTGGGAGAGTAGCGGCGTCAATAGGTGGGGAAGCCGGGTATCCACGTGGACGCTAAAGGGAGAAATTGAATACCACCGAAGGCATTAGCAGTAAAACCACAGACCTTGACTTGCCATCTTAAACAACCCAGGGATCTAATTTCATCACTTTCGCAATAAAGCATAAACAACCCGAATTCCTGCTAACATGAGCGCGGTTGAATTAAGTGCCAGGAGAGTCACTCTTTCAAGACAAAGAAATTCTCTGAAGCTCTCGTCTTGGGTAATACATCCAAGCATTGGTTATACCCTCATCATTGACTCTAGAGGATGACGAAGACATATCAAAGTTGATACGGACATACTGGAATAATATTCAATGGTGTCAAAATCGACCCCTCTGGCGGTTTTCGATTTACTCGATAGGGAAAATCATGTCACAAGAAGTGGAAACATTTCATAAAATGATGATTCCATACTTGATAAAATCTCTGAAGTAGTACCAAAATAAGAATGGGTCAAAATAGCGGCGGTTGTAGTGTTAAGGCCCTTTTACACGGTGATAAACATCGTACAATAACTATCGCATAGACTTTTGCGTGTAAGAAACTGAACCGTGCAAATCAACGTATTGCGTGGGCAATTTCGCGGTTACCTGAGTGATGGCATGGAAAATAGCCCCTTATTCAACAGGGTCTTTATAGTATGGGGTGTGGAATATTGATCGTAGTATTTTCCTTTCTGTCACTTCTAATTTTTTCTGTGCTCCCTTGTTTAGCATTCCTGCCCAGGCTGGTGTGGCATATAAGAACTTAGGTCTAATGAACGTTTCATATATCATTTTTTTTATTTTTTCTGGGGTGGCGTTATTGTTAATTATGGGCGATAGGGAGGATCTTGCTCCTATTGCCTGTCCAATTACATTTTGCACCTGCTTGTTGAAGTTTAATTTGCAATCAAGTGTAATTCCCAAATATTTGGCTGTGTCTCGCCAGCCGATCGGTTGTTGTTTTACTCGGATGCATGGGCACATCGGTGTCTCTATCTTTGGCCTGGTGAATTTTATGGCTTGTGTCTTGTTTGTGTTAATTTTTAATCTCCATTTACTGTACCAATTGACTACGTCATCTAGGTAAACTTGGGCGTATTCAGCAGCAAGCTCTATATTTTTGCTTTTCGCTAGTATAGCCGCGTCATCTGCATAGAGAACTATTCTCGTATGCCAGTTGTCGTTGTCTATAGGGAAATCTGCAGTGAATATATTAAATAACAGTGGCCCAAATATTGATCCTTGTGGTACACCTGCCGTGAGCTTTCGTTCAATGCTTTTTTCATGGCCCCACTTGACAAAAAAGTTTCTTTCGCTCAGATATGAGTATGTCCATTTAATCATCCATTTAGGTATACCCATTTCGTCCATTTTATAAAACAAGCCGTCATGCCATACTTTGTCAAAAGCTTTGGATATGTCTAGGAAGACTCCTATTGTCATTTCCTTTTTATTAAAACCGTCAGTGATAAATTCGACTACTCGATGAACTTGATGTGTAGTCGAATGTTCTTTGCGGAATCCAAATTGTTCTTCCGGCAAAATACCGCTCGTCTCAATGTATTCCGTCACATAGGGTACCACGACTCTTTCTAGGAGTTTGCCTAGGTTGGAAAGCATTGACAGTGGCCTCATGTCATCCGGTTTTAAAGTATTACCTATTTTTTTCGGAATGCATTTAATCATGGATTTTTTCCATCTATTAGGGAAGAGTCCAGTATGTAGAGATTTATTAATTAATTTCAGCAGGTATTGTCCTGCTTCGACGGGAATTCTCTTAATTGCCTCGTTTGGTATGCCATCTTCACCAGGTGCCTTCCTATCTGGTAAATTTTTGATAATTTCTGTTAATTGTTTCAGTGAGATGATGGGAATTTTATCTTTCCCGCTGGTATCATCCCAGGCGGATTTATTTATTTTTATTTTAGGGGTAAATATACTTGGCTTATTCGTGCTGAAAACTTTTTCCAAGTTTTCTGCCATGATTTCCGCTTTTTCTTTGGCGCGGAAGATTTTCTCTTTTCCGTTTACAAGGGCCGGGTCGCGGGGTGGAATTTTTCTTAGAGATCTAGCAATTTTCCATATGGAGCCATCTTTTACATTCATGCTTGAAAGCTGATCGTTCCACCTTTCCTCCCTCAGCTTTTTGACAGCCATGTCCTTGTTTTTTCAATACAATGCTTATATGCTGCGAATGGCTGTAGAAGACGATAGGCGCAGTATAGACAAGAGGCCTCCTCGGACTTATATAGAGGGAGGTGAAGTATGTGGTTATAGCTGTTTCCTGCGTCCTCTGCCCGTCCCCTGTGGGATTAGCACTTGGTAGCGCACACCTTTTCACGATCCTCTTTCATGATTAAGGTCTAATGCTACAAAAGTCATGAGCACAGCAAGCGGACTTACCTTAAGCAAAGAATTTGGAAGAAGAAAGTCGATGAGCTCAACTAAGCGCAATGCAAGGGGCATAAATTACTATAGTTTCCACGAGTTGAAATAATATCCCATTTGAAATAAATGAATAAATTTTATTTTCGCCTCATTAACCTTCGAATGCCAAGTAATGCCACATGGCATCAGCATAAAATAACGCACAATCCTGGTTGTGATTTCACACTTCTCTTTCTCATGCTCTGCATGCATTGAGAAAAATTACAGCTAGTCAGCAAAGTTGATTCCGGCTATCACGAGTTTAGGTTTTTTGAAATATATACCAAATACATATTATAAACAGATCTTCCATCATGTAGACGTTATTACGAAAGACTAATAGGATCCCAGATTACACCTCTGCTCTGAAGAATGTGCGTTGAACTGTCAGAGTGCTATTTCTCTGCTACCCTCCCCTACACCTCTGCTGTCCCTGTCCACTATTTAATGTGAGACCGGACCATATCTCTGCGCATCCGTCTGCCACGAGCTTTTGCGTGTGTGAGAGAGCTCGGAGGGGGCTTGATTTCACGTGTGTTAGGTTCCAGGAGGGGAAGGGTGGAGGGGGAGTATTGAGGGGTTGCAGGGGGGAAAGAGTTGATGGTGGGAGGTGGGGGGGAGAGGTATGTTTGGTGGTCGGAAAAGCGGTGGGGGATTGGGTTGAAAAGTGGTGGGAGGGGAGGACTTTGACGTGGGGTGTGGGTGACCTACGCGTCAGCAATTGGGCTCGGGGGGTGGGAGGATAGGGGTGGGAATCAAGGGGAGGGTAATGCATGAAAGGGGGGGGTTTGCTGGTGGGGGCGGAGGTGCGCGCTTGGTCTTGCGCGTCGCCGTGTGCAAGGACAGAGGGAGGGCCGGGCGGTCTTCGGGCTCGTCAGTCGGGGCGCGTGCTGCGGAAGTATGTGCGAAGGTCTGACCGGCAGTCGGCCGCTTCGATGGGACACCCCGAGCCAAGGGGAGGTTAGTCGGGGTATTTGACGGGCGCGTGGCCCGACTCGTGCCGGGGGAAGATGAGTCGCTCGTGCCCGTGGGCGACCGACCGCACCGCCGCGCCCGCTCCGGGCTCCTGAGATTCCCCAACCGTTGCGTCCGAGCTAACAATAATATCCATGTTATAAGTCCGTGTTTGTCAAAAATACCACTTTTTTGGAAAACATGGAAAAAGTGGAAGAAATTGAAAATTAAACCCTAAATGCTGCTTTATAGTAGAAAAACCCTGTCGGAAAATTCCCTATGAAATCGAACCCCAATTTTCCCTATAAAATATACCTCTCGGGGATAATTTCCCTAGAATGCATTTTCCCTGGGAAATACTTTTGTAAGTGGGTTGCAGTGACTTAGAATATATTTATTTAACACCAAATGTAGCTGACTGTGAGAGATGATTTTTTATAATGGTTGCACATATTTTTTTCATTGAGAAATATTTCGTAAATCTCATTGTAATTTATGTTGATAACTCTACGGTTGTATAAATGAAACTATGAAGAAAATTATTTTTATTTATATGATTAGGTATCCTTTCCTCTCTAGTCATTCACTCTATGCACTGCGTACTGCACTCTTGCAATAGCTGGTGTAATTTTCCTATGCCTGAAGGTTTTCCCTAAAGTAGAACTTAGTTCTAGGGAAATTACTGACTTACGTCTGTCATTTCTAAGGAAAAAAGGTCTAGGGAAATAATTCCCTAGATTTTTAGGGCATTTCTTTACAAAATAAATGTTTTCTAAGGACTTCTAAATTTTTTCCTTGCATTTCCCTATATTCTAGGGAATTCCTATTGGTATATTTCCATCAGGGGACTCAGGAGGCGAAACCCACACAATGTATGCACAAAAACAAAACATATTACAGGTATAGGAATGCTTCTGGACGTCTACATAGAAGATGAAAAATAACTGACATACACCACTTTGGCTCATATACTGGCCTGTATAGCTCGATTGAAACTTAGTGACAGTTTGATGCTTTGAACGGCAGCGAGATGAGGGGAAAGTACTTTTGAAAGAGGTAGTACGGACGGTTTTTTTGCTTTGGAGAATTATTTACTTTCATCCACATCATCTTCTAGCAAAATTTCATCAAAATATGATTCGCCCAAGCTGGAAAATTGTTTCCCCGTAGGTGCCAGGTACTTACAACCGAGGTTGAGACACGAATTTTTATCTTTGTGTGTTTTAAATGGTATACAGTCGTTATATCGTAAATTCCCTGATATTTCTTAGGGAAAAAATGAAGGTTAAAATTGAAGGTTAAAATTACGGCTAAGACGTGGATATTGCCGTAACATTTTTCAGAACATTACTGATTGTAAGTGATTTTTATTATCAGAAGTGATCTCCTGGCTCGGTAGGAAACAAAAAAGTAGGAATGCCAACCTTAATCTTTTACCCCTGGATTTTCTTGTCTACATATACTACTTCATTCTTCATCTCGGCTATACGCCATCCATCTCTTCAATCCCATTCATTAAATCTATGCTCTTCTTCTCCTTCCCAGCTTGCCCAACATCCCCCCCTCTATCACGGCATTCAACAATCCCTACGCCCCTTCACTACCTGCTTCAACCACCTACTCTGCCTTCCCCTAAATCCCTCTCGAAGTTTTCCCACCTTTTGTGACGTTAGATGAGTAAATAATGAGAACGAGAGTCTGTTGAAGCTGCCATAATTTATTGGGGTTGAGGAGATTGTGGGTAAAATAATATACTAAAACTAAATTTAATTAACTGATATGGGTAGGTAATGAGCAATTTTGAGGAAACCCGGAAGTGCACACTTATGCGAAAATTCTTCCCCGTTTACACGACTCCTCGCCACCCAACGTGCTATTATTCGCAAGAACAGACAGCGCTGTTCGGCCACCGGGAGCCAGAAACTTAGATGGAAAGGGCAACGCCTTTCATTGACTATTCACCTATGACGTCCGCCCGCCATGGGTTGGGAAAAAGGGTATAGCAGCTACGCATACTACCCACAGGACTACCACCCACAAAACTCAAAGTGCAGAAAAGTACTCCCTCCGTCGGACATACTACTTTAAATTCCCTTAGCGCCTTTCTTTAACAGTAGAATAAGGCCGACGCACAGTGGTCGGAAATCGGAAAAAGCTGGCCAAAAGTCAAAAATGACGTTTTTCGAGATATGAACTTGAAACTTCGCATGAAAACTCAAAATTGATTCATGTATCTGGAATAGCACTTTATTTGGCTTAGTTATTACCCGTTTCTGAGATACAGAGGCTCAAACATGAGCAAATTTCCGGAAAAATGCCCGTCTTCAGTTTTCTCGGAAAAACTTCCGACTTAAGTTGATGGTGAAGTTTAATGAGGATTTTCATGGAATAAAAAACGATATTATCTGTTAGCATGGTATATTTGCTTTACAATTCCGTAGTTTTAAAGAATAGCTTCGATACAATCTTGCTGTGTCGTTACAAAATGGCGGACGCTGTTTTTAGACCAAATTTTACATTATGTAGGAGATTCAAATGGGTTTTTGGCAAAGTCACGCGAAGTGACTTACATCAGAGCATTATTTGAAGACTTCTTAAGGTTGATATGTAGTTAACTTTGAAAAAAGTTTGCGACGCCGGAAATAAATTTGATTTTTCCATCGCGCGTCGAGGTTCGGCTCCGCGCGCCGGGAGCTGGATTTGCCGCGACGCGGTAAGGTTATTGAAGTGGTATGGATTTTAACGCTCAGCATTCACCGTATTTTAAGCTGTGCTTGTGGACACGGATCCCCAAGGAGTCTATAATGAAGACACGGGAGGATTTTCAGTCGAGGTAAGTGCACGCGTACTCGAAGTTAAGTTAGTTTTCTTTGGATACGTTCGGGGACCATGTCTTATATTCAAAGCGTTCGAACCTTGAAAAAGTGAGTAGTGTTCCTGGGACCCAAACAGAAAAAACTGCCAGAAAGACACCAGCTGGGATACTTATACCCTCCCTCCTCCCCCATCCTGAACCCCCAGGATTCTAGTGCGAAATTGGTCAATTTATGACTTCACAGATCCTTTAACGGTCTTAACCGGGCATTTCTAGGAAAACTTACCCTATTTTTTTAGATATGCATCCTACACTCAGTTCTGGTCTGACTGTGGTGAAGGAAAGTTGAGTTCTCGTGAGTGCTCAGACTTTGTGAATGTGGTTTGAGTTAGTTTGTGAAGAATGTAATCACTTTTGCCTTCATTACCTGGTAACCGTCAGTGGTGTTTTTTGTTTATACATCTTACCTTTATTTCAGGTATGCTATGTGTTTTTTCTTTTGTTAAGCCTCGAATACTTTAACTAAATCGTCCGCTATTTTTTTATTAATACTTCGTTACGTGTTTTGAAATATTTTCCTTACATTACTCATGTATTTGATGCATTTACCCCGCGTTCGTCCTTGTGAACGAATTAGGAGTTGTAATCGGCTAACCTCTGGTTCTATCAATGTAAAATCTTTTTTTCGAACTTTTACGCAGGCTTCTTCCATTATTCAATGGAAATTTCCTCCCCACGAGGTTAAAAGACTAGACATCCGTCAAATAATAATGGAATCGGTGACAAAATCAGTGACCCACGGAATCTATTAATTTTCCAGAATTTTTTATTTAGCACTTGTCCGGTACTTCTACAAGCGCCAGTTTTTATTTTTGTATAAATGAATTCTTTCCCAATAGTTTAGCTCAACAATTGTCCAACCTTTAGCCTTGTGTGACCAAATGTCATTAATTATTTTCCAGGCACTCCCAGGTAGCCAGAAAAAGAATTTCACACTTCAAGTGATAGATAACGAAGAAGAAAAATTCAAACCTTAAAAACTTTTTCCACTACTGCTGAGCTTGCTATCAAAGCATCTTGAGTTGGAGGAAGGAGGGAGATACTGCAGCAGCTAAGCTAGTTACGGAAATAACAACAAGGACACCTATTCGGGCGAAGAGAGCTCTTTCCAAGTGGAGGAAAAATGAAAATGTCCAAACTGAGATAACATTTGAGGAGGCACTGTCATTGATAATTTTCTCTGAGTTGACTAAGAGTCAACATAGATCTCTCCGTAACACAGCTCTGAGCCATGGCCACGAATTATATCCCAGCTATGACAAAATATTGCTAGCAAAGATAGCGGCTTACCCTGAAGGAGTAACAAGAACTGAGACTATGTGCGAAGTCAACCTTCAAGCTCTTTTTAATCACACTGCATCGCGAATCCTGGCCTGCGTATCCACCACTCAAGTATTCAAAGATGTTATAAAATGCACATTAATATGTACTTACAGCTTTGACGGAATTTCCGGCCACTCTCAATATAAACAACTGTGCCAACAAGAGAATGTATCGGACGAATTCAAATTCAAGAGCTCCCTAGTGTTTGATTTATTTCGCTACAGCTAAAGACTCAAGTTTATCTAGTTTTATCTTGGTTAGTTAGATTTATCTCGAATCTATTGATAAAAAATTTAACTTGTCTCACTGGCACTGTTCATATCAAGGCTCTTTAATTTTAGGTGGCAATATCTGGGAAAATCCTCGGCCGTCGTCTACATTTAAGGGATATGAAAGGTCTTCCAGCTGATGTACATACATATCCCTATGGTTTGTCTACACTGCAATGCCACATAAGATTTTAAAAATGTATATTACCATGGAGTAAAGATGCATCCTTATTAATCTATGGTATTACATATATCGTATTAGCTGGGTTTTTAACAGTGGCAGGTGAGAAATAATCAGAATTTAAGTTAAAACATTTATTATTTTGAAAAATATATTCAGTAAATTATTCAAAAACATCCTTACAAGCACATGGAAGTTTAAAATCACTACTTTATAAGAAAAAGGAATGAGTTCAGAAATTATTAAGAGAAAATATGGGCTTAATTGTTGATGTTCCCCGGCCTGGCTTGGGTAATACCAATGATAGAAATACTGCTCGACGTTTTTTCGATTATGCAAAATTGGCAGCAAGTCTTACAGGTAATGTTCCATTTCGCATTATCAGCGCAGTGGAAGCAGTGTTCGAATGTATTTCCCATGAATTGCGTCATACGAGCATTTTTCAAAACTCGATAAGGAGTTGGTTCATTAGATAAATAACACCTGTATCGTAGTTAATTTAATTGTTTTGATTTTGCATTCTAGGAATTCACGACGATCTCAAAAATAGATTCTCAATTATCTTGAAAGCAATATCTAGCGGCCTACAACTCAACGATGAGACATTTGCTCAATATTGCCTGAGGACTGCCGAACTATACGCGGATCGGTATCCCTGGTACTAAACATTTTCCTCCCACGGTGCATAAGGTCCTCCTGCATGGAAGTGAGATTTCAAAACATGTGATACTTCCGTTGGGTGAGCTTTCGGAAGAGGCAATGGAGGCAAGAAATAAACAACACTAGAAAATTCCGCGAGCGATTTACTAGGAAGCACTTCAGGGTGGCCACCAAAGAGGACCTTTTCAAGAGGCTATAACTTACATCCGATCCTTTACTTTCATCCTCTACGCATTTAACGCCGAAGAAAATGGGAATGTCAAAATAATTGGAAGACTTATTAAAAGTGGACGAAAAAGAAAAAGAACTATTCGATTCAAAGAGTAGTAGTGATGAACATTCGTCGGCTCCGTGATGTGAAAAACGACCATTTTTACACAAGAATCCTGGGGGTTCAGGATGGGGGAGGAGGGAGGGTATAAGTATCCCAGCTGGTGTCTTTCTGGCAGTTTTTTCTGTTTGGGTCCCAGGAACACTACTCACTTTTTCAAGGTTCGAACGCTTTGAATATAAGACATGGTCCCCGAACGTATCCAAAGAAAACTAACTTAACTTCGAGTACGCGTGCACTTACCTCGACTGAAAATCCTCCCGTGTCTTCATTATAGACTCCTTGGGGATCCGTGTCCACAAGCACAGCTTAAAATACGGTGAATGCTGAGCGTTAAAATCCATACCACTTCAATAACCTTACCGCGTCGCGGCAAATCCAGCTCCCGGCGCGCGGAGCCGAACCTCGACGCGCGATGGAAAAATCAAATTTATTTCCGGCGTCGCAAACTTTTTTCAAAGTTAACTACATATCAACCTTAAGAAGTCTTCAAATAATGCTCTGATGTAAGTCACTTCGCGTGACTTTGCCAAAAACCCATTTGAATCTCCTACATAATGTAAAATTTGGTCTAAAAACAGCGTCCGCCATTTTGTAACGACACAGCAAGATTGTATCGAAGCTATTCTTTAAAACTACGGAATTGTAAAGCAAATATACCATGCTAACAGATAATATCGTTTTTTATTCCATGAAAATCCTCATTAAACTTCACCATCAACTTAAGTCGGAAGTTTTTCCGAGAAAACTGAAGACGGGCATTTTTCCGGAAATTTGCTCATGTTTGAGCCTCTGTATCTCAGAAACGGGTAATAACTAAGCCAAATAAAGTGCTATTCCAGATACATGAATCAATTTTGAGTTTTCATGCGAAGTTTCAAGTTCATATCTCGAAAAACGTCATTTTTGACTTTTGGCCAGCTTTTTCCGATTTCCGACCACTGTGCGACGCCGGGTAACTCTACATCTTTTCTCCATCCCCAAAGTAACCTAACCTGAAAAATCTACTCAATCAATGTCAATGGCGCAAGCAAAGGACATCAGTGAAATAAAGGAAACATTAAAAATAGCAGTACAAGAACACGGAGAAATAATCAGCATTAGAAAAACTTTTCGGATATTAGGACGTGCTTATCAGTGTTCGCACTAATGTATACTTTCGGGTGATTTATCCTTTAAAAATCCACTACCCACATTAGTTTAACCTATCCAAAATCTCCTTAAACTCCAATAAATTATGACATCTTCAGCAGACTTTCGTTCTCGTTGTTTAGCTATTTACCTTCACAAAAGTGGTTTAAATTCACTAGAAGGGATAACTAGGGGATTTGGTAAAGTTCAAAGTTTTAAGATTTTGGTTTACCAACTTTTTCTCATTGAAGTGGTCTTCCATTCTTAGAAGATACTAATTATAATAAGGAAAAATATAAGGTTTATAATTATTATAAACCTTATATAGAGAACTATGTTATAGATTTTATATTATTATCAACCTCCTGCGATAAATTAAAAAAAATGTATGTCCCGCATGTACTTTACCACAATGAAAAACCTCTTTAAGGACACCGAGAGTCAGGTGCTTTCGTCATCGTTTTGCAATAGAACCCAGTATTTGGTACGGTTTCCTGAAATACCAAGTAACAATTGAATATATATATATATATATTTATTTTTTTTTCTTTTTATTTTTATTTTATTTTTAGTTTTATATAATTTCTGGCCTCAATTTTCCCGAAATAAAGTAGTCAACGTGAAAAGCAATGCCATTTCTATGATTTGGTCAATTTGGGCTTGGCCTTCCTATCCCAAGTGGCCTTCCTTACAGCCTCACTCCCGAGTATTTTAACCCCCATTAGCATGACAAGGATGCTGGTGACAACTGAAGGTTTAGCAAATAAATATTAAAAATCTAGGGGACGGTGACAGTGGAACCGACATCGGACGATTCGACCGACGCCCGACGACACCCGATCCTTTTAAGGTGGTTGGAGCGATTTTTTTTATGTACAGGTTTGCGTGAAACTTTGCCCACGTGTTCCCATTAGTTATATCTATAGATAAAAAAGTAAAAAAATTTATCAGACCGTTTCGATTTTTGGCAACTCAATACTATTTTAACACGTAGCCTTATTGCACATGACATTTATATATCGCAATAATTATAATACATATTTGCATGTTTTCTTCTAAACGCGAAATAATATATTTCATATTGTTATAATTGTTGCTAATATATATTAAGGTGTCAGGCTGAGTCCAAAATTTGAAAAATAACCTATCTCAATATAATTTCGTTGAAATTTCGAACACCACATGGAAAACTCTAGTCATAGTATGCTTTAATTATGGCTAATGTTTGAAATATATTTCCTAAATCATTTTCATCACTGTTTGTATACCTCCCTGTTTTACTGTTCGAACGCAAAAATAGATGCACTTAAATGAATTGAGGTCCAAGAATTTCTTTCGACTTAGGTAATTAAAAAATTATTAAAAATGTGCCCTCAATGACCCACGATTATCACTTCAGCCACCTTAAACAGCACGAAACTTGAAGTTATTGGTGGCGGCCGATACATTGTGGAATTCCATTGTAAGAAAAGGATAAATTACTTTGCACTATTCCACTGGAGAATATTATTTATTGAGCCAACATGTTTCACTGCACTGCAGCATCATCAGGACTGAATACAAGAAAGTTAACCCTCAATATATAGTTACATGGGGAGGGAGGTATAGTCCCCTCCATGTCCATGGGGAGAAGGTATAGTCACATGGGGAGGGATAGTCTCCTCCCTCCCCATGTGACTATATATTGAGGGTTAACTTTCTTGCATTCAGTCCTGATGATGCTGCAGTGCAGTGAAACATGTTGGCTCAATAAATAATATTCTCCAGTGGAATAGTGCAAAGTAATTTATCCTTTTCCAGCACGAAACTTATGCACGTGGTTCCAGTGCCTCCGGCCTCATCGGCCGATCACACCGACATCAGGTATCCATTGGGCAAATTTCAAATCAGCTCGTTTTTTTCGGCCGATTGATCCGACGGAGTTCATTAAGCTGTGAGCTCTCGGAGGAATTGTGACCACTCTTATCGGCCGACTACACCGGCCGACGTTGGACGAAGAAAATTGGACGATCAATGTCGGTGCCACTGTGACCGTACTCAAAGAGACAACAATAGTTTTAGAGACGACATATCTGGTGCTTTTCCAGCTAGATTTTACGCACTCTTTCATAACAGACCGTGGCTTCAACAGTTAATGCCATTTAGAGGAGTAGAAGGGTTGGCGAGGTATGCTCCTGGAGGTAGAATGGAGTGGGGGAAGAGATAGAGAGAATCTCGAAGCGAGTTATGATGTCAAAACGCTCTGAAGTTATCAACATATGGGTAGAGAGGAGCTCGAATGTCAGGTCGTTCACCAGATTTAATATTCTTACGTAAAATTTGAAAATTGTTCGAAAGAGTCCAGTTTTCTCCCATTGCCATGCACATTCAGTAGGAAATCTCTTATCAACAATTAAGGATCTCTGAGAACGATAGTTGTCGTGTGATCTGGCAAACGGCGTTTCCGTATTCATAGCATGATCCACGACAATCTCCCCGAGAATAGTTCGAAGAGGAGTAAATTGTGGCAACAATGGATCTCGTATCACTCAATACCGAACGATGTGAAACTTTTGTAATAGACGCACCTGGTCTAGTAAAATTGTGCATCGTATGTCGGCACATTATAGCAGATCGGACACCTAAAACTTTATCCCGCTTCAACCGCCGGCGCGCGTCCGCGGCGTTGGCTGGCTGTCATGTGGTCGTCTTCCTTCCAGAGAACGCGTGGTGCGACGGAGATGACCGAAGATAGCCGAGGCGGGCCGAGCGCGCATGTGTGGATTTGCGAGACGGAAATTGACGAAATCGGTCGAGGGGGTGAGGGTTGTTCGAAGGAACTAGGAGAGGGAGAAGTTTACACTACGAACGCATGTGTGCTGGAGAATGTGCCAGCCGGACAAATGCCACCTCTCAAACCCCTCCTCCCGCCTCGGCTGAGCAGGACGGGTAAGGTCACACTCACACTAAAATGTTTAATGGGCGGCGGGACTGGGTGTCCGTCTGGTTCATTCAATCGCTGAGTCCCACGGAAGATAGTAGTCGACATTAAAGCCGTTCAAAACGCGGCATTTTATGGCGCAGTCTGATACGAGGATAAAAGCGCTTTCAATCTAGGTGACCACCAGATTATTATTTTCAAACTCGAGTGTTCTTCAGTTTAGGTACTCGTATTAGGTTTCCCAAAAGAGGAAA
Organism: Pyrrhosoma nymphula; assembly: GCA_963573305.1. Taxonomy (NCBI): domain Eukaryota; kingdom Metazoa; phylum Arthropoda; class Insecta; order Odonata; family Coenagrionidae; genus Pyrrhosoma; species Pyrrhosoma nymphula. The sequence goes on from OY754339.1 coordinate 63,835,762, forward strand.
ATCACATTATTTCAAGATATGCTGGATCGATATTTGGCTATTGGGCATCTAAAAAACAATCTTGTGTATGTCATATGAAAAATACAATAGGTTAATGAACGAGAAATTGACTTGTTTGCAATGTTGCAGTAGTAAATTGAACATAGCGTCTATCTATTCAGTCAAGACTAAACGAGCTGAGGAACCGAGCTGTTCTCGGAATAATAAATTGATGTTTATAGTAAGAAATAGTTCATTAGTGCTGGTTTATCGGAAATAAGTCAGGAATATTGTATAATAAATATTATAACTCATCAAATAATTATTCATCACTAGTTGTTATTACTAATTTTTGAAATTTAGCGCCTTCACCCATGAAATATTGCGTGTGTGCCGAGGATTTTCAGGCTATAAATGCACTTTTAACCTGCTCGGACACTTGATTCTCAATATAGCAAAGTATACAATGCCATGCATATGCACCGGTGTGCGTCGGTCAATGCTAAAACTGTCAAAAGTTTTACCTGAACTCTCGCCTAGTTTCGATATCTTCTTTATGCGCAAGAGCGTCAGGTATAAAATACAAAGAAAAATAGTTATCCCGACTTTTTAAAGTGAAAGTCAACGTGTAAATAGTTGCAGGTAAAGATGTAAATATTCCCTCCATATAAAACATACTTTAAGACGCATAGACAAACAGTTATTACGTGAAATTACTTAAAACATGTTGCACGCAAAACATACTCAATATTTTAATTTTAATTTCATATTATAACAAACATTAAATTAACTACTTACTTACTGAAAAGACACGGGGTAAACATTTTTGAATACACACAGACAAAACACACTCACACCACATATAATTCACACGTGGTAAGCAAATCATATTTCATCAATTACCTTAATTTTTAATTTATAGGAAAATCAGTATGTTTCTATAAACGAAGTCGTGGATACTACAACATAAAGAACATCATTATATCTCCTCCCTACCCTCAGTATACACCAGAATTGAATGAAACTCAACAATTTGTATTTTGATTAGTCAAATAAGAAAGAACAGCACGGTGAAAATTGTTTAATACCGCGCAAACGTATGGAGAGTTGAAGTATCATAGTTTAGCATTTATAGCGAGTGTTGCCAGCAATACGACCTGGTTCAATCTATTTGTTAACTCCATGAACTCTTAAAAACCTACGATCGGTCATTGGCGGCCCCAAGGAGGGGGGGCAATAGGGGCAATTGCCCCCTCCAAACCATTTTGCACATATTTTGTTACGAATTTCCGGGACGAGACCCACGAAACCCCCTTTCCCTGGGGGGGGTATTCCATACCCCAAGAGCCGCTGGTTTCTCCCCCCCCCCCCCCCCCCGTCCCCCGAACCTCTGGTCTGGAGCCGCCCCTGCGATCGGTAAAATCGTTTGATGCGTTTTGAAGATCAATGATAGCCGCTCGATAGATACATGCTCGCTTGCTCGTATAATAATATAGGGAGGATTCATTTACCTGAAGCATTTCGAGCGCCAGAAAAAAATCACTGAAGGTTCCAAAAACTCCCACGCTTTAAAAGGGATGACGTGTATGTTGACGTCACTAGGCACAGTCATGCCTGTGGCCTAAAATAAAAGCCTAGATACTGCTAAGAAGTATCTCAGATATTGTCTTGACATTTAAATGAACGATTGTTCATTTCTAAACCATTTTCAAATATCAGAAAAAGATTATGATGAAAATATTTCCCAATTCGATTCATGGTAAAGAAGTACCTAAATCAAGAAGAAATATTGAACATTTTCGAGGTTGGAGGAGTGAATTTTAACTCGTAATTATAAAAAATTACATTAATTTCAGTTATATAAACCTGTCTATTTACCTACAATTGTGTCACTTGCAAGCGACTTGCAAGGCTTCTGTCGTTGAAGTAACTTCCATGTGTATAGCCGTCAGTAGCGAACATAGGTTATAACTTCGGGAGGGGTCAAGACCGGCTAGCTAGCGGCGACCGGCTGTAGTTAAGGTATCCGCGCATACGCCTCTCGCCGGGGCCTTATATTTCGTTGCTTTCTATATGTCAGCCCTGTTAACATAACCCATGTGTTTGTTATAGCCCAACACAATATATGGGCATTGGATTGTTCTCATACTTTCATCTATCTCCCTCCTTTTCACAGTTTTTATTTCGGATGGTGACAGAATACTGGATAGTATCACGACTCATATCTTGTCCTTACATTCAGTAATAGCAGATATTAGGCTATCGCAATCGCAAGGTTTCTCTCTACCCTTCCTCCATGCTCCATAAGCTCCGACCCTTTTCAACCTGTTATTAGTGGCGCAAATGACCTTAGTTGTTGATTTTCTCCCCAAATAACCAGCCAATCGTAGAGTTGGTAGGATAAACTCTCAACTAAGTAAGGCTAGCAAGACATGTTTCCTCGGTGAAAAAAAATCTCTCAGAAATCACCATATGTTTCGCCAAAGATCTTCCTCTTCTTCACTTCAGCCTGCATAGACTGTTCCTTAAACCACCTTAGGTCGACCGTCATTGCGATGACCACTGAGCATATCTTCAGGCAATCCTGGGGGAACGACTGCATTCTTCCGAAATAATTGCACCATTTGACTTTGCATTCCATATTTTTTTCATTTATTTTCATAATATGTGAACTTTCTCAAGTGATTATGGAAAAGGAATGATACTTTTTCACAGTAAATTCGGCACATACTCGTATGTGTCAATTGGGAAATTTTACGAAAAAGTGAAAAATATTGTAGACTGAAGCTTTCTCGACGATTTTAAAGTAACGAAAGTCGATCAAATTTTTCATAAAATCAAACCGAGTCCAATAATTCTGAAAAACTTGGGACCCTGCATGAATAATATGTAAAATAAAATACAAAGAAAATCCGCAAAACTTGTTCACAACAGCTAGAGCCAACTGTAACAGCTATTGAAAGGACTAGTTTGAAAGCTGGAAGGCTACCGGATAGACTTGGATTTTTAAAAATTCAGATCATGCGGATTTCAGGGTTTTGCGAAAGATATATTTTTAATCCTACACTAAATTTCCAGAGGGAATAGAATAGACGAAATGAAAGAGATGCAGTATCAAACTGAAATGTTTAAAACATTTTTCTGTCCACGAACTTCACAAACGAAAACAAAAGCACTCCTTTGTCATGCAACTCACTTTCGTTCTTTCCCGCTTCCAATTCCTATTCCATACTCCCCCACTTTTTATTGAATTATATTCTAATGTCTCTACTACACATCCCTGCAACGGCCCGCAGGGTGATATGTAGACATCTAAAAAAGAAACCGTAAAGTCCATTCATAGTCGTGATATACTTGTCGTGATCTCCTATTCCGAAGCTCAGATAGATGCAACCTCGCAATTTTTCGGCCCTAAAGAGCAGTATTTGACTTGACCTTAGGTGTTTCAACTGCTACTTGAATATCTTACAGCCTAATCTAAGACCAAAATCAAAATACGTGCACAGTATCCACATCCACAAATAAAATACCAGAATTACACTGCACGCCTCGCTAAATACATAAAATTAAATCAATACTTATCAAAAAGGACCATCAATAGCTGTATCGTATTTCTCCGAATATAAGCCGCACCTTTTTCCCGATTTTGGGGCCTCAAAATTGGGGTGCGGCTTATATTCGAGGTGCGGCTTATATTCGAGGTGCGGCTTAAATTCGAGAACTTTCTTAAAAAATCGTAAAAACGACCGATTTGAGCAAACCAGCCATTCGGATTCACTTGGACGCCAGCTAAACTTGCCTAAGCCACAGGTAAAGTAATAAACAACGCTGAAAAAGGTCAAATTGGTGCAGAATTTATACATTTATTAAAGGATAATATAGGTAACACTTGAGTCACACTTACAAAGGTAATGTAAAAACAGATATATAACTCTAATGCCTAATACTGTTGGTAGTACGGGATGCACTAAAAAGGGTGCGGCTTAAATTCGCGTATTAACTTTTTTCCCTGTTTGAGACCCCAAAAACGGGGTGCGGCTTGTATTCGAGTGCGGCTTATATTCTGAGAAATACGGTTTATTATTGCAAAACATTTCATGCAACCAAAATAATTCACTCGGACATCGTTATGTATTAATAAAGTTTGCTCAAAAGTGGTTAAGAATGAAGGACGATGCTGGTTCAAGGATTTTAATGTACCTAAAGGAGAATTGTACTAATATTTTATGACGTGCGGTTTAAAAATTGTATCAAGGGTAATAATTTTTTCCTGCAACTGTCAGTCATACAGGCTCGGTGGACATAGACCTCTGATAATTGTCCGAGCACGATTATCGCTGATAAAATTGTTTGTCCACCTACTACGCTGGCTAGGCCTCAGAGGAAATTTTACTGAAGATGAAACAGACTAATAAGACGCTCGGTGGGTACTTGAATCACCATCAAATCCAATAACCGCAAAAAAAAACAATTTTCAAGAAGATAAGGAATGTTTTCATGCCGGCCGGCCCTTAAAGCTATTTCTCGGGTTCTATTAATTTCAAACTATAAAATGACTGATAACCAGCGTAATATATACGGTATTTTTCTGATTAAAGAAATTTACTATAAATCATTCAATTTCTTGACAACACTTTTGAAAGACAATGCAATTTTCAAAACTATTTTATTGAGGATGAAGAAGTAACATGTGCAATTTTCCACAAAATAAAATTTACTTCCGACCCGGGTTTCAATGTGGATACATCATCTTTAGGTGAAAATGATGCATTAGGTTTGAAACCCGAGTCGGAAGTAAATTTTATTTCTGCAGAAAATTTGACATGTTATTTCGTCATTATGTACAAATTTCACTCAATTTCGCAAGAATTTTCGGATTTTATATTATATAGAGGTGTTGTGTTAGGCTGTATTATATTTTTTATTAAAACACTTAATCACTAAAAAATAATGTAACTCCGGTTTTGAATATTTTTGTTTGACAACAAATTGTTTTCATGGCTAATTTATATGAGTAGATAGGTATCTATTAAATATATTTACCAAGTTTTATCAAAATCTGACAATAAATAAAACATTCACTATTTGTACTTTAAGCATGGAAACATGACCACTAAATGATCGGTGGGAAAAATAGAAATTTTATGAACACTACCAAAAAATCAAATTTTATGCGTCGCAACTCATGGATTGTCATTTTAAATTCCCACCTCAAATATGCGAAAGGAATTTCATTCCACGATGTAATTCACCCACTACAACACCAATGCCACCAGTGGTTTCTGACCTAGCATGGGACCCATAATAAACAACCAAATACCAATGACTGACCTACTATTCCGTATTTGTAGTGTATAACCACATTCCCTCTCCCAGCACCCATTCGGCTCAGTAATTTGTGGTCAGAGCGAAAGAGAATAAACTCATTGACGTCGAGAAATAACCGCAGAATAGTAAGCGTACACGCTTACGTTTTACAGGGTGCAATGACCGCTTCATGAGCCCGGCAGATGGGTTTAAAGGATAAACATTGTGATTAAACTTTAAGATACTTATTGTTAGTAAACTGCGTTGTTCAAATTTACTCGTATTTAAATACCCTAGTATCAATATCCGTTCCGTGGCAATCATACAATGTATTAAAAACTTCAAACTTTAATTAGGAACTTGTTAAGTGTGAAATGTTAGAGAGTTGATTGAGCATACAAAAATTTCTCATCAGTAAATATGTCATAAAATTTCTACGAGGAGGAATTTATATTTTGATCATGGCCAAATTGCTGAATCATGGTTTTTATGTTGATTTATGTCAATTACGAGGCCAGGCAGAAGGCGTTCGAGATGTGGGTGTGGAGGAGAATTGAAAAAATGTGGTGGACGGAAATGAAGGCATATGAGGAAGTGCTTGGTACTGTAGGTGATATGAGGACACTTTTGGATGGTATTAGGAGGAGACAAGAGTAGGCGGTTGGAGGAGATCATGAGGGAAGAACGGTTGATAAAAGCAATAGAGATAGAGTTGATAGAGAGGAGGATGGGAGTAAGGGAGGAAATGGATGGAAAAGAATGTTTTAATTGAATAAACAGAAAGAGTTCTGCGCCTGTAAAAATCGAGAGGACTTCTCCTCCCCTCCATGTAAACATACCTTAACCTTTAGATTACCCTAGGAACAATATTAATATCAGAGAATTAAATAGCAGCCTTCTTCCAAATACCTACCTCTAAACGTATGCTCAAAGGATTGACGTAAAAGAATGTAAGTTTTTGGGCAAGGGTATAAGGATATTCGTACAATTTCCACGGTTTTTCCCCGCTAAACGAATCATCGGAAGCTATTACATGGTTTAAACCCATTAGTGCATAGCGTCCGATATATCGGACGCAAGTATTTTATTTTTTTCTGAGTTCCAGTTGACATGTGCAACATTGTGAATTATATTACGTAGAAATGGATGTCTCTCTTTACCACTGCGTTGATGTATCAGTTGCATTAGTGATTTCATCGTGTCAACAAGCATTTATGAGGAGCATGGCATCAAAAGAATTTTCAGTGACCCACACAGGGTAAGTAAAATATTTTTATTTTAGTATAATGCACAATATATTGATAATTTCTATCCCGTTTTTGTTCTAATAATAATTTTGTTACTTTACTATTGTTTTAAGTTTTTCTGGATTATTTTGTTTCTGTTATCACAACTTAAAACTGACCGTCCGATATATGGGACGCCATGCTCGGGGGTCAGTTCCAGTAGCTAATCCATTGATACCCGCCCTTAAACTTATACCTTAATTTTTCCATTTTATTATCGTATATTTTAACTACAAAATAACATTTATTCTATTTAATAATGGAATACAGATATATTATAAATAATTTCCGATAGCAAGATATATTATTATTTCATTGCTTTGTATTATACTAATCTTATAGGTTGAGCGTTAATTAAATTCTGGAAGCTCTAGAGGATGATGTCGATGCTGAAAGACTTATATACGTTGAACCGCCGGCAGAAGAGGAGGATGCGGACGAGGATAGCGACAACTCAGAAGAAGAGCATGTTGCAGACCTCAACCACCTTGGAAGAAGAATCCTTCTCAGTGCGTAAGAGGTTCAAGTTGGTGGGAAAGATTAAGCGGAAGAACACATCGCTTCACCTGGGACTTCGTCTCCAAGCAGTTCAGACGTAACCCCACGCTACAAAAGAAGACAACTAGCAGACCCAACTGGAGGTGACATATGATACAAGCCCACAAAAGGTAACAACATATAAACAATGTAAGTGGAGAAGGGGTAATCTTGCTTTCAAGCTCAATTTAAATTGTACTCCAAATCTTCCTTCTGAAGAGGCATTGAAATGTGAAAGTTCATTGGACTTTTTTTTCTTAATTTTTCTCAGATGAACTGTCAAATCACATTTTCAGACAAAGTAACATATATCCTAACCAGAAAAATGTAAACCTTGGTTTGGAGAAGGAGGAAATTATGACATTCCTCGGTGGTATGCTAATGTCAGGCTATGCTAAATACCCAAATAAACGTTTGTTTTGGTCAAAGGAAAATTATATACCCACAATATTATCGGAAAGCATGCGCTGTAACCGATTTGAAATCATATTGCGACATTTACATCTACATTTAACGACGGAAGTGACCGTCTTTTCAAAATGAGGCCATTTTTGACGATGCTTGAAGCTGCCTTCAAATTTCACGGAGGCCTAGATGAAAACTTATCAATTGATGAAAGTATGATACCATATTACGAGAAGCATTATACCATACCATTTATTAGGGGAAAGCCTAATCGTTTTGGTTTTAAAAACTGGACCGTCTGTGCCAATGGATATGATATATGGTCACATTTCAAGTGTACACCGGTAAAGATGCTCACAAACCTCGGAAATTTCGACTTGGTGGAGATGTTGTTTTATCCCTTATAAATGCCGCTAATATTCCAAAAGATGCAGGACATAAGGTTTTTTTCGACAATTACTTCACTTTGGTAAAACTCATTAGGCACCTTGCTTCTCTGAAGATTGGTGCAAGTGGAACAATACAGGAAAATAGGGAAGAAAATTGTCCTCTCAAGTCAAAGTTGATGATGAAGAGGGAACAAAGAGGTGCATATGACTATAAAAGTTGTGATAATGCTTTACTTGTAAGGTGGAAAGACAATAGTGTTGTCACTGTAGCAACTAACTATGAAAACGTTTCCATTGGTTCCACTAAACGATGGTCAAGAGAGAAAAAGTGCAAGATTTCTGTGCCACAGCCCACAGTTTTCTCATCTTATAATCGAGGGATTGGGGGAGTAGATCAAATGGACCAGTTTATTACTTCATACAGGTCCAATATACAACATACATACAACAACAGACAGAAAAAATGGTGGTGGCCAATTTTTGCATATTTTTTCGATGCTAAAGTCGTAAATGCTTTCGGAAAGAAAACGGAGTCACTTTTAAAATTTCGACGGTCACCTGCCTTGATAATACTGAAAAAGTTTGGTAAGCCATCTAACCAAGGCAAATGTACACCAATTCCCATTAACTCTGTAAGATTTGATGGACTGAACCATTGGCCACTGTTAAATAATACCAAAAGACGTTGCGCCCTATGTAAAGGCTAAGCGAAATTCATTTGCACCAAATGCAACGTTGGGATTCATCCAAAATGTTTCTGTGAGTATCATGTACAATAGTAAAATAAATCATGAATATATTTGATATACTATAGTATTATTGTATTTAAATAGCACATCACTGACAAAATTATTTTTTAATAATTTATTAAATAAATTTGAAAATTATCCAAAGGAATGCACAATAATCACCTACACAACTGCCCCCGGTGCATAGCGTGCGTTATATTGGATGGGCTGGTATTTTTGAAACTATTCATTCATTATAGTAATCTACCGGTTAGAGGTAGGTTGTGATGAAAGTCAGAGAATATCCAACGAACTCTTACACGTGCCGTGCCCTTTCTACCTCTAGTATTTCTTTCTTCATCTCAGTATAAGTCCTACCTTTCTTCATCCCGTCCATAAAGCCGATTCTCTTCCTTCCCCTTCCCCGCTTACCCAACATCCTACCCTCTATCATGGCCTTCAGCAAACCATCGTCCCTCATTACCCCTTCCAGCCACCTACCCTGTCTTCCCCTAATCTCATCTATAAGTTTCCTCTCCTCGCCCACCATGTCAAGCACTTCCTCATTCGTCTTCCTTTCCGTCCAACGCACCTTCTCCATCCTCCTCCACACCCACATCTCGAAAGCCTTCAGCCTATTTTCGTCTTCCTTTCTCAAGGTCCACGTTTCTGCCCCATTCAACGCCACACTCCATATCAAGTTCTTCACTAGCCTCTTTTTCACATCCTTACTTAAGGTCCCCGTCATCAGCTCCCTTCTATTATTGAACGCTTCCTTCGCTAGCGCTATTCTCCTCCTAATTTCTTTGCTACTATTTCCTCTATCTTCTAGCGTACTACCCAAGTAATTAAATTGTTCTACTTGCTCCAGTTTGTGACTTCCTACTCTTACCACCAGCTTCGCTTTCTTTGTCCTAGAGAATCTCATTACTTTTGTTTTCCTATTATTTATCTTCATTCCGTATTTCTCACACTGCTTTTCCAGTGCATCTACTAAAGTTTGCAGTCCTTTCGATGACCGAGTGACCAACGCCTGGTCGTCTGCGAATCTAACCGACTTTATCCACTGGCCTCCTACTTTCATTCCCACTATAGATTAATAAAAATTAAAAATTTCATAAATAAGTTTTAATGACCCTAAAAGCCAGAAGATTTAATTTTTTTATAAATATTTAATAAAAATAACTTTATGCAATAATGGGTTAATAACAATTCTTGACGAAATCCAATTTCCACCCGATAAATGTTGACCCTGTCACTGGAAATGGAATAAATACTCGCGACCGATCAATTAGAAGCTGCCAAATCACCGAAAAAATGTGGAAATGGGAAAGCGGTGAATAAACCCAGATATCACAGGGAGAAAAATGTAATTTTCCCGAGTATTTACTTTGAAAAGATGATAACGAAATTATTCACATCGTAATCAATGAATGGAAAAGCACAATCGGGGATCACACATCAGACGAGCATCTAAAAGAAAGTGAAGGGTTTTCTGGAATAAAATGACAGAGTAATTATGGCATAAATTACAAAAGGGCACGGCGACTGAAGTGCGAGCACTAGTGTTTTCATCGAATCGGGAATACTAAAGAGTGGGGCGAATCTTGACGAGGAATAATGAACAAATTCTTACGAAGCGTTGTAACTATAACCAGTATCGGGAGTCGCTCGCTGAGAATATTCTCGACTGTGCTTAAATTCATAACGAAAAATTTATTCGCCTGGGCGGGGATTCAAACCCAGATCCCCAGAATCGGCACGGAGTGCATTAATAAACCTTACGTGAAGATGGCGCTTTTGTTCACAAGATTGCCCGTACTTTTATACACCTGGATGTCTGACGTCGACGAATTTATTAAAAAAATAAATCAATTCACTTCCTTATTTTATTCAATTGACGAATGTAAGCACTCGATGGTTTTGCAACCACGATAACAAGTGAGAACGTGCCGATTTGAATTCCAGGTGTTAATCCAAGATTTATGGTTATAAAAACTTTTTTTCCGAAGACCGCTGTCTTGGAAAAAAGTATAAAGACCAGGGACAAAATAAATCCCAATGTAATCTGCCAAAATATGTTTAACAATCATACTTAAACATTACATTAACCATTTAAATCGCTGGGGGTGGGGGGAGTCTTGTCTTGGCGGAAGAAGAGTAAAGGAAAGAGAGGGAATTTCCAAAAAGGGGGGAAGACCGGCGAGGGGGGCAAATTTTAAAGGCTCGTGGGCTTGGTTCTAAACCTGGGGCCATGTGTGCGCCCAGAGCGAATATCGTTGCTAGCTCCTTTGTCCTGACCTGTAGAGAGGTGGCGTCGAGAGGGGGGAAGAGGTGGGAAGAGGTAGGAGAGTGCAAAATGGAGAATTGGAAACAGTCTTCAAATTTGGTGTCCTGTTCTCGTTCGTGATTGGGGACTGGGAGGGGGGAAGGAGAAGGGTCATTGCATGTACATCTGTAGTTATTAATCCTAATGTTGAGAGGGGTGTTGCATTCCCCGATATAAAATGCGGGACAAAGGTTTCATTAGAGGACGTAGACAATATTTGGCGTGTTGCATGAGCATTAATGATGAGTGGGGTCTCTGTGTTGGGACTTAGGATGGAAGAGATTGGGCGTCAGATCTTGCAAGTTTTACACCGAGGCTTTTGTCATGGTTTGGTTATAGGGCGGCGCGTGTCATCAATGCTCCTCTCTAAGGAAGAATTGGAGCAGAGGATGTTGGCTAAATTGGGTTGGCGTCTGAAAAATACTGTGTGACATTTTGGCACGAGAGTGACTGTCGATTTGTGGGATTCTAATATTGGGAATAAATCTTTGAGAATGGCCTTGATTTTACGGACGCCGGGAAAATGTGATGTAGGGATTGAGATCGTCTGGGAAGTCTTTAATTCGTCGGGTGAAATTGCTGAAATCGGGCTGAAGGGGGCAAGATGCGTTTGTTTAAAAGAGGTTCTGGATATTTACGGTTAATTAAAATACTATAGATATTAACATGCGCAAGGCCCTATGTGCGTACACAATTGGTTTCTTCATCTCAGCAAACGTCCTAAGAGCGTATTGAATGTAATACTGTAATGCTCTAATTATATCATGAAATAAAAACCAGTATGGAAGAAATTTTAAATTCAAATATTAATACACTCAAACATGGTAAAAATAAAATATAAGAGCTAAAAAAGGAAAAGCACAGATTTTGAGAGTAAGAAGAAGGATGAAGTAGAGGATTAAAACAGTTAGGCGCAATTACACGCCCATTGCGTACTTAACGAAAAATGGTAATTCCTCAAAATATTTTTCAATTTATCTTCCATTACAGTTTTTCACAGAAGACAACATAGGACCTATAGTAAGAAGAAAGAGTAAAAGGAGAAAGCAGTTTGTTGCGCAGTGGCACACCCATATCGGATCCTACGGGAAGCGATAACTCCTCAACAATTCTTCCATTTATCTTCAATTACTGCTTTCAACAACAGGCAATAGCATAGGATCGAGAGTAAGAAGAATGAGGAAGTAAAAGGAGAGAACATTTTGTTGCGCAGTGACACCACACCCCCTGAGGAATTTAAGGGAAACGACGAAGAAGGAAAAGGTTGGGGGAGACCGAAATTAGAAGGGGGATGGAGATAGGGATGGAAGTGTCTCGGTTACAAGGGTGAAAGGGGGAGGAGAGAGTGGAGGACGAGAGGGGAAACAAGGAGGGGGTGAGATGCATGAAGGGGTTGCCTCGGATGGAGAGGGAGAAAGAGAGGACGGATATCTGTTGCTTCTCCTCTTCTCCGGCTGGAGCAGGGCGGAAGAGAGAATCTACACCGGCTCTGAACCTTTCTCCCCAAAGCCTCCTCACTTCCCCATTCTCTCCCCCATCACCCACCCCCCACAAACCCCAGTAAGACCCTTAGCTCCCCCTAGTTCCACCCCTGAAAACTCCAACCCTGTCTCCGTCGAACTCACCCCCTCCCAATCCCACCACCCCCCTCTTCTTCCCTCTTTCGCTTCATGCACTGGAATGCAATTTCATCAAGCACTAGCAACTCGGGACGGTCCTGGGTCCCGCGCGAGCACTGGATGCTACCGACAACCCCCTCCCTTCACCGCCGCCTCCAAACCTCCCCCATCCCGCCCCCCGCTCACCGACTCAGACCGACCGACGAAAACTCCCCCTCACCGTAGCTCACACCCCCCTCAAGCTTCCCATCGTCCCTCCTCTCTTTCTCCTGCGCTCCGGGACAAACCTTGTCCCTCTTTATCTAATCCTCTATCCCGGTATCCAAAGGATTGTAGTGCTACACGGTAGGATAAGATATATGTACCTATTTGTTGAAATAAACAGTTTTTGTGCATCGCACACTCAATGGGAGTTTTCCATTCAATGTATTGAAGATAGCGCACATCGGAACACATCAGCGAACTTAGTTTAAAGTAAGGATTATAAAAAGTTAGCTTTTTGTCACTGAGTAATTATAAACTTTACAATAAGCATGCATGCCGTCTTTACTGGAAATCAACGAACTTGACAAAAATCACGAATGCAGTTATTGCCGGTATTTTGTTGTTTAGCGCACAACAACTTAGACCAAGAAAGGTAGAACAAGAAAGTCATGGGTAATTGTTGTAGAAGAGACTCTTTAGAGTAGGAATATTATGAGTTTTAAGGTAGTTTGAGCGAAATATAATCTCACCTAGAATTTGATGAATTTCATTTCATTTAAAAAATAAAACTCCCATATTTCCAAGGATATCAAAATATCAACCCTCTGCCGAACTACTTTCCGAGCAATATGCCTAAACATATTTGCTGTTTTGCACGAGATAGATTACGGCTGTGCGCTCCAGAGGGAGGATATTGAAAAAATTAGGAATTTCTAACGCCTAGATTTTGTCAAAAAACTAACGTTGCGTAGTTTGTATGATTTCTCAAGTATTTATAAACATTGATCAATTATTCACCGCAGTAATTTTTACAGAATTATAAAAAACCATCTGTTGTGAAAACGTTTTCACCGTACGGATTGAAAAAAAAGTGTCAAGTTAGAGACTCATGTTGTCATAATTATTTAATTACTGAAAATTTTTGTCATATGTAACTATATTTTTGTGCCATTAATATTACAATATTTACTTCATACTTCTATGAGACGCTGAAATCAAAAATTAAATTCGAATATGGTCTCCATAATGACTAGAAAACTATCTCGCTCAAACCACCTTAAGAATATGATAGCGTGAATGAAGCAAAGTATGAGTGTAAGATAAGCGAAAGAGGTATGCAAGGATATGGCATAATAGAGGAAATTTGATGAGACACCATATTTTGAAGGCTTTAGGCACGCTAAACTCTTACGGGCTATGTCTAATCTTCGGAAATCTTCGTTATGGAACCGAATTTGAGTCCATCAAATATTCAGGGAAATTCATGAACAGCTTGACAATAAATGGGGATGCTAAAAAGGAGTATTTTAGTTAACAATATTTAAAAATTATGCAATAAAGTTACCAGAGTTAGATATGACTAAATTGCGCATGAAAGTTGAAAGTTTATTTTTATATCATTCGAATTGGACTAACAAGTCTATAGCTTTAGATAATTAAGATCAAACTCATTATTTTGGTGTTCTTAATCGCCCTTTTCAATATTGGCCTCATGGTAACAGCTGTTGCTGCTTTTTTTATATGCGAAGAAGGATGACACATGCCGTAGCCGCAGAAGTGAGCGATTGATAGACTTGTGACGTGTTCTCATCGACACTCCAAAAATTAATTTGATCATCTCGAATGATTCGTTCATGAATACTCCTGAATAAAAGGTGCAATCCCAGCGAATATTGACCTCCAAATATTGTAAATATACATTAGCAAATTTGTGGATTTGTAGCTACATTCTCAGGCGTAAATTCTCTCGTCTGTAATTAATTATTAATATTGTTTTTGGGTCACTATTTTTTCTGCTTTGTTTTTCATAAGACTAAGATACGAAAAAAACCTTCGTTCTCGCTAAAAATCCATGCTCTGACGCAATATCTTTTGTATATTTTGACTAGGAAGACTAAGGATGGAATACATGAATCACATTAAGAAGAAATCCATTACTGCAATAGTCGAAGATTTGGTCATAACTCAAATCAACCTTTTACCAATCTGCAAATGTTTCGATTTAATTTTAAGTTATCTTGAGGACTACAAACTATATATAACAGGTATACCACGATACCAGATGTAACATTCGGAATATAAAAAAACAAGTTCTCCTTTATTTTTTATATATCATATCATTGTATGAATGCTTGTTATTATAATATATGAATTATGAAAACGTATCCGCATTTGGAAGCCTGTTGGAAATTATTCTTCGGAATGTTGATCGATTGATGATGATACCATTGGTATTAAATAGACCTGATATTCCACACCTTCATATGAAGACTACCAGGGTTATATAAACCAATTTCTATATATTTTCCGACAATACCTTAATTGCAGAAAATTGGAACTAGAGAAACGATTACAGTTGGTTAGTTATTGGTGCATAGGGTAGCCATACGACCTGAAAAAGCGAAACTATCCTAAGTTTTGATAATAAAAAATAGACGAAAGTTGAAATATGGACAACTCCCACGTCTACGCTTCCTGCGTTGAATAATTTGTTTCTGATTGGGTTAGCAGTGTGCTGCGACGCCACGATGGGTGCGTGAAAACGTAATTAGAGCTAAAGCGGCGTAGATTGTAGATTAAAGAATAGGCTTGCTCTCTTGGCCAAATCTGATACCTAAAAAATACATCCTAATCATAATACCTAAAAAAACGTTTAAAACTCAAAACTATTATACTTGTTTCGATCACATGTATAAAATTAGAGAGATAAATTGCAGGACTTACAGGTTAAAAATGGCATTTTTCCGCATACGACTCAGGGCTCGCATAGCAATGAAAGATGTAGCCAAAACTTTTAATGGTAACGATAGATAAAATTGCTATGATGCTATATTTTACTTTTTCAGCTTCCAAATTTGGCATGCGATGCCAATTGATTTTTTCTTTTTACTAAAACAGGATTTGCGAGTCGGTAATTTTGTAACACTTTTTTCTGTTAGCATGACTGAAATCTAAGTATTGTAATTTTGAAATCGTTTTTCATATTAGCATGACTGAACTTAAACTTATGGTCCCCGTGAAGTATGAGTAGAGAATCCATCCCGCAGGAGTAAATAATACAGTAAAGTGTTCACGAGTGAAGGCCGGAAATCAAAAACAGTTACTCCTGGCCAAAGTTTCCGAAATTAATGAATTCGATCGTCAGGGCTATACCGCACGCTAGTACAAAGAGAACATATATATCTGTTGTCAGTAATTATCTTAGAATGATTTTTTTTAAGAATTTAAACTTAAAGAGTACAAATTTTTGTCCGATTATGCCGAAAGCGGATGTAAAAATGCACAAGCATATCACTAAAAATATTTTGTACACTGCACACATGTCTATATCATAGACACCTCTTTATATGCATATAGGAACAGCATTATAAATATAGGTACAAATTTTTCAACAACAGAGCATCACAAATCCCAACTATCACCAGCTAAACGTCCCTTAATTACAAAAAGAGAAGTATCAGGCGTGATATGGTGGAAGTTCAGCATATTGAATAACAGAAATGGCAATTTTCCACCAGATAAGGTTTATTATGACCATGGTTTTGATGCACTGCATCATCATCAGGTGATGGCAGGACCTGATGATGATGCAGTGCATCGTAACTTTGGTCGTAATAAACCTTATCTAGTGGAAAATTGCCATTTCTGTTATTCATTACTGTCCCTTAATTAAATTGTATATGGAGGAGTATCTACAGCTGCACATGATACTCATTAGCATGCACCATATGTGGAGCATAATATATGTACATCAACATTACAAAAGTTTCATATACGACCAATATAACAAAAATTAAAAGATCTATAATTTGGCTAATAAAACAAAATACATAGAACACGTAAGAAAAAGAATAGTTAATAGACAGCAGATGTAGCCCACCAGCCGAGCACCGATCCACCCCTTTCCTAAAGCCCACTAAAGTCATACCTCAACTTACGAACTTAATTCGTTCTTGCCCGTGGTTCGTATTACAAAAATTTCATATCTCAAAACTCGGTTTTACATTTCTCTTATGGAAAATCAGACCGTTACCAGATTGAGAAATTTTGAAAAATAATTAAAAACACATTTGCGGTGCTGGAGGTGCAAGCGTTTGACCAAATTATACTATACTATTGCCCGCATTAAACAGATTGTGGTTCGCTGCATAAAAAAGTTTCATAGTTCGTATCTCGAGAATGATTTCGCATCTAGAGGTCAAAACGTAACACGAAAAAAATTCGTTTCTCGAAAATTTCGTATGTTAAATGGTTCGTTAGTCGAGGTACCACTGTAGTAGGTACCTATCCCGTGCAGAATTCCTTCCTCATTTACCGTAGAGAGGAAACACTTTCGTGGGTGGGGCAGGGGAGGGTGTCTCCGAACGGAAGTAAGGGGGGGACCCATCGTGAGCGGGGAGGAAGGATGAGTGGAAGGAGGAATGCAGACTTAAGAAGGGAAGGGGAAGATAAGGGAAGGAGAGAAGACTTACGGCCTCGCGGGCCGCTGATTAAACGGAGGGGGCGAGCATTGCAAATTGCTGGCGCGGAGATGAAAGCGGGTAGTCCCGTCGCCCGCCCGCGGGGTTAACCGCCCACCCTTTAACAGGGCCGCGTCCTCGCACCCACCCCCCTAAGGTGGTGAACACCTAAAAATAATAATAAATGGTTTAAAAATTTTAAGAAGCCGAATTTAGCTTGTTGCTTAATTAGTTTAATCCACAATTTCTTAGTGTTGGCAAGATCGTCAATTTGGACAGATTCAGGCGACTTCATAGTATTTATTTGGGATAATAGTATGTAAATCCCGCTCTCTATATCTCTAGAACTGATAGGAGTGACAAAATAAGAGTGATAAACTGCCAAACCGACAGGTAAAAAAAATCCACGCCCCACTAGTGACCATAACAAAAACAGCGTGAGACTAACTTAAGACACATCGGTAACAAACAATTCACCTCTGTCCTCTCCCCCTCCTTTTCCCCATTCCACGGCTGATGTTCTAACACTCAATGCCATACACATTTACGGCGGCTCACCGGGTAGTATATAGATGTAGTGTTAGTTCCATTATTGGAAGTCTGTACCATATTGCACGCGCTCACCAGTAGCCTATCTTACACCTCTCCTTCTCATACAATGGACAGGTAACAGTGGTCCCTTCACACATGGTTTACCATTTCCCCCTGAGTACAATTGCACATCCTACAACAATGAAAAGATGTCTTTGAGTCACACCGCAGCAGCGGCATCGTTTTTGGGGCTGACAGGCCATGCTATTGACCGCATTTGTCCATCCCTCCCCGACGATGGTGCCTTGGTGGGTATCACGGGGGTGAGACTCAAGGGGGAATTAAGAAGGGTTGAATACTACGCCCAAAAAAACTATTGAAGGGAAACTTCTTTACTGTCGTTATGTATTTGTAATTTTAAACACGTTCGCTCGATGAGGAGTAAAACGAGTATAACCATTTCATGGATGGCACGCGACACGACATGGAAAAACATCAGATTACGTTAGATCTTTTTTATACAAAATCTTGGGAATTCTTAAGCAAGCTGGTTGGCTAACATTTTCAGGGAATTTTTATCTCCCTGTGAGTCGAGAAAAAATCAAATATCCTGAGAAAGTCTCCATATTTTGAGCGTAGGTAGAATTTCGTTTTTTAGAGGTATTTAATGGGAGAAAAAATTTCCCTACAGATCTATTTTCTTTTGCTCATTAAAATATGAAAAAATACACCTTTAACGGCGAGACTTGAGTTGTAATATGCCTAGAACATAATATTCTTATTTTAATACGATCTATATTTTCGTAGTGATCTTTAAATAACAAAATATTAGTTGAAACGCATAATTTTGGCGTTTTTTCCTCTCTTCTACGATTAGAACTATGGCAACGACTATTATTGGCCTCGAATACTCTGATTTTTTTATTACCTAAGATTGCGTATGTCTAAGATGAATTGGTTTGAGGAATAAATATAAGAACGATTTTAGGAGCTTAACTAAAATTAATTGTTTAATAGATTATTTTTAGCGATCACATTTCCTTTGCACCGTAGATTCTGACCCGATTCAGTGTTTTCTTTAATGAAAGAATTTTCACTTCTGCCGTCCGTCCGTGAAACGACACACCACTGGAGTTTTCATCTCAACGATTGCATGCTAGTACATATTTTTAAATCCTGTTACCACTATTTGGCTCTCATAATATGGGCAATGGGGGTGAGGATTTGTTTCTTATAGTGCTCAACCTGCGGGACACCTCGGGTTTTGCTGAAAAATGGTGGAGAGAAGCTCATGGGATTTCTTCAAAACAGCCCTTTCACTCATTTTACTATAGTTATTGCTGTAGTAGATTTCAACCAACTCTTAAGTTTACGATAATGTGTCTCACATTCAGACCCCCTCACCCTCCTACATAAGATAACGTAAGAAAAGCCCAACCCCCTTCTCTCTCCAAACATTCTTACGTAATACTTGAATGGCCCCTTACGCGGATTCGCGCCTGGGACGGAGCCTAAACTGCAAAATACAACGACGAAAAACTGCAAAACCTACTGTAAAACGACTTATTGTATATAACTGTGCTTTCAATCTATTGAACCATTACGTAAAACCTGTTTTATAGAACTTTTGTGTAAGAAGACCTAATTTTTATATTTTTGTAAAATGATTGACAAAAATTTCACCCGAGACCAAAAAAATAAAGTACTCAAAATTTTTATGATTTTATGATATTATTCCGCGCACAAAAGTTTTGATTTGTGAAAGCTTTTGATCCTGGAGTATTAAAGACAAATTCCAAAATCATGTTAGACTCATGGAGAATGGATATTTCAAGGATGTACCAATTTTACTCTTTTTCATTAGATTGTTAGCAGTGGGGACTCCATATGGCAATGATGGAGGGGCAGTGGGAAGGGAATAGGTATGGTTGGCAAGGATGAAGGAGAATCAGGAAAATGAAATCAGCAGCGCATGAAGGGATTGAGTTTTGGGGCAGAACGGCAGATGAACGTATTAAGGGGTTGGTCCAGGAAAAGACTTCTACAGAATCTTAGGGGGCCAAAATATGTGATGAGTCGCACAGAACTAATCATCGGAAGAATTTCAAAGAGAACCAGGTCCATGACGTTTTAGAACTAAAGGGTAAAGAACTAAAGAACGAAAATTCCACAGGGGTTTTGACCAAAAACCTTTCAATATTTCATCGCTCAGCCAAGAAGGTCGTCGGTGAAGAGTAAATTTAGGGACGTACATAAATGAATCCGGTCGACTAAAGCCGGCTGAAATGTTTTCGGTACACCATAGCAATCACTAGGTATTTGAATAACAAAAATAAATAAATGAGGCATAAAAATGTGCATATTTCCTCATTCCATCTTTGAAAATAGTATTTATAATTAGAACACCTATATTATTACTGACGTACCAATGAAATAAATGGTTAATACAAAATATTAAACATGCCTTTGGTTCTCAAAGACCTTGTTTTTCCTTAAAATTCTCTCGACTGCACCGAGGACAGTTTCATCTCTATTGATAAACAAAAAATGCAGATAAAACATGGAATCAGCATCTGCAGGATCAAGAGGAATCAATAATCTAGCCAATATTCCATTCATGAATGCAACTCAGCAAAGATCTTAGCAACAAAATTTGACAAAGATTAAGACTTTAATGCTTTAAGTGGAAATAATTTCAATCAAATTCTACGACAAGTTTCTCTTTGGTTACATTTGATAGCTGAATAAACCAATCGGCTCAGAGAGTTCACGCGCAATAACAAACCTTTTAGCTGAAACCGAAAGAAGCTAAATTAACTGAGAAACTTCGTGAAACGTCCGGGAAAAGAGTAAAACACAAGATCTTGATTTTGTAACAGACACGAAATACACGAAAAACTAATCCCAAGGAGATATATGAATACAAAAATGACTACGCACTGTATTTTTGGCTGAAAATACCGTATGATTGTGAACGTTGACTTTGTATGACGATTCATGAACACCAAATTCCATAGAAATGCTTCTAGCATTCTATATATCATATTCTTAACATTTTCCTAACGATCGTATGCTGTTTCCCTAGGTTCTCAGTAAATTTTAATGATTTTAAGACAACCCGGGAAGATTGAACTAACTCGACCTTAATGTACAAAAGATTCATCTACGTTCTATATCTTTAAAAATGTTAATAAGAAATATTTCGCGCAATGAAATACTAGGGCGGTACATGCTTGAATATTAGGACCGCCTCCGAACCTCAACCTTAGGGTGATAACGGCAATCCGTCAGGAATAGAACTTCATCCTCAAAACTGTCTTCAATATCGTGCACTATTGAGTGTTTCAAAATACAGTTAAGCGTTTAGATATTTTACTCTTCTTTGAAAATGAAGTGGGAATTCCTTTGGAAATTGAGGGGGATTTCAAGTGAGAATTTTGCAATAATTACGATTCCATCTCGAAAATATGTTTATTCAAAGAAAAGCCTACTACTTTTTAGGGGAACTTTGTGTTTTTAAAAGAGGAACTATGAACCATTTCAGGAAACGTCGATTAGCAAGAGAAGGAGTATTAGGGAAGAGGAAGAATGGCAGGGAGAACCTTGGAGTTGGCAAAGGCTTGACGAAAAGCTACCACAGTTTTACGTCCCATCGGACGCGACGGACGGAATACTTCCCTTTGAGTGCTATCCACGTGGTAACCAAGCAGGGGATCAGGATTTCACTGAAAAATCTCCATCAGTGCCGGTACTTGAACGCAGGCCCACGGGACTAAAAGCCAGTTTTCTAGTCACCTAATCAGTTCGAACACTTGTGTATTGTTTTTTACAACCAATAATATCTAGAACGGTTGATTGACCATCTTCCTTTGCATTAAAAGTCATCACTACTGACCAACAACGGGCGGAAATAGATATACAAAAGCTGAGGTGACCAGCCACACGGCCTCTGGTTAAGTACAGAGGCATATGGTATGACGAACTGGGCAAGTTTGGGATACGCAGTAGATTGAGGGAACTAGGGTCAATCCATGGGAATAAAAAATACGGAATGCACTTTAAACAGAAATGTGTCATTTAATGTATGCGTTTGTATATTTCACGCACGATACGGCTTCCAAATACCGTTTTATTCGAGTATGATGGACACCGTACCTAATTATACATCATGGGTACGAGTAGTTAAAGTTCAGCCACGCTAAAATTCATAAAAAGGAAATATAGCTATTACAAAATTACAGTCAAATAATACATAGATGTTTAAAATAGCATCCCATGCCGCAATAAATTAGCTAAATAATATATAAAAAGGCGAATATTTTCCTGATTTAGGAACAATATCTTAATGAAAAACTCTGGAACAAAACAATGAAAATTTTCTAAATCTTACTTACCACCCGGCTCCACTTCTGAGAGAAGGTAGCTCACAGCAGAAGGCGTTGATAGCGCAGATCAAGAAGATCGGTCCGGTATCAACTGTCACAACTTCGGGCGAGAGTGAAGTTCAGGAAATCGTCCGGAGTACTGCGATGTGAAAGGAATCGGGAAACCACCACATTAATCTACTAGAAGATGCAGCCCTGCATCCGCCAAAATAATACGGAACATCAGTCAGAGTGGACAATAAAAGAATCAAATAACAAAGATCTCTACCGATACTGCTTACATTACTGTCGACTTTGATCACAGCTGTTGTGTGCCCTTATTGTAAGCGGAAAAATTACGTTTTGAATCTTGCCACCTTGCCACCTCTCTCTCTCTCTCTCTAATTTTATGATGATGAATACTCATGTACTCATTACTCAATTATGAATACTCATGTATATTTTTTATAATACAAGCTTCGCCTTTATTTTGCCTGAAAATTTTTTGTTCCTTGTTATAATATTTCATAGTAATTTATTTTCATAATTACCTACGTGATTTAACTGATGGTAGCCTGGAAACAGGGATACCTTAGCGGCTACCCAATGCTTAATTTCCAATTACTTTCCTTATTCTGTTAAAACAAATATTATAAGAAAAGTGGCACTTGCCTCAGGGTTCTCCTATAAATTCCGAAAACTTAAAAAACGAAACAAATCTTAGCATCTTAGAGATACGTTTTATATACTCAGATTAAAAAATAAGGTTTCCAGGCTACTTTTACTGTAATTCAGCCTTGAAAGTGGATATTTTAACATGACTTCTTTTGGAGATTGCTGAGATTAGAGCAGAAAACGTCAATTGGAACGAGAAAGCATTTATAAACATATACAGTATATAAACAAAAACCTTTCCGTGAAGGCTTCCGCGGAGTCTTTGGCTTGGAGAGACATTGTTTCCGGGTCTTACTCCCTGTCTATTCAGCGGACCTGAAGAAGCCAGCTGGAACGCCGGCGAAATATTGTCCAGGAGGAAATGGATAGACGCGGAGTAAGACCCGGAAACAATTTCTCTCCATACACAAAAACCATTTATATGAAGTGAAAATTCCAGGGAAATTGAATAAAAATAAAATATAGGAATCTTACTACTTATTTCTTAAAGCTCTTAGCGAATTACTGCCGTAATTGAAGTCAGAGTGCAGTAGTTCCATTCAAATGGCGCTTATGAAAGGACAAATGTGGTCATTAAAACTATAGTCGTGGAATAATCTGAATATTTTGTACCTTAAGTTTGTTTTTACATAGGTTACCCATTTCATCAGAGAAAGCAGGATTTTTTCAACTGAATAAATAAAAATGTGTAATTTAGTATTTGCTTTGACTCATATAGTATAGAGCCCCTTAAACAAATTAAATTCATTCTTGCTCTATTCTTAACCTACCATACTTGCACGGCAAACCGTACGAATGCTTATGCACATTTTCCTAATTGGTAATCGAGTTAACTTTCAACACAACAACTTTCTTTCGTCATGAATGCCTTCTTTGGTTGATTTATCCTCCACTTGATGTGTATTCGTCCAATATTTAGCATATGCTATTTGCTTTAAACGTGATAAAGCCTAGCGGAGGTATTGGCGTATATTCGGGAACAATATACTCTTCCTGAGGTTAAAAGCTGATCAGAGGAAACTCTAAATAAAAGCTTTTTTAAAAATGAAAGAATATGCCACTGGGGGGGAGGCAATTATTTCAGTCACGATGCCGCCCGAAAAATGTATTTCGGGAATGGATTTTTCTAACGAGACAAAACATTTCTCTTCACAAGCTTAAACCGATTGATGTGATTGAAACGCCGTCCATGGCTTGAAAACTTAAACAATTTAATCAAAACATGAATGGGAAAATATGAAAATGTAAATTTACTTCGGTTTGCGTCTGACCATCACCGGATATGATTCGGTCTAACTGTTCCGATTCACAGTAAAGACTGCCTCGCCTTTCGGATATTTAAAATTCAAAATATCAAAAATGCAAGAGGAAAACAACATGCTCGATTTGAAAAACGTGGAATTCGGATAACACTGTAGAGGTTGGTCTCATTTGGTCACCGAATCAAAGAAATTTAGTGAGTGGAAAAATGACACTAAAATTATCGTTTCGTTCGATGATGTAATTATCCAATAGCCTGCTAGTAACTTTGAAGTTTCCAATCTTTAAACTAGAATAACATCGCACCGGAGCATTCTTTCAACAAAGCCTCAAGGTATTAAAGAACTAAATGAAAGCTTCAATGGCTTTGAGCTATAGAATAGTATACCAAAGCATGCCAGAGAAAGAGGAGTTATCGTCAGTTAAAAAATAACATATCCTTTTGGATATGTAATAATATATTCAAGCCTCTTCTTCACTTCTGCCACTTTCACAGTTGTAACCAAATACCGGAACGGCTGTAAATTTCAGTGGGTTTCACCATTAATGGTCACTATCTACAATACTAGACGTTCTGACATCTATGGCTGCCAAAACAGGCACTAACAAAGGATATACATTATTTGTTAGCAGCAACTGAGGCCATACCGTATCAAGCTGAAGTCTAGATAATAATATCAATAAACCTTCACCATTAATCAAAACAGGGTTTAAAATTCAAGTCTGGTGAACACAATGAGGAAATCTACAACCTCCCCAAATTATAATATTTACTATGGAAAAACATTATTCTCTGATATTCTTCGTAAAAGAGTCCAACAAATATCAAGACTTGTTTAACTCAGAGGAAACAACATACTACATTTTCTATAATTTAATGACGACAAGCTTCCAAATGCCGGAGACGAGCCTTAAAATCGTAGCATTAGGATTTGCATAAAGTCGCATTACACGCCTTAGAAAACAGCTGGCTTCATTTTAAAAAAATTCAAATAAATAGAGAAAGAAGTGTTGTGTTTATTTTCAATATAGTACTCATCATCAGCAGTCATGAATTGGAATATAACGGAGATATTGCCAGAGGGAAAAATAGGCCTGAACCGGGAATCAAACCACGGACCTTTGGCTTGCCGGGCCAATGCGTAGAACACCACGCTAACGAGACTTCCTAATTCCAGTGGCAATTTCTCCGTTAT
The DNA here is from genome assembly GCA_963573305.1 of Pyrrhosoma nymphula. NCBI lineage: Eukaryota > Metazoa > Arthropoda > Insecta > Odonata > Coenagrionidae > Pyrrhosoma > Pyrrhosoma nymphula. The sequence goes on from OY754339.1 coordinate 63,861,031, forward strand.
ATCATTGCCGTATTTGCGACAGGCATGAATATCTTCATTCAATTGGAAGATAGCTTTGCTGCAGCTCTCCACTCCACTCTTCTCTCCACCAACCGCTTCATTCGACTACATAGTTCATCACTTTGACGTCCTTCATAATTTGCTTGACGTATATCATTCTTTGTCTTCTTATCTAATTCTTCCCATTCATTTCTCCTCTCATTATTGTTTCTAATAGGCTATCGCATCACAAAATGTGTCAAAAAGTTTGTCTTTTATTTTTCTCAAAGTTTTCATCACACTTTGTTTCTCTCCAACTCTTCGCAGGACTTTCGTCGGGGATTCTCTCTGTCCATTTGCTGTGTTACATTAAGCGATGAAATAGCAAATAATCACCTGATATTTTTGTAAGTTTCATTAGTGAATTTCGATAGCTTAAACAATTATCAAGACAACTTTACATTTGATAAATATGTTAAACATATTGGAATAAGCAGAAAATATTAATTTTAAAATTAAATAGGAAAATTGCTTACATCATAACTCTGCATGAAACAGTTTGTGCTATTGCTAATTCAAAATATTTTCTCGAGCAAGCTGGAATTAACAAGTCTATTTAGACCACGCTTTCAAGAAGCATCCATCTTGAACTAAACCACACACCAATTAGTTCCTGAGACAAAATCCAATGTTCACAATAAGGCCTCCACGATAAAGTATGGAGTTTCAATTTGCAAGAGTTAGAAACACAAGGATACTACAACATGAACATGACAGCGCTTTAAAAGTTGGAGAGTACGCACAAGATCGGCAACCAGATTCACATGATCTCCTCCATTAGAAGAAATAAATAACCAGACATTAATAGAGTATAAATTAAACCTACGTGCACTGAATCTTTACCCATCAATCTACTTAGGTGACTTTTTTATGACCGCCGAATACAACATTGGATTTAAAAAAATCATTCAATCGATAAAAAAAATGAAAGAGACAGCCGCGAGACTTAAGCCCCGCTAATACTCACGCACGTATTACTTCTCCATTCGCAATTAATTTTTTGCTCCTCACCCCGCACACACCAACACGGCTTAATATTACTTCATTTTCGTCTTTTCACCTTTTTTCGTCATTTTCTTGGGAATGTTAAAACTCCCTCCCTACAGGGGGGTAGTGGGGGGATGTTTTTCCTCCGGTTTCCGACCGATCTTACGCGGCGTGTCCCAGAATCTTTTTTGTGGCCTTTTCTCTCGCATCCTGCAGCACAGCCTATTTTAATTAATTTACCGCAGGAGCCCATTTAAAACACTTTCTTAGTTTGTAAATTATGGCGGCGGAGGGCCTGAGTAAGACTGCGGGGGGGGGAGGGGGTGTAGGGTTAGATGAGGTGAGGAGGAGCGTGGTGAAAGAAAGACGGTCGGAGTTTGCTCGCGCTAACCGGTTGTGCACAGGAGGGAGGGAAGGTGGGTTTTTCGATGGGAGATTCGCGGTACGGCGGGAGGCCTTGATATACGGCTGCCCTCTCGGTGGGGGTGCTGGAGATGGAGCCGAAGTATTCCGGTCGGTTCCCGCATCCTTCAACGTGCCGACGAAAGAAACGACCCAACTACATTGAAAAAAAAGTAAACATATAAAAATACGTTTTAAAAAACATTGTTTTATTGAAAAATGTACTAAAAAGTAGAAAATAATTTTTGAGCTGTCACAACCGGCCTACAACAGGCAGGACGTGATTAATTGCGACTAGCACCAAAATTTGTGACATAAAAGACTTCAAAACCCCCAGGATTTTATTATTTTCCACAAATAATCACGCTCTTCCTGTTGTAGGCCAGTGGTGACAGCTCAAAAAGTAATTTCTACTTTTTAGTACATTTTCAATAAGACAATGTCTTGGTAAAAGTTTTTTACACATTTTATTTTATTTTTTTAAGAACTTTGCATTAATTTTTCATTCAATTATTGTCGTTATTCTATGGATAAATTATTGCAAAATTTACAGTGAACTTTTTTATGAAATAGAATGGAACGAATATTTTTGCGTTGAATTAATGTTCAAATTTAGTGTTAATTTTTTTAAATTGAGAAAATATTGTACTGTCATCCAAACACCACATGTGAGAAAAGTTTTAAGAAAATCGAATTGGTGCAAGTGGGTGAAAAAGTGGTTACAAGATTCGACCTAAACAAACGGAGGTGGCAAGTAAAATAAAACCATGTCATTAAAATAAGTACACTTACTTTGTTGAGGGAAACATTATATTATATTTTATAACAAAATTTCGGTCCGAGCATCAGCTCTAATCCAGAAAACATCTAATACACAATGGGCGGGCCATTCGATTGGAATAGTTATTCACTGAGTCGCCTTCTGCACCCCAGTACTAATTGTTCTCCACAATCCTCGCAAAGAGTCTAGGGACATCTAGTTGGAACAGACAGCAAACTCCGATGCTCAAGGTTTAAACGAAGCGAGTGGTTTACGTTGTATTTGATTTTTTCGCGAAAAAAATATTTCTGTGCAGAGCCCCTAATAATCGCGGCGTATTCGAGATGTGACCGTGCCAAAGTGAAATATTATCACTTTTTCCCTCTTTGTCAAATCCACAAAATTATGGAATTTTCTCCCCATAGACCTAAAGAACAGTAAAAACAGGCAGTCATTCAAAACGAAACTTTTTTTTTACCTTTCACATATGGACATAAATCTCTAATTCGCATTGTTATATCTTTATCACCATCCGCTTCCTACTTTGTTATTGTGCAATTTTCATTAAAATGTCTTTTATTGTTAGTTTTTTTCGTTATTTGAATTTCGTTATGAATATGCATAATAATTTTTGTATTATCTTTGTATTTATATGTTTTCAAATATGTTTGTACTCATTGTTTATGTTTGATACTATGTTGGTTTTTTAAGCTCACCACAATTGTAATTATAATATTGGTGCTCTTAGGGGTGTGGTACCTAGAGCTAATAAACATTTATCTATTTATTATTTATTTGTTTCGAGGAATTTTCTCCTATTCGGTGAAAAATCCAGGTGTAATTCTGCTATGTAATACCCATGGGAACAAGGTGTTTCGAATGTTCCACAGGCTTAGAGCTTCTTCATCAGGGCTTCTGTATCTGGAGCCCCTTACCCAATGTAATACCCGAGAAACCTTCCTTCAGTGAATCGCCGGGAAAACATCGGATCATTTATCTAATATCCATGTTTTCGGCGTATTAGCTTCACAGCTGATCCATTCAATATGGCCGATTGCGCATTTTGATAGCTTCAATCATGTTCATGTATAATATATGTTCATGGCTTCAATATTCTTCTGCTTTATCGTACTGTACTGAAATATTGGAATACATATTAATATTTTTAAGAGGTAAATATAAGCTCTGGCTGAGCATTCGAAGTTAACTTAAAACCCATAACGATTTCGACGTTTCGGCCAAAGCGGGCGTGGCCATCCTACAGGAAGCAGCATCCCCCTGACACGCTCCCGTCCCATGCAATATTTGCAAGTCGCAAGATAAAAGTATTTAAATAAATTGCCAATACTGTGAAAAATATTTAAATGAACTGAATAAATACATTTTCCTGCAGCAATACGTCGATGACATAATTTTCAAATACCACCCGCCGTACCGTAAAATTCAATTTTAACGCAATTTCCTCGCCATGAAATATTCTGCTTATTTTCAACAGCAGTCTATTCTGGGTCATGCCGAATGATTTTCCCCCAGTAAAATTTTCGCACATACGTGCACATACGAATGACTGTGTAATGTCACAACGCGGCAAGTCCCGGTATCCTCAAAATTTTTCAATAGAAAAAAAACACAAGTACAATAATAGAGAGGCCACAATTTAGACTATAACGTTATTAATTATATTTTTTGGATACGTATAGACTTTATTGGGCTTAAACCCTACTTCTCGTGTTGACACTTAAAATGTTGTCTCGTCGAGCACCAGCAATGAGGTCATCAACGGCAAAAATATTCAACAAAATATTCAACAAAATAATTTCAATAATTGAGGACGTTTTTTGTTGAAATGTACTGTAATTACATTTTTCGTTGGATTTCCAAATAATATTCAAATTATTAATAAATTTTCAAATTTGCACTTAAAAAATATTTAAATATTTAATATTATTAAATAATGAAAAATATGGTTAACATATAACATCAGTCTTTTCGTATTCTACCTTCGGCAAGGATTTCCCACCCTGGAGAACAAGATTTCAAACAAAACTGACATAAATCCCTTTGAAATTTTCTGGCAACCATTTGCAGGGTTACGTTCCCATTTTTCCAGATAAATAAGTCCTCATTGGTGAAGCATCATCCTCACTGATGGGCTGCCCGGAAAACATTTAAATATTCGGAATGTTAACTTTTCAAATTTGGAAATCTCCTTAGCCCAATGATTGTGTTCATTCAACCGAGGGATCTGCTCCAGGGGGGTCATTCTATAATTCGTCGGTTCCGTACCGATCGGTTGCGCTTCCTAACCCACCGACTGGTTGAGATTCCGTACCGACTAGGTTTCCCGCACCGACGAAGCCGCTTTCAGCGATTCTGTATGCAAGTCGGTGCCATTCCAGTCGGTTGGGTAACTCCTCCCACTCAATGTTCCCCCCCTCCCAATTTTTCCGATTGTTTCCGAAGCTGAGGGTCACATGCTGTATTCCCACCAATGGAAGACGATAGAAAAAACAAATGACTATAGGAAGCCGCCTAGTGCTCTCTGGGTTGACAACAACAACAGAAATCAACGATGTCGAAGGGAGAATGATGATGTACTAAGTTATGTGAATTTTGAGCGTTACAATGTGTATTTGATAAATAAAATAAGTGCTTTATATTTAAAGCACATATTTAATAGCGTCCGTGAGAATGTGAAGCATTAATAAAAGATGTTGAGTGCTACGAGATTAAATGAAGTGTGCGGAGTGAGAATGTTAATCAGTTGTGATTTTTTGAATCCAGCAATAACCTTCAAATTTTTAATTTTACCTGTATATTGATTGATTATATGTATTAACTCGTGTGATTGAGATCTGACATTTAACAGCGTTTTGTATTTAGAATTTTTAGTCGCAGAAAAGGCCTGCGTGTACCTATATAGTATTTAATCTTCGAAAGATTGCTAGAATTGTTCGTTGGAATAAATTGAAAAGTGGCGTGATCTAGAAAATAGAATATCCGTGTATGTATTTTATATTGTAGGTATAGTATTGAAATATTATTGTTGGTATATTATTCTATGTTCATGGTTTTAGGACAGTGAAATTACTGCGCGCTCGTGTCATGAAACAATATTATTTACGTGTATTATATAATTTCGTGGAGCAAAGTTGAATGTAAAATGAATTTAATGAGTGACAAATAAATATGGTGAAAGAAGTTAAGTTGAGTGGAGAAATAAGTAAATTTGCTATTAGCACTCTTGGTTATTGTACGTGTACCTACTTGCAAGTAGTGTTGTCACCACACCATAGTGTTGTCCAACACATTGTTTTGGCATTATTTGATGATTAATCCGAATTTTATTAGGATAGAGTGATGATTGACAGTTCAATGCAAAAGATTCTTAAAATATATCTCCTCAACTACGAAAATAGAGGCCGGAAGCAAACAAACATCAGTATAAATACGTACTTTCGTTACCCTGGCCCAAAATCGGGGACTAACATAACGCTATCAAAATACGATACATGTGTGCGAAATCGCCTATTTTCTGAAATCAGAAGCTACTTTCGTATGTAATCTAGTTAAGAGACTGCATACGCGATATTTGATTATAATTGAAAACTTTCAATGGGAATCATCCATTTAAGAATAGCTAAACCGCAATGATAGGCATTCACCGCGGACAATTTTTGGCAATTTTATTATGATAAAATATTCCGGTGACAGTATGCTGAATAGCCTAAATATGGAGCTATATACGTACTTGTTAGTGCCAAATAGTAAAACATTTTTAGCAGCCTAGAGAATGCAATGCAATACTATGGAATTCTAGTTGTGTATAAGTTTCTCGGTAAAGGTGAGCTTTCGTCCCGCCAGCGTTTTCGCGAATTTCACCCACTTACAATAGAGATATTGGAACAAAATTCACATCACTTATTGAGTAAACCTCGCGCATTTGTAAAATACTTTCAACACAACAATGCATCGACTATTTTAGGAATGGGAAACTTTCAAACCTGAGAAGTGCGTTTTTTCCTTCACCTTTATGTCCTTAACTTCATCGACTTTTGCATTAACTCTCTTAAGAACAAATTACGTCGCTATTACAATCATGAATATATGTATACTCATTATTACAAGTATCAAATTATCCCATTCGGGCTAAAAAAACTCTCATTTATTACCCATTTGCTTCGGTGTTTCTCAAGCAAACCGACTGATTCTCAGCCGCACCGACAGCTTTTGCGTGTCGGTGCGATCCACCGACTGGAGCTCGCCGGGGCACCGATCGGGTGCGTACAGAATCGCACGGCTGCTCTCTCTTCGTCGGTGTGACGTCCCACCCGACGAAAAGCCTACCGTACCGATCGGTTTGGAGTTACAGAATGACCCCCCAGAGCCATTCCGCCAAGTGCTGGAGGTAAAATTGAATTAAATCACAAATTATAGGACTTCTGATAAAAATGATAAACTGTAAGTAGGCCGTATAAGGAAACAATATCACCTTGGCGTAATCATTGAATATTCCACCTAATCGTCTACACGGTGGCATTTTCATAAAATGGTAGTGTATGTTTAACTTCTTAGTTCGATAGGGAAAAAAATTATAGCACAAAATTTTAATACATGCCATCAATGACTAAACTAGGAATGTAATATAGGAATGGCCATATATCTGTCTCATATAAGAATGAAGTCATTAATATAGAAGTTTGGCATATTCAACATGCACAAGAGCTTATTTATTTGGAATTGATATTGTTTTAGGTCATGGTTTTAGTGAAAGTAACACTATAATTGGTGTAAAAATTGTCGCAAAATGCGGTGGTGCTGACAAAATTATGAAAGGTGGTGCTGGGGAAGTCTCCCTTAGAAATACTCAATTTGTATGACAAATGAACGCATTTTCATAGCAAGAGAATTCGAATTAAAATTAACATTTTTTTGTTTAGTTTCGTAGGCATTTTCTGACATGCATAAATCTACATACTACCCTCTGAGCCACCACAAGGGCGTATGGCAGTGAGTGTCAGGACGTCATCTATGAATCGCGGAGGGTTTCCTCAAAATGAATTGGAGAAGGGAAATAACGAAGTGTTAAATGTGTTTTCTTGGAGTGTCTGATAACTTTTAGCTGCGATTATCTTAGCTAATATTTTCCACTTGAAGCGCTGAATGTGGTTTACTGCGGTGCAACATGACGTTGACTTCGAGGTGGCCTTATTGACGCAACTTAACCACAAAGATCCCCGAGCATTAAACTCATATTTTTCAACAATTGTCCTCCGTTTTACTACGCATTTCTCCACTCTGTGATCCACCTCAGTTCAAGTTTGGTTGGACTGTGCACTGTTCTCTTGACTGCTTTTTGGTTCTTGCCTAGCGGCCGGGGGAACGTGCGAGATCTCGATTTGAACTGGGACGAGTGCTCCGTGCCTCGTGTGGAATAACCCGCGCCACACACCCTAGTGGTGGCTTCCACGGTACTTCATAGATGTAGATGAATCTAATATTTTAACTCTTGACAGTATTACTAATTTCTTCTGTAAAATAGAGTTACATAAAAAGTCCCTCATTTTTGCAATACGTCCACCGATTTGTCTGCGCTCTCCATTCCTAGTATCCCCACACAAATTCTCAAAACTGATTTTAAAACTCAACGGTAGAATTTTCACTCCACCACTGACTACCATATATTATTTTTATGTGTTATTTTTAAATAATGTTCCGAAGGACTTTGTTCCCAGAACAATAAAAGTTGTTTCTATTTCTACCATGAAGAGCTGTTCTTAATCAATTTTGTAGTCCCATATTGACCCACTACTACGCACTCTTTACATGGTCTATTTCTAGATTATCCTTAGCCATACGCTCGCTTCTTTTTTACTTTCCTTCTCTTTACAACGCTGATCCTTTTTCTCAGTCTTCCAACACTTTTACCACCCATACACTTTATCATCTCTCTCAGAGAAATTAGTAGTGTATCTTTCATTACTGCAGTTATATTGTTAACCCTGTTTTCTTTGTTTGTTTTTACATGCCTCGTGTCGTGTTTTTTGCGATGTACCAATGTAAATTGGCAATGATGCTGCATGTGGGCATTATTTGTAAAATAAAAAATCAAAGTTTGATGAGGTGCGTTGTCTTATGGTGTCCATTCCTATTCCCATCACGCAGACCGAATCCTCAAATTCTTCCCCACGAACCCCTAAGGGCAAATGCATAATTGGATTGAGCGACACAGCCCGTTCCCTTCCTCCCTAATTCTTCCGTTGGCAAACGTTTGTGTGTGCAAAAATTGTGCACTAATTCCTCGCTTCCTTACGTCCCCAATCTATCCCCACTCACCCCATCAGTCGCTCAAAACAAAGGCACGTATGCGTCACGTGTCAAAATCAACTGAACAGAAAAATCAGCCGTAAAGTATTGGGACACAAAATTTGATCCATTATCATTTTTTAGGAAGTCAACCTAAGACTCGAGTATGCAGGGTTCTATTACACTAACGTAGGCTGCTGTGATGTTAGAACGATAAAAGAGAAAAAGTGAAAATTTTTGTAGCCTAGGAAAGTTGATGCGATGCAAGAAAGACAATAAAATGGACGGAAAAATTGGCCAGTAAAAAACCCCTTCGGAGCTAGAGAGAACAAATGTTTGATGAAATTTATGAATTAGCTGGAATCAACTCATTCGACATATTCCAAGACTTAAGGAGGCTCCAGAAAAAAATGATATCTTTTTTTATTCCCCATTTTTAAACTCATCAAATCCCCTACTCTCTTTCACAGCGTACAAAATCACAACACTTCTGTGGGCGTTACACATTTATAAACAAGTATGATTCTAATATGGATTCATTTCCAGTGAAATCTCCAGGAGTCAACAGGTGCGATGTTGCCAAGAGCAGTGGGGTACCTACGCAGGATTGACTTCTGGGGGGGGGGGGGTTATACTTCTTCGGGGGGGTTCATTAATATGTATGTGCATCATCACAAAATGATTATTAGATTATTTTCAATAAAACAATAATTAAATTAACATTCTCTTTTTGTTAAGACAATTCAACTATATTTTTCAGCCCAATAAGCAAAATTGTAAAAGCTAGTTCAGGTAAACGAACGAAAACGAATTCATCTGTTTTGAAATGCGCTGCCTATTACTGCGTTAGGTCTGAAACGAATGGAAAGCAAACTCGCCGTTGTGCTTGCTAAGTGAGCATCGCACAAGAGCAAAAGAAAAACTCCCATTATCAGTGAAAATTATCAGCGTATTTTGAATCAGCTTATTTTTCGATCTGACACATTGTCTTACAACGCGCATCTGACATTTACCGGCGCATGTTTGCAGCGTTGCTAATCCTTTGCTCTTGTATCTTATCCACTCCTTTTCGAACCCCTTCCACCTGAACCTTCTTCTCATTGGCGTCACCTTTCCCTCAGGTGACTATCACCAAGTTTTGCCATGACTAAAATCCCAATGACGTACATTTCATTGAGCCCTCAAAAAATGGCATGGGGAGTCATGCTCTGAGAGGTGAAAGTTCAACGATCCCAGGACTCGAACCCTCGACACTTGGATTCACAGGTGAGGAATCAACCTTGCCGCCACTGGGACCCAACAAAAATATAGGCGATGCTACACTATATACAACAGTCTTTACAAACGTTTCTTGTAGATTTTTCTCAGACTTCCTCGCATCAATTCTGTCCTCTACCAAAACGCTTCTTCGGCGAGAGCTATTCTCCTCGTTATGTCTTCACTCTTCTTCCCAGTTACCTAGATATTCTACATAGACATGCAAGTTGCTCCACTTGCTCTGATTAATTTCCTCCCAGTTAAATGCTTAGCCTCACCTTTTCACCTATTGAGGATCGCAATACTTTCGCATCAATATTATCCCTTATCCCTAAAAACATATCTCATCAACAGCTACACCAATTCTCATACTGTCTCATATTTGTATCAGTCAGCAATTCATCTCCCATTAGTTCTATCAAGTATTGTCGCACCGCAAAATTTTACGAACTAAGTGAAAACATGGAAAATGCACTGGTTTAAGAGTAAAATATCATGCTGACACAAGAGTGCTCTTTTGAACCGGTGAGCATCGGCGATATGGAAATTTTCTTCCTTGATGTGGTTCAAGTTTACCCCACAGTGTCGCTACTCCCCTCTGACTGGTGGCGCTCTGCAACGGCAAGAAAAATGACTAAAATGAGCGGTAAAACAATTCGAATCTAACAATAAGTAGGAATGTCGACTGTTGTTTTATACTTGTAGATCATTAATATTCGCGACAGGCTGACAATATTGACGTTATTTTTACCACGGAGTTATTGATCATCAATTTTTACAAACGTTTATGCAATGAAAAAACATATAAGTAATGAAAATGGCAAGACTTTAACATGCAGCATAAACAAAATGATTTCCATTACGACAGTTACATAGTTACAATAGTTTAGAATGAGCTCCAACATACTATAAAATATATTCCATTACGTTATAAGATTGTTACAGGAATAACTTGAAGAAAATGGTTAACCTCCATATTTGTAAGAAAAAATCAGCACTTGAAACTATGGTCGGTGTTTTCTAAATCAGTGTGGAAATTTATTCCTGTGTTTTCTCGTTTTTTCATTATATTCGTCACAATAGCATTTTCATGTTAACCATTCGCATTCCATTTTCATATGACTAAGGAAGTATTTGATGCCTCTTTTGGGATAATTATCCATAAATTAATTTAGACAAAAGTGATATAGTTAAAATTGATAGCAAAAAATAAACGTCTCGATGGTGAGTCATAATTTGATACATTAGTCAACACAGTATAAAGTTGATAAATGGGATAGAGCGATCTATACCAGCGGAAATTATTAACTATTAATAAATTTGTACCAAGACTTATATTCACGTACACGATGAGAAGTGTGACTTAAGAGGATTTAGTTTATAGGACCATTGGCACCAAACATCGAGATTGGTACATCGAGGACACCAAAAGCATGTAATGTATTTTGTGTCCTTCTCGCAGGTAAAATAGCGACCTCGTGACAACACTTTTCAAGGCAGCAGTCAGAAATGTAGGGAGGGGAGGGAGCAAAGTAGATGAGCACAGCACCTTGCGCCGCATTCATGGTTGATTTTTAGAATTTAAAAATGAATAATAATACTCGTTCCAATTGAGAATAGATAGTTCTATTGCCTATATCTAGTTCGGCTACTTTATTTGTCTTATTTCAACCGAGCCCTAAAAGTAAACTCACTCAATAATTGAGAAAATATTTTTGAAATTAATGTTTCATTTGTAGAGACAACGTTACATGTTGGGGAGGGGGGGGGTTAGGAAAAATACTACGGTTGTCAAAATAGAGGGGGGTAAAATTATCACCAAAAACGGTAACGTAGTTTATGCACGACCCCTATGTCCTATAACATTACAGCTTTAAGCTTTGGTGTGATTTTGGTGATTAAGAGAATCCCGAAGAAATAATGTATGCATGATTGGCATATTCGAAACAATACTCTTACATAAATTTTCATCGTCATAATTTGAATTCTACCTATTGATTGATATATTTTATACACAGCGTCGACATCAACTACCCAATTTAGGGGAAATCTTTGCACCTCCCTACGCCGGACTATTTTCCCGCCATTATCTCTTTACCATCATCGTTTTTCATTCAATCCTAAAGCCCGTTTCATACGATACTTGACCCAGCACAAGTTCGAGGAAACTCGCTAGTATGATAGCTTTCCAGTATCGTGTGATATAGAACCAACATGCTGGCTAGCAAGCATAATCGCCATATAATACTGAATGAGCTACTTGATTTCATTATCGATGCCGTTCTAGTTTGATACTAGCTCCCAGTAGGACCTAGTAGCCTGGGA